>JAQPPZ010016892.1:5602500-6852500 GCA_028583015.1 Wollemia nobilis | reverse complement strand
GTTTTAAAACCCAAACGTTTGCGTTTTATGTTGTTTTTGCCATTTTAAGGTTGAAACCCTAATTTTTTTTTTTGCCATATTAAGGTTGAAACCCTAATATATATTTTTATTTTGTTTTTGTTTTTCCATATTAAGGTTGAAACCCTAATATATTTTTTTATTTTGTTTTTGTTTTTTCCATATTAAGGTTGAAACCCTAATATATATTTTTATTTTGTTTTTGTTTTGCCATATTAAGGTTGAAACCCTAATATATATTTTTTTATTTTGTTTTTGTTTTGTTCATATTAAGGTTGAAACCCTAATATGATTTTTGTTGTTTTATGTTGATTGTACAGTTATTTTCATGTCTGTTGTCGTTGATGTACAACTTTATTTTAATGTTTATGTACTTTCATTGTACTTTATTTTTTTGAACTTTTTATGATATACTTTTGTTGTACGATTGTAAATTGTAGTTTGTTGTTCTTCTACACAGTTTTACTGTAATTTTTTTGTTTATATTATGATGTACTTAATATCCATTTTTTTTTGGGTTTATTTTGTTGTTTCAGGTGGTGAAGAGTCGGTACCACCAGCCGACTATTTTCTCTAATGCTCGGGATGCCCTGATAGTTGTGGATTGGGAGTGGCTTGATGCCCTTGGGCTCAAGCACGTGACACGTTTGGAGCCTATGGTGAGATATCAAGCATATTTGACTGCCCTAATCAATCCATGGGATTCCTGCACCAACACTTTTCATCTTCCAATAGGGGAGATGATTGTGACTCTAGAGGATGTGTATCAGATTCTACGGATTTTGATAGATGGACTGCCTATCCAAATGACCCACCGAGACCAACAGATAGTGATATTAACGCAGTGTTTTGGTTTGACAGTGGAGAGGGGGGTGGAGAGGGCTATGGAGAGGGTGGATACTGACTACCAGATAGGCAGTATTTTGTTGTGATGGTGGCTGGAGAAGGGCGTATTAGGGGTGAGGCATGCTTTGCTCATGGCCCTCATTGCCAATATGCTACTTCTTGACTCCTCAGGTAAGAGGTTTCCTTGGAACCTACTTGAGTTGGTCTTCACATTGGTGGAGTGTCCTACATCAACCCCACTTATTATGAGATGGGGTCAGACGTTATTGGCATAGCTATACAATGAGTTGTACGAGGACCGCTATCAGAAGTAGAAGGGGATCAAGTGCAGCTATCTTTTGTAGTGTTGGGGGTGGCAGCACATACTTGTGGAGCAGCCATAAGGTTTTCCTTGGACCACCCGAGGTGAGATGGTGGATCGAGAAATTGGCTATGCAAATTTATGGCAGAGGTTGGAGGAGCATGGATAGAGTCGACGATGGGAAAGTGACGTAGGTCACTATGCTGATGCCTTCGCTTGTCTAATGCCAAGTCAGGTATTCTGGTAGCCGTACCAAGACTATCTAGCTCAGCTTGAGGCTAGAGAGTGGCTTCGACATGTGCACAGGGGTAGGTGGTTGATTGGGTAGCATAGGACAGAGCAGGAGTACTTCCTCTATGTCCAAGTGATGTGATATTTTGGGGTGCACAAAGGATTTCTAGGTGATTCCTTGATCTATTGGTGTTGCAATGATTAGAGGACTCTAGTCTAGCCTACCATTGAGCCACTGGGCAAGGGGTTCGATGTCCTTATTGATGCACTCAATGTGGATGATGTCGGGGTGACTACAAACTATGACCAATGGAGGATTATGCGATGATGGTGGAGTGAGGGGCCTTTAGGAGGCACAGATATTGTAGCAATAGGAGGTGGGGGTGCAAAGGCACTGGTGGAGGGTTGAGGGGCTCCACTTGATGATGTTGACATGGTGGAGGTTTATGACTTCAACGATGATGGAGATGATTTGGGGGTTTCAGAGCAACCGAATGTGCAGGATGTTCCAGAGTAGTGGGTGCTAGAGTAGTAGCCCATCCCAGAGGAGCCCATGCCTCAGGCTGTCTTAGGGGATGTGAAGGTTGGGCTTCATGTTGAGATAACATGATTGGAGGGTCTTCTACGATTATGAGAGGAGGAGCATAGAGATGCTTTGGTGGAGGTAACGCAGGAGAGGGATCTCCTGTGAACTCAGTTGGCATAGTGGGATAGTGCACTGGCTGTGTATCGTCAATGAGATATGGAGTGGGGTTGGTAACGAGTAGAGTTAAAGATGGAGGTTTTCTGCCTCGATGGATAGTTTCTTATGCTTGATGGAGGTGTCTCGTCATGCTGTACAAGAGGCAGTGAGACTGAGCAGTCTACATCATCTCGTTGTAGGCGGCTAGATGAGGGTAGTTTTGGTGGGTAGGGTGTGAGGGCTAGTAGCAGCTGCCCTGAGAGGTCCCATAGGATCCATACTACTGGGGGTAGTTCTAGTCGCATCGATCCTATGTGATCATGGTGGCCGACTCCCTAGGATTTGGGGATTTTGAGTTTTTGGGTTTTTTATGAGGTCAGAGGACCTTCTTATTGTAGCCTGAGGCCATGTTGTCTTGATATATATACATAACTCTTTTGGTTTGATTATATACTTGTCATGGTTTATTCTTCTTTTATGCACATTTATTTATGTTGATGTATGCATATGCTATTATGACTATGGATGATTTTAACTATATGATATAGATGTATGCATATGGAATGGATGGAATGATTTGTTGGTATGCAGGTGGTGGCACCGTAGACTATACAAAATTTACTAGCTTTTTGTACTATGTGATTGCTTTATGGAATAACTTTGCATTTGTAATTTTTTTTTGTATTTTTTGATGGTGATGTAAGTAATGAAATGTACAACAATTGTTTTAGAATGTAGTTAAGGTTTTTTTGAGACTCAAATGCTTTAACTAACTAGTCAAGACTATACATTATCTTACGAGACTTTCGAACAAGGTACGAATCAGACTTGAGTTTGACCAAGTTATTTCACATACTTGTGTGTGCGATTGAGTTCATTTATGTGGTATTTGTAAGGATACCGCCAGTTCCAGGTAGGCTATCCACCAAACCTGTACTGAGGATCACCTAATTAGCTCCACTAACTCCTTTGTTGTATTTAGTAGGATTAATCTACGACGCAATCTAGGATACCATAAGCTAGCTCGTCCACATGCAAACATTGGTCTACACACATGCAAAGCTAATGTGATAGACATATTGTCATGCATTTAGGATGTCGTAATTTCCAGGTAGGCTATCCACCAAACCCGTAATGAGGATCACCTACATGGTTTTTCAAATGCTAAGAATTCTAGGGATTCAAGCTCAGGCTTCTTTTGGTTGTTCAATTTGTTGGGATACTTGCTCTCACATACAGTGATGAAAATCACTATTTATTTTTTCTTCTATTGAGAAAGGAGTTTGAGTAGTGGTGATAACCACTATTATTTTTTATCGTTGCTTTTTGCAGATTTAGATTTTGAATTTTGATTTCAAAGTTGAGCTTGTGGGATTTTTGGCTTGTGAATGGCATTGATCCATTAGGCCTTGGGGATGACTACCCATCCTTCTTAGGGGCATGTAGTACGAATCCTTACGACTTTGGGGATCAAAGGTGTTTGGGAATTTTTATGGTGAACTTTTGGGATTTTTCTTTGGAATGGTATTGATCCTTTAGGCCTTGGGGATGACTACCCATCGTTCTTAGGGGCGTGTAGTATGAATCCTTGCGACTTTGGGGATCAAAAGTGTTTGGGGATTTTTATGGTGAACTTTTGGGATTTTTCTTTGGAATGGCATTGATCTTTTAGGCCTTGGGGATGACTATGCATCCTTCTCAGGGGTGTGTAGTATGAATCATTACAACTTTGGGGATCAAAGGTGTTTGGGATTTTTGATAGTGAACTTTTGGGATTTTTCTTTGTGAATGGCATTGATCCTTTTAGGCATTAGGGATGACTACCCATACTTCTCAGGTGCGTGCAGTATGAATCCTTATGACTTTGGGGATCAAGGGTGTTTGGAATTTTTGATAGTGGTGAAGACCACTATTTATTGTGGGGAATTGGATGGGGAAGAGCTTGTCCTTCTATCAATTCTTAACATTCTTGAACCATTCACATAGGGGGATGAGTAGGATAACATTTTTGCTTAAGGTACCCTAGACCGCTTTGTAGGTTTCATCTTTCGTTCACACAACTTGGGAATTTTTATGTGTTTTAAGCTTGTGTTGGGATGTTATGTAACAAGGCGTGATCCAAGTAAAACTCTACTTTGTAAAAATCGGTCTGATTTTGTCCAGCAGTTGACTAGAAATCTAAAGACAGCTAAATGACAAAAACCCTAAAGACATTAGAATACAATTGACTATGATATGGCAAAAATGTGAAGGGCGTTATTCTTGATGGATCGTTTACAAAATGGAAAAATATGGAAAATGATGAAATTTTCGAGTAATTACAGTCTATGCTGCATTTGACATGTATGACCAGTAAATATGCAATGTATGTATGTGATGCCTAATGCAGCTCTCTCTTGTTTTTGTGGGTTTTTTGATTTTTAATATTATGCATGAAAGTGAGATGCAATTTTTTTGTTATTTTTTATTATCTATTGTTTTTGAATATTTGTTATGGACGGTTTAACTCGAATGGGTGCGGACCAAGTGATTCTTACAGGTCCTTGGAGATTTTGACCAAAGGGATTATAGATACCTTTGGGGCATTATGGGTGACCAAGCGGTTGTGGGAACCCTTGGAGATTTTTGTTTGACCAAAGGGATTATAGATACCTTTGGGGCATTTTTGGTTGACCAAGCGATTGTGGGAACCCTTGGAGCTTTTGGTTTGACCAAAGGGATTATGGATACCTTTGGGGCATTTTTGGGTTGACCAAGTGATTGTGGGAACCCTTGGAGCTTTTGGTTTGACCAAAGGGATTATGGATACCTTTGGGGTGTTTTGGGGTTGACCAAGAGATTATGGGAACCCTTGGAGCTTTTGGTTTGACCAAAGGGATTATGGATACCTTTGGGGCATTTTGGGGTTGACCAAGCAATTATGGGAACCCTTGGAGCTTTTGGTTTGACCAAAGGGATTATGGATACCTTTGGGGTATTTTAGGGTTGACCAAGCGATTATGGGAACCCTTGGAGCTTTTGGTTTGACCAAAGGGATTATGGATACCTTTGGGGCATTTTGGGGTTGACCAAGTGATTGTGGGAACCCTTGGAGCTTTTGGTTTGACCAAAGGGATTATGGATACCTTTGGGGTGTTTTGGGGTTGACCAAGCGATTGTGGGAACCCTTGGAGCTTTTGGTTTGACCAAAGTGATTATGGATACCTTTGGGGTGTTTTGGGGTTGACCAAGTGATTGTGGGAACCCTTGGAGCTTTTGGTTTAGCCAAAGGGATTATGGATACCTTTGGGGTATTTTGGGGTTGACCAAATGATTGTGGGAACCCTTGGAGCTTTTGGTTTGACCAAAGGGATTATGGATACCTTTGGGGCATTTTGGGGTTGACCAAGCGATTTTGGGAACCCTTGGAGCTTTTGGTTTGACCAAAGGGATTATGGATACCTTTGGGGCATTTTGTGGTTGACCAAGAAATTATGGTAACCCTTGGAGCTTTTGGTTTGACCAAAGATATTATGGATACCTTTGGGGCATTTTGGTGTTGACCAAGTGATTATAGGAACCCTTGGAGCTTTTTGTTTGACCAAAGAGATTATGGATACCTTTGGGGCATTTTGGGGTTGACCAAGCGATTGTGGAAACCCTTGGAGCTTTTTGTTTGACCAAAGATATTATAGATAGTTTGGGGCTTTTTTGGGGTTGACCAAGTGACTGTGGGAACCCTTGGAGCTTTTTGTTTGACAAAATTAATTATAGATATGTTTGGGTCATTTTTGGTTGACCAAGCGATTGTGAGAACCCTTGGAGATTTTGGTTTGACCAAAGGGATTATGGATACCGTTGGGACATTTTGGGGTTGACCAAGTGATTGTGGGAACCCTTGGAGCTTTTGGTCTGATCAAAGGGATTATGGATACCTTTGGGGAATTTTGGGTTTGACCAAGTGATTGTGGGAACCCTTGGAGATTTTGGAGTGGGTGATGGCTCTCTAAATGTTGAATGGCCTCAAATGACTGATGTTCAAGGGTTATAATTAATTGATTCCTTTAAGAGAGGTGAGCCGGTATGTTCCAGGTCCTATTTTACTGTCGATTATGTAGGGACCTAACCAATTTTCCATGAACTTGTCCCTTAAATGGGGCAAAAAGTTAGAATTTTATTGGTTCTCTTTTAAGACCAAGTCACCAACCTAAAAGTCCCTCAGGTAAACTTTCATTTTGTATGCTTTCTTAAGTCGCTCTTGATAGATACATAAATTCTCAAGAGCATTGACGCATCGTTCATCGAGTAATGTAAGCTAGTCTAGCCGGGCCTATCGTGTAGTGTCATAATCGATGAACTCTTGCATTGATATGCGTAGGGAGGGTATTTCCAACTCAAGAGGCATGACTTCCTTGAAGCCATACACTAGTGAAAAGGGAGTTGCCCTAGTGGGTGTCCGAATGCTAGTGTGATAAGCCCATAGGGAAAGTGGTATTTGGATGTTCCAATCCTTATGACTATCTGCAACCATATTTTTAAGGATGGCAACTAGCATTTTGTTTGACGCCTCTGCTTGCCCATTTGCCTATGGATAATAAGGTGTTGAAAAACTATGCTAAATTTTGTACTTTGTTGTCAAAGTATGCACATATTTGTTCTTAAATGACATCCAATTATCCGAGATGATCTTGGATGGAATACCAAAATGACATATGATGTTATGTAAAATAAACTCCGCAATGTGGGCCCCAGTCGTAGACGTAAGAAAAATTGCTTCCACCCACTTAGTGAAGTACTCTGTGGCCGTTATGATAAATGTGTGATGATCTGACGATGTAGGGGAGATATTTTCAATGAGATATAAGCCCCACTATGAAAACGACCAAGCCAATTGGATCGACTACAAGTCCTAAGAAGGTACATGTGTCAAGTTAGCATGGTGTTGACACTTCACGCACTTCCACACATGTGTGCAAAAAACTCGCTCTAAAGATGGCCAATAATAGCCCATGCAAAGAATGCGCTTTGCGATGGCCATACCACTGAACTGGCCCCCGCACGTACCATCATGTTATTGGGTGATCGCCCAAGTGGACTCCAACTGGTCCAAGCAATGGAGGAGGATCCCTTTGTAGCTTTGATGGTACAAAATATCTCCTAGCAATACATGTTTTGCCACTTTCTATTTGAATGATATTTTAGCGATATGTGACAATCCAAGCGGGAGGCTACCCAACTTGAGATAGTCTCTCATGGGTGTGTACCAATCTTGCTAATCTAAAACCTCGATGGTATGAACAACTGATCCCCCTTGAAGTTCATCTCTAGAAAAATTTGAGCATGAAATAACTTGTAAAAATAGCGTTGTGTTGCTATTAAGAGGGGTTGAAGAGAACAAAGACCCCCAGTTGGTGTGATTTAGATAATCATGGATTCGAGAGAACCTATTCTGAGATGGTTCAATCTAGATCAGGTGGATTTTTGGCATTATGTCAGAGCTTGCACACTCTATCATAGATTGCGATAACATTTTGACTTGAATGGTTGTCATCTCACCAGAAATGTCTCGTGGGATTAGTGACCACAAGGAGGCCATAGTGTTCACAAAATGATTTGAAGATCAATGGAGTGCCTCGTTGTCATACCATTCAAGCTTTGCCAAGAATTTATCCACAAGGGCTTTGTAGGCCTACAGAACTAGGCATTTGCATTGGAATACCCCTTTCACTTGGTTGACAATTAACAACAAATCACCAAAGATATTCAAGCATTTGATGTTCATGGTGATGGTTTTTTGAATACCTATGAGCAAGGCTTCGTATTCAACATTGTTATTGGTGCACAAGAAATCAATTTTAAATGATAAAGGCATTGGAGCCCCTTGCGGTGTGAAAAACATGATTCACGTTCCACCCCATTGCTCACATTTAGAACCATAAAAAAATAAGGTTATATCGACCTGTGACTCAGGATCATCAAAATCTGGCGATGCTGAGACATGGAAGACCCCATCATCGGTCAACTCTATGGTCAGAGGCTGGTCATCTTTGAGAGGAGCCTCTACTAGTTGATCGGCGATGACTTGAACTTTGATGGACTTTTTTCCAATGAATTTGATGTCAAAATCCATCAACAACATGATCCATTTTGTCATGCAACTACTATGATACGTACAACTCATCATGTACCACAATGGATTCTCCTTAGACACCACATACGTCGTATTTCTCAACATGTAATGGCATAGCTTTTTGGTGGCAAATACCATTTCCAAGCATAGCTTCTCAACGTATGCATAGTTAAGTTCATAACTGACCAGGGTGCGGCTAAGATAATAATTAGCCTATTCTTTATGTAGTTCATTTTTTGGGGCTAGCATGGAGCCCAGTGCCACCTCAATAGTTGAGATGTATAAATAGAATGACACTCTTGGTCTAGGTGGTACTAATACTGGTGGTGAAGCCAAGTATTATTTGATGTCGTCGAAGGTTGACTGGCACTCGTCATCCCAATGAAATGCTACCCCCTTGTGTAATAATGTATTCATGGGTCAGCACTTGTCAGATAATTGTGCTATGAAGTGCTTCATCAACGCGACCTTACCCTACAAGCTTCTAATCTGCATGATGGTGGTTGGGGGAAGCATTTCAAGGATTACCTTGAATTTATTTGGATCTACCTTGATGCCTCATTTTGAGACTATGAAACCCAAGAGTTTTCTAGATGTGATGCCAAATACACACTTCTTGGGGTTTAGCCTAACCTTGTGTTCGATGAGGCAATCAAGGATCTTGCATAGGTCATCAAGATGATTTTGGTGCACAAGAGATTTAGCTAATAGATCATCCATATAATCTTCCAAAGTTTTATGCATGTGATCATGGAAGATGTATGTCATAGCACGTTGGTAGGTGGCACCAACATTTTTAAGGCCAAAGGGCATGACCTTATAACAAAATGTCCCCCAATGCGTCATGAATGTCATTTTTAGTTGATCATCGAGATTGATATGAATCTAGTTGTATCCCAAGAAACCATCCATGAGAGAAAGCATTTCATGTCTTGTTGTAGCATCTACCAATGCATCGATGCTAGGCAAGGTGAAATCATCCTTGGGACTTGCTTTGTTTAAATCTTGAAAATTGGTGCATATGCGAATCCTCTCGTCAGGATTTTTTATGGGTACCATGTTGGACAACCATGGTGGGTAATCTACGTAGATGACAAACTGTACATCCAACAACTTTTGTAGCTTGTCTTTGACCATTAAGGCCACTGTTAGGTGTATCTTACGTAGCTTTTGCTTGAGTAGCTTGATTGTCAGATCAAGTTTTAGATTATGCGTGACTAGTTGTGGGTCTAGCCCCGACATGTCTTTGTAGGACCATGCAAAAACCTCCTTCTTCTCTTTGAGAAGGGTAATGTAATTGGCTTGCTCTTTGTGGGATAGACTTACCCCCAGCTTGATTATTTGTGGATTCATTTGATAAGAACAAATGTCTGCGTCAATCATTTCTTTGACTGACATGTGGAATTCATCCTCCAATTGGTGTGGAATTGGGATCAGGTGGATATCATTTGCTGAATTTAGATCTATGTTGGGAATGTCGGGTTCCTATTCAACATGGAAGATATCCTGAGTCTATCTTGGGTTGAAATGGAACATCTTGTCACAAGGCCAGTACTTTGATGGGGATGGTGGTGTGTCAGTGCGATCCCAATCTATGGCATCTAGGTCTAGCTACAATGGTCATGTTGGATTGGTTGGATTGCGTATGGGGGAGGTTAAATCAATGGAGATCATGTTGATGGACTAAATTTGATCTCCATTACCGCATGGGTGTTGGTTCAGACATCCTTGGTGATCCTTGTACCCTGGATCTAGCTCTGTGGGTATTGGCACAAAAGGATCGGCCCTATGTGTAGATAGAAGGATAGGGTCTGCCCTAGGCACTGATGGCCCTATAGGGTCTCTAGGTGGGAGGTGCTCCCTATATGCCCGAAGTGGTGGATGAAGCACTTGGTTTAACTATGCTTGGTTTAAATGCCACCTATGCCTTGGTCCCATATTTAAATGTTCAAACATATCATCGATGTCTATGGGGTATTCTTGTTGCCTCCTATGGTTGAGATATGCCATCTCAGTCTCATCCTCATAGTCATTATTGGAGATCCATAGGCCTTCATTGGCTTTGACAACTATGTGCCCCTCTTGCTGGTATAGCCTCCCACTAGGCGTTTCTTGATCACTATCCTCACTCTCTATGAAAACCTAAAATCTAGCACACAGGTAGTCGATGTTGGGGAAGATACTTGGATCTTCTCCCTTTGGTGGATCACTTGGCCTTATGGCCGGCATGGGAGGCTCATTTTGTTCAAGCAAGTTTATTTGGTCCCTTTTGGGTTGTTTCGCTCTCTTTAGGAGGGTTGTATTCTCTAGAGGTGGCAATTTCCTGATTGAAACATTAAAGGGGAACATTGCGACAAAGTCCTCCTGATAGTCGTCCATGGGTGTCACCTGCGAGTGATTGCTATCAGACTAAAACAAATCCTAAGGTGCTACCTCATAATATGACTCATCTTTAGAAGACTCCCCTTGATTTTTTTCATATCCTTCTCGGAGGTTACTTCTTGAACTTTCCCCTTCCTCGATCAAAGGGGAGGGTTTTTTGAGGTCAACAAGGTTTGTTATCAACAATGAGAAATAATTCCCCAATGTGTATGTGATGAGTGTCGTTTAATTCATCATTTGATTATTATTTATCAATCCGGGCAGGTGTCCTAAGGCTGTTTACGATAGTCAATTCAGGCAGGTGTAAGACACTCCATTCAGAAAATGGCTTTATTGGTAGAATAGTTAGTGTTTGCTGGGGGTTCTTCTGTCACTCTAAACCCTATAACTTGAAAGGAAACTAAATTATGCTTGCTGAAATAAAACTGCAGAAATGAAATGACAGTGAAAGAAACCTATTTACTCTTGCTGAATCTGAAAATGCACTCAAAAACTGAAGTAAAATTGCTGAAATGAAAGTTGTTGAAATTAGAATTGTAGAAAATAAACTTAACTATCTTGCAAAATAAAATAACAGATCTAGAAATAAAATCAGAAATGAAAATGTAACTACAAATTCTAAAACTAAAAATAAATTCAGCAAAATAAGAAAATGCAGAAAAAATGATAGGTTTCCTGCTATTCTGCTGCAGACAGAATTAAACAAGAAAACCTGATATGAACCTTCTTCTGCTCCTGGGAGTGGCCCTTGCTCCCTGGTTCAGAAGAAGGTGAAGAAGTAGCTCTGGTGTTCTACCTAATCACTCCTTCAATCATAAAATAAAATTGATAAAACTGCACTTTTTATTGATTTAAAAACATGCAGAAAAATTCTGCATATTATTGCTACAGAAATCTGATTTCACAAAATTCAGAATTACACTAATTGCAATCCTAATTCTTCCTACATAGCTCAACCCATATGGGAGCCAGTTATTTATATTAAAAACAGCTAAATCATATGTGGAATGATTCAAATTTAGGCATTTTAGGAATGTTGTTAAAACTGCATTCCTAAAATGCAGAATATGGTTACATATGAAATCTATTCATTGCACACTTGCTAGAGGTCTTCTGCGTTGAAAAAGATGCATAACAGATTTACATAGCTATCCCTATCATTCGCCTGCAATTTGCTGTCTTTCCTGAGCTTTTTTTGGTCAAAACTGTGCATTTCCTGTTATTCCGGAGCAGTCCTGTTATTCCGGAGCAGAATCCCTGTTTTTTTCCAGAGCAGCGCCAGAATGACTGTTTTCAACACTGTTTACGGTTCTTTGGCCGAGCATTGGGTGGACCAGACTTATAAGTCTTTCAATAACCTGGTCACATGCTTTCCTAAGTTGAATTTGACCAAATCTCAAGTCTTGCAAATCTGGCTAGAATTTGTCCAAGTCAAAACAGTCAAAAATAGTTTTGCACAACTTGCAGTTTTGACCTGTTTTTAGTGTTATTTTCTGCATTTGACAACTTCAGAGTGCATGATATGAATGATATATATTCCACACGTGATTGCACTTAAAACATTTCACAATAAATCATTATTTATCAACAAAAATTATGCAGAAAATACAGAAAATTAGTAAAAACAGAATATTATGCTTCTAAACAGTCAAATATGTAAATAGTAGTAAATATTGCATTTCATCAGCAGAATTAACATTAAAACATATCAAAAAGGTCTACTAAGGATGTCCAAAATAATAAAAAATGAGGCAATATTTGGCCTCATCATCCCCCCCAACTTATTCTGATGCATGTCCTCATGCATTCTGTGAGGCTACAATAGAATAGAGATCCTTGTCCATAACTCTTTCTTGGTAGCTGAAATTTGGACCAAGAATCTTGTAAAACCCTCTGATTTCTTTTATCTGCTTGAGCCATGCCTGAAACTGATCGTCTGGCTGGGGGTCTTCATCAAAAAACCATGGAACAGGGGTGATTACAATAGGCAATCTATATCTTAATCCTATCCACTTATGTTGCAGTCGCTTGAATAACTTGCATGATACCTTCAGCTCTTCTTTTTGACCACTGCAAGTTATTGGGGGAGATAGGTTCTTTCTTCTGCAAGGAAAGAGGTAACTCACCCCAACGATTTCTACAGGCTGCTAAGGCACTATTAAAATGCTGGTGAATAAAATTCTGAACATCAACTAAACATCTCTGAAGATTTATTTCATAAATTTTTCTCACCTTTTCTTCTCTCATCATAGTGAAATGTTGATTGGCTGCACCCCTGTAATCACCATTCATTGGCCTCAGAAACAGTGCTGCATTTGCCTCATTATCCTTAATCATCTGCTTCTGCTGTTCCCAATATTCCTGATTTTGCAGAGTGGACAGGAAAGCTCTTAACTGAATATCCCCTGTAAAAATGTGAGGTAGGAATGTGTCATCCTCAGGCATAAAGAAATTATGTAGGAATAACTCACACAGTAGATTTTTCTGTTCTGTTGGGCTGTGCAGGTAGGTATCCACAAATTCTTCAGGATTTTCCATTTTGTATGGCAAATTAGAGTGGATTCTCATAATTTGCCAATGGATAAATCTTTCCCTAAGGATTAAGGTGTAAAATCTTGCAGGTCTTCTGCACTGGACTAAACACTCTGCATTCTGACAGAGATCCTGCACTTGGTTTTTCAATTTGGTTATTTCTGCCTCTTTAACCTCACATTTTTCCTCCAAAGGTTTCAAAGCTAAAACCTTTTCTTTCAACCTTTGGCATTTCATCATCCACTTTGATAAATCTGCATTATATTCCTCAAGTGGAACCATAAGGGGATTGCGAACAGGCTGCTACATTTGAGGAACAATATGAACCTGTACTTCTTTATCAGTCATGTCAATCCTGACAGAATTTGTTTGTGTTTCCTTTTCTTCTATTTCTGCCATAGGTAATTCAGTTTGAATTCCCATGTCCTGTGTGACTATGAGAGGTTCATATAGTTCTATATCTGTAGCAGGAATTGAGGAGATCAGAAGTTGTTCCTGTCCCTGTTCTCCTTCAATATCCATTATAAGTTCTTCCCTGATTGGTGATTCTACTGCCTATGCAGCTGTTGCTAATTCCAACAAGATGTCAGCCATTTGAGTGTCATGTATACTTTCATCAGGTTGTGGCTCTAAAGATGCAATTTTTGCTTTTAAACCTGCCACTTCCTTTTGCAACATTGCAATCATTTGATCTTTTTCTGAAATAGAAGCTTCACACTTCTCTATCCATCCTGTTTGTGTTTTTACCACACTTCTTGCTGTCAATAGTTGCAGTTGGATATCTTCTTCTTCCTCTGCTTCTTCTTCTATTTTTGATTTTTCTCCTGTCTCTGACTCTTCTTCTGCCTCTGCCTCTTCCTGAGAATCGGAATCTGAATACTCCACCAAGATCACTGCAGGGCTGGATTTAGGTTCTGTTGATTCTACAGGTTCTGGTGATTCTGCAGGTTTTGGCTCTGCTGCTACTGCCTCTTGACCTCCTTGGTCAAATGATGTTGTATCCTTTTGAAGTCTTGCAGACCTTCGTAAGGTTTGAACAGGAGATTTTATTTTTCCTATTTTGGGCATTTTCTGAACAGCTTCTTCTGGTTCTGCATCATCAGAGCTATTGGACTGCAACACAGTTACGTCTGCTAAAAATGACACCTTTCTACGTTTTTTAGCAGAGTCTATTTTAGCATGCTTTTCTCTTTGCCTTCTAGTTCTAGAAGAGGGAGGTCCCTGTGGAGAGGATGAACCTGCTTCTTGGACAGACTCTGTTTCAACCACTGGCTCAGACCTAGGGCTTTCAACTTGTTCTGCAGACTTAGGGCTTTCAACTTCTTCTGCTTCATCTGCAAATGCAGGGCTTCTAGTTTCGTCCCATGGAGCAAAGAATCTGTCAAAGCTCTGTAAATTACCCCTAAAGTGATGTTTACAAATTATTTTGATCAAACCATGATGCCTAGGGGTTCCTTTTCCTTCCTGATATTTCTTGGCCATAGTTTTTAAATCTTCATAAAAATACAGGGGAAAATTAACTTGGAATTCAGGGTTTGTGTGGCCATATCTCAAATAAATTAAAATCTTCATATGATGCCCTGATAAAACAGCGTACTGACCTTCACAAGTGATAAATCTAATCATCCATTCAGCTACTTCATCCCAAGGAGATTCCAGACTTTCCCTTTTAACTCCTTTACAAACATTTTTGCTCATGACATATTCAATCGGTTTATCATTTTCTGCCCTAAACTGGTTGGCCAATTCACTTAAGGTATTTCTAGCTATTTTCCCAAGATTAATTCCTTGCAAAGGAAATTCAGTAATTTGGCTCAAAATGTCTGGAGTTACCTGGATTGTCATGCCATTGATGTTGATTCTATTGTTTCTGAAGGTTCGTGCAAATTCTGCAGCCAACCCTTCGGAGTTCCCATCAAATTTCTGCAGAAACGGCATTAAACCAGCATCGGTGAAAATTTGCAGCAGCGTAGGATTTTCCAGTATGAAGGTGGCATTTTCTGGTTCACTCCTGTTCTTCCTGCCGCCCATTTTTCCTTGTTCTATTCGCAACTATGTTTCGAAAGCGCTGGAATGACAGTCTTAGCATGCATGCACTGGAATGACAGTTCTATCGTACATGCATTGGAATAATAGTTTGTGCGCCGGAACAGAGCATGTAAAACCGACTTGTTAATTCATTATTTTAAAAACCGGTGGAATATGCTGACAACGCAAAAAAAATTAATGCCAATGCAGATTTCACGATTACGGTTTGCTGAGTTGGCATTCATGCATTTGATGTGAATTTTTCAAGGCAAACAAAATCTATTTTCGGTGTGCTTTGAGGCGTGTGCCATGATTACGCGTATCGTGAAATTATGATATCTAAATATCATAAATTTTGAAAATCACGTGTTCCACAATCGTTTGCCACGTGTCCCTGCATGAATTTTTTAAGAAACGTCAACTTATTCCGATGCACTGCGCACATGTTATTTTGTCGTTCCGGAGCATATCTGTCAATTCTCATTCCGGAGCACAACTGTCATTACCCATTCCAGAGCACAACTATTATAGAGCTTTTGCTGTTCCGAAGCAGTGGTTATTCGGAAGCAAACTTCATTCTGAAGCATATGTCATTCCCCCCTTTTCATTGACTAATTTAGACATCCCCAATTTAAACCTTATGAATGCTTTAAATGCTAATCAAGTGAATCTATACATTATGTACTTTAACTATTTACAATATTTAAAATGTAAAGAAACACATACCTGTCTTGAATACCTTTCTACATTTCATACAATTGATTAGCTTTGTTGTTTGTCTGCTGACAAGTGCAGTAATGTAATCCTGAAAAACACAAACAAAATGGGTGATGGCAATGACAACAGTGGTGAATGACAATGGCGGAAAATGTATGGTGATGGAATGAATGGCGATGGAATGGATAGTGATGAAATGGATGGTGATGGAATGGGACTTAGTAAACATGCCAGATAACTGGTTTTCATGTAAACTAAATGTTTTTTATTTTATTTTTATTTATTTATTTTTTTTTTTCGACAAAAACTATACTACTGCTGCTTTAGTGGAAGAAGGGAATTCTTCCATTAAATGCACATCCAAGTGCTCTATTTGTTTTAAAAATTCATTTTTAGTTAGTGGCTTATGGTAAATCCGGAGACGATGTCCATTAACCACTAACTTTCTTCGTGAATCATCAATTGGTGAGAGATGAACTGCTCCATTCGAGAAAACCTCTTCAATCTGGTATGGTCCAAGCCACCTTGTTTGTAACTTCCCAAGAAAATCTTCATAACGGGAGTCAAACAGTAATGCCCAATCCCCTTGCTGGAATTTCATGCCAAATTTTACGTTGTGCTTGAATTATCTCGTTCTGATGCAAAGCGTCTCTTCGTATTTCATCCAATGCATTGAGTTGCAGGATCCGGTCCTTTTGTGCCTGTGACAAATCAATACCAACTTCCAAAGCAGTTCTAAGAGTTAGTAATTCAAATTCAATGGGCAAAAGGGGTTTTTTACCATAAACCAATTCAAAAGGGGTAAATCCCGTAGTGGATTTCCAAGTAGTGTTATAAGCCCAAATTGCTTCAGGTAACCTTTCTACCCAATTCCTTCTATGAACTGCTACAATTTTGGTCAATATTTTCTCTAATTCCCTATTTGTCACTTCAACTTGACCATTGGCCTATGGATGATAAGGAGAGGACTTCTTGTGCTTGATTTCATATAATTTTACAAAGGCATCAACAACCTTTGAAATAAACTAAGGTCCTTGATCAGAAGTAATAGACTGTGGGGCTCCAAATCGTAGAAAAGTCTATGAATACAGAAAATCAGCTACTTTTTCTTCTCGGGCATGCTTAAAGGCACGGGCTTCTGCCCATTTGGTTACATAATCAACACATACTAGGATGTGCACCTTCCCTTGGGAGGGTGGATCAATAGGTCCTACAAAATCTAACCCCCACCTCTCAAACGGTTCTACACCTAATTGAGGCTGTAAAGGCATTTCATTTTTGAAAGTAGGCTTACCCATTCTTTGACATGCATCACAATTTCTAATATACCTTTTTACATCTTTATGCAATGATGGCCAGTAGTAACCAGTACCCAAAATCTTTCGAATGGTATGTTTTACTAAATAATGCCCTCTCGAAGGTTCATCATGCCGAGGCTCTCAAAATGTCATATATCTCATCCTTACGAACACACTGCGTAAAACATGATCAGGACTGCATTTAAACAATATTCCTTTTATCCATTCAAAAGAAGAGCTTTGCTTGATTAACTGTTTTTTTTGTTTTGAGGTAAAATGAAGTGGAATCTTCCCTGTAGCTAAATAATTAGCTATATCCGCAAACCATGGAGTTTGAACAGAGACAGGAAACAATTTTTCATCAGGGAATGCGTCTTCAAATAGTTCTTCAGTTTCTGCATTTGGCAATCTTGACAAGAAATCTGCCACTACATTAGCCTTTCCTGGTCTATTTACTATAGTAATATCAAATTCCTGCAATAAAATCAACCAGCGAATAATTTGTGTACTAACCAAAGGCTTATTCATCAAATATTTGATAGCAGCATGATCTGTATGGATGAATACAGGGTATCCTGTGATATAGTGTCGAAACTTGTTAATGGCATATACTATAGCTAAGAATTCCTTTTCAGTTGTAGTGTAATTCTTTTCAGCTCCTGTCAAGTTTTTGCTAATATAATAAATGGCATAGTGTTGTCCATTTTCAATCTGCCCTAGTGCGGCTCCAATAGCGATATTGGAGGCATCAGCTGAATATGAAAGGGCAGCCCCGAGTTAGGTCCTCTTAGTACTGGCGGATTGGTTAGCTTTTCTTTCAAAGATTCAAAGGACTTGTGGCAATCATCAGACCATACAAATTCAGAATCTTTCATTAATAATGCAAACATTGGATTAGCAATGGTACTGAAATCAGTAATGAATCTGTGATAAAAGCCAATATGTCCTAAGAAACTACGGACATCAGTTTGAGATTTCGGAGGAGGAAGACTCTTGATGACCTCTACTTTCTTAGGATCAACCTTAATACCGTGAGCAGAGATATGATGTACTAAAACAATTCCTTCCTCCATCATCAAGAAACATTTTTCAGGATTAAGAGATAAATGATATGCTTCACAGCGTATTAGAACCTTTTCAAGTTGCTTTAATGTATACTCAAATGTGTCACCAAACACTGTGAAATCATCCATGTAAATCTCTACACTCTCATTGGTTAAATCAGAAAAGATGGCCAAGACAGCTCGTTGAAATGTTGCTGGTGCATTACATAATCCAAAGGGTAATACTCTATAAGAAAATGTCCCCCAAGGACATGTGAAAGTTGTTTTTTCCTGGTCTTCTGGTGCCACTTGGATCTGGTTATACCCACTAAAACCATCCAGAAAACAAAAATATTTCTTACCAGCAAGAGTGTCCAACACTTGGTCTATAAAGGGTAATGGAAAGTGGTCCTTGTGTGTGACTTTGTTTAATTCCCTGTAATCCACACACACTCGCATCTTTCCATTCTTCTTAGGCACAATAACTAATGGAGAAACCCATTGACAGTCTGAAATTGGATAAATGAATCCTACTTCCAACAATTTTTCAATTTCTTCTTTAACAATGTCTTTTAAAGCAGGATTCAGACGTCTCTGCGGTTGTCTAACTGGTTTGACATCCTCGGTGTATATCCTATGTGTGCATACATCAGGGTGGATTCCAACCATATCCGTATAATTCCAAGCAAAAGCTTGAACATGTTTCCGCAAAACAGCAAATAGTTTGGCTTCTTGATCTTCAGTCAACCAACTGTTAACATTTACAGGTTTTCCTGGTTGAATTTCAATTTGCTTGACTCCGGGATAAACAGAGTTAAAATGTTCATATTTGCTGATCAAATCATTTAAAGGACAATGATGTGGTTGCAGATCATGAAATACTCTTGATTCTGAGTTAAATGCAATACCTGATGGAAGCATTGGCATAGGACAGGTGAAAGAAGTCAAAAGATGATGATGCCACCCATGTGGCAATGTAAAGGAACTTTCATGAAGTGGAATAGATGGTAAATGTTCAACAACTTGTTCATCATCTTTCCATAATAGGCGATTGACCAGAACTTGATCATCCCTGAGGCCTTCTTCATGCAATGTATTCACCAAAACTGTTTCATGTTCAAAAATTTCTCTGTGGTGAATTCAATTCTTCAATGTGTTCCTGTACTACAATGGTGGCAAGGGTAACAAGAGGCTCCTGTTCTTCATCGAACTCAGGATACCATAACTGTCCAGAAAATTTAGATGATGGTTTAGCAGGTGGATACAAAGAAATTTTCTTAAGATCTACTCCATTTGAAATAGTCATTTCTCCTGATCTACAGTCTATGAAAGCGGCTGCAGTAGCAAGCCAGGGTTGTCCCAGGATGATAGGATAGCCATTAGCTGTACTCCTAGGTTGTAATACTAGGAAATCTACGGGGTATTCCCAAGAAGATACTTCAATGGGAACATCCTCCAAAAGTCCTTCTGGTTTGGCAACCGACCTATCTGCCATTTCCAAAATTGTAGCTGTAGGACTCAAATCAGTGAGCTGCAATTTTTGCATAATATCTTTGGTCATGACATTAATTGCAGCTCCTAAATCAATAAGTACATTGGGAATTTGAACCAATCCTACAGTAATGGTGATTACTAGACTTCCTGGATCACCATATTTTGGAGGTACTAATTTCCTAGAGAGAAGATCAGCCAACTTTCCATCCACTTGTACAGTTTGTGGAAAGGCTTTCTTCTTCTTGCCAGGTTTCCTTATGCATAAATCCTGAATGGTTTTCTTAATCAATGGTACATCCTTGATTGCCTGTAACAGAGGAAGTGATATTGACATTTTCTTTAATTCTGTGATTAACTCTGATTCAGGGGTAGTGATGGGATGATCAAACCTTTCAAGAAATGGTAAATCTGATGTGACACGTTCGGATTTTCTTTGTAAGTTTTCTGCATTCTTTTGCTCTGATTGTATTTTTTTTGGACTTGAAATTTCTAGAATTTCTTCAATCTGTAGGTGGAGCAGGGTCAGGTAAGACCTTCCCTGAGCGTAATTGGATGTTACCACAATCAAGTACATGAACTGCGACGAGTATCTTCAGACTCAGCCTCATAAACAAGGGCTGCTTGTCTGACATTATTGGGGTTAGTCACAGGCTGAGATTGGGAGTGGAGGTTGTCTTACTGGTTGTGCTTGTTGATGTTGTGTTCTTCCCTAAAAATTTGGATTAGGAGCTGGCAGCAAATTTTGAGTTTGGCCTTGATACCTTTGCTGTCCTTGATGGGACTGATATTGCTGGCTTTGATAAGGGTGATATTGTTGTGGTGGAAATGGTTGTCCTTGATATTGTTGTCCCCATATTTGTCCTTGTTGTGTCCATTGTGGAGGCATGGTATGCCAAGGTGGGTTCATCCATCCAGATTGTGACCAATCTGGAGGAGCTGTCCAAGGTTGGTTCCAAGGTTGTGCAGAAGCTTCTTCTGTCCCCATGGCATATTCATATTCCAAGGAGATTGTCCCCAGTTTGGAAATCTAGGAGCATTGGGATATTGTGCATAACCACCACCAGGTCTTTGCCCAATAGCATTGATTTCTTCTGCTTGGGTGCCCAAAACAGATTTTAGATGAGGCAACAAAGGGCATTTATCTATTGAATGTTCCTTGGAACAAATTCCACAAATAGAAGTTTTGTTTAGGGGGCAATCTTGCAAGGCATGCTTACTCCTACACCTTGGGCAATAAATTGCTAAATGTGGTGTAGAATTATTTCTTGTGTTTTTCTCACCTAATGCAGTATTAAGTTGAAC
The DNA here is from genome assembly GCA_028583015.1 of Wollemia nobilis. Lineage (NCBI taxonomy): Eukaryota > Viridiplantae > Streptophyta > Pinopsida > Araucariales > Araucariaceae > Wollemia > Wollemia nobilis. The sequence goes on along the minus strand of JAQPPZ010016892.1, from coordinate 6,831,517 downwards.
AAGGATATCAGTTTTTAAATTGGCCATTTCCTCCATCAACTCTTTCATACCATTATTGCCAAGATTCTTTTTCTTTCTTCGGTGATGTGTACGGGAATAATTTTTGCATAACTCCACAATCTCATCAAGGTCAAGTTGATCTATGTCTCCTTTTCCCATTAAATCTAACACTTCCCTAGATTCATCCTGTAATCCTCTTAAGAGAATAGGCTTTAAGAAATCAGGCTCTACAGCACCACACCTCTTTTGGACAAAGGCAAAGCGATCAAGATAATCTTCTAAACTCTCATCCTCTTCTTGCTTGATCCTAAACAACTCATCTTTCCTGTTTCTTACTCTACAATAATCCTGATATTTATTTAAGAATGCAGTCTCCATCTCATCCCAGGTAGTAATTGAGTTAGGTTCAAGATTGCTCATGAACCATCGGAGAGCATCGTCCTTAAGTGTAGAAGGAAACAACTTCAATTTCTGATTATCATTTATGTAGTCATAAGTCTGACATAACACTTTGAATTCAAACAGAAATTGATCAGGATCTTCTAAAACAGTTCCCCTAAATATTGGCAATATAGATGGGGAGATTGTTTTCATGGGGGCATCTAGAAGTGGATCCAACCGAATAGGATATTCAAAACTTTTAGGAGCATCATCAGGATCAACATATCCTCCTACTGCTGCTGCTGCAGCCATAGTTGTCTTCTTTCTAAAGGATGCTGGAAATAGTTTAGTCAGAGGGGAGTGTTTAGCAGCTAGTGCTTCAAAAAGCTCCTTTTCTAATTTTGCCAATAATTCTTCTGATGAAGAAGGTATGTCTGGCTTTTCCTCAGTGATGTCAAATGAATGCAATTCTTCATCAGACCGAGTAGGTCTCTTTGGTGGCTCAGAGCCACTTCGGATAAACCTCCCTCTTTTGTCTCTCAGCCTATGCATTCATACACATTTACTAAACAGACTATAGAATTTACAAGAACTATTTTCTGTATCCAGCCTACAGTTCTTGACCTACTTAGATTTGACTAACAACACCATGGTCCCCGACAACGGTGCCAAAAATGATGAGTGTCGTTTAATTCATCATTTGATCATTATTTATCAATCCGGGTAGGTGTCCTAAGGCTGTTTACGATAGTCAATTCAGGCAGGTGTAAGACACTCCATTCAGAAAATGGCTTTATTGGTAGAACAGTTAGTGTTTGTTGGGGGTTCTTCTGTCACTCTAAACCCTATAACTTGAAAGGAAACTAAATTATGCTTGCTGAAATAAAACTGTAGAAATGAAATGACAGTGAAAGAAACCTATTTACTCTTGCTGAATCTGAAAATGCACTCAAAAACTGAAGTAAAATTGCTGAAATGAAAGTTGCTGAAATTAGAATTGCAGAAAATAAACTTAACTATCTTGCAAAATAAAATAACAGATCTAGAAATAAACTCAGAAATGAAAATGTAACTACAAATTCTAAAACTGGAAATAAATTCAGCAAAATAAGAAAATGCAGAAAAAATGATAGGTTTCCTGCTATTCTGCTGCAGACAAAATTAAACAAGAAAACCTGATATGAACCTTCTTCTGCTCTTGGGAGTGGCCCTTGCTCCCTGGTTCAGAAGAAGGTGAATATGTAGCTCTGGTGTTCTACCTAATCATTCCTTCAATCATAAAATAAAATTGATAAAAACTGCACTTTTTATTGATTTAAAAACATGCAGAAAAATTCTGCATATTATTGCTACAAAAATCTGATTTCACAAAATTTAGAATTACACTAATTGCAATCCTAATTCTTCCTACATAGCTCAACCCAGATGGGAGCCAGTTATTTATATTAAAAATAGCTAAATCAGATGTGGAATGATTCAAATTCAGGCATTTTAGGAATGCTGTTAAAACTGCATTCCTAAAATGCAGAATATGGTTACATATGAAATCTATTCATTGCACACTTGCTAGAGGTCTTCTGCGTTGAAAAATATGCATAACAGATTTACATAGCTATCCCTATCATTCGCCTGCAATTTGCTGTCTTTCCTGAGCTTTTTTTGGTCAAAACTGTGCATTTCCTGTTATTCCGGAGCAGTCCTGTTATTCCGGAGCAGAATCCCTATTTTTTTCCAGAGCAGCGCCAGAATGACTGTTTTCAACACTGTTTGCGGTTCTTTGGCCGAGCATTGGGTGGACCAGACTTATAAGTCTTTCAATAACCTGGTCACACGCTTTCCTAAGTTGAATTTGACCAAATCCCAAGTCTTGCAAATCTGGCTGGAATTTGTCCAAGTCAAAACAGTCAAAAATAGTTTTGCACAACTTACAGTTTTGACCTATTTTTAGTGCTATTTTCTGCATTTGACAACTTCGAGTGCATGATATGAATGATATATATTCCACACGTGATTGCACTTAAAACATTTCACAATAAATCATTATTTATCAACAAAACTTATGCAGAAAATACAAAAAATTAGTAAAAATAGAATATTATGCTTCTAAACAGTCAAATATGTAAATAGTAGTAAATATTGCATTTCATCAGCAAAATTAACATTAAAACATATCAAAAAGGTCTACTAAGGATGTCCAAAATAATAAAAAATGGGGCAATATTTGGCCTCATCAGTATGTAGTTTTGGGATTGGCATATGGATCTTGTGCAAACCCATCCATGTTGCCTAGACCTAAGCCTTGCATGGTTTCTACCAAGATGTCAAGGTGAAAATGGTGGTTGAACCCTACTCCTGATTTATCATATGGCATCTGGTATCTTAGTTAACAAAGAATGTGCATTTCTTGTTCGTATCTGCCTAATCCATATCCATGCCAGTTACATTGGTCTAGGTATTTCAAGGCAAAGTTCAGGTTACACACATAGTCAAAATTCTCAGAAAATGGCTCTTCATCCTCTTCCTTTGTAGGTAGGGTTCAATGTCATTCTTGGGGCCCCCATATACAAAATTGGTTTGATTTTGCGGGTAACCTAAAGGGATGATAATGTTGATGGGGAGGCGATGTCTCCCCATGTCTTGCATGGATTCGAGCACAAGTGTTGCCACAATGTTCTACACTAGGTACTCCCCTAGGACCGTATTGGCCATCTCAAAGGTAATAATCGGCGATTGAGGGGGAGGAATGGGAGTCCTCCCTGAGTCCACTCCATGTTGGTAGAACCAGGTGTCTCAACTTCCATTTAGCTAGGCACCTCTTCGGTAGAGATGGTTGAGACTAATGGTGGTACCTCCTCCAGGGGCTTCTTCCCATTGTCCTTCAGTGTGACCACCATAGGTGGCATCATTGGTGAAGGAACATACGATGAAGATGGGCTAGGTTGGTGATTTGAGGGACTCAACAAGAGGATGTAGGTAGAATTGAACCCTGTGTGGATGAATTCAATTGAAATTCCAAATGTGTCGATGGGAGGGTCGATTGTGGCATCAGCTACACCGCATTGCAAAACTTAAAGGGCTCTAAGTATATTGGGACTACATGTACTTGCCCTTCGTAGGTGTACTTGAGGCATTGATGGGCTATCGAAGGGACACACTTCATGTACCTAATCCAAGGCCGGCCTAGCAAGATATTGTAGGCCATATCACCCTCAAGGATGTGACACAATGTAGGAATGGTCTTCTATCCTACTTGGATGGGCAGGACAATTGTGCCAACCGTCGAGCATAATGCATCATTGAATTCTTGAATAGTGTAAGTGGATGCCACAATGTGGGATACTGGAAGCTTAAGGTGTTTTAATTTCACTATTGTGATTATGTTGCTAGACGAGCCAGTGTCCAACAACACCCTCTTGAATAGAATCCCATTAACCCGCATAATGATGTGCAGGGGTGGATCCACCATATCACTAGTCACCAATTTCAGTTCATCTTCCTTGAAGGTTATGACTGGTTATGTGCACTATTTCACATGTCCTACGAAATTGTTGAAAGAATTGGCTTCGTGGGGTTGTAGTTCAATGGCTTTGAGTATCTCCATCAGAGCCTCCCGATGGGGTGGTGATTGTTGGATGAGCTCATAAATGGAGAGCCTAGCCGACATGGTCCTTAAACTTTGAGTAAGTTTAGTCCAAATTGTGGCCACTGGTCTAGGCAAGGGAGGTTGCGTAGGGTGTTGTGGAGGTTGTGACATTGATGGAACATTTCCTGTAGCTATAGCGGGTGCAGCCATGTTTGGGTATCTTTTGTTTCATGTCACGATGCTTATCATCCCTAAGTATCCTTGCATGGGGTAGTTTTGTGTTACCTTGTTCACTTGTAAAGTCTTTTCTTGCACATATGAGTAGGTAGGGGGTCTTTGAAGACCTCCATATTTTGGTTTCTCAGCGCTACGGGATTATCTACCGCAAGCATTTTTTTGTCTATCAAGTCCTGCACTAAGTTTTTGAATTTCCAACAAGTGGAGATCTCGTGTCCTTTCTATCGGTGAAATCTACAATATAATTCTTCCCTATAGCCCTTGGGTTTTGGTGTGTTGGGGTCTATGGGTCGACTTTTCGACAAGTTTATTAGGTTTTTTGTGAACAAGCAGTCAAACAAGGAGTCTCTAGACTCATTGAATTGTTGCCTAGGGCGATGCTATCAATTTTTCTCTTGTTTATGATTTTTCTTTTCATAGTTATCAAGAGGAACTGCTTGATAATTAACCTTTGGGGGCTATGTCATTTGTGTGGGATTTGGTATAGCTATGGCAACCTAATTGACCATGGCAGGTTTCAGTTGCGTGGGCCCAATTTTATCATTTTTGGGCCACTATTTCTTGTTTGGCTTAGCAATCTCACCATATTGTATTTTGATCTCCTTAATTATCTTGGCTTGCACCAGGGTTTCTTCGAGGGTGGCATATTGCTACAACTACAATAGCATGGAGATCAACCTTAAGCAACTCTTTGAAAACATTTGAGTCAAGTCGACCATGGGAGGGAGGTAATGTAGCTTTGAAAGCAATGTCCTCCACCGATTACCATAAGCAGCCATGGTCTCATAATCATACTACTTAAGGCTAGCTAGGTCTCTTAAGGATGTCTTCTTCTTGGTGTTGAAGGCAAAACGTTCAAGGAATGCATCCACTAGTTAGTCTATATTTTTGATGCTATGCTTCGACAGCTGGGTAAACCAGTCTGAGGCAGGGCCTACGAACGTGGTTATAAACATTCTTAGAAGTAATGCATCATTGTCCTGAATGCCAAAGCATTGACTAAGGAACCTTGTTACATGCTCTTGGGCATCCTCATTCCCTCTAAAAATTGCCAATTGAGGCATTTTGAAGTGGTTGGGGTATGGGGGTGTTGAAACTGAAGGATGCACAAGGTGACTACGGAGTTGGTGTAATGTGGGCTTTTGGGACCCTGAAGTCTTGTTCTCCACATACTCTAAGTGCTCTAGCAGTGCTTTGTATGCATCAAAGGATTTTATTTCCTCTTCTTTGGTTTGTTCCCAATGTGAATTGCAAGGAACTTGAGGCCTATGGAGGGGTATCTGAATAGCGCTCCCCTTCCTTGGTAGGGTGTTTTAGCCCGCTCTTCTTATCGCTCAAATTCCTCATAGGCCTCTTGAGGAGTTTTTGGGCATGACTTATAAACATGGATGGGTGCCTGAGGAAGGTGCCCATAATTGGTTCTAGGGGTGGCCTCCCACTCAGGTCGTAGAGGTCTTGGAGGAAACACTTGATAAGGTCATGCAGACCTGTCTCATACTAAGGGGTTGTGCCTCTCATAAATTTATGTCCTATGTATGCGAGGGGTTGGAATCCTCTCATGCGTAGTGTTTTGGAGCAACTCATTTGTCTGGCACTAAATGCGCTCTTTGTTAAGATGATATAGTTGTTCTAACTACTATTGATCTTGCCTAAGCTACATGATTTGTGCTTTGCGGATGGCTTGTTTGGCAAATGCCAAGTCAATTTGTTTCATCATCCTAGGTCTAGGAGGCCTAGATGCCTCCCCTACACATCTATCTCGGTTGTGGTGATCCGATATCTCTATGGGTCTCTTTCTTCTATCAAGGTTAGCAGCATTCACTCGAGGCTCTGGCCTCAATAGGTGATCTTGATAATTAGTAGGTGCGGAGGTGCATTGCTCCTGCATGGTGTACTGCTATTGAGGAATCTACTAGTTTTTCTTGTGCTCCCTTTCATACATGTGAAAGGAATAGGTAGAGTTGGCTCGCCCTAGCTGAAGAGCCTTACACTTTAGATTTGGCCTATTAGTTCTAACAGTAATGAGGGATGGAGGGGGAATGATATAATCGTGTACCCCCTACTTATGAACCCTATGCTACTCTAGCGCTTCATCGTGCAGTGGCCACTCATAATGAGTGTCTAAGGGAGCCTTCCCATGTGTGTAATCCTCTTGAGAGGGTCTATGTTGAACGGGAGTGCCCCTAAAAGGGGTGCCTCTATAATCCTTTTTTGTAGTGGCATAGTGTGGACTATGTTGTGGGCCAGGATGCCAAGGTGGTATAACCAAGTCCTTGGGGCTATAACAAAGGTGACTTGTGCCTCCTTGTATACTTTCCACCACTTCTACCCATTATTGGGCTTGGCTATGGGTATACACCATGGTGGTGGTTTTTCTAAAAATATACGTATATTTTTATCTTCTTTACAATTTTTATGCTATACCAAACAAAAGGGGACCACACAAACAAAGAAATGATTATCTTGTTTACAGATTAAATGTGTGCCCTAGATCTAGTTTAGCGTGCCCACATTCAAAGTGGGTGGGCTAAAGGTTGTTGTCACTTGTGTCCATGTGTTCTTAGTTACTTGCTACCCCTCTAGTATTCCTAGTGGTGAGATCCTACGCATAGAAATACAACAAATCATTAATAGCATATGTGTATGTAGAAAATATGCAATCCCCAAGGCCTCCAGCGGGTGCTTGTGGGATATCAGTGATAAGTTTGATAAATCAATTATAGAATGATATATGAATGTAAAAGACAACTTCTAGAATTTGTATTACCTGATTTTGCATCGAAGCGGCATCAAACGACCCCATTATGCACGTTTTCCCGTCGGGGGCCTCTCCAAGGTGAGCACTCCAATGTCCCACCTATGCTCATCCAAATCACTTGAAAATCATGAGTTAGGCATTATATGTGATTTTAAGACTACCTAGATGCTCATAATCTACCTATCCTACCAAGATTTTCTTGTATGTGATAGGGGTGCCCTACGAGCTAGTTAACACATTAAAATGATAAAGCTATAGTCAAATCATGTCAAAATGCAATGAAACTTTAAGAGAGGCATTATGATATCATAAGGGACCTATTACAAAAAGAACAGTAAGGAAATAATGCATAAATTTCTAATCACATTGAGGTGGGATGCTGGGGACTATAGCAAAACTTGCAACAAGTGACCTTGCAATTGTCCTATCTAGAGGCCTCCAAAACTCCTAAAAATTTGGGGTTAGGCTAAAAACAACATTTTGAGATGACCTAGAAGGTCATATTTTGCAGATTTTTCCTAGGTTATCTTGTATCTGAATGCACTTCCTGTGGGTTAGTAAACACATAAAAATGCTAGAAACTAGGTCAAATCATGTCAGAAAGCAATGAAACTTGGACAACAGCATAAGTACATTAAATAAAGGAGGATGACAAAATAATAGTAAAGAAATCATGCACAGATTTCTAATCACTCTAGGGTGGGGCGATTAGGACTACAGCAGTTCGGGGGCACCCGAGGGTGGGACACCCACCATTTAGGGCTTAGTTTTGACACCAATCCAAATGGGATGGTTCCAAAACCTCCTAGGGGGTTGTGTTGATGAGTTTGGGATGGGATTATGGCTGATTGCTTGGATTTTGGGTCTGGATTGCGTTCCTAGTGTTCACTCGATAACCTCTCTTCCAAAAGAGAAATTAGGGGTGTAGGAAGTACAAATAGGAATTGGGGTATAGTTCGGTAGCACTTCGTTGCTCAAAATGCTCCAGCCCTGTTCTCATTTTTGGGTGTGGATGCTCACCTTTTTATAGACCTAAGGGTCTCCTTTGAATGCGCATGAAAGGGCGCCACTTGGCTCACCATGCCTTTTTGGGGGAGAGAAGATTCCTCCCTGATTTAGTCTCCTTGAATGAGGCCTCCATGATCAAGGTAGGCTTGACTAAAGTCTCTCTCTGATTTGAAACCGTTCCTTGCAATTGCATGCCTTGAAGGTGAAGTTAGGTGGTAGATCTGGGCTATCATTTGTCAAGGTTTGAATTTTTTCTAGTCAAACCTGCTAATCATCCCACCCTAGACCGATTGTTGCTAATCATCCCGGGGTGGGACGAATAGGATTCTAATCATCCCAAGGTGGGACAAATAGGGAGAAAAGTGCTTAAAAGGTGCAAAATTGACCTCAGACATTCCAAAGCTAATTTGGGAGTGTTTAGGACCACTATTTAACCTTTGGAGGCTGCCCTAGGGGGTATGTATGCCAATTCGGTCAGTGCTTGTAGTCACATAATCATATTGGTGCTATTTTGGTGTCTATAGAGACTATTATTTTGTTTGAGGCTTCTACTTGCCCATTTGCTTATGGATAATAAGGTGTTGAAAAACTATGCTAAATATGGTATTTGTTCATTAAAGCATGCATATTTTTGTTCTTGAAAGATGGCCCATTATCCGATATTATCTTCGAAGGGACCCCAAAATGACTTATGATATTGTGGAGTATAAACTCCGCAATCCTTGGTCTAGTTTTCAATCTTAGGGTGATCTCTTCAACCCATTTAGTAAAGTTCTTAGTGGCCATTATGATGAATGTGTGTTGACCTGAGGATGGGGTGAGATCTTCCCAATCAAGTCTAGTCCCCACTGCAAGAATGGCCATGCTGCTTGGATGGGTTGCAAGGCTTGTGATGGCAAGTGCATGAGATTTGCATGATGCTAGAACTTAATGCATTTATTGACATATTTGTAGCAGTCATTTTCCATGGTGGGCCACTAGTAACCCATTCACAATATGCACTTGATTATGGCCATGCCACTGAAATATCCCCTACATGTACTGTCATGAGCTTGTGAAATTTCCTAGGATGTTTCCTAGGGCTCAAGACAATGGATTAGTACTCCATCATATCCTCATATGTAGAGGATCTCTCCTATAAAAATGTATCTTATCACATTTTGTTTAATCATTCACATTTTTGTATGCGATAGACCTTATGATACTATTCCAAGCTTTAGGAAGTCCCGTAATTGGGAAAGCCAATCTTGATAAGTTGTTGCTTCTATGGATAAAATGACATGATCTTGTGATCTAGTATTTATGCACACTGATTGGGAAACAACCTTGTGATGAATGGTTGTTCCACATTCTGTGGGACCTTGAGAGATCAAATATTTCCAAGGAGCTATTTGCATGAAGTCTCTAACTTTGAATGAACAATCCTAATTTGGCTTCGTTTGAATCACGTTTACTAAATCTAGGTTGTTAATAACCTCACGCTATATTATAGAAAATACAAGAATTTTCACATGAATGATTGTAAAATCAAAAGATGGATTATGAGGGATTAAGGATACCAAATATGCGATGGTGTATTCAAAGATGTTTTACGTACGAGGGATTTCCTCGATGTCATACCATTCCAGATGGGTTAGGTAAGTGTCAACAAGCTCCTTGTAAGATTTCAGGAATGGGCACCTACAATGGAACAATCCTTTGACTTGGTTTACTATGAGAAAGGAGTCACAAAAGATATTCAATATTTTAATTCCCATAGCAACTACTATTTGGAGTCCCAAGATCAAGGCTTCTTACTCCGTGTTATTTTTTGTGCATGGGAAGTATAGCTTGAATGAAAATGGAAATGGAGCACCCTGTGGTGTGATAAATACAATCTTTGCTCTACCCCCTTGTTCAAACTTTGAACCATTGAAGAAAAATGCCATATCTCTTTCCTTCTTAGGTTCTTCGAGTTTCGGTGGATCTGATAATACAAAGACTACATCATCAAGAAATTCTATAGTGAGAGGCTTACTATCCTAAATAGGTGCCTCTGCTAATTGATCCGCTATGAATTGTCCCTTGATGGACTTTTTGCTTATGAATTATAGATTAAATTAAGTCAATAGCATGATCCACTTTGCAACTTTGCAATACATGTATCGTGATATGTCTTGCTCATAATGTACTACAAAGGATTTTGTTTTGATATAACATAGGTTGTATGGCTCAACATGTAGTGTCACAACTTTTGAGTTGCAAAGACCACTGCTAAATACAACTTTTTGACATATGCATACCATATATCATAACTCACCGATGTGCAACTAAAGTAATATATGGCTTGCTATTTTGGAGATAGACTTTCTCAGAACTTGACTTTCTTTTGTTGAGTGGGATTATCACTAATTTCCACTTTCAAATTCACTTCTATAGCCATATGTGACCCATACTCCAACTGGTGAGGCATGGGTATCAATTGAATGTCATCGATAGGATTTACAAGTCCTATTGACTCAGGATCCAAACTAGTATCGAATACATCATGGGAACAACCTGGTGCAAACTAAAATGTTTGTAACATCTCTTCATTATAAAAAATATCTTCATGCTTTATGGGTGAATTAGCGTGATCCCAATAAATGGATTACGTATCAAGACACAAAGTTTTATCGAGATCTGTTGGGTTATGGAGTGGAGTGGTCAAATAAATGGAGATTGTATTGATGGGTGGGATGAAATATCCAAGACCACATGGGTGAAATATTATCTCCATGATTTCCCTTCCATGCTCACGATGAGGCTCTGGAGGAATGGGAATTTTTGGATATGACCCATCAGTAGGGCCGATAATAGGATCATTGGGTTCTAAGAGTTCCCTGAATGTTGGTGAAGGAAGATTGACCATGTGATGAATGACATTCAAGTCAACAGGTCTCCTTAAAAACCACAAGCCAAGGTCTATGGTGTGAATTTTTGCTTCTCTTTCCACAAATATATTGAATTTTCATAAATGGTGAGGCCAAAGATAGGCCATCTCAGTCTCATCCTCAAAATTTTAATAAATTATCCAAAAGCCATTAGCATTAGTATGTGGCCCTAAGATGAGGGGCTCATGTCTTGGCTCTAAGTAAGCCATCTCTATTTCATCCTCATATTCTTCATCACTTATGAAGAAGCCATTTGCATTAGTATGTTGCCCCAAGTCGTGGGGCCATTTCCTTACCCCTAATTAGGATCTCTCTATTGAGTCCTCTAACTCATAGTCACTTTCATCGGATATGTATCCACTCTTATTATCGATTGACCAAGTAAGTCTTCATAAGTAGTGAGGCCCATGATAGGCCAAGTCATATTTTGCTTCATGATCACTTGCTACATTTTTTTTTCTTCTTTCTCTTCATCCCACCAGTTGTACCCTACTAGGATGGCCTCAATTGTGAGCCTTGGATGATAGATCTCGGGTGGCGGTATGCTTACTATGGCCACTTACCTATTGCTCATAAGTCTCAAACTTAGTGTATGATAAGGAATAAAATTGATATCTTCTCCTAACCCCAAGCTCAATCTATATAATATTGCTATTATAGAGTCATATCGACCTCTGATGTGATAGCCTAACCCAAATCTATCAATCAAAATTTGTACCTATGGTTCGAGTGGCCACCTTCACCCCTACTCATAGATACCAATACTATAACCATACCAATGGTAGTGTTCAAAGTAGCTTAAAGAAAATTCAGGATTAGAGAGGTAACGAACATTAGCAATGAACAAGTTGTCATTGTCCTTTTCTTCTTAAGTAGACTTATGGGTGGAGTCTAGTCGAGTGTAGATAAAGTTTGACTGGTTGAGAGGGATTCCAAGTAGAACCACTATTCCTACTGGTGGCCTTAGATCCTTTGTACATCCCATATCTTGTGTAGAATCTATTATAAGTGTAAATGTTATATTCTACACAAGATACTCTCCTATCCCTATGCTTTCCAAGTGTATAGTTGTATGTGAGGTGGATGACCCCACGGATGACACTGGCAAAGTGAGGTGGTAGTAATCATCTTCGTCTTGGTCTTGGTGATATTATTCCATGGTATTTGGACCCTCTTCAATAGTTATGGTTAACATTTCCTTGAGTTTTTTCTCCTCAACCATAGGTGCCTTTAGCTTCTGATCATTTTTTGTTTTTGGTATTTATGGTTTATTAGAAGCATTGGCCACTTTGTGTGTAATATGAGGTGTTGATGTAGATGGGTCTTTTCGTACCCTTTTACCTTTGTTATCCAATTAGGTAGTTGGAGATGAAGGTCCTATAGACAAGTGGGAAAAAGTAATTACAAATTCTCCTAGATAATCCACCTGATGAACATACTTGAATGGATCTTCATTGACAAACACCATGTAGACTTTGTTATCATGCACATACTTGACACATTGGTGTAAGTTTTAAGGAAAACATCTCATATCCCTTATCCAAGGTCCTCCTATGAGGATGTTGTATTGCATGACCCCTTCCAAGACATGACACATAATGGGGATGGTCTTATGCCCCACCTTGATAGGTAGAACTATCATCCCACATTATTGCATAAAGCATCATTGAAAGCTCTTAATGTATAGGCTCATGGAATGATATTGGACTTGGGGATCTTAAGGTGTTCTATTGTCATTATGACGATGTTGATTTATGAACTTGTATCGATCAAGACCCGCTTAAAAGGTAAATCATTGATTGATGCCATAATATGTAGCGGAGGTTCTGGTAAGGCAGTAGGTATTGTCTTAATATCATAATTGTAGAATCGAATTACAGGTTCATGGTATTCTTGTACTTGTCCCACAAAATGGGTTAATGCATTTGGATCTTGTGGTTGGATCTCAATTGACCTTAAAATCTCCATCAAGGTATTCTTGTTCTTTAGGGACTGTTGTATGAGCTCATAAATGGATGGCTTAACTGGAGTCGTTTGTAAGTTTTTCTCAAGTCTACTCTAGATAGTTAACACAGATCAAGTTGGTGGAGCTGGAAGGTTTTTTAACCCCTACCTTTGCCTAGGTGCAATAGGGATGTTTATGGAAGCTTTAGGAGGTTGCGGTTGACCATACCGTCTACTCCTAGTTGCCATATTGACAATTTTGACCATCCCAACACACCCATGGGTGGGCGTATCAATTCAAACCTGATTGACTTATGAAACTTGCCCTTTAAGGGCCTCATGGTTTGGTAGTAGGTTTTTATAGATGCCCATATATCTATTGTCAAGGGCCAGTGGGTTGTCCATTTTTAGTTATCCCGCCTCAAACATGTTTTACACCTGATGTTTAAAACCAACACAAACTTTGATATTATGCCCCTGTATCTTGTGATACGGGCATAATTGATCTTCCATATGTCCTTTTGGCTTAGTATGTTTGGGATCTATAAGAGGTATATCATAGAATCTGATCTTTCCAACCTCACTCAATTGATTGAATATTGATCGCATTGATTCTGTCAATGGTGTAAAATAACGAGGAGGTTTGCACTCTTTGTTCCACACTTGATTGTTATTTTGATCATAGTTTGCTGGTGGGAGTTGTGCTTGATAATTTTGGGGCTACTACACAACCCCATCCATATCCAATACCACTTGATTAACTAAGGCAGGGTTTTCCTGCTTCTGCTTATATTTGCCATTCTTGTCATTTTTTCTCCATTACTTCTTTGTTCAGAGTTTTATGATCCCCTCATCTATTTTTATGTCCTCAATGATTTTGGCTTGTTCCAAAGATTATTCAAATGAGGGGTATTATTATAGTTGTAGCAAGAGGTAAATGTGTTTGGAAAAACTCTTGGTGAACATCCAGATGATTTCTTCTATGGGAATGGAGAATGATAATTTTACCATGATGTTTCCCCATATATTCCAGTAATCCATTACTAGCTCATCATCATAATGCCTTAAATTTGCTAGGTCCAAGATATTTACTTTCATCTTAGAACCAAATGAGAAACACTTCAGAAAAATGTTCACTAGTTGTTCAAAGTTGGATATGCTATGCTTGGGCAATTGGTTAAACCATTGGGTGGTTGCGCCTGAAAATGTCATGATGAATGTCCTTAGCATAAGAGCATCATTTTATTCAAGATGAAAACATGCATTGATGAAATTGGTGATATGATCTTGTGCATATTCTTCACCTTTAAACTTCTCTAGCCTAGGCATCTCAAATTGCTTAGGATAGGGAGGGCTAGGAAATGATGGACACAATGGTTGGTTGTGTATTTTGCTTAATGTTGGTTGGCTCCCAACAACCTCTTGTTTCTCAAAGGCTTTCATATTTTTAGCAAGCTCTCAAAATCCTTTGAATGAAGGAGTTCTTCCTCTTGCAAACCCACCCATGGTGATGGTGGAGGTAGCACTCTATCCTTTTTATTTGCTCTATTTTCTTCCCTCCTACGAGGGGATATAGGATACACCTAATCCTATTTTATTAAGTCTACCATTTCCCCCAATTGGATTTTGCTCATGATTTGGAGGGTGATTTTGGTGTGGGTTACTTTCTTTTCTAGTGTGCCCATTCTATTATGAGTTAATGCATTGATCTCTTTTATGATCATATCTATTTACATGTTAGTTGCTACAAGTTAGTTGTTCAAATTGCTCTCTTAAGTGTTGTTGATGTTTGCGTAATAATTGTTCTCTTTGTTTATCATATTCAAGAGCTTATACAAGCTCTTTCTCCTTATGCAAGGTATTTTCTAACCGTCACACATGGTTGACTTGCGTGGTCATAGAAGACTCATGCTTATCTGACTTTGTTCTTGTAGTTCTGATTCTAGATTCCTCAAAGAGGTTTCTGATGTCTCTTTGCTTTGGCTAGCTAGTGTGACTTGTTCAGTATATTTTTGGGTGTATCTATGGTTAGACTCTATATGTTTACTATGGGGTCACCCTGAGGCACCACTAGTTTGAGAAGTGGGCTTAGAAGTCACAGTTCATGAAATTTCAGATGTAGAGTTCTCTGTGGCTATAGTTTCGAGTGGTGGCCTCAGATGCAACTGATCCAACTCATCCAATAGTCTTATTTTCCATGGCTGATCTCACAGGATACCATTCACTCCAATGAGGTCATAGTCTAATGGAATCCTTCCTCTTGTTTGAAGGATATCTTATGTTTGATGTCTATGACTGGATGTGTTTCTAGTTTCCTACCCCTTAGTGGGTTGATCTATTCTAAGTGCTGCATATGAATGTTGAGATATTTTAACTCTTATGTGTCTTTATGGTGATGAGGGTTTTGTAGCCCTCTCTACCCTCCATGAGGATGGGGATGGGGAAGCCTCATCGTCTTTGTGTGAATAATGGGGTCTACAACCCTCTTTATATCTATGTTAGGAAGAATCTCTTGAAGCTTCCTCATGTCTCTAAGAATTTTCTATGAGTTTAGAGGAAGCCCTTGAGGTTTCCTCATGTCTCCTTTATGATGATGGTTGTGAGGCCTCTTTGTTTTTATGAGAAGTAGTTTCATGCTATGGTTCCCATTTTGGGATTTCTCGAGGAGATCCTCCAAGGGTTAAATTATCATCTCTCAGACTTGTGGAACTACGTCTCATGGTATTTCGAGTAGGTCTTTCAATGTTACTATGGCTTCGTCTAAGGTTATGAGTTCCCTCAGATTCCCCTTCAGTGTTAGACCGAGGGTATTTACTTCTTTTTTTGACCATTTTTTTTGAAACTTTTAGCTTTTTTGTTGCACAAACAATATCAAGAAAATGTTTATCTTGCTTACAATTTTAAGTGTGCCCTAAACTGTTTGTTGTATTTTGATGTTTTATTGTTTTTGTTTCTTGCTTTATATTTGGAAGGAGGATACTCACCCATAGTGATAATCAAGATTACTCATGCCAAACATGATTTCCCAAAAGAGACTAGGGTACACCATTGAAATCCCAATGGGGGGTTCGCCTAGCTCTTCCACTCTGAACCAATGAATGTTCCAACAGTGGGATACAGTTTGAACACAAGTAATATAGTAACACTTTGAAGAAGTTCTTCAATCCATTTCTAGGAGAATCTAGGGGGTAAACCAGTGGAAGGAGATGAATTCCACAATCACTAAACTAAATTGAGAGGTGGTGGTGAAATACAACTCCCCAATGTTTAAATGATACATGCGTGTGTGGTGTTAATTTTAAGCCTGCATGAATTAAAGTGCATAATATAGCAAATATGACTCTTTCCTATATGCCTAAGTGTAAAATATGTTTTAATTTTTAGAAATATGCATGAAATACTATTATTTGTATGGGTGCACTTTATTTCATATAAATATGGCCTCTTGCAAGGCCTCAAAGCAAAGCAAACAACATACAATGTCTAGCTTGTTGGATCCTAGGGCAAAATTTTCAAGCATAATCCATTGTTCCTAGCAACGCCTAGTGGAAACCTAAAGGAAGACCTAAGATATGTAAAATGCCTAATTATTTCTTCCTTTATTCTTTCAATTCCCAAGAAGAAATGTGCTTTAAGTTCACTTTTTTAGACACACAGAAGTAGATAGAAAGCTATAAAATATCAAAGAAGTTGTACTAACCTCTAATCCAGCTCAGAGAACCAACGTTCTATCCTCTACTGCTCTCCAATTTTGGTCATTGTCGACCAGAGCAACTGGTTTTTGGTCGTTGTTAGCAGGGGCGGCTAAGGCTCTATTAGCCACTATGGCTCAGAGCGGTTGATTTCTGCCCACTGTAAACCAGAGTGACTAACCCTGGACATAAAATTAAGTCAGTATCTAGGCAAAAAAATGAAAAATTAGTGGATGTCCCATCGTGATCACCATCTATAATGACCCCGGGGCGCACGCACTGATCTTACTCTACATGCAAATGTGTTTTACCCAAATTGAAATGAAAGACCATGAAAAATCATATAACACGAAAGTAACAAAGATATGTCTCTTTATTTGTATAAAACTTGGTTACATGTCGGTCCCTTTTAGGGATACCCATTTCGATACAATAATATTACAAGTGGGTAAAATTTTCCCCTCGCAAAAGGGTGATGTGCTACCACAAGCTTCCTGGTTCGACACACAAAAATGTATGAGGGCTTACAAATGCCTCCTTCCCCAAGTCTATTCCTAGAGGGATCTCTTTTGCTCTCGTATGTTGTAGATTCGGTTTGGTGAACCTGTGGACCTGTAAGTAATGAAACAACAACACATGATTAGATGTCTGAGAATTCCTCACCAAATGAGGTTGTTAGTAATGAATATATCAAATGAAAGCAAGTGCAAAGTAAACTGATGATATGATTTCAAATAATGAAATTATGCTATGCTAATGATATGCTAAACAAAATAGTGAAACTAATGTCTAAATCCTAAGCTAGGCCCTTGGGCCACTATCCAAGACAACGATCTCTAAAGCGAATCTTGCCCTCTTTGCTTCAAGGCTATGGATCAAATCTTGTATCCGATGTTGAAATGATGGTTGCTTTGCTTGATACGTTGAATATCTTGTATGTGGAAAACCCTCAAATGGACTCTCCCTCTCTTTGATCAAAGTTCCATCTTGGATCAAAATTATCTCTTTCCCTCCAATGTGTCCCTTTGGTGCTCTCAGGATTGCACCTTTTAAAGTGTGTGAAACCCTAGGTCTATGCCCAAGCCCTAGGACTAAATCCCTAATGCGTAGTGAAGGTTAGCATGATAAGCTTTTTGTATTTTCTATGTTTAAGGACCAGTTAACTGAAGTCTAAATGCAAACTCAAGTATCCTATGTGAACTAGTCATGAAAAGGAATGCAAAGTTACTCCCGCTCACCTTTATTGCATGCAGACTTCCACTTTTGCCTATGATTGGGCATATCTATCGATAAAATTCTTTTTATGGCTTAGCCACTATCATTTACAGTGGCTAATATTTGGTCACTGTCATCTGTAGCAGCTAAGGTCTGGCCACTCTAAGCTTGAGTGGATAACGTATGGTCACTCTAGTCTTGAGCGACTAGGCTTATATGGGCTTAAAATTCCCCAGATGAGTGGTGAGAACCACTTTTGATGCTTGGAAAGTCCAATATTATGTCATATGATCTTATGAATGTGCCTATGTGAGTAGCTCCCCTATACATAACATGTTTTAGGTGTCTACACTCTCATTACCCGCTAACAAACATATATTATTTTCCATAAGAGTCCTCTTTAGAGGTTCTGATTGTGCATCACGCTCTAGTTTATTATTCTAATAATTTTGATTCCCTTTAAGATATTCCTTGTTAGGATATTATTTGTCTTGACCTTTTCTTTTCAATGCTTTATATTTGCAAGATTTTTTATTATGGACCTCTTTCTCACAAATATAACAATAATTTTTTTATTTTTGTTTTTGTGATGAAGTTCACAATCATTTTTCTAATGCATGAACCTTATTTGATGAATCAGTTTTCACCTGATTTTCAAGTTCATATTGTTGAAGAATATTTATCAATTCCTCAAATGACACCTTTTGGTTTAACACTAGAAGAGATGTGACTAATGCTTTGAATGATTCAGGAAGTGCTCTAAGTGTGACTAAAACCAAAATATCGTCTTCAACCTTTTTGCCTAATGTATACAATTTTTATTTTAATTTTGATATGCTTCAAATAAATTATTCTATGTTTTCTCCATCATGAAGTTTCAGTGTATGCAACTGTGATTGTAGATGTAAAATAGTTACCTTATTCTTTACTTCAAATATCATACACAATTTTTCCATGCTATTTTTAATTTTTTTGCTTCACTAATGTGTGCTTGAATTTCATCAGATACGACAAATAGATTTAACATCATGGATTTAGCATCAGCATTTTTGAATTTTTGAATTCCTATTTTTTCTACTGGAATTTTTCTTTCTCCATGTACTACATCCCAAAGTTTTTCAACAATAAGTACAAACCTCATTTTATTTTTCCATGGAGCAAAATTAGGTCCTTTTAATAATTGGGATTCGAAAAAGAAGATTCTTGAATAAGACATTTCCTTAGAAGTTGACTACCTTATAACTCCCTAGGTTTTAATAATATTTGCAAATTTAATATTTTTCTAAAGTTTGAGGTAGAAACCCTTTTGGCTCCCAAATGATTAAATTTACAATAATTTAATATTTCTAAATTCCAATATCCTAAGGTTTGATGTAGTAAGCCTTATAACTCCCTAATTTGGAATTTTAGAAATTAATTAATATTTGCAATAATAATTTTCCATGTTGAAAACCTTATTCCTCCCAAAATTATTTAATTGCAAATATTTAAGGTTAAAAATAATATTTTGCAAATTAATTTTCTAATGGTAAGAATCCTTATATCTCCCTATGATTTAATTATTTGCAAAAAAATATCAATAAGGTAATAATAAATTCTAATTATTCAATTAACCTTATTCCTTATTTCTCCATATAATAAAAATTTATGTAAAAACTTTATAGAAATAAATAAAAGAACCTTTTTCTAACGTGTCAATTGTAATAGATGAGGGCACTCTTCTTTTGATAATGCCTTATTTTATATTTGATAAATTATATGATGAAAATGCTCTTGTTGTGACACGTATCCTTTTGCGTGTTTGTAGCCAGGACCCTATAACTCCTTATTTTTTATAATGCTTATCTTTAATGAAATTATTTAGTAGAAAATTGCATTTGATCTTATCCATTACTACTATTGCTCACAGGGATAAATATTGCTACCACATACAATGAGGCATGTGAACGTTAGGGTTCTAGAATGCATTTGTTGCTTGATGGATCTAAAACCATGCACAGATAGCATATCTAGTTTTTCACGAGTAGCGATGGTGGTAAGAAGGGCGATCTGGTCTTTGCAAACAACAAAGGGTCTAAAAAACCTTTGAAGGTAGTAAGGAATATTGGTGGATGAGCAAAACATAGGGAAAATATTTGTTTGTAGTGGATAATCATTGTATATACCTTACGCACAGTCTATGAGGAGGAACTATTGATCGGTGAACAATGTAGACTGGGCTGCACAACTTTAGCAAGTGCAAAAAGGCAGTGACTGCAAAATTTGAAATCGATGGGAGTGCAAAGAGGTAGCAATAATTATCTGTAAACCTTTGAAAGGAATGTTGTGGAATTAGGAGGAACCCTCACACAACTTGGTGTGCATGGTCAGTAGTGAGATGAGCAAAAATGGTGGATAAAAACTTGAAATTTTAAAAGGAAATTGTAGGTTTGCAAGGAGGGTTCAAAAACTAGAATGGAATACCTTGGTTCAGAGGAAAATACCTGCAAAAATAAATGAGAAAAAATAAAACCTAAAAATAGGTTTTTTGATGTAAGCCTTTTTTTTTTTTCTAGTCCTCCCTACACTCAAAATCTAAAACCCAAAAATTCCTAATGACCTAGTATTTTCAATCCATCAAAAAAACTCCATTGTTAAGCATTTTTTAGTTGGAGTAGTGCTCGGATGGGTGACCTCCCAAGAAGTCCCAATTTTTGCACCTTTTGTGGCTTTTCCTATTTCTATGGATCTACCATGTGCTTGGATACCATGTTAGATTTTTGAGCTATATGCTAAAAGGAAATGGAGCCACAAGTAATGAAATAAGAGTGCAATAATATAGCTATGACAATGGAAGCTAAATAATCATGAAATTAAGACACGATACTTCTAAAATAACTCACATAACATCCGTTAATGAAAACTCACAAAAATGGAGGAATACATACAACCTAAAGCTCTCGCTCTACCATGGGATATGTAGAGGATACATACTTCCTTACAATTAGTCCTATATATAATAAGATAAGTTACGTGGGCCTCACTCTTCCTAAGTGTATGAGAGATATGTGTCCTTTTACATCATTGCACATATACAACTTGCATATGGATACTTTTCCATTTATTCCTTTGCATATTCTAACACTTGTGCATAGGTTACTTCTTCCCCAAGTAACTCCTACTCTAATAATCTACCTAAGGTGGTACATAAACATGTACCTAAATAATGTAATATACTCTAACTCTAACAAGGCCAAGGTTGAAAGTGTGAAGAAGTGTTTGTGAGCATTATTAATGTAGCCTACAAGCATTTATTTATATGATCCTACAAGCATTCATCATTTATGTAATCCTATAGGCATGTTCATGTAAGCATAAGGACATCTTTCACATTTTACCCTTAGTGACATTAGTTAATCAACCTATATGGATAACCTTGCTTAAAGGGTGTAATTTATTATTATTTCATTGTAAGTTAACCTCAATATCAAGCCAATGTCATCTTGAGGTTAACTACTAATTGGGATTTTTTTATCACTATAAATACTCCTCAATGATTAATCATTTGTATCATAAGTTTAAATAAAATATGACATATTTGGGTGCCTATGGGAACCCAAATTTCATTCCTTCTTGTCCTCTCCCTATTTCTCTCTACTATAATTACTATTTTTATCTTTGATTTATTCCTACTTCTTTTCTACATATAATTATGGTGAATGCATGTTGTGGATTTTTTTTGGAAAATGTTATGGATTCGAACACTTTTATAATTCCTGGACCTTGGCTTTCTATTTTGGAGAATAAGTTGTATACTTTTATTATATTTTCCCAACATTTTTTTAATAACACTATTACATTAATGTGATCTATATTACTATATGAATTAAACATTTAGAAACATCAATATTCTAATCCAATACATGCACAAGTTATGACAGTTCCATTAAACAAAGCAAAATTAAAAGTATATATTATTCTACTCTCAAATATATAAACTAGCTTAAACTCTATGGGAAGATTAAAACAATAAACACACAATATCAAAGACACCATTTATACTATTTTCAATGATAAGAAACCTTCTTGGGGAATACTAGTCCTAGAAAAACATGAAGACTTCTATTTTTTAGAGCAAAGGAAATTTACATGACAATTCCAATTTCATATGGAGTTACCCATTGAAATGAAGTCATTATTTATTTTCTATTCCTTAAATGTTTCCTTAAATAAAATGTATTTATTTTAAGGCCAATTTATAATGATCTATGCTTAATTCATGTTATGGACTTGAGTAGGCTTGTTAATTGGTTACTATGTGTTAAAGGAATTTAGCTCAAATGTAAAACTCATTTTGAAAGGAAATTGGATTTGATATTAGATTTATAGATATTTTTTTAATTTTGTATTAGGCAAAATAATTTTTTGATATTTAAATTATTTTAAAAATTAAATAATAAAACATGATATTTAGTTATCCAAATTTGGATTAAAACTGCATGGGATTTGGGTTTAGGATTTATTTTCTGGTAAATCTAGATAGAACAAAATGGAAGAACTTTTAATGAGAAATTAAAACCGATAGATAGCATATGGAGCACTATAGAAATAAAGGTGCTTGAAACTATTGATGCAAGAAATATGGAGGCCTATCAAATACACACAGAGGAGGAAGAAATTTAGGAAAAACTAAGGATGGGAATGACTTAGGATAGGGAAAACACAAGAAGTAAGGAAGATGAATAAAAATAAATTATACCAGAGGTGGATGAGAAAAATAACTATGAGCTATTACATGTATCTATTTATGGGTTACATAGTATAGGGAAAGAAAAAATTGAAGCAATAGAGAAGCCTAAGGGAGATAAAGGAGAGGTAGAGCAGGAATTGGGAAAACCCCTTATGATCACCATGATCAGGAGGATTTGCAGAGACAAAAAGTAGAAGCTAATTTGTATATTAGCACTGGCCAAGAGAGGCAAGTTACTAGGAAAATAATGTAATAAGTGCTTTTTAATATAAAATTTTAACTTTTCACTAAAAAACATTATATTTAGTTATGTTATATTTATTTTTAAAATTTATTATAAAATTTTAACATAACATAACTATATTATGAATCTAAATAGTTAAAGAACATGAAATTTTGTGGATACTCATTTCAAAATAATATTATATTAGTCGAAATAAATTATTAATATTTAAGTTATTTTTAATTTAATATTATTATCGTTGGGCACTGAATTGCATCAAGTTTTACTCAATACTGTAGTTGTCTATCTTCCTACTTTCTGTCCAAGCTTGCACCCGATAGCTACAACTTAGCACTCAACATTGGATGGACCAAAACAAAGTTTAGGTTAGAGTGTGATGGTTCCTTGTCAACTTAAACAGGATGTTGACACAAAAATGCTCACTTAGGGTTTTGATATTAGGATAAGAAAAGGTTAGGGCTAGAGAGATGTGAACAATGGTGGACAAATAGGCTAACAACATTGCACTACAACAAAAAGATCCAAAAAAACAATCTAAATACATTACTCATATCAAAATTATCCCAAATTAAATGTACTTTCATTCATTAAAGAACAACAGAGAAATATTGTAGACAACAATTTCAATATCTAAATAGTGATAATCCAAATAACAGAATTCACCAATATCTAGATTTTATAGAAATGCACTCCCTAACAATAAATATCAAACTCAAAAGTAGATTTCAATTACCCTAGCATCTAGTAATCCATTAATTTAGCACAAACTAACCATTCAAGTATTCACATAAATACAACTAAATAATTTGAACCTTTGATATCGAAATATGAAGACACAAAATTTGAGGTAAATATCAATGTAATGCTCCTTTCATTATCCTTTGGATATATTTATAGTAGCATAGGTAAATACACTAGAGTCGACCCTTAGAAATGATGGTTAGACCTCTATTTATAGTTTTTCAAAATTAAAATTACAAGGAACATTATGAAGACTTAAATTTGATAGCTCAACAGAGAGTTCTTGTTGGTATTCTCTTATTGGTTCATCCTTCAAAAAATCCACCGCAAGTGGACCGCCATGGCAGCTTGAACTATTTGCAAATTGTTGGTTGTTTGGTTATAACTAGATTTTTGGTCATTGGAGAGTGTGTATGCATCGTTGATCCTTCTTGGAAGCCCTCTGCCATCGTCGATCTATAACCATCTCTGGTTCTATCTTCTTGAAACCCTTGATGCTTCGAATTCCTCCTCCAACTGACTATCATAGCTTCAGTGAGAGATTACTTTTATACTCTTCATATTTCTTAAAAAAATATCCATCATTGATCTCCCCCATCGTATGGCTACGATTTAATCTAATATAAGCTTGTTACAATGGTAGGGGAGAACACAAGACCATTCTACTTTAAAAAACTAATGACATCATATTTTATACCTCAAAAACTATGGAATGCCAATCCGACATTAAAATGCTCTAAAGTGAAGCGGGATGAAATGTGCTATTTATCCTTCATTTTCCTTCTTTGGTGATGAAAAATTCATTAATCTACACAAAAAATTTAATGATGTCATATCTCCTTTGAAACTTCCATGAATTTTGTTTCGAATCAAAGCAAGTACATTGGTCAATGAACACCATTTCGATCCTATTGCAATGCAAAGTGACTCTTCCTCCAATATACACTAACTTTAGATTACATCATTGCTTGTTGTCATTCTAAAAGAGAGTTAGTAAAAAATATGCTTTATCACGAATCTGTATCTTCTATGCTTAGATTTTCGCCTTCTATCACCATTATGGGTAAAAATTTTCATTGTGCTCTCCAGAATTGGGCTTTCCAACACTTAGCTGCTCACAAAGTATTCAAAATATCAAGCGGTTGCGAATCCACACTTATTTTATGTTGACATCATCCTTCTTCAAATTGTTTTGTGAATTTAGGATGCGTCGCCAGTCTGGAGCCAAGAACAAAAGAAACTTTGCGGAATTTCTCCAAGTGTTGGGCGGACTCATGGCCTTTGTTGCAGATCCACTCCAAAATACACTGCAAAGTGTGTGGATTGAGAATTGTATGACTTAGGAAAAATTTTAAAAAATTTCCTAAGTATGTGGCCATTTTGGGCCTATATTATAGTGCCTCCTGGGTGGATTTGATTGCAAATCCATAGAACTCAGAGTCTTATCAATTAGGCCTTAGGAATAAAAATGCTTATCTTCAAAAATATTCTTTAAAGAAAAACCTCCATACAAACATTACCCTATAAAAAATCTAACAACTTGTTTAGAGGGTAAAGGTTCATATAGATATGATGCCAAAAACATTGTGACTCATCCACTTATAAAGAGAGTATACAAAAAATACAAGCATGTTGCCATTGTCTTCAAAAATCAGGCATAACTCTACTCCTTTTATAAGTCCTTATTGCAAAAAATGCCTTCACACAAAATCTGTTGCTCTTTGTGCCTCTCTAGGCTTCATGCCTTTATTGCTTATTTCTAACAATTGTTAGAGAAAAAAACAAAAATGTAATACTTGCACATATGTACAAAAACAAAAACAAACTAAGTTTGGGCCCCTTTCAGGCCTATAATAGCTTCGTCCTGGTCTTCCTCTTCATGGGCATCTTCCTTGACCTCTTCTTCATTATCTTCTTCTTCTTCCTCTTCTTCTTCTTCTTCTAGAGAAGGTTCCTTTTGATGCCTTCCTCTAGAATAATAACTAAACAAATGAATCATCAATTTCAGAGATTGTAAAGCCTGTTTCTAGGCTACTTTAGAGGGATTTCATGTCTCTTTGAGCTGCTTATAGAGATATTGTAATTATTCAATGTCCTCATAATTAGAAGTATTCCCGCTATTCACTAGATCTTCCATAAGATCTCTTCATTTGGTAAAATTAACAATTAATTGGACAACTTGCTCTTGGGGTAGTGGATCTTCAAGAGAATCAATTCTTGATCCATCCTGCAAATTTTTATTGATGCTTTTTAGGATTTATTCCATGGATAACAAGTTGTGATCCTCCATCCATAGGCCTTAATCCAACTTGAATAATTTCTTTATTCATATCAACAACATCCCTAATCACTCCCTCAATCTTGTCAAATAATAGCTAGGCTTTCTAAAGTACCCCATGCTTCTCAACCACAATTATGGTAGCAACTTTTGCAAGATTCCATTCTTTATTGGGAATTGGTTTAGAAGAATCATTGAGTCTACTATCAACCACCCTGTACATTTGTTCTACTGGAATCACCATAGGTTGCAACTCTCTGGTGATCTGATCTAGATATTTTTGAACATTGGGGAGTAGGTTGCTGGAATCATCAAGATAATAAATCATGAGATGAAGCCCTAAACATTTTTCTTGGACTTCAGAGAGCATCTCTTTTCTAATATTATTCAAATCAACCTTGGAAAATCTAGAAGACTTAGCTTTCTCAAGTTTAATTTGATGTCTCAAACTTTGAAATTCTTTTGTTTGTTCTTCATTTAGCTTCATTTTCTCTCCTAGTTGATCCTTGATCTTATTGGCCTCTTGGAATTTTTTTTGCCAGCCATTGACTTCTTTTTTTAGAGCCTTTTCTACTTCCTTATGATTGCTCAGATTCTTCTAAAGATTTTCAATTTGCTTCTCCAGTTTTCTCACCTTCTATATGAATATATCATTTTTTACATAGAAGGTGTCTAAGTGGGCTCTGGCTATGATCAACTCATCTTCTTCAAGAAGCTTCTCAATATCTTTTGTGACCTCCTCCACTTAATAATCTTGGACAGTCATTTCAGTTTCAGGTTTATTTACAGGTGGAGTCATAGATCTAGATACTCTTTGGCAAGATATTTGATCAACATACATGCTTCTTCTAATAGTCATCCTACTGGAAGGCTTAGAAAGCTTCTCTTTCCATAAATCATTTGCTATTTGTGTGTTTGCCTACTCTTTTGGTAAAGTGATAGGACTTAAAAAACTAGTAGAAATGGGAGATGAAGATACCAAAAATGAAAGTACAGACTGAATTGCTAACAATGGAGGTGTGGGAGTACTCACAACAGTCTTTGTAACGATAGTATACTTTGTAACTACTATTTTTATTGCTATTGGTAGACTCATAGGAACTAATGCAAGACTAATAATTGAATGAATGGTGGTACTTGGAACATTGTGTCCCGTTGATGGTGGTGGTGGTAATAATGAAGATGAAATGATGGGATATGATGAAGTAGGAACCTCAAATTTTGTAAGTGGAATTTGGGGTGATTGATGGGGAATAGAGGTGACTTTTATTTCAATGACAACCAATGAAATATGGGGTGGAATACGAGAGGGAGAAAGTACATTTGTCACATTCTCTTGACCAAAAATGGAGGAATATTTCTTTGGGGATTCAAGAGGATGTAGAGGAGAAGAGAGATTATAAACCATACCTTCACCTATATATGTAGGATGCTCTTTCTCCACCTCTATTTCTTGATGCTACTCTTGGTGAGTCAATTCTTCTGTAGCAAAAATAACTACCTCTTTTGCAATTTCCTCCATATCCAATATATGTTTCTTTGAAACCTCATTTTCCCTTCTCTCTAGGGATATTTTAGTTATTATATGGATCAATTTAAAGGAAGCCATCTCACTCTTAGAATATTCTTATGATACATCTCCTTGTACTACTCCAGAAAGCAAGACTTGCTCAAAAATAGGACGCAATTCTACTGGTGCTGTAGGGGTAAAAGAAAGGAGGTGAACCTAAAACTCTCATCCTTATTCCTCTAGTAAATATCTATGTCTAGAGTTTAGTCCCCTAGAGGTAAGCATTTATACCTAGACATTTCTTCGATGACTAGAGTATTGATAAATTTTTCATTGGAATATTGCATTTTACTTAGAATTTGTGCTTCTTTAGTAAACTTCTCCACTTGTTTAGTGGTAGGATGAAAAGTTTTCAAGACCTCAACTACTGTCAAAGGAGTTTCCTTCTCCTTTGTAGGGGCTTCCTAATTTGTGGGTGGAGAGAGAGATTCATAACTAGCCTAGGACATTTCAACTATAAACACTATATTTCTAATGTCCTTCTACTTCCAGGTTCCAATATTTTCATTATATTTCTTGGAAAACTCTTTATCAATCTTCATGCTAAACTTAGACTTAGGTTTTCCAATTTAAATTCTCATTCTCCACCAATCTTATATCTTAGATACGTTTCATTGCTCTTATTCCTCATCTTCTTCGATAGCATCCTCCTTAGGCTGAGGGTCATTTTTCTTTTAGGTATTTTCTTCAATGTCACGAATGGTGGCTTCTATAAGTTGATGAATCTTCTTTTGGTCAGGGTCATAATCCATAATCTACTCATAGAAATCCAACCACAGAGGCATTTGACCCATATTCAACACATTCCACTCTAAAATAGTGGTCTCATAATTATTTCCACCTTGTTCAAAATGAGTCCTAGGCCTATTTTCAAATTTATAAGCCTTCTCTCCATTTAGGGCTACATTTATTGCAGTGAAGATACCATTAGGGTCATAGCTCCATATTTAGGAGATATAAAATAGACCTAATCTATCAAGGTATTAGTCAATTAGCTGACTCTACCCCTTCTTTATGATGGTAATGTCCTCCATAGTGTGGTATGTAAGTAGATATTTTCTCTTTCTCCCATAACCATAATGTAAATCAATGTATTCTACTTGCCTTAAATATTCTAAGGCAAAGAGCATTTTTATGACAAAATGAGGTAGGAGAAAAGGTTTACCCATGAAACCATACAATCTGATAATTGTACCCTTAGTCAACAAGTACCAATATCCTTCCTCAGCACCCTTTACTTTTAGAATTTGCTTTGCCAATGGTGGAAATATAGGGCACTCTCCATAAATTATTTTTAAGGTGGGTCCAATAAATTCCAAGTTGAATCTATAGAAAGACTCACTACTTCTCAAATAACTTATATAGTAATAAAATAGTAGGGGTTCTCCATCATTGGTTTTGTCCCTAACCAGAATACAAGGCATCTGGTCCTTAATGGTAGAATAAAACATCCATACCAAACTCGAGAAATGCCTAAAAATAGGAGCATTAGATCCCCTTTTATCCTTACCAACTGTTCATGTATCCTCTATGCAAGAAAAGTTTTCCAATCAAAATAAATCACCCTAATCCCTTTTTCCTTCATAGATTTCTCATACATTCTTTCATTATAAATGCAGTAGGCTATGGTAATTTTCTTGTCATAAATCCATCTGTCAGAATATAGACCTTCAATACAGGCTAACATAGAGAATAGTACAGGGTTTGGAAATTCATCGATAACAATGGGGACCTCGGGTAATTTCTACTTGAGCTTAGCATTGAGCTACTTTTAAACCCATCTACTAAATAACTCTTCCTCATTCACTTACTTCTATAGGGAATAATATTTGACCTATTCAGTTACCTTAAATTCCTTAGGTTTTACATCTGGTTCTGACCCTAGGACAAAAATATTATGATAGAAGGAGGTGGTGATACTAAAGAGGATTTTCTCTTTGTGAATTTTCACTGATTTGGCTATTGGGTCATAAAATTTAACTATTGTAGCTATTAATTCATGACAGGGATGAATAGAATCACAAATGTAAAAGGATAAGTAAGAAAGGACAACACATCTACCATCTACAGACAAAGCAACTCTCTTCTTGTATCTATCGTTAACGTTCCTCTTGAACTTTATTCTCTCTATGAGGCCCATATTTGTATCTGCCATAGCTTTTGCTTTGTCGATGTATGGAGGCACTACCCTTATCTCTAGAGTTTCAAACTCTTGGACATCCTCTAAAGCCATCTTGGTAGTAACCAAACTTTGTTCCCTCTATAATTCGTAGAAAAATCTCAGATTACTGTTTCAATCTTTACCACTTCGTGGATGCAATTAGCTATTGGATGAACATTGTGTGTGCTTTTTGCTTCTTTTATTTCTTGGAGTGTGTGTATCTTCCACCATTAATGTAGTTGCTACACAATCTACCTACTAGCACACTTTACAACTTCCACTCATTCATCTTGGCGGCTCAACGGTGGTATTCTAAATTTTCATTGGTTAAAAATTCAAACTGCATTGCCACCTCACTGTGTCTCTTCAGCTACTCTTTGGTTCGAGTGAAATTTCATTAGTATTGAATGCATGATCATTATTTCCTCTCCATGTGGCATG
The DNA here is from genome assembly GCA_028583015.1 of Wollemia nobilis. Taxonomy (NCBI): domain Eukaryota; kingdom Viridiplantae; phylum Streptophyta; class Pinopsida; order Araucariales; family Araucariaceae; genus Wollemia; species Wollemia nobilis. The sequence continues at coordinate 6,801,623 of JAQPPZ010016892.1, read as the reverse complement.
GTTGTGAAGTTACTACTTTGCTCCAACTTGGTTTTGAAATCGGTGAATAAGAGAAGTCATTAATTCTACTGACACTTAGCCAATTCCATGTGCAATTTTTCATCTTGGTTTTGCTCCGCTACACTTTAGCTTGGAAAATCCCCAAATTGGGAACCCTTTTGTTTCTTTTGATACTTGAAACTCTTCATTACGTGTTAAAAGGGTGCTTGCACCATTCTTCTAGGATTTTAGTACATTTTGATGCAGATTTAGAAGCGCTCGTCATTCCGCTAGACTATACATGTATTTGAGTGAAAAATAAGACCTTGACAAATAATCTTCAATACTTAGTCATTTTTTCAATAATTTTTATTGGAATTTGTACAAATTTCAGAAAGAAAAGGAATTACAAAGTGCAAAAATAAAGGGAATTAATAATACAATGTATATACATATGTTACAATGAGCTCATATTCTACACATAATAGAGCTTGAGATGAAAACCATTTACTAGAATTAGTTGTATGTTCCCTTTAGGATCTTTAAGATGGAACACATTGGACTCTTTGTCCCCTACTATTTTGAATAGGCCATCCCAAAAAGAATCAAACTTTTCATGCTTGCCCGGTTTTGCTCTATCAACATTCCACCTAAGAACTACATATCCAACCTAGAATTTTTTGAATCTAGATTTCTAATCAAACCATACCTTGATATCTGAGGAATGCTTTTGAAAATTATTATATTCTTGAGCTCTATTCTCTTCCAATTGTAGTAAGTGATTCAACCTTGTTTTTACCGGATCTTCTTATCATTCCTCCTCTGTATTGACAAGCTTAAGTGTTGCAATATCCAAATGGATGGGTAACACTGCCTCTTTGCCATATACTAGGGCATAAGGGGAAGTCTTAATGGACTTATTTATAGTAATCCTATCAGCCCACAAAGCTTTTTCTAGCAACAAATGCTAACTTCTTTTATTTCTTTCAAGTGATTTCCTCATAATCCTTAACAAGTTTTTATTTCTAGATTTTGTAAGTCCATTACCCTATGGATAATAATTTGAAGTATTTTTAAGAGTAATGTCATACTTTCTAGAAAACTCAATATACTTGGTTCCTGTGAAATTTGGATCATTTTCACTCACCAAGGCTTCTGGAATCCCAAATCTCAAAATCAAATTTTCCATGAAATTGATCACATCTTGATCTGACTTCTTGGTAGGAATAGCCTCTACCCATATGGAAATAAAATCTATGGCAGTTAGGATAAACGTATGCTCTACTGAGGAATTAGGGTTAATAACCCCTATGAATTCCAGTTCCCATTGTTGAAAAGGTTCTTCAACTTGTATGGGCTTGAGGAAAAATGAAGCATTCCTTGTCCTTCCAACATATCTCTGACATTTATCACAGGCTCTGGTCACCCTTAAAGCATCAGTAAATATAGTAGACCAATAATAGCCTACCCTTATTATTTTCAAATTTGTAATTATACCTGAGCTATGTCCACCAACTAGCCTTCATGGAACTCTGCAATGACCCTCTTTTGTTGATCATCTTTTAAGCACTTTAGAATAACTCCATCCGAATTTCTTTTGTACAGGCATTTTGGTAGTAATACATATTTCAAATCATGAATCCTGTATCTCCTCCTTTGGGATGTATTTATATTAGATGGGCATACTATGGCTTGGAAATATTTGATCATCTGGTCTACCCAATTAGAATCTAAAGATTGTACTTCTTCCACATGATCTTCTTCTATTGCCTGATAATAAGTCACTTCTGCTAATTTTTTAGCCTCTATTAGACCTTGGCATAGAGCCCTACCTCTCACTAACTTGGTGGGATGTATTTCTACATCATATTCTTGGGTTTTGGTGATCCATCCAACCCTTTTATCTCCTAGTTCACCCTATAGGATAAAACTTCTTACATATGGATGAACCACATATACTACGGTCTTACTCTATACCAAGTATTTCCAGAACTTCTTCAGTGACTTCATCACAACAAACACATGTATTTCAATGAAGTTATATTTTACATGGTAGTCATGGAATGTCTAGCTCAAAAATAATATAGGATGGTCTTCACCTTGATCATATTTTTGAGTAAGCACTGAGGCATAACTTTCTTCATATCTTTAGGCATAAAGGATAAAATATCTACTAAAAATGGGATTTATCAGCACTAGGGTTGTTGAAATGGACTACTTGATAATCTAAAAATATTATTTCCTAAATTTATTCCATTTGAACTTAGCATTCTTCTTGAGAAACTTAGATATAGGGCTGACTTTCTGTGCAAAGTCAAAAATGAATTTCTTGAAAAAATTGATCTGGCCCAGAAAATACTGCAAATTCTTCTTATTTTTAGGGAATAGAAGATCCATAATGGATCTTATTCTCTCTAGATATATGGCCATACCTTATTTGGATACCACATGGCCTAGTAGGTTTCCTTCATGAACTACAAAGAATGACTTCTTAGGATTGAGTGAAATACCAAATTCTTTGTATTTTTGAAAAACCTGCTCTAGGTACGATAGATGATCCTACTTATCATGGGAAAACACAATCATGTCATCCAAGTAAATCAGAATGACTTCATTGATCAGTGCTCCAAAGGCATAATATATGGCTCTCACATTGGACAACCCAAAAGGCATTCTCTAGTAGGCAAATGTGCCCCATTTCATGGTGAATGTTGTCTTATACTGATTTTCATATTTCACCTAAATCTGATTGTATCTAGAGTAACCATCCAATAATGAGAACCTCTCAGTCCCTTCCACAACCTATAGAATTTGATCAATCCGAGGGAGGGGATAGTGATCCTTAAGAGATGCTTGGTTAAGATTTTTGAAATCTACACACAAGCGTATATCACCATTATTTTTTCTCTTGGGTACCAAGTTGGCTACCCAAGTTGAATGTTTTATTTGATATATGATTTTAGCCTTTAATAAATTTAAGAGCTCCTCTCTCATGATGGCTTCAATCATAGGATTTACAGGTTTTTACTTCCACCTAAAAGGCTTGGCATTAGGCTCTAGCTCAATAGTATGTTGGATAACATTTTTGTCATATACCTTGAGGTCTTCATATGACCAAGCCACAGTATCTTAGTATTTTAAGCATAAGGATTTTATATCTTCTAATTCCTATAGTGAACAATTAATTCCAACATTGATCTTCTTTTCAATATTGACTTCAACTTCTTTATAGAATTTTCACTGACTTTCATGGTTTTGGTCTTTTTCCTATCCTCATTGTCAAATAAGCTCTCTTGGGTGACCAATCCTCTAGGAATGTGATTTTTCCTTAGTTTAATGACATATTTCTAATAAATTTATTCTATATTTTCTTCTTGGATAGTAGAGAGACATGCTTCTATTACCAGAAAGTCAATTATCTACTCATCACTTTCAAAACCTGCCAGAAAATATGCTTTTCTGGTACTGCAAGTCTGAAAATCATTTTGATTCCCTTGGCTCTCTTGATCCTATAGTCTACGATAGGGTTGAAGTTAGCTCCCTTAATTTCTAAGGAATATTCCAAAGTGTTATTTTATCTAGGAATAAAATTTAAATTTAGGGCATCAAAGGATTCCATTAGATCCCATACCCTATTTCTGTAAGCTTTTAGGTAATGGTGCTTACTGCTACACTCATTTCTTACTTGATGGACTATTAACTAATAATATCCATATATGTTTAAAATATTAATACCCATGCTTTCTTCTTATATCAATCCCAAATATAGGGCCTAATATTCTATAGCATTAATATTACATGACCATGTTAGTCTGTAGGAAAAATTCTTTGTCCCTTCTGATTAGGACTGTAAGACCACATCGGATCCTGCACCATTTCTACATATAGCACCATCAAAGTGCATGATCCATATTTCTTTTTCTCTCAAGAACCGATTGAATATAGCAAGAATTTTATTCTGTAATTCAATTGAGATACTATATGTTCCCATACCGGTTCCAAACTGACTGTAATATTCTATGAAAGGCAACTCATCCTCAATATACAATTCTTTGATGTTTTCCACCAACTCAAATTATTCAAGGGGATTAATATTACACATGTCTTCCTCAATATTTTCAATGTGATAAGCTACTATTTTTTTGGGTGTTATCCTTATTCTCTTTCCTTTGAAAGGAATTACCATAATAGAATAATTCATGTACATACATCCACCTAGTTTTGCAGTAAACTCCCTTGAAAGGCATAATCCAAAGTAGGGTTCTAAATCAACCACAAATATTTCTTGTACTATTGTTACCTCAGGGGCTCTATGCAACCTCATTGACACATCTTTTATGACTCCAACTGTCTTAACATGTGTCCCATCTAATTGCAATACTCTAGGACAAGATCGGGTATACTCCATATCCATTTATTCATAAACTAATTTAGTAATGACTATAGTTGATGCTTCCGAATCAATCATACAATTTTGAACTATCCAACCTTCCATCCTCAGGGATATATAGAAAGGAGAGGGTTTACTTTTAAAATAGTAGGTGATATTTCTTTCTTTTCTAGTGGCATACTAAGGATTATAGTGGACTACTTATTTTGAGGATACTTGTTGAGGGAAGCCTTAAGTAGATCTATCTGACCAAGAATTAACATAGTGTCATACAAGCTAGCTTTTTATGAAATATTTTTCATCTCTTCAACAATGTTATACTCAGACTTAGTCAGGGTAGGTATTTCCAACCTTCTTTCTATCTCACCGTATCTTCTTTTGTATTGCTGAGTGGCTTCTATTATTTGTCTTTTAGTAATAGAGGGGAATCTAGGCCTTTATTGAGCCTCATATTCAGATCTCATCCGGTCTCCTTCGATTTCCTTTTTTGATCTCTTAGGAAGACTGTTTGTCTTCTCTTTACCTTTAGATTGAGGTATGGGGAAAGTATCACTATTTTGAGGAAGGGGATTAGTTCTTTTTTGAGAATGGACTTGGAATTGGCCCATTATTTTGGGATCTACTTGCAAATATTTCTTCCCAAACCTTGTCATAATAGCAATTAGACCTTCTTCATCTAGCTCTTTTCCAAACAATTTGATCATACTACCATAACATGTTTACTCTCCCATTTTTATTTCTTTCAGCTTGATCCATAGCTTGTTGGACATGGTGTTGGTACATAACACAAGATTGTGAGTCATGGGGATCATTGTATACTAAACACCAAACATTAGCAAGAGTAGTATCTGAAGAACATTTTGGCTCCTCATATGTTGCATTCACTCTTACCCTAGTACTATTACTAGGACTAGGTCTCTAATCTTTGTTCACATATGGAAACCTCCTCTGTTGTAACCTTTCTTGGTCTCTCTTTTTAGTTGAATTCATTCTATTACTCATATTTTTTAGAGTATTTTGTATATCAAGAATAGCATAAAAATCTTGAGATGGTTGATAATGAAGGAGAGAAAAATGAGGTGCAGAGGATGTTGGCTTTGGCTGAGGGATTGCATTAATTTGTGGATATGGATATGATAAAGAAAGGGGATCCATGTAAGAAGGGTTTGTAGTTTGACTTTGGCTACTAGTGGTTTTTGTGTTATAAGGTAGCATAGTTTTGGAGGGAGTCTTCCCACATTAATTAGGATATTCTCAGCATGAAAAACTGCATTATAAACTTAGGGGAAGTTCTTTACTCCATATTTTTGTGTTTGCAACCCTATATATGATCCAAGAGCTCGGATATAATACATATATGCAAAACATGTAGTTGGTATAGCTTTGGAAGGTATCCTCTTCCATGTTTTGTTAAATATCAAATTAAAATATAAGATATTTTCCTGCTAATTTTTTTACATGGATGTAAACTGATTAAGCAAGGAGAAATGGTCAGAAAATTAATTAAAATATTCTATAAATGGCTCGGCTAAGGCTTGCCATGAAGTGATAGTGTTATCTTTCATGATTCTAAACCAATGTAATATTCTTGATAATGCTCATAATATGTCTTCCCCGATCCATCATAAGTGGTGATAGCTTTAGATACAGACTGGAGGATGGCATTCATTTGGGCTAATCTTAGGGAACCAAATGTGTTCCAGTTAGGGTATTTCTGTAATAGCTGATTAGGGGCCATATTTTATGCCATATTTCCAGGTGCAGATCCTATTGGATGGACTATTGGGTTAAATGTAGGGTTTTCTTTAGGAAGCTCCTATTTTGAGACAAAGTCTTTATTTAAAATTTTGATAATCGTAGACCCTCTATAAGGTAATTCACAGTAAAAATAGGAGTCTAGGTTATTCCTTTTGAAAGAATTGGTATACATGAAAGGACACTGGTCTACAAGGGTAATTCTTTTTTTGGGTTTAAGGACCAGGAAGTCGCTAGGTGAACTTGTTATTCTCCACTTATAAGATCAAGATAATTCACCAAATCTTGATTCCTCTAGGTTGAGATAATTTAAAACTCGTATGATGGGTTTTCGTGTTCCTTGTGAACTGGTCCCACCGAGCATGCCAAAAATTATTGGGCAGTGAATTACATCAAGTTTTACTCAATAATGTGGTTGTCTATATTACTACTTTCTATCCAAGATTTCACCCAATAGATATAGCTCAGCACTCAACATTGGATGGACCAAAACAGAGTTTTTGATCCAACATCTAGAGTAGGTTGGTTCCTTATCGACTTAAACAGGATGTTGACACAATTATGTTCATTTAGGGTTTTGAGATTAGGTTAAGAAAAGTTTAGGGCTAGAGATATGTGAAAAATAGTGGATGGATATGCTAACAACTTTGCACTACATCAAAAAGCTCCAAAAAATCAATCTAAAGACACATTACTCAGATCAACATTATCCCAAATTAAATGTACTTTCATTCATTAAAGAACAACAAAGAAATATTGTAGACAACAATTTCAATATCTAAACAATGATAATCCAAATAATAAAATTCACCAATATCTATATTTTATAGAATTACACTCCCTAACAATAAAGAACAAACTCAAAAGTAGGTTTCAATTACCCTAGTAGCTAGTAATCCATTAATTTGGCATAAACTAACCATTCAAGTATTCACAAAAATGCAACTAAAGAATTTGAACCTCTAATATTGAAATATGAAGACACAAAATTTGAGGTGATGATCAATGTAATGATCCTTTCATTAGCCTTTGGGAATATTTATAGTAGCACATGCAAACACACTAGATCCAAACCTTAGAAATGAGGGTTTGACCTCTATTTATAGTTTTAAAAAATTAAAATTACAAGGAACATTACAAAGATTTAAATTTGATAGCTCAATAGAGATTTCTTGCTAGAATTTTCTTATTGGTTCATCCTCTAAGAAATCCATCGTAAGTGGATCACCATGGCAACTTAAACTATCTACAACTTGTTGGTCATTCAATACTAACTAGATTTTTGGTCGTTGGAGAGTGTGTATGCATCGTTGATCCTTCTTGGAAGCCCTCTACCATCATTGATCTATAACAGTATCTAGTTCTATCTTCTTTAAACCCTCGATGCTTCAACTTCCTCCTCTAACTGAATGTTATAGATCCAATGAGAGATTACTATTATACTCTTTAGATTTCTTATAAAAATCTCCATCGTTGATCTCCCCCATCGTATGGCTATGATTTAATTTGATATAATCTTGTTATAATGGCGAGGTAGAACACGTCATTCCACTTTAAAAAAAACTAATGATGCCATATTTTATGCCTCTAAAACTATAGAACACCAATCTGGCATTAAAATACTTTGAAAGTGAAGTGGAATGAAATCCACTCTTTATCCTTCATTTTCCTTCTTTGGTAATGAAACATTCGCCAATCCACACAAAAAAGTTGATGACATCATATCTCCTTTGAAAATTTCATGGATTCCATTCTAGACCAAAGAAAGTACAATGGTCAATGAACACCATTATGGGTTTGTTGCAATGCAAAGTGACTCTTCCTCCAATCCACACTGACTTCAAAGTACATCGTTGTTTGTTGTCATTCCGGAAGAGAGTTAGTCAAAAATATGCTTTGTCATGAATCTGCATCTTCTATGCTTAGATTTCCACCTTCTATCACCATTTCAGGAAAAAATGTTCATTGCACTCTCTGGAATTAGAATTTCCAACACTTATTCGTTCACAAAGTATTCAAAATATCAAGCAGTCACCAATCCGCACTTATATTACGCTGGCATCATCCTTCTCCAAGTGTGAAAATTTATCAAGTTTTGGGTGGACTCGTGGCATTTGTTGTGGATCTGCTCCAAAATACATTGCAAAGTATGTGGATTAAGAACTTTATGACTTAGGCAAAATTTTCAAAATTTTCCTAAGTATGTGGCCATTTTGGGCCTATAATTATTAATTGGTTACATGGAACTAAAATGGTCCTACTATTATTAAATTATTATTATCTCAATAATATTTTTGACAATTATAATATCCTCTTTAAAATTAGAGGTAAACCATATCACTTAATAATTTGGTTAAAATAAATGTTCTATTACCAAATTTTGAGGACATATTTGAGGTTGAATAGAAAACCCTAGATGATAATGCTTCCCTAGGAGGACCCAATAGGGGCATCTCCAGATCCCCTTTTAGATAGACATATTTTATTTTTAGATTTATTGAAATAGAAACCTCAAATAAATACTAAAGAAGAATGACAAAAAACACTAAAAATGCTCTTTGTAACTGCTAGAAAATTACCATTCATCAAGGAGGCACCTCAATGAGTAAATGGATGTTTTTCATATGTTGAATCAAGTCCAAATATTGTCATTCAACAAATTATATAGAAGAAACAATATTATATAGATCCAATCATTACATTATCTACAAATTCATGGGTATTCATGCTACTATGAACTTTTTGCATTTATGGATTTGACAAAATTGGGAGCCTCTTGGTGAGTATTCCTTGTGGTTTATTAGTAATGGATATTTTCTTGCTAGTTTTTCCTCACTAAATAATAACAATAAGGCATTCAAATTAGAAAATAGAAGAACGATGGTCCGACACGATTATTTTTCTAGCCCTAAAGAGTGGGATTTGATCCCTAAATTGAACCCATTGTTGTCCTAGTTTGGATTTGATTGTATGCACTTCCAATGGATTTCTAGAGTGAGTAGGTATTGGAAACCATAGGTAACTTCCTTGGAAGGTATTTGGGTGTCTCTAGAGACATAATGGAAGGAAACACAACCATCTATGCTAGATTATGTGTTGAAATGGATCTCAACTAGCTTCTTTCGATAAAGGTAAAACTCAAATTTGTAAGACTATGTTGGATTTAGCAAATATATTATGAGGCACTACCCTTTAAGTGTAGAGTTTGCCATAAATATAGGTATTTGACGTGGTCCTACCCAAATACTATGATCACAAAATAGAAAACCCTTTGGAAATGTTGGATCTTCCTAAGAAGAGTAAATATTTATTCACTAAAGGAGTAGTAAACACTTCTCAGGATAAGCAAAGAGAGATGGTTTTAAACAAACCAAAAGAAGAAGAAAACAAAAGAAAAAATATTGCAAGGAGCAAATCTACCCCAAGCCCTTAAATAGGTATGATATATTTAAGGTACTAGTGGAATAGGAAGAAGAATAACTTATGGAAGGAGTGGATATAAATAAAAAAATAGTAACACTCTCCTATCCTAGAGTAGGTAATAGAGTGTAGTGAGTTACCAGAGCCAAATATGGTAGGGGTATTAATAGTGCATATATAGAAGCAACCAATAGTAAATAATGTCATCATGGGTGTGGCAAAAAATAACAAAGAGAATTCAAAGAGAAGTCAACTCTAGGTATCAGTCAGGTGGAGAAGAGATCAAAGAATTACAACTCTTAAGGAGTGGGTAGAAAGTCAAACAAGCAATTGATAGCATCCCAAAGAGATAAACTAGTCACTGAGGGACCAACGAAGAAAATATACTCTTACTAGTCTCAAGATAACCAATTATTATACAATAATGGAATATTAGGGGTTTGAACAACAAAAACCATCAATATTCTATGCGAAGACTCTTAGAGAAAAGTAAAACAATTTTTTTTCTTATCTAGGAGACTAAAATATCACTAGATCTCATGTAAAAATAGTAAATACACTTTGGAGATGTGTTGGTCCAATGGAAGTGGCTTACCAAGGTGCCTTGGGTAGGGTAGTTACCTTTTGGAACTCTCTTGAATGGATTACAATAGATCATATAGCTTGTAGGGGTGTCCTCATATCCCATTTTAGGCACAATGTGATGGTTTTGTAGGTTTTAATCATGATTTTATATGGGGCACAAAACCTATATGGATAAATTTGCCAATGAAGAGTAGTACATAATATGAGAGTATCAAGGGAGGAGATAGACTGGATTGTTGCTAGGTATTTTAATGCTAAATTATCATATAGAGATCAGGAAGGGACAACTCTAGTTTTAGAATCAAGGGATTAGCTCATGATTACCAAGGTCCAAGCATTACACTTGGTGGATATCACATGCACTAAAACTAGTTATGCTTGTACTAACAAGAGGAGAGATCCATATAGTAGGAAGGTGAATTTAGATCATTATTTTATTTTTTAGGAGGGATTTGTGAAATGGAATCTAAAATTTAAGATTTTGGAGGGTTTAGTCTTGAATCACTTCCCCATTCTGTTAGAGGGGGTATTAGGATAGGGTAGCACCAAAAATCATTCATATTTAAAAAAATATTACAATAGGAACTTCAACAAAAATCTTGCAATGGTGGGAAGAAGGATATCCAAAATATGGGACAATAATATTCAGCTTTAATAAGCAACTTCACTATGTCAAGGATGAGTTGAAATGGTGGAGGTAATCTAACAAGTTAGACTTTCAAGCCCAAAGAGCTCCATTTGTGGATGGATGGGATGAGGTACAAAAACTCTTTAGGGAGGGAACAATTATAGAGAAACTCAAAGAAGATGATGATGATTTACATAAAGCAATGGAGGACATTTACAACCAAGAAGAAATATATTGAAAATAAAGAGCAAGAACTACTTGGTTATTGGAAGGAGATAAAAACACTAAATTTTTCCATTAGGTTGTTGGTTCTAGGAAAAATGAACAAGATGGAAGTTCTTTAGGATGAGAGTAGGATCTTCTTTGATATGATCCTAGGTATCGATTCCAATTCAATGGATTATTTTGTTAAATTTTTTAAGGAAGGTCTAGTGCATAATGAAGAGGCTCAAAAATAAGTTCTTGATGTCATTCCATCTAACATATTTGAAGATCAAAACCAATTCCTACTTAAATTCATAGATAGATAAGAGTATAGGAAACATTCTAGGTCCAAATGGATTCCCAATAAATATTTTTTAAACCTTTTGGGACATCTTGGATGAGGATGTAATGGTTGTCATAGAGGATTTCAAGGGTAGTAAAAGAATGCTTACAACATTAAATCATATATTTATTGTCTTAATTTCAAAATGGGAGGAAGGGGTGCATATTTCAGATTATAGATCTATTACCTTATGTAATGTCATATACAAATTAATAATGAAGGTAATGGTTGAGTGGATATAACATCTCCAAAATAAAATTATTTTCTTATAATAAGGAAGTTTTGTAGAGGGCATGTATATCTTGGATGGTGTGCTTCTATCTCAAGAGGTAATCCACTCAATGAAAAATATGGTATTATAGGAATGTTCATAAAATTGGATATATAAAAAGCTTATGAGAGGGTGGAGTGGACAAATTTTCATATCATTTTGAGCAACATAGATCCTATCGCATCCCTATGTGTGAATGATATTTTTGGAAAGTGGCTATGCGAGGGTTTCATCTGGGTTGAGTGCAAGTAGCTCCAGAGGTTGGTTTTTAGGGCCTTCGAGCCCTAACAACCAATATTTTTGTGGTTTATGCTCAATATTTTAGTAGGAAATGTTGCAGGGGATCCAAGATGGGTTAGAAATTTATCTTTCAATAGATCATACTGTGAACTTGAGTGAAAACGACTTCCAATTTTTTGCACAAAAGAAAAGTGAAAATCATACCTTTCCACGATGTCTAGGGCAAGGATTAAAGAGATCACGAAACAAGTTTCAAGCAGTTGATCAAAAAATGGCTCATATCTCAAGTGAATCTGGTGCTAAGGTGCACCCACAAAATAATTCTACTATGAAAACCCTTATCAAGGGTAAGAATTTTGAAGACTCATCCCCAAAAATGAATTTTAGGGATGCCCTCCATGGTGGACAGCCTCAACCCAATGCTAATATCAATCTTAGGGCTTCCCATAAACCTCTAAGAATGCCTAAGATTGATCCTAGGAAAACAGAGTCAGGATGTCTTAAAGCAGCTGATGGAACTCCTATTGTTAAGCTTGATATGGGTAACATTTAGATTGGCATTGAAGATTTAGAAAAAAGAGGACTAATTTGTTGGTCCATGGGTTTTCATCCGAGCCTATCTGCTTTCAAAGTTTAGGCTACAAAAATTTGGAAAACTAAAGGTGAGTTACAAATCTCTATTTATCCAAATGGTTATTTTCTTGTTTTATTTGCTAATAATGAAGATAGAGAGAAAAAATTTCAAGGGGATCCCTAGTTCTTTGGAAGGGTGGGGCTTTTCATGAAGCCCTGGCATACTAAATTTAAAGTCGAAGAAGAGATGCCTTCTATAGGTCCTGTGTGGGTTAGACTCTTTGGCCTCCCTATTGAATTTTGGAATCCTACTATTTTTTCTTCAATTGGAAACTCTTTGGGAACTTTTATGATGACTGTTGATTGTACTCAAAATTTTGAACATATTATTTATGCTTGAATTTGTGTTTTAATGGATTTTGACAAACCCCTACCTAAAAATATCACATTACAATTTGGGGAGGACACTTGGGAGCAAGTAGTGGACTATGAGAACATTCCTTTTAGTTGTAGAATTTGCCATGAATATGGTCATTTGGCTAGTGCTTTCCCAAATAAAATTCCTGATCAAAAGAAAGAAGATACAAACTCAACGAGGTTTCCAAATGCCTAAGAAGAATAACACTAAGAAAAAACTAGTTATGAAGGATCAATCAAAGTCATCTACTAATATGTTTGAAATCCTTTCCACAAATGATGTCCCAAGTGAGGAAGAGGAAATAATGGAAAAATAAATCTTAGAAACACAATTTAAATATGAAGGGAAGAACTCGGAGACAAACCAACAAATCAAAGGTTTTCAATAGAAAAAAAGGGAAGAAAATTTACACAAGAAAAACAATCTTTTAAATGTCAAAACTTCAAATAATGCAGGTCCCAAGATAGACTTTGTTGAACCTTCTAGTAATATTTTGGCTTTGTACATGCATTATTCAAGGTTAGAAGCCATCCCATATTCAATTGGAGTAAGTCAAGAAATAGGGAAAAAAAACTAAAGATGGATTCTAATCAAAATGCAGGTCGCAAGACCAATCAACATCATATGGTAAAAGAAGGTGAAAAGCTTGTAGAGGAAGGTAAGATTAATGCCCTTCCAAATTTTTTAGCCCTGGTATTAATGAAGATCATCACTTGGAATATTAGAGGACTCAAAGGGAGTATTTCAAAACAAAATGAAATTAGAAGAATGATTCAGATAAATCATCCACATCTTGTTTTCCTTCAAGAAACAAAGATGTCAATGGAGGATATGGACTCAATTGCTAGTAAAATTTGGCCAGCTGGAAAAGTGGTTTCCCTCAGTTCCCAAGGGAATTCTGGTGGCATTTCTTGTCTTTGGGACCCAAAAGAGGTAGTTATTCACCATATGGTTGGTAGTTGGGGTCTTTTAGCTATAGCTATTCAAAGTAGACATTCCAACCAAATTATGCTCTGCATTACTATTTATGCTCCAACTGCTTTGGAGGAAAAAAGAAGACAGTGGAAGGATATAACTCATATTATCTCTCATTTTCTTGAAGCTTGGATCTTGATCAGAGGATATTTCAATACCATCCTCTCTCTAGATGAGAAAATGGGGGAAATAGAAATTTGGACAGAATCACCGACCTCATGAGTGAATATATTGCAAACCTCCATCTTGTGGACATCCAACCAGATAATGGCCTTATGCTTTCTCTTTTTTTGTTTTTTTTTCTTTTCTTTGTTAGGATCCTCAATCCTAACATTATTAGTTAGTATTAGTTAGTATTATTAATCATTTAATTATTATATTATTAACTTATAAAGTGAACCATCACAACCCTTCATAACGTGAACCATCACGTCTCTTCATACGTGAACCATCATGTCTCTTCACCAAAGTAGCTTTAGGGTAGATATATATATTAGGTTGGCCATCCATATCAAATCATCCAACAAGAAGAATATATATTATTTAGACCCATTGGAGGGATTTCCCAAACCAATGCAAAAGGCGATTCATATCTAAAAGTGATTCTTTTAATTTAGATGCTATTTTAATTATTTCTTTATTAAAATTATGCTAGAACCTTCAGGGTTCTACCATTTGGTATCAGAGCCATGTGGGAATTGCTCAAAGATCTTCATCAAATCACTTTTGTGCATGAGTATCAAACTCGGTTTGAGGATATCACCAAACACAACACAAGATTGGATGAATCAATTCTCATCAATGGCTTCATTAGGGGATTAAAAGAGGAAATTAGAATGGAGGTGACAAGGTTCAATCCCTATACCATGATGGAGACCTATGGATTGGCAAAATTAGCTGAAGATAAAATCAATGCACAACAACTATTAGGGAAACCACTTATGGAAAAATTGTCAACCACTTACATCGCTCCCAAACCTATGCATAATGGAAGGGCACAAAGCACTTACACAACCCCCAAATCTAACCAAACTTTACGAATTAAACATCTTAGCTTTGAGGAGATGAAGGAACGACGAGCAAAAGGACTCTGTGATAATTGTGATGAAAAATTTGGACCCCACCATAAATGTGCTACACTAACATTGTATTTATTGAAGGAAGTTGATCCTTGTCTCTCCATAGAGCAAGCAGATGAGGTAGTTGTGTCCGAAGCGACCAGTGCACCTACTCACCGCAATGAAGACAATGAGGTCGATGTGCAAGAAGTGATTGATGTACCAAGCAAGGATGAGGTAGACATACCCAAAGTGATCAATGCTAGCCAAACATGCACTCTACAAGACCTACACATACCTTCCTCACCAATAGTGAGTTCTTGCCATATGACCAAACCTATTCGGAACCAACGCAGAGTGACTACACACTCCTTCTTCGTTGGCTCTACCAAGGAACCAAAAAAGGATATGAAATCATTACCATCACTTTTGATGCATCATTCTGAAGTATTTGAGGAACCCCAAGGGTTGCCCTCCCATCGTCATCATGATTTTCCTAAGGAATATTCTACTATTGTTCTTGGCAACCCCTCGCTAATGCTTCATCCTTCTCGATATCCCTGCCTACGAAAGGATGCCATTAAAAGAGTCCAAGAACTTACACAAATCCTTCTTGGAAAACAAAGGACAAAGCTTCTCACTTTGAGCTTTGAGGACAAAGCTCTTTTTAAGGAGGGTGGCATGTTAGGATCCTCAATCCTAACATTATTAGTTAGTATTATTTAGTATTATTAATCATTTAATTATTATATTATTAACTTATAAAGTGAACCATCACAACCCTTCATAACGTGAACCATCACGTCTCTTCATACGTGAACCATCATGTCTCTTCACCAACGTAGCTTTAGGGTAGATATATATATTAGGTTGGCCATCCATATCAAATCATCCAACAAGAAGAATATATATTATTTAGACCCATTGGAGGGATTTCCCAAACCAATGCAAAAGGCGATTCATATCTAAAAGTGATTATTTTAATTTGGATGCTATTTTAATTATTTCTTTATTAAAATTGTGCTAGAACCTTCAAGGTTCTACCATAGAGACATTTCCTTTAGAACTCGTGTGCAACAATGGTGGAAGGAAGGTAAACCTAGGCATGGGACTAAGATGTTCTATTTTGCCAAAAGGTTGCAATACATTAAATCCAAAATCAAGACTTGGAACTGGAAGGGGTTTGGGGATGTTCAAAAAAAAAACATGAAGTTATTGCTCATCTTGAAAATTTGAATAAGAAAATCCGTTTAGATGGCCTCACAGAGAGGAGAAGTGCAGATGAAATTAAACTCACAACTCAAGTTAGAGGAATGGGAAAAAAGAGAAGAAATCTTATGGAAGCAAAAATCTAGAATTCAATGGCTCAAAGAAGGAGATCGAAACACAAATTTCTTCCACAAATATCTTCTAGCTCGAAGATCTCACAACTTTATTTCTTCCCTAAAATCAGATTCTGGAGATGTTGTCTATACTTGGGATGGCATGAACTCTATTGTTGTTGATTACTTTTCCAATATTTTTGTTGCTACTCCTCTTGACTCGGCTTCTCAACAAAATTTTCTTCAAGAAATCCCTTCTCTTATCACTTCTGAGGAGAACTCTATTTTGACTACTCCTGTAACTATCAATGAGCTTCAACAAGTAGTTTTTAAAATGCAAAAAGGGAAAACCCCAAGTCCTGATGGTTTTCCCATTGAGTTCTACCAAGAGTTCTAGGATATCCTTCATGTTGATTTATTAGAGGTGGTGGAAGAAGCCAGGAAAGCCAAAGAAATTTTGAAGGTTATCAATAAAACTTATATTACTCTTGTCCCAAAAGCTCAAGAGGTTGATCATATCTCAACTTTTAGACCTATTGCTTTATGTAATGTTCTTCTCAAAATCATTACTAAAATCATGGCAGAAAGGTTGAAGCCTCTTTTGCATAAGATTATTTCCTCGAAGCAAGGGGGTTATGTGGAAGGGCGTCAAATAGTAGATGAGATAGTTCTTGCTCAGGAAGCCATCCATTCCATGGATATGCAAAAATCTCCTTCCATGTTCATTCAGTTAGACTTATCCAAAGCTTATGACAGAGTGGATTGGCACTTCCTTATCAAAGTTTTGAGGCAATTTGGTTTCTCTAAGGATTGGATGGATTGGATTATGGGATGTATCTCTTCTATTTCCTACTTAGTTCTTATCAATGGTAGGCCTTCTCAATTGTTCCCAGCTTCCAGAGGTATTAGGCAAGGTGACCCGCTATCCCCTTATTTATTCATCATTCTTGTTGAATGCTTGGGTAGGACTATAACCAAAAATAGGGAAAACAAAACCCTTGAGGGAGTTACCATTGCTCATGGAGCTAGACCTATCTCTCATCTTCAATTTGTGGATGACTCTACTCTTTTAGGTAAAGCTACAGTTAAGGAAGCTTCTAATATTAAGCAAATCATTAGCTATTTTTCTAAGGCTACCAGGCAATTGATCAATGAAGACAAATCTAAAGTTATTTTCTTTCATTGCTCTGCTAGACAGGAATCCATGGTCTTGGATAAATTAAGATATAAGAAGACCTCCCTTCCAATCACTTATTTAGGTATTCCTATAAATATTCAAAGGCAAAAAAAAAATATTGGAATTGGTTGTTGGACAAAGTCAAGAAGAAAATTGGAAAGTGGACCAACAGGTGGCTTTCTTCTGGGGGTAGAATCACCTTGGTAAAATCAGTCCTTCAAGCTATTCCTATTTATGTTTCTTCCATTGTGTTGAATATCCCAAAGGCTGTTCTTTGATAATTGGATCAAATCAATCATCGTTTCCTCTGGAGTGGTACTAAGGAGAAAAGAAAATGGGCCTTGGTGAAATGGGACACTTTATGTCTTCCTAAGAATGAAGGGGGGTTAGGATTTTGGTCTTCTATTAATAACAACAAATATTTAGCTGCTAAATTATATTGGAGGATGTTGCATAACCCCAATGCTCTTTGGGCCAATAATCTTCGTGCTAAATATGCTGAGAACAAAAGTCCTAAAGACCTTGTTCGCTATCAACTTCCTACCAAAGGTTCTCCCATTTTAGTGGTTCTTAAGACTGGTGAGGATTTGATAAAGAAAAATTTATTTTGGATCATTCATAATGGTCAACAGGTAAATTTTTGGACAGATTCTTGGGATGGTCACAAGCCTTTGATAACTCAGTTTCCCGATTGGAGGCCTTGGATGGAGGAGCTTCACCGAGCTAACTGGATAAAGGTGGCTAATTATTTTCGGTACCATACTGGTAATTCAAAGGTTGGTAGATATTGGATCCCTATTGAGGACTGGCCTATTCAAATCCTAGAAAGGCAAAGACAAGATATCCAAGGCATCCTTCATATGAGATCTCTCTCTTGGTCCCATGAAAAATATTGTTTTGGATGGAACAACACTACTAAGGGTGAGTATTCAGTTGCTCAAGGTTATTTGACCTTATGCCATAATAATCCCAACCATTATTCTGACATATTTTCTCAATTGTGGGCTCAAAATCTCTGGCCTAAGGTGAGGTTCTTTAATTGACTTTTATTGCATCGTAGGGTGCTTATCGGTGAGCAACTTATGAAGCATGGTTTTCATGGCCCTTTTAGATGTGAAATGTGTGAAGAGAATGTAGAAACTCTCAACCATATTTTTATTGAGTGTACTTTAGCCTCTGAGCTATGGAGGAGAATGGCCACTTTACTTGGCTTACAATGGTCCAATTTTTTTACTTTTGAACAACTTTGGAGGGATTGGCCTAATCAAGAGGGTGTTGATCATTTTATTAGGCAATTAGTTTGGATGGGTTCTACCATTCTTCTTTGGAATATTTGGAATGAAAGGAACAACCAAATTTTTAATCAAGATAGGAAGGATATTCACTATATTTGGCAAAATACCATAGCCAACTTAGTTGAATCAGTCCATCAACTCCTTAATCACCCCCAAACTCCCACCAAAGATGGGATCAAGTGATGCAAAGATTGAAGATTAAATCTTCTAAGGGCAACCAACTTAAAGGGAATGTGAGTATTCGTAAGATGGATAGGACAAGAAATTGGCAACCTCCTCCTAAGGATTTTGGAAAAGTCAATACTGATGGAGCCTCTAGAGGGAACCCTGGAAAAGCTAGTGTGGGAGGAATTGGTAGACTTTCAGATGGCTCCCTAGTTTTTACTTTTGCTGAGAATTTGGGTATTCTTTCCAATAACCTTGCTGAGGGGTATGGTATCCTCAGAGGCCTTCAAGAGGCTACTAAGGTTGGATGGGAAAAGGTGTTAGTTGAGTCTGACTCTCAACTTATGATTAATCTCTTGAAGACTCCTTCTAAGAATCATAAGGTGGATTGGAGAATAAAAAGAATTATTGAGAAGATTCAATTAATCCAGATGGGATTTTTGAAAGTTGATTACAATCATGTGGTCAGAGATCAAAACAAGAGTGTTGATGCTTTAGCTAATTGGGCTTTGGATAAAGGTGATCTTACTTGTTATGGCCACCCTCCTAGATGGTGGGCTTCGCAAATAAGGGAAGCTCTTCTTTCTATCATTTCTTTGGATGGCTCCAGTTCTAAAGGTACCTAGTTTCTTCTTGCTTTTTTTTTGCTTCTCTTTGGTTCATTCAGGTTTTTTAGTTCCCTAGCTCAAACTATTATTTCTTTTGTTTCCTCTTTTGATTCTTGCCTTAATAGTCTTCTGGTCTAGATAGGTCATTGTTATGTTCAATTTTTTTTTCTTTTTTCTTTTTTGTTTTTTTGTTTAGTTTTTTAAGGTGTGTGTGTTCTTTTGTTTTGTTTTGTTTTTGTGTTCTTTGTGTTGTTTTTTTGTTCTTGTGTTTTTTTTTATGTTTTTTTTATTGTTCTTGTGTTTTTGTCGTTCTTGTTCTTGTGTTTCTCTTTGTTTGTGTTAATTCGTGTTTTTTTGTGTGAGTGTTTTCTATGTTTTTTGTTTTTGTTTTTTTGTCTATTGTTGGTTGTTTTTTATTTTTATTTTATTTTTTTAATATTTTAGGTTTTGGTTGTGTTTATTTTTCATGTTTTTTTTGGGTTATGTCTTTGTAGTGTTCTATTTTTTTTGTCTTGTTTGTGTTTTGTTATGTGGTTCTTGTGTTTTTCTATGTGGTTCGTGTTGTGGTTTTTTTTATATTATTGTGTGTGTTTGGTTGTGCTTTTTTTTTTTGACACACTCAAGGAGCATGTTTTTTATTTTATTTTATTATTTTTGTTGTTATTTACTTATTTTTAAATTGGTTTTGTGTGTTTGTTTGCTCCTTGAGTATGTCAAAGGTGGTAGGCCAGGTCCGAGTCCTGGGCATTTTTTGTGGAATGGATACCCCTGCCTCCTTGGGTCTTACCCGAAAGTGGCATCCCTTTTGGGATGTTTTCCACAAATAAAAAAAATATATAGGGTGGAGTGGAGATTCTTGTCAAGGATGATGGCAACCTTTGACTTTTCTAAAGATTGGATAGAGTGGATGATGAGTTGTGTCTCTACTCTAAAATACTTGATGTTAATCAATGGTCTTCCCTCATAGTAGTTTAGAGCCACAAAATGTCATTGTCAAGAAGATCATTTTTCTTATATTGGTTGAAATTTTGTGTACACTTATCTTGAGGAGAAGACAACTAGGTTTACTTATAAGTATCAAGGTGGGTGAGGAGGTTTTCACTCACCTACAATTTATGGATGACATAAAATTTGTGGGAGTGGCCAACCTTAGGGAAGCAAGAATGAAAAAATATATGTGTAATGTTTATCTAAAGGCCACAAACCAAGTCATAAATGATAAAAAATATAAAGTGTTGTTCTTCAATTTTGATAAAAGGCTTCAGAAAAAACTCCTAGAGATCTTGGTATTCACAAGAACTTATCTCCCAATGGTCTATTTGGGGGTCCCTCTACATTTTAAAATTGAATATAGTTGTCTAGAGGAATATTTTTGATAGTATCAAAGAAATAATTAACCATTGGTATTATAAATGGTTAACCTTTGGGGGTAATGTTGAGAAGCAACACACCCCCACTAAAAAATGAAATTCCATCCTTTGAAAATATTTAATATTCATTTGTTCCACAGGGACCCTCTTGAGTTTTTAGGTTTTAATTCCAAATTTTGCTTGCATCCTTTCTCAAATTTTGCCTACATCAAAGTGTCCAAGTAGGCTTGCATATGGCATTGAATTCAATTTAAAATTTCTGAGATTTTGCATGTTAAATGTATTAATTCATATTAATCATTTCAGAAATTTTAATTTTCAAGAGTTTTTCTATTTCTGGCCAGCAGACTTCTAAGTGCATTTTCTCTTAATCCGTGATGAATTTTTAAGTTCCATTTGCAGATTTGGATACCCTTTAGGCTTATTTAGATGCTTGTAAAGTTTCATCAGATTCTGGGCACTTGGACAAAGTCATTGGAATTAACCTACAATTTTTGGAGAATTTACAAAGTGGAAGAAAAGCTTGAGGGAAATGTCACGATTTCGTGACATGTTCCATTTTTGGAGGAAAAAGCTTGGAAGAAATGAAGTGAGGGAAATGTCATGATTTCTGACATGTTCCATTTTTGTGAGGGCGAAAGCTTGGAAGAAATGAAGTGAGGGAAATGTCACGATTTTGCGACATGTTCCATTTTCGTGAGGGCAAGCTTGGAAGAAATGAAGTGAGGGAAATGTCACGATTTCGTGACATGTTCCATTTTCGCGAGGGCAAAATCTTGGAAGAAATGAAGTGAGGGAAATGTCATGATTTCGTGACATGTTCCATTTTTGCGAGGGCGAAAGCTTGGAAGAAATGAAGTGAGGGAAATGTCACGATTTTGCGACATGTTCCATTTTCACGAGGGTGAAAGCTTGGAAGAAATGAAGTGAGGGAAATGTCATGATTTCATGACATGTTCCATTTTCATGAGGGCGAAATCTTGGAAGAAATGAAGTGAGGGAAATGTCATGATTTTGCGACATGTTCCATTTTTGCGAGGGCGAAAGCTTGGAAGAAATGAAGTGAGGGAAATGTCATGATTTCGTGACATGTTCCATTTTCATGAGGAAGAAAGCTTGGAAGAAATGAAGTGAGGGAAATGTCACGATTTCGTGACATGTTCCATTTTCATGAGGGCGAAAGCTTGGAAGAAATGAAGTGAGGGAAATGTCATGATTTCACGACATGTTCCATTTTCGAGGGTGAAAGCTTGGAAGAAATGAAGTGAGGGAAATGTCACGATTTCGTGACATGTTCCATTTTCATGAGGGCAAAGCTTGGAAGAAATGAAGTGAGGGAAATGTCACGATTTCGTGACATGTTCCATTTTTGAGGGAAAGCTTGGAAGAAATGAAGAAGGAAATGTCATGATTTCATGACATGTTCCATTTTCATGAGGGAGAAAGCTTGGAAGAAATGAAGTGAGGGAAATGTCATGATTTCGTGACATGTTCCATTTTCGTGAGGAAGAAAGCTTGGAAGAAATGAAGTGAGGGAAATGTCATGATTTCGTGACATGTTCCATTTTAGAGGGAAAGCTTGGAAGAAATGAAGTGAGGGAAATGTCACGATTTCGTGACATGTTCCATTTTTGCGAGGGCAAAATCTTGGAAGAAATGAAGTGAGGGAAATGTCATGATTTCGTGACATGTTCCATTTTTGTGACTTGTCTCATTTTCGTGAGGGCAAAAGCAAGGAAAAATAGCTTGAGGGAAATGTCCCAAAATCGTGACTTGCTTTAGTTTCATGGCATCACCCATCCAAAAGGAAGTGGAAGCTTTTCAACACAGTCCAAACCCTAGAAATATTTAAATGAAAAGAATTAATTAATTAAATTAATTAATTAATTAAAATGAAAAACATTAAAAATCTAACCTTTGCTTTTCTTTTGCAGAAGGTGATCCGACAGTTGCATAATGGCAGAAGTAATGGCGAGAAAGATAGACAAACCTAAATTTTGGCACAAATCAAGCAAGGACCATCGAATGGGAATAAGAGATGCTGGGAAGTTTTGATCTGTCTAGATTTTGTAGATCTGGCCGCAAATACAGACTTTAAGGAATTTTTCGATGGATCCATTTGCTGAGAAAATTTATGGCAAGTCATTGACTCATCTAGATTTTGTAGATCTGGCCGCAAATATAGACTTTAAGGAATTTTTCGGTGGATCCATTTTCTGGAAAATTTATGGCAAGTCAGTGACTCATCTAGATTTTGTAGATCTGGCCGTAAATACAGACTTTAAGGAATTTTTCGGTGGATGCATTTTTCAAGAAAATTTTATTTTTTTTTTCCTATTTTTTTTATCATTTGCAAGAAAATTTATGGCAAAAGTAATGATGGGTAGAGAATCTCAACTCGAACCAAACAAAGGCGGTTGTGCGAGGATGGAAGGCCTAGGAAGTCAGTGACTCATCCGAATTTTGTAGAAGAATTAATGAGATGCTCTGACGGCTTATCGAAAGATGAACATACATTTACATGTGGTGTCCATTTGATGAGGATCAAACCAAGTCTTATCTCCTCCATTTATGGCAAGATCCATGCAAAGATTTTCAGAGTAATTAGGGCTTATCAAAACTCTATATAAAAATGCCTTATATTGTAAAACCTCGATGGTGGGATTTTTATGATAAGATTTAGATATTTGGAAGAAGATATTTTGAAAAGATCAGGGTCTATCCTGAGTCTATATATACTTCTCTTGAATGTAAAGTTCGGATGCGAAAACTTAGAATAAAAGACATTTTAGCAATTTCCTACAAATCTTGTTTGAATGCTTTGTTCTGGACCTGGGGTTGGTGTGACATCATTTTTTTGTGATAGCATGGCCAGGAGCCTAATCTCTTTCGGATTGTGATAAGTGCATCTTCTTTTGTTTTTGTCTCGCTAAGGTTTATTTATTTTAGTTGTAAATCTGTGTTATCAAGATTGAATATGCTACTAGGCTTCATTCCGTTTGTTGTATGCTAGGGAAAATTAAAGATTTAAGGTTCTGGTTTGTTCTAATTGCTCTATCCTCACTGCGTGAGCTAGGCTACTGGTGAGAGATACCATTTGACATCGACTTCCCTTCTATTTATGGTTTTATTTTAGATCTGTGTCATCTCTGTCTTATGCTCTTAGTAGAAGGTGATCTTAGAAAGCTGGACACCTTCCTCTTTGATTGGTTTTATTGTGAAGCTAAATAGTGTAACTAAAATTGGTAGTTTTGATTTTGCAACTAACTTAGATAAGCTTCTCTTTTCTGCCCTACCCTACTCTCTTTGTTCCATCGTTAAATGATCCATTTTTATTTTCTTTCAAATTTGTCTTTTATTTAATCTGCTAAAGCATAAAGAGCTATATCAAAGAACTCATTGTAAATCTGATTGTCAACAAAGATAACAACCGCTAAACATTATTGAATGAAGGTCGAACCCATTGTAAGGTAACAGATAGTCTACTTGAAACTATTCCAGAAGCGAAAAAGAGTGAATAGCCATTCGACCCAACTCTGTAACTCACACCTTGGATAACCAGCAAGATCCTAAAGTGAGTGGGATTTATCCCGTATAAGTGTTATTGGTATTTTATGCTCATTCTTCATGGGGTGTGTATGAAAGATGAACCAACATTTAAAATTGGTGCTAGAAGGAGGGCCGACCGAACTCCGTTCAGTATTTGTTAAGGATTGTAAGTTGCTTGTGAAAAGTTGGATTCTACCTACAGAGTAACCAGGTCCCACTCTAGAGCTGGAGAGCTCCTTGTGCCTGAGTTAGAAACCCCAAGGAGAAGCAGCCTCAGAAGAGCCAAGTCTTTGTCTAGCATAGTTTTATCACCACTTGTAGTTCCTCCAACTGCAACTCAAAATATCATCGTTAATCAGGTAGTGATGGCAAACTGGTTGGGTTCCACTACTTTGAATATCCCTGGTGCAGCGCATGATTTACCCAAAAATCCTGAGAAGTATCTTCCTACCTACAAGCATGATGGAATCAGAATAGTAGAAGAACATCTAGTGGCATTTAAAAATGCTCTAAAGTTGTTGAATGTGCAGCATGAAGATGTGGCTTGTAGGTTATTCCCATTCACTCTCCAGGAGGGAGCATACGACTAGTTTTTGAATCTTACTAATGATTCTATTACTAGTTGGAATGACCTAGAGAAAGTTTTTGTATCACAATTTGGTGAAGTGATTGACCCCAGTGTGTTATATCAACAGTTTTCCAGCATTAAGAGAGAAATCAATGAGACTGTAAGATCTTTCAATGTCAGGTTTCAAAAAGCTTATGGTAGATTGACGGGTCATTATGTGCCAACTACAGATCTAGCATTGGAAATTTTTAGGAATTCCCTAGATCCAGTGACCTCTATTTTCCTGAAGAGAGATGCTAATATTACTAATCTAATAGAGGCTTATAAAGAAGCTTTGGTTCTTGAAAGACAATTGGGACCTCAACCTTTGAATGCTCCTCAAATTCCCTTTGTTACACAAAATACCCCTATTTTGAATCCCATCCCACATCAAATGATGTTGCCAACGATGCCAAACTCTACCGATAGGAAATCCATTGGCTGTAACACATGCTGAACATGTACAGAATACAGAGAAAGAATCTGATAAAACAAGAGTTGAGGAAGTCTCAAAGATGGTCCAAAAGTTGGCAAATGACTTTTTGAGTTTCAAAAGGCAAGTGTCCACCGGGGAAAACTCAAATAGATTTTCTTATCAACAGAATAGATTCACTAGACCACCATATGAACCCAACAAGGATTATAAAGGTAAGGGGCATGAAGTGAATATTTGTGACTTGGCTTTGCCCAACTGGTGCAGGATACATGGAACATCTCAGCACGGGGAATTAGATTGTTTGGAGTTCTGCAATGCCTTTGAAGCTCTATCTGGTGAGTTGGTTTTTCTTAAAAATCAAAGAAATGTTGATGGTCCAAGTTCATCCAAACATAGTGCAGCTATGGTGTTAGATTCATTCACTTTTCCAGATGAGTCAGAGAATGTTGTGGAGATGCCTATGGATGAAGTGCAAGCTTTTCAATAGTATAGAAGGGACAACTACAATCTCAGGAACAAAAATCTGGAGCCTAATACTACATCTACACCTCCAGACAACTCCCATAATGTTCCTCCAGATCCATCTCCAAATAATAACCCACCTCCACCCAAGGGAGGAGATCCAAGAGTACCATATGGATTTGTTGCTCCACTCAATAAGGGATACAATATAGTGGAGGATATGAAGAAGATCAAGGCTAACATCACTCTTCATGAGTTGGCTCAAATTACTGAACAAAGGGATAATTTGATTAAGACATACTCTGAGCCTACTGCCAAACCTCTAGAAAAGGGGAAGAAGATAGCAAATGCAAATATGGCCATGTATAAATAAAGGACTGAAGTTCCACCTTTCCTGCTAACTATCCATATATTTGGGAAAAATTTACACAACTGTCTGGTGGATTCTGGTGCTTCAGCCAATGTCATGCCTCTAGCCATCTGTCAACAGTTGGGTTTAACCCCTATGAAGTCTGAGAGAAGAGTCATCCAATTGGATAAAATTGAGGTTAAGGTGGTAGGTGAACTTCAAAATATACACATCCAGCTAGCATCTGAGCTGAGAGCACAACACAAAATTGACATTCAGGTGGTAGATATTCCTGTGGGATACGGAATGCTTCTGAGCAGAGATTGGTCAAAGTCTTTGAATGGGTACTTGGCGACTAATTTTTCACATATGTGGTTGCCTTGGAAAGGTGTTGCAAATCAGTTAAGAATCGAAAGAGAACCTAGATATAAACACATGATCACTGAGTATAATGCCAAGAATGAGACTGTTAATATTATTGATGTAGATATCGGGGTTTATAATCTGACAACTGCACAAAAGGAGAAACCTATTAAAGCTCATCTTGATCATGATAATGAAGTTTGGATGCTTCATGTTGATGGAGCTAAGTCTAAGCAAGGTTCTGGTACAGGGGCAGTTCTTAAAGGACCTAAAAATCAGACGTATTTTATGTCTTATCGCTTGCAGTTTCCTTGCATGAATAATTTGGCAGAGTATGAAGCACTAGTGTTGGGATTGAAATTTGCTTTAGATAAAGGTGTAAAAAATATCCAGGTTTTTACAGACTCAGAGTTGGTGGCTAATCAGGTTAGAGGTAAATTTCAGTGCAAGGCATCTTACCTGAAAAGATATAAATACCGAGCGTGGGATCTCATGGAGGATTTTGATGCTTTTAATTTGATGCACATTCCTAGAGAAGAGAATTCACTTGCAGATGTTTTAGCTTCATCAGCCACAAATCTGAAGCCATTGGAGGAGTTCAAATGGAAGAAATTTTCAATCGAATTAATCCCTTGTCCTTCGGTTCTAGATAACGTAGATAATTTTCAAGTCTTTTCTGATGACCAACAAATTATAAACTTTTTACAGAATACCAATGCATTTGAAAATACTATAATTGATGATGGTCAAAGGGATACTATGCTGGAAAAGTTTGATGATGAAAAGGGGATAATGAGGTTGAAAGATAATAGAATTCTGAAAGGAATGGTAGAACTTGAGCGACTGTTTGATGTTGACCAAATTAAACAAAGAGTGAGTTTTGGAAATTCTATTGGTGTAGCAGGCAGTGAGACTGAGAAACTGAATGTCGGGACTGAAGAGGATCCCAGACACCTTAAGTTAGCTAAAGCTTGTGACCCTAAAATTAAAAATAATATGATTGAATTCCTTCACAGGTCCAAGGATGTTATGGCCTGGTCTTATAAAGACCTAAAGGTTTTTGATCCAAAAGTTTACACCCATATAATACCCTTAAAGGAGTTCTGCAAACCCTTTCGATAGAAACAGAGGCATGTCAATGCTTTGTTGGAACCCCTCATCAAGAAGGAGGTGGAGAAATTATTGAGTGCTGCCATTATTTTTCCCATTAGACATTCTACTTGGGTAGCCAATTTAGTGCCGGTTAGAAAGAAGAATGGGGAAATCCGCTTGTGCATGGATTTTAGAAACTTGAACAAGGCTTCTAAAAAGGATAATTATCCTTTGCCTTCCATGGATGATGTGCTACAAATTGTGAATGGTTCAAAAATGATGTCTTTCTTAGATGGATTTTTGGGGTACAACCAGATACTGGTTGAAAGGGAAGACAGGATGAAAACTGCCTTCACGACCAAGTGGGGAACCTTTGCTTACAAGAGAATGCCATTTGGATTGATAAATGTTGGAGCTACCTTTCAGCGTGCAATGGATCATGCCTTCAAAGGTCTCATGGGTAAGTGCATCGTTGTCTACATGGATGACTTGACAATTTTTTCTAAATCTCGGTTTGACCATGTGAAGCACTTGGAATCTGTCTTCGACAAATGTAGAGAGTTTGGCATTTCTTTAAACCCAAAGAAGTGTGTTTTTGGTGTAACTAAAGGAAAACTCCTTGGACACTTAATCACCAAAGATGGCATTTCCATGGATCTTGAGAGAGTTGAAGCCATATCGGGGATACCCTTTCCCAACTCTAAGAAAGAGTTAAGATCATTTTTTGGGAAAATTAATTTTGTCAAAAAATTCATCTCTGGCTTTGCAGAAATAGTCAAGCCACTAAATAACATGCTGAAGGAAACTGCTAAGATTTCCTGGACAATGGAAGCCAAAGCAACATTCCAAGAGATCAAATCTACCATCAAGCAAGCTCCAGTGCTGGTGAGCCCAGATTTTAGTGCAGATTTTTACTTGTACTCTTTTGCTTCTGAACACACACTTGCAGCAGTTTTAACCCAATGAAGAGAAACAGGGGAGCACCCGATTGCCTTCAAAAGTACCAACTTAAAGGGTGCTGAGCTAAAATACTCTCGCTTGGATAAGCAAGCCTATGCCTTGGTGAGAGCAGTCAAGCAATTCAGACATTACATATTGAGGAGCAAAGTCCATGCTATAGTTCCTGATCCAGCTATCAAATATTTATTAAGCCAGGATGAATTGGGTGAGCTAAGAGGTAATTGGGCCACGAGACTGTAGGAGTACGACTTAGAAATCTGGCCTACAAAATTAATCAGAGGACTTGGTTTGTCTCGACATATTGCTGAAATACCTATAGAGGGAGAAATTAATCAGCTGGATTCTGGATTGGATGATTGGTATGGAGATGTCATTCATCTGCTGAGGTTTGGAATTTGTCCACCTCACCTGAATAGAACTCAAAGAAGAGCACTGAAGCTGAAATCTGCTCATTTTCTACTCAAAGGAGGCAACTTGTACAGAGAAAACTATGCTGGCATATTCTTAAGATGCATTTCTCATAATGAAGTGAATGAGGTGATGTCTAGTTTTCATGAAAAGTTAGGAGCAGGGCATTCCTCAGGTTCTACTACTGCACACAAGATATTGAGAGCAGGCTATTACTGGCCTACATTGTTTAAAGATGCACATCAACATGTGAGAACTTGCCAATAGTGTCAGATTTTTGCATCCAAGCAGGTTAATCGAGCTCTACCATTACAACCTGTTATAATAGAAAAACCTTTTATGCAATGGGGACTTGACTTTGTAGGTGTGATAAACCCGAATTCATCAGTAGGGCACAAGTATGTTTTAACAGCCACTGATTATTGTACAAGATGGGTTGAAGCAGCAGCCACCATGAAGAGTACAACCCATGAGGTGATCAGATTTTTAGAGTCAAATATCATAACCAGGTTTGGAGTTCCTTTGAATTTGGTGTGCGACAACGGACCAGCCTTTCAGTCATTCGAATTTGCAGAGTGGGCATACCAGAGGGGGATAGTCATCAAATTTTCATCCAACTATTATCCCCAAGGTAATGGACTAGCTGAGTCCACAAATAAGAATTTGATGAATGCCATCAAGAAGTCTGTTGTAGACAAACCCAGACAATGGCACACACTATTGAAGTATGCACTTTGGGCTGACAGGATAAGACATAAAGAAGCTCTTAAGACTTCCCCATTTGCTTTGTTGTATGGTACCCAGCCCATCGTTCCTATCTCTTTAAAATTGCCCACTTATCAATTTGCTTTAGATTACTTTGATGATCATGCAGATGCAGAAGCTCGTGTATTGGACTTAATTAATTTGTAGGATGAATGACTTCAAGCCTTGGAGCATTTTAGTCGACACCAAGAGACAGTCAAGCGCTGGTTTGACAAAAGAGCCAGAGTAAAGGCCTTCAGACTTGCAGACCTAGTGCTTCTATGGGACAAAGCCCATGAAAAGAAAGGTAAACACACCAAGTTGCAACCTCTATGGATAGGGCCATACCAGATTGCCGAAATCCTAGGTAATAATGCATTTCATCTACAGGACCTGGAAGGTAATTTTCTGAACCTTCCTATCAATGGTCAATATCTAAAGCATTATTTCTCAGTTGTTCCATCCACTACATCATTTGAGTAATCACAAAGACTTTGTGCATATGTATATATTGTAAATAAAGTTTGAAGTAGTATGTTTTTATTTTTGTTTTATTTAAAAGTTTGAAGTTCTATGTTTTATCTTTTGAGGTCTGTGCAAATTTATCTTTAACTAGTGGCCTTTTTCCCTCCTCTTTAGCTTTTAAAATCTTGTTTGTTTGAAGTTTTTGCCTAAACAACAAAACACAAATCAACATTTAAAATTGGCACTAGTGTGTTTTTATTTTGTTTTATTTTAAGGTTGAAGTAGTGTGTTTTCATTTTGTTTTATTTTTGTTAAGAGATAGTCTGCTAGGACTAAAAAGTGGGACTACTTGTTATTTAGAACAACAGTAGAAAGATAATTGGATTTTGTATCTTGCTTGCCACAATTATTTTGATTATAAAGAAACTACTATACTGTTTGGCTGAAGAACTCCCAGGGAATCCAAGAAAAGTTGGTCATGAGAGGGGACTCCGATTCATAAAATTATTTTAAGTGTCCAAGGAGGCTATTGGTACCCGGGCTGAAACAGTTAGTCGATCAATTGCTCGATCAATAATAAAAAAAAAAAAATTAGCAAGGCATTCCAGCTATCGGTATCTTTCAAAAGAAAAAAGAGAGAGAAGGTGAAAGTTGGGCAAGCCAACATAAAACTGGCACTCTTTTCTGCACATAGCCAAGGCTCCCGAAGGATACATCTCAAACGTGTTCACCAAGCTATAGATGCCACCTCATAGTTGTGAATCAGGGTCTTGAAAATCTAAAGAGTAACTCTGTCGGGGTTGTAAAAGGCTAAACTAGTAAACAAAGCTCTACTCGGTTTCCCCTACACAATCTAAATAGCTGATCAATCCATAGTAAGCATTCGAAGCCCCGGTCATCCTTGAAGGAAGGTTTATACGCTCATAATCGCACATCAAAATCTTCCTTAAGTGATTCAACCTAGTATGTCCTTGGGAAACTTTAACAACTATCAGATAGTAGTTAAATCATTTTAGAAAATATTTGTGGCAAAGCATGGTACATAGTCTAAATTGTTTTAAAACTAGAGTTCTGGATTCTAAATAGTGCTACTATTTTCCCTGCAGATATCGCCATTTGTTGAGAAGCAACACACCCCCACTAAAAAAATGAAATTCCATCCTTTGAAAATATTTAATATTCATTTGTTCCACAGGGACCCTCTTGAGTTTTTCGGTTTTAATTCCAAATTTTGCTTGCATCCTTTTTCAAATTTTGCCTACATCAAAGTGTCCAAGTAGGCTTGCATATGGCATTGATTTCAATTTAAAATTTCTGAAATTTTGCATGTTAAATGTATTAATTCATATTAATCATTTCAGAAATTTTAATTTTCAATAGTTTTTCTATTTCTGGCTAGCAGACTTCTAAATGCATTTTCTCTTAATCCATGATGAATTTTTAAGTTCCATTTGCAGATTTGGATACCCTTTAGGCTTATTTAGATGCTTGTAAAGTTTCATCAGATTCTGGGCACTTGGACAAAGTCATTGGAATTAACCTACAATTTTTGGAGAATTTACAAAGTGGAAGAAAAGCTTGAGGGAAATGTCACGATTTCGCGACATGTTCCATTTTTGCGAGGGCGAAAGCTTGGAAGAAATGAAGTGAGGGAAATGTCACGATTTCATGACATGTTCCATTTTTGTGAGGGCAAGCTTGGAAGAAATGAAGTGAGGGAAATGTCATGATTTCGTGACATGTTCCATTTTTGTGAGGGCGAAAGCTTGGAAGAAATGAAGTGAGGGAAATGTCACGATTTCGTGACATGTTCCATTTTCATGAGGGCAAAAGCTTGGAAGAAATGAAGTGAAGGAAATGTCATGATTTCGTGACATGTTCCATTTTTGTGAGGGTGAAAGCTTGGAAGAAATGAAGTGAGGGAAATGTCATGATTTCGTGACATGTTCCATTTTCAGAGGCAAAAGCTTGGAAGAAATGAAGTGAGGGAAATGTCACGATTTCGTGACATGTTCCATTTTCGTGAGGGTGAAAGCTTGGAAGAAATGAAGTGAGGGAAATGTCATGATTTCGTGACATGTTCCATTTTCACGAGGGAAAAAGCTTGGAAGAAATGAAGTGAGGGAAATGTCACGATTTCATGACATGTTCCATTTTCGTGAGGGTGAAAGCTTGGAAGAAATGAAGTGAGGGAAATGTCACGATTTCGTGACATGTTCCATTTTCATGAGGGCCAAAGCTTGGAAGAAATGAAGTGAGGGAAATGTCACGATTTCGTGACATGTTCCATTTTATGAGGGGAAAAGCTTGGAAGAAATGAAGTGAGGGAAATGTCACGATTTCGTGACATGTTCCATTTTCACTAGGGTGAAAGCTTGGAAGAAATGAAGTAAGGAAAATGTCACGATTTCGTGACATGTTCCATTTTCATGAGGTAGAAAGCTTGGAAGAAATGAAGTGAGGGAAATGTCACGATTTCGTGACATGTTCCATTTTTGTGAGGCGAAAGCTTGGAAGAAATGAAGTGAGGGAAATGTCACGATTTCGTGACATGTTCCATTTTTGCGAGGGTGAAAGCTTGGAAGAAATGAAGTGAGGGAAATGTCATGATTTCGTGACATGTTCCATTTTTGTGAGGGCGAAAGCTTGGAAGAAATGAAGTGAGGGAAATGTCACGATTTCGTGACATGTTCCATTTTTGTGACTTGTCTCATTTTTGTGAGGGCAAAAGCAAGGAAAAAGTAGCTTGAGGGAAATGTCCTGAAATCATGACTTGCTTTAGTTTCATGGCATCACCCATCCAAAAGGAAGTGGAAGCTTTTCAACATAGTCCAAACCCTAGAAATATTTAAATGAAAAGAATTAATTAATTAAATCAATTAATTAATTAAAATGAAAAACATTAAAAATCTAACCTTTGCTTTTCTTTTGCAGAAGGTGATCCGACAGTTGCATAATGGCAGAAGTAATGGTGAGAAAGACAGACAAACCTAAATTTTGGCACAAATCAAGCAAGGACCATCGGATGGGAATAAGAGATGTTGGTATTTTTGATCCGTCTAGATTTTGTGATTGGCAAATACAGACTTTAAGGAATTTTTTGGTGGATCCATTTGTGGAAAATTTATGGCAAGTCAGTGACTCATCCAGATTTTGTAGATCTGGCCACAAATACAGGCTTTAAGGAATTTTTTGGTGGATCCATTTGCCCAGAAAATTTATGGCAAGTCAGTGACTCATCCAGATTTTGCAGATCTGGCCGCAAATATAGACTTTAAGGAATTTGTCGATGGATCCATTTTCTCAGAAAATTTATGGCAAGTCAGTGACTCATCCAGATTTTGTAGATCTGGCCACAAATACAGACTTTAAGGAATTTTTCGATGGATGCATTTTTCGAGAAAATTTATGGCAAAAGTAATGACGGGTAGAGAATCTCAACTCGAACCAAACAAAGGCGGTTGTGCGAGGATGGAAGGCCTAGGAAGTCAGTGACTCATCCAAATTTTGTAGAAGAATTAATGAGATGCTCTGACGGCTTATCGAAAGATGAACATACATTTACACGCGGTGTCCATTTGATGAGGATCAAACCAAGTCTTATCTCCTCCATTTATGGCAAGATCCACACGAAGATTTTTAGAGTAATTAGGGCTTATCAAAACTCTATATAAAAATGCCTTATATTGTAAAACCTCGACGGTGGGATTTTTATGATAAGATTTAGATATTTGGAAGAAGATATTTTGAAAAGATCAAGGTCTGTCCTGAGTCTATATATACTTCTCTTGAATGTAAAGTCCGGATGCGAAAACTTAGAATAAAAGACATTTTAGCAATTTCCTGCAAATCTTGTTTGAATGCTTTGTTCTGGACCTGGGGTTGGTGTGACATCATTTTTCTATGATAGCGTGGCCAGGAGCCTAATCTCTTTCGGATTGCGATAAGTGCATCTTCTTTTGTTTTCATCTTGCTAAGGTTTATTTATTTTAGTTGTAAATCTGTGTTATCAAGATTGAATATGCTACTAGGCTTCATTCCGTTTGTTGTATGCTAGGGAAAATTAAAGATTTAAGGTTCTGGTTTGTTCTAATTGCTCTATCCTCACTGCACGAGCTAGGCTGCTAGTGAGAGATACCAGTTGACACCGACTTCCCTTCTATTTATGGTTTTCTTTTAGATCTGTGTCATCTCTGTCTTATGCTCTTAGTAGAAGGTGATCTTAGAAAGCTGGACACCTTCCTCTTTGATTGGTTTTATTGTGAAGCTAAATAGTGTAACTAAAATTGGTAGTTTTGATTTTGCAACTAACTTAGATAAGCTTCTCTTTTCTGCCCTACCCTACTCTCTTTGTTCCACCGTTAAATGATCCATTTTTATTTTCTTTCAAATTTGTCTTTTATTTAATCTGCTAAAGCATAAAGAGCTATATCAAAGAACTCATTGTAAATCCGATTGTCAACAAAGATAACAACCGCTAAACATTATTGAACGAAGGTCGAACCCATTGTAAGGTAACGAGATAGTCTACTTGAAACTATTCTAGAAGCGAAAAAGAGTGAATAGCCATTCGACCCAACTCTGTAACTCACACCTTGGATAACCAGCAAGATCCTAAAGTGAGTGGGATTTATCCCGTATAAGTGTTATTGGTATTTTATGCTCATTCTTCATGGGGTGTGTATGAAAGACGACCCAAAAGGTAGATTAACTTTTTTGTAGTCATTCATTCAATACATTTCAATCTATAAATGTTCTATCATTGCTACCCCACATGCCATATGGAAATATTTTGATAAGATGGCCAAGAGTTTTTATGGGAAGGATTAAAAGGGAAGAGTAAATGGGCATTAGTAGGTTGGGAGAAAGTAAGACAACACAAGATGAGGGGAGGATTGGGCATAAGGATATTGACACTAAATAATAAAGCTTTGGATGGAAAGTGTGGTTCAATGCAATTTTCCATTTACATAAATTATTGAAAGCCATGTTGCACTATGATTTTTGCTAAAATTTTGTTAAGGAAATATCCCAAACACATGGCTAGGCTTATCATTTTTATATGAGTAGGCTATCAGAGGTCCAAATACATCTGCTTGAGTCTAAATTTTAAAGCATTCATCGTAGAAGATTTAGGATTACAAAAGGAGCCAAAAATCTAAATGCACCTAGCCATGTATGAAATTGGCTAAGTCAAAATATTTTTATAAAGCAAAAGACTAGAATAGAGCGATACTAGGATTTCTAGCTAATTTTCGTCAAACTCTCAAAAAATTTTGGTAATCTAAAATCCCAAAATGAAAGGATCCTAGGATTTTAAAATGATGACATCAAAAGAGTGTTCAAAAAGTCCAACACAATAAAGCAAAAGTCCAAAACAAAAAAGGTTAGAGGTTTCAGTAAAAGCAAAGTCTAGAATAAAGAAATTTTAGGGTTTCTCAAAGATGATGTCCGCATAAGTGTTTAAAATTATACTAAAGCAAAGGTTAGGGAAATTAGGGTGTTAGGTTTTGCACAAGTGATGTAATCTAAATCCTTTAAAAATCCTAATATGATAAATCCAAATCCTAGTATTTCTAATTTATGAAGTCATCCAGGGTCTCTAAAAATATTGATCCAATTTCTAAGGCCCTTGCAGTAATAAGAAAATATTGGCAAGACCTTTGAGGATTGAAAATGAATAGAAATATCCTAGACATGTCCTTTTTGATAGAGATAGTGCTTATCAAAAATCTAAACCTCCTAGTTGCTCCTCAGTCACTTGAATTAAAATAGTTAAGTGGAGTTGGAAGCTCTAACAAGCTAGTGCAACAAGGTGTAGTGGAAAAAAATTGATCCATATAAATATCCATGTGCCTATTAAGGAACATGGATTCTAAGCTTGTGGAAGAGATATAGACCAACCATTTCATCATAATAGAACCAAAATAGTTAAGTTGAGATGGAAATGATAGAGTAGGAAAGTGACATACATGCCCCTAAAACATACTAATAAATTTGTACTTGTTAGGCTTGCAATAGATTGACATTATAATGATTGGTCTAACACACTCATTGTAAACTTATAAATATCCCAAGTTACCTCTATGAGGTTCAAATATTTAGCATTTTATCTAATGTAAGTTGTATATTTTCACTCTACATTTCAATACAATCATTGTTTTTTGGCCTCTATTAAAGAAAGTATTTAAATTTTTTAATGGATGTGAGTTATGTGTCTTTGTGCATTTTCATTCATGCTTTATGAAAGGTAGGAAAATTCTATTTATTTTGGATTTCCATTTGGATTAATTTTTGTGAAGTCCTTAGATTGCTTAGGGATTTATAGTATGATTTTAAGATATATATGATGCTCTATTCTATAGCTAGTCTATTAGGCTTTAATTGATATCAACTTGCAAAGTATTTCCAAAGATTACTTATAGTTATTGTCTAATTTCATCCATATTCTAATAATCCTCTAACCATTATATCCCTTTTGAACCCTTGTATTTTTATCTTTATTCTTGAAATCCCTTTTTATTTCTTTAGAACAAAAAGGAATCAACCTCCTTCAGAGGTTGACTCAGAAGCAATTCAGAGTCATTCAATCTTAGTTGTAGTTTAGGGAACATAATCCACATTAGGTAAACATTTGGCCAATATTTTTTGGCACACTTAGTGGGACCAAACCAATCTAGTTTTCTTCAATTAATAATCATCTAGTGGGATTGAATAAATATTATAGTATCAAATCCAGTTATCCATCATGCTAGCAAAGATTTTTTGGCATTCCCAATGGGACCAAACCAATCTGATTTGTTTCCATAAAGAATCACTTGGTGGGAAGTCCAAATCCTAATTGAGTAGAACCCTGATGAAGTTCTATTCTCCAAGATCAAACAAATATCATTACCTAAATACTCCATTACGAATTTTTCAATAAGGACCCATATGTCATCCTACTTAAAATCTTATGATCACAAGATCAACAATTAAAAGTTTTGAATAACCTTTACAATTTGTTGAGCTACTAGCCTCTAGATCCAAATGAGAAAAATTCTTGTCTCCTATTACATATTATCCTATTGGGATTCCTATATCTTTGTAAAAAAATTATAAAAAAAAATTATAATTACAACTTAAAAATAATGGTCAAACAAATCTTATCTAAATGGAATAGCATCAGGCCTCTTGAATTGGAATATCTTCATGAAATCCCTTAGGAAAATCTCAAATATTTTAACCTATGGTAGCACTGGTAAAACCATATATGAAAACTGTCAAGATATGACTACTTTAGCCACCATTCATAATATTAAATCTAAAAATATCATGGTAATATTTCTAGTACTATCATTTAAAGGAAATATATTAAATTGGTATTGGACTCTTGAAGAGAGAAGTATTAGCTCATGGGTCAAATTATTTGAGCCATTAATTTTAGAATTTAATGATCTAGTAGACCCCTTTTCATTTCTCACACAATGTATTGTTATTCAAAGGCATCCACATGAAACCATTAGAGATTTCAATATCTAGTTTAGTAGAACTTGGAGGAAAATCCCATAGGATATTTATCCATCTCATACTCAAGCTTATATTACTATCTTCATGCATTCAATTTATATTTAGGTCGGCATATATGATTATCTAATGAAATGAGATTTTGTATGTGTACCAGTCTACAATAGCTATAAATGATGCCTTAATCTCTAATGGCAAACTAT
Source organism: Wollemia nobilis (assembly GCA_028583015.1). Classification (NCBI taxonomy): domain Eukaryota; kingdom Viridiplantae; phylum Streptophyta; class Pinopsida; order Araucariales; family Araucariaceae; genus Wollemia; species Wollemia nobilis. The sequence goes on along the minus strand of JAQPPZ010016892.1, from coordinate 6,763,703 downwards.
CCCCTAGAGTGGTCATACCATATTTTCTAAATATACTCCAACTTCTCTAGTATACTCTAGTCCCAACCATATCAACACCCCCACTGGCCTCTATTTCAATGCCTAAGGTTCTACCTTAGCCTTTGATACCCACAGTCACACTACCTCCATTTGTTGTTAAACCTAAATAATACCCAACAATGCAAGAGTTACTAACAGTGGTGAAGAACCTAAGCAATGAAGTCACTATCATAAAAAAATGAAAATTTGAAAGGAGATTTTAAGTTTATTAGCCCATGATATTTCCCTATGTCACACAAGATTAGAGGAACTCTACAAGTAACATTGTTGGAAAAGCAAATATAGTGTATAATAACCAATAGTATGGTCCATATACTTCCTCATATATGGAAAATTATTGGTGCTTACTCTTTAATGATCCACATAATGTAGAAACCTACATGATTTACTAGCACCAATCCCAACTAGAAGTGATAAACAAAAATATAAAAAGGCACATAATGGGATAGTAGTTATGTTGTGAGATCTAGACCAAATTATGCTAATGATAATATAAGAATCCTTAGAATATTATTGTCTATTAGTATTTATTAGATCCACATAGTATAAATTGGAGCCTTTGAAATTTATTGCTCAGTCATAACAAAATTTGGAAAAGGAGAAACCTAAATTGGAGCATAAAATAAAGCAAAAGCATTCTAAAGATTAAAATCTGAATAAGATTTGGTATCCTTCTATGATGAAATGGTAGATACTGTAAGAAACTTAGAAATCTAAAATAATTTTTATGATCCTAAAAAGAAGGAAAAGAGGTAGTTTAAAGCATTGAAATTCAATATAGTTGAAGAACTAAAGAAAAGTCCTTCAAAAACAAGCATGTATGATGCTTTACTAATCCTTGAACAAATTGATTTGCTCAGGCTTTCATTGAAAAGTGTCCCTTCAAAATTATTATCATACATGGATCTAAATTTATCTCAAAGTCAACATAACCTAGGAATGGGAAATAATGGACCATCAACCTTGTATATGACTTTGCATATGAAAGGATGGATTGTGCACAATTGCATGGTTGATTTTGTAGAAACAACCACTATCATGCCAAAGGTAGTATGTGAAGCAATGGGGAAGGAGTACACTTGGTTAAGTCTTAAATTACTATAGTTGGATGGCACAATATTCAATATAGTTAGGGTAGTTAAAGACATTATGATGGTACTACATAAGGTGCTAGAGGTAACAATGATTTAGGAAGTGATGGTAGTTGATATATAACCATACTTTAGCCTCTATATTTCAATGGAATATACTACCAAGTTGGATGGCTACATTTCCTTGGATTATTCACATGTGGTCATTCTTCACAAAGGAAATAAAGTAAAAATTTGTGGAGAAGTCATGTACATTCCACCTTGAAGAGATTGAGGAATACAATGTTAACATAATAAATGATGAGTCAAACTATTCGGAGATGGTCACTATAGACTACATATGGAGGATGAGTTCTCCCTCAAATATTTTAATATAGTGATTGAGACTAGGCTAGGCACATATTGCATAATAGAACCAAAAGGATAGAAACTCATAGGCTTAACAAATTAGAAACTCCAAAAGAAAAAAAATTGGAAGCTCTACTTTGATGGAGCTACATGCAAAAATGGAGCTAAAGTTGGGGTGGTTTTTATTTTTCCTTCTAAAGGAATTAAAAAGTTCTCATATAGAATAAATTGTATTTGTACTAATAATATTGTAGAATATGAAGTTCTATGTTTAGACCTTATGAAAGAAAAAAAATAAAAATCAAAATGTTTTCAATATTTGGTGATTCAAAGCTACTAGTCAATCAAGTGATAAAAAGGTGCAACAACGAGCATCATTACTTGAATTCTTACCAAAAACAATTTAGGGACTTAGCTTCAAGGTCTTGAATATAAAATTAGTATCTAAAAGCAAAAATACAATAGTTGATGCATTGGCCTCATAGGTGGTAAGCCTTGATCCAAATTCTAAATATTAGGAAAAATCAAAGGAATTCAAAATGGTCTTTAGACCATTTGTCTTTAACAAGGATACCTTTTTACAAGTATTTGATAATTATGAGCAAATAGTTATTTTCTTAACTAGAGAAGATGTATATGCATCCCAACCAAAGAAAATTATAAACCACATTGATCAACAAGATGTGATACAATTAAAGAAAAATCATATTCCAAAGGATCTAATAACCATGGAGATCCTCTTTGATAAAAATGATCAAAAAAATACCCAAAGGATGATAATTAATCAACATGAATTTAAAGAGATCTAGATGGATCCCAAAAATAACTTGAAGGTTGGAGTATGATGTAGTCAACAAGATATAAATAAAATTATTTCATTGTGTAGAGAGTATAGATACATAATATCATGGAGCTATGATGATCTCAAGGTCTAGATTAGAGACATCATACAACATGCCATAGATTTTTTGCCCTATGTCAATCCATTTAGGCAAAAGCAGAGGCCAATAAACCCAAAAATTAAGTCCTTGATGAAGAAGAGATCTTAAAACTACTCAATGCAAAAATCATATATCCCACTAAGAACTCCACATGGGTGGATAAATTTTTCTTGATCAAAAAGAATAATGGAGATATTTGGCTCTATGTAGATTTTTGAAATCTGAACAAAGCATCCCTAAAGGATCATTACCCATTTTCCCCAATAGATCAAATACTCCAAATTATTGTTGGATATAAGAGGTTATCTCTTCTAGATATAATCTCTAGCTTCAATCAAATATGGGTAAGGGATGATTAGAAATATAAGATTACATTCACCACCAAATAAGGGATATTTGCATATCATAGAATACCTTCAGTTTCATTTGATGCATGAGCAACCTTTCAAAGATCCATGGACCTTGCCTTTGGGGAACTAGTGAATAAATAAGACTAATATATTTGGATGATATGATAGTGTTTTCACATCACAAGGAATAGTATTTGGATCATCTCTTATTGGTATTCTTGAAATATTGGGAATTTGAGGTCTCATTCAATCCTAAGAAATTAGTTTCTGTTGTGCACAAAGGCAAGTTTTTGGGATATGTTTCAAAGTAGATAATAGCCATTGATCTAGACATGGTCAAAGTAATATTAGCACTACAAATTTCTTAGAAAAAAAAAACTTTGCAATCCTTCTTCAAAAAATAGACTTTATCTAGAAATTCATATCCGACTTCGCACACATAGTGAAAACCCATGAGTAGATTTTTAAAAAAGAATGTGTCATTCTATGGACACTGAAGAGAAGGAAAACTTCTAAATAATTAAGTAGGCAATAGATCAAGTACCTATCTTGATAAATCCAATTTGTAGGAATGATTTTATTTTATATGTCTATGGGACATAGGACAATTTTGCTATTGTTTTGACTCAAATAGGTGACAATCAAGAAGAGTATCCAATAGCCTTTATAAGCAAGATATTGCATGCATACCAAAAGAATTATAATTTCATATATATATATATATATATATATATATATATATATATATATATATATATATATATATATATATATATATATATATATATATATATATATATATTCTCTCATAAAATACCTCAAGAAGCTAAAGCATTATATATCATAAAGCAAAACTTTGGTCTATGTGGTGCACCCAAACATTAGGAACTTCATCCTATAGGGAAAATTAGGTGAAAAAAGAGTTGGATGGATTATGAAGATACATGAGTATGGCATTGAGATCCATCCAACCAAGTTGGTACAAGGAAGAAAACCCTATGAGCAGTTAGCTTTTGCAGCTAAATTAGAACACAATTTATTCATTGAAGACTACCCTAAAGCTAAGATTGGTTAGGATGAGTGGATAGAAAAAGAGAATTGGGTGATAGAATTGATTGTATATTTTTGAATGGGTAGGTTTTTGGATGGTTTGAATGCTTTTCAAAGGAGATATAGGTTATAGGCATTGAATTATGTTTTACTACTAAAAGTATTATTTAGAAATAATTTTTATAGTGTCCTCTATTGTATCTAGCTAGAGTAGGCAAAAAAGATATTAAATGAATTTCATTTTGGCTTATTTGGAGGTCATTATTACAGGAAAACCACTATAGCAAAAATTTTGAGGGTCAGATACTACTAGCCTACTATATTTTTAGATGCTTTCAAAGTATCCAAAGCATGTAAAATAATTAGATATTTATGGGCAAAAGGTGTTTGGAACTCCCTTATAGATAGTCATAGCAGATGATCCTTTCTAGCAATGGGGCTTGATTTTATTGGTCTTATTAATCTGAATTCATTTTTCAAACATAAATTTGTCCTAACTACAATGGATTATTTCATAATATGGTCTAATTTAGTGGTTTCTAAGAGGGCATATCAAGAGGTTGTCAATAAATTTATGGAAAATTTGTTCATTGACTTTGATAGTATGGTAACCATCATGTCAATTAATGGGCCCGCATTCATAGGTTCCAAGGTCATGGACTTTGCAAGTAAATATAACACCTATCTAAAATCTTAAACCAATAACTATTCATAAGGAATTTGGTTGGTAGAGTCTACAAATAAGAATTTCATGATAATTATTAAAAGGGTTATAGGAGAAAATTAGTGAAGCTAGCACCTACTGTTAGATTAGGCTCTATGGGATAATTAGATTATGATAAAGAAATCCCTTAAGACCTATTCGTATTTTATGTTTTATGGTAAAAATGTTGTCTTTCCTTTGCATTTATAATTACAGATATTGAATTTGATAAAAAAAGAGAAATTTTAGATGTAAATCCAATGGAGGTAAGAATGGAAATGTTTCTTTTCCTAGAGGAGTAGAAATAAAATGATTACAATAGATTTTGGTAGCACCAAGCCACTGTGAAGTGTTGGTTTGATTAAAAAATTTGGCTTTTAATCCAAACTATCATAGGTCCCAATATGATTAAGCCATAATATCTCAGGTTGAAATATCAATAATCAAGAGTAGAATTGAATATATGAGCAATTATATATATATATATATATAAATTGGTCAATATAAAAAAATAACATTCATTATAATATCAAATATGAATGTAAATGGTCAAAATAATTCATGTACAAGCATGAAGAAAACTTACAATAAAATTGCTCAAAATTTGTATACAAGCATATTTATGAATGTTTTTTAGTGATTGCTATAGACCATTTTTCCTTACATTGTATGGAGCTTTATCTCCATAATATATACATATAAATGTGACTCTTCAATAGTTGTCTATTGCACTCCTCACATATCTAGGAGATACAACCTTTCCTATTCTTCACCTATGGCTTATTATATTGCCAATTGTATACTAGACTCATCACTCTCTTACATGCATACTTTAACTCTATGACACTTGCACACTTCTACATGACTCTACTCTCCTACATGCACTCCTAATACAAGAAAATTTTGTAAATCCTCTCATTACATATTTACACACTTACATACATGACACTTGTGCATATCCTATATATAGGCACTTACATAAAGGAAAAATATAAATCAATCATCTAAAATATATACACAAACCCTAATCTATTACATATTTAAGGGTACCATGGGGGTACATTAGCATGTACCAAATAATGTAATATTCTCCAACACCCCCCTGTATTACATTATTTGGTTATTGAATACTTTAGTCTTCAATATTTATCTTCAAGTGACCTTGCATTTTCCATGAACCTCTATTTGAGATTTGTCTTAAGATTCTTTTTTAGTTGAGCTTTGTGTTATCCTTAATCATATTGACTCTTGGGTTCTTTATTATTTTCTTCTTCATTATATTGTTCATGAACTTCTTGAGATTCTTCTTTATCTTTGATCTCTAGTTCATATGCTTATTTCATTTCTACTTTCCTACAATCTTGATGTTGTCCTATAAACTCAGAATATTCACCTAGAGCATCATAATAATCTCCTAAATTTAATGAGCTTGGAATGCCAATATTATATGTAGAATAAAATACTGTTTTTTTAGATGATTCACTTGATTAAATTGTATCATTGATCAAACTCTATTTTTCTTTTTAGAGTTTTAATCAAATATTTTTGCTTTTGATTTTCATCCTTATGAAGTTCAAGTGAAAGTAATTCTATATACATTATACTACCTATATCAATAGGTATTGAGATATCATCTTTTGAATTATCAATTGCTTCAACAAGATTTGAATGTGGATAATACTCAAATGTTTCAAAATTTTCTTTCATTGCTTCTCTATAGATAAATTGCATTGCCATATCTAGCTTGCCCTTAGATTTTTTAATCAATTTACCAATTCCAAACTTAATTACTTCTAGTAATTTCTTTCTAATTATGGACTTTATATTTTCTTCCATGATAATCGAAGTCTTTAATTCAATGATTCAATTCCTTTGAAGTTGAAGTCCTTATTACTCCAAAGTTGATAATAACTTGCAATTTCAAAAACTTCAAATATACACTTAAATAATAAATTTACAAATTTTAAATTTTAAACCTTTGATGTAGCAATCCTTTCAAATCCCTACTAAATTAAATTTACAAAATTTAAAATATCTTCAATTTCTAAATTTTAAATCTTCAAAAACTTCAAAAAAAAATTAAATATCTTTGAACCAGAAATTCTTCAAACATATAGGACTTCAAAATCTAAAAAAAATCAAATATTTAAACCTTTTAATTAAAATTTTAAAATCAAATCTTCAAAAATAAAATCTTAAATTCTAACCTTTCAAATAACTACTAAGTCTTCAAACTTTAAAATTTTAATTCAAATTTAAAAACTTAAATCCTAGTAGAAGTCCTTATCACTCCAAAACTTAAATTAAATTTTGAAATTAATAAATTACAAAAATAAATCCCCAAGTAGAAAAACCTTATAACTCCCTCCTAAAATTTAAATTCAATTCTATTTAATTTTCCCTCCAATATGAAAGGTCATAAATCATAAATATCCTTCAATATGATCAAAAATTGAAACATCTTTAATTCCTTTTGAATTTGTAATGTATAAACATTACTTGCCATCTAATATGGCTCCATATTTAGTGCTCATGTCAACCTACCATATTTTGATTGCTATACTTGCAATACTTGATTAACACTCAAGTTAGGTGTGGAATATGGTGCTCTATGCAATTCTCAAGTTTCTTCAGCTCTCTAGCATGCTCAAGATCCTTGGATATATGATGTTTTATGATTTTGGATGGTGCTTTATGCAACTCTTAGTTTTATTAGGCTTAGCTCTCTTAGCACGCTTGGGATCCATTGAAGTCTCTTCTATAAAATCATACTTAGGTGACTTTTATATATGGCACTTTGATAGTGTTCTTATTTGAATGACTATTCCCAATTATTCTAGAATATTGGATTGTGTTCTATTAATTCTTATAGTTCTAGTAGCTAGTGTTTTATGTGCCCTTGAGTCTAGATAATTTTTTGCACTTACGAATTTTTTTTGTTAGCGCTTTTGGATAGCATTTTTTTTTATTTTACATGGTGGAAACGGTAACCACCATGAATTTGGGTAGGTTGTCTGGCTTTTATGACTGCCATAGTATTTTGTGTTGTTCACCCTAAATGCCACCACATATCTCCGTGTAGTCCGTCCCTATAACCACCATCCCATGATCCTTTTAAACCTTTTACATTGCTAAAATTACCAAGAAAGGTACAAGCATTCAGTCTGATGAGGCCTGATATTTTAACCTTGGACCTCCACCCCCCTTATGGGGTTTTGGGAAACCAATTGATCTATACCTCAGACATTTTTGGATAGCATTCAAATGGTATTTTTTTCAATGTTTATCTACTACTTATGGATCTCTAATTAGAACTTATAGATAGTGATCATATGGTCTTCTATTCAACACTCTACTAGCACTTATGGCACTTTGATTAATGCTTCTAGTCATTGCTCATTTAGTCTTTTGTACAATGCTCTTAGATAGCACTTCTATCTTCAATTCTAATAGCTTTTTTAGATAACACTCTTGAGAGTGCTTACTCAATGGTCAAATTTGAATATTAGTGCCCTTAATAGCACTTTTAAATATTCTCCTTTTCTTTCTTATTAAGTAGGTGCTCCTAGAAATCTTTAAAAAATATCCTCACAGCCAAGACTGAAATGCTATAAGAGTTTCAGTTAGCTTGATCCTTCTAGTTTTTTTATTAACTAGAACTTCACCTCTCTCTAAGCATCTATATTTCCTTATCCCTAGAGGCTTATTCTTTGTGCTTATATGTATTGTTATTCTCTTTTATCTATTCCTAGGAAGCTTAGATGCTTCTCTATCCCTAGAATATTTCATGCTTCTTTATTATTATGGAATATTAGATGCTTCTCAATATCTGGAAGTTAAAATATTTCTCAATCTATGGAAGATTTGATGTTTCTCAATATTTGGAAGCTATGATGGTTCTTAATATTTGGAATCTTTGATGCTTCTCAATTTTCTTTAATTTATTTCTGATGTCATAGGTCTACCCCAAGAACAAAATGATTCTCCTCTTTTCTAGAGAATCCAACTATTATCAAGGTGAATTTGAATGTCCCCTCACATCCAACTTTTTTCTGAGTTGGCCCTTAATCTATTTTGGCTAAGTCCTTGTCTTCATTGGTTTTCCTTGGATCAAGTGGAAATATCCTAACATCCAAATAAGGGTAAATTTTACTTATCCCCTCAATATTTACTCAATTAGACCTTTAAAAAAAAAGAATCCAAATATTCACTACTTTTAAAGTGGAGGGACTCCAATATTGTGGTGGCTCTAAAATATAACTCTATAAAAAATGAATAGAGTTAAGTGGTATATTTTATACCACTATTGCATTTTAGGCCAAACTGTCTCAAACTATCATAGGTCCTAATATAATTAAGCCATAATATCTCAGGTCAAAATATCAATAATCAAGAGTAGAATTAGATATATGAGCAATCAAATCCATATATATACTATCCAATGTAAATAAAATAGCATTCATTATAATATCATATATGAATGTAAATGGTAAAAATAATTCATGTACAAGCATGAAGAAAACTTATAATAAAATTTCTCAAAAACTGTATACAATATTTATTATAAATGCTTGTTATGGTGATCACTATAATCTATTTTCCCTTACATTGTATGGATCTTTGTCTCCATAATATAGACATAGAAATGTGACTCTTCAATACTTGTCTATTTCACTCCTCAAATATCTAGGAGATTCAATACTTTTCTATTTCACTCCTTACATATTTGCACACTTACATACATGAAATTTGTGCATATCCTACACATAGACACTTATAAAGGGGAAATACAAATCAATTGTCTAAACTATAGATACAAACCCTTATCTATTACATATTTACATTTATACCATAAAGGTACCATGGCGATACATTAGCATGTACCAAATAATTTAATATTCTTCAATAAATAAAGCTTCTCCACAGGTGTTTCAAATTAGTGACTTGATGTTGAAATGGGATAAGTACAGGGCCAAGCCCAAAATACACCAAAATTTTGATTCATTATGGTTTGATCCTTACCAAAATTATTTAAAAGAATTATTTCAATGCCTTTGTGTTGGTTGAGGCTAATGGCTAAATATTATCGATTTCAGTATATGGCTAGCATTTAAAGCATTTTATATAAAATGAAGTGCCTAAAATTGTAACATTATGTAAATAAAAATGTATAACTAAATAAGTCATGATAATTTTGAATTGCAAGAAGTCCATTGGTTGAATCAAAAGGTGGAAAGTGGCAAACTTTAAAATGGATAAATCTTATTGGCTAAAAAATAAGTGGCATTAAAACTAGAAAATATACTAAGGCACTTCATGTACCAATGTATTTCAAGATCGATATTTCCAATAAATCAAAGCATGCAGATTTTTTAATAATAATTATGCCAACAATCAGCTTTACATTATAAAAATAGAGCCCTAGGGTCTTATTTTGCATGGTAAATTGTTGAGTAATTGAGTGTTCTAAAAGCTAATACATTTTGGGAAGGAAATATAGATAAAGTTAGTGTAATAACTTTAGTTTCTTGCATTCGCTAAGTAGAGTTGTAGTTGAAGCCATAACTTGAGCCTAGCATCCATGGCAGGGAGCACCAAGACCTCCAAGAAGAATTATAAGAAGGTAAATGGGGTCAAAAAGAGTAGAAGGATATCTAGGATTGCATGGATGATATTCATGACTCATTGCTCACCATCAGATATAAGCTAAAAGGTTTAGGGATGTAATAGAGCAAAAGGATCTAAAACTATCATCTAACCACCTAGGTGCAACTACATATTTCTCATTGTTATCATTATATATACCTAGGCACATGCACCCCTACCCATAACTATTAAAAGCAATGGTAGAACAATATAATATTAGAACTATAGTGGTCCATGATGCAATAGGCTAGGTACATTTTTCCATTATAGCTAGAGCTTACAAATACATTTGCAGCAGGTGTATTCCTTAACATAACCCCTAGACATTTTAGTGATAAAAATTAGAAGGCCTATTATAGTGGTAAGAATCTAAAATACTAGTTTAATAGAAAATTGGTCCATCCTGTCTTTGACCTACGAAAGTACCCACTCTTGGTAGTTAATTTTAAGTACTTTTAGGAAACTTTCTCCTTCTATCTATAATATTTAGCCTAGAAATTGATAAGCATGTCCATGAATATCAAATAGCCTTGGAATATGCCATCACTAACCCTTGTAACTATGATGTCACCAACCTATAAATCCTTATTTGCTTTGACTAGGCCTAGTTTCTATGTTCAAGAATACATGAATAGCTAGTAGAATTTTAGAAAAGAGGGTATAAGGTATTCAGATATCTCTTGCCTTTGGTATGGTTATTTTGTACTTTACAATAGAAATAATCATATGGTTAGAAATAAATAATCATAGCCCAAAGGGAGTTATTTTATCAGTAGTAGACTAGAAACACATGATCCAAGCCTATAACTCCTACATGGAGTTCAACAAGTTTTTTTTGGGTCTGGTCTTGGCCTACATATATGGAAGAATCTCCATATTATCTCAAGATGCAGTAAATTGACTTTGTACTTCTTAATAAGAGATCAAATATTGGTGTTGTCTAAATAAGGGTACCATTATAAGGGTGTATGGTTTCATGTGATACCCATTTTTACTCCCTTATTATGTAACAAACTAGGTTTTAGGAATCGATTTGTATCAAAAGGTAGATGGGATGAATGCATAATTTGGCACAACTATAAATAAAGTTGACACATATGAGACACCATTTAATTTTGGGCTAATTACCATAATTTGTTGTGGATAGGGTAAAGTTTTAGAATCCAAGCTCATATGATTCAAATTAAAAGTGGTGTTGTAAAATGAAAGTATGAACTAGAGTGCAAGTTCAATGCCAAGCTAATAAGCTTAAATAATAAACATTCAACATTCAGTCATGTACCATGACCTGATATAAAAACATTAAAAAATAATCTAAAGGAACATGAGGAAGATCTTAACATAAGCAAAATTCAGAAAATACCTTCTTCAAGAGATTTTTATGATATAGTGAAGGCATAGTATCCAACTAAAGACAAATATTGGATTTTGCATGAAAATATAATTGGAGTGATGGAAAAGAAAATAGGTTGGTCATGAGCAAAAATCCTAAAACGGTGGATCTTTATATGTGAACAAGACTAGCAGAAACAAAAGTTTGGGCTTAGCTTGGATTATGAATTTTTAAACCTCTATGATGAACATTTCAAAACTTGGGTGGACGAAGATGAACAATAATCATCCTAGTTTAAGAGAATGAATGAGATGAGTAATAATACTACTCTGAAGAGGATGAGGAGGAATATGGTGTACAAACTCCAAAACAAGTAGACTCGGAAGAGGAACTAACTATAGAATACATGACATTGATAAGAAGAAAGTGGGTTAAAAATTAAAAAGGAGCAACTATGGGAGAACAACCTTTGGAAGGAAGCTTGACCTGGCAACAAGATATCCCTCCACTCTCACCAGAATAAATACAGTAGAAAGGTAGAGTAGAGGGTGAGATCATGTAGGTAATAAGCTATGTTGTAAAGGCTATGTTGTAAAGGAATCAATGGAATAGGAGTCTACAACTAGCCTAAACAAGGGTAGTGATAATAAACACTCATAACCAAAACTAGTCAGTCAAATAAGGAGAAAGAAAAAATAAAATACTCCTCATCAATTCAACAAGAGGAGGCTAAAAGAACTAGGAGTCAATATATGGCCTTGACAATTTAAGACATAGTGATAGCTACTTAGGATCAAGCCTAGGTATAAGGTATAGGTACATAATTTCAAATCCCTACTATCATTTCTTCTAGTCCCTCTTTGTCACCCCACTCTCCTCTAAGACAAACTCCCTAAGAAGCAACATCAAAACCATCTCCTAAAAAGACCATAACTTCAACTTCTCCTCATGAGAACTAGAAAACTTTTGGAGGCTCTTGGATTCAAACCCCTATAGATGTTGCTCCTTTAGTCCAAAAATCTCCCTTGCCTTTATTTCCCATTCTCCAATCAGTATTCACTACAACCCCTCATTCTAGTCATTTGATCTTAGACATCCTAAGCCAATTCTAACAAGCTAAATAAAATGCTAAGAAATGGTTGGAGGATGTAATGGTCTTCCCTAGAAGTACTTATTCTTAATATTGGATTATGTACTAATGTGTGGATATCAAATATTTAATTTAATTGTATGCTATCAAGATGTTTAGATAATAGTACTTTATTCTTTGATTATACTACTTTTGGAATATGGTACTACTCATGAAATTTGTGGTTGCAGGACTAGGTACTCTCATAGGTGGATTGGTATGGGATAGCCACCAAAGTTGAGTGAAAAGGGGAATTATGGATGATATTCTCATCAATATCTCAAGGGTAAAATAATACCTTCATATAGATGCATTGCATATGTGTGTATAGTACCCTCATATAGATGCATTACATATTTGTGTATAGTACCCTCATATAGATGCATTGCATATGTGTGTATGGTTGGTTAAAATACCATCAGGAAAGGAGGTTGCTAATGTGCAGAAGAGTCATCCTTAGCAGACAAGTTATAGCATCATAGTTATTATAAAAGCCTATTGCTTAAGGAAATACCATGGGTTGTGCATACCATTGTTGAAATTTTAGACTGATAATCTAGCATTGATGCATTCATGCTTATGTGTAACTTGTGGGAATTGTTTGAATTAGGATTTGTAAAATGATGTATTAATAATATATAATATAGTATTATTAATACTAGTAGTAATTAAATTAATTTAGTTATTATGTTTTCCTAATGTTAGTAAAGTAATAATACTGAACCAATAGAATAAATAATAAAGTTTTTTTTTTTTATGCTAGACTTAAAAGTGCTAGCAAAAATTATTATATGCATTTTATACCCTTGCAAAAAGGGGGGTTCCATTTATTATTAAATGCATATATTAAGAAATTATTATTATTATTATTATTATTATTATTATTATTATTATTATTATTATTATTATTTTTTTTTTTTTTGAAAAAATTGAAAAACTTGTATTAAAACAAAGAACAGTTACAAATGGGAGTAAACACATCCCTACCAAGAACAAAGAAACAAGATTACAAGCGCAGAGCGCAAAAAGTCAACACTTTCCACCGCAGAGCGCAAAAAGTCAACAAGGCACGAAAACGCGACATGTCGCGAAATCGTGACATGTCACGATATCGCGACAATCAAACCAGCCTTGGCCGTGCCAGAGCAACAAGTCATGAAATCGTGACATGTCGCGATATCGCGACAGCCAGACCCCGCGGCGCCTGATCACCAAAAGTGTCACGAAATCGCGACGGCTTTTCCCCTTGGCGCCCCATCACCAAAGGTGTCGCGATATCGCGACGAGTTTTCCAAATGGCGCCTGATCTCCAAAAGTGTCACGAAATCGCGACGAGTTTTCTCCTCAGCACCCAACCTTCAAAAGTGTCACGATATCGCGACGAGTTTTCCACTTGGCGCCCAGTCTTCAAAAGTGTCGCGATATCGCGACGATTTTTCCCCATGACTCCTATTCGCCAAAAGTGTCGCGATATCGCGACGAGTTTTCCCCTCGGCGCCCAATCCTCAAAAGTGTCACGATATCACGACGAGTTTTCCACTTGGCGCCCAGTCTTCAAAAGTGTCACGATATCGCGACGAGTTTTCCCCATGGCGCCTGTTCGCCAAAAGTGTCACGATATCACGACGAGTTTTCTCCTTGGCGCCCAATCTTCAAAAGTGTCGCGATATCGCGACGAGTTATCCCCTTGGTGCCCATTCTTCAAAAGTGTCACGATATCACGACGGTTTTTCCCCTTAGTGCCAATTCTCCAAAACTGTCGCGAAATCGCGACAACTTTTCCCCTTGGCGCCCAGTCGCCAAAAGTGTCACGAAATCGCGACGACTTTTCCCCTTGGCGCTCATTCTCCAAAAGTGTCACGAAATCGTGACGTCTTTTCCCCAAGGCGCCAATTCTCCAAAAGTGTCACGAAATCGCGACGATTTTTCCCTTTGGCTCCCATTCTTCAAAAATGTCATGAAATCACGACGATTTTTCCCCTTGGCTCCAATTCACCAAAAGTGTCACGATATCGCGACGATTATCCTCCTTGGCGCCCCTGCTCCAAAAGCATCACGAAATCACTACAGCTTCCAGCCAAAGGCCGCGATGGCACAACAGGTCACGAAATCATGACAGCTTCCCACCAAAGGCCGTGACAGCGCAACAGGTCATGAAATCACGACAACATCTCTCCAAGGGCCGCGACAGTGCGACATGTCACGATGTCACGACAGGTTCCCTCCAAAGGCCGCGACGGTGCAACCTGTCACGATATCATGACAGCTTCCCTCCAAAGGCCACGACGGTGCAACAGGTCATGATATCGTGACAAAAACCACCCTTAGCATAAACTTTGCTCATTGTCTCAAGGATCGTTCAAGACCCTGCCTAATCACTGCATCCTCCATAGGCATGTCACTGTGTAGCTGCACCCCTACCTCTTTCTCAGCACCCATCTTTGCAAGGAAATCGGTCGCCTTATTTAAATCTCTACTCACATAGACGGGGATCACATCATCTAATTCCCTCCATAGTTCCTTGATTTGAGAGACCAGAATCCGCAACCTCCATGCTTTCGAAGCAAAGTTCCTCATGTAGTCTAGAGCGCCAACCAAAATTTGAGAATCAGACTCAAGAATTATCTTCCTGTGTCCCTGATTAACAGCCTATATGGAAGCAGATTTAATAGCAAAGGCTTCTGCTTCATTGTTTGTGGCTCTTCCCAGACCTTGCATTTCCCAATAGAGCATAGACCCAACATGATCCCAGCACACTACACCAATTCCAGCACTACCCGGATTGCCTTTTGCAGCTCCATCAGTATTGATTTTGATCCAACCTTCTGGGGGAGGTTTCCAGCTAGCTCTGTCCTGTCTCTCTTGCTCTACAGCTCCCTCTTCCAGTGGCCCAGGACCAACCTAATTTTCCTCTTCAGCATAGATGGCAACCATTTTCGCGACTTTGCTCCAGATGACCTGCCAAATTCCATCTAGCGAGGAGAAGGTTTCTCTAAAAATACGAGCATTTCTCTCCAACCACACCTGCCACCAGATGAAAAGTAAGCCAAGCTCCCAACCAATTCGAAGAGCTTTAGATTTAAATCTACCTCTCTTCCATCTTTCCCAAATATTGGTCCGAGTCAGATCACCATTAGCCTCGGAGTTTATAGTGAGAGAACCAACGCTTCCAAATCTGACGCGTGAAAGGGCACTCAAACATCAAATGATCAGTTGTTTCCTCATTCTTGTGGCATAAAACACACTGAGATGGACCGATGATTCCTCTATTTCTGAGATTGTCAAAGGTGAGAATTCCATTGTGCATAAACTGCCAGGCAAAGAAATTCACTTTCGGCCAGCCCTTGGAATGCCATATCTTCCTCCAATCTTGAACCAAAAATAAATGTGGGGGAGGCTCTGGGAGGATCTTATCGTATCCGTCCTTCATTGTATATACCCCAAGGTTCCCATAGCCCCAAGCTAGTTCATCCTCCTCGTCTCTCCCTGTGAGAAACCTTTCTATCAAGATTTTGGTCAAGATGGGTGCCAGCTCCGGAGGGATTGTAATTGGCCACTCCTCCAACCGCTTAAACTTCTTGAACTTATACTCCCCCAATTGGCTAGTGTTGAAATAACTCTCAATATGGACCCAGCCGTTGGCTTCTATGGCGGATTTAATTGGTTGCAATTCGGGAAACTCAACAATGATGGGTGGGTACTGGTCCCATGAATCAGTCCAAAAACGTGCCTTCTCCCCTCTCCCCACTTTCCAAAACAATTGGTCTTTAATAACCTGAGATCCAAGCTTGAGAGCCTGCCACACTAAGGATCCATTACCATCCAGAGGGAAACGGCCCACTTCATTGGGGTGAACATGACCCAAGTATTTACTGGTTAGGATTCTACTGAATAAGGATGTTGGCTGGGAAATCCACCTCCAGTACAGTTTTCCAGCCAAAGCTTTGTTGTTAAGCTTGGAGCTTCTCAGTCCCAGCCCTCCTTTTTCCTTGGGCTGGGTAACTTTATCCCAACCAACCAAGGCCCATTTCTTCTCCCCTTTTGCTCCTTCCCATAAAAATCTTCTAGCCATTTTGTCCAGCTCTTTCCAAATAGAATGTGGGGCAGCCAGGATAGAGAATTTATAGATTGGCATGGCCTGAATAACTGACTGTAAGAAAGTTAATCGGCCCCCATAGCTTAACCATTTATGAGACCAATGGTTCATTCTATCTTTGATGCCATCCAAAAGATCCTTCCAGATATCTATTTTTAATTTTTTGAAATGCAAAGGAACCCCCAAGTAAACTACTGGAAGAGAGGTCCTAGTGAATCCCAAGATCTCTATAACTCTTCTCCGTAGCCTTTGGTCAAGATTGAAGAAGACCACTTTGGATTTTTTATCATTGATGACTTGGTTTGAGGCCCTAAGGTAGACATTAAGAGTATCTCTCGATTCCTCTAGCTTCCCCGAGACTCGGCCACTCCAACCAGCTCCTGTATCATCCACAAACCGTAAGTGAGTCAAAACTTTCCTCACCCACCTTGATACCTGTTATCGTGCCTTGATGTCTTCTCCTCAAGAAGAGTCTACCTAATCCTTCAGCCAAAATGAGGAAGAGATAGGGAGAGCAAGGGTCCCCTTGACGAAGACCACGTGTGGCTCCAAAAGGTTGCGAGGGAAGCCCCTTGATTAGAACAGAATAAGAAGGCGTAGAAACACAACTCATGACCCAATCTATCCAGTCCTGAGAGAAACCAAAGGCTGCCAACATCTTTGACAGGAAGCCCCACTCCACCCTATCATAAGCCTTGGACATATCCAGTTTAATGAACATTCCTTTATTACCAGATTTTTGCATTGTATGGATTGCCTCCTAGGCGAGGACCACCCCATCCAAGATCTGTCTACCCTCTACAAAACCCCCTTGCTCCGAGGAAATGATGTTATGAAGGAGAGGTTTTAGCCGTTCAGCCATTATCTTTGTGATTATTTTATAAATCACGTTGCATAAGGCAATAGGTCTGAAATCAGAGATATGAACCCCCTCCTCCCCTTTTGGAATTAAAGTGATGAAGGTATGATTTATTGCCTTAAGCATTCTTTTATTAGTTCTGGACTCCTCTGTGACAGCCAAAACATCCTCCTCCAAGGTATCCCAAAAGGCCTAAAAAACTCAATAGGAAAACCATCTGGACCTGGAGATTTGCCGGTGCTCATTCCAAAGACCACATTCTTCAGTTCATCTCTATCAATGGGTCTAAGAAGGGCCTGATTTTCTTCTTGAGAGATAATAGAGGGTATGACATCAATAACTTCATTTTGAGCCTCCACATCTTGCTCCATACTTTCCTTAAAAAGTTTAGAAAAATAATCCATTGAGTGGGAATGCATACCAGGAAGAGTATCAAAGGAGTGTCCATTCTCATCTTGAAGGACTTCCATGTTATTCATCTGTCTCCTAGCACAGAGTCGATCGATGGAAAAATTTTGTATTTCTATCTCCTTCTAATAACCAAGTGTTTCTTGCTCTCTGTTTCCAGTAAGTCTCCTCTTGGTTATCAATGTCCTCAACCGCTTTGCGCAAGGCATCATCCTCGGTTTTAAGCTGCTCAGTAATTGTTCCTTCCCTGAAGTGTTTTTGCACCTCTTCCCATCTTGCCACCAAGGGAGCTCTTTGGAGCTGGAAATCTGACTTATTAGCTTGCCTCCACTGTTTCAATTTAACTTTGACAAAATGAAGCTGTTTGTGGAATTTAAACATTGTTGTCCCAAAAGGTAGACGACCTTCTTCCCACCACTGCAGAATTTTCTTTCGAAGATCCTCCTTTTGTAACCAAAAATTCTCAAATTTAAACGGTTTGTGGTGCTGCCCTGTCATAGTCCCTCCCTCCAACAAAATGGGAAAGTGATCTGAAACTGGGCCCTCCAAAATCTGGAATTTAATATTCCACTTAACAAATGCCTCCTCTGAGACCAAAAAATGGTCTAGCTTTACCTTCCTGCTGTGTGGCTCCCTCCTCTTGTTAGTCCAAGTAAAGTAGGTTCCAGGGCCTTTGATATCCACTAGGTGAAAGGCCTCGGACTTGGGCAATCGAAGTCGGTCCCCTGGATCCAAAACTGGGGTTCCACCTTCCTGATCTCGAGCAGATAATTTAGCATTAAAATCCCCAGCAATAATCCAGTCTAAATCTTCCCTTGAGGACCTCATGTTGTGTACAACTTTCCATTGGAGCCTCTGGCCATCAATGCTTTGAGCCCCATAAAAATTTGTAATTAAAACATGTTCAGCTGTGACATTATTCCTAAAATGAGATGTGAGAACACCCCTCCAAGCTATATGTTCTATTGCAGTCCATTCCAGAGGGTTCCAAAGAGTAACAATCCCCCCTGAGGCACCTTGGGCAGCCACATCCATATAACCAGCGCCCCTCCATATTCTACTAACTATTTTACACATAAGATCTAAAGACATTTTTGTCTCCTGGATGAGCAAAAAGTCTGTTTTGCATTTTCCTAAGAGTCTTTGAACAGCAGATTGATGGGTTCTACTGTTTAAACCCCTAACATTCCAAGATTGAATAATCATTGAAAACCTTGAGAGCAGGAAGAATCAATTGTCCTCACCGATCCTCCAGTGATCAGCTTGTCTCCTTGCACTGCTAGTAGATCCTTATTAGACTTTCTGCCCGCTCCTTGAGAGTTACTATTTTTGGATCTCTTTTCCACCTGAGTAATCCCTAGGGCTGGCCTTTCTCTGTTCTTTTTTGCACTTCCCATGCTGACATCCTTAATTACTGGCTGTGCTTGGGAGTGTATTATCAATGCCCCTGGATTCTCTGGCTGCAATAACTCAGTGGACTCAATCACCTGTTCTAAGATAGGAGGAGATGAAGGAGAAGCATGAGTGTGGATGTTATTATCCTCAGTATTCCCATCCACTCCTTCCATGACTTGGTCCTCTTGATCCACTAGTGACTTAAAAATTTCATACCTATTGGTTGGCTTGAGTTGTGCTTGCTCCTTGCCATTTTTCTTTTGCTTTCTCCTTCTTTTGGGCTGTTCAAAGCCATCTTTCTGAACATCATTACCCTGAGGAGTATTGGATGGTTCTTTGACAAGAGTAGACTTACCCTCTCTCGGGGCGATTTGGCATTCCAAGCGGAGCCTCCGCTTTTGTGTTCAAAATATTTGGACAAAACCATGCCAAATGGCCATGCTTATGGCAAACTCTACATCTGAAGGGCAGGGCCTCATAATCTAACTGTTGGATCCAGGATAGTCCTGCCAATTCAAGTTCCACCTCTACCGGTAGAGGCTGGCTAATATCCATTTCCATGCAAATTCTTGCAAAGACAGCTGTGTTACCCTCTATGGTGTCCTTGGAGACGCCCAGATGTCTACCGAGGGAATTACCAATCATTTCCAGAACCTGCTCACCCCAAAACTCCATCGGGAGAGCGTACAACCGGATCCAAACCGGGACAGCCGTGGGTTCAATACGAGGATCGAAACCCACTCTCCAGGGTTGAACAAATAACCCTGCCGGACCGTGGTTCCTCTTTTTTGATTCAAATGCTCTGTTTCTATCGGCTAAAGAAGAGAAACTAATAATGAAATACCCATTGCTTATAAACCATAAGGAGTACTCACCGTGAGGCTCCCAGTTCTGTCTGACCCAGGTATGCAAAAAATTTAGGGTAGGTCGGATACCCATGAATTTACAAATCAGATCATGGTTAGCTCGGTAGATGATTGTGTCTTCGACCATCTTTGGTTCGATGACAATCTTAGGTCTGGAGGCGGATTGTGGGAGGCATCCATTAACTCGGTGTGCAGTTGAGCTCTTGCCAGCATTCTTGAAGAGCGTTTGAAAAGCATTCCTCTGAGCTTCGTCATTGGAAGACGAAGCATTTTCTTTTAGCATCTCAGCATATGAGCTCTTTCTCCCAGAGAGAGGATCTGGAGGAGACCCCATTGGGCCCTCCTGGGGCAGCAGACGATCCTTCAGAGTAACACTACGTCAACCCACCAAAGGCCCTGGATTTTCCTTCACTCCACAAACCCTAGAACATCGCCTGTCGCCTGCTCAAAAATTTTCTCGCCAAATCGCCAGAGCTCCATTCTATCTGGTATTCTTCATTATTATTATTATTATTATTATTATTATTATTATTATTATTATTATTATTATTATTATTATTATTATTATTATTATTATTATTATTATTATTAATTGAAAATACTGGCAAATTCATGCAATGAGAGTCTTGAAAAAATAGAGAAAAAAAATTGCTACCTTCTATTCTAACAGACAAAGATAATAAAATAAGATAGCAAATGAAGGAAAGAGGAGGAAGAGGATAGTAGATTGAAAGTAGGTGCAGTGCATTGAAGAGCAAGAAAAGTTTTGAGGTCTTGGTTGGAAGGAAGAAAAACGAGGTAATTATTTTAATTAGACCTCTAATGGAATGCAATAGAAATCTTACGACTTGTTTCTTCTAAAGAAATGATAAAAGTTATGTGGAAGTATATACCTTCTTGGTATCATTATTTTTTATGCTCTTGTTTCATGTATTTTATAAATATGTTTTACTCTTCTATGTGATGAGAGAATTTCATCTCCATCAATTTCACCTTTGGTTATTCTTTTCCAAATTATCTAGGGAATGAAAGGATCATAGTTCTTTTGTTTTAAGGTTTGATATGTCTATTTGTATTGATATTCACCATAGAATTACCACCATAGCAATGTAAACATTCCAGTTTAGCAAGTGTCTTTCTCTAAAACCTTTAGAAGTCATGTATCAAGCTGACGGAACTAGGGTTGCAATGATTTAGATTACTATGTTGTAGCAGATTTCAAGACGTCTCCATGTTGTTATAATCTAAAACCAAGACAAATTTTTTTCTTATTTATTTATATGAGAAAGGTTGACGTCTTTCATATTAACTGATAATAAGTAAAAAAAAAAATTCTATTTACCAAAAAAAGCTTAACATTTAACCTATGAGTAGCCTGCTAAATTTTTCTAGATATCATGTCACCCTTGGGATGTTTGAGGTTCCACTTTGACCAGTTATATTTATAGTTATTTAACAGAAGTGAGGTTAGGACCATGTTATTTTGTATTGCTAAGATAACATGAAACATTTTACATTTTAGTTTAATTTTCATTTTCAAACTATTGATGACATCATGTTATGTGTCTAAACTCCTTTAACTTAAGTTTAAATGGTTGTCCCTTCTGATAGACAATGAGCTGCAAACTAATCAAATTTCCCTAGGTGCATAATTTTTATTTTTAATGTTACACTTATTTAAAAGAAAATCATATATATTCCAGGTTGTTATCTATTAAATATTTGATTATTAAATATAAAATTGGAATACTCTAGATTTATTGAAACCTATGAGTTGATTTACTATAGACTAAGTCGACTTTATTTTGTTATTTTATTTATTAAAGGTTGTTTTTCAATATTTCTTTAATAGCTAAATAAGAGCTTGTGGTTTAGTATAATGGTTTTGGTATTGGAGATATAGGTGGTTTCAAATGTAGTTATTTAAAAATATTTTAAAAAAATATTGATTATTAGAGTAAACTAAAAGAATTTGGATGAGTCTTTTAAAAAGAAAATGTATGGAATATATTCCATTTTATTTTGAAAAATAAATTAATGTTGTTGGATAAAGAGAAAAAAAAACTTTTTCTTTAATTATAGATTATAATATTGTCTATGAATTTATGTTGAAGGAAATATTGAATAGATAATTACAAATAAATTTAACATGTGTAATGACCCTCCTCGCATGACCATTGGTTATGGATTGATTAATGAATTAAAATTACCTTTATATTTTGGAGCATGGTATTGTTGATATCCTTTGTATCTGCAGGACTGGGTATGTGCATTGGATGGATAAGTTGCTCAGTGGAAAAACGTGAGTAGGGAAATGTTGATTCGACTCAAGGGCACACATAAGCCCCATAATTGTATTTCATGTATAATTACATTAGTGATTTATCTATTGTGTTGCCTTACTTGGAAATATGCTACTATTTGTGTAAGTGATGCATTATGAATTTTGGATGGCAATGAAGTGCCAAATTGCATGGGAGCCATCATGCTAAATTATTAAGATAGAGTTAAAATTGTATTTGAAATGTAGGTATGTTGCTCATATTGAAATTAGAGTTGTAAAACCGACCAAGGTGGCAGTGAAAGTGTTATAAACATGGAAGTCACCCTTTGTGTGAATTAGGAATTAAGTTTAAATGTATATATGATTCTTATATTGCAAGGAATGGGAATCAATTTCTTAACATAATATTTGTGTGTTGATAGAATAAAGACAAGGTTTAAAGTTTTAAAATTAATTAAATATTAGTTGCATTAGTTGTGGACCTTAATAATACCTTCAATTTTTTATTTTGAAGGAAATCATATTTTTGGTGTTTGCAATAAAAATTTACATGTGCATGGTATATTTGTTTCAACTTCGTGTTTACCTAGCATTATGCATACTCTCTGCATGAATGGGGTTCTTGGTCTTGTGAATTGTGGTAGTAAGAATGGTTGTTAACCTTTTTGTGATGAGAAGGAAGACTATTGATTTTTTTGTTCTTGGGGTAGGTGGTCGAGTTTTGCATGTGCTTTTGGGGAACAAATTGAAAGAAACTACTTTGCTTTGCATTTTATGGGTGACTGAAGCTGGAATTGGAGATTGTAGTAATGAAATTCACTTCCAAGTGTGCCTGCGAAGAATTTATGACTGTGCATGTGAAGTTAAAAAGGTTTATTCCCATTAAAATTTAATTTTCTGTGTAATAGTGAATAAATTGTGACTATCTCCTTTTGTGGTGAATACGTTCCTCTGATAAAGATGTGTTTATTTAATAGATAAATGAGCTCATGTTGGTTGTTGTGTATATGAAACTGTGTGATGACATCAATTGTATGTTTTATAAGTTTTTGGGATATTTTAATCCCTTTAGTTTTTTCTTTTATTTTAAAAAAATGTTTTTAACACCGAATTTATTCTTGGTTGGACCAATATGAAAATTGGCCATTGTAGTGTGTAAATGGCATTGTACATTTCCTTCCAAATGGAAACTGTGTGCTAAACTATTATGCAAGATGAAATATTGCTATATCTAGTAGTTATTGTGACAATTGCAAAAGATACCAAAACACAATTAGTGGTGAGAATATATGAATTTTAGAAAAGAAAACTGGGATTGTATGTTTGGAAAAATTGGTAAACTATCTTAAGTTGTATGGTTTGCATGTTTTTCTTGGTAATTTTATGCTTGTAGGAATTGTAAACCTAGGTATGACATAGAATGAAGGGAGCCGTATCTGATCTCGTTAAGACATTGTTTCTTCCCTTGAAATTGTTGGGAGACAATGCCAAGAGTTCATAGTGAGGACCAAATGATGAAGTTGGAAAATTATTGGGCAAAGAGACATAAAACTAGATAAGAGAATGGTTGAAGTAGTTCACTGTTTATTTAAAACTCTATAGTGTAAAATAAAATAATTCAATTAGAGTGTGCAACCCTCTGGTTCTTGCAATACTATTGTATTTTCCAAATGGAAAACATACATTCATTAAAATATTTTAATATATATATATATGGTATTTATGTGAGTAGAAAAATAGCAGTGAGTTGTATTCACTTTGATGCTTGGTACTTATAAGTGGAAATGTGAAATACTCTTATTTACAATAAATTATTTGGTTTAATTTTATAATAGTTGAAGACAAACAAGCTCTCCTTCTAGAAAAGTAAGTGGAAACCTTATCTTGAGTTTAAGACATTCATTGAGGGACTATAGAACAAGTTTAATCCCAAATATTAGTGACTCAAAAATGCATTAGAAACTTAACCTATGTATGTATGTTACTTGGAAGGGATAATTGCCTTGGTTGGTCATATATTGCCAATGGAAAATTAATCATTACAATTAGTAAATGATGGGAAACTTTTAAGCTTCTCAATTGACCCTTTAATTGGAAACAAGTTATTTAAAAAAAAAACTCAAGCTCGTCATCCAATGTTGTAACCCTTTTAACTGGATTTTGGATGAAAATTTGAAAAAGATAGGTAATCAAATTTGACCAATAAACCAATAAAATTTGAAGGTGTGAACAGGTCAATGTTCATGGACATATATGTGTTCATTTATAAAAATAAAAGTTGAGCCCTAATAACCCTTGTATTCCCGGGTAGGTGTGTTTTTGGAGTGAAACTTAGAACATATTTCTTTCAAAATGAAATGCACCCAATATAACTTGTTGTATTAAAGAATTACCTTTTTTTTTGGGTTTTTTTTTTGGGGGTGTTTATTTTTTTTTTGTTTTTTTGGGGATAAAAGAATGCTACTAGTTTTTTTTTTTTGTGGAAATATTTAATAATTTATTTTGTTTTTTTGTGAAGAAATGAAATATAAGAGATGTTAAGGTTATCCTAGTTGGTGAACTAGTGGTATTGGATTTATATTTAATTGTATATTTTATTGAGAAGAATATATATGCAGTATATAATTGATTTATTGTTCCTTATGCTTAATGGAGAAAATCAAGATCTGATTATATTTGTTCAAATTGAATTAATGAGAAGAGTTGTTTTAAAAGTAATATTATTAATATTGGGTTGATATATATACCTTATTTATATTAGATTATAGAAAACCTTAGAAAAACTAATTTAAAAGTTGAACTTTTATTTTGGGAAAGGAGGTTTATAGGATTAGTTAAACTATTCATTCAAAACCCCAAACTTTATATCAACTCAGGATGATATGAAAATAGAACCATTCATCGATAAGGATGAATGAATAAACCAAACACCATGAAGAGGAAAGGTTAAAATATTTCTCATGAAGGTCAATTAAACATAAACACCTAATGTTGTTGAGGTGCGGGTATGCACACAATGATTTCCAAGGCAATTGTAGTCTGATGAAATTGGTTTGGATAAGTGACTAGGTCATAACTTATAATGGGGAGTAGTATGGGATGCTACCCCTAGGTTGCTACTCAGATAGTACTATGATAAGTCCCATGCTCATTTGATTTAGCTATATCAACCATAACGTTTGGTATGTCACAAACGATCATGAGTCATAATGGGCATTAGTGATCAAGTCCAAGGTTAGGGTATTGACATGGCTCTAGCTAACTCTTGGTAGGGGACAATAAACTAGATATGAGACATATGTATATTGATACCTTGCATAATAAATTTTAAATAAGTTGACCAGTTAGGTCATGGAATTATAAATGTTGAACAAGTCAACCAGTTAGGTCGTGGGTTCAAAACAAGTCAACCAATTAGGTCATGGGTTCACAAATGCTAAGGGATGTAAAAACAAAGCATCCTCCTTTATGTGTTATGGACCATAAAGGATAACCCAACTATGGATCTACACTCATGGCTAGAATAAGAGTAATGATACTGAGAATGATAAATCCACAAAATGGCACCTTCTATGGGATATGGCCAATCTCGTCCACTTGAATGGTTGTTTGCAGCAGTCTTGAAAATCCAAAAGTGGTTGGATATGCATGTATTGATTAAAACATAATGTTATTGATTCATTTGGTGAAACATAAATTCTATGAACATGAGGGCACTTGCTATGAACATGAAAGCACTCTTGGGGTTAAACTATAAACAAAAAAAAATATACCCTGTAAAATGGCTTGGCTTATTTTGTGGTACAACCAAGTGGGTAGACTTGGGTTGTTATATATGGTATCATAGTAGAAGAGATCTTAAATTATAGGAATATCATCAGAACTTTTTTTGAACATATTTTAAAATGAAAAAAATTCTTATGGTACATATTTTGCAAGGTGGAACTTTTGGGGATGCCATGGGAGGTGCACAAGAGGAAGCCATCTTAAGAAAAAATCCAAAAGGACCATGAATAGGAAATAGAAGAGAAGGTCCTCAAAGGGAAATAAATATGAAGCAAGTGAATGCACCTCCTTTAAATGGGATTGGAAGGAAACTTAGCACAAGTAGTGCAATTGTTACAAACTCTTTTGGAGTAGCTAAAAGAGGAAATGGCCCAACAAAAAACTCATATGGTCCAACAACAAGAGTTGATAGTCCAATAAAGGAAAATTATGTTGGACTTAGCCAAGGAAAGAGGAACTTAAGTGGGGTAGAGGGGATGCCTAATGACCCTACAAGAATTAGTTCTAGAAAGGCTAGAGTGAGTGAGAAATTGGCCAAGGGTATAAAGAAGGTCATGATTCCCAAGTTTAATGGTATAAGTGATGGCAATACAATGGAGAAATTTTAGGAATTCACTAATTTTCAATAAGGATTAATGATAGTCTGAGCCTATCACCAGAAATTTACCTCATTATTAAAGTATGTGCTAGATTATGAGGGCACAAAATCCATGATGGTATAGAAGTTTATATTAGGATTATATCCTAAGAATTGGGACTGAGGTGAAAATGCTTAATCCAAAAAACCTTGTTAAAGCATTCAATAGGGCTTAGTAAGAAAAATCCTACCAAGATGCTAAAAAAAATTGTTTTAATTATAAAAAAATGACTGAGAAAGAAAATATGATATTAGGAAGCACAAAAGCATGAGATTTATAATATGGGTTGTGGAGAAAAGTAAAAATCCTAAGGTAGGATATCAAAATAAGTAGGGTGGAAAAAATAGAAACAACTTCCAAGGCAATAATATTAGGATGGATGGTAAAGTATACCCTAGAAAATATGATCAAATATTATAAATCAGGGTAGGGCTAGGGAAATTGCACCCCAAGGTAGGAATGAGGAAAGAAAAAGGGGTAGTAGAGCTCTTGCAAATGGTTTTTATGTATGTAGAGGGTCCAAATTTACCAAAAAGTGCCCCCACAAAGTTAATATCCATCAAGAAGCTCTAGAAGAAACCACTCATAGGATATTTGCGATGATAGGTAGTCCCGTACTTGATGGCCAAGTTACTCCATTTTTGCTTAATGGTAAATTTTTTGATAAATATGTGCATATTTTGATAGATAGTGGATCAACTGATAGATTTATTTCCACTAGACTAGTGAGGGATATACCTGAAAGACCTGAGGTTTTGGCTAGTGGTTGGAAGGTAGAGTACAGGTCTAGTAAAACTTACCAAGTCAACCAATGTTTGTTTGACCCTCACATCATTATGCCACAAGGATAAACTAATTGGCACTTGTATGTGGCACCTTTGCATTAATTTGATATAATACTCGGTGTAGATTGGTTAAAAGCGCATGAGGCTCTTATGAATTATGAAGAGAGATGGGTGGAGTTTTAGATAAGTCTAATCAAAGGACTATGATCCATTATGGTTGTGGTGAAATTAAACCACATCTATTGTCTACAATACATATAAATAAAGTCATTAGAAATAAGGGAATGGTTTTTGTGGTTAGAATACATAAGAAAGAAGAGACTAAAGTAGAGTTTGACTTCTTCCAAAAGCATCCTATTTTAGGAGAATTCAAGCATGTGTTTTGATAGGACCTTCCAAGGTTACCTCCTTAGAGGGAGTTTGATTTTTCTATTGAATTGTTACCTGGAGCTGCTTCTATTGCAAGGGCACTATATAGAATGACTCCTATTGAGCTACAAGAGCTCAAAATACAACTTCAGGATTTATTGAAAAAATGGTTAATCAAACCAAGTATGTCTCCATGGGGAGCTCCTATCTTGTTTGTTAAAAATAAATACAATACCTTGAGAATGTGCATAGACTATCAGATGTTGAATAAGGTTACTATAAAAATAGGTATTCATTACCTAGAATTGATGATCTATTTGATAAATTGAAAGGAGCAACCATCCTCTCAAATATTTACCTAAGATCTAGTTATCATCAGTTGAGGATTCGAGAAGAAGACACTTCTAAAACAACATTTAGAAAAAGGTATGGATATTTTGAATTTATTATCCTACCCTTTGGGCTAACTAATACCCCAACCACATTCATGAATCTCATGAATAGCATATTTAGAGAGCAATTGGACCGATTTGTGCTCATATTTTTGGATGACATATTAATCTATTCCAAGAACAAGGAGGAACATGATCAACATATGAGGATTGTACTTGAGATTATTAGAAAGAATCAGTTATATGGAAAGCTATCAAAGTGTAAATTTTAGACTTCACATGTACAATATTTGGGACATATTGTCTCTGCAAAAGAGATTACAATTAATCCTAAGAATATAGAAGTAATTATTGATTGGCTTGCACCTACTAATGTGTTTGAGGTGCGAAGTTTTATGGGAATTTTAGGCTATTATAGGTAATTTGTCAAAGGGTTTTCAAGAATTTCCCAACCCATTACAAACCTTCAAAGGAAAGGAAAAGCCTTCAAAGTGGACAGAGCAGTGTGAAGAGGATTTTTCAAACATTGAAATAAAGGTTGACAACTGCATCGATTCTGCAATTACTTGATCCTAAATAGTGGTTTATAGTATGTATTGACACCTCCATTGAAGTATTAGGAGGGTTTTTATCCAAGGTGATGCAGTTATTGCCTATGAGTCTAGGAAACTTAAGAGGCATGAGGGGAATTATGCCACTCATGACTTGGAGTTGGCATTTGTTGTACATACCCTTAAGATTTGGAGGCACTATTTGTTGGGAAAATCATTTGAATTGAAGTCAAATCACTAGATTTTAAGATACATATTTACTCAACCCTTATTGAATTCTAGGAAAAGATGTTGGATGGAATTTCTAGCTGAGTACAATTTTAGAATTAAGTATATTAAAGGTAAGGAGAATAAGGTCATCGATGCTCTAAGTAGGAGAGGGTGCATTACTACAATGAAAAAATGTCATTATGATTTGTTAGAATGAATTAAATAATAAAAATAAAAAGATGAATTTTACCAATATTGTAATTATTAGGTTGAGCAAGAACTTGGAAAGAATACAAACTTTGCATATAAATATGATTTTTTATTTTATAAGAATAGTTTGGTAGTTCCAAATACAAGTGGGTTGAGAGAAACAATCCTTAAGGAGGCACACAACACTCCTTATTCAGCACATCCTAGAGGGGCAAAAATATGTGAAAACTTGAGAAAGGTCTACTATTGGCCAGGTATAAAAAAGACATCATAAACTATGTAGCTAGCTATTTGGAGTGCTAGAGAGTGAAGGTGGAACATCTACATCCAGTGGGTAGGTTGTACCCACATGACATACCTATACAAAAATGGCAAGTGGTATCAATGGACTTTATAGTGGGATTGCCTAAAACAAGGTTTAGGCATAATGAAATCTTAGTGGTTGTAGGTAAGTTAACTAAGGTTACACATTTTATACCAGATAATGTGCAAGATGATGCGCTTGCAGTTGCGAGCAAGTTTGCCATGGAAGTGGTAAGATTACATGGATTTCTAGAAATCATAATCTCTAATAGGTATTCTCGCTTCACTTTTAAATTTTGGTAGGATTTGCATGTTGCATTGAGTACCAAGTTGAAAATTAGTACCACCTATCACCCTAAGATAGATGGAAAAATTAAGAGGGTGAATCATGTATTGGAGGATATGCTAAGAATGTACTACATGGATTAGCATACAAAGTGGGAAGACTATTTATACCTAGTGGAGTTCACATATAATAATAGTTATCATGCATCACTAGGTATGGAACCTTTTGAAGCCCTATATGGGAGAAAATGTAGAACCCCCTTATCTTAGGATAAACTGAAATATAATATAGTGATCAGATCAGAAACTATGAAGGAAATGGAAGATCAATTAAAAAGAATTTAGTAGAAGTTGAAGGAGGCCACAAATTTTTGAAAGAGTTATGCGGGTTTCAAAAGAAAACCAAGATAATATTATGTGGGAGACAGAGTATTCCTAAGGGTGAAGCCAACTAAAATTTATATAAAATATTTCAAACTAGACTCAAGATATGTATCCATTTGAAATTGTGGGTAAAATCAGCCCTGTTGCTTATAGACTAGCTCTGCCATCGAACCTATCCAAAATTCATAATTTCTTCTGTTAATAAATTTTGAGCCTCCTACTCTAATTTATTAATCGTTGTACCAATTTTAGAATTCTTGTGATATGTGATGCATAATTTCATGTTTGCAGCTGATAGAGTTGAACGATACACGTAGATGGTGCTTGATTCTAGTTCATTTCTGGCATCTACTTCCCATTCAAATTTTGGCACATACTTCCCATTCAAATTCCGGTGCCTGCTTCCCATTCAAAATCTAGCGCCTGCTTCCCATTGAAAATTTTGGCGCCCGCTTCCCGTTGAAAAATTTGTGTTGACTATTTTTAGTTTTGACCGATATAGTTATTTAATTTTTCCTATCTATGCACTGTCCACTTTTCAAAGTGTAACTATTTTAGCCATGTAAGTGAAATATGTTATGTAGCCTTGTAAACTTGGGTGCAGATATAAATGTAAGTGTAGTAAAGTACGTAACTATCGTGTGTAGTTTTGGTTGTAATTGTTGTGTGCAGTTTTAGTTGTAACTGTTGTTTGCAGTAAAGTATGTAACTGTTGTTTGCAGTAAAGTATGTAACTGTCGTTTCTAGTTTTAGTTGTAACTATTGTTTGCAGTAAAGTATATAATAGTTGTTCCCAATTTTTGCTGTAAATTTTAGTGCAATTTTAGCTGTAACTTTTATGTGCAATTTTATTTGTAACTGTTGTGCAGTTTTAGCTGTAACTATTGTTTGTAGTAAAGTATGTAATTATTGTTCTCAGTTTTGGCTGTAATTGTTATGTATAGTTTTGGTTATAACTACTATTGGTAATAAATTTTGTAACTGCTATTTATGTAATAAATATTGTAAAGAGCCGAAACATCTCTTACTATAAAGAATATTTTTCAGACCTTTCAAAGGGTTAGTGGACTCCAAAACTTGTTGGCATTGTAATATTATGGGAAATAATGCAAGAAACTGTTTGAATTGTAGCCTGTGTATTTTCAATTTGGCCAGATTGCATGTGGTATTGGCCCTTTGTCTACCAACCTTACCTGTTGCAGTTTGTGCATGTATTGTATTATGCCCTATATTAAATTGTGCCTATTTAAGAGTTTTTGTTAGATCAATCAACTTGTCTTATTTTGGTGTATCACCCTTGGTTTTAATTTTATTTTTATTTGTCTGATTTACCCTTCCTTTTATTTTTCCTCCCCTTTTCCTAAGTTAGTTAGTAGTTTAATTTTAGTTTAATTTTATTTCTCTATGTCTATTTTTCTTGGTAAGTGCATTTTATTTTATTTTTATTTTTTTGTGCAGTTTTATTTTATTAGATCCCTTGTTTTTTTTAGTGCAGTTTTATGTTGTAATTTTGGTTTTATTTTTTATTTGTGTTTTTGAGATTCAGCTCTCTTCGAAGGCTTTTTCCTCTTAGGAAGTCCCACATGAGAGGGTAAATCCCATGTTTATGTAGTACACAGGTGCAGTGTAAGGTGTACATTTTTAGACATCAATAGTTTTGGCATGCCCGAGGGGATGAAACTACAGTTTGTTGTGAAAAATCTGCACAGATCCTGGTTATAAAACAGTCAAGATTTGGTGTTTTTCTTGACTATTATTTTCTTATTGAAGCATTAAAAAAAATACCTGGCAACTCTGATGGTTAAAAGGACCATATTGTTAATTACATCCTCATTTTTAAAGGTGTGTCTACAAATAATAGTTCAAGAAGATGAAGGGGTGTATCATTTTTTGAGGGGTGTGTCTACTATTCTATTTCATTCATGGCTCAATAGCCACCTAGAGCCTATCCTTCTTTTAATCAGGGTAGTCCATTGGCCCTAACAACACATGATGATATTCCAACATCAACCCTTAAGGCTCTACCTTTTTATACTGGTAAAAGCTTAGTCACTCATGTGGAACATCTCCAGGACATGGTAAATTTATGCCCACTGCATAATGTGATTGAATACAATGTGTCTTTGAGGTTATTGGCATATTCTTTCAAGGGTAAAGCCCTTCAATGGTTTAGAATCCATCATATTCTCACCATTGCAAGCTGGTATGACTTGGCTGATAAACTGATCAAGCAATTTGAGTATAGAACAGATAGTTTATCACTTATGGAGTAGTTGACTACCATCAAAAGAGATCCCAATGAGCAAATTATAGATTTTAATTTCATATTTCAAAGGACTTGGGATAGAATACCCATGGAGGTAAGGCCAAATGTACAATCTACTTTTTTTTATTTCTTGAGATCTTTGAGTTTTGATATAGGTATGAGCATCCAAACTATGAGAATCAATACATTACTTGATGCATATGAAAAGGTTGTTCAAGTTGAAAATTATTTAGTGTAGTGTGGTAGGATTTTCCCTAGACCTCCTATACCTCTATTTCTAGATGTGACTATACCCAACCCATTATCCTCTCAAGTTTTTGCTAATATTCTAGTAGTTAATCCATTGCAAATTAATGAGAATGCACCTAGCACTTATGGTCAATTAAATGATAAAATAAAGGATCTATTAAATTTGGTTAAAACAATGGATAACAAGATCAACAGCCTAGAGAAGAAGGAAAATCAGCCTCCACAGAGGAATTTCCAACCATACTACCCTCCATATCAAAAGCATGTACAATTTGACTATAATACCAGGTCTACAGGGAAGGTTATAACTGATGGTCCTTCTATATCACAAGCAACCATGTTCCCTTAGTCTTCAAGTACCAATATCAAACAACAACCTGCAATCACATTCAAGGATACTCTAGATTGGAGAAATCAACAGACTCAAATGCAAAAACCTAGTAGAACATGGCAAAATAGGCCTACTTACCTAGTTGTTGAGAGGTCAAGAAATGATTGGACTACCAAACAAACACAAAATGATCAACCTATTAACTTGGTGGATCAAATAAAGAAGATCATATTGCAAGTTTCTATGTGGAATGCTCTTGCACTACCAAGACATAGATCTGATGCTACAAATATGATGCAAATGGATCCTAATGAAGAGGCTATAAATCTAATGCAAATGGATCCTAATGAGGTACACACATAAACCATACCTCCTATTCTTGATACTCAGCTTGATGAGTGGGAAAATGTGTTATATAGATCTGATCCATATGAAAATTTCCAAGATGTAGAAATGAAAACATATTGTATCTTAAACTGAAGGTGTATGAAAGCTATATTTTGGTGCAACTAGATGTGAGCAGGGCGTTGATGTTAGTGTTGTTTTAACCTCTCCTTTTGAGAAAAAATTCCTCCATCCCTTCAACCTTTATTTTAGTTGCACTAACAACATGGTAGAGTATGAAGCTCTAATTCATGGACTCTTACAGGTAGAGAAAAGAGGTGTGAAACTATTGCATATTTTTGGTGATTCAAAATTGGTAGTGCAACAAGTCAAAGGCCAGTCTATTGTTGAGGATAAGCTTTTGGAAGAATACAAACATAGAGTGTTGGACCTACTTGAAGGATTTGACACCTAGAATATTCACATACTCACTAGGAAGAGCAATCAAGAAGTTGATATGATAGCAATTATGGGGGCACAATATGAGTTACCTATTGTTTTCTTGTGTAACAACAACAATAGTACTTTGTTCTTCCCCAAAAGCTTACAAAATAAAATCTCTTTCAAAGTTGGGATTGGTTAGAGCAGAGGCTTCATAAATAGTAAGGTTAGGATGTAATTTTAGTTCCCTTTTTTTTGTGTTCCCTAAGTGTCCCAAGACACCTCTTGCTTCCTATGAAGCATGTTTTATTTTATTGTGTTTTAAGTTTATTGTTTTCAATATTGTGCAGTTTTCTATATTCAATTATGTGAAATTTTTTGTTTTCAGTTCTATGTAGTTTAACTGTTTAGTTTTGTGCACTCTTTTGTTTTGTTTAGTTTTGTGCAGTTTTCTGTTCCATTGCAAGGATTATTTCCAGCAGTTCTACCGTATAAAGCAAGTGTGGAATTCAGTTTTGGTGAAAATCTAAGATGATCAATGACTCTGTGCCCAATAGATGCTAATGCCACCCGATATTTTGGGTTCTTTGCATATTGTAGGTATGTGTCCCCTATGAGTCACCAAATTGTTAATAAATTTTG
The DNA here is from genome assembly GCA_028583015.1 of Wollemia nobilis. Lineage (NCBI taxonomy): Eukaryota > Viridiplantae > Streptophyta > Pinopsida > Araucariales > Araucariaceae > Wollemia > Wollemia nobilis. The sequence goes on along the minus strand of JAQPPZ010016892.1, from coordinate 6,728,978 downwards.
AGCCTCCTACTCTAATTTATTAATGGTTGCACCAATTTCAAAATTTTGGTGATATGTGATGCATAAGTTCATGTTTACAGCTGATGGAGTTGAGCAATACACACAGATGGTGCCTGATTCTAGTTCATTTATGGCATCTGCTTCCCATTCAAATTTTAGCACCTACTTTCCATTCAAATTCTGGTTCTTGCTTCCCATTCAAAATCTGGTGTCTACTTCCCATTTCAAATCTAGTACCTACTTTCCATTGAAAATTTTGATGCCTACTTCCCGTTGAAAAATCTGTGTTGACTATTTTTAGTTTTGACCGGTGCAGTTATTTAATTTTTCCTATTTGTGCATTGTCCACTTTTCAAAGTGTAACTGTTTTAGCCATGTAAGTGAAATACATTACGTAGCCTTGTAAACTTGGGTGCAAATATAAATGTAAATGCAGTAAAGTACGTAACTATCGTGTGTAGTTTTTGTTGTAACTATTGTGTGCAGTTTTAGTTGTAACTATTGTTTGCAGTAAAGTATATAATTGTTGTTCCTAGTTTTAGTTGTAACTACTATTTGCTTTAATGTAACTATTGTTCCTAGTTTTGGTTGTAACTTTTTATGCAATTTTAGCTGTAACTTTTATGTGCATTTTTAGTTGTAACTGTTATGTGTAGTTTTAGCTGTAACTGTTGTTCCCAATTTTGGTTGTAAATGTTATGTGCAGTTTTGGTTGTAACTGTTATTGGTAGTAAATTGTATAACTATTGTTTATGCAGTAAATGTTGTAAAGAGCTAAAATATCTCTTACTATAAAGGAGATTTTTTCAGACCTTTCAAAGAGTTGGTGGACTCTAGAACTTGTTGGCTTTATAATATTATGGAAAATAATATAAGAAATTATTTGAATTGTAGCGTGTGTATTTTTAGTTTTGCCATATTGCATGTGGCATTGGCCCTTGGTCTACCAACCTTACTAGTTGCAGTTTGTGCATGTATTGTCTTATATCATGTATTGCATTGTGCCTATTTGATATTTTTTGTTAGATCAATCAGCTTGTCTTATTTTGGCATATCACCCTTGGTTTTAATTTTATTTTTATTTGTCTGATTTAGCATTCCTTTTATTTTTCCTTCCCATTTTCCCTGGTGAGTTAGCAATTTAGTTTTAGTTTTATTTTATTTCTCTGTGTTTGTTTTTCTTGGCAAGTAAGTGCAGTTTATTTTTATTTTATTTTATTGTGCATTTTATTTTATCAAATCCCCTATTTTTTTTAGTGTAGTTTTATGTTGTAATTTTGGTTTTATTTTTTATTTGTGTTTTTGAGAGTCGGCTCTCTCTAGAGGTTTTTTCCTCTTAGGCAGTCCCACATGAGAGGGAAAATCCCATGTTGATGTTGTGCACGGGTGTAGTGTAAGGTGTACATTTTCAAACATTAACATCTTCCATGTGTCCCTCTTTAGGAAGTATATTTTTGACCCTACTCATGTTTTGGATGTTTCCAAATTGTAGATGATCGATCCACTAAAAATTGAAGTTTGGCCTATTTTTCTACTTGGTTTTAGGACCAAGAATATGAGGAAAAGGAGCATAGAGCAATGTTAGGTCCAATGGGACCACTACTCGGATAGAAATACCACGTGGGAGAATGTGGTAGATATGCAACAATAGTTTCCTTATATTTTTGAGTAGACATAGATATTTTAAAATATTTTACATGATTTGATGATATATGTATATATGCACATGGATATGAAACTAGATACTAAGTAGAACATCTTTATGTGTGTGCTTTGAGTTACTAAGTAGAGTAGATTGCTTTTGCAAATGATATATGTTTTTGGTTGATGAATGTATATGTGATTAAAACAATATGAAGTATCATGTGAGTGATTGTAAATAAATATGAATCTATGATGTATGAGTTACAATTGAAAAGTTTTGGTAGTGATATGAATGGTTATGATGTAATTTATTTTCTTTATCTTGCATAAAACATAGGGATTGTGTTTGTTCTAAGTGGGGGAGGATGTAATGACCCTCCCCGCACAACCATTGGTTATGGATTGATTAATAAATTAAACTTACCTTTATATTTTGGAGTATGGTATTGTTGATATCCTTTGTATGTGCAGGATCGGGTATGTGCATTGGATGGATAAGTTGCTTAGTGGAAAAAGGTGAGTAGGGAAATGATGATTTGGCTCAAGGGCACATAGAAGCCCCATAATTGCATTTCATGTAGAATTGCATGAGTGATTTATCTATTGTGTGCTTGTGTTACCTTACTTGGAAATATGCTACTATTTGTGTAAGTGATGCATTATGAATTTTGGATGGCAATGAAGTGCCAAAGTGCATGGGAGCCATCATGCTAAATTATTAAGTTAGAGTTAAAATTGTATTTGAAATATGGGTATGTTGCTCATAATGAAATGAGGGTTGCAAATCAACCAAGGTAGCAATGAAAGTGTTATAAACATGGGAGCCACCCCTTGTGTGAATTAGAAATTAAGTTTAAATGCTTATATGATTCTTATATTGCAAGGAATGGGAAGCAATTGATTAACATATGATTTATGTGTTGATAGAACAAAGATAAGTTTAAATTTTTAAAGTTTTAAAGTTAATTAAAATATTAATTACGTTAGTTGCGGACCTTAATAATGCCTTCACTTTTTTATTTCGAACGAAATAAAATTTTTGGCATTTGCAATAATAATTTGGATGTGCATGGTATGTTTGTTTCAACTTCGTGCTTACCTGGCATTGTGCATGCTCTTTACGTGAATGTGGTTTCGGATCTTGTGAATCATGGAAGGGAAGAATGGTTTTTACCTCTTTTGCAATGAGAAGGGAGACTATTGAATGTTTTTTCTTGGGGTAAGGCGATCGAGTTTTGCATGTGCTTTTGGGGAATGAATTGAAAGAAACTGCTTTGCTTTGCATTTGATGGGTGATTGAAGCTAGAATTGGAGATTGTAGTATTGAACTTCACTTCCAGGTGTGCTTGTGAAGAATTTATGACTATGCATGTGAAGTTAAATAGGTTTATTCCCATTAAAATTTAATCTTCTACGTGTTACAATGAAGAAATTGTTATTATGTCTCCTTTTGTGGTGAATACGTTCCTCTGATAAAGATGTGTTTATTTATTAGAGAAATGAGCTCATGCTAGTTGTCATGTATGTGAAAATGTGTGATGATGACAATTGTATGTTTGATAAGTTTCTAGGATATTTTAATCCCTTTAGTTTTTACTTTTCTTTTAAAAAAGAAAGTGTTTTTAACACTGAATTTATGTTTGGTTGGACCAATATGAAAATTGACCATTATTGTGTGTAAATGGTATTGTATGTTGTCTTCCAAATGGAAACTATGTGCTAAATTGTTATGAATTGGAAGATGAAATATTGCTATGTCTGGTAGTTATTGTGAAAATTACAAAAGATACCAAAACACAATCAGTGGTGTGAATATATGAATTCTAGAAATGAAATTTGGAAATGAAAATTGGGATTGTGTGTTTGGAAAAACTGGTAAACTCTCTTAAGTTGTATGGTTTGCATGTTATGCTTAGTAAATTCATGCATGTAGGAATTGTAAACCTAGGCATGACATAGAATGAAGGGAGTTGTATCTGATCCCGTTAAGATAGTGTTTCTTCCCTTGGAATCATTGGGATACGACACCAAGAGTTTGTAGTGAGGACAAGTTGACGAAATTGGAACACTGTTGGGTAGAGAGACGTCAAACTAGATAAGAGAATGGTTGAAGTCATTCACTGTTGATTTAAAACTTTATAGTGTGAAAGAAAATATTTCAAGTGGAGTGTGTAACACTCTGGTACTTGCAATACTATTTATATTTACTATATGGAAAACCTACATTCATTAATATATATATATATATATTGCTGAGTAAAGTCCTTTTTATGGTATTTATATGAGTAGCAAAATGATAGTGAGTTGTATTCACTTTGATGCTTGGTCCTTATAAGTGGAAATGTGAAATACTCTTATTTACAATAAATGATTTGGTTTAATTTTATAATAGTTGAAGACGAACAAGCTCTCCTTCCATAAAAGTAAGTGGAAACCTTATCTTGAGTTTAAGACATTCATTGAGGGACTATAGAACAAGTTTAATCCCAAATCTTAGTGACTCGAAAATGCATTGGAAACTTAACCTATGTATGGACATTACTTGGAAGGGATAATTTCCTTGGTCGACTATATATTGCCAATGGAAAATTAAGCATTACAATTAGTAAATGATGGGAAACTTTTAAGCTTCTCAATTGACCCTTTAATTGGAAATAAGTTATTTAAAACAAAATCTCAAGGTCGTCATCTAGCGTTTTAACCCTTTTAACTAATTTTGGATGAAAATCTAAAAAATATAGGTAATCAAATTTGACCAATAAACCAATAAAATTTGAAGGTGTGAACAGGTCAATGTTCATGGACATATATGTGTTCATTTATAAAAATAAAATTTGAGCCCTAATAACCCTTGTATTCCTGGGTAGGTGTGTTTTTGGGGTGAAACTTAGAATATAAATATTTCAAAATTAAATACACCCAATATAACTTGTATTAAATAATTACCTCTCTTTTCAAGAGCATTCTATTATTGCGAAAATCGTATTCAATAATTAATATTATTTATTTTGTAGAAGAAACGAACTACATGAAGAATGTTAAATAAAGTTTATCCTAGTTGGTGAACTAGTGGTATTGGCTTTATATTTAATTGTATATTTTATTGAGAAGAATAGATATGCAGTATATAATTGATTTATTGTTCCTTATGCTTAATGGAGTAAATCAAGATCTGATTATATTTGTTCAAAATTGAATTAATGAGAAGAGTTGTTTTGAAAGCAAGCTTATTAATATTGGGTTGATAAATATACCTTATTTATCTTAGATTATAGAAAACCTTAGAAAAACTAATTTAAAATTTGAACTTTTATTTTGGGAAAGGAGGTTTATAGGATTAGTTAAACTATTCATTCAAAACCCCAAACTCTAGATCAACTCAGGATGAGATGAAAATAGAACTATTCATCGAGAAGGATGAATGAATAAACCAAACACCATGAAGAGGAAAGGTTAAAATATTCCTTGTGAAGGTCAATATAATGTAAAAATCCAATGATGTTGAGGTGTGTGTATGTACACAATAATTTTAGAGAAAACTATATTATGAAAAAATTGACTAGGTCAAAACTTATAATGTATAGTGATATGGGATGCTACCCCTAGGTTACTACTCAGATAGTATTGTGATAAGTCCCATGTTCATTTGACTTAGCTAGATCAACCACGATATTCTATGTGGAACAAACGATCGTTGAGTCATAATGGGTATGAGCGATCAAGTCCAAGTTTAGGGTATTGACATGGCTCTAACTAAATCCTGGTAGGGGATAATAATATAGACACAAGGCATATGTATATTGATCCCTTGCATAATAAAGTTTGAGTAATTCTACCAGTTAGGTCATGGAATCACAAATGTTGAACAAGTTGACCAGTTAGGTTATGGGTTCAAAAGGAGTGGACTAGTTAGGTTGTGGGTTCACAAATGCTAGGGATGGGGAAATAAAGTTTCCTTTAGGTGTTATAGGCCCTAAATGATAACCCCATCTGTGGATCTACACTCATGGCCTAAATAAGATAAATGATATTGATAATGATAGATCCACAAAATGGTACCTTCTACGAGATTTGGTCAATCTCATCCACTTGGGTGGTTGTCTATAGCAGTCTTAAAATTCTAAAAGTGGTTGGATATGCCTATAATAATTAAAACATAAAGTTATTTATTCATTGGGTGAAACATAAATTCTTTGAACCTAAGGGCACTTGCTATGGATATGAAAACACTATTGGGATTAAACTATAAATAAAAACAAAAAAAATACCCTATAAAAATGTCTTGGCTTATTTTATGGTATAACTAAATGGATAGACCTGGGTTGTTATAACATGGATGAGGTTAGAATAACTTATAAATCCATATTCGAGAGAATTATGGGATTCTCTCTATAAAAATATATTGTTTGTATTCGTAAGCTAATGTATGGTGGTTTGATGCTTGCATAAGTGCATGATAGGTTTCATAAGCATTTTCAAGGGTTGTATTGATCCCTAATTTTATTTTCATTGTTCATTGGAAGATAAGAACCAACAAGGTAATAATAATGATGGAAATATGGCAGTTTATACTTGCAAATAAAATATTGCAATGTAATATTCTTTTGGATAAGGATTTCTTTTATGATTTTTTTAATTATTAAAAAAGAATAATTGTTTTATTAACCATTTTGGTTGTATTTGAAATTTGATAAAAAGTTGAAAAATTAAATGTTATTAGATTTATTGTATTAAGTAATTGAAATTTTTATTATGCACAAATGGAAAGAATGTACTAAAATCTTATTTGTGGGTTTAATTTCTTTATATGATATCGAATTCTTTCATTAATAATATAAAGGAAATGTTAAGTTAGTATTATTAAAATCAAAGCACTCAAATTTCCATTCATTAGTGATGTGATATAATGCTTTGATATAGTACTTTATTTCCATTCATGGGTTTTATAAGGGTTTTATTTTTAAGGGTGTGATACTAGAATCATATTAGAAAAATATTTGTGTTGAAATGAACCCCAATCTTGGGAGGAGTTGCAGTGAGGCAATACCCAAGAATTTTGTGAATGATACACCTTAATGTTGGAATTGTGTTGAATATTTTCCATGTTATTAGGAAGGGTTAACTCTGAAATGACTTTACACTCTGTAAAATTTTCTCGTCGGGGTTCGAGAATTTCTTTTGGGGGGGTTTAATCTATTTTAGATCCATATGGGTGTTTTTGGGTTAATGTAATATCGGCCCATGGTTTGTGCCCATGGTATTGTAAAATCTCTTCTTGTGTTGTTGGTATATAAAGCAATACTTGCATGAGGGTTTGGTAATTATTTTGCAAGATAATCACAAGTGAATAGAAATAAAAAGGATTTTATTGTATTGAATATGGTCAAGTTTATACAATAATGAAATATTCTTGTTGGGGATTTTCTTGAAAAGATTTTACAGGATAAATTCTTGTGTAATTCTTCTATTTTTTTCCTTGATTATGCAATTACTATTTTTCTAGAATTTTTTTATCAGGGTATTGTTTCTCTTCATTTGGTATCAGAGCTAGGTTTTAGCTTTGTTCAAGGAACAAGGATTTCAACCTTAGGATAGATTTATTCTTAAGTGGGAGTAGTGTGTGAAAGAATCTAGGAAAAGGAAAATTATAGGAAGCATACAGGTAGAGATTGAAAAAATCAATGGATAGAATTTTGAGTTATGGAAACTTAAGATAGAAGATCTATTGGTGGATAAATATTAGTGGGTTTGCAGTCTTGAGAGTACAACCAATAGGAGATACAAATGATTAATGGATAAATATGGATAGGAAGGCAAGGATCTCTATCTTATTATGCTTATATGATTCATTATTATTGAATGTATCGATAGAAGCCATGACAAAGTTGTTATAGAAAATCTGGGAGCATTGTATCAGATAAAGTTGCTGGTAAATAAACACTTTCTCTGAAAGAAGTTGTATTCTCTTCAAATGAATGATGATGACTCTATGACTGAACATAGGAATACTTTTAACACTTTGGTAAGTCAATTAAACTTTGTATATGTAAAAATGGATGAAGAGAAAAATTATATTACTTTACTTTGTTAATTACCTAACTCCTAAGATAACCAAGTTATGGCTATCTCCAATACTAATTCTACATTGAAAGTAGAGGATATAGTAGGAACATTGCTATCTGAGGAAATGATACAAAAATATTTTAAGTATTATCATCAGAAGGATGCCTTGGTTGTGAGAGGTCATTATCAAGAAAGAAGTAAAAATAAATCAGGAGAAAAGAGATCAAAATCTAGGGCAAAATCTATTGTTCTTAACAAAAGGAAATGTTGGAAGTGTGGTAAAACAAGGCATTATAAAAGATATTGTAGATCTAAAAATGTTGATGAAGGAACATCTATAGAAATAAAGACCACAAATGAAGATTTAGGGGACCTGTTCATAGTTGCAACATGCTCAAGTGAACACCATAACTCATGGTTTATTGACTTAGACTTATTTTCATATGACACCTCATAGGGTGGGGTTCTATGATTATGAAAAGATAAATGGAGGTGAATTCTTCTTGGGAGATAATTCGAAACATAAAATAATAGGTCAAGGAAGAGATAAATTGAGGTTAAAAGTTGGAAGAGTTAAAACCCTTCCTAGTGTGCTCCATATTCTAGATTTGGCAAGAAATCTTAAATCCATTAGTAATATGAATGATACGAGTGTGATTGTGGAATTCAATAAAAATAGTTGCAAGATGTTTCATGGATGCTTAGTGTTGGTAAGGGGAGTTTGTATAGGAACTTTGTTCAAACTTGAGGCTAGCATTGTAAGTATTGATTGTAATAACTCTTCAATTGTAGAAGAAATTAATACGATAGAAGAAGATCCAAGTATTCCTATATCAAAGATAATATTGTGACATCAACGCATGGGGTACATTAGTTAGAAAGGTCTTCAAACATTGAAAATGAAAGGTATGGTTGAAAAAAAATTTGATTGCCCATTAAATTTTGATTTTTGTGAGCACTATGTTTTTGGAAAGCAAACCAGAGTTAATTTTCTAAGTAGTGCTACAAGATCTGAATGAATTTTGCATCTATTTCATAGTGATATGTTTGGACCTATAAAAGTACCATAATTAGGTAATTTTATTCCATTTATAGATGACTTCTCAAAAAATACCTCGGTATACTTTTTACTGTACAAATATGATATTTTCAATAAATTTAAAAAGTTCAAGACTCTTGTAGAAAATCAGACAAAGAAAATGATAAAGGTTTTGAGAAGTGATAATGGTGGTGAGTATTGCTCTAATGAATCGGAGTAGTTTTGCAAAGACTATTAAATATAAAGGCATAGAACAACTTTGTATACTCCATAACAAAATGGATTTGCAAGTCGGATGAATAGAACATTAAGAGATAAAGCTAGAAGCATGCTAAGCAATGTAGGTATGGAAAAGAAATTCTTGGGCAGAATTCATGTTAACTTCTGGCTACCTCATCAATAGATCTCCTACCTCATCTTTGGTGGAAAAAATTCCACATGAAGTGTGGACTGGTAAGAAACCCTCTCTCGATCATATAAGGGTTTTTGGTTGTGAAGCTTATATGTATGTCCCAAAAGATAAAAGGACTAAGCTAGATTATAAATATTAGAAATGCATATTTTTTGGTTATAGTACTAGTGTGAAAGGATATAAGTTGTGGAATAAATAAACACAGAAGATTACTTATAGTCGTAATGTGATATTTAGAGAAACAAAATGGGTTCCAAAACAGGAAACACAACCAAAAAAAGAACCAAAAATAGTTCAAGTAAAACTAGAACAGGAGAAAGAACCTATGGTAGAACCTTAATTATAGAGAGAGTCTAAAGAAGAATATTCAAAGGAAGAAAGTGATAAGGAAGTTGAAGATGCAAAACTTGGAACTTCAATTTTAGGAGATCAGATCGAGTGAGAAGACTCCCAGAAGGTATAGCCCTTAAAATGTTTGTTTTACATTTAATTTATCAGTTACTGATGAAGAACCCAAAACTGTAAAGGAGGCACTTTAATCAAATGATAATAAGTCTAGTAAAAGGACTATGGAAGAAGAAATGAAGTCCATGGATGAAAATAAGACATGGGACTTGGTGAAATTACCCTTGGTAGAAAACATGTTGGTTGTAAGTGGTTGTTTAATAAGTACAATGTAGAAGGAAAGTTGGAGAAGTACAAAGCTTGCTTAGTAGCAAAAGGATTTTCTCAAGTTGAGAGAATTGACTTTGGTGAAATTTTTTCTCCTATGGCTAAACTAACATCAATTAGAGATCTGTTGGTTATTTCTATTACATTTGATTTTGAAATAGAATAGATGGATGTAAATATAACTTTTCTACATGGTGAAATTGATTAATACATATATATGTCACAACCAGAATGCTTCAAGATAAAAGGTGAGGACTTGGTATGCAAGCTGAAGAAGTCTCTTTATGGGTTGAAGTAGTCCCCAAGGATGTGGAACCAAAAATTTGACAAGTTTGTTTTGATACTTGGGCTAGGAAAAGCAAATAAAATCCATGTTAATATTCCAAAAAGGAAGGTGAAATTTGTATTATGATTGTATTGTATGTGGATGATATGTTGTTAATTGGTAATAATAAGGAGATGATAAAGTTACTAAAATCTCAGTTATTCTCTGAATTTGACATGAAGGATTTGGGTGCTACAAAATTTATTTTGGGTATAATAATAAGGGATCGTGCAAATAGAAAGTTATGGTTAAATCAAAGGAGATATGTTGATTTGATACTACAGAGTTTTAGGATGCATGATTTTAAATTAGTATGACTCCATATCTGATTGGTCAAAAGTTATCTATTGAAAAATATCCTAAAACATATGAGAAACTTGAAGAAATACATCATGTTACTTATGCTAGTGTTGTTGGCAGTCTGATGTATGCAATGGTCTGTACTAGACCTGATATTGCACATGTAATGGGAGTAGTTAGCAGATATATGTCCTATATAAGAAAGGAATACTGGATTACTATGAAGAGGATCTTCAAATACTTACGTGGAACTACAAATTATGATATTTGTTATGAAGGAAAATATAGAGGTAATTATATTGTAAATCTAGAAAGGTTTATGGATGCTGACTGGGCTGGGCTGGAGATCTTGATAAGAGAAGATCCATGAGTGCTTATGTGTTCATGTTGTTTGGAGGGGTAGTAAGTTATATGAGTAAAAAGCAATTAGTTGTTGCTTTATCCACTATAGAACCAGAATACATTGCAGCAAATCATGCTTGTAAAGAGGTAGTGTGGCTACATAGGTTGTGTTCAAAAATTGGCATTAAGTAGAAGGCTATGAGAATTGAAAATGACAATCGGAGTGCAATATTTTTGGTAAACAATCCTGGTTTTCATGATTGGTCAAAATATATTGATATCAAGTACCATTTTGTGAGAGAGATGGTTGAAGAGAATCAAGTGATATTGGAGAAATTTGATACAAAGAAGAATGTTGTTGATTCATTAACAAAGGTTGTACCTACTCAAAAAATTTCTTGGTGTAGAAGATCTATGGGCATGGTTGCCCTTGACAATTGACAATGGTAGTTATTAGCCCCTATGAAAAGTATTCAAAAAGTGGGAGAATGTTAGAATTATGTTGAATATTTTCCATGTTATTTAGGAGGGGTTAACTATGAAAGGACTTTACACTCTATAAAAATTTCCTCGTCAGTGTTGGGGGGTTTAATCTGTTTTTATACCCATATGGGTGTTTTTGGGTTAATGTCATGTTGGCCCATGGTTTTTTTCCCATGGTATTGTAAAACCCCTTCTTGTGTTGGTATATAAAGCAACACTTTCATGAGGGTTTTGTAATCAGTTTGCAATAAATGTAATCGCAAGATAATAGCGAGTGAAAGGATATTATTGTATTGAATATGGTCAAGTTTATATAATAAGGAAATATTCTTGTTGGGGATTTTCTTGAAAGGTTTTCCCAGGATAAATTCTTGTGTAATGTGTTCTTCTTCTCTATTTTCCTTTGATTGTGGAATTACTATTTTTCTAGAATTTTTTTATTAGGGTATTGTTTCTCTTCACTTAAATAGTGAGGCCTAGGTATCCCAAAGTGGTGAGACTTTTGGGTAGTCCGAAGCGGTGAAGCTTGGATGTATTCCTAGTGGAGAGGTCTAGAAATTATTTATAAGATAACATAGTGGTGGTACCTTGAACGATGAGGATTGGGTGACCATGCTCATTACCAAGCTCATTATCAAGTGTATGGTAATGTCCTTAGTTAACCCAAAAAGGTGTTGTAAATAAGTACTAAGGCATTACACCTGATGATTTTTACATAGACAAGATTATGTAAAGTCAAGGAATAGGCATTCCCCTTTAAGTTTTATGGGCCTTAAAGGATAATCCCTATGTTGTGGTCAAATTATCCTATACCTATGATGGTATACGAAAAATGGGGAACTACTAACCTTTCTAAATGATGAGGTTTATAAAGGTGAATCCCAAATGTTTGGGATGTTGGACACTCTTGTCAACTTGAGTATCGTTTGTAGTGACAAGAAATCAACATGTAGTTATACCTTTTGATGTTAAAAAATCTTAGGACTTATTTTGTGATTTTTCCTTGATATATAAGAAAATTTTCTCTTCCTTGATTTGAGTTAGTGGATTATTATAATTGGTATCACAACCTAGGTCATAGGACTAGAAGCTTCCATGGAGAGAACCTAGGTTGAACCTTGACTTGATGTGCTACTTTAGAGAAGACTAACACTTGTAGGGACATTATGTTGATTTGGAACAAGGTACGTATTACACATCATATTGACCATTCAAACCAAGAAGTAAAAATCCTAGAAGGTATAGCTTCTTGGGGAATCAAACCTACTCTAGAACCTTTTGTGGCTAGGAAGAATGATACATATTTTAAGAAGAGGATCTTCTAGGAACTTGAGGCTAGCTATGCAAGAAGAGGTTGTAGCTAAAGAGAAAAATAAACTAGAATATTTGGGGATTCCAATAAGCAAGTGGAAAATCTTACAGTCATAGTTAAGTTGCTACAAGAATAGATGGAGCAACAAACAAAAATATTGGAAACACTTGTAAACCAAAAATTCAATAATACAAATTCAAAATAAAGACAAGAAGAGAATCCTACTATAGGAAACCATGAGGGTTAATCTCAATTTGACGCTAAGTTGTCCAAAGACCATAAGAATTTTAAGGTATTTAAGTTAATGGAATATAAGGGGGTGATGTAGGAGATTCTTGGTTGAATGAGTTGAAGACTTTATTTTTGATGAAGAATTATTCACCCAAAATCCAAATAGTTTAGGCAACCCTTCATCTTTAGGATGTAGCCATGCAATGGTAGAACACATTCAAGGTAGGTATATGAATCCAATTAGTGGATATTAAATGGGATAATTTTGTAAGATCATTTAAGAAGAGATTCCTATCAAATCATTTTTATGTAGAAAAGTTTGAATAGTTCTCTACGCTCTAATAAGGTGCATTGATTGTGGAGGTATATTTTTTTTATTGAGTAAATACTTCTTATACATATACATATCCGTGTGATGTGGTCTACCGGTAAGGATTGTAGAGGTATATTATCAAAGATTCGTTAAATTCTTGAAACATGTTTTGGATTACAAGATCAATGAACAATTGAAGGTACATGAGGTAGATCCTAATATTTGAACAATGATTAATTTTCTCAAGTCCAAAACCCTTCAAAAAGTATATGATTTGTTTCGATAGGAAGATACTAATATACCAACCAATAAGACCTTCAACTATGGAGGGTTAATAGAATAAAAGCAAGAGGAAATTAGGAAGAGTAAGAGTGCTAGAGTTATGAAATGGGATAAGGAGAAAAATAAGAAAAATAAAATAAAATACAAAGTTTAGAAATAAGAACAATGGGAACCAAGGGAATTATAAGAAGAATTTCTAGAATAAGAATAATTCAAAACCTTGAACTTTGAAGCAAAATGAATCAACTCTGAAGGAGGAAATAAGGGATAAAATGTAGGAAATATCTCAAGCACCCAAGATAGGTTGTTTCATTTGTGGGGGTCCTCATTATGCAAATAAGTGTCCTCTATAACCAAAGTCCAGTAACAAAATCATAGAGCAACCTCACTGAATCTATGCATCCATAAGAATTCATAACCTATATGGACAAGCAACTCCCATGTTACTAAATGGTAAGTTGCTCAATAAGAATGTTAGAGTTTTAATTGATAGTAAAGCTACAAATAGTTTGTTTCCACTAGTATTATTAGGGATATGCCAAAAAGACTTAAATATTTGGCATAAGGATGGAAGTTGAGTATGGGTCTAGATAGACTTAATGGATCATTGCTTACTTATAGCCAATATCACCTTTCCCAATGGATCCACTATATAGAACCTATATGTATCATCGCTACATGCCTTTGATATTCTCTTAGGAATGCATTGGTTAAAAGCTCATGGAGCTCTAATTAATTTCAATGAAATCTAGATGGACTATACTTACAAGGATAAGTAAAGATTAAGGGTTCAAAGTGAGTAAGGGTCTTTTTGACCATATTTTTTGTTAGCTATGCAACTATAGAAGAAAATAAAAATAGGTGGTATGTTGTATGTAGTAAAGATAAATGGCAAGATAGATGAAATGAGGATGAGTAAATAATTAAGAGGTAACAAATTCTGCATGAATTTAGGGGTGTATTTTTGGAGGATCTCCTAGGCCTTCCACCTTAGCAGGATTTTGACTTCACCATTGAATTAATGCCTAGAGCTAAACCTAATTCTAGAACTCATTATAGGATAAATCCTATCAATTTACAAGAGTTAAAAGTGTAACTCCAATATTTGTTGGATAAGGGTTTGATTAAACCTAGTGTGTCACTCTAGGGTACTCTAGTATTTTTTATTAATAAAAGGGATGGTTACTTAAGATTATGCATCGACTATAGAATGTTTAATAAAGTAATCACTAAAAATAGGTATCTTTTACCTAGAATTGATGATATTTTTTGTCAAATAAAGGATGCCATTTTATTTTCAAAGATTTATTTGAGATCAGGATATCACCAGCTAAGGATTCATGATGAGGACACCCACAAAATAACTTTTAATACTAGATATGGACACTATGAGTTCATAGTATTGTTATTGGGTTGGAAAATATGCCAATGGTGTTTATGAATTTGATGAGAAATGTATTCAGGAAATATCTAGATCAATTTGTTTTGGTATTTATAGATGATATCTTGATATATTCCTGCACCAAAGAAGAACATGACCAATATTTGACATTAGTGTTAGAGGTATTGAGGAAAATTAACTTTATGAAAAGTTGTATAATTGTTAGTTCTATGCCTCTCAAGTTAAATATTTAGGATATATTATATATGTAGAGGGATTGCTATAGAACCTAAGAAATCTGAGTCATTTTGAGTTGGCTTGCACCTAATAATGTATCAAAATTTAGAAGCTTCATTGGAATCACTAGTTATTATAGGTATTTTATGAAGAACTATTAAAAATTTGTCTATTCTATTACTAACCTTCAGAGAAAATGAAAAGAGTTGCAATGGATATATAAGTGTGAGGCTACCTTTGAAACTCTAACAAAATAGGCTGACTATAGCACCAATTCTCAAGATACTAGATCCTCTTGGGATTACTGTATGTACAAATACTTCCTTAGAATATTTGGGAGGGGTGTTATCCTATTGTAGCATATAAGTTTAGGAAACTTAAGAAACATGAGCTAAATTATGCTACACATGACCTAGAATTAGCAACAGTTGTATACACTCTTAAGTTCTAGAGGCACTACTTGTTATGAAAACCATTCAAGCTAAGGATACACACCAAATTCTAAGGTATATCTTTACCCAACCTATGTTGAATGTAAGGCAAAGAAGGTGGATAGAGTTCCTAGTTGAGTATGACTTTGGTATAGAGTATATCAAAGGAAAGGAAAACAAGGTGGTTTATGCCTTAAGTAGGAGAAGGCATATAGTAGCATCAACCTTGAGTCATGTAGAATTGATAAACAAAGTCAAGGAATTAGTATTGCATTAAAATCTGAACTAAAATTAAGAAAAATCCTAAGAAAATTAAGGATTTTAACATAAAATATGGATTTTATATTTTAAATATAGGGTTATCATACCCAAAACTAGTGATTTAAGAAGAGTAATTATGCAAGAGGTGCATAGTTCTCCATATTTTTCTCATCTAGGAGGTGCAAAGATGAGAGAAAAAATGAAAAAGACCTTTAATTGGTCTTGAATGAAACAAGATATTAATAGTTTCATTGCTACATGTTTGGAATGCTAGAAGGTTAAGGTAGAACATCAACATTCAACCAGAAAATTATACCCACATGATATACCTACTCAAAATTGGTATGTTATATTAATGAATTTTACTGTAGGTTTACGTAATACTAGGTACCAGCATGATGCATTACTTATGGTGGTAGACAAGTTGATGAAATTTCCACACTTTATACCAGGGAATATGTGGCAAATAGGTTTGCCAAGGAAATATTTAGGTTACATGGTTTTTTTGAGAATATCATATTAGATAGAGATTCTAGGTTTACATAAAAAAATTGGTAGGCTCTTCATCATGTAGTGGGAATAATATTGAATATCAGTTCTACTTACCATCTAGAAACATATGGGAAAACAAAGAGGGTTAACCAAGTTCTTGAAGATATGCTTCACAAGTATTGCATGGATCAAAATTCTAGGTGGAAATACATTTTTAATCTAGTTGAATTTGCATATAATAATGGATACCATGCATCCATAGGAATGGCTATTTTTGAGGCCTTATATGGTAGAAGATATCAAAAACCTCTATCATGGCACAATCCAAAGGATTGGGTGGTGATTAGATCGAATATTGTTAGAGAGATGAAGAAGTAGCTCAAAGTGATTTAGTAGAGGCTCAAGGAAGCAATCTAATTTGCTCAAAATATTACCAAAATAATTCTCTATGGGAGACAAAGTTTTCTTAAGGGTGAGACCCATGAAAAGTGCCATCAAGTTAACTAAGTTGGATCCTCATTTTATTAGGCCTTTTGAGATAATTGATAGGATAATTCCAGTAGCTTATAGACTCACCTTACTACCCAACCTATGAAAGATCCATGATACTTTCCACATATCCTTGCTTAGGAAGTATATTGTTGATCCTTCTCATTTTTGGAATATTTTAAAATTACAGATGGTATATCCCTCAGACATTGAGGTGAAATCAGTAAAAACTTTTGGATTTCATTCTAAGATATTAAGGATATGAATCCTAGATCAATGCAAGTTCTAATGGGACCATTATTCTAAAAATTGTGCAACCTAAAAAAAATATTGAGGAAATAAGGAAGCAATTCCCATATTTGTTTGAAGGAAATATATGTTTTACTTTCAAGAAACACAAGGGATTGCATTTAGTCCAAGGGGGAAGTATGCAATAGCCTTCCTTGGCAATACTTATTCTTGATACTTGATTATGCATTGATATGTGGATATAAAATGCTTAATCTCATTTTATGCTATCAAGATGTGTGGATAACAATACTTTATGCTTTGATTATACTACTTTGGAATATGGTACCACTAATAAAATTAATAGTTGTAGGACCAGGTACTCTCATAGGTGGATTGGTATGGGAAAATCATCAAAGTTGAGATAAAATGAAAATGGTTGATGATATTCTCATCAACGACTCAAGGGTATAATAATACCCTCATATAGATGCATTGCATATGTGTGTATGGTTGGTTAACACATCATCAGACAAGGATGTTTCTAATGTGTAAAAGATCCATACTTAGTATGCAGGTGATACATCATAGTTATCATAAAAAACCTCTTGCTTAAGGAAATACCATGGGTTTTGCATACCATTGTTGGTATTTTAGATTGGTAATCTATCATTGATGCATTCATGCTTGTGGGTGAATTGTGGGAATTATTTGACTTAGGATTTGTCAAATTATGTATTAATAATAATATATTATTTTTAATACTACTATTTATTAAATTAATTTAGTAGATAATTAATTTAATTATTATGTTTTCCTAATATTAGTAAAATAATAATATTGAACCAATGGAATAAATGACTAAGTGATTTAATTTTTATGGTAGACTTTTTTTGGGGGGGAAATTTATTCAGAATCTAAAACAATACATTCCACAAGGATTTCCAAGTGATCCAAGCCAGCACATCATACAAAATACAATAAATCCACCAAGGAAATCCATGGATCATTTTGACAACAACTTCGACAGGACACAAGAACCCATGACAATCGGGTTCCTCCACCTTGAAATTATCTTTCCTGGTCCTCATGAATTAATTGATTAAGGAGTCTGGATTTCTCCTGATCAAGATCATTCCAGCTATCAACTTTCCAAGTAAGGGAATCCTTCAGAAGCCCACTTCGCCAAACAATCAACCACTCTATTCCATTCTCTTGGGATATGAACAAAAGAAATTTCAACAAAATTCCCAGCCAAGCTCAAAATTTGTTTCACTATTCTAGCCATAAACCAGGAAGCATCCTAAAAATGCTTGTTGTTCATAAGAGACACCACTATCATGGAATCAGATTCACAAATAACCCTTCTCCATCCCAAAGAAAAAGTTGTTTCCAATGCATGGAGAATTGCCAACGCTTCCATATGATTATTCGAATGAATTCCCTTGTACACAGAGAAAAAGAGGTGGGCCACACCCTCACTATCATGACCAATTCCTCCTATACCAACATTACCTGGGTTACCCCTGGAAGAACCATCCATGTTTATTTTGATAACACCCCTAGGGGGGACTCCACTTCCTAGATCTATTGACCTTCAATGAACCAATCCCCCTAACAAGGCCTCTGTTTGCAGTTGGTGATGATAAAGAAATCTCCAATCTATTGATAATCTACCAGTTGGAGGAAGTAAGAGGAGAACTCAGAACACACTTGGCCTCAATAGTCTCCTTAACCATCCTTTTGACTCTGAGCCATACCTGTAAGGCTCCAAGTTGACATCCCTAAAAAATTCTTCGATTGCATTCCAACCAAATCTGCCAAAATATGAAGGAAGGACCAAAATCCCAGGCAGTTTGAAGACATGAAGCAGAGGTAGGGGGTCTACCCAAGCTTTCCCAAAACTCAAAAATAGAAGTAGCATGGATGATGGGCCTTTTCCAGATCTGCCACCACAAGTTCTAGACCTCCAGGGAATATGAGCATTGGAAGAAAATATGGGGAATGGTTTCCTCATTCTTTCCACAAAGAAAACATAGTGAAGGACCCTAAAAACCTCTTTTCTGAATATTATCCCAAGTTGAACATTTCTTCTGACACAGAAGCCAAAGAAAAAAATTACATTTGGGCCAACCAAACTTATTCCAAATCTTCTTCCACCAGGGGGACACAATCTCCTCTCTTCTCTGCATAATAAGGGTTTGATAACCCAGAGCAATGATGTATTTCCCTTTTGAATTATGGCCCCAAGCAAGAATATCAGAGTCTTCAATAGAACAACACGATCTCTCAACCAAAATAGAAGCCAGAGTGTCACGATCCTCAGGACAACCACCCTCTAGCCAGCCCTACGAATCCCACCAAGTAGTGAGTAAAAGAACTACCAAGAGGACTTTATCGCTTGAAGTCAACCACCTTAGACCAGCCCGCATCAAAAAAATATCCCAAAGAAGATGAAGGTGGGGGAAAGAAGAAAGGATAGGAGGATGATTATCCCAAGAATATTCCCAAAATAAGGCATTGTTTCCCTTATTAACAATCCAAAAGAGACCCTGCTTAATAAGCATGGCACCTTTTTTGAGAGTGTCCCAAACAATGGAACCTTTCCCCCTCAGCTCCAATCTCGGAATCTCATCAGTTGGAGCACCACCAAAATATTTGAGGCTAAGAATTTTAGCCCAAAGCTGATCAAGATTACTGCACCACCTCCAATAAAGTTTAGCAGCCAAAGCGAGACTATTCAAATCGGATTACCTCAAACCAAGACCCCCCATCTCTTTAGGGCAACACACAGTATCCCAACTGACCAGGCTCCATTTATTACAGTCCAGGTTTCCTACCCATAAAAATTTTCTAGAAAGAGAATCAAATTCTTTGAGAAAGCACTTAGGAGTAGCCAAGATAGAAAACCTATAAATAGGCAAAGCATGAAGGACAAACTTCAAAAGCGTTAATCTACCAACAAAGGATAGCCATCGAAAAGTCCAATGATTAACCCTTGATCGAAATCTATCCAAAATACTTTTCCAGTAAGCCCTTCCAAGATTTTTAGAAGAAATAGGAATCCCCAGATACTCCACTGGCAAACAACCCACCTAAAAATGTAGAATATTAGCAATCCTACGTTGAATCTGACCATCCGTATTGAAGAAGAAGATCTTTGATTTCTCTTCATTAATCATTTGACCAGAGGTAGATAAGTAAATATCTAAAGCCTTCCTAAAATTCACTACTTCCTCAATTTTTGCCCTCCCCATCAGAGTAGTATCATCGACAAACTGAATATGAGACTGGGATAAAGAATTCTCCACCCAAGACCATCCCTGGATAGCACCACGATTCTAAAAACTCTTGAGAAGTCTGCCCAAACCTTCAGCCATAAGGATGAAAATATAGGGGGACAAGGGATCTCCTTGATGAATCCCCCTAGAGGTCGAGAAGAAAGTGGATGGTAAACCATTGATTAAAACTACAAAGGAGGCCAAAGTCACACAACTCATGACCCATTCAATCCAATTATACGAGAACCCAAAATCTTGAAGGATGTTCTGCAAAAAATGCCAGCTAACCCTATCATAAGCCTTGGACATATCAAGCTTAATGAACATAGCCTTTTCCTTAGAGATATCCATAGAGTGAATAGCTTCAACAACAACCACCACACCATCCAAAATCTGATGACCCTTAACAAACCCACCTTGCTCAGGGGAAATAAGAAAACCAAGAACTTTCTTCAGCCGATCCGCAATAATCTTGGTAATAATTTTGTAAGTAACATTGCATAGGGAAATAGGATGGAAAGACCCCAACGAGCTAGCATTTTCAGATTTGGGAATAAGAGCAAGGAAGGTTGAATTAATAGCTTTAAGCATTTGCTTATTGACTTGGGATTCTTGAACAACTTTTAGCAGATCAAAAGATAACACTTCCCAAAATTCTTGGAAAAATTCTATAGGGAAACCATCAGGTCCAGGTGCTTTACCTTTTTTCATTTGAAAAACCACCACTTTAAGTTCCTCCATCGATATGGGGTCCATTAGCATCTTATTCATATCATTAGAGACCAGCCTAGGAATACAATCCAAAATAAGCCTCATATTAACAACATCATGAGGACCCTGCTCGAAGAAAAGAGAGGAGAAGAACTTGACTACTTCATTAGAGATATCTTCAAAGGATGAGAGAGTTTCCCCCTGATCAGAAGTAAGTGAGACTATAGCATTACCATTCCTGCGGTCTTTAACCGAATTGTGAAAAAAAAGGTGTTTCCATCCCCTTCCAACAACTAGTCAATCCGAGATTTTTGCTTCCAAAAAATCTCCTCACGAAGCTCCCATTCAACAAGCTGACTAGAAAGGGAAGCTTCCATTTCCAACAGATCCTTTGTCAATCCTTCATATTTAATTTGAAAAGTGATCTCCTCCAGGCTATCCTGTAGTTGCTTTTTCTTCTGAAAAATATTTCCAAAAGAAAATATGTTCCATTGCCTGAGTTTGAATTTGACAAACTGGAGGCTTTTGAAAAAAGTAAACATAGCAGTGCCAAATTTGGGTTTCCCTTCAACCCACCACCTCTCCACATATTCATACAAATCATTATCCCTGAGCCACATAAGTTGAAATTTGAAAGGTGGATTTCTTGGCAATGAGAATCTCGAGGATTGAAAGAGAATGGGCCAGTGATCAGAGCCCCTCCAGCCTAGAATCTCTGAGAACGAAGTCCAACTATCATCAAACCAACTATCTGAAGTAAGGAACCGATCCAATATTTCAGAAATAAAATATGTTCCACATCTTCTATTAGTCCAAGTAAAGAGCCCATTTCGAGGCTTCACATCAACAAGATTAAGGAAAGAAATATTGTCCCGCATCAAAGTAGAAGAAGGACCCAAACACTCCACACCACCATTCTTCTCCTCCAGGGACATGATAGAATTAAAATCCCCAGCCACAATCCAAGGAGAATTGGGAGCAAGAGATCGAATGAATCTAAGATGATTCCATAAGAGGATTTTACCTGATAAATCACTAGGGGCATACACATTAGATAGAAGAATAGAAGATCCAGATGAAAAGTAGGTAGCAACCACAGAGAGATAGTTCCTGCTACCCACCCACCAAGAGGGAGTTAAGCTTCGTGGATCCCACAAACATGCAACACCACCCACCGAACCCTGGGCTCCAATAGCAAGACAGTGACCACCTTTCCATATCTTAGAAGCAATTCTAACCATATCTTCACAAGATAATTTTATTTCCTGGATGAAAACAATATCAGGTCTATGATCTCTGATCAAATTCTGAGTAGCTTTTTGTCTAGGGCTGCTACCCAAACCCCTAACATTCCAAGATATCACTTTCATTTTGGGGGAATAGAGAAGTGAGAATCTAATGTCTTAACAACACAAGACTCAACTAAGGATTCCCCTATCAATTTCACTTTTTCTTGATCCTTATTTCTTCCTGCTTTTACCACCTTCTCCACCCCACCTTTTTTGATAGTTTTTGGGTGAATACCTAACATAGAAGAAACTTTATTTTTCCCTTCCTCTCTGACAATCCTGTCCTGGGAGGGTTCAAACCTAGTCTCATCCTCATTTCCCTCAATCAAGTTTTCAGCCAAAGGGGAATGATCAAGAACTTTATCAAGACAATCCGACACCTCTTTGGACTTATCTTCATTTCCTACAAGAGGGTTATTAGGCACCACCCCTTCCTTATCAAAAGTTTGCATTTCAAAAGAAGGATTTAGGAAAGAACAAGTACCCGGCTCTTGAATACAAGCATCCATATCACCTCCATTCCAGACTTGCTCCTCAACATGCGGCTCCTCAAAAGTCTCAAGCACATCAAATCTATTACTAGAACCTCCCTTCCCAACACCTTTATTCTGATGAACAAAAGACCTAGATCTTGAACGAGACTTAACAGGAATAAATCCATCAGAACCGGGCATCTCATTAACCATAGGAGCTTTTCCTTTTGCCTTTGTAGATGCATCTTGAAAGTCATATGAAGAGGATGAAGGCTGAGAATTCACTTTCTTACAGTTTCTCTGAAGATGCCCATATTCATGGCATATGTGGCATCGAAATGGGAGAGCTTCATAATCTAACTATTGGACCCAAGACATGTTTCCCAGTTTAATCTCCAATGATTTAGGTAGCAGATTATTCAGATCTACTTCAACATAGAGTCGTGCAAAAGAAGCAAATTTCCTATCCAAAGTTTGGTGAGATGGACCAACCGGTTTCCCAATAATCTCTGCAATAGAATGAAGAATATCCGACCTCCAATATTCCATAGGGAGTCATGGCAAACAGACCCACACAAGAATCCTAGAAGGCCTCTCCTCCATCGGATCAAATCCTAAATGCCAGGGTTTGATAAATAATCCATACTGATTGTGAAAGTAAGGACCCCCTCGAACACTTTACTACGATCTACCATACGGGAGAACACCACAATAAAATACCCATTAGCTACAAGAATAATCTCCAGATCACCTTCAGGGCTCCAATTTCTCCTAACCCAGTTTTCTAAAAAAGGCATAGAAATTTTGAGACCCATGAATTTGCAGATGAGCGCATGCTCAGACAAATATAAAACATCATCCGCAATAGAATCAGGACTGATAACCAAGACAGGATGATCTTTGCTTTTCTCCAAGCATCCATTATTCTTCGGCTTCGAAGTCAAAGAGGAATTAGAAACAGGATCAAGGGTTGCATGCAGCAAAAAATTCATGGCATTTGCATGATCAAAAGAAGAGGCATCCTTATTCAAAATAACATCCTTAAAAGACAAATATCGGGGGTCACCAGGACCCCCCGAAGCTACCATATCTAAAGCCAAACTACAACACACCTTTCACCAGCCAACACGTTGGTTTTCATAGAATTTTTTAGCACCGACCTGAAACCCTAGATGTTGCTCCTTTCAAGGGTCTAACTTGATTTGCATACCAATTCCATTATTTCATCAGATCAACTTGTCTGAAATTGAATTTATGAGATTCATTTCCAAGTTTTCTTTGTATGTTTCTTTCAATTCCCATCATAACTATATCAACAACTTAAGGACTAACCAAATTTTTATGCTAGACTTAAAAGTGTTAGCAAAAATTATTATATGCATTTTTGTAACCTTGAAAAAATGGGGGGTTCCATTTTTTTTATTAAATACATATATTAAGAAATAAGAAAAAAATATTATTATTATTAATGGAAAATATTGACAATTTCATGCAAGAAGAGTCTTGAAAAAAGAGAGAAAAAAATGTTACCTTCTATTCTAAAAGACAATGATAATAAAAGAAGATAACAAATGAACGAAAGAGAAGGAAAATGATAATAGACTAAAAGTGGGTGTAAAGCATTGAAGGGCAAGAGAAGTTTTGAGGTCTTGATTGGAAGAAAAATAAAGAGGTAACCCTTTTAAATAGACCTCTAATAGAACACAATACGAATATTATGGCTTGTCTCTTCTAAAGAAATGATAAAATTTACGTAGAAGTACACCTTTCTAGTATCATTATTTTTTATGCTCTTGTTTCATATTTTTATAAATATGTGTTACTCTTCTATATGATGAGAAAAATTTTCTCCTTCAATTTCATCGTTGGTTATTCTTTTCTAGATTATATAGGAAATGAAAGGATCGTAGTTCTTTTGTTTTAAAGTTTGATATATCTATTTGTATTGATATTCACCATAGCATTACCACCATAGCAATGTAAGCATTCTAGTTTAGCAAGTGTCTTTCATTGAAATATCTAGATGTCATGCATCAAGCTGATGATACTAGGGTTGAAATGATTTAGAATACTATGTTGTAGTGGTTTTAGGACATCTCCATGCTAGTATTATCTAAAACCAAGCCAATATTTTTATTTATTTATTTATCTAGGAAAGGTTGACGTCCTTTACATTAATTGGTAGTAAGTAAATAAAATTTCTATTTACTTAAAAAAGCTTAACATTTAACCTACAAGTAGCTTGTTGAGGTTTTCTTGATATCTTGTCACCCTTGGGACATCTAAGGTTCCACTTTGACCAGTGATATCTCTAGTTATTTAAATATAAGAGAGGTTAGGACCGTACTATTTTGTATTGTTGAGAGAACATGAAATATTTTAACCTTCAATTTAATTTTATTTTCAAACAACTGGTGGTGACGCTATGTTATATGTCCAAACTACTTTAACTTAAGTTAAATGGTGGTCCCTTTTGATAGACAACGAGCTACAAACCAATTGAATTGCCTTGGGTACATGATTTTTATTGTTTAATGGTGCACTTATTTTAAAAGAAAACCATATATATTATAGGTTGTTATTTATTAAGATATTTGATTATTAAATATAAGATTGGAAGACTTTGGATTTATTGAAACGTATGAGTTGATTTACTATAGAATAATTCGACTTTATTTTGTTATTTTATTTATTGATGGTTTTTTTTCAATATTTCTTTAATATCTAAGAAAAAAAGAGTTAGTGGTTTAGTATAATGGTTTTGGTATTGGCGATATGGGTGGTTCCAAATGTAATTAAAAAATATTTAATAAATTGACTATTAGAGTAAAATATAAGAATTTGGATGACTCTTTTAAAAAGATAGGGTATGGAATGTATTCCATTTTATTTTGGAAAATAAATTAATGTTGATGAATAAAGAGAAATAAATATATCTTTAATTATATTATAATATTGTCTATGGATTTATGTTGAAGGAAATATTGAATAGAAAATTATAAATGAATTTAACATGGATGAGGTTAGAATAACTGATGAATCGATATTCAAGAGAAGTATGGAATTATGTCTATGAAAATATATTGTTTGTATTCTTAAGCTATTGTATGGTGGTATGATTCTTGTATAAGTACATGACAGGTTGTATGTGCATTTTCAAAAAAAATCTCGATCCTTAATTTTAATTTCATTTTTTTTTGGACGAGAAGAATCAATAAGGTAATAATGATGAGGGAGACATGACAGTTTATACCTGTAAATAAAAGATTGCAATGTAATATTATTTTGGATAAGGATTTCTTTTATGAGTTTCTCAATTGTGAAGCAAGAATAATTATTGTAATAACCAAAAGTACAGGATTTTGGCCACTTCTATCCACTTGAGTGTCGTCTGCAGTGACAAGAACTCAAAATGTGGTTATGCCTTTTGTTGTTAAAAATTATTGGTACTTATTTTGTGAGTTTTTATTGATATATAAAAAAATTCACCTTTGGGTTAAGTTAGTGGGTTGTTACTGTAGACACTAAATCTTAGCCATTTATTATTTATATAAAATTTTATATAAATATAAAAATAAAAAAATATTTATATATTTATATATAATTATAAATAAATAAAAAATGGCAGTTACAGAGGAACTGCTACCTAGGAAGGAAAAGAAGAAGGCACCACCAAGAGTGAAAGGCATGGTGGACCCAATTACAAATAAGCAAATAACGATGATATTTATCCCAACTATGAATCATCATGCCTCTAATATGATAGAAGAAGACTATAAAATGGTGGTGTAGGAAGTGGATGTCACTAAGGTCCCATTAGAGGACACTGCTCAAGTTATCCAAACCCAAGTTGGTATGTTATATTTTCAAGGAGCTAGGTTTGAAACAAAGTATAATAAGGTGAAGGAATATCACTTGGCCAAAAACTTAGATCAAGAGAGGAAAAAAATAAGGCTTTGTAGACCCAAGTTCGACAGTTGCAACAATGCCTCAAGGAATATCCAATGCCAGAGTAGTTGTAGTAGAGAGATGAAAAATCCAAGCTCTATAATAACTATTAAATAATATATAGCTAGATATAGATGAATAAAATAGGCACAAGCTCCTCACTCCTCCCAAGAAGTATTAGTATAGATCAAAAGAGATAGTTTGAGCAAAACTCTAGAAGTGGACTTACAATTATATCCTGCTTTGGAATATCTAAATTTCAATGTACAATTTGTTAAACAACAGACTAATTTCAAGATAGTATAGGAAAATATGGATGGCAAGCTAGCATAAGTAGATGCCATCTCAAAATGCTGAATAAAAAATCTAACCTACAACTATTGGCATTCACAAGCAAAAATATGGATGAGGCAATGTACCTTTCCTAGGGGCTAAAATAAGACTACTAGTTTCTACAACACGAATGAGAGTTAGTTGCTATAGTCAGCAAAGTAGAGGATAAAATAATAACTCTAATACAAGAAACCAAATGGTTTGGATTCCTAATTTTTTCAAGATCAATAGGGACTTCCCTGTACTATGGAGCAACTCAAGATCCAATTGCAAATGATAGGTAATGATGAAAAAGATTTTGATCTATGGTTGGAGCCTATTGAATAATACAAAGTTTTTACATTTTTAATTGGGTTGGCCATAATACAAGCTAAAATTTAGGAGTTGGATATAAAATATAAATATTCTTCAAATAAAAAGACCTACAAATTAGAAAGGATTCATGCTAGGGTTAAAAAATTACAACTTGATCAAAGGAGACCTAAGATATAGCTTACCAAGTATTACAACTAAAAGGGGGTCCCTTAGCTAACTAAAGGACCAATAGAGATGAAAAAGCCATGGTAAAGAAAATATAATATGAACAAGGTGAGACTATTGAAACCTCAACTATTGGTATCTTGGGGATTGGAATTTTCTAGGCAACAAGTGCCATGTAGACATATGAAAAGGACAATACATCATGTGCAAAAATTCTTAGTATTATACCTCTATTTTTTATGGTAACAAAAACAAGATACAATTAAAATAAATATTGTGTTGGTAGAAGGCTATTGGCCATCCAAAAAATAAGGTGTGTTAGTAAGTTTGTTGCACAAAATTCATAATTTTGGAAAGTGTGCTAGCTTAGACAAGAAACTCAGGATCATTGAAACTTCTAGCTATCATAACCATTAGTGGAGGCTATAAAAGAAGATATGAGCCTAGGGTGATGCATAGAAGCTTTCTTTGGTGCTACAACTTTAGCTTTGAGTAATTTTTCTAAGCAATAAAGCAATCCTCCATATTTCAGGTGCATCATACTTATAGTTCAATTCATAGGAGGAGTACCTATGCAATTTCATAAAGAACAAAATAACAGGGAGCAATTAAGGACACCAATTTTTGAGTCCTTCAAATTTTTACCTAAGGCAGGTTACCCTTGTCTGAAACAAAGCTTAGCTATTACGGATTATACTCAAAAAGTATCCAGTTTTGTTGGAGGTACCACTAGACAAGTATCTCTATTTTCTCTCCTTTCCTTTCTTCTTCTAATATCTTCCTTCTCTTCCTCTACTTATCGTTTCCCTACACTCCTCTTCTTCCTATTTGTATCCGTACTATTCATTATCCAGTAAATCATCATATTCTCCATCCTTCCTAATCACCCCATTTTCTTACACGAATTTCATAATAATTTCTTCTTATTCTTCACTAGCTCTGGTACTTTTCCTCCTCTAGATTCTATAGAAATTGCCATATTTTATAGATAAATGATATGTGATGTAACTAGGGGTATCTTCCAATGTATGGATTGAAACCCCTATAAAAACTACATAATCCTTCACCTTCTTTGCATATTTGTGTTTTCTTCTATTATATTTCTTTTAATACTAACTCCATGCCTAATAGATAAGGCCATATAGGTTATTTATTTCTACAAGCATAAATCCATAGAAGACATCAATAATATGGGTCAATGCAATTTCCCACATACATAAGTCCTTGCAAGCCATGTTGGACTATGATATTTGCTAAAATTGTATTAAGGCAAGAGTTTGAATACATGGCCGAGCTTATAATTTTTGCATGATTAGGATACTAGAGGTCCAAATGCATCTACCTAAGTCCATATTTCAAAGAATTTGAGACATCTTAGAAGGTCTAGGATTACAAAAGGATTCAAAAATCCAAATGCACATGGCTGGATCCAAAAATTGGCTAAGTCAAAAATTTCTAGTAAAACAAAAGATCAAAATAAAGTGATACCAAGATTTCTAAGTGTTGATGTAAGCCAAACTCTCAAAAAGCTAGACAAGCCAAAATCTTGGAATGAAAGGAGCTCAAGGTTTTTAACTGATGATGCTAGGCATAGTGTTCAAAAAATCTAACCCAATAAAGCAAAAAATTGGAACAAAGGAAGGCTATATTTTTTAGTAAAAATAAAGTTTGGAACAAAGAAATGCCAAGGTTTCTCAAAGTTGATGTCAACATAAGTGTTTCAAAGTCTAATTAGGATGTTAGGTTTTTTCTCAAGTGACGCAAGCCATTGTATTTAAAAATATTAACCACATAAAGCCAAAGCTTAGTATTTTCAATTGATGATGTTAACCAAGGTCTCTAAAATATTGGCCTAGTCTCTAAGGCCCCTATAGTAGTAAGAAGATCTTGAAAAAATCTTTGAATATTGTGCTTGTTAGAAGCTTGAACTTCTCGACCACTCAACCACCCAAATCAAAATAGTTAACCTAAGTTGGTAGTTCTAAAAAGCTGGTGTGATGACAAGGTATAGTGGAAAACGTTGAGCCATCCAAAGATCCCTAGATCTATTAAGGACATGTGGATGTCAATATTATGTAAGAGATCTGGACCGACCATGCCATTATAGTAGAACCAAAATAATTAATCTATGATAAAGCAGGAAAGTGACATCCATACCCCTCAAGCATGTTATTCAAGTTGTACCTATCATACCTACAAAAAATTGATATTATAATGACTAGACTAACACACTCATAAAATTATAAATAACCTAAGTTACCTCTATATGAGGATCGACTCTAGTATTTTTCTAGTTTTAAGTTGTATATTTTCATGCTGCATTTTAATACAATCATTGTTGTTTGGCCTCTATTGAAGAAAGCATTTCATATTTTCAATGGATGTGAGTTATGTGTCTTTGTGCATTTTTGTTCATGTTTTATGAAAGGTAACTTGTGTTAGGAAAATTCGATTGATTTTGGATTGTCGTTTGGATTATTTTCTATGAATTTTTTAGAATGCTTAGGGATGCAAAATATGAATTTAAGATATATGTGTTGCTATATTTTGTAGCTAGTTTGTTAGTCTCAGATGGAAATCAAGTTGTAGAGTATTTGCAGATATTATTTCTTGTTGTTGTCTAATTTTGATTGTCTTCTTATCAACCTCTAACTCTTATCTCCCTTCTAAACCCTTGCATTTTGTCTTTATTCTTGACACCCCTTTTCATTTATTGAACACAAGGAACTCACCTCCTTCGAAGGTTGACTCAGAAGTAATTCAAAGTCATCCATTATTGGTTGCGATCTAGGATGCTTAATCCACATTAAGCAGATTTCTAGTCAAGAGAAAGTTTTACTAGAGGTGGATATCCCAACCAACTTATTTATTCAACAATTTTTTTACTAGTAAATATTTGGGATAGGTGATTCCAAATGAGTTGAGTCATTTTCATTTGGATGGCAATGGATCCCTAGTGTAGCAAATAATAAATCTAATATCTCAAGTAGTGAAAGATGGATTATTTTGGAAAATGGGGAGAGGGAAAAATGCATGATTTGGATAGATTTATGGGACCAATATCCACCTATCATTGTTGAATTTCTAAAGATTCAACTAGTAAAAACAACCATGGAAAGTAGGGGTTGGATCAAGATTTAAATTTATTTCAGCAGTAGCCAACTAGGGGATTATACATTTAAGTAGCTTAAGAAGATGGATGAGTGGTTAATTCCAATCCCTTTGGAATAAGTACTCGTTATGACTAAAATACTGACATCAATATTTCTCATAGGTAGGGATGAGGAGGATGAATTAGCTTGGGGCTATGGGAGCCTTGGAGTCTACATGGTGAAGTATGGATATAAAAAAATCCTTCCAAAACCTCCTCATGCATATCAGGTTGAGGATTGGAGAAAGATTTGGCAGTCCAAGGGTTGACCAAAAATAAACTTATTTTCTTGGCAATTTATACACAATGGAATTCTTACCTTTGATAATATGAGATGTAGGGGAATCATTGGACCATTCCAATGTGTTTTATGATACAAAAGTAAGGAAACACTTGACTACTTGATGTTTGAGTGCCCATTCACGCACTAGATCTATGAGAGATGGTTTTTAGCTTATAAAATTCGAGCCAACAATAATTTGAATTAGATTAATATTTGGGAAAGATAGAAGAGGGGTAGATTTAAATCTAAAGCTCTTTGTATCAAGTGGAAGCTTGGATTAAACTTTATTTGGTGGTAATTATGACTAGAGAGAAATGGTTGAATTTAGAGAAATATTTTCATCCATGGATAGCATCTAACAGGTCATTTGGATCAAAGTCATGGAAATAGTGGTAATGCATGCTAAAGAGGAAACTTAGGCTAATATAAGGACAATGTAGAAGGAAGCTAAAGTGTAGGAGGGGTAGGATAGAGCTAGTTGAAAAACACTCCCAAAAGGATGGATTAACATTAATATTGATGGAGTTGCAAAAGGCAATCCATGTAAAGCTAGAATTGGAGTGGTCTACATGAATCATGTTGGGATAGTGCTCTATTGAAAACTGTAGGGCTTAGGCAAAGCCACAAACAATGAAGCAACAACCTTAGCTATTAAATCTTCTTCTATCTGGATGGTAAGACAAGGTTATAGGAGGATAATCATAAATTCAGATTATGAAATCTTGGTAGGATCTTTAGATTATATGAGGAACTCTACTTTAGAGTTGTGGAGATTGAGGATTCTTGTCACCAAAATTGAGTTGTAGATGGAATTGGATGATGTGATCTCGATTTATGTGGATAGAGCTTTAAATACAATGGTGAACTTCTTGGCTAATAAAGGTATCAAGAAGGAGGTAGGGGTTTAGTGGCATAGTGACATGGCTACTAAGGATGAGAGGATTGGATAGCTTTGTGAGCAAATATAGCGTTGGCTAAATTTGGACAGCCAATGCAAACATATGGTTTAGGACATTTGGTTCCAATACAAATCTCCTTTTAATGTTGTAACCAACAATGGTTAGTTTTTAAGATCTTGGACTTTAGAACAAATACTCATATTAACTAAAATTAGAAGAGACTCCATCCAAACTTGTATATAATATTATTCTAATATTTTTCAAAATTAAAAAATAATTAAAATGTTATATTTAATTATTTTATATATTTATTAAAATAATTTATTATTAAATTTAAATTTTTTTATATAATACTATCAAACTCTAAGTACTTGCTGAATAACAAAATGTTTGAAAGATTTACGGGATCCAACCATAAAATCATATAGGAGGTTAAGATGAAATAGGTCCCTACAAATACCAAAATATGTTTTTTAGTTCTTTTTATGATTAAATTCGGTTCTCACAAGTTTTTTAGTTCTTTTTATGATTAAATTCGGTTCTCACAAGTCAAGTTCTAATCCATAAACTGCATGCGGATCTAAAATATATTCTTATGATAGGACTATGAATTGTGCGGACTGGTATCGTATAAAAAACAATGTTAAAAATTAACTTTATTTACTATCACGATAAAAGCAAAAGCACGGTGATGCTTTCTACTATCAACAGAGTTGTCCTATATAAATCCGCAACGTTTCAAAATTATTATTATAATTATTTTTGTGAGTGTGATTTACCGACAAGGATGTCACTTATATTATCCTTAATGTAATTTGAGTTCAATTTCCATATAGGCATCCTACAATGGCAGCCAAGAAGATCAGCCGCGTCGTAAACAATGTTAATATTTTATTAAAAAAGCCGATATTAAAAATATTATTGGCCGACATTAAGGGTTACGGTGGATTTAAAATATTTAAACTATTTAAACTAAAATGGTGCCCAAACTTTCTAATACTAGCTTAGATATATAAAATATATATATCTATAAATGCCGATAATGCCTATCTCATTTCTTGGGGCTGTGATAGATAAGGACCTCGAAATTAATAATTCTCGGCATTTATATATATATATTTATTTATTTTATATATCTAAACT
This sequence comes from Wollemia nobilis, assembly GCA_028583015.1. NCBI lineage: Eukaryota > Viridiplantae > Streptophyta > Pinopsida > Araucariales > Araucariaceae > Wollemia > Wollemia nobilis. The sequence continues at coordinate 6,696,050 of JAQPPZ010016892.1, read as the reverse complement.
AGTAAATATATAAAAAATATTATTAAAAATTATTTTACCTCAATAAACATTTAAATTAAAAAAAATTAATTAATTTATTATTTTCCATCCTCATTCTTCCTTGTATTAAGTTTGAACATACGTCATTGCATTGCTTTCCTGCTTAGATTAGGAAGGCCATCGGCAAAAGTTGAAGGGGGGCAGAATGATCAGATCTGTCCATCGAACAACATCAGTGCTTTCATTTGGTGGAAAACGTTTTTAATCCGTAATTGTTGAATAAAGATAGTCAATGAGATTCTATGCGTCCTTAAATCAACCAACAACCACGAGTTTAGATACATCCTTATTGGTATGCGCACTATATCATCCACGTGGCTAGGACTAGGGCCGTAAATAGCAAACGAAAAATCTAAAAGTAGTATAAAGTGTGGAGAATCTTATAAATTGATGGCCAAAAATTAACCTCAGTGAAACTCTAAAATGGGAGTGGACTTAGATTTTACACCGAGGGCCCAACTGCTTTGTCCCGTCTCCGTCGTACACCCCGCTTTTTCTTTTATGGATCTGAATAGTCTTATAAGTTTTTAAGATTGACTATTTTTCAACTTAACCTTAAATATTTTTATTTCAATCAAAAATTTTATAAAATTAAAAATTAAACTTATTAATATATCTTTTAACCTCCTTAAAAACCAAAACCTAAAAAATTATATTATCCTTCAAAAATAACTCACTTATCATGTTTTTAATGATAAGATGTTGTAAGAAGTAAAGTGAGGAATGAACTAAATAGCGAGGACAACAACATTGTAAGAGGTAAAGTGAGGAATGAACTAAATAGCGAGGACAACAACATAGATAGATTCAATCGCCGAGAAAAGTAAAAACCCCACAGGTTTGAAACTGAGCAATCTTTCCATTAAAGAGAGTGGTCCATGTGTACATCTTTGATTTAAGAATCTTTGTAACACATGGTAAATATTCTTTAAACTCGAAATACGTAAAGAGAAATTACAACGCATGATAAATCTATTTGTTTTATAAGTTTGAACTTTACGGATGTTTTTAACTAATCAGAAAACAAGGTAAAATTCAAATTATTTGTTTTTGAGGTTTAGATGAATTGGTAAGTATTTGTTTGTTTAATATTTACTAAAAGATATCCAAGTTTATATCTTGGAGGCAGCATGTTTGCAAAGGTAGTAGTCTGAACTAAATCTTTTGAGTACGTGTTAGACCGATGATGACGGTATGAATCTCGAGCTACTAGTGGTCTCATTCACGTCGAGTCAATAATAAGGAGGCGACATAGGTTTGGTGGGAGCAGCCCCTGTGGTTTGAACCTGGGCTTGTTAATTACTACAAATAGTGTGATTGTGACCAAGTCTCCTATGTAACCAAAAAAAAAAAATACAAACTATTTAACTTATATTTAAGAGGATTTGATCAATACTATCTAAATTTTCATAATCCAATGTTAATGAATGCCTTTGAAGCTAACTTCAATAATAATCTAGAGGGTTCAACATTCTTTATAAGGAATCTTGTAAGATCAAGGGAATCAACTATAATTAGAATCTAAGACCTATATGTGTTGAGGTTATTTTACTACTAAGTTTTTAGTTCTTCCTTACACTAAACTATAATTTTGATGTAGGTTTGCTTCTATTTACTCCAACATCTCCCTCGTAAGCCACTCTATAGGTGCTTAGGGCTCTTAGCTTTAACTTTGGTTCTGATACTAAATTTAGAAATTCATCATGCCATAGTTTTTCTACAATATAGTTCAACTATAATACATATTTCAATGAATCATATAATATTATAGTAAAATTTTGTTGTTACATCATAACTTCATACAATTTTATGAATAAGAAAGATTATACTTCAATTCCAAACAATATAATCTAACTATATTTGTGTGTATATTGGATGATAGACATGTAAGGTGATTCATATGAAGGATGGATGGATAAATCAATTGGTGGGGATACATGAAAATATAAACTGATTTCAATGTTGATAATAACTTTTTTAACCACCAAGTTATTGTTTTCTATTTTTATATTTACATTTCTAGTTGCATAAATTTTTTTTTCACTTGCCTTTCTATTTTTATAATTTTTTTTCAATTTCTCAACTTTTCTTCTTCTCCAAGAAAATTCTTGCATGTTTTCTTAACATTAAGCATCACTTTCTCCAACATTTTCCCCCATTGATGTTTAATGTTCCATTTTTTCTTGAGCACAACTCTTGATTTCTTGAACAAGATTCTCTTATCATCTTGTTGCATGCACACCTTCTTGCTATTGTTTTTACACCTTCACATATTTTTGAACAACTCGATTGCTCTTCCAAAATCCTTTATTGAACCTTTGATTGTTTATCCAATAGTTGATTTATTTGCTTGTCTTCGTCAACATGGGTATGATCCCATGATTCAACCATAATTGTCATTATTATAATCTTCCTATCGTATCCGACTATATGGATAACTAGTCACTGCAATTGCTAGATGTAATAGAGAAGATGATTGTGTATGATTTTCACTTTATTGTTTGCTATAATATATCTTTTGTTGCTTCACATTTTCTTTTGTGAATAATTTGATTATTTGTCTTGATCTCTTTCTAGATATTTTTATTGGTTCATATTTATATCTTTCTTCTCTCATGTGTGGGACCTTCTTCTACCATATATAACATTCGTTTAACAGTTTTCATCATTCCCTATTTCTCTCTAGAGTTACTCTTATTGTTGTCTTTTCTCTTTTGGGTCTACTCTTGTTGTTGCTATCTTCTTTAATTTTATTACTTTGGATCTCATACCATACTAAAGGTATGGGCCGTCTAGGACTCAAATAAAGGACCTCCATGTGTTGAGGATGCTCTACTACTAAGTTGTTGGTCCCTCCTTAAAATAACCTATGATTCAAATGTAGGACGACTAGTACTTAATACTGCAACATCCCTCTTGATCCACTCTATAGTTGCTCAAGGATATTTGCTTTAACTCTAGCTCTACTACCAAATGTTAGGATTAAATTCTCTAATATTAAAATGATCTAAGATCAAATGTTATGGAAGCAAACAAACTATCTCATTCTCATTCGTAGTTACAATATTTATATAATTCAAACACAATAGATAAAAGCTTTATGCATTATAAACCCTTGCGATAAATCTAGGTACAACTACATTATGCATATAATTTATTGAATCACTTTACATAGCAAAAATATGTTGCTACATTGTCCCTTCACAAATTTTCATCAACATGGAAGTTTGTGCTTCCATCACCTATTTCGTATAATATAATAGAACTAAATTTATTGCACATGTTGGATGATCCATTCAAGGGATGGATGGATAAAACAATTGGAGGGTATACATGAATATATGGATTGATTAAAATGCTAATAATAATTTTTCTTAATCATCAAGTTATTTTTTTCTATTTTTTATATTTGCTTTTCTATATTTCATAATTACATTTTTTATTTTTTCACTTGGTTTTCCATCCTTACAATTGCTTTTTAACTTTTTAACTTTTCTTCTGCATGAAAACTCTTTCATGTGCTTTTTATATTGAACATTATTTTCTTCAAAAGTTAAAATGTAAACTATTTAGCTTCAATTCAAGGGGATTTGGTCAATGCTATTATAATTCTTGTAGTTGAGTGTCAATAAATTCCTTGGACGCCAACTCTATTAATCATATAGAGGGATCGACATTCTCTAAAAGAACACTTGTAAGATCAAAGAATCCACTAGAGGACTAAATAACTATAATAATCATATAGAGTTTTTTAAAACATTGCAAAAAATAACTATAATTCATCTAGAGAGACTAAATAGTTCCTTATAAAAAGGCTAAATAGGTTATTAAGCTTGAACTTTCAAAATAAAAATATGGACAAAGTGACAAGATACCAATCATCAATACATAAAATCAACTCACCTACTAAAAGGAACATCATATTTAGTTTTCAAAACTTTACAAATATTTTACGATCAAATGTTTTAGAGAAAGAGATGGAAATTTTTACGAAAGCAACATAATATATTGTTTCTCCTTAAGTTAGAAAGGTTTTAATCTAAATTTAAATATCCTAGGAATTATAAATGGAATTTTGTTTCATGTAACATAAAAATGGTTTAAAATTTTAGGAGCATGAGAAGGGAATTTTGGTTCATATGAAATTAAACTATGTGGATTTTTAGAAGCATAAATAGGAAGCAAGCATGAGTAGGGAGAGACCCTCAACTTTTCTTTTTCCGAATCTTTGAGAAAATAAATAAGGTATATTCTGATGAAGAGAAGTTTGATAGAATAAAAGGAAAGTCATTTATAGAATCTCTAACTGTAAGTAAGAATTCCCTAGCTAGAAGTATGGTAATCCCTATCTAGGTAGAAAATCCTATACCAAAAGTGATTGTCAAGGATGAGATCAAGAATAATATAATGGTACTTAAAAGCATAGAATTAATACATAATTTTCATGAATATTGACCAAGATTTTTAAATATTCAAAAATGGATAAAATGAAAGTGAGAATTGAATTCAAATCACTTCATTATTTTTTCTAAAAAGATTTTTGCTCATCATCTTTTCTAGTTTTGAAAATCATGGATAAAATATTGGTGATGTTCTATGGTTTAGGGGGAGAGATCACCTAACTTGATACCATGGATAATATTTTTTGGGTGATATAATATATTAAAAGGCCTCTAGTGTAGGTTAGGTTTTTTAGAATTTCATATTAGCTTATCAATAAGTTTTTTTTAAAGAAGATTTGTAATATTATAGGGGAGTTCATGTAGGAAAGACAAAATACTATAGAGAAAAATGATGTTTTATATATACCTACATAAAGTCACCATAGACATTTCAAAACCTTTGTCAAAATCCATTAATATTAAATCTAAATCAAGAGAACTAGATCCACAAGTGGATTATGAAACATTGCATTCTAATGCTAGAAATAATATGAGAGTGAACATATTGTAGTAGAATACAAAGTGAAAATGATCAAGAAAAAAATGTTTTTTTTTGTTATGAGATAAACTATAAGATGAAGCAAGGAGATCATATTATAGTAGAAGCTAATTTAGTACAGGAAATTTCTACTCCCAAAAAGTGTTGGAATATGTAGTGGTTAAGCTTATATTGAGACCACAATCAACTATCTACATTTGCATTTGTTATACATACCCATTACGCCCATGTAAATCTTGTAAAAATCATTTTTGTATTTTTTATATTATTTTATTCTCGAGGGTTGGTCTCACAACCTTGACCCAAAGGCATCATGTATTTGGGTATAAATACCCCTCTCATTTATCATTTGATTAACCAATTGGAGTGTAATTTTTTTCCTTTAGTGAAGATCATTTGGTGTTCATAGTCACCTCATTATATTTTGTGTTCTTTATGTTGTGTATTATTTTTGATAAGCAATGCTAGGTAATGATTTATTTCATTCATTAGACACTATTGTAAATTATGATATGGTATTAGAGTAGGTATAAATATTCATTATTCAATTGATTTTTCCAAAAGTAATTTCTTTGACCAATTTATCTTGAGGATGATTTTTATGGGGACTAGCAAAGGATATTTTTTGAAACCTGATGGCATAATATGAAGAAGGGTTTTACTAATAAAAACATAAAGTAGAATTGGAATATGAGGATCTCATTGGAATCAATAGATATTGTCTAGAAGAAATATTCACCGACAAGTTCATCTTTCCTCTCATTGGCACTAAATTTTGTTTTTTAATTTTTTTACCATATGGGTGCCCTAGTTTTAACATTGACTTTTTCAAGGTTTCTTGAAAACTGAATTTGTCTTCTACAAATAATAAAATGAATTTCATGCTATATTTTGGCTTTTGTTAACCAATAACATCATTACTAATAGGATAAGCTACATTTAAAAAAAGAAAAGAAAAAAATTATATATTGATATTCAAATTTGCAAAGAACAATTATCCACAAGCAGCTTGGAGGTCACAAGATTATCGTTCAAAATGAGGAACAAACAAAAAATTAGATCTAAAAACTCTAAAAAGTGTAATAGTATACCAAGGGTGCTAGAGGTGCAAAGGGTACCATAATCATCAAGAAAACTTGAAACACCAAACGCTCCAAAATCACGCAGTTGTCTAGGGTTTTCCAGAGGCATCAAATCTCTAGGGGCATCGAAATCTTCAAGGCTCAAAAATCTCCAAATGCTCCAAAATTTTCATATACCTCCTATCATATATGCCATTCATGTTATCTATTTTTATATTTTCTTATTACTCTAAGATGCAAATAGGCTATGTTTATGGTCTCATTTGCAAGGCGATCAACCACCATATTATGCCTCCTTCCACAGATAAACTACTTGGACACTATGAAAGAAGAAAATAAGAGGCTAACATTTTTTAGACAGACCCCTGGTTCCAAAAAAATAATGGGTAGATTTTTGTGCTCAACAAAAACCTCCAAGCCACTTGACAAAGTTGAAAAAATGGTTCAACAATTTTTTTGCTGGATAGGTGTGAGAGGAGGGCCTAATTGGTTATGTTTGACCAAATGGTTGTGTAGGAAAAACTGTAATAGATATGTTGTATCATTAATTCTTTTGTATTCTTTCTAAAATTTTAAGCACTTTTCACCATTTTACCTTCAAAAACTTCTAAATCATATTTGAAAATTTTATATTTTTCGCTCCAAAATTTGAATTTACAATATTTTGCCAAATATTCCTTACACTGGGTAGGAAAATGCATGACACCCACATCATGTTGATGCAAGAATATATCTTCAACAGATTAATGGGGCATTTGAAACTTGGATGCAGTTTATGTTTATGGCTTATTTATTCCACCTAAGCTTAGCACTTAGGGAGATGGCGAGCCAAGGTGTTGTCCATGGGAGGTCATAAGTTCAAACCCTTCTTTATTTTTTTTGATGATATTATCAATAACCAAATGCTTACCTACAATTATATCAACTTACCTAATGACATGACACCTTTGGATGACATAACAAATGATATGGTTGATTATGTGGCACCTTTGGATGATGTGGAAGATGACTTGGCTAATGATGTGGAAAATTAAATTACATCTTTGGATGACATGGTTGATTACGTGACATACCTACACCGACAAGATGATGTTTTGGGTCTATAATAATGCCATGTTGTAGTTTGTATAGTTGATATGACACTAGGCTTATGCATCCTAAGGCAACACAAGACAATCCACACAACTATGGTGGATAGAGGTAGATGCATCTTAAGATAACATGTGGTAATCCTTACACTTGAAGTGGTAATAGATGCATTATTTTAAAGATGATATGTGGTAGTCCATATAGCTAAGGTGGAACTAAGTGCAAAAATATTGAGGTAACACATGATATCTATATGGCTAATATGGTAGTCCATACAGGTGACATGGAAGGTGGCACATGAATCCTAAGGTAAAACATGGTAGTTAGGGTGGAAATCCACTCAGGTGATGCAGGATGACACATATTAGATGCTAATGTAAAGGTTAATGTGGTATGATTTGATTGGGCCAATGTGTTAGTTTATACAATGGATGAAATGTATACTATATTCCACTTGGCATCTATACAAATAGGATTGGCCACTTATATTTTTCCATCTCATCAAACTTGACAAGTAGCTTACATAGTAGTAGACTTGGCAATGCATAGATTTTGGAGTAAATTGGACAATGACAAGTACCACAACACAATATTGTGGCAAGTGGCATAATGTGATTCACTGATACATGACATAGTCAGTATTTAGTAAGCACACTCCCATCCACTCACATAGCAACATGTGTCAGCCTCCCTTTTGCTACAAGTACTAAAAAATATGAGTTTTTTAAAAGGGTTTAGAGGTAATTTTTATGATTTTAGGGAGAAAAATTTAGGGACCATAAATTTTGCATATAGAAGCATTTTGATCCCCATTTTTCAAGTTGCATACTTTTTTGAACTCTCTACATTAGTTTTTGTTATTTCTAGTAATAACTACATGTAATTTTTTTTATTTTGGTAGAATACTTATGGATCATCATGTGGCTTTGTTGAATGGTCCTATACATGCCACCTAGAAGTGCAAGAAGCCTACTTGCAAGTTTTTTAAAAATAAAGGAAACAAGGTAGAATTTTGTAGAATTTGGATCATGAAATTCGAGGAAGCAACAAGAAAGAGGTTGTTGATGCTTCTCTCTTCTATATACAAGATGAGGAAAAATTTTTATGGAGAAACTCCATAGGCACATGTTGTAGTTCATTCTACATATTGGAAATCCACCTCTTTATATGAGTGGATATTAAATTTAGGGTATACCAGGCAGATGATGAAGTACAAGCACCTTCTTCAAGGCTATAAAAAAACCAATGTATAGGAATGTGTGATTGAATATGACTCTTCATTGTATGTTGCAAGAAGTGGAGACATAAATATTTGGATCTTTGTCATTTGATGAGGCAATTAATGTATGGGAATGTGTGATTGGACATTAATCTTCATTGTAGGTTGCAAGAAGTGGAGATAACTATTTGGATCTTTATCATTTTATGAGGCACTTCATGTTCTTAAATTTGGTCCTAACCTTTTGTCTACTTATTACATTACTCATATAAATAAAAAAGTAGAATTCTAGCTTGATAGAGGGGTGATTGAAGATATAAATAATGGGTTCAAAACTATTGCTTTTGGATATTATGATGACATTGACCATATGTATAAGCTAGGTGAAAGACTACATTTTTTTCTACTTCTGGCAAGAAAAGCTTTTTTTTCCATGGTTACACATGATGATAATGATATTTAGAAGTGGCATTATAGGCTTAGGCATATTATCTATGGTTACTTAAGATACATGGCCATTGGGATTCCATGCATGTCCCTTCCAAGCGGTGCATGCGAAGGATGCATTTTGAGAAAAAACCATAGGGATACCTTGTTATAATTTAAACTTCGAATGAGTGCATTATGAAAGTGCAAGGGTATTTAAATACGATAGTTACCAAATATAGCATAACATCCTACAAATACCCTTGTATCTTAGTGAGCCTTAAAATCCATGTCTTAAGTGGTTACTCAACTTATATTCATATTATACATGATGTAATAACTCTTAATATTCCTCACCTTATTAAATCACAGTCTTAGAGAGAAAATTTTAGAATTCTTCAAATTTAAAGGTTTGGTGAAGATTTGTGCTCGTTGTTATTGAGTAGAAAAAAATATGAGTTGAATGTTCTATTATTGGATATGTTCACAAATAAAGTGGAACTCCATGTCAATGTGATTGGTCCTTTCATGGAAAATTGGATTTCAAACAAATTTTAGTGCATCTTGGTTATCACAATGCATGATTGTAAGTTTCTCTAATTGTACTCCCATATTTGTCAATATTTGTTTGAGCTATATTGCTTCATAGATAGCTCCTTCTACTACAAGGTATTATTATTTAGTGGAAGAATTAGCAATAATTTTTGTTTCTTGTTTCCCTATATGATATAGGTGTAGACCCCAGAAAGAATACAAAGCTAGAGGTGGATTTTTTATCATTGATACAACCTACATAATCTACATCTATATAACTTTTTAAGAGGAACTTATCAATTCTCTTGAATTCTAAACCATATTTGGTAGTACCTTGTATGTACCTTAGAATTATTTTTACTTCCTTCCATTGTACCATATTTGGTTTTGGTATAATTATGAGGGATACTCACTATGAAACTGATATCTAGTCTTGTGTAAATTAGGTAGATAAGACTCCCAACTAATTGTTGATAGAGTGTTGCATCCACTAGAGGAGGGGAATCAAAGCATGATAGTTGTAAACCTAATATCATAGGAGTTTCTATAGGTTTACAATATTCCATATGATATTTTCTAGGAAGGTTCTTGGCATATTTGCTTTGTGAAACAAATATGTGATGATGGTTCTATTTTACCTCCAATCATAGGTAGTAATGTAATAACCCAAGATCAATCATGACAAAATATTTCTTCAAGTCTTATTTTGTGGCTAGAATAATAAATTCTAAACTACCTATGATGAAAAAATCATCTACATACACATTTATGAATACGATATCCTCCCTTTTTCTTTGTGATACAAACTTGGATCATACACATTTATTTTAAAATCATGATTTCTAAAATATTCATTTATCTTTATATACATGCTCGAGGAGCTTTTTTGAGATAATAAAGATATTTTATTAATTTGCATACATTTATTTCTTGTCTAAGTATTATGAATCCTTCTAGTTGTGTCATATAAAATTCCTTTTTTAGATCTTTATTGATAAAGGCACTTTTCATGTCCATTTGATAAAATTTCCATCCAAATTGTGTGGCTAGAGCAAAGATAACTATGATAAATAATTTTTGTTGTAGGGGTAAACATTTCTTCATAATCTATACCTTTTTTTTGTACATATCCCTTTTCTACAAGTCTTGCTTTGTGTTTATTAATATTTCCATTTAATTTATATTTAACTTTGAAGACCCATTTGCATCTAATAGCTCTTCTTCTCGATGGAATATCAACAAGATCCCAAGTCTTGTTTCTCATTAGTGCTTGATATTTAGTGTACATAATATTTTTACAAGCTATAGACTAAAGGGATTCATGTATTGTAGATGGATCAACTATACTCATTAGAGCCATAATTTCTACATTGTTAGACATACTTTGTGTTCTTGGTCTTGTAGAAGAGGTGTCTAGAACTCCATTTAAACCAAATATTTTCAATGTACTAATATACCATTTTAGCATTCTCCTTATGTGTTGCGGTGGAGTAGATAGATATTTTTAATCATTTATATCATTGAACAACTCTTCATTTGTAACTTCTTCATCACTTTCAATCATTATTGGAGTTGAGTTAGATAAATATTCTTCTTATGATGATGGTGTTTTTCCTTCTTCACCAAAGACAACATCATGACTATTATATATTTTATTTGAATCTAGACCAAATAGTATATAGGATTTTGATTCATCAATGTAGCCTAGTAAGATGCATTACTAAGATTTTTCATCCAATTTATGTCTATTTTACTTTGGACTGTGCATGTATGTTGTACAACCAAATACCTGAAGATGTGAGATTGATAATTTGTATCTACTCCATGCTTATTTTGGAATGATATGCTCAAGTGATGCAATGGGGGCTCTATTGATTAATTATATTATTATATATATAACTTCTTCACAAAAAGAGTGTTCAAGTTGTGAATACTTCAACATAATTCATACCATTGCCATGTGTTGAGTAGTGTTTTCACCCGATTGTGAAAACACACTTTCCAATAGGATTTGGATTCCAAATCCCCTCTTGCAAAGAAATTAAACAAGTAACTTCTCTAAGGTCTCCGCTATGTTAGAATTTTGCAAAATAATATGGTTCAATTTGAATGCTTGGAATACCTTAGTGATTGTAAGTAACTGTAAACAAGGGGCACAACTGGTTTATTTTATTTGACACTTCAATGATTGTTCGTTTGATCCAAATTAGTTCGATATGAGTCAATATTAATGATAAAACTATTTTGCTTTTAGATTTTGGTAGATTTTCAATTGTTTATTTGAATGACTGTAATTAAAATGAAATTAAATTTCCTATGAAATACAAATGCAAAAAAATAAAGAAGTGAAAATAAAATGCAAAGAGAATGGAACTAAAATACATTCATAATGCTGCAATCCTATTTGACAAAACTAAAGATATGAGGTTTTCTGCATACAACCTAACCTATTGAACCTGCAAACATGCACAATCCAGATAAGTTAAGTGTTGGTTTCTAGGGTTTTAACTATGGTTTCAAAATTTAGACATTCGCATGAAGCAACCAAGACAACTTGCATTAAACTCCATCTATAAGCCTAAAACTGGAAAGGAAAAAGATAAAAATTCAATCTTGCATGCAGAGAATAAATCCTTCTTTCTTGCCAATGAGATGTAACTCTTTGTAATTTCTATATTAAAAATATGTCAGTTTACAACAATAGAAGATTCCATTTTATCAAAACTAGAACAAATGAAGGAAAACGCTCCAAAAGCAGGCCCAGAATGGCCTATCACCTTCAGCTCTACAACTCTGCTCCTAGTGGTTTCTGACACCTATGCCTGTCTTCGCTTCTACTTTTAAACTTTCTGTTACGACTCCTTGTTTTGCCCTGTGATGCTTCGCTTCATCTCCCAGGTCGCTTTGTTTCATCTTCCTTCCTCTTTGTTGTTTTGGCCTTTTTGCTCGGGTTTGAAACGTTTGGCCTCCTCAACGAATGGTAACTGACGATCCTGAAATGTTATCATAGTCCCTCTGCCTCTATGACACGTGTTCAACACTTCCCTGCACATTCTATAATAGCCCACCATGAATCACGACAAAAAATAGCATGTCGTAATATCATGACGTTTTTATATCTGTAGCTTTGCTCCTCTACCTGTATCGCGAAAACAAGACATGTCACGATATCGCAACATTTTTCTATCAACAACCTTTTCCACCTTCATGCACCGCAAAAATGAGACATGTCGCAATATTGTGACATTTTTATGTCAATAGCCTTGCAAATGCAACCTGTCATGAAATCGTGATGTTTTTCTATTTCGGGTTGTGCAGATGCAACCTGTCGCAAAATCATGATGCTTTTCTCTTTCGGGCTATGCAGATGCAACCTGTCATGAAATCGTGATGTTTTTCTCTTTCGGGTTGTGCAGATGCAACCTGTCATGAAATCACAACGTTTTTCTCTTTTGGGCTATGCAGATGCGACCTATCATGAAATCACGATGCTTTTCTCTTTCGCTCTATCCTGCTACACTTGTCCGTGAAAACGCGACATGTCGCAAAATCGTGACACCATTTCATTTTGCACCATCTTCTTAATTTATGTCGTGAAATCGTGACACCATTTCATTTTGCACCATCTTCTTAATTTATGTCGTGAAATCGTGACACTTTTCTTCTATATCCACTTTGGTTGCTCTAGGTCACGAAACTCTGACATGTCACGATATCGCGACATATTTCCCTTGCTTAGCTTGTAGGTCGTTGCAAATCGTGAAAATGAGACAGGTCACGATTTCGTGACACCTTCTATCCTCATCTCTGTTATCGCCGACAAATCACAAAAATGCAACCTGTCGCGATTTCATGACAATTTCTTTCCTTTATTCCTTCCTCACTTTCCTATCGTGAAAACCTGACATGTCACGATATCACGACGTTTTTTCTCCTTTCCCTGTTCTGACTACTTTGACCATGATTTCATGACATGTCGCGATATCGCGATAATTATAGTGCCTTATCTTCTTTCTCCTCTATGAACCGTGATTTCATGACATGTCATGATATCATGACATTTTCGGTCAACACTTCTTCCTGCCTGATTTAACCGCGATTTCATGACAAGTCGTGAAATCGTGATAATTTCTGTACTTGGCTGTTTTACCCATCAAACATCGTGAAAACACAACATGTCACGATATCGTGAAAACTTTGAGTCTTCAACTTAATTCTTTGTCCTGCATCACAAAAATGAGACATGTCGCGATATCGCGACATTTTTGGCATCTTGTTCTGTTTGACCGCTTTGACCGTGATTTCACAACACATCACAAAATTGCAACATTTTCTCATCCTGCTGCATTTTGTTACTCTTGGCCGCAAAAATGTGACATGTCGTGAAATCGTGACACTTTTCCATTCCATTGCACTTCGCTTGTCTAAGCTGCAAAAACGTGACATGTCGCGATATCGCGACACTTTTCTTTTTCTGAGTTGCGACAGAGCAACATGTCACGATATCATGACAACATTTTCATTTCTGGCCACGACGGAGCAACATGTCGTGATATCATGACAAATTTCTTTTCTAAGCCGTGACGGAGCAACATGTCGTAATATCGTGACAACCTTCTTTTCTAAGCCACGATAGAGCAACATGTCACGATATCGTGACAACTTTCTTTTCTTGCTTTTCTTTGCTCTTTTAACATCTGGGCCACTGCAATATTCTTGGAAAGCATGCAAAAAAGGGGGGTCCCCAATTTTGGGGTGTGTTGTGGAGCAACCACAAAAAATGGTGACTGCTAGGAAATGCTCCTGAGCATTTTGGTGAGAACCTAACCTGAAAGTATACAAACTTGGAAACAGGCATTAGCACATAAGAAATATAAACAAATGCCAATAGATAAAAAATACATGAATCATTAGAATCATTAAGTATCAGCTCGATGTGTGCAATGTGTTTCATTCCCTATCGTTTGAAATTGATCAACATTCCATTGTCAGTTTCACTTATGATTTGTATGCAAGGCTATGAATGATTTGTGCAGGATTTGATGTATGATGAAGATGCTAAAGATATAACAACCTGCTTTGCAAAGGCTCAAACCTTATAATATCATGAACAAACATATTAAAATTGTCAAACCCCCTTAGGACCAAATAAATATATGTATACTAAATTAATTTATTAGATCCCAAAGTTGGTTATGTGTCACTACCATCTTGAACCCATGTGCAAGTGTAAGTGAAATCAAAACTTTGGGGAATAGGATTCCCAACCTAAGCGAGATGGGAATTTAACCCTATCCTTACTATTCTGATCTGGAGTTCATTACCTCATCTTGAACAAAATGATTTAACCTGTTATGGATGAAACTGTCAAGCTAGCCTATCTGTATGAGCAGTCAGTGGTCTTATTTTTAGACAAGACATGTTGCCACGCATGAGCATACTCCACTGCTAGCCAGGCATCTATAGACTTGGTGGAGATTAACCCCATAATCCATGATTTGGTTCTACTTTGATTTCTTGGACCTTGGGGATGACTACCCATCCTTACAAGGGACATATAGTACGATCCTTTCAATCCAAAATTAATAGATAAATGAAAAATATTTACTTTGGAATTTTAGATTATTGAATGAGAAAAATAGAAGCTTTGGGGAATCAAATTCTCAACCTAAGTGAGATGAGAATTTAGACCCTATCCTTACTACTTCATGAAGGTCAATCAGAGCTTTGGGGAATCGGATTCTCAACCTAAGCGAGATGAGAATTAGACCCTATCCTTACTACTCCATGAAGGTCAAATCAGAGCTTTGGGGAATCGAATTCTCAACCTAAGCGAGATGAGAATTAGACCCTATCCTTACTACTCCATGAAGGTCAAATCAGAGCTTTGGGGAATCGTATCCTCAACCTAAGTGAGATGAGGATTTAACCCTATCCTTACTACTCTGATTTTAGACTTTAAGCATTATGGGAGTGGTAAAAAACACTATTTAAGGATTATGTTGCATGATGGGACAGACACGAAATACTCCTTTCGCCTAACCTTTTCTTCCAAGCAAGGTTTTGATCATTTTGCTCAAGATTCTTTTTAATGTGTATAGAATGTGCTTGGTTCAATATAGCTCGGGCACCAGTTCCCAACCTTAGGATCCTTTTAATATATGTTATGTAATAACCCTAAGAGGATTCGACACCTTTTCAATGATTGTACATGACATGAAGGTGCAACTAAGATGAAATATATATGCAGTGTGGAATGTAACATGAGATATGAATGCATTGCCTTTTGAATTGTAGATGGAGTATATATCATCTACTTTACCATAATGTGAAAAACTAACAAATTCATGCATCACAAGTTCCAAACGATATTATTTAATGTGTTTGCAATATTCGTGGAGCTTTCTGCAATACAATTTCGATGTTTCATATACTCCAAGTCTAAGACATAAGTTAACATCTCAAAAACAGTTTTTTCATCATTTTTTTTTTCTTTTTATAAACAAGCCAAACATGTCAAATGAAATCAGACACTTAACTTAAATCCTAACTAAACTAGTAATCCTAAAACAAAAAAAAACAAAATTTGAAAATCCATACCAAAACCGAAAAATATAATACCAATCTCCTACGACTTAAGGGCTAAAATAGTGCTTTAAAACATGCCCATTAACTGGTAACATCAGATCCTTCCCTTCTAAATTTCTTAACCTGAAGGTATTTTTCCCTAGAATTTCAAAAATTTGATAAGGGCCTAACCAAAGACAATCAAATTTTTGATGATTCCCCTTTTCTTCATGTCTTTTATCCCATAATAAGACTAAATATGAAATTTTGAAGGACTTAATTTTAGCTCTTCTGTCAAATCATCTTTTAACAACCTCTTGGTGTTTACTCATGTGAATCATGGCTTCCTCCCTTTTTTCATCGAGGTGAAGTAAATGGCTTAGTCTGGCTTCAGTGTGGTTATCTGTTCCCAAGTATTCTTGCATGAAATGTAGGGTTTGCAGCTTCAAGTTTGCAGGAAATATTGGGTCTTGTCCATAGACCAAATGATAGGGTGTATTTCCTATTGAGTCTTTTATTCTGGTCCTATCTTCCCAAAGAGCAAACTTTAACTGGCTGTGCCAATCTCAAGGGTTCTCTTCCAGTAATTTCTTAATGATATTCAACAAATTTTTGTTTGAGGATTCTACCAAACCATTTCCTTGCGGGTAATAGTTAGATGCGAATTTTAAACTCACTTTATTGTCATATGCCCAATCTGCCAATTGCGTGGAAACAAAAGCTTTACCATTATCACTAACGATAGAATCGAGCATTCCAAACTTGTTATGATGTGATCCTCAAGGAATTATATTACAATTTCTGTAGTGGCATGTTTTGTAGGAACTACTTCTCTCCACCTTGTACAATAATTT
Source organism: Wollemia nobilis (assembly GCA_028583015.1). NCBI lineage: Eukaryota > Viridiplantae > Streptophyta > Pinopsida > Araucariales > Araucariaceae > Wollemia > Wollemia nobilis. The sequence continues at coordinate 6,679,299 of JAQPPZ010016892.1, read as the reverse complement.
GTAGCTATTAGTATGAATTTATGGGAATCAAAAGAATTTGGGTTAATAACCCCAATGAAATCTAATCCCCATTGTGCGAATGGTCTCATCTCAACTACGGGTTGTAATGGCATGGCTGTTTTTCTTTCTCTGTTGGCAGCTACTTGACAAATGTGGCAAGATCGTACATGAGCGTGTGCATATTTAAAAATGTGAGGCCAATAGTATCCTGCTCTCAAGATTTGATGTGCTGTAGCATTGGCCGCACCATGGCCAGTTCCATATTTCCCATGAAATTCCTGTAGAACCTTGGCAACTTCTTCTTTATTTAGGCATCTCAAGTAAATCCCCTCGTGGTTTTTCCTATAAAGAACACCAGATCTAATCAGATAATTAACAGATTTAAGTCTTAAAGCATTTCTTTGAGTGGAATTCAAATTGTATGGGCACTTACCGTTTAATATAAAATGTACAATGTCAACATACCAGTCATCTTTAGAAATGTATTCTGCATTTGAATATTGGCATGTCATTTGCAGATTATTCTTAGTAATCGTCTTCACAAGTCCCTGTCCTCGAACTAGTTTCATGGGTTGGATTTCAAGATCAAATTCTTGGATAGTAGAAATCCATTTACCTCTTTTCTCTCCTAGCTCATTCTGTAAAAACATAGTTTTGATAGCAGGGTCAGGCACAATGGCAAAAACTCTGTTGTGCACAATGTAATGTTGGAATTTTTTTACCATTTTAAAGATTTCGTACATTTGCTTATTGAGGATAGAATACCTCAATTGAGAATCTTTTAAAGGAGCACTTAAAAATGCTATGGTATTTTTTGTGCTATCCTCACCTTTCTGGTTCAAGACACTCGCAAAAGAGTGTTCCGATGCAAAAGCATAAATATAGAAAGGTTTAGCATAGTTTGGACTTATGAGGGCAGGGGCTCTGGAAATGGCATCTTTAATGTTTTGAAAGGCCACCCTAATTTTCTCATTCCATATGACATCTACATCCTTCTTGAGCATCTTGTTCAACGGTTTGGCTATCTCAATGAAGCTTGAAATAAACTTCCTCACAAAATTAATTTGCTTGAAGAAAGATCTCAACTCCTTTTTACTACTCGAGAGAGGCAAGTTTTGGATAGCTTCTATCCTTTCTGGGTCAATGGATATACCTTCTTTTGAAATGATATGACCAAGTAGTCTTCCTTCTATTACTCCAAAGATGCATTTTTTGGGATTTAAAGAAATTCCATGCTCTCTGTATCTTTGAAGAACCATTTTCAAATCCTTGACATGGTCTTCTCTTTTCTTTGAAAATACTGGAATATCATCCACATACACAATGATACACTTGCCTATAAGCCCTTTGAATGCATAGTCCATGGTGCGTTGAAATGTTGCACCAGCATTTAACAGTCCAAATGACATCCTTCTATAGGCAAACGTCCCCCATTTGGTTGTGAAGGCTGTTTTCATCCTGTCATTGGGATGAATAAGAATTTGGTTATATCTAGAATATCCATCAAGAAAAGACATCATTTCAGATCCATTCACTATTTGTAAAATTTCATCAATGGATGGCAATGGATAGTTATCCTTTTGAGAAGCCTTGTTAAGATTTCAAAAATATATACATAGCCTAATCTCTCCACTCTTCTTTCTTACTGGAATGAGGTTAGCAACCTAGGTTGAGTGCCTAACAGGAAAAATAATCTTTGCTTCCAATAATCTCTTGACCTCCTTTTCTATTAAGGGCTCCAATAACAGGTTAACAACTCGTTGTATTTGTCTAAAAGGCTTGGAGTATGGATTTAGAGGAATGGTATGTGTAATGGCATTTTGGTTGTATGTTTTCAATTCATTATAATTCCAAGCAATGCAATCCACGTAGTGTTTTAGGGCATGCATTATATTTTCTCTTTCTTCAGCTGTACATGCCTTTGCGATGTACACTTCCCATGGATTGTCTGCACTCCCTAGATTAATTAGATCACATGCATCTTTGGGAAGTGGACCCTTTTTTTATTTTCTGGCCTTGTATCCCATATCGAACATTTTCTCCAATGAAACTGTCTTTAGGTATTTTTTTGGATTGAAATGTAGTTTCACTTTCATTTTCTGCTTCTTCTTGCCATCTTTGCTCCTCATCAATCACCTGGTTTTCAAAAATACCTGAGTTTGTGACAAATTTGAATATGTGTCTGTCGTTTTCAAAAACTTGGAAATTCTTGACATTATCAGGTATTGATGGACAAGGAACTAATTCGATGGAGAACTTTTTACACCTTTTTATATCAACTGGATTTAACATGCCTGTGACAAATTCAAGAGAATCTGCTATGCGATTTCATTTTCTAGAAATAAGGACTATATTGAAAGCATCGAATTCCTCAATGAGGTCCATTACCCTACTTCTATAAAGGCTCAGTCTCTTATCGTGGCATGTATATTGTCCTTTAATCTACTTTACTACCAGTTCAAAATCTCCCAATACTTTCAAGCATTTAACCTTTTTTCTCAACGCCAGTTGTAAACCAAAAATCAGTGCTTCATATTCTGCCATGTTGTTCGTGCAAGGAAATTGTAGTCTATAAGTAGCCAATAATGGTTTACTTCCTGGGCAAGTGAGATTGACTCCGGCTCTCGCTCCTCGTTTGGATTTGGATCCATCAAACCTAAGCAACCATATGAAATTATTTCCCTCAAGAGAGCTACCATGAAATGTTTCCCTTTGAGGCTCTTCGAGTAGCTTCTTCAAAATAAAATGCATAAACCCCCAACTCGGTTCGAATCATCGAACTTCATTTGGCTTATTAAATTCGTTATAATTTCCTTAAGCCTCGGTTCATTTTCTACTCCGATTTGATTCGCGATTCCTTTCCGGGGTAGCCACATATGTGAGCAATCGGTTGAAAAATAGCCATTCAAAGTTTTCATCCAATCCCTTGCAAGTAGCATTCCATATCTACTTGGGATATTAACAACCGTAATGTCGACCACTTTTTGGACCCTGGGTTCAGAATTTAGTTGAATTTGGACATCATATAGGGTCCCTACCACATTTACCTCAGATCAGTCCAATTGCAAAACCTTGCATTTGGATGAAACAGGTTGTGGACCTAGAATTTGACATATCTATGAAGTCATGAGATTGCTCGTGGCACCCGTGTCCACCAAACAATTATGCAAATTATTACCAGCAATTCTCAGAGTCAATAAGAATGGCGGGACATCCCGTCTCTCCTTTCGTAAAATCAAATGGGACTCAACTTCCTTTCCCTTCCACACGCCTTTATCAATGCTTATTTTTGGCTAGGCAATCTAGCCGCTTCTAAGAATGAAAGGCTTGATTTGTACTTCTTTAGATCCTCCACTATGTCTATGCGTCATTAGGCATTTCTCTTCTAAGTGGAGGAGGAGGATTATTATTCGCCTTAGTATCCAGAGGAAGGATAGAGTTATTTGGTGGTGTTGATGATGTTTTAGGGGCTTTATATTTACTTCTCAAATGATATCCGTGATTCCCCTTTTGAAACTCTCAAAAAGCTTGCACATCCTGTTCCAAAATTTCATCTTCTTCTTCCTCACTCTCACCTTCTTGACGATATAAAGTTTCCACCACCATAATGTTATCATCTTGATGTTGGGGTGGACCATCACTTGGCACAATTTCCATGTCATCTACTTGAGCTTGGAGACAATGAGTGTATCTTGTGATTTCAGGACAATTCCTCTCATTGTGATCCTTTGTATTGTACAATCTGCACCCCTTTTCCCATGCAAAATTGAAAAGATTCAAAAGGGAACTGGATTGACTGGGTCCTGCAGAAGTATCTAGTTTATTGGCAATAGGGGCAGGTACTCCTCCATTGTTTGGCTTTGTGTTCCAATGTCTCCCTCTATTGTTAAAATTTTGATTTGAGTGAGGGGCATGGGACTCATACTTTTGCTTTTGAACCATGTCATTACTCAGTTTATGAACCATCTTCTTGAGCTCTTCAACATCCGAATAAATCTCTTTCGGTGGAGCTACATTATTGTTAGTTCCCATTGGGTTTGCATAATTCATGGGATCTTGATTTAAAATTTGAGTCATATTTTGAGTAATTTGATTCACATATGGATTTACACTTTGGATCGAAGTTGGATTTGGGAAAGGAACTATAGCCTAAGAATTAACCTGGCTGGTTCCTTGCATAGTCGATTGACTATTTTGCAAAAATGTGGGAACAGGTGGAATGGATGTGATCGGTTGGATCGGAATGGGTGCATAGGCAGGTGTTGGTGGATATGGTTTTTGATATGGGAAAGCATTCATGTTTGGCATTTGTGGTGCCATGATCTGATTTACCATGGGAGCTTAACCATATGGAGCATATTGTCCCATCATAGGCATCTGGGGCAACCCATAGCCTTGTGGTGTCATTTGTTGCTCGATGGTCATAGCTTCGTTGTAAGATAAGGTGAGCATGGTGACTTGAGGATTTTTCCTGGAAAACATCATTGTCATCGGATCCAATGCCCCAAAATAGATTTGTAAAGATCCTACGGGGTCTATGGTAAAATGTTGAACTGCTCTATTATAACATTTTTAGAATCTTTGATTAAAGGTTCTGATTGGTTCACCCTGGCCCATTTTGCATGTAATAAATTGATTGTAGATGGTTGCAGGATCCAACGGTGACCTAAACTGATTGACAAATGCGTTCTCCATTTGTGTCCATGAAGTGATCGAGCCAGTAGGTAGGCAAAGATACCATTCATAGGCCACTGGGTCTAGGCTCATGGGAAAAAGTCTGCAAGCCACATCTTCATGTTGAACTTGCAATCTTATCAGAACGTCCCTATAGGCTTGGATATGCTCCTCTGCGGTCCTTGGGCCATCTGGTTTATATTTGGGCAAGAATATTTCTATGTTCTTAGGGATTTCATGGATATCCCCTACAATATTCAAAGGAATATTATTAGCTCCATACCAAGGAGTTGTTGTAGGTTGGGCCATTTGACTCAGAATTGATGAGGACAACCCTACAAGAGTGGTGGAAATGGTACTGATGATAGGTACGCTAGTGGCAATTGATACCATTGGTGTAGGTCCGCTCAATGTTCCTAAAATAGAAATATCTTTTGTGACAAGGCTATCTGGTAGGTTCACAGCTTGCTTGGTTTTATTTTTTGGAGTACAAGTGAGTGTAAGGTCATGGAATATGGTTTCCCTAGTTGTTCTGGACCTAGTTGCGATACGACACAGTGGGTCCAGTTTGCCTGATGAAACTCTCGATATCTCCAAGAAAACCTACAACACAAAAAAGAAACTGCAGATTAGCTGTTAATGAGATTTAAGAAATAATTTCAAAATCGAATCAAAAACACATTATTTCTGTATGAAAATAAAAATAAATTAAACCAATTCGACCCTTCTTCTAGCACCAATCTGTTGAGTAGTGTTTTCACCCAATTGTGAAAACACACTTTCCAATAGGATTTGGATTCCAAATCCCCTCTTGTAAAGAAATTAAACAAGTAACTTCTCCAAGGTCTCCGCTATGTTAGCATTTTGCAAAATAATTTGGTTCAATTTGAATGCTTGGAATACCTTAGTGATTGCAAGTAATTGTAAACAAGGGGCACAACTGGTTTATTTTATTTGACACTTCAATGATTTTTCGTTTGATCCAAATTAGTTCGATGTGAGTCAATATTAATGATAAAACTATTTTGCTTTCAGATTTTGGTAGATTTTCAATTGTTTATTTGAATGACTATAATTAAAATGAAATTAAATTTCCTGTGAAATACAAATGCAAAAAAATAAAGAAGTGAAAATAAAATGGAAAGAGAATGGAACTAAAATACATTCAGAATGTTGCAATCCTATTCGACAAAACTGAAGATATGAGGTTTCCTGCATACAACCTAACCTATTGAACCTGCAAACATGCACAATCCAGATAAGTTAAGTTTTGGTTTCTAGGGTTTTAACTATGGTTTCCAGATTTATACATTCGCATGAAGAAACAAAGACAACTTGCATTAAACTCCATTTATAAGCCTAAAACTAGAAAGGGGAAAGATAAACATTAAATATTGCATGCAGATAATAACTCCTTCTTTCTTGCCAATGAGATGCAACTCTCTGTAATTTTTTTACTAAAAATATGTCAGTTTACAACAACAGAAGCTTCCAATTTATCAAAACCAGAACAAATGAAAGAAAATGCTCCAAAAGCAGGCCCAGAATGACCTTTCACCTTCAGCTCTGCAACTCTGCTCATAGCGGTTTTTGACCCCTATGCCTATCTTCGCTTTTGCTTTTAAAATTTCTATTACAGCTCCCTATTTTGCCCTATGACACTTTGCTTCATCTCCCAGGTTGCTTTGTTTCATCTTCTTGCATCTTTGTTGTTTTGGCCTTCTTGCTCGGGTTTGAAACGTTTGGCCTCCTTAGCGAATGGTAACTGACGATCCTGAAATGTTATCATAGTCCCTCTGCCTCTATGACACGTGTTCAACACCTCCATGCACATTCTGTAATATCCCACCATGAATTGTGATAAAAAATAGCATGTTGCGATATCGTGATGTTTTTATATCGACATCTTTGCTCCTCTACCTGTATCACAAAAACAAGACATGTTGCGATATCGCGACGTTTTTCTGTCAACAACCTTGTCCGCCTTCATGCATTGCAAAAATGAGACATGTCACGATATCATGAAATTTTTATGTCAACAGCCTTGCAAATGCAACCTGTCATGAAATCGTGATGTTTTTCTATTTCGGGTTGTGCGGATGCAACCTATCACGAAATCATGACACTTTTCTCTTTTGGGTTGTGCAGATTCAACCTGTCGTGAAATCGTGATGCTTTTCTCTTTTGTGCTGTGCAGATGCAACCTATCATGAAACTCCGACATGTCATGATATCGTGACATATTTCCCTTGCTTAGCTTGTAGGTCACCGCAAATCGCAAAAATGAGACAGGTCACGATTTCGTGACACCTTCTATCCTCATCTCTGTTGCCGTCGACAAATCATGAAAATGCAACCTATCGTGATTTCATGACAATTTATTTCCTTTATTCCTTCCTCACTTTCTTGCCATGAAAACCTAACATGTCGCGATATCGTGACATTTTTTCTCCTTGCCCTATTCTCACTACTTTGACTGCGATTTCATGACATGTCACGATATCACGACAATTCTGGCACCTTATCTTCTTTATCCTCTATGAACCGTGATTTCATGACATGTCGTGATATGGTGATATTTTTGGTCAACACTTCTTCCTGCCTACTTTAACCATGATTTCATGACAAGTTGCGAAAACATGACATGTCACGAAATCGCGACAATTTTTGTACTTGGCTGTTTTACCCATCAAACATCGTGAAAACACATGTCGCGATATTGTGACAACTTTGAGTCTTCAACTTAATTCTTTGTCCTGCATCACAAAAATGAGACATGTCGTGATATCGTGAAATTTTTGGCATCTTGTTTTGTTTGACCGCTTTGACCATGATTTCATAGCACGTCACAAAATCATGACATTTTCTCATCCTACTGCATTTTGTTACTCTTGACCATGAAAATGTGACATGTCACAAAATCGTGACACTTTTCCATTCCACTGCACTTTGCTTGTCTGAGCTGCGAAAACATGACATGTTGCGATATTGCGACACTCTTCTTTTTTTGAGCCGCGACGGAGCAACATGTCATGATATCGCGACAACTCTGCTTGCAGCGTTTTTTGACCCCTGTTCCTATCTTCACTTTTGCTTTTAAATTTTTTATTATGGCTCCCTATTTTGCCTTGTGACGCTTAGCTTCATCTCCCAGGTCACTTCGTTTCATCTTCCCGCCTCTTTGCTATTTTGGCCTTTTTGCTCGGGTTTGAAATGTTTGGACTCCTCAACGAACTGTAACTGACGATCCTGAAATGTTATCATAGTCCCTCTGCCTCTATGACACGTGTTCAACACCTCCCTTCACATTCTGTAATAGCCCGCCATGAATCACGATAAAAAATAGCATGTCATGATATCACAATGTTTTTATATTGGTAGCTTTGCTCCTCTACCTGTATCATGAAAACAAGACATGTCGCGATATCGCGACATTTTTCTGTTAATAGCCTTGTCCGCCTTCATGCACCGTGAAAATGAGACATGTTGCGATATCGCAAAATTTTTATGTCAACAGCCTTGCAAATGCAACCTGTCATGAAATCATGATGTTTTTCTGTTTCAGGCTATGCAGATGCAACCTATCGCAAAATCGTGATGCTTTTCTCTTTCAGGCTGTGCAGATGCAACCTGTCGTGAAATTGTGACGCTTTTCTCTTTCGGGCTGTGCAGATGCAACCTATCACGAAACTCTGACATGTCATGATATCATGACATATTTCCCTTGCTTAGCTTGTAGGTCGCCACAAATAGTGAAAATGAGACAGGTCACGATTTTGCGACACCTTCTATCCTCATCTCTGTTGCTGTCGACAAATCGCAAAAATTCAACCTATCGTAATTTCATGATAATTTCTTTCCTTTATTCCTTCCTCACTTTCCTGTCGTGAAAACCTAACATGTCGTGATATCACGACGTTTTTTCTCCTTGTCCTATTCTGACTGCTTTGACCGCGATTTCATGACATGTTGCGATATCACGACAATTCTGGTGCCTTATCTTCTTTCTCCTCTATGAACCGTGATTTCATGACATGTCACGATATGGTGATATTTTTGGTCAACACTTCTTCCTGCCTGCTTTAACTGTGATTTCATGACAAGTCACAAAAACATGACATGTCACGAAATTGCAACAATTTCTATACTTGGCTATTTTACCCATCAAACATCGCGAAAACACATGTCGCGATATCGCGACAACTTTGAGTATTCAACTTAATTCTTTGTCCAGCATCGTGAAAATGAGACATGTCGTGATATCGCAACATTTTTGGCATCTTGTTCTATTTGACCGCTTTGACCGCGATTTCATAGCACGTCACAAAATTGTGACATTTTCTCATCTTGCTGCATTTTGTTACTCTTGGCCATGAAAACGCAACATGTCGTGAAATCGTGACACTTTTTCGTTCCACTGCACTTCACTTGTCTGAGCTGCGAAAACATGACATGTCGCGATATCGCGAAACTCTTCTTTTTTTGAGCTGCGATGAAGCAACATGTCATGATATCGTGACAACTTTCTTTTCTGAGCCGCGACGGAGCAACATGTCGCAATATCACGACAACCTTCTTTTCTGAGCCGCGATAGAGCAACATATCGTGATATCGCAACAACTTTCTTTTCTTGCTTTTCTTTGCTCTTTTAACATCTGGGCCACTGCAATCTTCTTGGAAAGCATGCAAACAAAGGGGGGTCCCCAATTTTGGGGTGTGTTGTGGAGCAGCCACAACACCATGATTATTTTATTTATACATTCTACAATACCATTTTGTTATGTTGAGTAGGCTGGTATTAAATGTCATTGAATACATTGTTCCTTCAAAAAAGCTAAAAGTTTAATTATTGGTAAATTTTCCCCTTTATATGAGTGAAATACATGAATATTTCTTCCTATGGAGGTCTTTACTTGGGCCTTAAAGTTTTGAAAGTAGAAGAATGCTTTATATTTTCTCTTCAAAAAATATACCCACATTTTTCAGGTATGATGATCAACAAAGAGTTGAAAATACTTGATCCTATTGTAACTTGGAGCCATGGGTCCACATATATTGGTATGAATTAAATAAAGATATGCCTTGTATCATTATTCTATGGTTTTAAAAGGAGATCTATGTTGCTTCCCAACCAAGAAACAATGAAAAATATCTATATATTTTTGTAAAGGAGAAAGACATTCGATCGTATTTTTGTTTTGTAATGGAATAAGGTGACCATAGCGCAAATGTCCATATCATTAGTGCCAAAGTTATGTAGATATTTTGGAGTTGAAAAATAATGTTAAGTTTTCATGATGCATTGTGTTAATTTCAAACTACTTTCCCTTTCCTTTTCCATATGCAACAACTTTGGCATTTTTAGTTTTATCATAAATTTTGTATACCTTCGATCTTTGTTGCTTATCAAATTCAAACTTTAAATTATGGTCAAGTAGTTGATTGACATAGAGTAGATTTCTTGTGAATCTTAAAACATATAACATCTATGTTATTCTCCATTCGTGTGATCCAAGTCATAATTTTACATCAACTATTCCTTTTCGCTCATAGGATGTGTCATCCCTAAGAGAAACTTTTCCTTCATGTCTTGAATACCTTAAATTTTGAAACTATTTTTTTTATTTCTATCATGTGTCTAGTTTCTCCTAAATTAATATACCAAATATAATTAAGTTGGGAATATGTAGCTAATGTATGTTCTTTTTTGTGATGATTATCTTGATGCCTTTGAATGACTACTTCCATTTAAGAGGTACTTGTTCCTCTTTTTTATTTGAATGTGATACCTCTTCCTTTTGAAGTATGTTCACCAATTTATCAAAACTTGGTATTTTCTCGATAAAATTTAGTATAGTCACAAAAAAATTATACTTGGATGGGAGCAATCTCAAAATAATATATAATAACATTTCATCAAGTACTTGAGTTCCTATTGCTTGCAATGATGCTCACAAATCTATAATTCTCCTCATGAATGCTTTTAGATTTTATCCACTCTTTATCTTTAGAAAATTGATTTGGTTTTGGAGGAATATAATTTGATTTTAGATCTTGGTTTTAAATATTATATTCAACTTCTACCATGCATCTTTGGTTGCGGTCATATCTCTAATGTATGCTTGGACTTAATTTTCTACTCCAAACATGATAATTAGTCTTTCATTTATATCCACATTATCAAAATTTATTTTATATTCTCCTTCTATAGTAGGAAAATTATTTCTTCCATCTCATACATTCCAAACTTCCTCAGAATCAAGGTATATCATGAGTTTGGTCTTATAGGAAACATAATTGTTTTCTCTTAACAACTAGGAATCTAGAAATAAAAATTTTGGTGCCCCACTAGCCATGAAAAACTTTTATAAAATTCTAAATTTCTTATTTTATTGAGTCCACTTTAACAATTTCTTTCCAATGAGTATATATATCCCTACACTTGAATTTCAATTACTATTTAAAAATACATGAGAGAATTGTCTCTTACTGAGTAGAGGGAATGTTTCTTCCTCTATGGAAAATTTCTTTAGAATATTTCCTTTTTTCAATTTTCAAATAATATTTTACCAAATATTTTTGAATGAATAATTTATTCCTTTTCAAAAATTTATACCTTTTTTGTCTCTTGATGATAATTAAACCACCATAAAAGCCTCTTTTTCACTATTCACTTTATGTGCGCTCCTTCCTTTAAAAAAACACTTTGTCTAAATTCTCTGGTGCTTCTTTGAAAATTTTGTATTTTCAAATTTATCATGCAATATTTTGGATAATTAATGCAAATTGATTTTCTTCAAAACAATCATATATCACCCTTCTCTGTCTTCAAATTCCATTGGTGTCAGTCACTAGTATGATGGATTCATTAGTATCCTTTGCCATCTGGGTGCCTAGGTAAATATTTCCTATTATCTAGGGTGCATGATCATATTACACTTCAAAAATTCTTCATCATGATGATCTTATTTTATAGGGAATAATTTTCTCTGTTCAAATGCTTTCCCAAGTCTTAATGCAATTTTATAGCTACTACTTTGAGCTCTTTCCTAAGGCTATTTTGCTAGATGAGATGGTTTTTACACTATGTTTTTCTTCAATTTTTGTTTCATATATATTGCTTTCTATGACTTTGTTCCTTCTCATTCAATGTGAGATTTCTTTTTTTATCTAAAGAGAATGCATTATATGAGATTATTTCTTTTATTTGTTCTTCCTTTTATTACTTATCTTTTGTGTTCTCCATTTTATGATTTATCTTCTATATTCTCCGTTAAAAATTTTAAACTTAGCTTGATGGGTAAGTTACCCATGATCCACTTTGTAACATCCAAGTGCTAAACTTGTCTATGCAAGGTCCATGTGATCATGTTTAGATAAATCATTTGTCCTCTTTTACATACACAATCTTATTCATGCAAATATTGATTTGTTCTACTTTTAGAACATTTATACTTTGTTGATGCCTCTTCTTGAATGTGATTTGAATTACTTTGAGTATGATTTTCTAATATTATATATTTTGCTAAATGTTATCTTGAACCATTCTCTAAACCCTTAAAAACTAGTTTTTCCTTTTCTTGTTGCCAGTAATGATGGCTACCTACAATTTTTGTTCTTTAAAACAAGAATAACAATTATCACCTTTTAATGTTGAATGCAATTTTAAAATAATTAATGGTTTGTTTAAAGGAATGTTCCAAAAACTTGTTCTTATATTCCATTTTTTAGATCTTTTACTGCTCCTTGGTGATTCACAAAGGCTTGGGCCTTTAAACTAACGTGGATCAAATATCTTTGTGTTTCATAGTAATGTTCCCTCTTGGGATGTGCTTAAAGCCTTTTAAGGGGAGATATTATTTTTGTAATGTTTTTAAGAAATTATAAGGAGCTTCCTTAGGCTTCCTCTTCTTGCCTTACAATGACAATGACTTATTTTATTTCTTGTTTAAATTTACCTAGTTGTTTTCTATAGGCTTTAATGGCCTTTTGTCTTTAGAAAATATTATAATCCTTTTTTAAAACTTGAAAGTTGCCAGGTTTTTTCATAGTAATATTTCTTGAATGTGTCATGGAAATCTCCTTCACAATCACAAATTTATAGATGGTAGATTTACCCTTGAAATATCTTATATTGAACTTGAAATTTTCCTCAAATAGAGTGCACCTTTGGCTATCTTTGTGTTGAAGCTTAGAGAAGGATCAAAATGAGAATTATTTCTTTCTTCTACCTAATCTAATACCACATGTTAGAATTTAATATTAAAATTAATTGCATTATGAAAGTTCAAAGGTATTTAAATATAGTAGTTTTACAAATATGGCATAACATCCTACAACTATCATTGTCCCTTAGTGAACCTTACATACCATGTGTTGAGTGGTTACTAAAATTATATTCAAATTATACACAATGTAATAACTCCTAACATACTTTTCTGAAAGGATTTGCTAGGAAGGTCTGTCATCATTTGGAGATTATACATAGTGATATTTGTGGGTGTATATGCACATATCTTTTAAAAAAATAGACACTTCTTTTGATTGATTATGTTTCTAGATAAGTGTGGCTATACATTATTCATACTAAGGATGAGGTATTTGATAGGCTTTATGCTTTTGAGAATTTTGTTAAAAATCGACTAGATAGAAGGATGAAGTGTCTAATACAAGATGGGGTGGTGAATATGTTGGTCATTATTTTCATAATTTTTTTTCCTCGTAGGATAACATATTAGAGTAGTATTCACTACACTCTTGAATATAATGGTGTGACTAAAAGAAAAAATAGGGAAATCATAGATATGAAACATTGTATGATTCATGCCAAGAGACTAGACCATAAGTTTTGGGGTGAGGTTATCACTTGTATAGGATATATCATTAACATAGTTTCTACAAAGGAAATATTAGGGATGATACCTTTTGAGAGATCTATAAGGGATATGCTAGATCTATCTTGATTCTATATCTTTAGGTCTTTAGCATGGGCTCATATACCCAAGGATTTTTAAAAGAAGGAGACACCAAATAGTCATATCATATCTATTATCTTCAAAGACACAAGGTATTAACTAGAAGACAAGTCATCTTTGATGAGGTTATTCTAGGAATTCCTTCCACTCCCCCTTTGGAACAATTAACTATTGATTCTTTTGATTCTTTGTCTAATATAGATTTAGGATGTTCTTTAGATATCTTGGTTGGTTATCTTACCATTAAATCATCTTTACCTTCATATTTCTCAAGTGGTTGTTCCCTATTTTTTAATTTGACCCTTTCATAGGAAAATTCTCCCATAGTTTCTTCCTATAGAGAAGGGAAGTATGAGAAAAATACATCAATTTAGAATGTTCTAGCCTTGCATAATTAGGTGAGTGACGATGAGTTGAATTCTTTTGTTTTAGTTTTTGATGTTGAGATAATGAAAGATACACATGATTCTTCTATTTTTTCTACACCTAAATGGGTTAAGAAACTTCTAAAGGATGCTCAACCTATTATATATCTTGAGAGATATCAAAAGGATCCTTCTCAAGCTTTAATTTTTAATGTCTCCTATTCATAGGATCCTCTCACATACTCATAGACTAAGAGCAAGTCTAAATGGAAAGATGCTATAGTGGTAGAGTATGAGGAACTAATGTAGAACATGATTTGGGAGTTGAATCATCTTATAGAAGGGAAGAATATTATGGGGTCTAAATGGGCCTACAAGGACAAATAAATATTAGATGGTTAGGTAGAAAAATAAAAGGTATGCCTTATCACCAAGGATTTATCTCAATATTAGTATGTGGACTATTCTAATATTTTTGCACTTGTGGACAGGATGGACTCTTTCAAGATGATTATCTCTATTGTTGGATGAAAGGTTCATTATATGGACATGAAGACTACATTTCTACATAAGTAATTTTAGGAGGAATTCTACATGTAAAAACCATCCTATTTTGAGCTTGAGGGACCTTCTCCATTTGTATGTCACTTGACTAGATATTTGTATGGTCTTACGTAAGCTTCTCATGCTTGGTATTAGAAGATCCATTTATTTTTTCTTAGTTATGAATTTCAAAAATGTAGGCTAAACATGTTAACATCAAACATCAAGATGAGAAAACTTTGGTAATTGTGTTATATGTTGATGATCTTCTCATCACTAGCATCTCCACAGCTCTAATTTAGGATATGAAGTCATGAATTTGTTCCACCTTTGAAATGATAAATTTGGGTCTTTTGATCTATTTTTTGGGAATCCATATTGATATAATTTAGCATTACTATTTCTCATCCCAAGTATGCTTTATATCTTCTTCAATAGTTTAGGATGAAGCGTAAGAATAATTAGATCCTCTTTGCATCAAGTTTGAAATTTTGGGATGATTGCACTACACCTGTAATTGATGTCACCCTATACCAATCTCTTATGGGAGGACTTCTTTATCTCACTTACACTAGATCAGATATAACTTTTATTTATTATCTGTAATTTTAGGTACATGTAGGCACCTCGAGAGAGTCATTAAATAGTAGAAAAATGAATTCTTAGATATGTTATATGGACATATCAAATGGTTATCCACTATTTTTTTGGTTCCCCTATGATTTTGATAGATATTTTAGATGTTGATTGGGTGGGTGATTTGTATGAGTGGTGGTCCACCATAGGCTTTGTGTTCTAAACACCAATCCATCATTTCTCAGCCTTCCATGGAGGTTAAATATTGTGCTACCAATGAGGTAGCCAAGCATCTCAAGTGGATGCTAATTATTATAGAGGAGATTAGAATTTCTTAGAGTTTTTCTTGTCTTTGAGAATCAAAGTACTATTCATCTTGTCCATAATATTGAGTTTCATTATTTAGACAAAGCATATTAATATATGGATGCATGTTATGATATGTCTTCACACTCATGGGATGTTAGATCCAATTTTTGTGTCTTCATTAGAGCATGAAATGGATATCTTGACCAAGATCATGCCCGAGGTTACTTTTGTGTATATGTGCAAGCTTCTTGGAGTTTGAGAGTGTTCCTTAAGGGGGGATCTAATATAAGGATATCTATTCATTTCCCTTATTCAAATTAATGGGGGATGTTAGAATATGTGGTGGTTAAGCTTCACTTGAGGCCATGGTTGACTATTTGAACCTGTATTTGTTATATTTTTCCCTTGGGCCCGTGTAAATTTTGTAAAAGGTATTTTATGAATTTATATATTATTTTATTCCTAAGGTTTGGTCTCACAAACTTGAAATTAAGGTATTATAAATTTGAGTATAAATATTCATTCTTATTGATCATTTGATTAATCAGTTAGAGTGAAATTTCATTTCCTTTAGTGAAGATCAGGGTAACCCGTTATATTATGTGTTATTTGCATTGTGTATTTCTTTCAATAAATAATATTATGTAATAATTTTTTCCATTTATTTCTAATAACTACTATGAAATATGTTAAAAGGTGATGAATAATCTCCCTCAAGATCATCAAATGTCAAAGGACATTATGATTAACTCAAATAAACCATTATAAGAAACTAAGATGGATGCAAGCGATGAGGATTTACAATGTGCAAATTCACATATGGAATGAATTAAAGTGTCAAATAAATATGAGAAGGAAAATTTTAAAATAAAGAAAAAGAAGAGATTAAATTTTAATCCCTCTAAATTATCTTCATTTTTCTTAAGTAGTAGAAATTCATCTCTTGACAATAAAATAAAAGTATTATAAGTTCTTATCCGTTCAAATTTAGGGGTTTAAATAACATAATAAATAAAAGCATATGGAGATATTTAAGATAATTTAGGTATTTTAGGGTAGCATAAAAAAGTAAGTACTAACAAGGATGGTATTTGAATTTTAGGGTTTATAGGATAGCATAAACAAAAAATGTTTTAAGGGATATTCCTTACATTTTTTATTCTCCAATCTAGTATGAACCTATATATGATAAGTACCACTATCAAAAAACTTAAAAAAGTGAAAGAGATGATGAAGATAAAAAATGTATTAGTGGGAATGGAAAAAGGAGAGAAATACCTTCAAAGAAATAACATAGAGAAAATGAAACTTAGAGTGATATCAATTTTGAAAATCAAAAATAAATATTACAAGAATTAATAATAAATGAGGATAATTCCATAAAATGGCATTAGCTCAACTCGTTATATTCCTCAACTTTCAAGGAGGGGACCTAGGTTTTAATATTGCTAAGTGATAAATGCATAATTACAAAACTATTGTAATACCACTATGTGGTCATGATGTAATATGAGTGAGGTCTATTTCAATCTAATATAACCAATTTTAAAAAATAGAATAAGCCCATAAATAAGAACAAAATATGATGATAATCTTGGTAGAGCAGGTGCTGGCGGCATTGTGCGAGATCATAATGGGAATATGATGCTTGCATTTTTTGAATATTTTGGAACAAGGAATAACAGTGAAGCTGAAGCTAGAGCTATGTGGAAAGGCCTTCAAATGACTCAAGACTTAGAAGGCAATTTGATCGTAGAAGGAGACTCTATGCATGTTATAAATCTCCTCAATAATTGGAAAACACCTCCTTGGAGGATTAAAACAATTGTTGAAGAGGCTAGGATCCTTTTCCAGGGAAGACATGACAAAAAATCCCAACATGTCTTTTGGGAAGCTAACAAAGTTGCTGATAAGCTGGCCAATTTGGGTGTCGATGGTGACGGACTTTTCAAATGGGAACACGATGTCCCGAGTAAAGTAGAGGAGCTTATTCAACAAGAATGCCAAGAATGATAGTCAAATTTACCAACATGGAAGGCATTGTAATTTCAAATTCTATGAGTATTCTCATATCTTTTTTGAAATGGACTCATAATAAAAATTATCCAAGCTATCATTCTTGGTGGATGCTGCTTGGAAATACCACAAAGACTAATGGGGGCAGTCACATGTTAGATAACATGGCTCTTAGTAATCTTAGTAATTTGAGGTTGGTTGATAATCATAGAGCAGGAAAGAAATGACAATATAAGACTTCGAACCAAAGCCACGTGGACCACCAGATAACCACTGCCATAAATCTAACCAGAAGATTCACTTCTCCAAGGCTGATTGGCCAAGACGGGATGTGGTCCCAAAGCATGTCATATACGAAAGAAAAAAATTACCAAAGAATTATTAAAATTAACTATCAATACAGATCTTGTGGGAGTTTTTTTTCAGTACTCTGCTATGTGTGTCTGCAGCTTTTTGTTTCTCCATTGTTTCAAGGAAGGAATCCGTGTCTGTTTCTTTTTTTGTAATTATGATGCAAGTGTGTTTTCTCTAGGTATACCCAAAATGTTGTATGGGAAGTTTCTTTTTGATAATAGGCTATGTGCCTTATCGGATGTAATGGCTTTGGTGACATGTAGATTTTACATATATAGGATCCTTAGTAAGGACATGTTCATCAACAACCCTAGGTTGATTTTTGTAAAATGTTTTGGGTCAACCTGTAAAACCCGGTATTAATATTACCTACCAAAAAAATGATATTATCTCAATTGGTTAGTGTGGACATCTAAAAGTCGTACATGCTCATCCATAGATACTTGTAGACCTGCATAGACACTTGTAGGCTTGCATATGTATTCATAGGACATCGTAGGCCATCATAGGTCATCGTAGGTCATCATAGGTCATCGTAGGCCATCATAGTTGTTCATAGGTGCAAAACACTAAACAATTGTACAAAACGTGTCCAAAACACATTCTAGTCATAAGAGGGCTACCTATAATCCCCTTAATGTCTCCTAATCCCTTTCCTATGCCTAATAAGGGCCCCCATGGGACCATTACCATAAAAACCCTAATTATCCTAATTAGGATTCTAATTTGCAAGTGAATTTCCACTTACATTGCACTTTATCACTTAATTGAGTCTAATTACGGTTAAGAGTCAAATAAGCCCTAAACATGTCCTCACACATGTGTGCAGCCCAAATTAGTTAGAATATTTTCTAGAATACCTAACTCAACACTCACCTAACCTAGGGACTAACTAACTAGAGTTAACACTAACCCTAGCTCACACATATGTGAGGATATGATATTTCCCTTAGGGCATGTGACAGGATGACTAGGCTTGCCACTTCACAAAACCCTAACTTGACCATGATAGGACTTGACTCTAGGGTCAAGTACACCTAACTATCCCCTTGACCTTGGTTTGCTCTAGAAATAGAGGATCAATTCCTTCATTAATATCTCTCTCTTCCTTTAAATCAACATAACTAGACTCTACCAAAATTGTGCCAAAATCCTTTCTGATAGTTTTATGCAGGGTTATGCACAAGTGTGAAATATCGTAAATTGGCTCTATTTAGGATTTTTAAATTTTAAAAAGGCTAATTTTGGATCCTTTCACTGGGGCCCATTCACCCGAAATTTACGGGATGGAAGTTTTTTTGGGGTAAATTCGCCCGCCATTGATAATCATGAACCTAACTTTATTTTAATTTGCTGACCTCAAATTACATATGATTTTGATTTTCCTACCCAATTTACCTTCAAATTATAAATGATTTTATATTTCCCATCCAAATCACCTTCAAATTATAAATGATTTTATTTTTCTTGCCCAAATCACCTTATATACTACCCGTATATATACTATATTGGGTACCAATAAACATACATCAAAAATACTCTAACTCGAAAATAGCTTTGAAACAATGAAAAACTTGAGAAGGTTGTAGAGGAGTGACTGTCAAAATAAATTGATCGGTTGCAGAGGAGTGTCGATTAGTGCAAGGCAATCAATTGCAGAGCCATGTATGTTGGCATAAGCTAATTGGTTTAATAGTTGTGTCTGTCAACATAAGTCGATCGGTTGCAGAGTCGTGTCAGTCGGTGTAAGTAGATCGATTGCAAAGCTGTGTCTGTCAACATAAGTAGATCGGTTGTAGAATCATGTTTGTCAGTATAATCCGATTGTTTGTAGAGCCATGTTTGTTGGCATAAGTTGATCAGTTGTAGAGCCATGTCTATCGATGTAAGCTGATCGATTGCAAATCCGTGTATATCGACATAAGCTGATTAGTTGTAGGGCCATGTCTATTGGTATAAGGAGATCAATTGCAGAGTCGTGTCTGTCAACGTAAGCCAATCAATTATAGAGCCATGTTTGTTGGTATAAGCTGATCGATTACATGGCTATGTCTATTGGCATAAGGATACCAATTATAGAGTTGTGTCTTTTGGTATAAGCTGATCAATTGTAGAGTTGTGTTTGTCGACATAAACCGATCGGCTGCAGAGCAGTGTCTGTCGATATAAGCTTATCGGTTGCAAAGTCGTATCTACTAGTATAAGTCGATCGATTGTAGAGTTTTGTATGTCGACATAATCCTATTGATTGTAGGGATTATCGATCAACATTTACCTATAGGTTATAGAGGTTTCAATTAGCATTAGTCAGTCGATTACAGAACTGTGTCGATCATCATTAGTCGGTCAGTTGCCTATCTGTGGCTGAGAAAGAAAGAATGATGTTTTTTTTGTCAATGACAAGATTTAACTTTCTCGAATCCATATTATAAGCTACAATTATCTTCTCCACTAGTTTAACATTTGTATCAAAATGGGGAATTGAAACTAGATCCCAAATACTAGAGTTCGTGACCCAAGACATGTAACTTGATGTTGATAAAATTTCTAAAATCAAGGGGCAAACCAGGTTCTTATAATTAAATTTAAACATTCCATGGGTTGCAGGGGATGTCATATGGTGTACGAGTATGGATAAGAAGATACAATTGAAAAGGTTTCAAATGAGGGAAAAATGGTTAAACATTTCTTAAAAATTAAGGCAAATTGTTAAAACCAAGATAAAAGTGGAGGAAGAGGGTTCAAATTGTGTTAAAACAAGAGGAAAAAGGGGTAAGAAAACATTAAAATGAGAGAAAAAAGGGGTAATAAATCTTTAAAATGGGATGAAAAAGTTTAAAACCATGATAGAAAAGGTAAAAAAATGACTATTAATTCCCTTTATATAAACTTTTTTGCATGTAATTAGCTCTTATATGGGTGACACATATCCTCTGCATGCAATCATTTAACTTATGGATGACACATGACATAGATGCACCACTGCTACCTATGGGAACTCGAGACTATTACAAAACATCGACATGCATGCAATCGATCGACATGCATTCGATAATCACGCTTGCAACCGATCATCATGGCTGCAACCGATCATCATGGTTGTAATCGATCGTCATAGCCACAACCAATCGTCATGGCTACAACTAATCATCATGATTGCAACTGATCATCATGAAAGCAACTGATCATCATGAAAGCAACTAATCGACATGCCATTGGTTGTCATGTCAACCTAAAGTATTTCATATCATCATGGTTACAACTGATCGACATGGCCCCAATAGATAGTCATGGCTACAATTGATCATCATGGTTGCAACCAATCATCATGGCTATAATCGATTGTCATGGCTACAATCAATCATCATGGCTACAACTGATCATCATGGCTATAACTAATCATCATGGCTACAACTGATCAACATGGCTACAACCTATCATCATGTCTACAACCAATCATCATGGCTACAACCAATCATCATGGCTGCAACTGATCATCATCAGTGCAATCGATTGTCATGGCTGTAATTGATCATCATGACTGCAACCGATCGTCATGGCTGCAACCAATTGTCATGAATGCAACCGATATGTATACCATTGGTCATCAAGTCAGCCTAAAGTCTTTCATATTGACCTAAATATTTTAAGTATGCCGTACATTTTTAGATTTTGCAAACGATATTCATAGCTCCCAACACAAAAAAAATTTGCCACGGTTTTAAATTATTTTGAGACAAATTAATGAAAGTCGCCACGATTTGAAAATTTTTGGAGACATATAAATGTAATTCGCCATGTATACTTATACAAATTTTGTTGATATTCTAAGACAATTCACCTTGATTTTATAAATAGATTTCGGGCCGACCCCTTATGCATAACCCTGATTTTATGCCCAAACAACAACAAACACTACCTAGAACTTGTCTGGATAGCAAGTTTGTAGCAAAAATCAACAGAAGTCTAGTTTGCATCCCACCATGTGAACCCGGGATCCAGTTCACATGTCACCATGTGAACCAACTCTATAGTAGGTTTACAACATCAAATCAGGTACATATTAGTCTTAGATACTTTCTATAGCATTTCCATCAATTTTCATCAAGTTTTCCTTCAGTTTTATGTCGATTTGTCTTCATAACTATGGGGTTTGACCAAGGCAGGCCCCCAAATACACTAACTCCTTTTTTTAGGCCTAGAGTAGGTACAAAAGGATAGAATCAAACATCACTACCGATGGCACACACACACAAAAGCCCACCTTCATTGAGGGCACCAAAAGACACTAGCAAATGCTTCCAAATTCATGTGGAAAAAGGGGATAAAAAACTTTCTCAAGAGAAAGCTCATTCTGTAACCCTATTTTAGATTAATAAAATAAAATTTAGCACATTATCATTATATTTTTGGAATTTGGTGATTTTTGTGTGTTACATTCTGGCACACCCGGTGGGACCCCCACTGAAAGTTGTTTTAGAATAGTTTTTTTGCTAATCTAACTCAATTTTATGATTTTATTTTGTTGTTCTAGGTACTATGAATGCAAAATAGAGCCCAAAAAAGCCCTGAAATACATCTCAAGCCCTCATATTTAGAGTTTCAAGCCTCAAAACTTAGTTCACACCCCAACATGCGAACCAACAGTCCAGTTCACACCCTAACATGCGAACTCCACCAAACTATTTTAGAGCAACCTAAAATTGTAGAGGTCTGCAACAAAGACAGCAAGAAGTCCATATGACACCACAGGAGTTAGGTATTTCTCTTGGGACCTTACTATTTCATCATTTCTTTGCAAAGAAATTTCCCTCTCAAATGCATCAAGTCATTTTGGCAAATTTCCTTTTCAAAAGCACATTAAATTAGGGTTTTCAGTCATTTCAAAATCAGTTTAGTTAAATCATTTTGAATCTCTTTATGTCCTTTAGATTAAGGTTACATTCCTTTTTCAATTCATTAGAGTACATTATCATTTATTTCAAGCCTTTAAAAACACTTTCAAATTGTCCTTTAATGCACTAGATAGGACTTTCAATCCCTTTTCAAATCACACTTAGCATAAGACTTTCAAATTTCTTTTGTGTCATTTACATCTCTTTTCAAAAGTATTTAGCATAGGATTTTCAAATTTTTTTCATGTCATTTACATCTCTTTTCAAAAGGTATTTAGTATAGAATTTTCAAATTTCTTTCAAATCCCTTTGGTAAATTGCATTTTTCCTTTTTAAGCATTTAAATTAGGATTTCATTTTCTTTACGTCACTTAGATTTAGAGTTTTTAAATTAAATTGCATTTTCCTTTCAAGCATTTAAATTAGGGTTTCAATTTCTTTACGTCACTTAGATTTAGAAATTTCCTATTTCTTTCCAAATCCCCTGGGTAAATTGCATTTTCCCTTTTCAAGCATTTAAATTAGGGTTTCAATTTATTTACATCACTTAGATTTAGAAATTTTCCATTTCTTTCCAAATCCCCTAGGTAAATTGCATTTTCCCTTTTCAAGCATTTAAATTAGGGTTTCAATTTCTTTACATCACTTAGATTTAGAAATTTCCCATTTCTTTCCAAATCCCTTGGGTAAATTGCATTTTCCCTTTCAAGCATTTAAATTAGGGTTTCAATTTCTTTACATCACTTAGATTTAGAAATTTCCCATTTATTTCCAAATCCCTTGGGTAAATTGCATTTTCCCTTTTCAAGAATTTAAATTAGGGTTTCAATTTCTTTATGTCACTTAGATTTAGAAATTTTCCATTTCTTTCCAAATCCCCTAGGTAAATTGCATTTTCCCTTTCAAGCATTTAAATTAGGGTTTCAATTTCTTTCTAACGCATGTAGATAAATTGTCAAATTCCTTTTTCATGCACTTTAGTTTGCTTGTTTCCATGCTTTTATAGAGTAAATTTATTTTTCAAAAAGGTATTTAGATCTAGTTTCATTTCAAAAATGCATCTAGGGTTAGTTTCATTTTTGAAAAGGCATCTAGTTAGTTGTTTTTCTTTCACCTCAATGGTAGCAAACACACTATCACACACTCACATGGCATACATAGTGGTGAGATTGGACTTCATCCCCAATCCATCGCTTGAGATTGGTGACGTTGGAATTCATCTCCTTCCACCATCTCGCCCCCTAGACACCATAGTAGCCCCCATGAGTGGTTTTCTAGACTTCATCACTAGAAAATCCCCTACTCTTGAGACTGGTTTTCTAGAATTCATCACCGGAAGGGACCTTTGGAGTAGGATAGGATTAGATGCCTTTGTTCACAAGGCTCACATAATTAGTGAATAGGTAACTATCGTTCTTGACTAAGCTCACTCGAGAGTGAAGCGACCACCTAGATAGGCTAGTAGCAGGTCTTAGATAGTGCCACCTCTTCTCGTGAGAGGTTTTTGGACTCATTAGCACATTTTGAGTTCCCCCCATTTGGTTATCATTTTACTACACCTTTCCATTTAGGTCACCACTTGCCTATTGAGACATCATTCTATTTTGTGCACCCTTGGGTGTTGTAGGAGGTTCTGTGCTGATGACACTCCTGTTATTTCTAGAGTTTCACTCCACTTCTTATGATATTTTCTAGAAGCATAAATCAACATCAAAACACACAAAAACAAACAAATATTTATTTTTCTGTATTTAGCACTGATTCTAGTTACACTTTGTTTGCATGCTCACAAAATTAGTTTCAACACATTCACCTATTAGCAGCCCATCTGCTGGTTGTCTATAGCCTATCACTATCAGTTTTCTATCAAATTCACTATCTGGGTCCATTTCACATAGCACCATGTGAACCATATTTTTGTAGTCCTAGTTCACATAGCGGCATGTGAACTCTATTCTAGGGCACAAAAACATCCCAAATTTCATAGGATTGTCCAAAATCCTACACAGAGCACACCCACAACTTTAGATTTCTATTTTTGGATAATTTGAGCACCTAATTGCACTACACAACACTATGCCTATCATTACCCATATTCGAGTACACGAGCAAGCACATCTTGAGGAGGAGGCTTCTCATGCCACCTCTAGTTAGTCTACTCCTCCCCCTCCCTTCACAAGGGAAGCTTCCATACTCACACCTGATCTCCTTATAGGTTCTGAGTCACTTCACATATGCACTATGTCTCATGGTGAGACTTCTATTTCTAGCAACATGCTTGCCACCTCATCTAGTGAAGATCATCCTCTTCTTCCCCACTCACCCCCACCTAATCCACCTTCCATGTTTTGTGACCACATCATTTATACTACTCTAGGAAACCCACCTCCCTTCTTCACTATCGATGAGGAAACTCCACCTACCTCACCGACCTTTGCCCATCCTTTCTTTTAGGATCTATCTCATTCCCTTTTCAGAAATGACTCTTCCTTACTCAATCATCCTCACCCTAAGGTTGCATCATCCACTCCTATTATAGGGATGATCTTAGATCCCTCATCTTCCACCTCAAGCACTCAGGTGCCCTTTTCACAATCACCCACATAAACATCTTTGTCTCAGAAACAATATACCCCACCCACATCATCACATTAGTATGCTTCTCAAGCATCACAACAACCATCCTCCCAATAATCATTCTTTCTATATTTTGATACCACATCATAACCACCCTCTCAATCACAATAATTCCAACCTCAACAACATTAAAAATCCCATCTCCACAATCCTTTGTGGATACATTCACCATACCTTCCTCTTAGGCTTCCATATTTGAGACCTACACTCCTTCCTCATCATTACCACCACCTACATTCCCCTCTTCTAGAATGTATGGTATACCATCTTCTACTCCTCCTCCACCTTCATCTACTTCCACCTTTTGACTCCCTCCACCTCCTCCATTTTAGGCTCCTTCTTCCATTCCCCTCTCTTCTTACAATCCATGCTATCCATCTTATCTCACTAATCCCCCATCGTATTCTACCCAACCTGGACCTTCAGTTCACCACTCCTCTAGCCCTACATCGGTACCCTCTTTTGGTGCATCATCTCGACCACCACCTTCATCCTTTACCCAGACACCACTACCTCCACCATAGTCTACAGTACCTACATTCTTCATGATACCTCCTTCTTGGTCATCATCCCCCACTATGCAACCATTACAATAGACCCCTATGCAGCAACCATAGACCCTACAACCATAATATTTCTATCCCTAGTAGATATCTACTCCTTAGTAGCATATCCCATCGACCTCAACATCCTACACCATTCAACAACCGAATCCATAGGAACACCTGTAGTACATTCCCACTTCATAATGGGAAGAACAACAACTTCAGTATCCTCCCCACTCTCAATCTATGACTACTTCATCACAATTCATCGCACCTCCATCACCCAAACTTCAACTCTTGCAAGAGGAAGTTAAGATGCTAAATCTTTGCACAACTGGTTATGGGCCCCAAAAACCCACATACAATGAGCTATGCAATGAACCCATCCACCCATCAGTTCCTATCCCTCCTTACCTATATCACTTCAAAATTCCTAAATTTGACAAGTACAAAGGTAAAGAGGACCCTCGAGAACACATCAACAACTACCACTTTACATGTTATCAGCTCCACAATAGTGATCCCCTCATGTTGCATACCTTTGCCCTCTCCCTTGGGGGACAAGCTCTTGATTGGTACAACATGCTCCCATGCCATAGCCTATTCACCTTCGAATAGTTGGCCAATTCATTCCTCAAATATTTCTCAATCAATATAAAAAAGAAGATAAACTTCTCTAATGTCTACACCTTGCATCAGGCTGATGATGAACCTATCATAGATTTTGTTTCTCGATGGAGATCGATCATCCATGACCTAGCTCATAGCCTTCCATCCACCAAACTAGTCATGCTCTTTGCCAAGAGTTATCATAAACACATCTCCACACCTCTGCAACTTCATCAAAGTCACACATTTTATGAAGCCATTGCTCAAGCCAAGGTCATCAAGGACATCAAAGTCCAATCTGGCAAGATCAAGCTCAGGTAGAAACCATCTTACAACTCTAATTTTTACTTCAATCAGAATACACCAAATCAACCCTACTCAAAACTACCACAAACCAACCAAGTGGTAGTAACTTCTCTAGCTTCTTCATCCATATCATGACCTCCTCTACCATAATAATAATTATTTTAAACTAATGCACCCCTTCCATCTAAACCACAATAAGCTCATAGTCTTTATCCTCAACTTCCATAATATAATTTGACTCCACTCTCTAAGCCCTTTCTAACTCTATTTTAGATATTATATGATGTGGGTCATATCACCTTACCCAACATTCAACCTATTGATCCAAATCAACCCAAGCCTTGTGGGTATATCAAGCAGGCCTTCTACGCATACCATCGATAACACGACCATGATATAGGATCTTGTCACTCCTTTCATGGCCTTGTCTAGGACCTCATCGATCGAGGTACCATTCAAGTTTTAAACCCCCTCACACCACAAAACTAAAACTTGGGTATCTATCAAAACCCACTACCTAAACATGAGGGGACCAATCCCCAAGGAACCTAATCTAATCCACAAGGCCAATCTAGATAGGTTAATAATGTTCAATATGATCCTCCCTCACATGGCATGGTTAGCATGATTAACCTCACCACTCGTACCCAACATTACCCAACATGCCAGGATGCACCCCTCACTTCACCCCTAGTACCATTCACTTCTCCCCAATCCCCTACAACATCGTAGGCTTCAACACCCCTACCACAAAACATCATCACTATTCATGGTAGCCTCATACATCAGCTATGCAACACCCCTACTAGGCTATCCATTTTTTATCTATTACAACAATCTCAACCCCATCATGAGGTATTGAATGACATCCTTCGATCCATTGACCTTGAAACTCATGACACCAATGCCTTTGTGAATTTTATAGGGAACATACCTCATTGCATGCAACCATCCATCAGTTTTCATGACCATGAGATTACCAAACTCATGGGTGAGGGAGCTGATCCTCCCCTCCATATCCAAGAAACTATCAATGACATCACCTACAAGCATGTCCTCATTGATATCGGTTCTTCCATTAGCATCATCTCCACTACTGCTCTTCATCACCTACATATTCCACCTACCCACTTCACCATGCCATCACTCGACCTTCATGCTTTTGATGGTTCCATGCGACCCATAGTAGGTTCTATCATCCTACCTATCCATGTAGGCATTAGGACCATCTCCATTTTATTCCATGTTATTCAAGGTGAGATGCAATACAATATCTTACTTGGATGACCATGGATCAGAGACATGCAATGCATTCCTTCCACCTTGCATCACTATCTCAAGTATGTGTATGATAGACTCATCCATTGTGTTCTAGCTAATGGTGACCCATTCAAGTTTTGCAACATCACTGACCTCCCACCAGGACCTTCATCATCTTCTACATAGGTCCTCCCTATTCCTTCACATCATCAGATAGAGACTTCTATACCTTCTCCTACACCTATCTCACCACTACATAGTTCATCAGGGACACCCACATACCCCCCTACATATTCTTCTCACATACCTTCATCCTCCTCTATGGATCCCCATATTCCATCCATACCTTTCTTACCACCTTCTTCATGGTCTCCTCCTCCTTCCCAACCTTCTTCTTCCATGAATCCACCTCTTGTGTCTGTGCCTTTTTTACCACCATCTTTGTGGCCTCTCACTTCATCTCATCCATCTTCCTCCATAGAGCCTCCTCTTCTCCCTACTCCTCAAACACCCCCACTTCCATTTCATCCTTGACCTTGATATTTCACATCTTCTCATAGCTCGACACCTAGGCTTTCTCTCCCCACCTCATAGTTTTTGCATGTACAGGTCATCCAATCCCTTCCACTATAGTCGAATGTCATGATTGGGAGTAGTGAGCCTCTCACCTCGATGACCAACTATTTCATCTCTCTATTACTACTATCCATGATTCCCAAATCTCATATTCATCCTCTTATTTAGACTCACCAC
The DNA here is from genome assembly GCA_028583015.1 of Wollemia nobilis. Taxonomy (NCBI): domain Eukaryota; kingdom Viridiplantae; phylum Streptophyta; class Pinopsida; order Araucariales; family Araucariaceae; genus Wollemia; species Wollemia nobilis. Next base: position 6,650,482 of record JAQPPZ010016892.1, on the reverse strand, counting down.
CTCGTACGTCACCCCAAGTCTCCATTTTTATGATGAACTCTAGCCTAGGTGAATACAATATTCATGATGCTCATGTGCATCCTCCTATGATCCAATCTACCCATGATTTTGGTCACCCTTCAGCCTCAGTGCTAACCATTGGTACTATCATCCCCCTTGGTCCACCAAATAATCATACCAACTTCATCTACATCGGTTTAGACTCATCGCTCCTAGAAATTGTACCCCCACCATCGCAATCTAGTTTTTGTGGTACCTTAGACCACATGTCCAACCCACACTTCACCTTATGCTACCTTTGGTATTTCCATTGGCATGGATTTGGACTAGGATGTTATGAACAAGGCTTATGAATGCCTATCAACCCTCATGTTCAATTACCCATCGATAAATTTGGGCTAGGATATCACCCTACAACCATCCATACGCTTGAAGATGAGATTCAAGATCTCTCCCTGAATCCTCCACCGATTCCTACACACTCGTTGGAAGAATATATCAATACTGACATCCTAGATGAGAGTCCTCCTCATTCTACCATCAACATTCCATGCACCTTCTTCCAGGAAACACCATTTTCTGACACTACCGCTACTTACTACATTGATGAGCTAGTCAATAGATTTGTTACCCTCTCCCTCATAGCTCCTTGCTCAAAGCACATTTCTTCACCTCCCCTCCATCACCTATGCATTCATTCATACATCTGCCTAATCGATGACAAACTCATCATTCTATAACTCGACCTCATTCTCCACCCATGGTGCTATGCCCACCATTAAATCTACCACATCATTCACACACTCCTGAGTCTTCATCTTCAGACTCATCATCTGACACCATCTCCACCACCTCCATTAACATGGTTGATATTGATTTATTCTCCCCACTTCGGTATACATCTCCTATGGATCACACTGAGGCACCAAATCCAAACTTCATCGACTTCACACACATCTCCCCTACACCTTCTTCACATGACTTCTTACTATCATCACCCATCCTACACGCTGCCAACGTGCCTTCATCATCCACTCCACCCCACATTCCATGGGTCAATCATATGGATGTATACCTGGATGATGAATTTGATTTACCTGAGGCTATCGATGACCTCCATATTATTCCTATCCTTGCTCAACTTCAAGATGGTTCCCACATGCTTGTGGAGGACACTATCGATGTTGACATTGGTGATGATCCTACCAATCCCCATATCATTAAACTTGTTACCAACCTCTCCTTAGAGGAACGTACCTCATTCACATCCTTCCTTAAATAATACATCAAATTTTTCACCTGGTCCTACATGGACATGCTTGGACTCGATCCCACATTAGTAGTTCACAACCTCACTCTTGATGGGGATGCCAAACCCATTAAACAAAAATTATGATGCATGCATCCCACAGTCACTTTAATGGTAAAATATAGAGCTCCAAAAGCTCCTCGATGTAGGGTTCATACAACCCATTGATTACCCAGAGTGGGTATCCAACATGGTTCTGGTACCCAAACCCTTCGATGAAGTTCATATCTGCACCAATTTTAGAGATTTGAACAAAGCTTATCCCAAGGACAAATTTCCCCTCCCAAACATTGATTCACTAGTTGATTCCATTGTAGGCCATGAAATGATATCCCTCATGGATGGATTTTCTAGTTACAATCAAATCAAGATCAATCCTATCGATCAACACAAGATATCTTTCACAACCCCTTAGGGGACCTTCTATTACAAGGTCATGCCCTTTGACCTTAAGAACATTGGGGCAACTTATCAATGTGCCATGACTTACATTTTCCATGACTACATGCACAAAATCATGGAGGACTACATCGATGACCTCATAGCCAAATCAAAGGAATACTCACAACATCTTGCCAATCTTCGTAAGATCTTTGATCACCTTCTTGAACACAATGTACATCTCAACCCAAAGAAGTGTGTCTTTGGTATCACTTCAGGTAAGATATTGGGGTTCATTATCTCTCAACAAGGCATTGAAGTAGACCCCAAAAAATTCAAAGCCATCATTGAGATGCCTCCACCCATAAATCTCAAATAACTATGTAGTCTACAGGGCAAAATTCAATCCATTCATCATTTCATTGCCCAATTATCTGATAAATGTAAACCATTTAACCACCTTCTACAAAAAGGGGTTGCCTTCAAATGGGATACCAACTATCAGCAAGCCTTTGACTCCATCAAAGCCTACCTCACATCACCACCAGTTCTATCTCTACCACATCCACAATTACCATTCCTTCTATACATTTTTGCTATAGATTTTGTGATTGGAATGTTACTGGCTCAGAAGAACACCCTCAATCATGAATAAGCCATCTATTATATCAGTCGTATACTGGTCAACTATGAAACATGATACACCTACATGGAGAAGTTATGCCTCGATGTAGTCTTTGCTACACAAAAACTATGCTATTACATGCTTAACCACACCATATTTATCATTGCTCATGATAATCCATTACACTACATGATGAACAAGAGTTACCATAACTCTCACACCGCTAAATGGATTATGCTTCTTACTAAATTTGACCTTGAATTCATTTCTCAGAAGTCCATCAAGGGATAGGTCATCGTTGACCAACTAGTTGAGGCTCCATTGCTTGACAACCATCCCCTCCTCATTCAACTTCCTGATGATTCTATATTTCATATCACTGAAGTTGAGGAATATGTCAAACCTAATGTACTAGTTGATCTAACACTCTTCTTTGATGGCTCCCATTGCACTCATATTGGGGGTGTTGGAATCATATTTTTCACACTTTATGGAGAACCTCTCCCATTTTCCTTCAAATTAGGGTTTCCTTGCACAAATAATAATGCTGAATATGAAGCCCTAATTCTCAGTTTGAAATAGGTGCTCTCTATGCACATTAGATACCTTCAAATCATTGGTGACTCTCTTCTCATCGTAAATCAATTCAAGGAGATCTGGCAATGTCATTGCCTAATACTCCAACAATATAAACAAATCGCTCAACAACTACTTGCCCAACTTGAGTGGTATGACATCGAGGCCACTCCCCACTCATCCAACCATTTTTTTGACATAATGGCTTCCTTGGGTTCTTTAATACCACAAAACCCCCTCTCTGACATGACACATGTGTCCATCCATACCTTAACATGATCTGCTATTTCACCTCCATCCCCCATCGATGATGATGGCATCCATGTCATCCACACCGAACCACATGATCCTTGGTTTTCTCAGATCAAGGATTATATCAAATTAGGCTTTCTACCTTGTGACCTACCACATGCTCATTGTCGAGCATAACACTACTGGGGGACATCCTTTACCACCATAGTCATGATGGCATCCTTTTACGTTACCTAGAGCCACATGAAGCTCAATGAGTGGTCCAAGAGACCCATGATGGAACTTGCAGTGGCCACTTTAGTGGCATGGCCATCACTAAGTGCATTTTATGCATGGGCTACTATTGGCCCAAAATGGAACATGATTATTGTGAATACATCAAATGATGCATCAAATGTCAACAACATGCTAACCTCACGCACTTACCTTCACAAGCACTCCAACCCATCCAATCCATGTGGCCCTTCTCACAATGGGGCCTAGACCTTATTGGACAAATCTCACCTACTTCCTCAAGAAATCATAAGTTTATCATCACTACCATTGAATATTTTACAAAGTGGGTCGAAGCTATCCCACTTGTTCAAACAACATGAGCCAAAATCATGGTATTCATCATTGATCATATCATTTTTCACTTTGGAATTCCCTCACAAATCATCTCCGATAATGGCACCCCTTTCAAAAATAAAACTATCCATGCCCTATGCACCAAATTTAACATTCACCATAGCTTCTCTACCCCGTACTACCCATAGGGTAATGGCTAGGCTGAAGCTACTAACAAAACTATCTATGCTATCCTTCAAAAAATAGTCATAGAATCTCATCGTGATTGGCATAATCAAATTCCATTAGCCTTGTGGGCCTATCACACAAGCATCCATACTCCTACTAGGGCAACACCCTTTTCTTTGGTCTATGGCATCAAAGCCATTATACCCCTAGAACTTGAGATACCTTCTCTTTGCATCTCTATGAAGGACTTCATTGATGATGACATTACTCATCAAGCCAGGCTAGACCAATTAACGCTCTTAGATGAGCATCACATCCATGCCATAGAGCACACACATGTTTATCAAGACCATCTTCATCGTGCCTATGATAGTAAGGTACACCAACATGAATTTTAGATCGATGACTTGGTTCTCAAAGAGAACCAATAAATCACTAGTCAACCCTACCAATAGTGAGACAAATTCACCCCAAATTGGTTGGGTCCTTACATTATCACACACAAATTTGGTTCTGGCACCTATCGACTGGCCAACCTCGAAGGACTTGCCAAACCTGAACCTATTAACATTATTCACCTGTGCATATTCAATGCCTAGCTAGCCTAGGTACACATCACCAGTGGTTGCACATACTATCATCATTATGTTGTATATATCACCTCACTCACATATTCACAACCCACATTGCACTACACACACACTTTGCACTTTCTATTACATGATAGAAACACTTTTGCTTTATATATCATTTTTATGCTATTGGTATCTTTTGTCTTGTAGGTTCCTGATCACCAACTATGACACCTTCATAGAGACACATTGCTTTAGATCTACACCTCCAGCATACCACCCTTCCATCATGCAGGACCTTTCAATGCTCCCTCTAGTACCGATCACCCCAATCAATCTTGCAATACCACCTAGCCCTATCCATGTTCATCAATCATCCCTTTCATCACATTCAACTCATGAGACATCACCTCGACCTCACTCACCAGACCATAGGGATTCCTCCTATTCTCCTTACTTTGATGATAGTCAAATTTCCCTCTCCTCCTTTACGGATAAGGAGGAACATTCCCACCCACCATACCCTCATGCATGGGGCTCATCCCCTCCTCCATTAGTTGATGAATGAGATCCTTATCTACCAACCTCTTCAACTCGATGACCTCCACTTCACTATTTTCCTCCCAATAGGGGAATTTCACCTACTCACTTACAATCCTCAGGATTACCTCCACCCCTACCGAGTGGGATGTCACCTTATGACCAATCCCTTTGCCAACATATTTCCTAGGCTAGCCCTTCACATGCTCACCCATATCAGCCACATCACTCCTTACAGCCATCCCATGCACCACCCATTCTCCAGATACCCCCATCCCCATTTTGTGGTATTCCACTTCAGCCTCCTCCACCACCAACTCACCAATTCCAATCTCCTCCTCCTTCCCCTCATTCATTCTCATATCCACACCCATATCCCAACCCCATTATTACACTAGAATCTCACTCCCCACCTACCTCGATTCCATCACCCCCACATCTTGATATCTAGCAGATTCTCTCCCACCTCGACAACCTTGAGTTACACTTGAGTCATTGTCGATGTCGTTCCCCTCCATGCCATTCTACTATGACCTGTATTCCCTCACCTTCTTCCATTCCTATCCCTCACTCCCACACACATCCTCCACCAGATTCTAGGTCCATGATCCAACCACTCAGGCCTACCCCACATCCCTCGTGCTCATCACCACCCGAGCCATACATTTATCCCACACCTATACTTTCAGAGTTGCTCTCCCACACTTTTCACCAACTGATGCATGTAGGACTCCTCGAGTTACCAAAAATCCATCCCATCGACCCCCTTCACCCCAAGCCAAGGAATTACAAGGAAAACCAATTCTGCATTTACCATCGACAACCGAGGCATGACATCGACCACTGCCACACTTTTGAAAGCCTCATTAATAACATGGTAGATGGCACACTTCCTCCATGATCCGAACACACCACCTCTCCTAGAGTTCTGAGCATTGCACCTCCTCCCATACCTCACCCCATACCTTCACATGAGTCTTTCACATCCACACCCCACTATTTCTAGGAGTTATCTAGCTACACAAATTATCATAATCTTAGTCGTATCACCATGTCATCTAGTTATCTATGACCTAATATTTTCCACCTTCACATGTTCTTAGATTACCTTCCTATTTCTTTATTTTCTCTTCTTTCTCCCTTCTTCTTGTTATCCTACATTGTTGTATGGTCATGCTTTGAGCACTACATACCTATGCTAGATTTCCCTTCTCCTTCTCTTCTTCTCCCTTCTGTTCTGCATCGTTGTATGGTCATGCTTCGAGTGGCTACATACCTATGCTAATTCTATCTTCTCTTCTTCTTCTTCTCCTCTTCCTCCTTTCTTTGTTTCCTTCAGTCCCCTCCATTACTTTTCCTTATTTTCACTTTCTCCACCATCTCTCTTAGCTTCCCACTTTCCTCATTCTCATTAATCACGTGCATTTTCCCACTTACATTCCTCTCTTGAGCTTGTTGCACAACCCCACATACTGGGGCAACCATAACTACTACTCCTTCCTTTCATCATTTCTTCACATATCTATTTCTTCTAAAATAGCCTCCAATATCATCTCGTTGAGTTTCACAAATTTCCTCTTGTAGATATTTTCCTTGCATGCTATATCTCTCATACTACATCCATTGCATATACACATCACTCCTCTTTTTACATCTATATTCATGTTTGTACATTCCCCTATAGAAATGTGATCATGATAGGATTAAAAACATGCACTTGTTAGCATCACCACTTGGCTGTCCACTCCTCTTCTCAGGATTCTAGATTATATAGTGATTAGCATGATTTTGATCACTCACCAGTTAAGTCAATCAAACATCACCTCTAGTTGACAAGTTCTTATGCTTCTTACAACTTTCTTTGGTTGGTTCAACTTCTTTCAAGGACCATTCACACATGTCATATTTTTAAGCAAATTTTGAGTCTAGGGAAGATAACACCTTGCATAGATATCACCATCTAGAGAATGGTTTCCCCTACTCATCCTATCATTTGCATGATCAAAATATGACTTGGGGATAAACAAAGGGACAAGCATAAGAAAAATTAAAAAATGGGTAGAAAACAAAAGCCAATGCCCACATTCCAAAAAAAAAAGAGAAATTAAAAGAGTACCACAAAAAGAGAATCAAAAGAATGAGGGGTAGAAAACAAAAGAAAAAACCTCCAAAAACACTATTGTTATGCTTGATCTCCTTTGGTCCTTCGGTTTAAAATAACATCACGGGATGATTTCCATCGCCAGCAATAGGCTCTAAGCGCCTACCTACTAGTGGAATAGTCTTACAAGTGGTGACACATCTGTCACATTAGCGACCTTATTTTGTATAGATCACTACACACTTGTGGATGAGCTAGCTATTTTGGCTATGTTTGCAATGGGTTAGTCCTACCTCCCTCAAAATGGATAAATGAACATCACTCTTCGCACACACTGGTCCCTGATAGACTTTGATCCAGTCAAGTTAGTTATGAGTTGTAGTCAAACCTTGTTCAGTTTCTCATGAGGTTTGATTGCTATAACTATGATAGTCAAGATTATTGCATAATCCCATATACCATCCTACATCCCTGAGATAATGGAATGGATCACATTGCCATCGGTTCTGTTATGATACAAGTGCTTCCTATACATATTTCATCATTCACATACATGCATCATTGCATCTATTTTACATTCATTCATTTACATTACATCATTCCACATTACATCTAATCTAAAGTGATATCATTCTCCTACATTTTACCATAGGTATACATATGCATTCATCATACATTCACCTACCACTATTCTACATTACACATACACATAATGTTAACATTACATATTCATTCACACAAAATTATGACACATGTATATAAAGTCAAATAAAAAGTAGGTATATATATTATGATCAAAATTACCCTCAGGCTACAAAAATAGAGTCCATCCATCATACATCTCAGCCCTGCTTATCACTAGGAGTCTCGCCACTCCCCTCCTAATCCATGACTATAGCTCCACCCTCTGCACCTCTACTACCCCACTCGATGCTAGAGCAGACTCTTCCAATAATGCTACCACATGCACTACTATCCTATCCAACTCTAGGAAAGCTCCCACTACCTGAGACACTGGTAATATTGTCATCCTCAGCACTATTGAGTGAGCACTCTACTAAATTTTTTGTGAGTATGTATGAGCTCACGATCGTGATATCAACCTTGATTGTGACCCTCCATAATATGGAATCACATGTTCATATGAAGTCAAGGCAAGATCACACTACATACTCATTGATCCCTCCCTCAAATATCGTTCTACCACCTCTGCATGCACCTATAATCAATGAGCTACCTCAGCCCATAGCGTTGTCACCTCAATCCTCAAATCTACCACTCCCACTATGGCTTGATCGATCATCATCCTAGCATGATTGAAATCCTCCCATGCCTACTGCTACCTCTCTATCTCTACATGCAACTCTACCACCTCCACCTCATGTGCTACTCGAACCACATCCCTATCAGCCTATGCCCACTACACACTCTCTTGCACTGAGGTAATATCTACCCTCAATCTCTCCTTCATTGGCCATCATCTCCACAACTTAACATTATAAATCCTCTACAATCTTATCATACCTCACCTGCTCTACCTCAAGCTATCCTCGTAGCTCCTCACATTATATCTCTGACTCCTCCCTCTCTATGTGGCTCACCTACCACTAACTTCTCCTCTAGATCTTTATGCTCCTCCCTCCATATTCCTAGATCTAGAGCCCAATCTATCTCACTCTCATGTAATCTCCCCTCTAGATCTTGTACTCTCTCTTAGGATCACCAGCTCATCTTGAGCATCCATCCTCTCCTGGATGTCGAATGGTATGTCTGACATATCTCTAATATCATCCCCCTCCATCATCATCATATCTCCCTGAGGAGATCCTACTAATGCATTGGCTACCATGCCACCTCCCTCCTCCTCCATAAGCACTACCTCATCTAAGGGTTGGCCTCCATTGTTGACCTCTCATGTCGATGACCTCATAATAGGAATCCTAGACCCATCATCTCGATATCACATTTATCATCGAAGAGGCTCCTCTACCTCCTCCTCTAATCCTACATCTGGCACAGGTACAACCATCCCCTTAGTGCTTGTCCCCCCACTATAGGTAATCCTACCACTAGCTGCACCCAGTCATAAATCACTCCAACTCCTAGCTCCCACCTCTATGTGGCCCACCATGCATCATACTCATGATTCATCCCTATATCAGCCACATCTAGAATCACCATCGATGGATCCCTCATCACCTCCATGGGAAGCACTATAGGTCACACTCTTGGATCACCCTACCTCCTCTGGATCACTATAGGTGGATCTAGTCTCCCCTATCATAGCTCGAACTACCACATAACCCTACTAAAGGGGAAGAACTCTATCTATCACTCATACCACCCTACCACCCATCACCCTCGATGAATCTTCCCCAACTACTCAACATCCTTCTCCCACACTACCCCACCCCTCCATGGCCTCCACTAGATATCCTTAGGCTCCAACTCACCTAACTACCTCCTCCAATACAAGCCATCACCCTCATGACTTCTCTTCATCCCCTTCTCCATATTCGTACACCATTTCAAGGTGTAGGGTATGAAGTCTCCCATAAATGCATGTGCTCTATAAGGCAACAATGGTGATCACTCTATCACAATATACTCCCATGTCCAAACCTATAATAATGGGTTCCAACTCAAGCATGATTGGCTTCCTCGCACCACATCATGCAACTCCATGTACACTTGTGCCAATAATATGGGTGCCCATATAAACACTACCTCATGCTCCACCATATCTTGTACACTACATCCATCATATTCTAAGAGAACTTCACTCTTGAAGTATCTAGTAGAGCATACGTTGATATCATAAGCATCGTCATACAATGACGATCATACATCTTCTTGATGAGGCCTGGAAATGCCTCAATCATAACATGTTTTGAACACTAAAATTGCCTATAAACTCTTATGTTTTATCTGATATGTTAGTTAAGTTGATTCAATATGTTGTATATTAACCATTTTGCATGATCAATGTATTTGGAATATTATATGCTGATTTTTACAACTTTTTGCATAGTTTTGTGTTCTTTTTGCTATGACTTGCTAAAATGGGATATGCTTAGAATAATAGCAGCATTTCACTAATCATGTTTTGATTTGTCTCAAGCATTTATTTCACCTAAATCTGGCAACAGTGCAAGCAAACTGTTGTTGTGCAGCAAAAATTGGTCTTTCCCATGTAAATTCCAGCCAGCTATCCATAAATAGCAAGGCATGGAATTCACATGTGGAAAGAGATGAAGACCATTGGAATTTGATCTTAGGAGATAACCCACCTGAGAGATGCAGAAGAAATCACTGGAAAAGCACACATTTGTTCATTTCGAAGTATCTTCGGAATGAATAGATATCTTCGAAATGAGAGAACATAGCGTCTTCGAAATGAGCGGATCTTCAGAATGAAGAATGCATTATCTTCGAAATGAGCGGATCTTCGGAATGAGAATTGCAGTATCTTCGAAATGAGAATTGCAGTATCTTCGGAATGAGCGATCTTCGGAATGAGAATTGCATTGTCTTCGAAATGAAGCCACTTATCTTCGAAATGAAAACAGAATGTGCTTTTTGACTTGTTGACCGATTTTTGAAGCCAAAAAAATGGAAATAAAGGTTGGAAAAGGTAAAGGAAAAGATCTTCCATCTGTCTTTGCCATCATTGCCGACCAAAGCCATCATTAAGGGAAAGATCAAGTTTTAATCTTCTTCTAGGATAAAACCAGAATTTGTTGCAGCATTGTAGGATTAGATCTTTTGAGATATTCTTTGTTTGTAATTAGACCTTAGGACATCTATAAATATTGCTCCCATTCAGGTTGAGCTGGTAATATATGTAGAGAGAGTAAGGAAGCTAGGAAAAAGCAAAAAATAGGTAGAATTTGACTGTTACAGTCCTGTAACAGGTTTTCAACAGAATTATTGTAATCATGTTCTTTAATCAATAAAGTGCACCAGTTCTATTTCATATTGCTTGTAAATGAGTGTGATTAAGATCTAGAGAGAGAGAGAGCTCATACCTTCTTCTGGACAAGGAGGCTGGCCACTTCCAGACCTAGGAGGAGGACTAACAATAGGTTTTTATTCTGATTTTGCTACAGCATAATGAGTTGTAGAACTTGTTATTTCAATTGCTTGTAAACAATTGACAATATCTGCAGTCTTAGTTTATTTATGCTTAGATTAATCTTGTGCTTAATGTTTTAGCTGTAATATTTACTTTCAACAAAGCTTCCATTTTATTTCAGACTGTTATTTCTAGAATTTGCTATTTTCTGTAATTTCTTGCATTTTATGTTTTGTTGTCAAACCCTGCATAGAAGATTGACAACCTTCTGTTATAGAGCCTTGACAGTTTTCATTTCCATGTTAGAATTAGATTTTCATTACTGCAAAAGTAATTAGATTTTCCTTCTACAATTAGAATCAGACTTTCAATTCTACAACTGTTATTTCTGCAACATAATTAGGTCTCATTCTGCAATTGTAATTAGGACTTCATTTCTATAGTTAATGATTAGTTTCCAATTCTGCAACTTAGATTAAGGTTTAATTCATGCAATTTAGAGATAGGAATGTCCTAAAACCCCCCACACAACCGGTTTCACCAATAAGACCTGTTGCTCTAGATTGACCTAAGTTATAGCTATTTTGCCTCTTCTTCCGTAGATAGCCTTGTACACAGCCCTGGATTGACAAATTCATTGAGAATTAATGATGGTATAATGACTACGCATCATTTTGGCATCGTTGTCGAGGAATAGTGTTGCCAAAAGAAAACAAATAGTCCAATAGCCATAATCAGACTAAGCTATGAAAATTCAGGTTAAAATCTGAATACAACAATTGAGGAAGATAACAACTATTGACTTAATTTATGTCATTTAAGAGTAAACATGAATGAGTAAGTCTAGGGATGAAAAAGGTAGAACTACCCCAAAGGATCCCTGGCTTGTTCCATTAAGGAGATCTTCACGCCTAAGGGGTGAATCACCTGTGTTTGAACTACCAGAAATATTGATAGAAAAATCACCAATCTCACCATCATTAGAACATTTTGAGAAAGGAAAATCACCAATTTTATCATCATCAGAATATCCTAAGAAAGACAATTCATCGGACTCATCATCAACAGAGAGGCTTGGACCTCTTGAGAGAACAATTTGGGAAGCTTTAACTTCTCCCAACAAATAGGAAACTATGGCAGAAGGAGGCAATATAGATGGCCAACATGGCTATGTCCATAATGAAGGAGATGATCAGGATATGCTCCAACCTTCCAGAACATTTGAATATCCTATCCGTCTGAATCCAACACAAAACTCTCCCATGAAGACCATTTCACCTTCAGTACTTCCAACCTTTCGAGGTGTTGTATCTGAAGATCCTGATCAGTTTTTGTTTGAATTCAAGGTAGTGTGTCAGACCTATGATTATATAAATGACAATCAAAAACTTAAGGTTTTTCCCTCAACACTCAAGGATTCAGCATTACGCTGGTTCATGAGCTTAGAGCCTAATTCCATAAGAACCTGGGATCAAATGGAAACTGTCTTTTTAGACAAATATCAGGAATATTACCGTGTAAGGAATAGAAAAGATGAGTTATTCAGAATCAAGCAGGAAGATGATGAGACATTGGAAGATTATCTTGATAGGTTCTCCTTTGTTCAAAGGAGATGTGGACTTGTAGAACCAGAATTATGTAAAACCATATTTTTGAGAGGATTGCAAGATGAATCCAGAGAAGTTCTGGATTTGATGGGAAAAGGGGATGTAACCACTCTCAGTAATGATGAAATTATGGATCTCTATAGGAATTACTCTCGCACTAAGCAGAGAAGAAGAAAAAGCCACACAAATGGCACTGATGTGAAGGACCTGATAGAGGAACTTGCAAATTTCAAAACTGATATTCTAGTGCACCTAAACACTACTTTGGGGGAAATGTCTGCAAAAGCAAAAAACATAGAACCTTTGGCAATTTATTGCCCAAGATGTAGAAATAAACATGCTTTGTAGGAATGTCCTTTGAATAAAACATCTATCTCACCCATTTGTAGTATCTCGTTCAAAAAGGCATTCAACCGATCAATGCCACCTGCTACCACAACTCAAAACTGTGTTAGAAAATCAGATTGAGGAACTCAACTATATTGGACCAAAACAAGGGGGAAATTTCTCTCAATACCAAAATCCCCCTCGTTTTCCTACAAATTGGGGGCATAATCCTGGTACTATGCCTTGGGGACAATCAGAACCACCCCAACGTCCTTGGAATTATCCTCAATGGACAAATTCCCAAGAATGGCCACAAGCAAATTGGAGTAACCCAGCCTAGAATCAGAATCAAAACAACCCCTCATGGAATCAAAACAACCCATCTTGGAATCAAAACAATCCATCCTAGAATCAAAATCAGACTAATCCACATTGGATGCAAAACCAACCATAGTGGAGTCAACAATACCAGTCCTATCCAAGGCAAGAAAGGAATCAAGGTCAAACTCAAGCATTTGTTGCCCGCACCTAATCAAAATTTTCAAGAAAAACAATAGCAAACACAACAAGTGAAACAACCTCAACTGCCAGCTCAACCAATCACTAATCCAAATAGCATGAGACAGACACCTCCTGTCTATGTGGCTGAAGCCGAAGAAAATGTTGAAATTAATGTTCTTGATTGTAGTAACATCCAACTTCGTTCAGGAAAAGTTGTACCTAAACCAGTTTCAAATGAAATCAAAGAAAATGAAGAGCAAGAATCATCCGAACCAGAGAGAATCCAACCAACAATGGAGACAGAAGAAAAATTGGAACCAGAGAAAATCCAACCAACAATAGAGAAAGAGACAAAAATAGAACCACAGACAGAACAATTACCAAGGATAATTCCATATCCTGAAAGATTCAATGCAATACCAAAAAATTCTGAGTCAGAACTGGTCAAAGAACTCAAAAAGTTGACTATATCATTGCCCTTATTGCAAGCCATTAAGGAAATACTAGAGATTAATAGTACTATTCAAAATTTGTGCATTAAAAGAATAGGAAGAAAGAAGAAAGCATTTCCCAAGACTATGCAGGTTGAAGGAAAGATAGCTGATCTCTTATCTGGAAAACTAGTACCTCCAAAGTATAGTGACCCAGGAAGTCCAGTTATCACAGTTACCATAGGTTCAGTACCAATATCAAATGTTTTAGTAGATCTAGGAGCTGCAATAAATGTCATGACCAAGGATACAATGAAACAATTACAGCTCAAACATCTCAGCCCCACATTTACAGTTTTAGAAATGGCTGATAGGTCAGTTGCAAAACCTGAAGGTATCATTGAAGATGTCCCTATAGAAGTTTCTTCTTGGGAATTCCCTACAGATTTTTTGGTTTTACAGCCAAGAAATTCAGCACATGGATATCCCATTATTTTGGGAAGACCTTGGCTTGCAACTCGCAACAACCTTCATAGACTGCAGATCTGGAAATATGACTATTTCAAATGGTATTGATCTGAAACAGATTTCTTTATATCCTCCTGCAAAACCATCTAGCAAATTTTTAGGTCAGTTATGGTTTTCTGACTCAGAGGAAGAACCAGAAGAGGTCATTTCTACACTAGCTACCTTAGTAGTAAGAGAACACACAGAAGACCTCAGTGACACAGAAAATTTAGAAAATGAAACAATCCTGATGAATGTTCTGCATGAACAAGGTTTAGAAGGGGAAGCAACAAATATCCAACAGTTGTTAAGTAATGAGGAGAATCAAAAATCTGAAGATGAACCATCTGTACTATCACAGGGAAACTCTGTTTCACTACCACATGGATGGCACCATCATCTGATTTTTCCTTCTCACTGTTCCATACAAGATATGCTTCCCTCAAGCAGCAATAAAATAGAAACTGCTTCTTTTCTCCCATCTCAACAATGTCCTCTTAATCCCCTAATCACCAGGTATGAAGGAGTGAATTCAGTCCTTCTAAATACAAAACAAATAGAAGTCCAGCCAGGAAATTTTTGAACATTTATAGCCACTTACTAGGGAAGAGGAAGAAAAATTGATAGTTGTCTTGTCTGTATGTTCAAAGTTGGTTATGTACCCATAGAATCTATACTGAAGAAGTCAAGCCAGTTAGACAACCCCAGAGAAGATTGAATCCTGCCTTAAGAGATATTGTGAAAGAAGAAATTGAAAAACTTCTGGAAGTAGGATTCATTTACCCAATTTCTGATAGCCAATGGGTTTCTCCATTGGTAATAGTTCCTAAGAAAAATGGAAAAATGAGAGTATGTGTAGACTATAGAGAGTTGAATAAGGTGACATACAAAGACCATTTTCCATTACCTTTCATAGATCAGGTGTTAGATACTCTTGCTGGAAAAAGATACTTTTGTTTTCTTGATGGATTTAGTGGATATAATCAAATTCAGATTGCACCTGAAGATCAAGAGAAAACAACTTTTACATGTCCATGGGGAACATTTGCCTATAGGGTTTTACCTTTTGGTTTGTGTAATGCCCCAACAACTTTTCAGCGAGCAGTCCTAGCAATTTTTGCTGATCTGACCACCAAAAGTGTTGAAATATACATGGATGATTTCACAAGTATGTGGACAGACTTTTGATTTTACATTGGAAAATCTTGACAAAGTCTTAACTCACTGTGAAACATACCAGCTTATCCTTGAATCCAAAAAAATGCTTCATGATGATGAAGGAAGGGATAGTTCTTGGTCATCACATCTCTCCTGAAGGGATCCAAGTTGATCCAAAGAAGGTGGAAATTATCAAGAATCTCCTTCCTCCTAAAACTCAGACTAATGCCGAAGCTTCCTAGGACACATTGGTTTTTACCGCAGGTTTATTCCCAACTTTAGTACAATAGCCAGTCCCATGTTTGCCCTATTGACTAAAGATTCTGAATTCTCCTGGACTACAAAGTGTCAGAAGCATTTGAAGCTCTGAAAGAGAAATTAATAACTCCACCTGTGCTCAGAGGACCTAATTGGACATTACCATTTCACATACAGACTGATGCCTCCAATACAACAATTGGAGCAGCATTAGGACAAATTGATAATGGTGAACACTATACCATCTACAACATTAGCAAGAACTTGATAGGAGCCGAGAAAAATTATACAACAACTGAGAAGGAATTCCTAGCAGTAATTTATGCCATCAACAAATTCAGGCATTACATCATAGGTTATCAAATATTTATTCACACAGATCATACAACCATTAAGTATTTGATGAATAAACCTATGGTAAGTGCAAGAATTATTCGTTGGTTGTTGTTGCTGCAAGAATTTGATATCACTATAATCAACAAACCAAGGAAAGCTAATGTTGTGGCAGATTTCTTGTCCAGGTTGCAGAACACGGATGAAGGGGAATTAGTTGATGACACTTTTCCTGATGAAAAACTATTTGCTATATCAGTCCAATCACCTTGGTTTGCAGATATAGCCAATTATTTGGTCACAGGGAAAGTTCCTCCACATTTCACTTCAAAACAGAAAAAACAATTGATCAAACAGAGTTCTTCTTTTGAATGGATTAAGGGTATGCTTTTTAAGTGCAGTCCCGACCATGTGTTACGTAGGTGCATCCGAAAGGATGAAGTGTATGATATCCTTAGAGCTTGTCATGATGAACCCTCATGTGGACACTATTCTGTAAAAAGCATAGTTAGGAAAATCTTAGGGACAGGATATTATTGGCCATCTCTTCACAAGGATGTGAAAAAGTACATCAGGCATTGTGATGCATGCCAAAGAATGGGGAAACCCACTCATACAAATGAGATGCCACTACAGCCTCAAATGGTTTTAGAACCATTTGAGAGGTGGGGGCTTGATTTTGTAGGACCTATTGATCCACCTTCTCAAGGAAAGGTGCATATTCTAGTATGCACTGATTACCTGACAAAGTGGGTAGAGGTGCATGCTTTCAAACATGCTCGTGAAGAGAAGGTCATTGATTTCTTGTATACTCAAATTTTTTAGAGATTTGGAGCTCCACGGTCTATCACCACAGACCAAGGACCCCAATTTGCATCCAAAGTCATAAAGGCATTTACAGAATTGTATGAAATCAAACATAGGAAATCATCACCTTACCACCCACAAGCAAATGGCCAGGTTGAGGTAACAAACAGGGAACTAGAATGCATCTTGACAAAAATAGTAGCTTTTCATAGGAGAAATTGGCTAGATAAATTACCTGAAGCAGTTTGGGCCTACAATACTACTTGGAAGTCCACTACTGGATTCACACCTTATGAACTAGTCTTTGGTAAAAAGCCTCTCTTACCTATTGAATTTGAGCTACTAACATTGCGCACAACACTGGAAATTGGAATTGAATTGTCGCAGGACAGTATAGATAGGATTCTATAGCTGAATGCATTGGATGAACTTAGATTGGATGCTCTGCACCAAACTGAGGTAATTCAGGAGCAGAGGAAGTTGTGGCATGACAGTCACATTCAGTAGAGGAAACTTCAACAAGGAGATTGGGCTTTACTGTTTGATTCTCGCTATGAGGACTTCCCTAGAAAATTGAGAACTAGATGGTTGGGACCTTACTGGATTGAGGAGGTATTTGACAATGGAGCAGCTCGTCTATCTCCTATTGATGGATCACAAAGGAAGTTGGTAGTAAATGGACATCGCCTCAGAGTGTACCATACACCTCTGACTAAAGATGAATTCTTGCAGCAACTTGATAGTTTGGATACACAACAGGTGGAAGAGATTCCCTCTTCCACTTCAAAACAATCAACATGATCATGGATTTCAAGAAAAAGCAAAAAATACAAAAAAATAAAAAAAAATAGAAAACAAAAAGATGAATAAATTCTGAGTATGAATTCCTTCATGGGCATGGTTTCAGGGGAAATCATGAAATTCCTTCATGGGCATAGTCAGGATCAAGAAAAAAAAAGAGAGAAAAGGAGAGGTAAAAAAAAAAAAGGGGAAAATCAAGAAAAAAAAAAAAAGAGAGAAAATGAATAACTCAACAGTGAAAACCTTTTCTTAAGGCACTACTAGGTTGGTATGCATGAAAACCAGTTTTCTGGCATGCATAACCTTGAGAAATTTCTGAACCATCATTGTACAAATTCACCAAGTGCACTTGTTTTGAAATGTTGCAGAAAATCTCATCGAGAATATCAACAAAGGCGAGTCATTCTTCAAAACTGGCATTAACTATTTTTATCGGTATATATTTCTTACATTTCTTCATTGTAAAATGATTGTTGTATAGTATATGACAATTAACCATTAGCATAAAAGGTATTCATAAGAGTTGGCATACTTAAAACATGTTTTGAAAATGAAAATATTGATTTCTGCCTAATCTTCGAAACAAGAATGCCAAAAATAGTGTCTATTGTATTATCTTCGGATTGAAATTGTCTTCGGAATGACAACAGAATGAATGTTGCACTTTGTCTTCAGAAAGAAACTTTGTCTTCGAAATGACAATTTGTCTTTAGAATGAAACTTGGTCTTCGGAATGACGACTTGTTGCATCATCTTCGAAATGAGGATCTGTCTTTGAAATGAAGCAGGATCTGTCTTTGGAATGAAATTTTGTCTTCGAAATGACGATTTACCTTCGCAATACAGCCTGATCTTTGAAATGAGGATTGATCTTCAGAATGAGGATTAATCTTCGGAATGAAGATTTAAATTTGCAAAGAAGGATTTGTCTTCGGAATGAAGACCTGTCTTGAATGAAGTTATAATCTTCGAATGAGGATTTGTCTTCGGAATGAAGACTCATATTCAGAATGAAGTCATAATCTTTGGAATGAAGTTTTTTTGCAATTAAATTATAATCTTCGGAAAGAGCATTTCCACGTGGCATCCAGAAAGACAAGGTATGACAAAATCAAATTCTTTTAGCTGCATACGATAAAAAGGAACACGTGTCAGCAAGGATATGGTTTATTTTGCACGTGAGAATCTACGGACTGAATAGAAAAATTAAAACCAAATGAGGTGGATCTAATGGCAAGGACATCCACGCAATCATTGATGGATAGGTGTTCGGTGCAATAGTAGAAATGTGTGCCACCTTTCTTTTCGAAGACGTGTTTGCAAAGTACAGTGCTCAGGTTACGGGTCATTCCGAAGAAGAAGACGAGAAATAGGGCAAGCGAAGATTTCGAACTAAACCCTACAAATCTGCAACATAAAAAAACTAGAGATCCAGTAGAGGAATAGCAGTAGTAGTGAACGGTTTTTAAATAAAAAATATGGGGTGAAAGATCAGAACGGAACCTGCAGATACCACCTACCTCCGAGAAAATCTGGCAGTCCTGCAGATTTTTGAAGATGGAGGGTTTATGCCATTTCTGGATAAGTTTAATGGGTCTTCTGAAGATTTGGTTGGCATGTTCGCCCATACATTCAGAAACAACCGAGCACATGTTAACGGCATGACTATTGAGGTAACCCCTAAAATTTTAAGTCAGATTACTGAGCTGCCATTAGAAGGGATTTCAATTTCTAGATCTGGCAAGAATACATTGGCAAATGTAGTTAATCAGTTTGTAGAAGAAAATGATAGAGAGCCATAGTATTTAACCCATAACAACACATGCAAAGGGTTAAAAAGGGCCAACCTGTAGGAACCCTGGGATGAAGTAGCCACCTGGGTAATTAAATTCCTAACCTGTGAAGGGCAGTATGTGCTGTTGTCAAGGCATCATCTACGAATTTTGAACCATCTCAGACATGGTGAGCAACAACCGAAAGTTAGGGTAAATCTTCCCCTGTATCTGTATCAAGAATTAAAAAACATGGCAAAGAGATATCAGGAGGGTAAAGGAAGCCTTCGCCATCATGGCCTCATCAAACTAGTTTGCCAACACCATTTTAGAGGAAACCCTAGGAGTTTTGATAGGTTTTACTCTACCCTAAATGATGTCATTTTTAGGGATGAAGATGAGGAAGAAGAAGAACCAGATACTACTGATGTTGCTGTAGAAGAAGAAACAGCTACAGTAGAAGTTGCTGTAGAAGATGAAATAGAAATTGCCACAGAAGCTGTTATAGAACCACACCCAGCAAGCAACAGAAAACCTTGCTCCTGAACCCTCAACTTCACGAACCAAGAAACAAAGAAAAAGAGGATCTGGAACTAGCAGCAGAATAGAAAAACAAAAGAAGGTTCATTTTTTTGGAGTGACTACTGATTTGATAGAACAAGAAATAATAAGGGAAACAGAGGCATCTAAAACTGTCCCCACAACCCCTACTGACACCAAAAAATAGAGCAAAAAGAAGAAGTTTGCATCTGGAACTAGGAGGTCTACAAGAATCCATTTGAAAGAAATAATAGAATAGGTTATGGAGGAAGAAGATGGACAAAGCAGCCCAGATGTCACAGAAATACAACCAGCCCTTGAAAACTTTCTAGAATTCCCTGAATAGATAGTTGAGGCAAAAACTGGGCAGGATAATTTGGAGGAGGCTACAGTTCAACAGGCTACATATATGGTGGATACAATTATAGACAGTTTTATAGAACCTCTTGAACAAGAGCAAATTGTTGCAGAAGAAGAGATAATGGTTGAACAACCAACTACAGCTGATCTGTCTACATCAACTTCTGAAGCAGAAATAGAAGTGGAAGACATCACAGAGTAGCTGAAAGCAGCAAGAAGTGTTGTCAGAACACAAACCAAGTGGATTGAGGAGAAAGAAAGCATCATTGAGATACAAGAAAGAAAAATTGTAGAGCTTCAGTAGGAAGTGGCAAAATTAAGAAGAATGTTGTCACAATCTGAAAAATAGCCAATTGTATCCATTGATGAAGACAATTTGGCTCAATTGCTTCTGGGTCTATCAAGGGTAGATGACTCTATTGAGACAAACATGGGTGTTCATTTTGAAGTAGCACCCCTTCATTCTGAAGAAGTGCCTATTCATTCTGAAGCAGCACCATCTCATTCTGAAGCATTGCCTTCTTGTTCTGAAGATGCTTCAAAAATGGTAAAGAGCATAGCAGAGGATGTTGAAGATGAGTCACCAACATAGGAACAGTCCCAGCAGCAAGAAAATGTTCAAGTAAGTACTCCTATTGAGGTCCCTGTATTTCAAACTGTTACACTTTCAGTAGATAAGGGGGTACAAGTAGAATTACTATCCGATGACAACCCAATAGAAATAGCAAATAAGGGGGTACAAGTAGAATTATTGATAGATGATCAACCAAGTGGAAGTGGTAGAAAAAGGAGTTCAAGTTGATCTCGCTACCTAGGATTCCCCTTGTAGTCAGACCACCTAATACTGTGTCTCTAGAGCAATACAATGCAGACATAGCCAATTGGATGATTAGATATGAGCAGCTTGCCACTAAAACTGAAAAGTTCAAATTGGAAGCAAAATAGCTAGAAGCCAAGGAAACAAAATTCAGGCATTGAAAGAAAAGGTGTCTGACTTATGTCAAATTGCTGAATTTTTAGTCCAATTTAGACGACCAGCCAGATTTTATAGCCTTATTTTGAAGGAGAAATACCTCAGATGGCAGGTCATGAGGATTAGTTCAAACCTCCCATATAAATTGGACACAACTGCAGATTTCTTGGAGGCATATTTTGATAGCCCTTTTGAGCAGAAAAATCTCCTATGTGAACTATTTTTACACAGTTTCTTCATTCCAGAGGAAGTAGAGTTTCATCCTCAAATCTACATTGGAGATGTTCAATTGAGAGCATTTATGTCTACTTTGCAGAATCAGCTTTACTGGGATCAAGAGAAAAAGTAGAATAAAGAGATTGAAACAAGGGCTGAGTTGTTAGTCAGAGCAATCTAGCCAAACCACCTAGTTATCACTAGACAACACTTCTCAATGATGAATAGGGATGATGTAAAGAGGATGTACTTGAACAACTTAAGGGACTGTGTGGCCAGATTCAACAATTTTTGTGATCATAATTTTTTCCCAGCATTGTCAGTGTGCAGAGACAGATGGGCTGAACTTTCCATGTCTTTGAGGAAAAGAGAACCCATCTCCCCCATCAACTTAGAATGGTCCAGAAGAAGAGCAGAAGGTGTAATCCAGCTGATTGAAATCATGCAACATAACTGGATAGGTCTTAGGTTTAGGCCTCCAACCATCATTACTCCAGTTCCATTCTACTTTGAGGAAGATGCCCAACCTGATGAACAATTTGAATACCGGCTCGAAAACATTCAAGAAAATAGGGGGTATTATATAGGCAAGAAATTATTCTACATGTCATGGAATCTAAACATGGACATATGTGATTCCATAGCCCAATGTAATGCATGAGGGCATGCATTAAT
Organism: Wollemia nobilis; assembly: GCA_028583015.1. NCBI lineage: Eukaryota > Viridiplantae > Streptophyta > Pinopsida > Araucariales > Araucariaceae > Wollemia > Wollemia nobilis. Next base: position 6,628,047 of record JAQPPZ010016892.1, on the reverse strand, counting down.
ATAAGTTGGGGGAAAATGATGAGGCCTGGAAATGCCTCAATCATAACATGTTTTGAACACTAAAATTGCCTATAAACTCTTATGTTTTATCCGATATGTTAGTTAAGTTGATTCAATATGTTGTATATTAACCATTTTGCATGATCAATGTATTTGGAATATTATATGCTGATTTTTACAACTTTTTGCATAGTTTTGTGTTCTTTTTGCTATGACTTGCTAAAATGGGATATGCTTAGAATAATAGCAGCATTTCACTAATCATGTTTTGATTTGTCTCAAGCATTTATTTCACCTAAATCTGGCAACAGTGCAAGCAAACTGTTGTTGTGCAGCAAAAATTGGTCTTTCCCATGTAAATTCCAGCCAGCTGTCCATAAATAGCAAGGCATGGAATTCACATGTGGAAAGAGATGAAGACCATTGGAATTTGATCTTAGGAGATAACCCACCTGAGAGATGCAGAAGAAATCACTAGAAAAGCACACATTTGTTCATTCCGAAGTATCTTCGAAATGAACAGATATCTTCGGAATGAGAGAACACAACGTCTTCGAAATGAGCGGATCTTCGGAATGAAGAATGCATTATCTTCGAAATGAGCGGATCTTCGGAATGAGAATTGCAGTATCTTCGAAATGAGAATTGCAGTATCTTCGAAATGAGCGATCTTCGGAATGAGAATTGCATTGTCTTCGGAATGAAGCCACTTATCTTCGAAATGAAAACAGAATGTGCTTTTTGACTTGTTGACCGATTTTTGAAGCCAGAAAAAGGGAAATAAAGGTTGGAAAAGGTAAAGGAAAAGATCTTCCATCTGTCTTTGCCGTCATTGCCGACCAAAGCCATCATTAAGGGAAAGATCAAGTTTTAATCTTCTTCTAGGATAAAACCAGAATTTGTTGCAACATTGTAGGATTAGATCTTTTGAGATATTCTTTGTTTGTAATTAGACCTTAGGACATCTATAAATATTGCTCCCATTCAGGTTGAGCCTAGTAAGTAGAAAGTAATATATGTAGAGAGAGTAAGGAAGCTAGGAAAAAGCAGAAAATAGGTAGAATTTGACTGTTACAGTCCTGTAACAGGTTTTCAGCAGAATTATTGTAATCATGTTCTTTAATCAATAAAGTGCACCAGTTCTATTTCATATTGCTTGTAAATGAGTGTGATTAAGATCTAGAGAGAGAGAGAGCTCATACCTTCTTCTGGACAAGGAGGCTGGCCACTTCCAGACCTAGGAGGAGGACTAACAAGCAGGTTTTTATTCTGATTTTGCTACAGTAGAATGAGTTGTAGAACTTGTTATTTCAATTGCTTGTAAACAACTGACAATATCTACAGTCTTAGTTTATTTATGCTTAGATTAATCTTGTGCTTAATGTTTTAGCTATAATATTTACTTTCAGCAAAGCTTCCATTTTATTTCAGACTGTTATTTCTAGAATTTGTTGTTTTCTGTAATTTCTTGCATTTTATGTTTTGCTGTCAAACCCTGCATAGAAGATTGACAACCTTCTATTACAGAGCCTTGACCAGTTTTCATTTCCATGTTAGAATTAGATTTTCATTACTACAAAAGTAATTAGATTTTCCTTCCTACAATTAGAATCGACTTTCAATTCTGCAACTCGTTATTTCTGCAACATAATTAGGTCTCATTTCGCAATTGTAATTAGGACTTCATTTATGTAGTTAATGATTAGTTTCCAATTCTGCAACTTAGATTAAGGTTTAATTCATGCAATTTAGAGATAGGAATGTCCTAAAACCCCCCACACAACCGGTTTCACCAATAAGACCCGTTGCTCTAGATTGACCTAAGTTATAGCTGTTTTGCCTCTTCTTCCGCAGATAGCCTTGTACACAGCCCTGGATTGACAAATTCATTGAGAATTAATGATGGTATAACGACTAGGCATCACTTCTTATACCAATAGTACTCATAGGCCATCCCCTTATTGAATCGTACCTCTCCCTACTTTGCACCAAAGGTTCATTGTAACACCTCCTTCTATGTACTATCTATTGCTACCCTCACTAGAGTGCTCTCTATCAATAAATTGTAAATTCTATATATATATATTCCACTATAATGGTCATCTCACCTGTAGGAAGGTGAAAGGTGTTCTTGTCTAGATACCATCTCTCACACAATATTGAAATATACATCTTATTGGTGTGAATACTCAAAACCTCCCATACACCCTTCATCCACACCCTACCCATCTACTACACATCTTCCTTAGAATATTTTTACCCAAGATAGCTCTCAATGACCGCACACAATGTCATGGCTCAATCTTCTTCACCTATTTTCATTCAAAATCATCACTCAATTTTTTTTTAGTTCACATACATGTAAAATTATTTTCCTTATTTCATATAAGTATTCATCACATAAAACCTTCATTTAACATATTTCATGCATCACATTTAACAAAAAAAAATCTAGTTTGCATTTCGCCATGTAAACTTTACCTAAAAAGTATTTTTGGGCACCCATCAGGCCCTTTCATGAAAATAATATTATACACATGCAAAAACATCACTCTTATGACATGAATAATAAACTACTACCCCACAAGCACATATTTCGAGGTGTACATTCATAAAACACACCAATGTATTACAAAACAGTAAGACAATCACATTTTTGGATACCCATTTTGACCTTTCACAATTAAAGTTCAAACAATTTCTAAAAAAAAAACATATTTCATGCCACATAACAAATTCAAACTTCACAAACATACACCTCATGGCATGCATTCACATGACTTGCCAACACATCACAAAAAATCAAACAAATCACATTTTGGATACCCATTTTGACCTTTCATAGTGAAAGTTGAAACAAATTCTAAAAATAGTACACCATTCATACAACACATCAAAATCAACTCTCATGCATGCACCACATGTCACACAGTCAAACATGCCAATTTACTGGTCAAATTGAAAACTAGTCAACACTTAAATACATATTTCAAAATAAATTTTATACTTTGTGCACACATTTCAATCACACATCACATGTAAACATGCATACACACTCAAACTCCCGTTATTGTACTTTTCAAATATTCACACAATTCAAAATAAAAATAGTTTGAGTCTCGAATACTTATCGGTGGGGTCCTATGTCAGCCACTAGTTCTCACATGCCATCTTGCCATATCTCCGCTGACTTAGGATTTTGACAACACTTCACTTTGTAAAATCATCTTCACCCCTCTCTCCATGACTCCTCATAGCACAAATTACCCTCACACACGCGAAAACGGCCTTTATACTCCCAAACTCCCTGGTTCACATGCGACCATGTGAACTCTGGTCTAGTTTGCATGCCTCCATGCGAACTCCAGTTCACACCCTACCATGTGAACTTGGTTTGCATAGTGCTATATGAAACAAACCTCACGGCACCATTTTTACTTTTTCTTCACTCCTGCAGTTTCTTCTTCATTCCCCACCACTATTTGCCCATATTTTTCAACCTTTGTCACCATTTTTTTTCTATCAATCGACTCATCAACACATTTCATCTGTATAATTGTTGATTTCTCACTTGAGGGGTTACAATCAAACATCCAAATAATGGATATCACATCTGTCTACAAATTATTTTGTTGAAGATTATCTCAAGATATAACCCCATCCCAATCAAATATTTATTAGATCACGAGAGCCATGTGCACTCATGGATACATCTTGATTCCATTCTATATATTGGTGTCAACCACATATTGAATTTTACGCTTGATGTTTTTTACCACTTAGCTCAAATAGTTTAAAAAATGTCATCATGCGCTCATTAATCAATAGAAGTAAAATTTTGAATAGGCATTTGTTCTATTCATAATTTGGACCATCTTATATTAATCACAAAAAATAAAGCAGTCTTAAGTTGCCCTTATAAACAACTAGTATGATATTGCAAAATATTGTACTAAATTGGCAAATCATTCATTCACATTCATCCCCACATTCTTCATCTTCTAAAATACCTCATCATCTTCTTCCATCATATTTTTGTACTAAATTGTATTTTACACAATTTAGTACAAAAAGGGGCAATTGTAGACACCTAAAAGTTACACATGATCACCCATAAATACTTGTAGATCTACATAGACACTTGTAGACTTGCATAGGCATTCATAGGTATTCATAGTCCATTGTAGGCCATCATAGGAAATCATAGGCCATCGTAGGCTATCGTAGGCTATCATAGTTTTTCATAGGTGCAAACCCTACAAAACTATACAAAATGTATCCAAAACACATTCTAGTCATAGGAGGCTACCTACAAGCCCCTTAAGGTCTCCTAAGCCCTTTTCTATGCCTAATTAGGTCTCCCATGGGACCACTCCCCACAAAAACCCTAATCCTAATTAGGATTCTAATTTGCTAGTGAATTTCTACTTGAAGTGCACTTTATCACTTAACTGAGTCTAATTAGGGTTAAGAGTCACCTTTGGAAGTTAAATAGAGTCATTAAATATTTAATAAAGTGGTTGAAGGTGTTAAATATGTCCTTAGCCCTAAACATATCCTCACACATGTGTGCACCCCAAATTAGTTAGGATATTTTCTAGAATACCTAACTCAACCCTCACCTAACCTAGGGACTAACTAACTAGAGTTAACCCTAACCCTAGCTCACACATGTGTGAGGATAGGATATTTCCCTTAGGGCATGTGAAAGGATGACTAGGATTGCCACTTCACAAACCCTAACTTGACCATGATAGGACTTGACTCTAGGGTCTAGTACACCTAACTACCCCCTAAACTTGGTTTCCTCTATAAATAGAGGACCAATTCCTTCATTAATATCTATATCCATTTCAGTAAACATACCTAGACTATACCAAAATTCTTTCTGATAATTCTACGCTTGACAAACAACAACAAACACTACCTAGAACCTGTTCGGACAAATTTGTAGCAACAGTCAACAGGAGTCTAATTCACATCCCACCATGTGAACCCAGGATCCAATTCACATGATGCCATACAAACCATCTCTACAACAAGTTTACAACATCAAATTAGGTACATATTAGTCTTACATACTTTCTATAGAATTTCAAATAATTTTCATCAAGTTTTCCTTCAGTTTTATGTCAATTTTTCTTCATAACTATGAGGTTTAACCAAGGCAGGCACCGAAACACACTAACTCATTTTTTTGGTTCTAGATCAAGTACAAAATGATAGAATAAAACATCACTATTGGTGGCACATGCACACAAAATCCCACCTTAATTAAGGGCATTGAAAGACACTAGCAGATTTCTAAATTCATGTGGATCAAGGGGATAAAAACCTTTCTCAAGAGAAAGCTTATTTTGTAATCCTATTTCATATTAATAAAACAACATTAAGCACATTCTCATTAGCTTTTTTGGAATTTGGTGATTTTTGTGTGTTATAGTTAGAATCCTTGACTTTCAAGGAGGAGACCAAGGTTCAAATCTTACCAAAGAATACACGCATAATTATCAAGTTTTTTTAATACCACTATGTAGTTATGATGTAATATGTGCAGGTCCCATTTAAATAATATATAAACCATTGAAAAATAAGAAAAAAAATTATGCTAAAGATAATATCTTGGAATATTATGGTTATGAATAAGAACCCTATGAAAAGAGTTCTCAAAGAACTAACAAGTTATAGTCTTAAATTTATTTTTATATAAGAAATAAAAATAAGTAGTGATGAATGTAAAGATGCAATGAAAATTGGAATATGGTGGATTAACTAAAAGTTTCAATGGGATGGGTATGCAATAATATGGGAAAAACATCAATGGGATTGGTAATTGTTAAAATCAAGAAGTAATTGGGTTGCTAGTACTTTTTATAGGAAATATAAAATTTAAAATTTGGAGTTATATGTTTTGATGCTTCAACTATAATTACTTTTTGTGATATATGTTAGAAGGACCTCAATTTATTTATGTCATATTGAATGACAACTCATAATTTTGATCTATGGATTTGTAGAGGGGCTTCAACATAGTTATCTTTGCTTTAAAAAATAAGGGTGGTACCTTTGGATGGTCTAATTTAATGGAGAGTTTTATTCGTTTTTCAATTTTTGGTCTTTAGAATTCCACTCCAATATTTTAATATACATGAGATATTGGACATATTGGGATAACTCATATAAAAAAGGAGATTATATAGAAGTTTATTATCTAATACATGGTTGCAAATAGAGTATATAATTTCTTGAAATAGTTTATTGCAAGCATGGTTAAATCATGAATCTATTATCTTAAGATGTGATCTTTTCAATAATGGTCATCCAAATCCATTTCATTTCCAGTATATATGGCTTCAAGAATTTGATTTTGGATAAATGGTTATGTTATGGTGAGATGAAGCAAGGTTTTAAGTATCATGCATGTACATGTTTGTTCAAAAGATAAAATATCTAAAGTGGAAAATAAGTAAATTTCAAATGGTAAATATTTTGGTAACATATTTAAAATAAAATAAAAAATTAATTTCAAGCCCAAAAGAGAAGCTAGTATAAATCAATGAGATGGATTAAGATAATTATGTTAAAGAAAAACAATTTCTTTAAAATTATCATAATATATTGCAAAAGGAAGAGTCATATTGGGCTGAAAACTATCATAACATGTGACTTAAGAAAGTGGGTATTTATAGTTGCAAGCTTACTGCAGTGGTAAGGGCTTTGGCCTCTCTTTGAGAGGTCCAAGGTTCAAACCCCATTCAGTATGAGGAGATCGGGACCCCTCATAAAAACCTGTGTAAACTCATTGAAAAAGAAAGTTGGTATTTACTAAATTATTTCATAACACTATTACCAAAATAGATTTGTTTTTCCATAGAATAAAAAAAAAATCAACTCTAGATGGAAAAATTACTAAGCAAGAAGAAGATATTAAGAAGAAATCAATTAATTAGGCAAGATAAGGAGGCTTAGATTAAGGATTTACAAAAACAATCATGAATTATCACATAAAAAAAATATTAATTTGATGAAGAATATTGTTATGGAAGATTTACAAAAGGTTTTCTCTTTCCACCCTAATAAGGCACCCAACCCTAATGGATTTCCTATAATTTCCTTTCACAAATTTTAGCATTTATTAAAAAGTAATATGTTGATTGTTTTTGAAGAGACTAGGAAAAAAAGGCTACAATAAGTAATATCAATGCCACCTTTATTCTATTGGTTCCCAAGAAAGGTAAGAAAATATATTTTGATAATTTTTCATTCAATAAGCCTTTGTATTATGAATTATAAGATAATTTAAAAAACTATACCAAGTAGAATGAAAATATTCTAGATCGTGTTATCTCTAATGAATAAGGTGGTTTTATTCATGGTAAAAATTTCTTGATCATATCATCATCGTGTAATAAGTCATAAGTTCTATACATTCCATTATAAAACTAGGTATGCTTATAAGAATAGATATGAACATAACATAGAATAAGGTTTCATGGAGTTATTTACTTGATATTCTAAAAAAAAACTTTTTCTAGAGGTTATTATTAATGGATCATATGTTTTTATATCAATCCAAAATATTCTATTTTAACTAAGAGATCTCCTATTGAATATTTTAAATCATCTTGATGACTTTTCTAGGGTGACATAATATTTCCTTATCTCTTTATTATTCTTGTAAAGTTATTGGGGAGAGATTTATCAAAGACCATGGATTTCAAATCACTATTATCATGGATTTCAAATCACTATTATCCAAGATCATTAATACTACTTTAAATTTATAATAGATTACTATGAATATTTTATGCTTTCAATATGAAAAATTACCATCAACATATGTAGGTATATATTTTATTGGTAAAGGAAAGAAAAAGAAACTCTTGGACTCAATTTTGGTTAGAGTAAAATATAATTTTCAATGTCAAAAAGGTAAGTTCTTAACAATGGATGAAAGGTTACATCTCATAAATACTACATTGTAATTTATCTCTCTTTGTATGACGTGAATTTGAATATTTCCACTAGGTATATGATTCAAATTTGATTAAATTAAAATAGGTTTTTTTAGAAAGGATGTGAGTATAAATTTAGAATTATTCATTACAAGTGGAATAGGGTTTACAAAGGAAATAATACTAGAGAGACAAGTTTTCAAAACTTCAAACATATAAATTTAGAATTAGGGGTAAAATTTGGTTGGATATTATTCAAAGATTAAGGAAATATTTGAAAAAATATGGTACTTGAAGAACACAGACTTATAATGAGAGGGGGAGTGAACAGTATAATATCAACTTTTACTTTTCTTTTCAAAATAATATTATCCAGTATTATCAATTGTAATATCAATAGGATTAATTAAAGCAATGCACAAATAATCACACACATGAAAGACACAAATTTAATGTGGTTCACCCAATGTGGGTCACATCCACAGAGAAAATATTTCTTCTAATTTTTTTCAATAAATCTCTTGGAAATAAATTCTCTATTATAATATTTATGGACCTATGCCCAAAGGAGATCTCAATCCCAATTCTATGATTTGTGGATCTCTCTCCATAGGATAACTCTATCCCCTTACTCTGGTTCATGGATATCTCTCCACATGAAAAATCTTTCCCCTTTGCTCTTTTTCGTGGATCTCTATCCATAGGATAACTCTTTCCCCTTTTCTTTGGTTAGTGGATCTCTCTCCATAGGAGAAATTTTTCTCCTTTGCTCTAGTTTGTGGAAATTGATCTAGGAGAACTCTATCTCCTCGACTAGTTTGTGGATCTCTATCCATAGAATATATCTATCCACAGAAGAAATCTATCTCCCTAGCTGGTTCACGGATCTCTTTCCATAGGGTAAATCTATCCCCTATCTTATCTAATTTTTGGATCTCTCTCCACTAGAGAACTCTATCCCCTTTGCTCTGGTTGATGAAATTCTAGAAGACTTATGTTCCCACTACTTTGGTTTGTGGATCTCTCTCCACAAGAAATCTCTATCCCCATTGCACTAGCTGATGGATCTCTATCCACTGGAGACCTCTACCCTCTCTACTCTATCACCTCCAAAATATTTCTCTCAAATCTATCTCAAATTTACACCAAACCCTATCACAAGTCTAGCACAAATCTACTCTAACTCTACTCATAAATCTACCCCAAGCCTTAACACAAATCTTGATCAAATTAGAAACCAAACCTGCTCTCAATTCTATCTCAAATTTACCCCAAGCCTTAACATAAAGTTGATCAAAACAACCTTCAAGCCTTCTCAAAAGACTTGCTTAAACCTACCTTCAAGCCTTCTCAAAAGACTTGCTCAAATCTGCCTCAATGTTGCTCCAAGTCTTCTCAGAAGACTTTCTCAAATCTACCTCAAAGCAGCTCAAATTTTTCTCACAAGACTTTCTCAAATCTACCTCAAAGTGACTCCAAGTCTTCTCACAAGACTTGCTCAAATCTATCTCAAATCTTCTCCAAGTATTCTCACAAGACTTGCTCAAATCTAACTTTAAGCTGCTCCAAGTCTTCTCACAAGACTTTCTCAAATCTACCTCAAATATGCTCCAAGTCTTCTCACAAGACTTGCTCAAATATACCTCAAGGTTGCTCATTGAATGTGCTCAAATATTTCCAAATATTACATACAAACAAATGCTTATATCTCTTTCAGAAGAACTTTCTTCAACTAGGCAATTCAAACATATTCTACCTAGAATTATTTTAACCTCTGGAACATATAGAGTATGATATGCACTATAAAAATCCCAATATGTTCTTCACATTCACAAATCTTGTATTCTACTAATCTAATCTCTATCTCTTGCAAAATCCCTTTCAAGTAAAATCAAAACAATGTATAACTTGCTTTACAAAACTGATCTATCTTTCTTGCAACTTTTCTCTCAAAGATCAATCACATTAATATACAATTTTCCCTCACAAAATTGATCTCAAAAACCTTCACAATTTCTATCAATATCTCTCAAACCAATTTTCAAAATGTTTCACAATGATGCAAAACTTGCTTTCAAATATAGCACAAGTAGTTCACAATATCTAGCACAAATATCTCAATCCCTTTCAACAATGAAAATACAATCTTGTTCCTAACTCAAATATTTTCAACAATGCTTACCAAACAACTCTTTTATCTCCACCTTATGTTCTAAAATATTCACTCAACAAAACACCTTTAAACAAGGAATGATGTACCCATACCTCTTAATTTGCTCTTATGGAGATATGTCTTCAAAAAACCCTGTCTCACAAATAACTAATTTTGCTTGTGCCACTTCAAGGGTTAGATTGTAATATACTCTCTCAAAACATCCACATGAAATTTATTCTCAAAAATATATGCTCAATGAAATCTGAAATTGATATTCAATCACTCTTATTTGTTCTAAAAAATGAAGCATTAAAAACCAAAAAAACCTTTCATATATTCCTTTCACCATGCAAGAATTTACAATAAAATTATCAAGTCACTTTTACACCTTATTGCTCCTAATCTTGCAAAATAAAATTTAACCCAACAAAACAAATTACACATAAATTTTCTTATACACCTTATACCTCCTACTTAAAATAAAATATTTCAATGCATCTTAATTCTTCAACAAGATCATAACATCTTTTACTTAACTCACCATACATGGCATTAGGTAAAACTCTTTTTTAATTCAACCAACCTTAATTACTCCATGCTGCCATTTTTAATTAAAAAATAATAAAATAATAAAATAATCACCTTATGACTCCCTAAGCAAGCATACCTTAGCCTTAGCGAATAATTAATCCAACAAAAATGATTTCACCCTTACTTTCGCCACTGTTATTTGAACCGGTGTCACTTACTAGTTCGTGCCCTAGCTTTGACTAGGCCATTGCATGGGATAGTACCCATACAAAAATAAATTTCCATGTCTTCTGCTTTGTTCCTTATCTTCGATGCAAAAATATTTTTCTTCAAAAACCTTTACTCTTTGCCTCTATTGTGTCTCGAACCTGAGACCTCCCTGCTGTAACGACTTAGCACCAAGGGATATATCATTTGGGCTAGCTTCCCATAAGGGATTGCTTTTCATCATCACCTTGATTTATCCTGATTTCGACTTTAGAAATAGCACTGCCACTTTGTCCTTTCTCCCATGACCACGGACGAGGCACATTCAAATTTCACAAATTTTGCACATGCATTAATCAGAATATTCGCATAGCATTCACCATTGTCTACTCTACAATAAACTTTATGTTATATATATGTATTTTTCCCTTATGACATTTGGCGTCAATACTTGGGGAGGTATTTCAAATTTGCAACTTTGGCGTCCAATTAAACCTTTACAATTATTATAATAATTAAATCTAAAGTAGTTTTAAATATTATAATCTATATTTTAACCTTTGGGTCCTTTAATTTTTAATTATTATAATTATTTAAATATTCATATATTTAAATATTATAATTTATTTTTCTCTTTTGGGCCTTTTCTTATTCTTTAACACCATAAAACCTCTTCCTTTTTCTTTTGCAAATGCCACCATGATAAAAACATTAAATTTTTATTTTCCTTGACATAAATGACAATGAATGTCATCAACTTATGACATTAATCCTTTGACATCAATGACAACAATATACTCAAAATTTCCAACAAGATTTCAAAAATATAGTCTATATTGATGCAATTAAATTGTTCAAAAATTGAACCCTAGATAAAATCATAACTTGGAAATTTATATTATATAGTTTGTGAATATTCAAGATATACATTAGATGGTTAGTCAATTAGAATAATTTTATAATTTTTTTTTATAATGCTTGGTAAAATACTTATCCTATTATTTCTAATTCATAATTCAAACCAATGGTTCAAGCATGTTTCACTTTAGAGTTTATAATGGTTTAAGAATGAGCTATACTTTTTAAAACTAAAAATAACCAATGATGAGGATATATTTTTCCCAAAAAGGAGGTTTTATCTTCAAGAAATATTTAAAAATATTAAGCCAAGGAAAAATATTGAGGATAATATTTCCTAAAAGGGAAGAAATTTGTTTGTCATTTAATGACTTGTGGAGTCGAAGATGCAATTGGTATCTAACACATGCAAATATCAAATATTTAACAACACCTTGCACCCCATAATCTGTAAAGTATATAAAAATACCATACAAAGAGTATTTCATATGAATGTAAAATATGACATCAATATTTCATTTCTTCTCGTGAATAACGTTTTATGAATATTTCTTTATAGGGAGATATTTATTTCTTTGTACATCAATTTTTTAAGGTAGCATTTTATCTTCTTTTTTTGATACATAGGAGAGTTGGTTACAACCACACTATTTTTAGTAATTTTCAAGTGTAGGGTTCAAACCATAGGGTCTGCATCCATCAAACCTATTCCTCTTCATTGTTTTTGACTCGACATGATGGGGATCACCAATCGTTAAGGATTCTTACCATCATCGTCAATCTAGTGCGTTCTGAGAGAATTTAGATCAGAATACTACCTTTACAAATAGGTTACCCCCAAGGTTTGAACCTGGATGTCTTCTTGGTAAGTTCCTAGCTAGACAAGCAACTACAAATCCACCTAGCCCTTGGGGGCTATCTTACCTTTCCTATGCCCGTTTTCCTCTACAAAAATTTCCTTGTAGAATATAATATAATCCTTGAAGCTATCACTTCTATCATTATTCCACATTTAATACTTTTACCTACCTACCATTATTTCACGTGCATATAATAATTTCACATGTAACTTCCTTGTATATAATTATCTTTTCATATAATTTATTTTTTATTATTACTTGCCTTAAGGGTGCATTTGGTATTTCATATTCCTCTCCTCAAGCCCTCTACAAAACCATCAATATTTTAGTATCGATATATGATAAGGTTATGTATTCCCCTTACAATGAATCCTTTCGTTTATTCGTTAATCCTATAACATAAATAATTATTTTAGTTTCATAATCCTTATCCTAATTTCATAATATACCATTTTTTTATTCCCAAGTATTTTATCACTCAAAATTATCCTAACTTAATTCAATTCATTAAGACATTAATCATACTATGTTTAATAGTAAAAAATGTAGACATGGAAAATTGACCCATCAAAATGAGTCATTTTCTCCTTAGAATCCCTAAGAAGTTCCTCAAAATGCTAAGTGCAATATTTGAGCCTTCTTTCCTTCTTATTCTTACTTTTTTCTCTTAGCCTTGTCGAATTTGCGGTTGTCTAAGATGAGGCATGAATTCGGTAAATTTGGATTTTATCCAAAGAAAAGTCTAAATTTGGGTCAACCTCTTCTATTTCAGCCCTAGACCAAGGTTGGTTTTTGTTTTATTGCCTTTTCTCCCTCTAAAACCTCTTATAAATAAGAGAATTGGATTCACTTTTTTTCCTAAAAATTTTTTTAGGAAGATTTTGATAACAAGTTCTAGCAAGTTTGCTCCTAGTTATCAAATTCTTCCAAGTGTGGTCTAATAAGTGCTCTTGTTTTTTGGATTATTCTATGAATACATTTTATTTGTGATTTTTTTGCTTGGGTGATCAAGTGTGGGAGCCTTGAGTAGGGGTATACCATTCCATGGTTTCCTATATCCTTCTATTTCTCTTTTGCTTCCACCAAGTTTTTCTTGCATTAATAGTTTTCTTAAATCATAAAATTTCCATATTGTATTGCATTTTTTGTATTATTAGATCATTTGAGGTATTTTTCATGAATTCACACCTTGTCCTTACAAGGCATGAATTTGAGAAGACCAAATTTGTGGTCACCCCTTATGAGGTGTGAATTTGGTTCTCTAGGGCTTGGGAGTAGGACTCCCAAAATCCTAGGTTGCTCTTGCATGTTGCATTTAGGTTTTAATCTCTCTGTATACATTCTATGTTTTGCATCATTTCATGTTATTGTATTTTGTCTTGTTCACTTCAAAAGGTCAACAATCACTTTTATTTTAAAATGATTAGCTAAAAGGACCAAGGGAGCTTGATCGTTGCACCTCTAAGCTTAGTCACATAATGGCCTAAGTAGGCCTCCAAAAACTAATCATTTTTTCGAAGGGTTTTAAAGCTATTTTGTATATTTTGAAGTTTTTTATATATCAAGATGAAAGTTAAAAGCTAGGGTCAACCACTAGATCAAGTAAGTGCTATAAATAGACTTCTTAGGCTATTTAATATTTGCTTTCTACTCATTTGTATTCCAAATATAATTCATAGGTGAGGAAAAACATTCAATTTTATTTTAAGTATTTAAAAGGCAAAAAATCATATAGTTTGCATCTAGGTTAATTTTGGAATATTTGAGTTATCAATGATGTCAAAGGTTGCTTTGGTTGATAGCAATTGTCAATGATGTCAAAGTTTATTATGGTAGAAAGAAAGTCATGATGTGTTGAAGAAAAGTATGCAAAAGATAAAGTGTGAACGTTAATATTTAAATATTAGAGTGGGATATATTAAAGTAAAGGTTAAACATTTAAATCAATAATTTAAATATTTTATATGAAGAGAAAGGTTTATATTATAAGTCGGCATCTTAAAAGTACCACATGAAGAAGAGTATACATATGAGATTGAAACGCATTGAAAAATATTGGAGTGGATGAGAATATTGCTATGTTGTTCACCGTTCGGGAGTGTCTTCTTTGCTGCTAATAATGAGTGTTGTTCATCACTATTTGTGAGCTTCCTGGTTCATTGTTCGTTGATGTCATTGTTTTCCATTCTTTCGTAGCCATCTTGTATGTCGTTCATTGATTATTTATGAGTTTTTTGTTCATCGTTCGTGAGTCCTTTTGTTCACCATTCATGGTGTCATTGTTTGTTTTTCACAAGCACTCTCCATATCTATTTTTGGGAGTCATCATTCGTTGCTATAGTAAGTACATTTCACTAATTTATTTAAAATATTTTTGTGAATTCATTCATTGAGTTGTGTGAAAGAGTTATGTGAGACATTTGTTGAGTTGTGTAAAAGAGTTTTGTGGAGTTATTCATTGAGTTGTGTGAAAGAGTTCTATGAGTCATACATTGAGTTGTGTGGAAGAGTTCTATGAGTCATTCATTGAGGTCTGTGTAAGTCACCTACTACCATTCAAAAAGAAGTTTGTGTTGTGAGGATTACTTATTGCTAGTCAAAAGAATTTTATGTGGTTATTTTTTGCCATTTGAAGAGGAGTCTTTCATTGCCATTTGGGAGAGCTTTTTAGTGTCATCTGTGAGGATTCTAAATTATCATTTATGAATATATTTCATTTTTTATATTGAGAGTCCATTGTCACCTATTGAAGAAGTTTTTCATCCCATTTTAGAAGAGTTTTTATTGGTGACCAAGATTGTAATTTGTTGCTATCGTCCATGAGAATTCATTATCACCATTTGAGGGAGTTCTGCATTGGGTGCTACCATTGTTCCATAACAGTGAAACCATTGATGTCTGAGGAGTATTCATAATTCATAAAAAAGTAGAAGGGAGACAGTGAAGTTGTCAGGGTTATGCAAAGATGCCAAAGAAGACTTAGAAAAGCCTTGCAAATAAGACGTTATGTTTGCATGTTTGGAATAGTTAGAGATAGAAGTTAGGGTTGAGTGATTCATAATTATAAACCTGGGTTCATCTGATAAAGACATTAGTGGAGCACATATTGGAAGAAAATATTAAAATCATGGATAATTTTAGGTTGCTTCTTGGAAATCATTACTACGTAAAACATGTTGGAAGATAGGGAATGGTAGTACGATAAACAAAGTATTGGCTGATGTATTTACCTCAAGTCCAAGGTGTTGACGATTCCTCTCAACGGGCAGTGTATCCATGGAAGTTGGCATTACGTTGATAATACTTGGAGGAGAGAGACCCAGGTTCAAGTTTCATGCATGATTTATTTTTTATGTGGTAGATAAAGTTTTCAAGGAAGATATTTTGTGTTTGACGTTGGTAGCCAAAAAGGTACATTCTGATGATTTTTCTATTGTGGAGTAATTAAATATTGATTGACCTTATAGTGGGAGATATAAGTAGATATGGTGTATTTCAAGATTAGCTTTTCATGTATTGTTTTTACGAAAGGATAAGTGAGAGATCATGAATGTATTTTTTATTTGAGATTATCAAAGAGAAGAAAAAATGGAAATATAAGAGCTAGGATTTGAGAGCAATTTAGTGCATTGACTTTGAGTGAGTTTTGAGAGTAAACTTGCAATGGTTATAAACCAGTTTTGTGCAGCAAATGTTTGCACTAGCTTTTATTGATTTTTTGAGTAGATGATAAGGACATGTGCATTATTATTGGTCTTGAAGTAAAGATGCAAATCAAAAATAACCAGGTCAGTTATCAAGTGCTAGACTAGATCTACCTTTATAATGCAATAAATGTGAGACGTGTGAAAGTGATAAACTTAATGAATGTAACAAACATATTGAGCATTTGTTAGTGCATATCATTCTCTATATGTTCAAGAGGTTAATTCTAGGTAGAATATGTCTAAACTAATTTAGTTAAAGAAAGCACATTGAATATTAGATGAAGCACTTAATTACATCATTATTCAAGATTTAGAAATAGATAAAAATTATTTGCATACAAGTTTTGGAGCAGATATGTGCAATGCTTGTGAGTAGGATTGTGAGCTAGAGTTGAGTAGGTTTGAGCAAGATATTTGAGTAGAATTGAGAGTAGGTTTTGCTGAGTATATTTGAGCAAGTCTTGTTTATAGACTTGGAGTAAACTTGAGAAGAATTGAGAGAAGGTTTGGAGTAGATTTGAGCAAGCCTTGTGTGTAGTCTTGGAGCATATTTGAGTAGATTTGAGAGCAAGGTATGGAAAATTTTTGAGAAAACCTTGTGTGTAGGCTTGGACCAGATTTAAGTAGATTTGAGAGCAGGTTTTAGAAAAACATTGAGCAAGCCTTGGGCAAAGGATTGAAGCATAATAGATAAGAAGGGATTGAGGTCTCCTGTGGATATATTTCCATGAACTAGAGTAAAGGGTATTAAGGTCTCTTATGGATAAACATCCATGAACCAGAGCAAATGGGATCGAGGTCTCCTATGGATAGAGATACACAAACCAAATCAGAGAGGATTGAGGTATCCTGTAGATAAAGGTCCATGAACTAGAGAAAATGGGATTGATATCTCTCGTGGATAGAGGTCCATAAACTTGAGCATAGGGGATTGGTGTTTCCTTTGGGTTGGTGCCCATAAACATTGTAATAGGGAATTGATTTCCAAGATATTGGTTGAGAAAATTTATAAGAAATATTTTCTCCATGGATGTAGCCCGCATTGGGTGATCCATGTTAAATTTATATCTCTCATGTGTGTGATGATTTATGCATTATTTAATTTATTGCATTGATATTATTGCTATTATAATTTGGAAATAAAAGTAAAAATTTTGATATGATACTATTCACCCTCCTCTCATTATAATCTTGTGTTCTTAAATTGGTATCAAATCAGGTTCCTTCACGGAAGCCTAATAGCTTGAAGGAATAACTTACAAGAACACACATGGCCTGGAAAGGAAAAAGAAAAGAAGAACCATGAGACCATATCATCCTAAGAAGAAAGTAACACACATGGCCATGCAAGAAAGGGAAGGTGCTCTAGTAATTGAAATTCAAGAAAATGGAGAGAAAAAGGAAACTATAGTGGACATGGAAAAAGAGAAAAAATATCCAAAAGAGAGATAACATTCAAAACTTGAAAGAAAGATCCAACAAAACACAAAGATATACAATCTATGAAATGTTTTAGTTGTTATAACATTGGTCATTACACAACTTGTTATCCATAAACTGGATATAGTATCATTGAAGATGAACATGAATGCAAGAAAAAGAAAGAAAATAAAAATAGGCATAGTCAAGATAGGTATGAGAGGAAGATATTTTTTTAAAATTAGTAGTGATGAAATCCTCTTCGTTAGTCAGAAACAAGATGATCCTGTAGTTTAAGACCAAGAAGAAGAGGAAGACTGAGAAAAAGAAGAGGAAGACTCAGAAAAAGAAGAGGAAGCCAAAGTTGATATAAAAAAGGAACTTGTTGAGTTAAAAAGGGAGAACTTAATATTGAAGGCTTAAGTACAAGAGGATGAGAAAACAAAGACAAAACTTCTACAATATCTCGTTGACCTAGAAGTTAAGGTTGAAGAGGGAAGGAAAATTAAAGAAGGTATGGCTAAACAGTTAAAGGTAAAAGATCTAGAATGTGAAATATTAGAAAATGGAGTGGTTTATTTAAGAATGGAAGTGACATATTCTAATGATAAGCTACATAATTTTTATAAAAGCTCAAAAACCTTGGATGACATTATCAAAATACAGAGATCTCCATTTATCAAGAATGGACTTGGTTTTGAAGAAGGTCAAGGAGAACAAAAGGAAGAGTCAAGCTCAAAAGAAATAGAGACATCAAAGAGGAAAATTGAATAAGAGTCTAAGACATATGCTAATGTGTTGATAAGTGGAAGCTTCAAAGAGGAAGAAAACAATGCACAATCAA
Organism: Wollemia nobilis; assembly: GCA_028583015.1. Classification (NCBI taxonomy): domain Eukaryota; kingdom Viridiplantae; phylum Streptophyta; class Pinopsida; order Araucariales; family Araucariaceae; genus Wollemia; species Wollemia nobilis. The sequence continues at coordinate 6,609,511 of JAQPPZ010016892.1, read as the reverse complement.
GGAACAGAGACCATCACAGGAAAAGCAAAGAAAGAAGTATGCGATCATATCCTCCAAGGCAAGATGAATATTTATTCCAAGGTTATTTTTTCTCATGTAATCATTTTGGTCATAAAGCTATACATTGAAATGTTCATAGTAAGAATTATTATGGCTTCACCAAGAGAAATTTCAAGTCATTTGCACCTTTCAAGGACTACAACATCACGTGTTACAATTGCAATAATTTTGGGCATAAAGCAAAGTGGTGTAGAACAAAATTTTTGAAACTTCCAAAGATAAGCAAGAAGGATAGTCAAAATGGTCAAAGAGTTATGACTTAAAAAGTTTGGAAAAATATTGACAAAAAAATAAGAGCATTGTAATTTGGGAATAGCCTTACTCCCAATCAAAATCAATAACCTTAAGGAAAGGAGGTGGTGATGGGGCTATGCTAAAGTGTCTTATTTTTAGCCCCAAGGAGCCCTTTGCCATTAATTTCAAAGGGGGAGAGAATTCAGTAAGGGGGAGCAGTTTCTCATGGGGAGCAATATTCAGTAAGGGGGAGTAGCTTCTTAGGGGGAGCAATATTCAGTAAGGAGGAGCAGCTTCTCAGGGGGAGTAGTATTGGAATCCAATTGCAGTAATAGAAAATTTTGTTGTAACATTGCCATCAATGACAAAGGGGGATATTGTTGAAATATTTGAGTTGTCATTAATGTCAAAGGTTGCTTTGGTTGATAGTAGTTGTCATTGATGTCAAATTTTGTTATGGTAGAAATAAAATCATGATGTGTTGAAGAAAAGTATGCAAAAGATAAAGTGTGAACTTTAATATTTAAATTTTAATATTTAAATATAAGAGTGGGATATATTAAAGTAAAGGTTAAATATTTAAATCAATTATTTGAATATTTTATATGAAGCAAAAGGTTGAGATTATAAGTCGACGTATTAAAAGTGCCACATAAATAAGAGTATATATATATGAGATTGAAGCGCATTGAAAAATGTTGGAATGGATGAGAAAATTGCTATGTTGCTCATTGTTAGAGAGTGTCTCCTTCATTACTAATCATGAGTGTCATTCATCATTGTTTGTGAGCTTCTTAGTTCATTGTTTGTGGATGTCATTATTTTCTAGTATTTCACAGCCATCTTGTATGTCGTTCATTGATGATTTGTGAGTTTTTCGTTCATCATTAGTGGGTGTCATTGTTTGCTATTTGCAAGCACTCTCTATTGTTGTTTGTGGGAGTCAATATTTTTTGCCATAGTAAGTACATTTCATTGAGTTGTGTAAAATATTTATGTGAATTCATTCGTTAAGTAGTGTGAAAGAGTTATGTGATTCATTCGTTGAGTTGCATAAAAGAGTTATGTGGAGTCATTCATTGATTTGAGTGAGTTTTGTGAGTAAACTTGCAAGGGTTATAAACCAGTTTTGTGCAGCAAATTTTTTTACTATCTTTGATTGATTTTGTGATTAGATGAGGACATGTGCATTATGATTGGTATTGAAGTAAATGTGTAACACATCAATAACCAGATCAGTTATCAAGTGCTAGACTAGAGTTACCTTTAGAATGCAATAAATTTGAGACATGTGAAAGTGATAAACTTAATGAATGTAAAGAAGATATTTGGCATTTTTTAGTGCATATCATTCTCTATATGTTCAAGAGGTTAAACGAATTCTAGGTAGAATATGTCTAAACTAATTTAGTTAAAGAAAGCACATTGAATATTAGATAAAGAACTTAATGACATTATTATGCAAGATTTAGAAATAGATAAACATTATTTGTATACAAGGTTTGGAGCAGATATGTGCAATGCTTGTGAGTAGGATTGTGAGCTAGAGTTGAGCAGGTATGAGTAGGATATTTGAGTAGAATTAAGAGCAGGTTTTGGTGAGGAGATTTGAGAAAGTCTTGTGTATATACTTACAACAAACTTGAGAAAATTTGAGATCAGGTTTGGAGTAGATTTTAGCAAGCCTTGTGTGTAGTCTTGGATCAGATTTGAGTAGAGTTGAGAGCAGGGTATGGAACAGATTTGAGCAAGCCTTTTGTGTAGGCTTGGAGTAAATTTGAGTAGATTTGAGATCAAGTTTTGGAATAAAATTGAGAAAGCCTTGGGTAAAGGCTTGAAGCATAATAGAGTAGAGGGGATTGAGGTCTCCTATGGATAGAGTTCCATGAACTAGAGCAAAGGGGATTGAGGTCTCTTATGGATAAAGGTACATGAACCAAATCAAAGGGGATCGAGGTATCCTATGGATAGAGGTCCATGAATTAGAGCAGATGGGATTGAGATATCCTGTGGATAAAGGTCCATGAACTAGAGCAAATGGGATTGAGATCTCTCATGGATAGAGGTCTACAAACTTGAGCATAGGGGATTGGTGTTTCCTTTGGGTTGGTGCCCATAAAAATTGTAATAAGGAATTGATTCCCAAGAGATTGGTTGATAAAAATTATAAGAAATATTTTCTTTGTGGATGTATCTCACATTGGGTGAACCATGTTAAATTTGTATCTCTCATGTGTGTGATGATTTATGCATTGTTTCATTTATTGCATTGATATTATTGTTGTTATCATTTAGAAAGAAAATTAAAAGTTTTGATCTTATACTATTCACCCCCCTCTCAATATAAGCTTGTGTTCTTCAGTTAATTTGTTTGTACATTATTTTGAACCCTTGCTAAAAATAAAAATATCTTATCTCTTGCAAATTAGGGTTAGTTCTCATCAGATAAAAAATCATTCTAGGATAGTTTTTGTTTTCCCACATTATTGTTTGCCTTTCATTGCTCTTTAATCCTTCATAGCTTAGAACTTAGTAAGGCCAAACTTAGTTCCTTGCTCAATAAACACATCAAACATTCCATACTTGGACTTGAAGAGATTCCTTAAGCTATTCCTCATGAACCCTTCGATCCCCAATCCCTTTAGTGTAGAGGAATCAACATACCCTCATGGTCACCTTGGATCCCAACAAATCTAGTTGAGAATTGTATGTGGTAGGGCAGTTTTCTTCCCTCTACATCTTTGGTGAACCTGATGTGAAACACATCCTTAGTGACCATCTAGGAAGCCTTCTTATTTTTGGTCTTTTTTGTTTTTTTTTAACCATAAATAAGACCATAAATGTTTTTTTTTTTAGATTATAAAAACATAAAAATACTTAATAAGATATTTTGTGTGTCTTTAATTAGTTTTAGATCTCCCTTCATCTCTCATATCATTTCCCTTAGTCCTAATGGCTTCCAACCTTATGAGTAAGTGAAAGCTTTTAGAATCTGATGAAAATCCTCAAGGGTATGATCAAGTTGATAGGGATAATCCTAGTCTATATGCGAAAGAGGATATAAATACTAGTAATGACCTTGATCCTATTGATGGGTCTAATGGACAGCTCACCTTTAAATCATTTGATCATAACTAGAATTTCTTAAAGCATCATAGGGATGTTTTGAATAAGACTATAGTGAAGAATCCCAACTTGAAGAGGTCGGGACATCTCATCACCAAACCATTTCTCCTTAAAATATTTGTATCAATCCATTGTTTGAATCTTCTCATAATGTTAATCCATTTCATAAACCTACATATGCCACTACTACAACCACCAACATTGAGGAAATTTTGCAAGTTCTTCCAACTAGTAGTGCATCTCAAATTCATGTTCCATTTCCTCCTTATAGTATTTCTTCTATTATTCCAAATATGAGTCATCCTCCATAGCAATATACCATGCAAAAAATCCCATATCATAACAGTGTTAATGAATCTAACATTAACCAAACCCATTTTTCAACAATCCACATATAACCCTCTAGTGAATCTAGGGGTATTGCACAAAAATAACCCTGAAATGCAAAGTTTAACAAGTATAGTGAAACAATTGGAACTAAGAATAGATGCACTTCAACCTCCAAGTTTCACTTATATCTATAATGAAATGTGCAATCAACCTCTAGACCCTATTGTCACCACTAGGCCCTACCCTAAGCATTTCCAAATGTCAGTATTACCTATTTATAAGGGAACAAAGGACCCAATTGAACATTTAAGGATGTTTAGAACAACATGCCATGATATTATATATGATGACATTTTGTTGTTACAAAAATTCCCTTAGATCCTTGGTGGTATGGCATTGGAATGGTATTATCAAATACCTCATCATTCTTTAAGAAATTTTGAAGATATAGTTGGGTTACTTGTTTAACAATTTGGAGCTTATATTGAGTAAAATATGACTATGCAGGATTTATATCTTTTGAAGCAAGGTAAATATGAAATTTTATCAAAGAGTTTGGCTTGATGGAGAATTTTAGTCAAATTATTAAGACACACCTTACCTCCTCGAGATATGCTAGATATTTTTATTGGAAATTTACAAGAACAAATCTCATATGAATTGGAAACAACAATTGTTACCTCTTTTTAATAAGCAATAGATTTGGCAAGGAGAGTGGAGAAGGCTTTTATTTGAAGGGATCAACTTAAATCAAGAAAATAAGAGGATAGGACCATGAAAATTCAATACAATAATAAACATGTAGTTGATGATGGGGTAACATATAATTGACAAATCAATAATGTTATTGTTTCTAGTACATTGTAAAAGATGGTACTTTGTGGACCTCAAAAATCCCCATCAAGGAATTTTATTAGAATCAACTTACCTATGATGGCAGTCCTTAAGCAAATTTGGGAAGGTAAGATGATCGATTTTCCTCCCATCATGCAACTTGATACCACAACAACTTGGTATAAGCATGATCAACATTGTGAGTATCATATAGTGGATGGACGCATAACACATTTATTTAAGAGGTTGAAACATATGGTTCAAGACTTGATAGATGATGATCATATTGTTATAGAGGACTCCCAACCTGATCCTAACCAGAAATCTCCAACAAATCAACCTCCTACTCAATAGGCACCTATGACTAATCAAGGTATGGGGATCTTCCAAAATTCCCCACCCAATCATCAACAATAGAAAACCAACCAGGTATCTTATCATAATGTGCCACCACCCTAAAAAAATATGGTTGGTATGGTAGTATTTACAACAAGACAACAAGCTCAAGCTCAATTGAATCAACAATCTCAATATAAGAAAATCTCTACATCTAATGAATCTTTTAGACCTTCTTTAGTTCTCAAGAGTACCCAAAAAAGGACCACGAGTGTAGAAAAAATAACATTAGTGTTGAAGCCACACAAAAAAGTTCCCTTTGACATTCAAAAATAGTTAAGTAACACACCTTCCAAGATTTCCATCTTAGAGAATTTGTAAATGTCTCCTATTCATAAGGAAACCTTGTTGAAGTTTCTAAGCCAACAATTTTTTTTGCAAAATCTTCCCCCTAGCAACCTAGCTAGGTTCCCTTAGGATTAATCATATATCTTTTTATGATGACAGTATTTGTCATTACCCTCCCTAGAAATATTTGTGGCATGGAAAAATAATGTATTAATTGATGATGCTTTAATACTTAGTTTTATGCAATTGAATAAATATGCGATGCTAGTTTAATATTTTGAAATAACATGATACTGTTGACATATTATTAATGTGTAGAATCAAGTACACTCATGGGTGGAAGAGGTAGAATCATCCACCAAAAATGGGGTACCTAAGATAGGGGAAGTGATGATTATGACAACTTGGGGGTAACATGGATAGATACCCTCATATAGGTATGCATAATCGGATAGGGATAATCATCAATTAGCCATCCACATTGAGCCTTAGTTAGCCTAGTAGCTATCCTAAAATATTTGGTTGAGATGGGTTACTGGGTTGATGGAAAGACTCCTTTTTTTTTTCTATTACATATTATTGGTTATCTTTTACTTCATCAATTGATACCTCAATGGTTTGAGAAAATATGCATAATTTATGGCCTTTAAAACTCCATGTGTTGTTTTAAAAATATATATAGATATATATGTATATATATATAGTAATTTATTAATTTAAATGATAAGGGAATTTCATTTAAATAAGAAATAAATACTTTATTATTTTAAATAATAATAGAAATTTATTTGAAAATAATAGATGTTTTATTTTAAATAATAAAAGAATTTCATTTGAAAATAATAGATGTCTTATTTTAAATGATGATAGAATTTCATTTAAAACCTTTGTTTAAGTGATATCATAATTTCATTTAAATAAATAAGAGAAAGACTTTGCTTAAATGATATTATAATTTATTTAAGCAATGGAAATATTTTAAATATATGGGTCAGAAGCTCTATCAACCTTGAATAAAAAGGTAAAAAATACTTGCTCGTTCGGTTGGGGGTTAAGGGTAAATTGATGGCATGAAGGTAAGAAAAAAGAGGTGGAATTATGGAGAATAAAAATGAGGAGACTCTTCTTCCTACGAGGGGGGGATTGGGAAGAAGGTGAGGGTATTATCTGTGGATGGAGGTCAAATTTTTCATAAATGAAGAATCAAAATATTTTTGAATGCTAGGGGAAAACGATCATAGAGAACATATTTTCGAAAGGAAGAATCAAGATCTACCTTGATTCTTGAGAAAACCATCGCTAGAAGATAACAAATCAGTTTATGAATTTATCATCTCTCTATAACTTTGTGATAAGGAAGCTTGCTTTTACGTCTGAAGTCTTGTGTTCTTCACTGGTTTCCTTAGTTGGTTTGATGCCTGGTAATGTTTGTGTTAGTTACTAGTTCCCTTTGTTTTAGTTTAGATTTATTATCAGTTAATTGTTGGAAGCATCATATGACTCTTTTGCTAAGTCACCATGTAGATGCATCATCGCTTGCAGGCTTAGGAGCATCTTTGTCACTATCTTCCTCTATTGTTGATGTCATCTTTTTTTGGTTAGCGTTATCTCCCTATGCTCGAGACCTCTTGAATTGTATGTTGCCCACTCCTCCTTGTTGGTTACTTTAGGTGTCGCATGTAATGGTTGGTTCTTAGTCCAACGAGACCCTTGCTTTGTTGTTAATGACTCTTAGTGGTTAGTGGTTAGTGTCCAAAATTTTTGTGGTAACAACTAGTTCGAAGCCACTGTATTGGCTACACCATGAACAATAATGCTTGGTTGGGAACTTTAGCTATTGAATGCCACTTTGGTTAGGTTGTAGCTCATTGGGATACCTTTATGGAAGAATGGCACTATCGTTGCTTAGGATAGACACAAAAATTGTAAGCTAAGAACCCTTCCTTTGGTTTTAGTTGATGTTGGTTGCAACTTTACCACATTAGGTAACTTATTCTTAATTTCATCTCTCTCGTGTTGATCACTGATTTCATGGTGATTATTGTCATGAACCCCTTTTGAAAGCCCCCCTTTGACCATTTCTCATGTGGGGTGTATTTAGTTGGGTTATATTGGCATCTGCTTTGTATCTTATGACTATTAGGGTTAGCTAGTCTTGCTTGTTGTTGATCATTGTCTACTAAACCCATGTTGCTTCATGTAGGTGAGGATAGTCTATTGTGCTTTTCTTACCTCGATCGACCCTAGTCGACCTTGCACCCTTAGTCTCCTTCGTGGTTTATTTGTACTTCTTATTTAAACACTTTATTTTCTTAATTAGGAGTGGAACATATGTAACCTTTAAGGAAGCAGATTCCCCATCTTGCTAGAAAAAATGTTATTTCCTATGCTTTAATGAATTAAATAAAAAGTTTTTTATTTCATTAAGAAAAGAACCCATAGTGTTTATAAAACTTTAGTTGAATAATTTGATAGATTGTTTGACTAATGCATTAATAAATGATAGGAAACTCTAGTTGAATAATTTAATAGATTATTTACTATTAGATTGATTAATGGAAGAAAAACCTTAGTTTAATAAATAGAGGCTTTGATTTATTAAATAAAGGAAAATAGTTTATTTTATAGATTAAAGGTATGGGACTTTGATTTATGAAATAAAGGAAAATTAAATATTTTATGAATTAAGTAGTGAGGCTTTATTTATGGAAATAAAGGAACCTATTTTATTTGATGATTAAAGGTATGGGACTTTAATTTTTTAAATAAAGGTTAAAAAAAATTGATTAAAGTAGGACCTATGAACTAGCTGTATTAGTTGAACGACTCTCTATGGGTAATGAGAGGTGAAAATAAAAATGGGGATTTTTATGATTTCAACTATGCAATAGATATGATTTTTTTGAGCTCTGGCGATTTGGCGGGAAAACTTCTGAACAGGTGTCAGGCGATGCTCGAGTTTTTCGGGCCCGAAAGATCTTACCAGAGACTTTGGTGGTTTGTTTCTGATCTACTCTGAAGGTTTGCTCGTTGCTCCGGGAGGGCCCGATGGGGTCTCCTCCAGTCCCTCTTGCTGGGAGAAAGAGTTCATATGCTGAGATGTTGAAAGAGAACCCCTCATCTTCCACTGGTGAAGCTCAGAGGAATGCTTTTCAAATGCTACTTAAGAATGCTGGCAACGGCCCTAATGCTCACCGTGTTAATGGATGCCTCCCGCAATCCGCTTCCAGACCTAAGATTGTTATCGAACCCAATCTGGTCGAGGATACAATCATCTATCGAGCTAACCATGACTTGATCTGCAAATTCATGGGCATCCGACCTACTTTGAATTTTTTGCATACCTGGGTTCGACAGAATTGGGAGCCACAAGGTGAGTACTTTTTATGACCAATAAGAAATGGGCATTTCATCATTATTTTCTCTTCTTTAGCAGATAGAAACAGAGCATTTGAATCAGAAAAGAGAAAACACAGACCAGCAGGGTTATTTGTTCAACCCTGGAGAGTGGGCTTTGATCCTCGCATTGAACCCACGGCTGTCCTGGTCTGGATCCGACTCTATGCTTTCCCAATGGAGTTTTGGGGGGAGCAGGTTTTAGAAATAATAGGTAATTCCCTGGGTAGATATATAGGAGTCTCTAAAGATACCATAGAGGGAAATACAACTATTTTTGCCAGAATCTATGTAGAAATGGACATTAGCCAGCCTTTATCAGCTGAGGTGGAACTTGAGTTGGCAGGAGTACCCTGGATCCAACAGTTAGACTATGAGGCCCTCCCTTTCAGGTGCAGAGTGTGCCATAAGCATGGCCATTTGGCAAGGTTCTGTCCTAACACCTTGAGCACAAAAGCGGAGGCTCCGACTGGAATGCCAAGCCACCCTAGAGAGGGGAAGCCCACCCCTATCAATGAACCTTCCAATACTTCTCCAGGTCCTGATGTTTAGAAGGATGGCTTTGAACAGCCAAAACGAAGAAGAAACAAAAAGAAAAATGGCAAGGAGTAGATGCAACTCAAGCCAAACAATCAGTATAAAATTTTTAAGTCATTAGTGGATATGGAAGACCAAGTCACGGAGGGAGTGGATGGGAATGGTGAGATTAATAACACTCACTCTCAATATTCTCCCTCATCCACCCCTGTAGTCGAACAGGTGCTTGTACCCTCTGAGAGTCTACAGTCAGAGAACCCAGGGGCTTTGGTGATACACTCCCCAGCACAGCCGGCTATTAAAGATGTCACCATGGGAAATGCAGATAAAAATAGAGAAAGGCTAGCTTTAGGGATCACTCAGGTGGAGAAGAGATCTAAAAACAGTAACTCTCAAGGAGTGGGAAGAAAATCCAATAAGGAATTACTCACAGCACAAGGAGATAAGCTGATCAATGGAGGATCGGTGAGGTCAATTGATTCTTACTGCTCCCAAGTCTTTCAATGATTATACAATCTTGGAACGTTAGGGGTTTAAACAGTAGAACCCATCAATCTGCTGTTCAAAGACTCTTAGGGAAGTATAAAACAGATTTTTTGCTTATCCAGGAGACAAAAATGTCGCTTGATCTTATGAGTAAAACTGTTAATAGGATTTGGATGGGCTCTGGTTATATGGATGTGGCTGCCCAAGGAGCCTCAGGGGGGATTGTCATTTTTTGGAACCCCATGGAATGGACTGCTTTAGAACATATAGCCTGGAGGGGTGTTCTCACATCTCACTTCAGGAATATTGTCATAGCTGAGCATGTTTTAATTACAAATTTTTATGGGGCTCAAAGCCTTAATGCCCAGAGGCTCCAATGGAAAGTTGTTCACAACATGAGGTCCTCAAGACAAGTTTTTGACTGGATCATTGCTGGAGACTTTAATGCCAAATTATCTGCTCGGGATCAGGAAGGTGGAACCCCTGTTTTGGACCCGGGGGACAGGCTTCTGATTGCCCAGGTCCAGGCTTTTCACTTAGTGGATATCCAAGGCCCTGGAACTTTTTTCACTTGGACTAACAAGATGAGGGAGCCTCACTGTAGGAAGATAAAGCTGGATCACTTTTTGGTCTCAGAGGAGGCATTTGTTAAGTGGAATGTTAAATTCTAGATTTTGGACGGCCCTGTTTCCGATCATTCTCCCATCCTGCTGGAGGGTGGGACTCAGACAGGACAGTTCCACAAACCGTTTAGATTTGAGAATTTTTGGCTAAAAAAGGAGGACCTTCATGAGAAAATTCCACAATGGTGGGAAGAAGGTCGTCCACCTTTTGGGACTGCAATGTTTAAATTCCATAAACAGCTTCATTTTGTCAAAAGTAAATTGAAACAGTGGAGGCATGCTAATAAGTCGGACTTCCAGCTGCAAAGAGCCCCCTTGATGGCCCGCTGGGAGGATGTGCAGAAACAATTCAGGGAAGGAATAATTACTCGAACAGCTTAAAACTGAAGATGATGCCTTGCGCAAAGCTGTGGAGGACATTGATAACCAAGAGGAAATTTACTGGAAACAGCGGGCTAGAAATTCTTGGTTATTGGAAGGAGATAGAAATACAAAATTTTTCCATCGTTCATCCTATGCTAGAAGACATATGAATAACATGGTAGTTATACAATATGAGAATGGACACTCCTATGATACTCTTCCTGGTATGCACTCCCACTCAGTGGATTATTTCTCCAAGCTTTTTGCAGAAAATAGGGAGCAAGATGTGGGGGCTCAAAATGAAGTTCTTGATGTTATTCCCCCTATTATCACTCAAGAAGAAAATCAGGCTCTCCTTAGACCCATTGATAGAGATGAATTGAAGAGTGTGGTCTTTGGAATGAGCACAGGCAAATCTCCCGGTCCAGACGGTTTTCCTATTGATTTTTTCCAGGCCTTTTGGGATACCTTGGAGGAAGATGTTTTGGCTATTATAGAGGAGTCCAGAACCAATAAGAGAATGCTTAAGGCTCTAAATCATACCTTCATCACTCTAATTCCAAAGGGGGAGGAAGGGGTTCATATCTCTGACTTCAGACCTATTGCCTTATGTAATGTGATTTATAAAATTATCACAAAGATAATAGCTGAACGTCTTAAACCTCTCCTTCATAACATCATCTCCTCAGAACAAGGGGGATTTGTGGAAGGTAGACAGATCTTGGATGGAGTGGTTCTTTCTCAGGAGGCTATTCATTCAATGCAAATCTCTGGCAACAAAGGAATGTTCATCAAACTGGATATGTCCAAGGCCTATGATAGAGTGGAGTGGGGCTTCCTGTCAAGGATGTTGGTTGCCTTTGGTTTTTCCCAGGACTGGATAGACTAGGTTATGAGCTATGTTTCCATGCCTTCTTATTCTGTTCTAATTAATGGGCTTCCCTCACCTCCTTTTGGAGCCTCTCGTGGTCTTCAACAAGGGTACCCTTGCTCTCCCTATCTATTCCTTATCCTAGCTGAAGGATTAGGTAGACTCTTCTTGAGAACAAGACATCAAGGCCTGATAACTGGTATTAAGGTTGGTGAAGAAATTTTGACTCATTTACAATTTGTAGATGATACTGGCCTGGTTGGAGTGGCCAGTCTCAGGGAAGCCAGGGGAATCAGAGAATCTCTTAATGTTTACCTTAGGGCCTCCAATCAAGTTATCAATGATAGAAAATCCAAAGTGGTCTTTTTCAACCTTGGCCATAGGCTACAGGACATAATTATAGAGATTTTGGGCTTCACTAGAACTTCTCTTCCTATAGTCTACCTGGGGGTTCCTTTGCACTTGAAGAAATTGAAAAATGACATTTGGAAAGATCTTCTGGATGGCTTCAAAGATAGAATGAACCACTGGTCTCATAAATGGTTAAGCTATGGTGGCTGATTAACCTTCTTACAGTCAGTTATTCAAGCCATGCCAATTTATAAATTCTCTATCCTGGCTGCCCCACCTTCTATTTGGAAAGATCTGGACAAATTGGCCAGAACTTTCTTATGGGAAGGATCAAAAGGTGAGAGGAAATGGGCCTTGGTTGGCTGGGATAAAGTTACTCAGCCCAAAGAAAAAGGAGGGTTGGGGTTGAGAAGCTCTAAACTCAACAACAAAGCCTTAGCAGGTAAATTGTATTGGAGATGGATCTCCCAGCCATCTTCATTATTCAGTAGAATCTTAACCAACAAATATTTGGGCCAAGTTCACCCCTTTGAAGTAAGCCGCTTCCCTTTGGATGGTAATGGATCCCTTGTTTGGCAAGCTCTCAAGTTGGGTTCTCAAGTTATTAAAGACCAATTATTTTGGAAAGTGGGAAGAGGGGAGAAGGCACGTTTCTGGACTGACTCTTGGGACCAGTATCCACCCATCATTGATGAATATCCTGAATTGCTTCCAATTAAAACTGCCATAGAATCTCAGGGTGGGGTCACTATTGAGAATTATTTCAACACTAGCAAATTGGGTGAGTATAAATTCAAGAATTTTAAGTGGTTGGAGGAATGGCCAGTCACAATCCCTCCAGATCTAGCAACCACTTTGACCAACATCTTGACAGCTAGGTTTCTCACGGGCAGAGATGAAGAGGATGAGTTAGCTTGGGGCCATGGGAACCTTGGGGTTTATACAGTGAAGGCTGGATATGATCAGATCCTCCCAGAGCCTCCCCCGCATTTATTTTCGATTCAAAATTGGAAGAAGATTTGGCATTCCAAGTGCTGGCCGAAAGTGAACTTCTTTTCCTGGCAGTTTATGCACAATGGCATTCTCACCTTTGAGAACCTCAGAAATAGAGGAATCATTGGTCCTTCTCAGTGTATTTTATGTCATAATAATTAGGAGACCGCTGATCATTTGATGTTTGAGTGCTCTTTCACAGGTCAGATCTGGAATCGATGGTTCTCTCATTTTAAACTCCAGAGTAATGGTGCTCTGACTCGAAACAATATCTGGAAAATATGGAAGAAAGGTAGATTTAAATCTAAAGCCCTTCGTCTGGGGTGGGATCTTGGTCTTTCCTTCATCTGGTGGCAAGTGTGGCTGGAAAGAAACGCTCGAATATTTAGAGAGACTTTCTCCTCGCTAGATGGAATTTGGCAGGTTATCTGGAGCAAAGTCACAGAGACGGTTGCCATATATGCTGAAGAGGAAATTTTGGCTGAGCTGGGTCCACAGGAAGAGAGAGCTGTCGCTCAAGCTAGAAAGAACATAGCCAGTTGGAAACCCCCCCAGCAGGCTGGGTTAAAATTAACATAGACGGAGCTACAAAGGGCAATCCAAGCAATGTTGGAGTTGGTGTTGTGTGTCGTGATCATGCTGGAACTATGCTTTACTGGGAACTATAGGGTTTGGGAAGATCCACCAATAATTAAGCCGAGCCTATGCTATCAAAATTGCTTCCATCTAGGCCGTCAATCAAGGATACAGAAAGATAATCCTTGAGACAGATTCTCAAATTCTAGTTGGCGCTCTTGATTGTTTGAGGAATTTTGCTCTGAAAGCTTGGAAGATACAGATTTTAGTCTCTCAAATCAAGGACCTTTGGAAGGAATTAGAAGATGTGATCCCTATCCATGTGAGTCGTGACTTAAATTCAACGGTCGATTTCCTTGCAAAGATGGGTGCGGAAAAGGAGGTAGGAGTTCAGCTACACAGTGACATGCCTGTGGAAGATGCTGAGATTCGACATGGACTTGCAAAATTCTTGAACCAATGAGAAATTTTTGTGCTAAGGGTGATTTTCACAACTTGCTGTGCTATCATGGCCCTTGGCAGGAAACTGTCGCGATATCGCGACAGGTTTCGTCGCCACGGCCTTTGGAAGGTTCCCGTCGCGATATCGCGACAGTTTTTGTGTTTCGGTGACAAGGGGAAAAACCGTCGCAATATCGCGACAGTTTTTGTGTTTTAGAGACAAGGGGAAAAACCGTCGTGATATCACGACATTTTTGTGTTTCAAAGACAAGGGGAAAAACTGTCGCGATATCGCGACGTTTTTGATGACTGGGCGCTAGACAGAAGAACTGTCGCAATATCGTGACATTTTTGGCGAACTGCTGACTTCTGGAAAAGACATCATGATTTCGTGACCATTTTGGAGCTTGTACTTCATGAGGATAATTCGTCGTGATTTTGTGACACTTGGGAGGATTGGTTGAAGAATGGCAATCTTGTCGCGATCTCGCGACACTTCTGGCGTAAAGGTGGCAAAAGGAAAATGCGTCGCGATATCGCAACATTTTTGAGGGATGACTACTTTGTGGAGAATCCGTTGTGATATCACGACATTGTTGGTGGTCAGGGGTTGCTGGCTTTGGATGTCGCGATATCGCGACCCTTTTGGCCAACTGATGACTTCTGGAAAAGACGTCATGATTTCGCAACCATTTTGGAGCTTGTGCCTCATGAGGATAATTTGTCACGATTTCGCAACACTTGGGAGGATTGGTTGAAGAATGGTAATCTTGTCACGATTTCGTGACACTTCTGGTGTAAATGTGGCAAAAGGAAAATGCGTCGCGATATCGTGACATTTTTGAGGGATGACTACTTTGTGGAGAATCCGTCGCGATATCGCGACATTGTTGGTGGTCAGGGGTTGCTGGCTTTGGCTGTCATGATCTCGCGACCCTTTTGGCCAACTGATGACTTCTGGAAAAGATGTCGCGATTTCACGACCATTTTGGAGCTCGTGCCTCATGAGGATAATTCGTCACGATTTCACGACACTTGGAAGGATTGGTTGAAGAATGTCAATCTTGTCACGATTTTGCGACACTTCTGGCGTAAAGGTGGCAAAAGGAAAATGTGTCACGATATCGTGACATTTTTGAGGGATGACTGCTTTGTGGAGAATCTGTTGCGATATCACGACATTGTTGGGGGTCAGGGGTTGCTGGCTCTAGCTGTCGCGATTTCATGACCGGTTGCTCGGATGTGGCTTCGGCTGGCTTGACTGTCGTGATATCGTGACATGTCGTGATTTCACGACATGTCATGATTTCACGCCTATTTTTCTTCTTGTGCTTTGAGTTGGGAAGTTTTGCCCTCTTGCCCTTTGTTTTGGCTTCTTGCTTCCTGGTTCTTGGTTGGGATGTTTTCACTCCCTCTTGTATATGCTCTTTGTTTTAATACAAATTTTTCAATTTTTTCAAAAAAAAACTATGCAATAGATAGAGGTTCAACATGTAGATCAATTGGTTTTACCAAACCCCATAAGGGGGTGGAGGTCAAAGGTTCAAATCTCGAGCCTTGTTGGACTGAATGCTTGTCAATTTATTGATGCTTTTAGTGGTGTAAAAGGTTTTAAATGATTGTGGCATGGTGGTTATATGTATGAACCATGTGAATAACTATGTGGTGCCTTTTGAGATGAACAATTCAAAATACTATGGCATCCATAAAATACGAAAAGCCTATGAGGCTACCGATTACACTATGTAATTTCAAAAAAAAAAAAAACTATGCAGTAGATGAGTAGATAATTTTATTAAATTTGTATAGTTGCAATTTTGCAAATAAAATAGTAAATACATTTAGAAGCATGTCTATCATTGTACTAGGAGTTGTCCTGATCCCCTACTATCATCAAATTACTGAAGGAAATACATGGAGGACCAAATATGGTAGTTGGGTCATATACATTGGTTTGACTTACTTTTGCAATGATTTACTTATGCTCAAATATACTAGAATTATAGGGAGATGTCCCTATATGATTGTGATGTATTACTTTATTATTTTATAAGTATGGAGGTTTTTACCATACTTAAATATGTGTAATAGATTATGAAATTGATGGGAAATGTATCTTTAATGTTATAATTTATCTAGATTTTCCTTCTTATTTAATGCTTACCTTCATTTACATGTTATTTCCTTTCTAAGTACTTCATTATGCTTTATGAATTTTACTTTTTGGTTTAATTATTAGATATGGTCATTCTTGTCTTCTTATTAAACAATCATAGCCTATAAAATAACCTAAGATATTGAGACCTCTTAGGGTGAACGTAGGAAGACCTAAGGAAATTGAGACCCCATTAGGGAGATAGGTAATTAAAAAAAACTAATTGATTACATATGATTTAAGATAGCTGATCATGGAGATGATATGGATATATTAACTCGTAATACATGTAGCATACCTACACAGATGGACTTGTGTATGGTATGGTGATAGGCATATACCTTCGACTAACTAAAGGTGATAATTTTAGCTCATAAAGAGTGATGATATTGATAAGCTTATTTGTGGTGACACATAAATATACCTTGTGTAGGGTGTTGAGTGAGGTGTAACTCAATGGAAAACTTGGAGACCTTAGTAAAATTAAATAATAGATACACCATATATTGGTTAGGGGTTTGCAAATCCCTCACTATAGTTTAAAAAACATTTTTTTTCTTTTTTGTGTGTTTCTTGTCGCCTGTTTTAAAGTCATTACAATCTTCCTTCCTCAAATTCACAAGGGATTCTCCCATTTACATCACTACATACATTCGGGATATCAAGAGAATATTGGTGAACAATGGTTCCTCCCTCAATCTATGAATATATAACTTCCAAAGTTTTGGATTAAAGGAGGAATATTTAACCAAATTTGATGTCATCATAAAAGACTTCAAAAATGAATCTCAAGAAGCCAATGATATTTTATCCCTTCCCCTTACTATAGGAGCCAATATCTTAGATACTTTGTTCTATGTTGTATCTTACCCAACATCTTTTAATATTATCCTTGGACACCATTGGATTCATGCAATCAAGGTTTTCCCTTCTATTCTTTATCAATGTTTAAAATAGAAATTCAAAGATCAACTTGTCACCATTCAAGGTGACCCTCATCCATTTCAATATTGTTCAATGGTTGAGAAAGCTCGATACAATATCAATTTTTGTCCATATGTTTATCTCCACAAAATTTCTTCTAATTCTCCTACTTCTTCATCTAACATCATCCAAGAGTTTAAATTTTTTAAAATAAATTAGGAACCACCAACCATAATATCATCCCAAGATCAAATCAACCTGCTCAATGAAAGTCCTCTTCTAGATCTAGCAAAACTACCACCTTCACCTTGAACTATAAATTTTACCTAAAATGGTGAAGTAGTACATATCAACAGGTATACCTTTATCTGCATGAGTACGTCTCTTAAAAAGAATACCTGTGGTAGCAATCCCTTTCCCAGCAAATGAACCTTTATCCATTGCTCTCTATCCAATGATTATCCACTTCCTAAAAAGATCCTAACTAGCATGTGATATGTAGGTAAGGGTTTGGGGCCACAAAAAAAAGCTATTCAAGAGAATTTAGAGGTTGAGCTTTGGCCTAGGAGTTGTGGCATAGGCTACATACCCAACAAAAACCAATCCTTACCAATGGATGATGAACAATTTGTTACTTATGCTGAATTCATTGATCATCATGTATTAGAGTGAAGTAATGAGGATGAGGGACCATCTTATCCCTTAAACATATTTTTTTGCAATGTGATAACTTTAGTGCACCCTAATTTAGTTACAATCACATGGGAGTATGTTGAAGGGAATACCCTTTGTGATATGGATAAAAAATATGTCCTCTAAAATATCTTCTTCTTTGATGGGTTAGTACCTTGTTTCACCCATGTTGAGTCTTATAATTCTCAAGAGGATTATGTTCTTATGTCTTCCATAGACCTTGAGCAATTAGGAGTCATCCTTTTGTCACTAAGAAGAAATACACATTTAGGGTATGTGCCAACTTTCATTTAGAAACTCCTAGAGAATGTTCTAAGGGGATACTCTTTGTGACATGGCTTGTGAAAATTTCCTCTATAATAGATTTTTCTTTGAGGAGTTAGTCTTGTATGTCGTTGTTTTGATATCTAAGAAATATGACACAATTAGAATGTGTGCCAACTTTTTTTAAGATAATTTAAACCAATTCGATATATTGGATGAAAAGTGCATTCATGCCTTAGAGCATCTTTGAGCCCATCAAAATAGGCTTAAGCAATATTACTCTAAAAAAGTTTGTAACCATTCTTTTGAGGTTGGGGACCTTGTGCTCAAGAAAAACCAAAAAGACATTAATGTTTGTTCAAATATAAAAGGCAAGTTTTAGCCCAATTGGGTAGGCTCCTTTGTCATAAAAACCAATTTTGGCTCAGGATCCTATCATTTAGTGTTGTTAGATGGAAAATATATTAAATAACTAATGAAAATAATGCACTTAAAAAGCTATTATGCATAAATTCATTCTCATCATCTTCTTTTTTGTCCTTCCTCTTTTATTTGTATTTTTTTCTTGTCATATAGTTAGATCTTTGTTTCTTGATAATACTTGCGTGAATGCTTGATCATATAGTTTTTGGAGACTTTTCCATGAGTTAGGTGATAAAACCTAGTTAGGCTTTAGCTCATATGTATTGCACTCATAGTAGGTAACTGATGCTTAGCAAGTCCCCAACCTAGGAAATATTCCTTGCCCTTGAAAACATCAATAGTTACAAATTCTCTCCAAGTCAAGTGATATAGTTCTTCATCTCTTATATCCTTATCCTTTGCATGTCTTATCATTCTTATTTTCTCCAAGACAAAGAATATATGTTCCTTCTTCTATTTATGCATCTTCTTTTTCTTACACTTATCCTTTTTAATATTTTTATTGTTAAGAGGTCGTTGTGTGATAGGATAGATACCACATAAATATCATTTATGATGTTCATACAACCATTGACTATTCTATACACATCCCTTACCTTTTGGAATTTCAAAAAAGGCACACACACTATTTGTTTAATCTTATTCTTTCAAGATAATGCCCCTATTAGGTTACACTTTATTTTGACCATATACACACACCACACCCCTATTAGGTTGCTATTTTTTTTTGCTTAGTGAGATCTACACCCATTACAAGGATAGCTTCATGGTCACCAGTGAGGGGTAGCCTCCACTTAGACCATTAGCAAGCACACATCCTAGAAGTTATCACTCCACAACAACCACTAGAAAGCACATATCCATAGTGGGTTATTTGCTCCAATATTTGGTCACTAATAAGCACACACCCATAGTGGGTAATGATCCGCTATGATTTGTTCTTTTCAATGAGCAGAACACCCTCATAAGATAGCTTCATGACCACTTGTAAGAACTACACGCAACGGGTTCTACTCCACCTCAGCCATTTGTGAGCATACATCGTCATAGGCTTTCACTCCTTTTCTTTCACTTAGTTTATGATTATTTAATCATAATGACTCATTGCAGTCTAATATGATCCAAATTCCATATTCTAAGCATACTTTTTGACTTATTATTAAATTTATTCTTCTTCTTATTCTTCCCTTTTCTTCTTCTTCTTTCCTTTTCTTCCTTCTCTTATTTTCTTCTCTCTTTCTAAATCCGTGTCATTTCATTATGGGGCATGAATTCACTCTAGTTCGAATTCATGGTATCTTCTTATATGTCATGAATTTAGATAGTGTTGATTTTATCTCATTTTTTTCATTCTCTTCTTTCTTCCATAATTATTTTGTGTCTCCAATCATCTAATATGGCATTTCATTTCATTTTTACATTGTTTTTGTTTATTTACATTTAGTTAGTCCATCCTGCATTAGTTATTTCCTCATGTATTTACCTATTTTTAATTTAAGAACTAAATTATTTAGATCATTTTGCATATTAAAAATAATTATACACCAATATTTTTAAATAAAAATAGCTAGATGTATTCCTCATGAACAATAGAGTGTGTGTTGGTTAGTGTACCATAGTGTAAGCTTGAAAAACTTGACCACCCCCTCTTAGTCTAGGGATGCATGCCACACTAAAAAATGGCATGTCACCCTAATAATTTCCCTAGGTTTGCAAGCCCATATCTTCTCTTATTATCAAAGGTGATCTTGGTGGGGGTATATTCACGGACCACAACCAACCCTATGTCTAAAGGGAGGATGGTGGAGGTAATATTTGCTTTGCTAGAACTACCTAGAAATATAGGATCTAGTAGGATGTATCCCTCCATACAATACATTTAACCTCTACCCTACCCTTTATAGCTCTACCTATAGTAGGTGGATCCCTTCACCCTACTAGCTATCGATGATGACAACCATCCCCTTAGCCTGAGCTTATTATCACTCTTGCTCAAGCCTATTCATCTTCCCTCTTAGGTGGTCTGCCTTAGCCCTTTCCACATATCACTCTATGAGTTTCATGCTTAAGGCACTTTGTAACATTTCTATCCTCTTGGAGTAGTTTTATCGACCTCTACATAATCACTATTCAAGTGTGTACTACCTTTCTCTCCATCCCTAGGTCTCCCTAACCTATGGTACTATTATTTCCCATTATCATCAATATAGAGGCACCCCTTTTTGTCCCACTCAACTTGCCAACTACCACCATTGGAGCACATCCAACTACTCCCCTCCCCCTAAGCCAGAGAGGGTTATGGTCATCCTCATGGTCATAACTATCTCTATCCTGACTTGTACCCTCACTTTGCTAGGAGGGTATATACCCATTTATCATCACTCGATGGTGCATTGGATAGCCTATAATAAGGCTATCTACACTTATCGGGTCATGACCTAGCATCTCTACACTAGAACCATTATGGATATCATCAAGGGTAATCAGATCATGTACCATATCCTATAGTCATGGGCCACCCTAACATCATCCATTATTGTATAAACATATAATGGATCATCTAGGTCCTCCTCTACAAACCTTCCCACATTAGTATCCCCTTTGACCCTTTATGGATCCCTCTAAACCTGTATAAACTAGTAGTCACCTAAGTCTAGTATCTCTTATAAGATATTGAACTACCTCTAGACCTAGTCAAAGTGGAATATATCCAAATCATCCTAGTCTATGACCACCCACCAAATCCTCATAATCCTCACTAAATACCCATCCTCCATATATCTAGGGAATCAATGCCATGATTGCTAGATGATCTGATGATATCGTATCTCATTGATCACCTACCTCCATAGTGGTAGAATCCTTGCGTATGTCCTCTAGAATAGCTCAAAGTGATGGGCCCACCTTTATGTTGTTGGTCACTGTAGTTTAAGCTATGGTCCTAGAAATACATAAAATCTCTAGACTACCATGTGCTCCCAACACCACACATGGATTAAATTCATGTGCACCAGCCTTGTATACCGCTTATACATGATAATGCACAATGTCTTGTATAAACAGGCCAACACATATGGCCCTCATATGAATCTAACCTATTGGTCATACATGTTCACAACTATCCCTACTAGTGCCCATGGTAAGTGTCACCTACTAGTGTGGTATACTAGAAGTCCCACCACCACCCCAAAGAGCACAATAATTAGTACCTCAACTCCATATCACATAGGCATCTCATCGAAATGGAACCAACTCTATTAGACCTCATGTGTTAGATATTCTAATAGTCGTTATAATGTTTCCTATGGAACCTATGTCCTATAAACTACCCTCTCCCTAATCGATATGTGCAAGATGCACCACACATCCTCTAGTGTTATGGCCATTTCCCCTATTGATAACCAAAATATCAATGACTCTGGATACCATCTCTCCACTAGCACTATTAGTAGTGCTCTATCCACCTCCACCTGAGGCATCTCTGCTAGATGCAATAGCCCCACTTTTCATAGTATATCTCTTTCTACTATGGTAAGCTACTTTAGGTACCCCTCTAGTGCGCTTGGCACCCACTCTCTACTCTCAAGAACATCTACCTACAAAAATGCATTAAATAAAAATTAGTCATGTTAGAAAAACAAACAAACAAAATTTCTAATCAAAATCATCAAGAGCATTTGTTTATAATTTCTCACACCTCTCTTTCTTCTCTTTTTTTTTTCTTTTTTCTTCTCTCTTGGTCTGTCTCTCTTATTCTCTCTTCATCTTCCTTGAATTCATGCCCCCTCTCCTTAGGGTGTGAATTCACAATTTCGCACCCCATATGATCATGGCACGAAATCAAATTCATGGCTGATCTTTCTAGGACATGAATTTGATGTCACATTAGGCCATACTAGATTCATAGTTGGCCCTTAAATTTGTGTTAGGGCTCACATCAATTATTTCTTCCAAAGTTAATAATTAATTAATTAAATGATCATTTTCTAGTCTAGCCTAGTCTAGAGGTTAGGTTTTGACTCTTACTCATGCTTGATTTGTTGTTGTGCTAGTCTTACCTCTCAATGATTGAACAGTGCATCGAAAGAGCTATTTTTTATTTTTCTCCAAATATCTTCTTCACATGCGTCCTTTTTATGTCCTCTTTTCTCTCTCCTCTCCTTAGGAGCCGATAATGGAATTTCATATGAGGATGCATGTGGTATTTCATATTCCTCTCCTTAGGCCCTCTACAAAACCATTAGTATTTTAGTATCAATATGTGATAAGGTTATGTATTCCCATTACAATGAATTCTTTCTTTCATTCCTTAATCCTATAATATCAATATCTATTTGAGTTTCATAATCCATATTCTAATTTCATAAATTAACAATTTTTTAAATTTCCAAGCATTTTAATCACTCCAAATTATTCTAATTTAATTTATTTTATTTTTTGATAATATGGAAAAAGGGGTTTTGAAAGGTGCCCCAAATATTTTACAAGATTGGATCAACCAACCAGATAGAAACAAGGAATAAAGATATCAACATAGCAAACCAAAAAGGATCCACAAAATAGATAAACAATAAAGCTACATAATAGCCAAGCAGGACAAAAAATAAAATTTCCTAGGGGATCCCTACTATCGTAGATCAAATCCATTTGAAAACACAAATTATATCCTCAATATTTTATTGTCCATTTGATTTAATTCATCTAGGAAATCCTCCTACCAAATTGTGCATATTTTCTACAAAATTTTCAAGTTTGCTTAAAAAATTGTTGATTTATTTCTCTCCCTATAAACATGCTTAATCTCAACCACTTCGAGGGTTAAAATCCATATTTGGGTTTTAATAAGTTTATTTGTGATCATCCAAGAAGGGAACTGAACACCTTTGAGAATATTTAATGATATTGAGGGAATCCCCTTCAATAATTACCTTCCTACCATTAAAAATTTCTAGTTGACAAATCCCTTGAAAGAGATCTCATGCCTCCACAAAATAACTAGTCTAACAATATAAATTTTTAGTGAAATCCAAAAAAATCCTCCTGTAAGAGTCTCTTACAAATCCCCCTGCATCAACTGGTCCTAAATTCCCTTTAGAATCTCTATTAAAATTTAGCTTCAACCAGCCAAGGGCGAGGTTCCCAAATAGTGGTATGTCTAGTAAGAGCTTCATGATGATATTTGGGAGAATAATCTCTAAATCCAAGAGCCGGATCCACCACCAAATCCCCAATGAAAGTGACCTTATATAAATAAATTGCATTCACATTCTCAATAATGGCAGCAACCACATGAAATACCATGAACTCGATCATATAGAAGATATTTTTAAAGGCTCTAGAATTCCTCTCCTTCCAAATAAGCCACCAAAAATGAGGTAAACCAAAGGACCAAAAATCCCAAATATGCAAATATAGAAAGGGATACCTCCATTGAACAATAAATTCAGAAGCAACTTTAGGAAAACCTAAATCACACAAATGATCCTAAAGAATTAGGAGAATATAGACTAAGAGAAGACACAATTAAATAAGAGCACATGTGATTCTTCAGTACTACCACATAGGTAACATATTTTTGGGATAACCAATCTCCTTTTTTGTAAATTATCCAATGTGAGGCACATCCCTTAAGCCACCAACCAAAAGAAAACATTAACTTTGGGGATAAGACCCTTCAGTTATATACTACTAACAAGAAACCAGGGATCATAGGGAACATCTAATAGTAGGTAGAATGACTTAATAGAAAAGCAACCATCCTTCTTAGCCTTCTACACCAATATATCTAGCCTATCTTGGTTAGGAATAACCATACACTTTAGGATGTCCATCAGATATCTTAACATAATTTTTCTTCCTACAAAATCCCTATAAAAAAACAAATGGTTTCCAACATTTTCTATCATTAATAGAGATAATGAAGTCACATACCTTCAACTCAAAATATTAGCTTGTGATTGGTTCCACCAAACTTAGGTGAGGATATGATTCTAATGGTCTATTAGTTGCCCATGTATCTTTCCAAAAATCAATGCTTTACCCATTACCTAACACCCATATTCCACACTTTATGATATCAGAGTGGTTGTTAATAATAGTATTCCAGAATGCTAAGCCAAGGGCACAACTTGGGTCTGTGAGAAAATTACCAGTGTTACCTAAATATTTGGCTACCAATATTTTAACCCAATTAATATTATATTTTTGAACCAATCTCCAACCTTGTTTAGCTATTAGTACTTTGTTTAACATTTTCATTCTTCTTAAGCTTAGACCTCCCAAATATTTCCTACTACACACCTGATACTATGCCACAAGCAATAACTTATTCTTCTCCTCAAAACTAGACCAGAGAAAGGATCACTAAATTTGTTTAATTTTTTAAAGAATATTTTATAGAATCTAAAAGAGAGAAAGGAAGTATACTGCTATGCTCTACAAAGTAGACTTAACTAACATAATTTTACTCGCTTGGATCAAAAGCATCCCTTTCCATCCCACCAATTTTATTTGAACTCTTTCTACAACCGGTTCCCATAGAGAAGTCTTAATCCCCCCTTTGAACATTGGAAATCCTAGATAAACTGAAGGAAGGGATTCAATCTCACATCCCAAGATCTCAAAAAATTTCCTCTGCCTATTGAGAGGATTATTTAGGAATAACATCTTACTTTTCCTCAAACTCACTTCCTATCCAACCACTATTTCATAGTACTATAGGATATCTTTGACAACTCTAGCTAGAAATATTGAAGCTAAAAAGTATAATAACATATCATCAACAAATTGGTGTGAGATCAAGTCAACGGCAGTTGCAGGTTTGATTCCCACTATTGTGGAATTTTCCTTCAGAGCTCTTCCCCAAGGTTGTGTATAAGGGGTTGGAATCAAAATGTACCTGTAAAAAAATGGTGAATCCTAATTGAAATCAAGGGGAATCAAGGTGAATACTAAGAAAATAAAATCAATCATCTTCACAACAAAATTTGGGGTATTTGAAGCCCTAAAAAGTAAGGTCATCTTTGGGGTACATTTTGACCTATTAAATCACCTTATAACTTCATAAAAATACCACCATTAGATCAGGTTTGAAAAGAGATTTCCAATGAGTACAAATATGCCTATGTTTGGATATATATTGTGGCAAATTAACCCTAAGAAAAAATTGGTCTTGAAAATTTTAGGCGAATGGGTTGATGTCAAGGGTCCTCATATTCACCAATTTCCAATTTTTGAAATCCTAATATTTCTCCAATTTGTGAATATTCACCACTATGCATAAACATGTTCTTCCCAAAGACCCAACCAATAAAATAAACATATATGGAGACATAGGATCCCCCTGATGAATGCCTTTAAACCACTAAACTAACCAATCAGTGATCCATTAACTAATATTGAGAATTTTTCTAATGATATACAAGCTCTAGAAAATATAATCTAGCAAGGCTTAAAATCAAATTTCCTTAGAACTCTAAGAAAAAAGCTCCACGAGACCCAATTATATGCTTTATGCATATCAAGTTTAAGGAAAGTTCCTAGCCTTCTACATTTTGTCCACAGAATGAATCAACTCATGCACTACAATAACACCTTCCAAAATTTGTTACCTCTTAAAAATGCACTTTGAGGATGGTCAATAATTATCGAAAGGTATACTTTAAGCTTATTCACTATAGTTTTAGTGAGAATTTACAAAACTGTATTACAAAGGTTAATGGGCCTAAAATTAGAGAAATATTTAGCACTCACTAAATTCAAGATAAGAACTATAAATGTTGATTTTACATCAGTCAAAATTAAATTTCCCTCATATTTGAACAAATTTCACCACCTACGATGTGCTAGAACATTTGAAAGAAAATAGGAGGAAAATCATCTAGTCCCAGAGCTTTCAAACCATCCATAGAGAAGACAACGACCCGAATTTTATCATCCCAAAAGGGAGCACAAAAGTCTTTGTTCATATCATCTAAAACCAGGGTGGGGCTTTGATGCAATAGCCTCTCTTTAGCTTGAATATCCCTATCATCCCTAGAGCAAAGGAGGGTTTTAAAAATATTGATCATTTCTTCCCTAATTTCTCTAATATCCTTTGAAATAACACCATCTAATTTTATAATTTATCTAACTCTATTATTGCTTCTATGCCTTAATTTGGACGTGTGAAATAATTTTTTTTTTCTTCATGGAGCCAAAGGGATCTTGATTTTTGATGCCACAAAATTTCTTCATCTACTAGCACATTATGAAAATCTATTAGTAGTTTTATATCTTTGTGTCTATCCCCTTCAATCACCTCTACTAACTCCAAATTTAACAACTTTCTTTAACTATTTGACCAAATATTTTTTCCTTTGGAACACATTCCTAAAAATGTACTTGTTTCAAACCTTATGATTAGATTTAACAAATATGAGCTTTGAAGCCACTTGAGAAATAACAGGGCCCAAAAAACCTCGAGACCATTATTCTAGAATTCTGGATTCTAAGCCCTGCAGTTGTAGCCACATTGCCTCAAACCTGAAGGGTTTGGGAAAAAAACTAGAGCTTGGGACTTTTTCAAATACTAGAGGATTATGACTGGACCCCACTTTGGGGAGAGAGCAAAGGGATGCATCTTCGAACACTGGAAGACCTTCCTTGGAGACTAACACCCTATCTAGCCTAATATGAATATTTTGATTGCCTAGATACTTGTTACTCCAAGTGTATTTAGATCCCTTCAAATCCACATGCATCAACTCCTTATTATTAATAAATGTAGCAAAATCATCCATACTTTTAGAACCAAAATTACTACCACCCTTTTTATCCAAAGGATATAAGGGGATATTGAAGTTCCCATCGAGAATCCAAGCTTCCCCTTGAAAAACTATCTTATAGATCTTAGATACTCCCATAGAAGATTCATGTTAGGGGTTGTATTAGGGGCATAAATATTAGATATAATCCATATTTTCC
Source organism: Wollemia nobilis (assembly GCA_028583015.1). NCBI lineage: Eukaryota > Viridiplantae > Streptophyta > Pinopsida > Araucariales > Araucariaceae > Wollemia > Wollemia nobilis. The sequence continues at coordinate 6,582,183 of JAQPPZ010016892.1, read as the reverse complement.
TAGAGTCCTTACTACAAAACAAAATATTAATCACTCTATCAAAAATAAATAGAATGGATCCATCCAATTTCTCAAGGTCCCTTAGATAAAGAAGACCCCCAGAAGCTCCATTGGTAGAATTTGTTGCAAAACCTACCTCCAAAACTAATTTTTTAACTGCATTTGCATTAGAACTATTCATATTAGTTTATTGGATAAATATAACATTAGGTCTTATCTCTCTCCTGAGTGTTGCCAAAATTTGTTACTTGGAGGACCCATTAGAGCAGGGTTATGCATAAGGGATCAGCTCCAAAATGTATTTATAAAAATTTGGTGAATCAGTTTCAAAATCCAGGTGAATAGTGTCAAAACACATGTAGAAGGTTAACTATTATTAGGGGTAATGTTGGAAATTTAAACTTAAAATGGTCAAATTATTATAAAATTGGGGCGAATCGACCCCCCAAAAAAATTGCACCCAAAATTTTTTGGCTAATGGGCCTTGGTCAAGGGTCTCAAATATTAGCCAATTCCAAATTTTGAAAATCCTAATTTTAGCCAATTGGCTAAAAATAGCCGCTATGCATAACCCTGCATTGGAGCCTTTGATATTCCAAGATAACAATTTTATCTTTGATATTTAGAGCTATTATTCCCACTCGAAGAACTAAGGGAGCTACAAAATATGTTAATTTTTAGTTTTTTACCTTTTCTATCCTTCTATTTCTCAAAATTTGATTGGGATTGGAGTCCATCAACAATTTTTGACTTTGCCTCACAAATCCTCAAAATTTTGTTAGAGGGTTTCTCTGCCTTACGATTACCTTCAATATCAATATGACCTATTAGGATTTTTGGGTATTTTTAGTTTTGGATATAGAATTTTTTGTACCTAAAGAGCCTATCCTTGGTACGGTGACCATTTCACTCAAGCAAGGTTGGTGATTCCTAACTAGGAGCCTCACAAGGTTTATAGGGGTAGCAGAGTTCTTCTATGACATGATCCTCAAAGAGTAAGAATTGATAGGAGTTATGAAGGAACTCCATAGGGATTAAATTCTTCATCACCAAGTATTTTGGGAGAACTTGGTTCAAATTTTTATCTCTAGATGGGTTCATATTCTGGACCATTACTTTCCCAAACTCATTAACATCCACCACAGGGACTTGGCCCATTATCCTTTCCTCTGGTTCAGGCTCATCCAAAATTAATTCATGCTAGACTAGCACAAAAAGGGCCCCCTATTCTTGGCTTAAACTAATTGGCCTTTTGATATCATTCTTCCTTTGGGTATCCCCTCATGGGGACCTACAAGAGTATGATCTAGACGAGTGACCATACCTATTACAGGTAAAAAATATTATGGGTCTATTCTCATAAATAATTGATTAAATCCAGGGACCTTATTTGGATACAAGCTCAATATAGCCAGTTAAATCAACCTCTATGTCTACCATGATATACATTCTAGCAAAAATCATCTTCATCTTGGCTCTGGTAGCTGATTCAATAAAGACCAAGTCCCCAATAGCTTTAGCTATGCCTTGCAAAATATCTTCATACCAAATATGAAAAGGTAAATTCAAGAGTCACACCTAGAGAGGGGTCAAGTTTACCTTTCATCTTGGGGTTGAAGTTTGGATCCCATTTTCATAGAAAGAGACCCCTCTTTTAAAATAAGTAGGGGTCTTCACCTAAAATGTACTTCACATCCTCCTCATAGTTCAGTTTGATAAGGACGAATGCATTAGATATTTCAACAATATTAAGCGACCCTGGTGACTTCCATTTGAGAATTGCCCAACATTAGATAGAGTCAATATCTGGTCTTCCACCTTGAAACTTGTTGATCAGGTTCCATGACCATTCATCTATAGTCACATACAAGAGTTTGTTTCTACACCACTAGCTTATTACAAATTTAAGAAAGATCAAAGAGGGATTTTGAGATATGAGGTCACAAGCCTTCAGCGATAACCATAGTAAAGGAGGACACCCCAAGATTAGAGGGGTGACCAAGCCTTAGGGACCCACTCATGGGTACCCCAAAGGACACACCACTATGACTGGATACACCTTTTTTCCTTTCCTTCTCGACTAGTCCCTCAAAGGTCACACCTTCCTATTGTCCACTCAACCCTCTAGCTCCCTATAGAGTTCCAATGCATCCATCTTCCTACCAACCATTGGGTATTTTAGATTCCTACTGACCATTAGTGCTTTATTCCATTGCTACCTTAATACTACTGCACTTGCCTTCACTACCCTAGCACTACTATGACACTGTTAAAATATTTTATTATTTTTCTTTTTACCTTTGCTGATCTAGCACTATTGCACTTGCCTTCACTTCTCTAGCACTGTTGCACTACTTCACTTCCCTAGCACTACTACGACACTATTAAAATATTTTTACTTTTTTTCCCTAGCACTACTGCACTCACCTTCGCTGCCCTAGCACTATTGTGGCACTGTTAAAATATTTTTACTTTGCTGCCCTAACACTGCTATGGCACTATTAAAATATTTTTACTTTACTACCCTAGAACTGCTACACTCACCTTTGCTACCCTAGCACTGCTGTGATACTTGTAAAATATTTTTAATTCATTGTCCCAACACTATTGCACTTCCCTTCATTTCCCAAGCACTACTATGACACTATAAAAACATTTTTACTTTGTTTCTCTAGCACTACTACACTCAACTTCGCTACTCTAGAACTACTGCACCTGCCTTCACTACCCTAGCATTGCTATGACATTGTTAAAATATTTTTAATTTGTTGCCCTAGCATTGTTGCACTCACCTTCACTGCCCTAGCACTACTGTGACACTGCTAAAATATTTTTTACTTTTTTTCCCTAACACTATTGCACTTGCCTCTGCTACCCTAGCACTATTGTGGCACTGTTAAAATATTTTTACTTTGCACCCTAGCACTTCTACACTTACCTTCACTACCCTAGCACTATTGTGGCACTGTTAAAATATTTTTACTTCACTGCCCTAGCACTGTTGCACTCACCATCACTGCCCTAGCACTATTATGACATTGTTAAAATATTTTTACTTTGTTGCCCTAGCACTACTACACTCACCTTCACTGCCCTAGTACTATTGCAACATTGTTAAAATATTTTTACTTCACTGCCCTAGCACTACTACACTCACCTTCACTGCCCTAACACTATTGTGGCACTGTTAAAATATTTTTACTTCGCTACCCTCAATAAATTATAATTATTATAAGAAAATATATTACCAATGTAGATTTAGATAATGAACAATTTAATTTATTAATACATTAATCATACTAGGTTTAATAGTAAAAAGAAATCATTATTTGTGAGTTCAAAAAATCCACTCTCTTTCTAGACTCAATAAGTTAGCTCTATTTTTATTATCATTTAGGTCCCTAGAGTAACAATCAAGTTGTCATTCAATCAACCTTCACTCTCCATGCTCATTTAGGTCCCTAGATGAAATTATAATTATTTTCATGCACCCTCCATTCTCTATAACCATTTAGGTCCCTAGAGTATTTTAATCATTAATTTTACATGGTCAACTTCTCATGTAAAAAGGAAGGGCAAATTTGTTTGCCTACATCAACTAAATGTCCAAGAAGAGTTATCTAGATTGTTCATTCTACTATCTATATCAAGGCATTATTAAGTATAACATGTCTAAAATAGCTTAATTTAATTCAACACATATTTTTTGGATTTTTGCTTATTTCAACTAATTTATAAGTTTTACACTATACTATTATGGTTTTCTAAGTTAAAGAACAACCTTCTAAATTCCTTATAATTTAGTCACATAATTAAACATAGCTAATACTCCTTTATTCCAACTATAATAAGGTTTATTTAGGAATTATTTCCCACTTATAGCAATAATAAAATAAAATATTACTTAAACTTCAAAAGTATAGTCACTAGAAAATTATGCCACAACAATTGTATCTTCTAATTCCTTTATAGATTATCCTCATCTACAAAAAATAACAATAGATAACTCAATTCATTTATGGGAACCATCTATTAACTATATAACTATTCTATTTCAAAGGAATAACAATGATAATCCTTTATATTCAAGCTTTAGTATGTATTACCAATATTTACATGATGCAAAAACTATTTTTAAATCAATTGAATAATTGGAGCATATAACAAATATTCAAGTTTCATCAAGTACTATTCAAAAAACCATTGTAACATTTTATCTCTATTCATAAAATTATAAGGAGAGGTTACATTCAATGGTGTTTAAACAATTACAAGTTGGAACTATAATGTTGTCTCTTTATGGTTTATGGGACATTGTTTGGGGAAGAGGAGGCATCATCTAAGAGCTTTACTGCCCAACAAAGTGATATTCTACTGAATGTCACTATCTCAAATTCTTATCATGAAGTTTTGATCCTTCTATAATAGGTAGATATGTGGAACTATACCTACCTAGATAGACCAATGTATGCAATATTTCATACTTAGTTACATGAATATAAATAAGTACATACTCATACTAAATCTAGATTTAGTGTAGCAATCAACTTAGACTACCAAGGATGCAATTATTGTGTATATTTATAATAACCTCACATTCCACATTCAATACAACATAGTATACCCATTCATGAGGAACTAGTTTGTCAATTGAATCACTATCTCTATCAATTTAGGATTTCACACAGTCAAAAGATTCCTTTCTTTATTACAATGCAAATTCATATTGCAAATAAAAGGTAAAGTGATTATACTATGCAATATCAGTTTATGACATGCATTCTTTTATGATAACTCATATTCACATATTGTCAAACAATATAATTTGCATAAATAAGTGTTGCTACATTCATTTAGGTATATTTATATTTTTATAAAATAATTCCAAGTTTCCCTACAAGATTTAGCTAGGAGAAATTAATAGTTACAAGATGTGAAAATTTCACTTTTATCAATATAACTAAACTCTATTAAATTTTTTAAATTTTGTTGCATCATTCTAGCTGGGTAATGTAACATAGTAATTGGTTCATAATATTCTTCACTTGGTTGATCACCCTTTAGCTTCTATGGTTAAATACGAATAATTTTAAACAAGATCAATTTTGTTGTTTGAATATACAAGTTGAACGTAGTTGAAACAGAACAAACCATGTTTGAAATTTTCCCATTCATAGGATTCATCTATTTACAAAGGATAGAGCATTCCATTGTTTTACCAATTGTGACAAGCAATCATAGTCAATCACTCAACTTCAAGCATTATAAGGTAAACCTCTAATTATTTCAACCAAAATGGGTGCAATCCATGATGTAACCACTAACATTTATGATAGTCACTTTAAATAAGGAAATAGAATGTAAGAACTAACCTTGTTTGTACTTGACATGCTACCAACCCAAAAATCTCATTGTCTTTATTTTGAAATAAAAATAACTTCTCATTTCTTGCCAGCACATGTTTTTTCCTTCCATAATGAAGTCCCATAATTTTGAATATAGGGAGGTCCTTCTAAAATAAGATTCATACAAATTTTATATTGTTTTTTAAAGGCTTCTATATTCATTTTAGAATAGAACATTGTGCTAAAACCAAAAGAAAACTTAAAATTTTGGTAGGGATTATTTGAATTTTTCATTTTTTAAAATAAAAAGAGGGTTTTTAGCTTTTGGAGTATTCCAAAAGTATAATGTGTAAAAGTATAAAAATATTCTTAACTAAAATAGGTTATCTTATCTACTAAGGAACTTTAACCAAAAAGGAAAATATTTCTACAAAAATTCTATTTGGAATAGACCCTAAACATCAACATAGAACTCAACAATATGAAATTAGGCATGAAAGAGCTACATTGTAATTTTTCTAAAATTAGAAATTAAAATTAAAATCCATCCATAATTATTAATGGAAATACAATGGCAAATACCTAATGATTTTCTCTTTTTCCATTCACAAAATAACTATTACATAAAAAATTATAAATAGAGACAACAATTCATGAAAAAAATAACTATTTTTTCTTAATGATACCAAATCATAAAACTTGACTTGATGATACCAAATCATAAAACTTGACTTGTTTACTAGATTTTTTTCCTCATTTCTGCATGCTCTAAACAATTTTTCTCTCTTGCAATCTCTCTCTCTCTCTCTCTCTCTCTCTCTCTCTCTCTCTCTCTCTCTCTCTCTCTCTCTCTCTCTCATGCAATCCAAGATGATTTCGTAGGACTTAATAATTTCCAAACAATAATAGAAATGAAGACTCTCTCTCTCTCATGCAATCCAATATAATTTCATAGGACTTAATCATTTCCAAACAATAATAGAAATGAATCCCAAACAAAATGTCACATGCAAGGTGAAAAGAATACACAATTTCCTTTCCCTCTTAACTACTTTGATTTCCATTCAATGATTTATAGCTTGGGTGCCCTCTTTCATGGATACTGAATCCATAAGGGAGAATGAAGGGCTTACCAACTCATATAATGCTTTACTAAATAAAATATACATTATTTTACTATTTAATATTTGAGGTCATTTATGCCCTATGGTGATTTTACAACCTAATGAAAAGAAAGTTTTTTTTCTTCTAAAAAATACAACTTCATTCCCTATTTTCTTTTTCAAACAATATTAAAGTAATATGAACCTTTATGAGCAAAGTATTTCCATATAAGAATTTCAATAATAAAATTGTATTCAACAATGTTATTTTCCAATAAAAATATGGTGCTATATTTATTGTATACAAATAAAGCTATGTAGTGTATTCAATTGGGAGTTACTTTCAAACTCTATGGCTATCATGAGATTTATGTGATCTATAAAATCAATAAATAATATATATCTACACATGCTAGTAATATGCAAGTTAATGAAACTTTATTGTTTTCATGCATGTACATAGTGTGTGTGTTCTTTCTATATAACCACTTCTAATATCTATAGCCTTCTTCTAGATGATACCTTCCCTACTATTTCTATCTAGAGAGTGACCTATCAAAACTCGCACATATTTTGCAATTATTTGATTAGTATTTAAATTTTATAGTAATTTATAATTAAATATAACTAATTACAAACTATTAATCATGATAATTCATCAATTAATAATTTAATAAAAGCAATAAATTATGGGATGTGACATACTTCCTCACTAAAAGAGTCATCATACCAATGACTTAGTAGAAACAATTTTTAGAAAGCATCATTATATAATTTTTTAAAACATAACATCAATATTATCATATCAAAATTTCTACTACTAATAATAAACATCATAAAATAAGTCATACATATTCATAACTAAAATAGAAATTTTCTTGCAATGCTACTCAAGAAACAAATAGGGATAGAGTTTCTCAATGTTATCAATGTTCATTCAGGTGACAGTATCCTCAAAATATTGATCCCATTGGACCTCATATTGTGATATTTTTATGTTCATTAATTGTAAAGTGTACCTCTCTAGTTCTCTAATTGGCTTAATCAAAAGTATACATGGATTATAAACTTGTAGTGATTTCTAGTATATAATGTGTGAAACATTAGCATGATATGATTTCAATAAAGATACATGAAAAATATTATTGATTTGAGAAAGAGCATGAGGTAGAGCAATTCAATATACCATTAGGTTTACCACTTCGATTATCTCAAACAATCCCACAAACCTAGGATCCAATATAGCTAATTTTTCAAAAATAAATGGAATTTTTCATAGGTTTATCTTTGAGAAAAACCTTGCTTCTAATTGTAAACTACCTTGAAGTTCTATTCTTGTTGGGATAATCTTCTTTTTGTCTATTACCTCCTTTAATCTGGTAATATGCTTGATTTATTCCTCCATTTCTTTTAACATGTTTGACCCTATTTCTAATTTGTCCTCCACTTGACCCCAACAAAGAGGTGTTTGTAATTTTCTATCATACAATACTTCAAGTGGAACCATTCCTATGTTAGAGTGGTAGGATTTATTGTAAGCATATTTTACCAAAAGTAGATATTCATCCCACCTATATTATTGATCAGTGTAGTACATTTTGAATAAATATTTCAAAACTTTATTTACTTGCTATGTTTCCCATCAATCTCTAGATGATATGAAGAGATGACGTTAAGTTTGGTGCCCAATTCTATAGTTGATGTTTACAAAAATCTAAAAGTGATTTTAGTATCTCTATATGACATTATCTCCTTAGGAACTCTAAGCAATTTAAATATATCCTATATAAATCTCTTTCCCATTATAGGATCATCCTAACTAATGTTTCTTGGTATAACGTGCACTCCCTTTATCAATTCTTCTATAACCAATATCACATCATGTTGATTTTTGAAAAAAGGTAGTCCCTATACAAAGTCTATACTAATGGTTTTCCATTTCCTCTCAATAATATCATGAGGATACATCATCCCTATTAAAAGGATGTGTTTAGTCTTAACTTGCTGGCACTCAAGATATTTGGCTGCAAAATTTATTACATCCTTCTTTAGTATTGGATAAAAATATAACTTTTCATGTTGGCCACCACCTTTTTTACTCTTGGGTGTCCTAATGTTAAGGATTAAAATATATTAATTAATTAAATTTTATGTTTAGTTAATTAATTAAAATTAATTATGTTTTAATTATTAGGCTTTAATATTGTTATATAGGCCCGTGGAAGAATGTTGGGCCTTATCCTAAAATTTCCTAGGCTTTTTGTAAAGTTGTTTCTATTAGGTTTACGTGTTATTCATGTTGTTAAATTTATCTCTCCACTCCTAGTTTTGGACCTCTAGATTTTTTCATTGAGCAATTTTGAAATGTGTATAAATATATGTTATATTAATGGAAATAATAGGTAAATTTTCAATAATTTTAATTTCTCATCAATGGTATCATAGCATCTGGATTATTTTCTATGGGGTACTCCTATTTTTGGCATCATATTGCCTAATATCTCTCTGGAAGAGATATATGGACGAGCTAAAAATCTCTAGAGTGAAATTCTATTAATTAAAGCTATCATGCTAGAAGAAATGGCAACAAAAGAAAATCTTACTGAATTTGAAGAAGAATTTATTTTTGAAGAAGAAATTGAAAATGTTTCTGAAGAAGAATATGAAAATATATTTGATGTTCCTAAAAATGTTGTTATGCTTGTTGCTACTAATTTATCTAATGAATACTCAAAAGTGTTATTTTTTAATTATGTTTTGACCACTCTGCAACATATTTCTATCTATTTTACTAGGAGTTGCATGGAGAGTAATTCATGGATGGGCATGCCAGAAATAAGCTATTTTAGGTCTTTATGATAAATCAGAGAAAACAACATTTTTAGTTCACTCCATCTATAGACTGACCCTAGTAGCACCTACTTCCTCCTTGGGTTGACCTCTTGCCACCATAACATGCATGGATGTCGATGGATGCCAACATAGCTAAGTAGCACTACACTTCTCGTTAAAGTGATGTTATGTTTATAATCTAGTGCCCATACATAGCTTTAATATTGCAACCAAAAAAATGGTAATTTTTGATGGTGTTCCCACTTCTCGTATTCAGCCAACAACCATTATCCATTTGGTTTCATGGATCCTACTTCACATACCCCTTTGGTAAAGTGGACTATGATATCACAAAGTTTTAGAAATATTACTCTAAAAATATGCAATGCATAGATAGTAGAGGTGGATTTTTTGTATTGTGAAGGCTACTATAGGAAAATGTCTAAAAGAAGGATGTTGAATTTTGGAATATTTGTATTCACATAGAGAATTTAAGAAGATCCATATAATAAAATCAAGAATTCATATTTTTTATGAAATTGGATGTAGGTATCTAGCTATAGCATTTCAATTGAGATGGGAATTGAATTTATTTGTAAAATCTCAAGTTGTAAATAAGAGAGTTATAATTTGTCAAGGGTGGGGGACCCAAGTACAACCCCTTGTTTTCCAACAAAAAAAACCCTTTTGCATTCCATACTTAAAATTAGATCGAATAACACTAAAGAGAGATGCCTTAGTTTTTCAGGATATTTGAAATTCTTTACCTTTATGCTTAAAAAATGAATGAATTAAAAAATTTTAGCATCATTTATTTTTAGTAATATGCCCTTCATTTACTTTTTTATTTTCATTATATCATCTAAACACTGTAGCTTTAGTGTTTAAGGCTTTGTAAATATCAAATGACATTGTTTCTATGGTACATTGTAGTGGTTTGGGATTTATTTTTTTTGGGGCGAGACCTAGGCTCAAATCACAATGGGATGTGTGAGAGTAAATCATCTTGTTAAAAAAATGAATGACGACAATGATGATATTGAAACCCTTCGATTTTGATTTTTTTTCTAAAATGCAAACTTCATGAATTATATCCTTTAGGAAACTCATTAATTAACTCCCAATGCATTATCATTGTTCTTATCCTTGTAACTTATTTGAAGTTAGTGAACATAGTTACATAGCTCTATAATTTATTGATAAAGTATAAGTACATGAGACCTTATTTTCTATGACTGCCACTCTTGAAAAAATCTTCAATCGTTGTAACCTTTTTCCCCATGTAACCGCCAAAGCATGAATAAATTAGAATATGCAACCTCTTGATAATATGAAATCTAGACTTCTAAGGATAATTGTTTTAGCTTCTAGCATGGAAGTATAGTGTAATAGTGTCTTTGACATTTGAAATAAAAATCTATGATGTTTTTAATGTCTCAACCACATTGTAATTTGAGTGTTATAATGTAATTGATGACATTATCTATTATTTAATAATAGATATAATGGATTTTAGTTAAATCTATTAACAATTATTTGGTTGACAAATGATTTTAAGTATTCTTTAATAATAGAATAAATAAATTTTTATTATTTTTTATTGTTTTTACTTATAGTTATTAAAAGGTTTTAATACCATAGGTGAACCTTAAAATTAATTTATTGATTTTAGAATTCTAATTTTTTTATTTATTTAATGTTTGGTTAAATATTTATCCTCTTATGTCCCATTCAAAATGAGGTTTGGGTATATTTTGATTATAAAGGTTCGAAAGTAAAAAGTAAAAAAAATTATTGATGTAAAGAATAAATTTAGATCTTGTTTTTCAATTAACAATTCAGTCAAGAAAGAGAACTTTAAATAAACAACAGATGAACTCCAAAATATTCTTGAAGAGTTTTATTCATCCATTTTCTCACAAAAGAATGAGTTTGTTTGGAATATATTAAAATATGGTAGATACTCTATCAATTTGGGATATAAGGATTTAAAGCAACCAAACTTCTAAATCCTAGGGATTTCCCTTATCTATCATTTGAGGCCCTCTTCAAGGCATCAACATTCCTTCGAATATCAATTTCAAACAAAATCATTATAGGCAAAAATCTAAAATATATATCTTGGACCTTTAAGGTGTTTCTTATATAGATTTTTAATTTACATAAATGATTTATATCTTTAATTTAAACTTGTTTATATTTATCAAATTTTTAATAATTTTTTTTTTTCATATGAGAATCTTGAAAGAAATTTTAATCAATACAAAATATAAATCAAAATATTGTAAATTCTTTTAATAACCTCTTTCAAAGAGTTTAAATTATAAAATTAACAATAAATTTTTAAATTTTATATACAACTAATTCTTTAATTTTACTTAATAAATTTACTTATATTTTTATTATAATTGAAATTATATACATTTACTAGTCGCCATTGAGACTATAGAAGTAAACCAACAAATAATTATCAAGTTGGTATATTCTCTATAATGAGATATTTGGTATTTTCAATGTGGAAGTCCCCAATTGCCTAAAATTTGTTTCTATTAGGAATATAGTGATTGAAGATTTTTTAAATGTTTTGTAAGACTTCTCAATGTGATGGTGGTGGAATAATCTCTGTAGATTTCTAGAAATAAATTTCTAGACTATTATGATATAGACAACTCCATCTTTAACACATCCTTCTCCATGGTTTCATGTGGTTCCATGTTGTGTGCCTAGCATATTGGTTCTAACTACAATAATAGGGGGTTCCTATAAAGGGTCTCATATGGTCAACTCCTACACCATAGGAATCTTTGCCAATAATATGCTCACGTTTTGTTCCACAATGATTCAAAATATGATTGGAAAGTGTGGCCACAACAAAGAGGGGTTCTTCGTGGATTTGGGGTTGCTTGTCCTAGGGGTGTACTCCTTCTAGATGCAGTTGGGGCCTAGAACATGATCTTCTCCTACTACCTTATTGATTTGGTGATAGACTTTGTTGATAACCTTAACTTTTGACTGGGGGATTCTACCATTATGGCATGCCCTAATATCATCTTCACTTCATTGCTTAATAAGTTATGGTTGAACACCTTTTACTACATGGTATTAACCTAGATGACCATAACAGGGTTTATCATCCAACTATTGTTATATATCTACCATTTTTACAAGAGTGTGTGGAATGAAGGTATTGTGGACTCCAGCATCACTATTACACACACGTTCAAGTGACTACTTACATTTCCATGTATAATTACTTCTTTATAAGCACCATACAATTCCTCACACAAACATGATCTTTGTTTTTTATGTATGTTATGACTTGTTGGGACCTATGATTATTTTGACCATAAATTTCTATTTTATGAAGGGACCATACTAGCCCTTCCAACAAATATGGATGCTATTTGTAGATTTGGTTGCTAAGAAATAATACCTTCACATGTTATGCCCATAATAGATCAATCTCTAGGACAAGAGAACAATTGGTTTCAAAGATAAAATGATTTTTAAGAAAAACATCATATTTTTGGTGGCAATGACATAAAAAATAACTCTAGTAGCAACTGAATAAATGAGACTAGGTGATACTAAATTATGGAATGTATGAATTACAAGGATGCCACATAACCAAACTTGGGATGGTAGCCCTAAAGTTATACAAGTTAAATTTAAATGCATTAACTTAAAATATGGCTAGGACTTTCATAATGAGTTCAAGGAATTAGATATAGAAAAGTAAAAGGGGATAGGTCCTATGTTCAATACCTCCTATTCTCCTTTCCTTTTTCTTGGTTCCTAGTTCCTTTGATCCATTATTTAAATGTATTAGGTGTAATTGTAGTTTAGGGTAAATTTTTAGTTTTACTTTGTGAAAAAATTGTTAGGATTTTTGGAAGTTAGTTACTTCTAATGTTGATCTTTATTGTTTTTCAATGGCCTTTTATGGTCTGCTAATGATTGTATTTTTAAGGATGAATTTCTTACTTATGAAAAAGTTATGGACTCCAAGGTAATATATAAGTTATTCTACCTTCCTCTTTTTCCTCTATGGTTTTATATATCATTTATTGAAGCAATTCATTTTGTAGGTTATGACTAACAAAGAGACTAGAAGACCACATGGATTTGGCTTCATGTCTTTTGTGGATGATCAGCCCATGATAAATGTCATCAAAGAGATTAAAATAGGAGAACATCATTATGAAGCATACACAAACCAAGGGAAATAATGATAATGGGGGATTCTAAAGTGCTGGAGGTAGTGACTCTAGTGGCGGTTATGCAAGTAGCCATGGAAGATAATCACAAGTGATTTGAACATAGTTATGTAGAAATTACAACAATAAAGAATATAGTAACAATGACAATGGTGACAATGTGTCATCATATGGAGGCAATGACTTCTCTAATGAGGATGGTTGAAGGAGTTAATTTTATTTTGATATAGATTTATGTATATCATATTTTTATGGAGCCTATGTTCTAGTAGATGGTAGTGTATAGGAGGAATTTGTTTTTGTCTAAAGAAATGGTATTTCCTTTGGATTGATGCAAAATTTGGGAGTATTATTCTTGGAAATTTTGACCTTATGGATATTAATCAAGGTTTTTTTCCTATGCTACTTCGTTTAAGGGTTTCAATATACTTTATAGATATTTTATTTCAAAACTTCAAACATTACTCCCTATGCACTACCATAATTAATTGTTGAATCCATTTTAGGATAGTTTTGCTTTGATTATCATAAAAGGGATAAGTGCTATAGGCAATAATATTATACCTATACTCACAATGGAAGCAAGGGCTAGTAGAGTCATGGTGTTTGTACTATAGTTCCACATGATGAGCAAGAAGGGTAAGTAGGCAATTCCTTACAAGTAGCACATGTGCAATGGTCTAGGTGTGTGTCATTGTGATAGCTAGTATTATAGAAATATGTAGTGGTATGTACTCCTAGATTAAGCGTATAATAGAATTTGTGCTTGAATACATGTCACACATATTAACAACATGCATAACAACCTTTCTCATATCTAGAGGATCTATGCTCCTCCATTTAAATATTTCAAGTGTCTTTCAACACTCATGGGTTTTGATCTATTGTGATAGTAAACCCACTCTCATATAATATAGGTTACTAAATGATATGATTTAGGATTGAAAAATACCATTTTTTCTATTGGATGAATGCGTTGGGGAACATATATTGTTTTCGATAACAAAATTTGTTGATATTTACATAATTTTATTTTATAATGTTATTATCTTCTTAATAATAATTTTTTTCAATTGGTTATATGATATTGAAACATTTTTTCAATTGGTATATGAGATTGAAATAAGCCCCATCCATATTACATCATGACCACATAGTGGTATTACAACAAATCCTGGATATTATCCATGTATCGTTTGACAATATTTGAACCTTGGTCTCCTCCTTAAATGGTGAGGAATCTAACCGGTTGAGCTAATTTTTTGGCTTGACAACTTCAAGAAAGTGTATCAATAAGGAGAAGCAGTCTCTAGCAAAGGAATTGAAGATTTTTTGGAGTAAAGGTGAGACATTGGATAAGTTTCAAAATGGTATTCTTTGTGAATCCCTCTCTAATATTTGGGATAGGGTGTTCCTCCCCATAATATAGTTCTTTATTCTAGATGGGCATTTATCAATAGTTAGAAGCTTTCATATGACGTTCCTCGACCACCTTAAGTGAAGAAAAAAGATGAATGTATTGGACTTCATTTGTAAGTCAATTAAGAAGACTATGAAGTAGGTTTAGAAAGGAAATTCCTTTGACCCACTACACCAAGAACTGCTCAACATCCTTTTCCTACATATGGCTAAAAAAGGCAATCAACTTAGGGTGGTGAGCCTTAGTCTATATTATGGGAGTCCTTTTGAGTCTGAGAAGAACCCCAAATGATTGGAGGAAGCCTAGAAAGTTTTTGATGATGCACTCTAGTTCTCTAGGGAGGAGATTGAAGCCTCCTTTGTATTCACCCCTTCAATGGACCATGGAAAGAATCTAGGAAGTGCTAAGCCATTGAAAGGAGTAGTTACTGCCAAAAAATAACTTGGCCATGGGGTGGAGTTAGTTGAAGGATCCAAAGTGAAAATAGAAACCCAAATGCATTATAAATGCTTAAAGATAAGGGTAATAAAAGAGGATGGTACCTCTTTCATATCATCTATGATAAGAACTCTAAGGATTCCTGGGAATCTATCTTAGTCTCTTCATTAAATAAGAGATCTCAAACATCTCCCTTGAAGAAAGCTAAGTAGTGATTTGGCTCCTCAGCAAGGAAAAAGCTATAGTTAGGCTTTTGGATTCTCAATTGGGTCTAAATAAGACATTTTAAAGCCTAAATGATCTCAATAAATACATGCAAAGGGTCAATAAGATGATATCTAACTACGTCGATGAGGTTGCTCTTCTTGTGGGAGACCTAAAGAAGTTAATTGAATTAGGTTGCATTTTGGAGTAGGATACCCCAGAAGAGGAGGCTACAGAGAGATTTTTAACTAGTTTTTTTTTTTTTTATCCTTGGGATTAGTTTTCTTAGCCTTGACTATTGTTATATTTTGATTTTTTGGTGCTCTAAAGCGTAGATCCCTTTTTGTTGTGTGGATCTTGGTTAGTATTTTTACTGATAGATTTATTCACTTATTTTTATTTTCTTAGGTTTGGGGAGCCTTTCAAAACCTATTCTCCAACCTAATAAAAATTAATAATAAAAAGGAAGGACCTTATGTGTCCAAGATGCAAATAAAAAACCCACAACATGATATAAAACACCATAAGAATTTAACTATGAAGATAATCAAATTGTACCTATGGATAGCTAATTGCCCTGTCTCATGTTGAAAATTTATAAGGTTGATGAGAATGCATTCCTTATCTTCTTAGAATACTATTGGCTATTAGTGCATATGTTGAAATTTTGCCTTATCTCAACAGGGTCTAGTGGGATTGCATATCTTCATAAAGATTACTTAGCTTCTTTTATCCAACTTGAAGGTTCAAATATACACCCTAGGTTCTTATGGGTATTTTTGGAAAGGAAACCCCCTTCTAGGAAAATCTTCTTTAGTGTATGTTATTTTCCTCTAGTATCATCACCTTATGTCATTGAACATATTTACGAATTCATTTATAGATTTGCAACCCAAATATAAAAATCCTTGGATATTAGAGACATTCTTCTTATAGGTGACTTTAACGCATGAAATGATAGCATGTAGTATACAAGAGATGACCTCTACTCCATTGATTACTAAAGGAATAGATTTTTAGGATAATACTTTACACCAAAATTCATCAAATGGAATAGTCATTCCTTATGGTAAACAATGTAGTAATTATCAATGGCACTAGGTCTTTTGCATATCCCAATGATCCTATATTATTTCCTTTTACTTATGGCTCTTTTATTGTTCATTTTGTTCTTGTTAACAAGTCTTTAGTATAAAAAATACATGATCTCCAAGAATCCTTCACTCCTCCTCCCCTCACTGACCATGTTGTCTAATCTCTTTAGGTTCCATTTGGTTCATCGTATCTAATCCTAATCCTATCCAACATTTTCAATCTACCATCATTCATTTTTACCATAACATGATAAACAATACATAAATATCCTCATGATAGGTCTCCTCAATCTATGATAAACATGATCCAATCAAGCACTCCTTTCACTTCACCTAGATCATTTGGTATTTTTCCCTACACATTTTTCCCATTCCATCCTTATTGTTCATCCTCTTAGAAATGGCCATTATCCTCACAATGCTTGGTATGATTCAGATTGCAAAAGCATCCATAGTCTAACTAGACATATTGTGATGCACCCATCTTCCAAATCAAAGCAAATGCAAAAAATATATATATAAATTCTTAGGATGAAAAATAAAAATTATCTCCTAAACAACCATAAAACTATACTCAACCAACTATGGTTCACTCTTAAACTCTTTTACAGAGTCTTCCTCCCTAAGAAATTAGTATGTGTGATATCCAACCTCTCTACTTGGTTTTACTACTCCTCTATCCTATACAATGTTCCAAACCAACCAATTAATTGAGTCAACTTGAAACCTATTCATTTATATTTATTAATTGATCACCTAATCCTTTGTCCCAATTCTTTAGCTACAATCCAACAAATCCCTAGATATTGAAAACCTCAAATATGATTTTTTAAACATAACCCATAAGCACTAGCAATCTATATTGCATACCTATTGTACTATATAGTGACCTATGGCTTTCCACCTTCTTGAATATCACATATCATCCACCTTATCCAAAAATATAGAGACCAAAATGACCCCAATGAGTACCACACTATTATGGTTGGCCATACCTTGGCCAAGATAGTTTCCATAACCTTAAACATCCATATCTCTAGATGGGCGAATACAAATATGTTGAGGTCTAAGGAAAATCAATATTAAGGAGTAACAATTATACCAACGATCATAACTTCACTTTGAACTTCATCATTGAGGAGGCTAAAACAAGCAAGTACTTTGTATATTATTGCTTTATGGACTTTTATAAAGTATGTGATATAGTTCCTTGACACTTACTGGTTGATAGGCTTAAGAATTTGGGTCTTCCAACTTTGGAGGTTTCACTTGTGATGACACTTTATGAGGCTATTGTTGGTAGGGTACAAATGAGGGTTAGTAAAATAAAGGACATTTATAGAACCATAGGTGTTAAACAAGGCTACCCACTCTTTCGTACACTTTTTGGACTCTACATTGACGAGTTGGAAGACATCATAGAAAATTCATTAGGTGGTACAAATGTTGCTTACTCTTTGGAGTCTCTATTATTATTCTCATATTTGGATATAACATTATCCTAATGCCCCACTTAGTGAGGGGTCTCTAGAGGCAACTTGATATTCTAATTTCAATTTCTAATACTCACCAACTTCAAGTTAAAAATAAAAATAAAAGTATGGCTTTTAACATCACCAAAAAGGAGATGCATGAAATGACTATAACCTATAAATGTGAGAAGGTTGAGGTTGTTTCTTCATATGCATATTTAGCGGTCCTCTTCTCCCAACTATGCTTTAGCTTGACTCCAATAATAAATATGAACTTGAGTAAGGGGTATACTACCCTTGCTACCCTTGAAAAACAACGATTTTAGATTCAATTTTAGGACATTCAGATAAAGATCCACATGTTTCATTCATTGATTACACCTAGCCCCTTGTATAGATGAATGGTTTGTGGACCATACCTTTAGGTGGTAGATCAAAATTGGATAGAAAGAGTGTTTGTCTTGATGTTATTTAAACATTTTCATGTCAAGCAATCAATCACTCATGACATAATCCTTTTAAAATTTGACATAACCCTACTCATTGCTTTAGTGATCTTCCATGTAGTGATAATGCTACATAGGTTGAGATAAATGGTCAACTCTTAAAATAGACATCCTTAATATCCATATTTTGCTTTTAAATCCTCTATGGAGCATGTACACTATGATATTGAGTCTTTTTTATATGTAAGAACATCCTCATTGCTTTGCCAAATTGACCTTGATATTGATAAACCAACTTTGCATAACTTTTTAGTGGATGCTTTTGACCTGTTCAAGGAGAGATAAGCAAAAACATTTGTCTTAATATTTATAGTGCCTACCTCTAATGCACATGGTCTAAGCCTAGAGAGTCACTTTCTTCAAAACTACATTGATACTTAGATTTATCTCTAATACAACAATGGGCTCATCCAACCCAGGGGGTATATTAGACTCTAGTTACCTTGGAGATTAAAGGTCCCTCTTTGCTTAGCTCAAGGTTTAGTCTTATCAACATTGCATTAAGATAGATCATAAAATTCATTATAAATGCCATATTTGTTGGATCTTCTCTTAAAACTTGAGATCAAACACCATTTTGTTTTTAGATGCTTTCCCTGTCATAAAATTAGAGGATACTTTTTTATCACTTTAAAGATTCATTTGATTCTTTTCAAACTTTTATAGCTTATGAGGACCATAAATGCTTATTCATTTTCCTCTAAAAGATGCTTGACCTTTCTTAATAAATTTTTAAAAACAAGTCCTATAAAAAAAGTTTGCATAAAATTAATTGATCACTTTTTATTTTCATCCTTTTGATACTAATAAAAAGAGACCCCATAGTCAGATTCTAAACTCATATAGTAAATCTATAAAGTGTCAAAGACCCAATAACTCATTTAACCTCATTCCCACCAAAGGCTTCTTTGTAGCATTGAATGATAAAAAAAAATTATCCAAGAAACCATGGTTTACCAATAAAACTGTCCTCCTAATGATCTTCTCTATTCTTCCCTGTCCTATTGGGTGATTCTCAGCTTTAGTTTTCTTTAGAAATTGGTAATACCGTTGTCCGTCTAATTAGAAATTAGTAATAACTTTGTTCCATATGGTAAAACATTCAATTAAACTCTAATTAGAAATTAGTAATAACTTTGTCCCATATAGGTAAAACATTCAATTAAACTCAGACACAGTTATTATAAATCCTAATTTCTAATTTCTTGAACGAGAGGAAGTTAATAAGACCAAAAAAAATTTAACCTATTAAACAAAAAAAAAAGTTAATAAGACCAAAAAAAATTTAACCTATTAAACAAAAAAAAAAGTTAATAAGACCAAAAAAAAATCAGTTAAAACAATTAACACAACAAACACTCACTCAATAACTGTTAATCACCTTATCTTCTTCTAAAAATACCGTAATTTGACTTAGGTCTCTTACACACTGACTGGACCAATCTTGACCTTTTGAATATTTTTCGTGCACATCGCCTTCCCTTATGTCATTTACTGGAAAATCCACGTTGCATTTAATCTATGGGGAACGCACACTTCTTTCTTTGACTGTGTGCAAATGACAGCAATGGCACAAAACTTCCCTTAATAGATTTTTTTTTCTTCTGAGCACCTGTTTATAAATTTTATAACAGAATACAAATTGCCAGGGCTGGTTTGGGGATTGAAAACTGCTCCCAATCTTCTGGCAAAGCCGAAACATCCCGATTAAACCCTCTTCTGACAACAAGTATATTATATTATATGAATGAAAACACTATGAGAAATTCCACATTTCACGGATTAAAATCGAGGAGATTTAAAAGCGAATCCAGACGCGGCAGAATCATGCTCTGTTGTCTTGAGTGGTATAACAGTACAGCAGGATGCCCTTCTTATTGTCATTATTTAATTATAGTAGTAAAACTGGTAAAGATAGTCAAATCCGGTATTTTTATAGTTTGTAAGGAATAGGTTTGGTGGAACCAGCCTTTATGGTTCATTTAATTATAGTAGTAAAAAAGATAGTGAAATTCGGTAGTTATAGTTTGCAAGGAATAGGTTTGGTGGAAGCAGTCTTTATGGTTTGAACCTTGCACTTGTCAATTAATAAAACTAACTGGTAACTTTGAAACGAAATAAATTTGTTTAAAGCAGTCATATAATTTAAACCTGTATTTATCGATTATTAAAAATAATATGGTTGTGACCACCTTATATAATTAAAAAAAAAACTTTGGATGGCTCAAACTTGACCAACACTGTTTTTACTTACTCATTTACCATTTCATGATTTTCTCTTAATTAAGGGCAAAGTACCTGTTCAACTTTCTGGAGATAAACTCCATGTGTTGTTGGTCTGTACGTTTTGGAATCCTTATTTTAAATCATGTTGACAAAGTACCTGAAAATCGTGCTTTTCCTGTTGCATGTTTATCGACAGAATGTGGTGCCATTTCAAGCTAACATTATTTATGTAATTATAGTTGTCAACATTTGATTCCATAAATTGTAGTTTATTTTGATAATTAATGTAGCTATCAAGTCGTCTTGATTGTTTCTGAGTTATATTACATTAATTATATATTCGTCAGCACACAACCCAAGTTATGATACTAATGAGTACATAAATAAGATAGATTTGTTAGTAGTTGAGTGTTTTTCATAAATTATTTAGGTTTGATTTTTTAATTCATCAGGAAACTAAAATTTATAAAAATTATTACACAATGTTCTGGTGGAACACTCATAAATATAAGACCTTTAATTTTTTTTTGGAAAACCTAAGTTCAGTATATGTGAATAAACTTATATATAAAATAATTATTACACAAAAATTAAATTATATATGTGTATATATATGGGACTACTTCTATAAAGGTTTGATTCCTTAGTTAAAACCACCTTGTTTGATATCCCAGAATCACAAGTAGATTTATTTGAATGGTAAAAGGTATATCACAATTTGGGGATGAAGTGAAAGGCATTGACATAAGTTAAGCAATCCTTAGGTTTTGGTTTAATTTGATGGTTGGAGTTACGTGTTAAATTCTAGCACGTCACTCAGCGTCGAACTTAGCTGTAGAAAATACAGTACGGATACTGATTCATTAAGAAGGCACTGTATTAAGAAAACGCATGTAATCTTGGAGTGGAAATATTATAACGACATTATGAGTGGACTTTAATTAATTAATTACCAGACAAGACAAGTTAGTTGAAATGGCCCACTAAATTAAAAAGTTCAACAATTTTGGCAGACTAACACCTGCTTGGTGTAAAGCAGTATTCATCGCATCATTGTGGTAGGCGACAAAGTTTGAGATAATAATAGAATGTGTTTTACCCGAGTCTTTTTCTTTATGATCATCAGCGTCTTTACGTTAAATTACTCAGTTTTATTTTATTTACTCATCTTTTATCTTTTTCTGTCTCTTTCAATCCTTTCGGTTCTTTAATTTAATGAATGCTTTGATTGTTTCTCACCCACCTAAAAGTGATGTGCTCTAGCTATGTGGGTTGCCGTTTTCAACATGTTGATTGAACAACAATTAAAACTGAAGTTAAAGGAATTTAAGGGATAACTTAGTTAGGTAAAAAATTTCTATAAATCCTATTCGGGTGAGTAAAAATAAAGTTAAAGAAATTTCATAAATAACTTGCCAGCAAACATTGAATTGATACCAAGGGGTTTATTCTTTTCCAAAATTAATACCAATAGGTCTATCTCTTTCTAGACAATTGATACCAAGGGGGCCTAATGTTCCCTCAATTTAATTGCTTAACTAGAAACAAATTAATGTTCCCTCAATTTAATTGTCACATATAAACAAATTAAACATTGGATCGCTACCAATCCGTTTATCTCTTTTTAATAATTGAACAACTCTCAAGTTCCCTCAATTTAATTGCTTGCATAAAAATAAATTAAACATTGGGTCACTACCAACTGACCTATCCCTTTCCAACAATTGAACAACAACTTTGATGTTCTCTCAATTTAATTGCTTTCATATATATAAAATAAAGATTGTGTTGGATACCAATAGGCCTATACCTTTCCAATATGGCGTCTTTCAATAGTCTTAGACATCTACAACAAGCCTCTTTTATTTTTCTTGCATTTGTTGATGTAAGATTTTAAATTTTTTAAAGATCTATTGTAACTTGCCTACTTTTATATGACTTTTTAATTTTTTAATTGTCACATCAACTAGTATGACTAGTGATACCGTACTATTTTTATGATTAACATTTTTTTTTTTGGTAATATTAATAAGAAGAGGGTTTTAAAGGAATCCCACAACCTTTACATAGTGCATGCTCAGAGAGCAAGAAACAGAAGAAAACAAAAACAACAACGGAACCAAGTCGTGATCAAGGTGGAAGGACAAACTACTACAGAACTTACTCAAAAGAACCTCCAAGGAGAATCGAGGTGATTCTACCCTGCAGAATTAACCTTCTAAGAAGCCATAGTTGCCAGGTTGGACACTTCCACAGACTCATCTAAAGCACCTATCAACTTCAAATACAACAAAATACTCGAATGCCAGGAGAATAGAACAACAAGAATAATCAAACCAATGTGAACAAAACAAGGCAAGATAGGCCCATTCACACGAAAGGAAGCTTCTCGAAGCCTCCAAAGAACTAGAAAGGAGTGCCTCAACCGAAGAAGAACCGATTGGGAAGGAAGAATTAAAAAATTGAAAAGCCTGACAATCCACCCAATCATCCATCGAAACACCAACCAGACTATTAATGCTGACAAGGCCAGACTAAAGAGAAGAGTCAAAGTCGTTGTCAACAAAAAGGCCAACTCAACCAATAAATCAATTCAATTAATGACTTCTGCATTGGCCAGATTCATCAACTCGGGTGGAAAATTTGAATGCCAAACTGAGAGGCTCCGAGTGGCTACACCGACATTTGCCATAAAGTCTGCCACCAAATTACCTTCTCTAAAAATATGGTGAAACTCTATAGTAGCCAGAGAACGGGTAAGATTATGACATTCACTGATCAGGTTTGAAATATGCCAGCTGGGTTGGCTCTTCCCAAGAAGGAAAGAAATAATATTGCACGAATCACCTTCGATAATAACCCGCTCGAACCTGTGTTCAACCAACAACGAAATTCCTAGGAAAGCAGCCCTCGCCTCAGCCCAATGCGAAGTTTGATTTCCTAGGTGATCAACATAAGCCATCAAAATCTTCCCATTCTGGTCATGAATGACCCCACCCGCTCCAACAAGTACCCGGATTGCCTTTCGAGGCACCATCAAAATTTAATTTAACCTAGCCAGTAGGGGGCGGGCTCCATCTGACATCAGCTCTTAAATTTGGTGCAGGAGGAGGTCGAAGCTCTGGGAGGAAACCAAGACGGGCTTCAATATCGAACTATGGATGGAAACGTGGGGCAGCAGAACATGAATCCTTAATAGCAGAGAAAACATTCTCTACAGCCTTCCACAAAGCCCGTCGACCAATCAGCTTAATATCGGATTCCTTGTTCTTGAAAACACGTGCATTCCTCTCCTTCCAAGTGGCCCAAAGCAAATGTGGTAACAAAAACCTCCATAAACATTTCAGTCTAGGCGAAGAGAAAGGAGAAGTCCACTGTAGAACGCAATCTCTCAAAGAGTACGGTAACACCCAATCAACACCCAATATTTTTAAGACTGAATAGAAAATCTCCCTAAAAAATTTGTAATTCAGAAGCAAATGAGAGGAGGACTCCCATTCTCGTTTGCACAAGAAGCACCTATTCACCAAATTGAAACCTCTTTTCTGCAAATTATCAAGTGTTAAAATCTTGTTCTGAGCTACCAACCATAAAAAAATATTAACTTTGGGAGTTAGATTTTTAATCCAAAGTCTTGAGAAAAAAGTATCACCGCCCTCAATCGCACTCAAAATGTCGTAGGCCGACTTCACAGTGTAGCTACCTTCACTGTCACCAACCCAAACAAGCCGATCTGAGGCCCCATATTGTCTGATCACATACAGATGAAGAATATCATAAAGAGAGTGCCAAGCCATTATAGACTAATCACCCCTCAAAAATGGAGGTGAAACAATCCACTCGAGGCGACCATCCCTATGAGAAAAGAAATCAGACACTCTAAGAAAGCCAGCCTCCCTGGCTAAAAGACTTAAGTCTCAAAATCTCAGATCGAGAGATAGAGGCTGATTAAGGAGCCATGAGTCCTTCCAGAATAGCACCAAACTCCCGACACCCACCACCCAATTAGAATTAGCTTTGATGAACTACTGGGATTTTATTAGGTTGTTCCAAAAGGCAGAACCACCCGAAAAGAGGGGATCAGAAAGAAAATAATTGAAGCCATATTTTGCTTTCAAAATTTGACACCACAAACGGTCTAGGTTCACAGAGAGCCTCCACGCAAATTTTGCTACGAGGGATTTGTTCATTAGTCCCACCTTCTTAAGATTAAGACCCCCATATTTCCTTCTCCTACAAATCTGCTCCCAAGAAACCAGGTGAAACTTGCCTTTCAACTCCGGTCCCGCCCATAAAAATGATTTGCAAATTCTATCAAACCTTTCTGCCATTCTCAAAGGAATATTGAATAAATATAAAAAATAGATTGGAATACTTTGTAAAGTACTCTGAACAAGAGTAACCTTACCGGCCTGGCTCAAAAGGGCACCTTTCCATGAAGCAAGTTTTTTTTGTAATCTTTCCACAATCGGAGACCAGTAGATGTCCTTAACCTGTCCCGTAAAGAGGGGAAGACCAAGGTAAGTAACCGGGAGGGGGATGATCCTACAACCCAAAATTGAAGTAATATTCCATTGATGCTCAACTGGAGTATTAAGGAAAAAAATACTGCTTTTTAAAAAAATTATCAATTGACCCGCAACTTTCGCATAATAGTCTAGAATGGCTTTAACATCCCTTGCGATAAAGACTGAAGCCGAACATGAAAGGAGCGTATCATCCGCAAATTGTTGATGTGCAATTGGGTTAATATGCAACGCTGGCCTAAGACCAAAATCATCTCTTCTCCTCCCAATGGAATGACCCAGAGCTTCAGCCATCAAGATGAACAAGAAGGGAGAGATCGGATCCCCCTGCCTAAGACCTCGACAGGATTTAAAGAAGCCAGCAGGAGAACCATTGACCAACACTAAAAACCAAGCAGATGAAACAACCACCTCCATCAGCTCAATCTAGAAATTACTGAAACCCACTTTTCTCAAAATCGCAAACAAGAAGGGCCAAGAAACTCTGTCATAGGCCTTGTTAATATCCAACTTTAAAAATAATACCGCTCTTCCACTTTTTTGCACTGAATGTAGGAGTTCATGAATAACAATTGCCCCATCCACAATCTATCTACCCGACACAAAACCACTTTGGGCTTCATTGATTAACATAGGAAGAAGGGTTTTTAGTCTATTAGCCATAGCCTTTGAAAAAATCTTATACACTGTGTTACATAGACTGATAGGTCTGTAATATCCAAAGGAATTAGTCGAATCCTTCTTAGGGATAAGTGCCAAAAAAGTGGCATTCAAGGCCTTAGGGAATAACATTGTCCTCTGAGAATGTCTAATAGCATTGCAAATATCCGCACCACAAATATGCCAAAATTTTTGAAAGAAGGCTGGGGGAAAACCGTCAGGACCCGGAGCTTTGAGAGGGCTCATGGAGAAAAGTGCCTTTTGAATTTCCTCATCCGAAAGAGGACTAAGCAGGTCATAATTCATGGCATCAGTAACAATAGAGGGGATAGAATCTAACATTTGTCTTTTTGCTTCCAAGTCACGATTCGGACAAACACCCAACAAAGAGCTGAAAAAATTGACAGCCTCTTCCCTAATATCCATCAGATTAGAAAAACTGGATCCATCACTTAAGACAATTTTCTTGATGTGATTATGACCCTTTCCTCTACGAGTCTATGAGTGAAAAATTTTAGTATTGTGATCCCCCTCCTTCAACCAAAGTTCTCTCGACTTCTGTTTCCAAAATAACTCCTCAGCCTGTAAATTATGAAGTTGACAGAGAATATTCCTTTCTTCTACAAACAAAGACTCAGAATAGCCTTGGGCTTCTATGAGAGATTCAATATTAGAAAGCTGCCCTTTTAGCCGATATTTCTCCCTAAAAATATTACCAAAAGAAAACTTGTTCCAAAATTTTAGATTAGCATGAAGCTTACAAATTTATTTAAAAGTAAAAAAATACCTTTGCCAGGAACATGAGCTTGCCACCATTCAGTTATATGGGCCTAAAAATTAGGGTTGGAACACCACATCATCTCGAATAGAAAATGTCTGGGAAGAAAAGGGAGACCCTCTGGGATTTCAAGCCACAGAGGATTGTGATCCGACCCAATGCGCGACATAGTAGAAAGGGAGGCATCTCCAAAAAAATATCTGGTCATGTTAGAGACCAACATCCTATCAAGCCAACATAGGATAAGTCCATTGCCATATCTCTAGGTGATCCATGTGAACTTCACCCCTTTCAGGTCCAAGTCTCTCAACTCCACCTGGTTCACAAAATCATGGAGATCAGCCAAACTACGAACATCAAATTCATTGTCACATCGCTTCTCTGAGGGAAACAATGGTGAATTAAAGTCACCAACAACCATCCATGCTTCATTTTGAAAGGTCTCTCTCATGTCGAGCAAAAGGCACCAAAATTTATGTCTGTCTATAAATCCATTAGGTGCATAAATATTCGACAAAACCCATCTCCTCCATGAATGTTTGCACCAGAACAAAATATTGATTACCCTACTAGAGGAGGAGATCACATGACCATAAAATTTGGAGGAGTCCCAAAAAAAATAAGGCCTCCAGAAGAACCGGAGGACTCAGTGGCCATAAACCCAGAACCAGGCCAAACTATTCTATGAACCTCTTCCCATGAAGCAACAACAAGCTTAGACTCCTGAATACACAAAATATCAGGGGTCTTTTCCTTCTGAAACTCCATTAAAATTTTTTTTTTGAGGAGTTGAGCCCCCTCATGTTCCAAGAACACACTTTCATTAAAAATTAGAAAGAAATATTCTTCCCAGTCCCACCCGAGTGGGTGGCTTTGAACCCATCCAGTTTCAACTGTCTGTCACCATTTTCATATTTCACCACAATACGGGCCTGATCGCCATTGGCTATAGATTCATCTGTTGCTTTTTTCATCCAAATCTCGATGGAGGCCTCCCAGATTTCTTAGACAGCCCAAAATCCATAGGTTTTTTCCTCTGACTTCTAGTTTTAGGTCCTGGGGAGCCCTTCTCCAAGACCTTTAGAGGGGAACCCTCTAGACTTGCGTGACCAGGAGTGTGAGGGACCACCTTCTCCATATGAGGGGAGGAAACACCATCCCCTTTCAGATTAGAAACCTCTGGAAGAGGAATTCCATGAGATTCCCCATAATCGTCCAACCCCAAACCACCAAAGGTATTAGAGAGAGGAATGGGATCGGGGAAAGTGGACAACACCACATCCAAGTTACTACACTCTTGGTTCTTCAAAGACTTAGGGGGGAAGAACTATATTCAACTCCCATCAAACCATCCCCTAGCACCCGAGAGACATCTGAGATCTTAAAATGGGATTCAGAGGAACCGCCCCCCTTCCCAGTCTTCTGTGGGCTCACTAACACTTCTTTCCCTTTAGAAGCAACATGAGGTCTTTCCCACCAGATCTTGTTCTTTTTAGCCGAATTCTTCCACCCATGTCGATCTTCCTCAATGGGATGCTGGGACTCTTGGTGAGATGAAACATTCTTGGGAATAGAAGCCTTCTCTGAAACCTTCATGGGTTGCCTTTGTGGGTAAATATCTTTATGGTGACCACCCAGCCCACAAGTTCGACAAGCAAAAGGCTTATTTTTGTAAACAAATGATTGGGACCAAGAGCCAAGGTGGGAGATGAGCTCCACAACATTGGGAAGCTCTTTCTCAATATCAACCATGACACACATCCACACAAACTGTCTCCTATTAGGAGAAAGAGAGCCTCTGTCAAAGGAAATGAAATCCCCAATCTTAGAAGCCACCGCACGAAAGACACTTTCATGCCAAATAAAAGTGGGAAACTCAGGAAGCCTGACCCAAACTGGGACCAAATTAATCCATTGCAAAGCCGGGTTGAAATCAGGACCCCAACGCCTTAGAAACATGCCCCTTTTGCCAAAAAACCATGGACCTCCTTCCAAAATCTTTCTTGAATCCTCCTCACAGGACAGTTTTATCAGGAAAAAATTGCGAGGAAGAGAAGCAAAATCTAGGGAACCCAAGGGTTTCCATCTGGACAAAGCCCAACGCCTCAAAGAGTCGAGCTCCGGTCTTCCACCACTCAACTTCCCAACTAGGTCCCACGATCCTTGACTCAACAAGGAGTCCACTGTGGCATCCGAGACCAAAATTTGACCAAAATGGATCCTCCAGGTTAACTTCTATCACCTCATGAACTACACCATCTCCATTGCTCGAAACCTCCTCGACCGTACCAGAGTACCACATTGCTCCACCTCCATGATTAACATTTTATTAATATACTAAAATATAAATAAAGTTTTTTTTTTTTTTTAATTTCAACAACTAACTTGCATATCATTTAAACAATTATGAGAGGGGGGTTTAGATAATCTTGCAAGGGAGTTCGGAAAGCACATAAATGAGTATGTATTCATGTGATTACTATAGTCTAGTGATTGAGAAATCCTCCATTCAAAACAAGGGCTAACTATACTTTGCAAGATTCTTGTATGGAAAACATTCAACAAGTGCTTCTATTTCTTAGGGTTGATGGAAGGAGACCTTCAAGGATGGTGATAAAGTAGAATGGAAAAGCATGTTGATAGCTATTTTGGTTGTTCCTATGGTATATATGCTTCATATGTGAATGTGAATGAGTCAAGTGGAAAAATAGAGAATGTAAACCATCATATGGAAGTTGAAATGTGGGACATGTTGAGACAAGATATAATATGTGATGTGTGAGGGTATGGCTATTTTGGATAATTATACATGGAGATGAGAAAGAAGGTGGATAGAATTAGGAACAACCTATATGATCAATATTAGGATGAGATAATATCGTATGTTGTAAATCATGATATCATGGAACATTGATCTAACCACAATAAATATTTTTTGAGTCCTTATAACCAAAATTCTAAACATTGATAAATATTAGTGCAAAAATAAGAGATAAACAAGTAAGCATTATTCAACAATGGAGCACCATGACTTGATGCTCAACAATTCTAAACCTTCTACATCCTCAAGGAAAATATACCCTCTTACACCAACCTAGCACCTAATGACCAACACCACTAACTACTACAAACACCAACACCATTAACTAGTGCAAGCACCAACACCATATAACAAACACTAACTTTAGTTGTCTATATCATCCTAGACACCCAATACCCTGTGCTAAATATTAATGTTATTTATTAACATGTAAATTTGCAATAAACACTTCACTTAGGCCCATATGAAGGTAAATAGAATATTATTACATGAATTGATTAGAGAAAAAATATTTCCTCTTCTATATGGATTGTTGTAATTGTATTGTACATGATGTATATAGAGTAATTATTCAATATATACCCAAAAGGGATAGGTCGGTTGGCAGCAGCCAAGTGCTTGTTGATGGGTTGCCTCGGTTTAATTCCTTAGATGTTCGGGTCTCGTTGACTTCATATTTACCTAGTGGACTAGGGATTATAGAGTTTCCCTATAAAACAATATATATATTCTTGCTACAAAATTAGGATTGGATTATTTAGAGTTAAAAGTAGATAATTTTTCAACAACCAATTACATAGCACTAGTGCTCCCCAATACTAGCTTATAGGGTATGTATTTATACTAAAGTCAACTTGGCTTCATTAGCTCCAAGTTGTCTTTGTTCTTCACTTATATTTGAACTATCTATAAATAAATATTTTTATCTATTCACTTAGATTTTATTTTTCTATTTTTTTGTTATTCTTCTTTTCCACTGAACACCATGTCGTAGGATGAAGTGCTCATCATACCCTACACAACCCAATAAATAACTCATCTATATTAACTAGTTGAGCTAAGGATTTATTCTTTACATCACCACCTTGGGTAAGAGTGTAGATAGATGGTGTGCATGGTGAATGCCATTAATCCACCTAGGTTTTATCTCTAATTTTTATTTCATGTCAAGTTTGGTTTGGATGATGTGCCTTTGTTTTGTATTGTTGGTTGAAAGTAGTTATGTTTCTTTTATTACAACTTTAGAGTTGTTAAATAAGGGTTATTAATTTAGAAAAAAAATTGTTTTTGTTTAAAAAAACTTGTTTGCATTGTTTAATGAGTTCCATATTGGATGGTTTAATATTAATTGACGCATTATATAGGGAAATATTTTGTAATAAAATTAACTTATATATTTTACTTCTAAAAAAGACTTGCATATTATTTAGGTTGTAGAACTAGGATTACATAGACATATTATGTTATTGTATGAATTTATTAAATACTAATATATATTAGTTTTTAGCTATTACATTAGATTAAATATTGTGATTGGCTCTCATTGGCTTATGGGAAATGGTAAAGACATTGAATTTTGGTAAGATAAGTGGCTGCTTGACCGACCATTGATTCTGGAAGCTGATCTAGCAAAGGTATAAACTCTCACTCATAGGATGGGCTAGTTCAAGGTGAAATAATTTATTTCTATGATGGAGGGTAGACATGTTTGGAAATCCATTCCTGAGCCTATTGTCAACGGGGAGAAAGAAAATGCTTGGATGGCTATCTCCAAGTTGCTTAAGCTATAGGTTCTCAAACAACAATATTCCAAAGGCTTCTTAATCTGGGTGGGGAGAGTGATGGCTCCTTCTCTAATAAATCAACTTATGCTCCCATTGATGCTAATCCTAGTCATTAGAATATTCTTAATAGGGTTTGGATGGAGAATCTAACACCCAAGGTAAATGTGTTTTTTGGTTGGCTATCTAAAATAGATGCCTCACTCTTGACAATATTTGCAAGAGAGGGATGTTTCTCCTCAACAGGTGTTATTAATGTGAAGCTTATAAGGAATCTGGTATTCATATTTTCTTTCATTATGCCTTTTTTGTGGAGGTCTAGGATCAAGCCTTCCAATTCCTTAGGGTCTCCTAGGTTTTGCCTCACTCGATTGTTGAGATTTTTCTTCAATGATCCCCGCATTTCAAATCCCTGCGCCTGGTCAAGTTTTGGCTCTTTTTGCTTCCACATTATTTTGGATTATTTGGTGGGAGCCCAGATAGCATTCAATAATTCTAAATGCGACCCTACTTTTGTATTTTCCAAGGTGTTTGGGACGACGACAAAAAATATTTCTAATTGCTTCTCGGACCTGGTTGGGGGCATTTTGGGATGAGGCTTCTTTAGGAATCATGTTGGGGTTCACTCGGAGTGCTTCTTCTCATGCTTCTTTTTCTCCCATGAGAAATCAAGTTTCGTAGTCCCCCCTCCTACCGGGTGAATACAAATTAACTTTGATGGGGCTTCAAAAAGAAACTTGAGATCTACAGCTCTCGGAGGTATCCTAAGCAATGACAAAGGAGAGCTTGTTGGGGTCTTTGCAAAATTTATTTATGTTCAAATTGCTCATTTCGTTAAAGCTAGAGCTTTGCTTCAGGGGCTTTTGTTAGTGGAATATGTTGAGTGATTATTTTACCCAATTGCAAAACCACCATCACAATCAGGATATTGTTAGAAAACCCTCTCTTGCAAATAAATTCAAAATTTCTCCAAGGTTCTTATTTTCTTTATGTGTGTTTGAATGTTTGTGAAAATATGCAAAATATACTGAAATACCTTAGAGGTGCAAGTGACTGTTAACAAGGGGCATGTGGTTTGGTATTACTTTGATTTTCTATGCTCTTTATTGTTCATGAAATTTGAAAAAAAATAAAAATGTGATGTGATTGGTCCTCATATGACCATCCTAGAATGGTGATTTAATTCATTTTATCTTGAAGTGTTTTAAGTAGATTTTATCTTCTTTTGTTAAGCAAATTTTTAACAAATTTTATTTTTATTTGTTAAGCTTTACTTTGAGCATGAAAGAAAAGAATAAAATTTAACTTTGAAATGTGAATCCAGAACAATGATTTACTTCATTTTATCTTGCTTGGTGAATGAATTTCATCTTGCTTTTTTAACAAGTTTTATCTTCTTTTTTTAAACTTTGTTTAAACATGAAATAAAATGATAATCTAATTTTGAAATGTGAATCCGGGAATGGTGACTTAATTCATTTTATATTGCTTTGTTAAACAAAATTTTAAATAATAATACCTATGGAGTGGAAGGATTCTATTTTGGAACCTTAAAAAAATGCCTTAATAAAAATGTCCACATAATTTAACAAGTTAGCCTTAAAATTAAAATTATTTGGATGCTCTAATTACTTTAAAACCCCCATTGTTGATTTTTTTGTGCAATATAATATAAAATTTTAGGGCTTTGAGTGCTTGATGAAAATTTAAAGAAAATAAAATGGAAAATAAATGACAAAATCTAGGGTTAGAGATTTTTTAAAAAAAAATTCGAAATAATATAAAATGAAGTGTGGAAAAACAATCAAAGAGAGCTACTGTAAATTAATTTCTCCTATTTTGCAAAAAAAAGGAAGATTGTGAATGTTAAAATAAAACCAGGTTAGGTCAGCATCCACACAATCTAAATTTGGTCAAGTGCAAGAGTTTGAAGAATAAAAGCATGCATTGAAAAACGTTAAATTATGCTACCATATCCATGCATAAAACATCATCAAATGAACTCAATACATGTAGGGAAAAAATATGCAATAAAACATGTATTCAAAATCTTCTTTGGATGCATACAAGGTGAGAAGAAATCTGATTTGCAATAGCTTGAGAGCCTTCCAATCCCTCTTCACGCCTCCCTGTTCCAAAAAAAATACAACCCTTCTTCATAAGCTTGCATGGCTTTTTAAAACTTTCCAACAATAAAAGAAACTCTTTGTTTCCCTCTTCCTCTTGTTTGGTTGGAATTCCTTCTACGATGTGGCATGTGGCAAACAATATCTTCATATTCTCATAACACTATTACCAAGTGGCACTTACATTTTAACATTACACTTTGACTCATCATTTCTATTGGTAACATTTTTCTTTTAGAGTGTTGTCGCTTTTTTCTTTTTAGTAGTAGCATTTTAACGTTACACTTTGACTCCTTCTTTATCTTCCTCAAACTTGTAACTACCGCATAATCATTTCTATTGGTAATGTTTTTTTCTTTTAGAGTGTTGCCACTTTTTTTTCTTTTTTAGTAGTAGCCTGCAATAAAGAACACATAAATTAAACTTTCCAAAACAATATATATATATATATATATATATATATATATATATATATTATTATTATTATTTTTTTAATTTTATTTTCATGATTATTATTATTATTATTATTTTATTCTTTTCTATTTTTCTTTTTATTTGTTTTTATTGATGTATGGGTAATTAAGGAATAATTTAATATAAAATATTAAATTAATCCTAAATAAAGTTCAAATCTGCTAGATAAATATTAGGAGAATGCACCATATGGTAAAGCAAGAGTGACACTAATCTTGATATTTGAAATGGGATGACTACAATGGTAAAACATGAGGTCAACTAAATGAGATCAAGCACAAAAATATCCACTGCTAAGACCATGGTAAACTCCAACAATTATTCAATGCAAGCCAAAACTCCATATAAACATCAAAATTTAAAGTGGGTCCCCAAAATTGGGGTGTGTTGTGCAATGGCCACAACAAATGACGACTCTACTAGGAAATGCTCCTAAGCATTTCGGATGAAGAACCCAATATGAAACCAAGAAAACCAAATATTAGAGAAATAAAAATTATCTAGAAATATCTAGAGAAGGTGAGGGTAAACAACTTCAAATAAAAATAGATGAACCATTTGCCTCTGCTCAGTGTGTGAATTGTGATTCATTTTGCATTCTTGAAATAATTCAGATTCCATCATTTGTTTTGCATTTAGGCTATAGAATGTCACTCATTAAAAATGTGCCTCTACATTGCTCCACTGCCAGCCAAGCGTCTATAGCCCCGGTGGAGATGACCTTGATCTCTTCTAGACCTTGCTCTACTTTCAGCCAGAATTCTATAGCCCTAGTAGAGATTATCTGAATCACCCAGGCATGATATAGATTTTGCATTTTTTTCTTTTAAATTTTTTTTTTTTTATCAAGCATTTAATTGCTTTGCAAAATTTGTATGCCAAATGGGTTAGAGACCACTTAAGGCTAAATATGGAGTGTATTAGATTTTTACCTTAATTTGCAAACCAAAATGACTTCATCCTTCAAGATTTCAAAGAATACCCTTTAATATGTGAGTTACATGTGGAGCTTCAACGAAATGTCACATTGTTCCAAAATCCACCATCTTAGTCCAAAATCTAAGAATGACTACTAAACAATTTCATCCTCCTTTTCCTTAATTTTACCTGATTCCAAATAGGTAGTCCATCCTACATGAAAAATGAACAAATACCAATAAAGAGGTCAAAGGTTAATAGCAATCACAAAACACTACCACAATTATAGGGAGCGAAACCCAAAATATGAAGATGCAACAAAATAAACTCCAAATGAAAGCAAACCCAAAACGCTACCAAACAAGAAAGAAATTATGTACAAAAGAAAAATAAAACATGAAAACCCAAAAGGTTATTTACAAAAATATACAATATATGTACAAGTGATGCAAGAATTCAACTATCATTTCCTTGGATCCCAAACATGATTTTGACCACAAATGGAAATTTTTTTGACGTGATAGGCATACCAAATTTTGTGGGCATCATCCCATAATAAGATTAAGCCAAACAATACAAAAGCCTTTAATTTACCTCTCTCACCCCACCAGCTTGATCTAGTTCTATTAGCAATTCCATGATGAGGCTTTAATTCATCGAACTGATAAGACAATAACTGATTTTCAATTTCTTTTTTTTTTTCATCAAAGTGTATATTTCCAAATTTGATTCATGACTCAGAACTAAGCTCTCCTTTTCATGATCAAATATGAGGTCTTTCAAACATGAGCCTATTTCTAAAAATTTTAAAGCCAAGTCATTGTTTAAATTTTTGGGCCAATCACAACCATGCAAGAATTTACAAGCATCTAGGATATCTGACATATGAGGATCATTATAATTTTGTATCCTAGGCTCAATAATTAGTTGTAGGTGAACCTGATTCAAAATTTCAAACATGTTTTCCTTTGTTTGGTCCAATGTGACAACTTTAGAAGTTAGCTCCAATTTGTTGTTAAAACCACATGATATTTCATCATCAATTGCATTTGAATATGCAAGAGAATCATGTAAATCCTTACCAGAGATTTCATTAGTCAATAATAAAGGTGAGGATTCTACCTTTTCATCATCTCTTACCCACAAATCATGAATAGCATTTACCATTTCCTCTTCTTCATCTTCAAACAACATGTGATTTTTGAACTATAGAGGAATTGTTGGATCTTCTTGTAAGATGGGAACTTTGGTGTCCTGCATATCAGATGAAATAAAAACTTCATCAGAAGGCTTGAAAGAAACACATTCCTCATATTTCTTCCAACAATTATAATAATCATCTTCTAAAACAAAAGGGTGAGATTCTACTGTGTCTTCCGCATAACCTTCTGATTCATCGATAGATTCCTTTTCAAACTCACCTTCAACCTCTTTTGAGGGCTCAAGTGCATCTAACAGTGGATCAATTCCTATATTCAGATTTACATGATTACCACAATCCTCATTTGTAACTAGTGACTCTAAGACTTTCATTTCTTGCTTACCCTTGTTTGGCACATGTTGGATGTCTTGACAATCAATTTTAGCAATTTCATCAAAGTTCATGGAAGGTCCTGATTTGACATATGCTTCAATGCTAGTTAGCTCTAGGACTCCTCCATTATCTAAGGGAGTATCACTTTGAGTATCTTTGAAATTCATCTCATGAATATAATTTGTAGAATGATCAAGATGTGCATTTTGAGGCACTTGATTCTGTAATTGAATAATATCTCTATTAAGTTGTAGAATTAACCTGCACAACTCATCCATTTGAGAGTTGGCATCATTAACTTCAGCTGTAGTAGTTTGGTTCATTGCATTATCCTAAGATATTTGGGTATTCTAAAATTGATTCACACTTGAGAATGATGGTTGATTTTGAATGGTAGATTGAGGTGAATAAACTATTGGGTGGGTAAGGGAGGTATTAAATGATTGAGGATTATATGATCCAAAACCCACACCACCACCTAGAAAACTCAACCATTGTTCAAATGCTATTGCTTCGGTATAGGCTTGGGACAAAGATGTGATTTGAGGTATCCCTCGCAAATACATAGAGATTGATGGGTCAAGAGCATTGAAATATATTTGGATAGCAATTCCCTCTGTAGGAACATAAGGTACCACCAATTGAGTATATAACCTATGGAACCTCTCATTGAATAGCTTCAAAGGTTCATTTGGTTCTCTTCGGGCCAAGATAAACTTATGATGCATGAGAAGTGGGTCAACTGGCCTTTTGTTAAAATGACTGAGAAATATTGTCTCTAGTCAAACCCAAGAGGTGATAGAACCTGAAGGTAGATTGATAAACCAATCATATGCAAACCTATCCAAAGTGCAAAGAAATATTTTACAAGCAACATCTTCATGTAACACTAATAAATAAATGATGATGTTTTTGAATGCTTGCATATGTTCTTCTATAGATATTGTCCCATCAGACCTATACTGAGGAAGATATCTCTCAAAATTGGTAGGTAAATCATGTGAAGGTCCAGGTGTATTCCATAAGAAAATAAGATGACACCGAATAATGAAATGAAGAACAAGAGAATGTGTAATGAAATTGATTTTGTATTAATATTTTAAATGGAACCTTGATCTCCATGTTATAATGCTTTTACCTTGAAATGCACAAGGGTATGTATACAATATTGCTTTATTATATTATAATGAGGTGGAAAAATGGGGAAATTGCCCATATTTTCCAGATACAAGTGATGTTGGTGATCTTCTTTGCTACAACCAAGTGGCGAGTGGGCTTGCATATCCTACAACGGACCACTCCAGCTTCAACAACCACTTCAAATACTTACTTCCTTCAAATAAATAGATCAAATAAAAGTTTTAGTAGCACCTAAGAATATTATTAAAATTGAATGAGATCAAATGCAAATAAAACCCTTACATGTACGTTTGCAGAAAATATAGAAATCAAGATTTGAATGCCTTGCTAAAACATTAAACTGTTACCAATATATTCTACTCTAAATAACCTACAAATTAGTGGAGATGTTCTAGTGGATTCCAAGAATATACCCTCCAAATTTCAGTTCAATCCAAGTCCTAATGAGTAATTTTGTGCAACCATAGGATGTGCGGTTTCTACTGTGTAACCGCAGATAGGGTGGTTAGGAAACAATGTACTATGCAATTGCAACTTTGTAACTATGGACCGGGTGGTTGAGGTTGAGCAGTAGAATTCTACAAAAAGTCACTTTGGGGTATCAAATCTCAAAACTCCTCAAGATGCGTGTGAGCTCCTAATGTGGTTTTGGTAGCATAGTGGTGTGTTTTCTCGACCTATTTTTTTGATGGGGTGATGTTTCTTTTATAAGAAATTTTAGAGCTTTGGAGGGAAAGATAGGGGGTAGTCTAGGGTTGTCATATGGTGGGGGGAGTTAGAGTGAGTCACTTAGAGTGCCTCACTTAACTGGGGAGATGTGTTAAGTGGGTGAGTGCAAATGGAGTGCAATGTGGAGAATGAGCGAGTGTAAGTGAGGTGATGTGTTCAATGAGTGAGTGCAACTAGGTGATGTGGCTTGATGAGTGAGTGTAAGTGCAGTGATGTGTGGTAGTGGCTAGGATGCACGTCCCATGGGGAAACAAGGTATCCTAGGTGGATTTTCTAGATGTAATAAAATATAGAAAATATAATTATGTGTAAGATTTTATATGTCTAAGTGTGGACTTAGGCATATATTTTTATTATGTAAATTAATGTGGTGGGATGCAAGTGGTATTTTTGTGAATTCCTAGGTTTTGGTGTCTACAAATACCTCTTTTTGTATTGCATTGAGTGAAAACACAATGAGATGCAAAAACCAATGACACCTGTCTTTATTTGATGGATAGACTCAATTCTTCTTGATGCACAAGAATGAGTGATTTTTGAAAATTTTGGTTTTTTTGTTTACCCCCTCAATCGGCGAATGGGTAAAGGATGAAACCCACGAGCCAATTGACCAAATGTGGATGATTGCATGATGTGGATGTGATGCAAATGTATGACATTTTAATAAGTTTGATACCCCAAGTTTGAGATTGTTTGTGGTCCTTCGAATTTGCCTTTGCTTTTGATGATGTGTAAAATACTGCGGTAAAACCATTAACCACGTTTGTGAGTTCTAGGTCCCTGCTATTGTTAGCTGCTCCTATGCATCAAAACTAGCACATGGGGAATTTGATACTCGAGTGATTTTTTATTATACCAATTTTTGATTTGATTATTTTTTGCTTTTGTACCCAATAAAAAGGGATTAAGGATAACCTTGTGTAAATTGTATGTAATACAACCAAGCTCAAAGATTGAGGGACCTAGCTGATTTGATGCCATAGTAATTTGATTTGGATAAGTGTCCTTATGGTGAGCTATCCATCCGATTGGATTGCATGGATTGATAGTCACTACAACCACTAGGTGTATAGGGTAAGTGACTAAGTATGAGGTGTACTCAATGTTTTTGCAGTGATGAGTATGTTTGTGATATGCATGATTTGATGGCAATGATGATGAAAATGAAAATGGTTTTGCTAATTTTGAGGGGTAGCTAAATTTTTGTTGTTGTTTTTTTGTGAACCACATGCTTCGCGTTTAGACCTACCAGTAACCATGTGTTACGTGGTTGGCATTGCAAACTGTGAGCTGCAAGATTATGCGCACCTGTGGAACCGTTGGCTACACAATTTGGTGCATAATATGTGGATATAAATAGCTGACTTGGCAGTTCGTTTTTCATTTGTGCAGTTAATTGATTTTTGAGTGTGAGAAGTGATAGTGATGGAGGTGACATGTGAAGCTAGCAGAGTGGGTGGCGAGGTGGAGGTTGGAGGCTTGACTGGAGCAGAAGGTGGAGTCCGCTATACAGGGGTAGGTCTCCAAAGCCCCCTTTGCTTATGTTATTGTTTGTTGTTTGTTATTTGTTTGTTTTTTTTTAATTTTTGTTTGTTATTTTTTTTTTGTTTGCAACCACTAAGAGGGGCTGGAAAAAAGTTTTGTTTGTTATTATTATTATTATTATTATTATTTTGTTTGCAACCACTAAGAGGGGTTGGCAAAAACTTTTGTTTGTTTTTATTTATTTTTATTTGCAACCACTAAGAGGTGCTGAAAAAAAGTTTTGTTTGTTTTTATTTATTTTTGTCTGCAACCACTAAGAGGGGTTGGTAAATAGATTTTTTTTTTTTTTGAAAATGCAGGAGAAATAATTTTTTTTAATTATGTTTTATGTAAATGAATGGAAAATAATGATGTTTTTTTTTTTTGTTTTTATTGTTTGTTGTTATTTTTTTTCTTGCAACCACTAAGAGGGGATGGCAAAAAGTTTTTTTTTTTATTATTATTATTATTTGCAACCACTAAGAGGGGCTGGCAAAAAGTTTTGTTTGTTTTTATTTTTTTGTTTGCAACCACTAAGAGGGGATGGCAAAAAGTTTTGTTTGTTATTATTGTTATTATTATTATTTGCAACCACTAAGAGGGGCTGGCAAAAAGTTTTGTTTGTTTTTATTTTTTTGTTTGCAACCACTAAGAGGGGCTGGAAAAAAGTTTTGTTTGTTTTTATTTTTTATTTGTTCGCAACCACTAAGAGGGGTTGGCAATTTTTTTGTTTGTTTGTTTGTTTTTTTTTTTAAATGCAGGAAGAAAAGATGTTTTTGTTTTTTATGTTTTATGTAAATGCATGGAAAAGAATGATGTTTTTTTTTTTTTGTTAATGCATGAAAGGGGAAGGTAATTTTTTTTTTTGCTTGTAATATGTAAATTGAATGCATGAAAGATGGTGTTTTTATTTCAAATGCATGAAAGATGTTTTATTTTTTTATTTTTTTTGAAAATGTATGGAAATGTGTTTTTTTAAATGCATGAAAAATGTGAAAATGCATGAAAGATGTTATTTTTTTATATTTTGAAAACACATGAAAGATATTTTTTGGAATTATTTGATCTCTGTTTTTTATTGTGCATTGGCTTGTAGGTTAAGTGTGTCTATGCTCATTATAGATGGCCATGTATTCTCCCTCGAGTGCGGAAGGCACTCACAGATGATGACTAGAAGCTTATAGATATAGTGGGGTTGGCTGGTTGTGGGTGGGTGAGAACCATCAAGGCAGATGATGAGTACTTATCTGCTCTTATGGAGAGAAGGAACCTGATACGGGGTCATTTTGGATTCTGATAGGGGAGCTTACCATTAGCCTGAAATATGTTTACTACATCTTCCATGTTCCTATTGAGGGTGTACTAGTTTGAGTGGGCCACAACAACGAGGATTACCAAAGGCTAATTTATGGTGATGATTGGGGTGTGGTATGTAACAAGGGAGGCATCCCCTGCATTCAAATTTTCAAGGATGAAAAGCTAGGTACTTTTTAAACACTCATCATGTACATTATGAGCAATATGTTGTTACCGAACAACATGGTTTCTAGGTTCCCATGGAACCAAGTGGAGCTTGTGCTACATTTTATTGTTAAGCCATAGGTATATGCATGGGATGCCACTCTTCTTTACCAGTTGTATAGGGAGTTATATGAGGTGAAGAGGCAAGAGTGGAAGGTCTCGGGTATAGTTTTCTTCTTCAAATATGGGCATGAGAGAAACTCAGTGTAGGTCAACCAGAGGGTCTACCGTGTGGGTGGGATCACTCGTTGCCTTGTTATCTTCACTAGCAGACCAAAAGAGGAGAATTCATCGAGTCGATCTATTCATACAACATAGTATTATCAGGGTATTTTTGGTGCATTGACTAGAAGTAACATTTATTGGTGACTGTGGTGAGACCTTGCTTGGGATGATGGTGCTACTCATCTTCAATAGATGAGGTAAGGTAGGTGGGTGGTTGGGAGTCATGGTTGAGAGATGAAGTTCTTCTAGTTCTTGTGGTGACGAGGTAGTTTGCGCTAGTGTAAGGAGTTTTAGATACTCCAATTGTGTATTAATGGTG
The DNA here is from genome assembly GCA_028583015.1 of Wollemia nobilis. Classification (NCBI taxonomy): domain Eukaryota; kingdom Viridiplantae; phylum Streptophyta; class Pinopsida; order Araucariales; family Araucariaceae; genus Wollemia; species Wollemia nobilis. The sequence goes on along the minus strand of JAQPPZ010016892.1, from coordinate 6,540,250 downwards.
GGGTGATGAGTTGAATCTTCCTATGATTGTTTAATTTTGGATCGTGGATGATGATACAAATGATATGATAGTTGATATCCCAGATAAAAATGATGTTGGGACCACTACAGAGTATGAATCTTGGTTTGCTGCATAATCACCATGGGCACCTAGTCAGGTTGTGGATGATGGAGGTAGTGGGGATGAGCAGGATGCTAGTGAGTAGGTTCCTTGATATTATAATCACCATCAAGGTAACAGTAGTGGGGAGTGAGCTAGGCCTAAGGTGTAATCTACAGATACTAAGAATGGAATCAATGAATATGGAGGTGGTGGTAGCAGTGGTGGTGATGAGGATGATGGAGGTGATGGGTGGCAAGATGGTCCTCCACACTGCACTAAGGAGGAGTGGGGTATTCTCTAAGCTTAGTGGAATAGATTAGATGAGTCTATGAAATCTCATTATGTATAGATCATGAGGTTACAATATGAGATGGATCAAATATAGAAGGATAATGATAGGTTGTAGAGGGAGATTGAGGGATTACAAAGTGGATATAGCAGGGGTGATGATGTTGCTACTATTGCAACTCTTCATGCTAAGGTATTTGAATGAGAAACTCGTCATACTGTAGATTTAGCTACTAACCGAAGGCTGAATTCTTACATTGCTATGCTCAAGGACACTTTGGATTAGCGTAATAGATTTCTACTTGTACCTCATTCTTCATCAGTATTAGGATCTAGAAGATGAAGCGAGTCTAGGCCTAGTGGTTCATGATATCAAGTGTCTGGCTCCCATGCTTCTTATGGTTCATAGGCATCAGCTCAAGGGCCTCATAAGGGTCATGGTGGTGCTAGCTAGTAGTGATTTATTACCTCATTTGTATTTTTATTTTTATTATGAGCCTCATATTATGTATACAACCTTAGGCCATTTTGTACTTATGTAGTTCAGACATATATATACATGGCTTTTATTGTGTTTATTTGTGTGTTGCACCTTTTATTTTATTGTATGAATGGATGCATATGAAATGTCTTAGTGATAGATGTGATGAATGATGAATGCATATTTTCTAATGATCATTTGGTATGTTATAGACTTTTGCTTGATCAACTTTATTCTTGTTGCTTAATCAGGGTCATTGATATATGGTACTGACATGGATCATGAGATGTAATAATGGAAATGATATGGTATGGTTTGGGTAAATATGTAGGTTTATTTTACAAAGACTCAAACATCCTAGTGGTATCAAACAAACTTATCTAGGATCTTACAAATATTCATGATGCAAAAGTTATCCTAGTGGTTTCAAATTTCTCTAGGACCAACTGTGTGTGCAAATGAATGTTAATTTCTCATTATGAGTAAGGTCAAAATGATCAATTGTAACTTATGCCAATAAGCTAGCTCATCTGTGAGTATCCATAGGTCTATACAAAAGGAGGTTGCTAATGTGATAAACATGGGACCATGCATAAGGATACCCCATTTCCAGGTGGGATTCATTTAGCCCATTGTTGTAATAAGGATCACCCCATAATTTTTTAGACACTAAGAGTTCCAAGTATTTAAGCTCCTTTTCCTTATTTTATTGCATTGGATTTTGGGATTTTAATTTTTGAGTTTGCTCATTTTTGTAATGGAGCAACATGCCTCTTTATTGATTTTTGGATGCTTGCTCGCTTTGAGGAAGAGCAAAGGGATTTTATTGCTTTGAGATGTTTTTAGGGATACTTTCTTGCTTTGAGGAAGAGCAAGAGAATTTTATTGCTTTTGTAATATTTTTGGGATACTTGATCACTTTGAGGAAGAGCAAGAGAGTTTTTGCTTTTTTTTAGTTCTTTTGGGATACTTACTCACTTTGAGGAAGAGCAAGGATTTTTTGAATGAAGGTGGAGCTTGTCATTTTATCAAATCTGTAGAATTCTAGACCATGCACATAATTGGATGAATAGGGGATACCTTTCACTTTATGACAATAGCAACTCATGACTTCATCATCCCTAAGCTTCACAATGTTTAATGTGTTTTGATATGCATGGTCCAAGAGGTAACTTGATTGACTAGGAACAACTTATTGCATATAAATATTGTCTAACTTTGAATTGAGGTTGTTCAAAATACTAGGAGTGGTTGAGTGATTGAAAACATTTGGAATATGTTTATTATTGATGTGGTATGTAATGTTTTGCGATACCTTCATTGTAAGCTTTTGAAAATTAAAAGGTGCACACAAAATAGTTAGTGGCCACATAATAATTATTGCTAATAATTATATGGTATCTATCCTACTTTATGTGAACTTCTTAATCATCAAAATATTATAAGGAAAGTTGCAAATTAGTGCTATATGGATTGATGAGTTGTTTGATGTAAGGTGCCCCTGATTAAGGCAACAAGACATAGTAGACTAGCGATCATCCAAATTAAGTAAATGATCCTTTATATGATGAATGGTATTAATAAATACCTAAAATGCATGTATGTAATGTGGGTGGAATGCATTGATGGATGTATGAAATGCAAATGAAATCTTTTTGTGTTTTTGTCTTTTTTTTATTATTATTTTTAAGCCATGTATATGTACATATCTACAATCTGCATTATGCATAAAATGCCTTTAGATGTATTATGTTGAGTGGCTCAGGTTCCAATGTTCCTTCTAAGTTGGCAAGTCTATACGTTCCTGGACCCAAATTTTGTTTAACAATGTATGGACCTAACCAATTATCCATGAATTTGTCTCTCAAGTGCGACAATGCATTGGTATTATGTTGATTTTTTAAGAATAAGATCTCACACTTGGAATTCGTGAGGATGGAATTTTACATTGTAAGCACACTTGATGCGGTCTTCATATACTCATAGATGTTCTAAGTCATAGATTCACCTTTCATCAAGGAGTGTAAGTTGGTTAAGATGTGCTTGTCTAGCTGTGTCATCATCCATGAATTCTTGTAATGCAACTCATAAAGAAGGGATCTCAAACTAAAGAGGTATTATTACTTCAGTGCCATAGACCAATGAAAAAGTTGTTGCTCTAGTTGATGTTTTAATGCTTGTTCGATAAGTCCATAGTGCTAAGGGGAGTTGTGTATGCCAATCTCTATGATTTTCTTTGACAAGTTTCTTGAGAATAGCTATCACGATCTTCTTGGTCACTTCAACTTATCCATTTTCTTGTGGGTAATAAGGAGTTGAGAAACTATGTTGGATATTGTATTTGTTGTATAAGGCTTGAACATCCTTGTTTTTAAAAGACTTACCATTATGAGAAATAATTTTGGAAGGAATCCCAAAATGACAGATAATATGCTAAAGTATAAACTTCGCTATTCGAGGTCCAATCATAGTGGTCATTGGAATTGCTTCGACCCATTTGGTGAAGTATTTCATGGTAGTTATGATGAACTTATGTTGTTCCAAAGAGGCAGGTGAAATATTTCCAATCAAATCTAGGTCCCATTGTGAAAAGGGCCAAAGGATTTGAATGGGCTGTAATGCTTGCGATGGTACATGAGTCAAGTTGGTGTGATGTTGATATTTTTGACATTTCTTGAAATATTGAAAACAATCACTTTCAATGGTGGGCCAATAATAACCCATCCACAAAATGCACTTTGCAATGGCCATTCCACTAAAGTGGCCACCACAAGTACCATCATGAGCTTCAGTTATAGCTTGTTGTGCTTCTACGGGATCTAGACATCAAAGTAGGACTCCATCATAGCCATGTCTATACAACACATCCCCCAAGAGAGTGTAATGAGCTGATTTTTGTTTGAATGTTCTTTTTATATTTTACATAAATTCTAACAGGATGGTCCTAAACTTGATAAAGTCTCTTATCTCATCAAGGTAAGAATTATATGGCTCTGCGTGTATCAAACAAACACTCTTCTCACCTTTAGATTCTACTCGCTTGATTATTGATTTAGACACTATTGTTATGATAAGTGGTTGGAATTCTTCATTTTTATTCTTAGGAATCAAGGATCCCAAAGAAGCCATTGCATATGCAAATCTATTAGTCAAACGAGGCAAGTTATCAATCTCGTACCAATAAAATTTTGCTAGCAACTTCATTGCTACTTTGTGATATTGTTTCAATACTGGTTCTTTGCATTAGTAAGTTTCTTTCACTTGAAAAATGACAAGCTAAGAATCACCAAATATGCTTATTCATTTAATTCCCATAGCTATTGCTAATTGAAGCCCCAATATTAGGGCTTCATACTCTGCATTGTTATTTGTGCATGGAAAGTTGAGTTTGAATGATAAAGGAATTGGAATTCCTTTAGGTGTATAAAATACTACTCCAGTACCTTGTCCTTTTTCACACTTTGATCCATCAAATAAGAGAGTGATGTCAACATCATCCTCAAGAGGGACTAGTTCTTCTTGTTTAATGACAAAAAATATCGAATCATCTGGAAGCTCTATAAGAAGTGGTTGATCATTTGGAAGTGGAGCTTCTGTGAGCTGATTGGCTATCACCTGCCGTTTGATGGATTTTTGGCTAATGAAATCAAGATCAAATTTTGTTAAGAGAATTATCCATTTTATAGTTTGGGTGTTGTTATATGTGTGAGTCATCATGTAACACAAAGGATTTTCTCTAGCTATGACATAGGTAGTGTTACTTAGAATATAATTTCTAAGTTTCTTAGTGGTGAAAACCACTACTAAGTATAAATTATCAATGTAAGCATATCTTATATCACAGCTCACCAACATTCAATTAATGTAATAAATTGCTTGCTCTTTGTGATTCTTGTTTTTTTGCGCAAGCATTATCCCTAGTGCAAAATCTATTGCAGAAAGGTGAAAGGGGAATCCTGGACAATATGGAATTAAGACTGGTGGTGAATCCATATATCTCTTTATGTCATCAAAAGCTTCTTGAAATCTGGTTGTCTAGGAAAAGTCACCCCCTTCTATAACAAGCGATTAAAATACCTACATTTTTCTGAGAGTTGTGCAATGAATTGTCAAATAGATTAAATATTTTCTTGCAAAATACATAACTATTTCAGATTTGTTGGAGTTGACATCTCGATGATGGCCTTGACCTTATCAAGGTTCACTTCAATGCCTCATTTGGAGACAATGAATCCTAAATTTTTTCCTGATGCGATGCCAAATACACACTTCTTAGGATTTAACCTTACTTTATGTTCAAGCAATCTATCAAAAAATTTCTTTAGGACCTCAATATGCTCAATACGCATTTTGGATTTTGTAATTAGATCATTCACATAATATTCAATGATTTTATGCATATATTCATGGAAGATGTATGTCATGGAACATTGATAAGTAGCTCCTACATTCTTAAGACCAAAAGGCATCACCTTATAACGAAAGTCCCCCAAGATGTGGTAAATGTTGTTTTGTGTTGGTCCTCAGGATTAATTCGAATATGATTGTATCCTGAGAAATCATCCATTAATGAAAGCATTTCATTGTTGTGCAAGAGTCTACAAGTTGATCAATATTGGGTAGAAAAAATCATCCTTAGGGCATGCTTTGTTTAAATCATGAAAATTAGTGCATATGTGTACCCCACCTTTGGGCTTGCAAATGGGTACCATATCGGAGAGCCACTATAGATAATCAATGGGTACAATAAAACCCACATCTAATAGTTTTTTAGCTCTTCCTTGACAATTAATGCTAATGTCAGATGAAGTTTCCTTAGATTTTGCTTGAATGGCTTAGTTTCAGGAGCTAAGGTAAGGTTGTGGACCACCAAATTGGGTTCAAGGCTAGGAATGTCCTTGTATGACCATGCAAATATCTCTTTATTCCTTGTTAAAACATTGATCATATGCTCTTTCTCTTCTACGAATAAATATTTTGTAAGTTTTATGATTTATGGATTATCCACATCTTGACTAAGGTTCACATCAATGGATTATTTGATAAGCATATGAGAACCTTATTCTAATTAATGTGGAGTTGGGATGAGATGGATATCATCCTCCACATGCTCAAATGACTCGAGTGACCCCTCCTCTAATTTGTTTTGAAAAAATGAAGCAAACAAGGGTGAATATTGATGTGGGACGTAAGCATTTGAAGCTCGTAGTAACTCTTCAGATAGGATAAATTTAGAAATGGATGGCAAAGATGAAATTCTATCCATGGTGATAAGGCTAGCATCGATTGAAATCAACTTTACCAAATCGTATGGGTTATGAAGTGGGGAAAACAAGTCAATATAAATCATGTTAACTTGGTGGGAATGGGGTGGTTGCAACTCAAGGAGTGATTTCTCACTCTCTTTACGTTGCAAATGACCTAAGGTGGGTGAATGGTGATATTGCAGGAGCAACCAAGGTGGTGGTGGTGGATCTAGCATAGGGTGCTCACACTCATTGAAGCGAAAGATGGTATGATTTATGGGAAACATGTTGGTGTAACACTCCTCTTGCTCAATGGGCTCTATGGGAACCACATATTCTTAGGAACAATCAAATATATGAATGATCCAATCTAGGTTTGCTTCCATATATTAAAATTCCATAAAATTCTCATCGAAGATATCATCGTTAGAAATGTAATCAATCATGGTCATTTGCAATATAATCTTCAAAAACGCCTCATTTAGATAAGGCACAAAATTGGAATCCAGGTATTCATCATCACTATCATCACAATCATCACCCTCCTCATCCTCTTATTCACACTCAAGAGTGAGTTGTTGGAAGGTATGTGAAGAGACAAAAACACAACAGTAAAGCATATATAAAATAAATTATTTTAGAAATATAGTAATTGCACAAAATGATATTTTATTCAATAATAAGGAGGTAGTTGAGAAACTACTTGTTACAATTATTCTATCCAACAAAATTATTTTGATACAGTAATTACAAATGCTAGGGTTATCCGAAATCCTAGCTACCAAAAATGAGTGTCTTCAATGTGCTTTGCTCCCAATAGAGTGAGTGGGATTTGTTTATATCCAATTACGAGCCACTATAGCTTCAACAACTATCCAATGATGAATAAATCTATAGATATGCACACATACCAATAAAAACAAGGGATTAGAAATACCTATGAGGGCTACACAGTGTGAGACCCTTAGCTATCAATAAAACCCTAGCTATTAATCATAAAGTAGCATGCAAAATCTATAGATAATGAAATGAAATAACAAATAATAATTTACCTTATTGTTGTTGTTGATGATCCATTGTGTCATTGCAAATTTTATGGTAGGTGATGTTGTGCAGCTGATTTAGGTGTATGGCTAAGGTAACAAGAAGCACTAAGCTACGCCTATAGGACATGGTAGGTGCACGACTACACTTGTGGGATGAGGTAGGTGCACATATGTGCATGTGGGGTGAAGTAGGCATTTGACTGCACCTGGGGATTAGGGTTTGACCTATAGAAGTAGATCATGGTAATGCAGAGGATCTGGTAGATGGGATATGGTGGCAATGATAGAATATGGCTGGGGAAATTGCTGGAATGGGAATATCCTAAGGAAATCTAGGGTTCTTAAGTAGAATATGCTAGGGCACAATATACTCAACTCTAACAATGTTATTCAGAATGCACAGACCTCAGGCTTCTTTAGGATTTTAGGACTTAGATTTTCCAAGGATTGAGCATTGAGAATTCTCCTACTTATAATCAAGCCTAGGGTTTTAACCTAACACTTTTGATTGTGTGGCTAATATTAAATCAAATCCAAAGGCTGAGATTATACTTTAAGTGTGACACAGATTAAGGAAGATGGATGGCTGAGATTAGATTAAATCTAATGGTTGAGTTTAATTGGGCTTATAAATATGAAGCAGAACTAAGATAACACACAGAAAAATTCATGCAAATTTCATTAACAGAGGTTTCGAATTTGAGGAAATACAGCCGTTCTATTCAAAATGGCCAAAAAGTCCCTTTTACAATGTATGCATTCCTCTTATCACAGACCCGACCCCCTTCGGACATCATTACACAGAATGCGGGATTCCCTGTAACCGCCCGCACGAGTGTTCTATCGCCGCATGCATGTTGTGGCCAGGTATCTTCCATCATCATGGCATGGGATGGCGGAGTGCCCTGCAGCCGCCTGTCCATCCACCCGTCGAGTCATCATTCATAGGAATGCGCCATAGCCATCTGTAATCTGCTACCACGTGCCCTTCTGCAATGGCCTCTGTAACCGCCTAGTGCTCTATGGCCACCTGTAATTTGATGCCACGTGCCCTTCTGCAATGGCCTCTACAATCATCGGCTGGTCTGGAGTCGTGAGCGTTTTGTCGCGATATCGCGACGTGTTTGCTTCCTTACGCCCTCTCTCCTCTTCGGTCGCGATATCACGACGTTTTGGCGTTCGGCCTCTATTTTCTCCTTCGGGCCATGAAACCGCGACATGTCACGATTTCGCGACCATTTTACCCCTTGGTGCCTTTGCCCCAAAAGTGTCACGATTTCGCGACCACTTTGCACCCTGTCACCTTGCTTCCGAAAGTGTCACGATTTCGCGACCACTTTGCGCCTTCGAGTCCAGCTTTCGAAAGTGTCACGATTTCGTGACCACTTTGCGCCTTCGAGCCTTGCCTCCGAAAGTGTCACGATTTCGTGACCACTTTGCGCCTTCGAGCCCAGCTTTCGAAAGTGTCACGATTTCGCGACCACTTTGCGCCTTCGAGTCTTGCCTCCGAAAGTGTCACGATTTCGCGACCACTTTGCGCCTTCGAGCCCAGCTTCCGAAAGTGTCACGATTTCGTGACCACTTTGCGCCTTCGAGTCTTGCCTCCGAAAGTGTCACGATTTCGTGACCACTTTGCGCCTTAGAGCTTTGCCTCCGAAAGTGTCACGATTTCATGACCATTTTGCGCCTTGGCTCCATTGCTTCGAAAATGTCACGATTTCGCGACCATTTTGTGCCTTGGCCTCTTTGCTTTGAAAATGTCATGATTTCATGACCATTTTGCGTCTTGGCTTCTTTGCTTTGAAAATGTCACGATTTCATGACCATTTTGCGTCCAGGCTGCTTTGCTTTGAAAATGTCATGATTTCGCGACCATTTTGCGTCCAGGCTGCTTTGCTTCGAAAATGTCACGATTTCGTGACCATTTTGCGTCCAGGCTGCTTTGCTTCGAAAATGTCATGATTTCATGACCATTTTGCGTCTAGGCTACTTTGCTTCGAAAATGTCACGATTTCGTGACCATTTTGCGCCTTGGCCCCTTTTCTCAAAAAGCGTCGCGATATCGCGACAGTTTGACCCTTTGGCGCCCTTTCTCAAAAAGTGTCGCGATATCGCGACAGCTTTGGCACTTAAAGAAAAAAATATTTTTGGGTGATGCAAGATTTCTTTTCCACCTCCGGATGCTCCTGCATCAGACACCCGGGTGAATTGAGAAGTGACCTTCACTTCTGATCTGTTTGAGGTAGACCCAGGCGGTCAACCTCTGCCTTCGACAACCAAGTCGCATCTTCGATGGGCCTGCCCTTCCACTTGATCAAATACTCAGAATAACATCTGTTTCGAGTACTTCGGCCCTCACGCGTATCAAGGACTTCTTCTATCTCATCTACGACTGGAGTAACCGTGGGAATGCTCCACAAATCCGGGCTTGGTGTTGCACTGCTATCTCCTTCATGAAACTCGACCAAATCCGAAATGTTAAAAACCGGTGAGATGTTAAGTTCACTCGGCAACTCCACCTCATATGCATTACCCGAATCCCGTTTCCCAATGATCCTGCATGGCCCAAATTTCTTCATCTTCAGCTTGTTATAGGTCTTGGCAGGAAACCTCTCTTTTCTTAGATGGACCATGACGGAATCTCCTACTTCAAACTCCTTAGCCCGGCGCTTTTGGTCTGCCCTGGCTTTATACCGAGTATTCATCTTAGCAATGTGCCTTGTCACCTCCTCATGCACTCCCTTCAGGTGTTCAGCAAAGTCTTCAGCCTCAGCACTGCATTTTTCTCTTGTATCCATCCTTCTCAACTCTGAAGCGTTTCTTGGGCTGCTCCCATAGATTATCTGGAATGGCGATTTATTGGTACTTCTATTGACTGAGCTGTTGTAAGCGAATTCTGCCTATGGCAAAACTAGATCCCATCCCTTGGGCTTGTCTCCGACCAAGCATCTCAGTAGATTGCCTAAACTCCGATTCACCACCTCTGTTTGGCCATCTGTTTGGGGGTGGTATGCAAAACTGAATTTTAAATCCGTCTTCGAGTTTCTTCCACAGGGTTCTCCAGAAATACCCTACAAACTTGGTATCCCTGTCCGACACAATGCTCCTTGGCAGCCCATGAAGGCGTACCACTTCCTTGAAGAATAAACCAGCCACATGGACCGCATCGCTAGTCTTCTGGCAGGGAATAAAATGAGCCATTTTTGAAAACCTGTCCACTACCACAAATATGGAGTCGTGTCCCCTCTGTGTCCTGGGTAAACCAAGAATAAAATCCATGCTAATATCCTCCCATGGCCTTTCAGGTATAGGTAGTGGTTGATATAAACCAGTAGGCTGCCTCACACCTTTTGCCATCTGGCATATCCTACAACTTTGCACAAATTTTGCCACATCTTGTTGCAATTGCGGCCAATAGTAGTTTTCACTAACAAGTGAGATGGTCTTGTCTCGACCAAAGTGTCCAGCTAAACCTCCACTGTGCTTTTCCTTGATGAGATTCTCCCTCATTGAGCTCCTCGGAATGCATAATTGGTTCCCCCTGAACAACATTCCATCTTGAATCAAAAAATTTAACCACTTAGTCTTGTCCAATGTAACAGGCGCAGTGCAGGCTTTCCAAGCTTCTACGAAGTCGGGGTCTGCAGGGTATAAACCCTTGAGCTCAACAAACCCTACAACCTCCACCTTCATCTCCATCAATAAACATTGCCTCCTACTCAAGGCATCCGCAACTCTGTTGGACCTTTCGCTCCGATGCTTCAGCACAAAGGTATAGCTCTGCAGGAACTCAACCCATTTCAGGTGCCTCTGATTCAATTTCCCTTGACTGTTAATATCTTGCGAGTGCTCGATGATCAGTATAAAGGACAAACTCCTTTGGCAACAAATAATGCCTCCATTTCTTTAGAGCCTGAACTATGGCATAGAACTCCTGATCATATACCGAATACTTCCTTCTGGCATCATTGAGCTTCTCGCTAAAATAAGCAACAGGCTTACCCTCTTGGCTCAATACGGCCCCTATGGCACTACCACTCGCATCACAGTCTACCGAAACACCTTGTTAAAATTTGGAAGTGCTAAGACAGGTTGCTCCGTGACCTTCTTCTTCAGCATGGCAAAGCTTTTGTCTGCTCCAGCTGTCCACTTGAATTCCTTCTTGTTCCCCCTCATTGTCTCCGTAAGGGATGCACAAATACTACTGAAGTTTCTAATGAACTTTCTGTAGAAACTGGCCAGACCGTGAAACGATCTCACCTCAGTCACGCTTCTTGGAGCAGGCCATTCTATGATAGCCCTCACCTTCTTGGGGTCCATTTTGAGACCATCTGCTGAGATAACAAATCCCAGGTATACTAGCTCCCTCTTCACGAAGTTACACTTCTTCAGATTTATCAGCAGCTGCTCCTCCCGCAGTTTCTCAAAAACCCTCCTGATGTGCATCAGGTGTTCCTCCAGGGTTCTGCTAAAAATCAAGATATCATCCAAGTAGACAATAACAAATTTGCCTAGAAATTCCTTCAGGACTTCATTCATTAACCGCATGAAGGTACTCGGTGCATTGGTTAGCCCAAATGGCATGACCAACCACTCATACAACCCCTCTCTGGTTTTAAAGGTTGTCTTCCACTCATCCCCTTCTCTAATGCGGATCTGATGGTAACCACTTTTCAGGTCAATCTTCGTGAAGTACTCAGCTCCACTTAAGCAGTCCATGATATCATCCATCCTGGGCAATGGGAATCTGTATTTGATAGTGATCTTGTTAATTGCCCGAGAGTCTATGCACATTCTCCATTCCCCATCCTTCTTGGGTGCTAGCACTACAGGTACTGCACATGGACTAAGACTCTCCCTAATCAATCCCTTCTTTAGCAGATCTTGAACCTGTCGGTTTAACTCCTCAGTTTCTACAGGCGTCATTACGTGTGCAGCCTTATTTGGCAAGCTCGATCCAGGCACCAAATCTATGTGGTGGCTGATCTTCCTAACAGGTGGTAAACCTTCAGGAACATTATCAGAAATGATATCTGGAAACTCCTCCAACAGTCCCATGACTTCCACTGGAGTTTCCTTGCATTCTTCTTCCCTGACCCTAGGGATTATTGCATAGCACATATGATCTGGCTTCAGGCCATCCAAAAATCTTCTTCCATCAACTAGACAGACTCGTGCACTGCTGCATACCTTCTCATCCGCCTCCTTCAGGGGTTTCAACTTATGTCGAACTCCATTTTTTGACAAGGAATATGTATTAGCTCGACCATCATGTACAACACTTCGATCAAACTGCCATGGTCTCCCCAGCGACAAGTGACATGCATCCATAGGCAAGATGTCACATAAGACCTCATCTCGGTAAGTTCCAATGTTGAACTTCACCAGGCATTGCTCATTGACCAGCACCCGATGGTCCTTTTGCAACCATGCAATCCGATAAGGGTGCGGGTGTTTTCTCCTCTCCAACTGCAGCTTGGCAACCATCTCCTCAGAAACCAAGTTGTCAGTGCTTCCATTATCGATGATGATGTTACAGACCTTGCCTGCGCACTTGCATCTTGTTCAAAATAGGTTGTTCCTCTGGTCTGCCTTCTTTTCTTCATTCAACAAGACTCTTCTGATGATCATCGCTTCCCCTCTTTCTGCCTCCTCAGAGTGCTCAGATTCTACACCTTCATCTGCTACAGCAGCTCGGGCCTGACCCTCAGGTCTTCGATTTGGCCTTTCTTGATGTTGCGGGCAGTTGTATGCCCGATGCCCTTCTTCTCCGTAGTTGAAGCAGGTTCCTCGAAAGACACCTCTTCCAAACCCTCGCCCAGGCCTACCTCTTCCCCTCGGGTAGTTGTTGTTATGATTGCGTGGGCGTTGGGTATTCTCCTCTTTCTCCTCTTTCTATTTTTGGCTACTGCTTGCTTCACCAGTCTTCCCCAAATCTCTGTATCTTCCTCCATTGGTTCTTCCACCAGCTCTTCCACCCCTGTCCTTTCCTCTCTGCTTACCATCAAATCTCCTATTCAGTTTCTCTTCCACTTTTAATGCAAACTGGTATGCATCCTCCACCGTGCTCATCCTAACCAGCCCCAGTTCTTCTTGAATGCTGGTTCGCAATCCATTGATGTATCGTGCGACTTTCTCCTTATTCACCTCAGAATGGCCGGTTCTAATCGAGATCTGATAGAACTCCTCCGTGTACTCCTTGATAGATTTACTTGCCTGTCTAAGACTCTGCATCTTTCTCAACAAATCCAACTCATAATCTGTAGGGATGAATTGCCTTTTCAACTTCTCTACCATCCTATCCCACCTGGTGATCTTTTCCTTTCCCCTCCTATTCCTTTCTAGTTGTACTCCTTTCCACCAGATGCTAGCATGTCCTTTCAGCTTTGTTTTCATGAACCTGATCCGATTTGGGTCTGAGATCTCTTCATACTCGAAATACTCCTCCATGTCGTTGATCCAATCTATCAACTCCTCGGGGTTGAGATTCCCAGAATAAGTAGAGACATCAAACTTTGGCTTCTTCCCGATCTGGGATATGGCCCTATACAGCCTAGCCTCTGTTGGATCCAATGCTTCTTCCTCATCAGATGGACCCTCTTCTTCCCAAACTTCATCTTCATTGGGTTCCTCCCTTCTTGGCTCAACTCCTCTTCTGATTTCCTCCTGCAGGGCTTCAACTTGCCTCTGCAAGGCTCTAAGATCGACCTCTGCTTGCCTGTTCCTCACACCACCATGGTTCCTACGTGGGGGCATCCTGTTCGCTTCCTCACACCCACAACCACAATCCTGGCGCAAACTGCCTCACTGTCGATGATCGGTTTGCGCACTCAGAACCTTATGGCTCTGATACCACTTGAAGCAGAACTAAGATAACACAAAAAAATTCATGCAAATTTCATTAACAGAGGTTTCAAATAAATACAGCCGTTATATTCAAATGGCCAAAAAGTCCCTTTTACAATGTATGCATTCCTCTTATAACAGACCCGACCCCCTTCGGACATCATTACACAGAATGCGGGATTCCCTATAACCGCCCGCACGAGTGTTCTATCGCCGCATGCATGTTGTGGCCAGGTATCTTCCATCATCATGGCATGGGATGGCGGAGTGCCCTGCAACCGCCTGTCCATCCACCCGCCGAGTCATCATTCATAGGAATGCGCCATAGCCATCTATAATCTGCTACCACGTGCCCTTCTGCAATGGCCTCTGTAACCGCCTAGTGCTCTATGGCCACCTGTAATTTGATGCCACGTGCCCTTCTGCAATGGCCTCTGCAATCGCCGGCTGGTCTGGAGTCATGAGCGTTTTGTCGCGATATCGCGACGTGTTTGCTTCCTTACGCCCTCTCTCCTCTTCGGTCACGATATCGCGACGTTTTGGCGTTCGGCCTCTGTTTTCTCCTTCGGGCCGCGAAACCGCGACATGTCACGATTTCGCGACCATTTTACCCCTTGGTGCCTTTGCCCCAAAAGTGTCACGATTTCGCGACCACTTTGCACCCTGTCACCTTGCTTCCGAAAGTGTCACGATTTCGCGACCACTTTGCGCCTTCGAGTCTAGCTTCCGAAAGTGTCACGATTTCGCGACCACTTTGCGCCTTCGAGTCTTGCCTCCGAAAGTGTCACGATTTTGCGACCACTTTGCGCCTTCGAGCCCAGCTTTCGAAAGTGTCACGATTTCGTGACCACTTTGCGCCTTCGAGTCTTGCCTCCGAAAGTGTCACGATTTCGCGACCACTTTGCGCCTTCGAGCCCAGCTTTCGAAAGTGTCACGATTTCGTGACCACTTTGCGCCTTCGAGTCTTGCCTCCGAAAGTGTCACGATTTCGTGACCACTTTGTGCCTTAGAGCTTTGCCTCCGAAAGTGTCACGATTTCGCGACCATTTTGTGCCTTGGCTCCATTGCTTTGAAAATGTCATGATTTCGCGACCATTTTGTGCCTTGGCCTCTTTGCTTTGAAAATGTCACGATTTCGTGACCATTTTGCGTCCAGGCTGCTTTGCTTGAAAATGTCATGATTTCGTGACCATTTTGCGTCTTGGCTGCTTTGCTTTGAAAATGTCATGATTTCGCGACCATTTTGCGTCCAGGCTGCTTTGCTTCGAAAATGTCGCGATTTCGCGACCATTTTGCGTCCAGGCTGCTTTGCTTCGAAAATGTCACGATTTCGTGACCATTTTGCGTCCAGGCTGCTTTGCTTCAAAAATGTCACGATTTCACGACCATTTTGCGCCTTGGCCCCTTTTCTCAAAAAGCGTCGCGATATCGCGACAGTTTGACCCTTTGGCGCCCTTTCTCAAAAAGTGTCGCGATATCGCGACAACTTTGGCACTTAAAGAAAAAAATATTTTTGGGTGATGCAAGATTTCTTTTCCACCTCCGGATGCTCCTGCATCAAAATATATATTTAATAATAAATATATTAAATATAATATAAAATATTATATTTAAACATAAATAATATAAAATAAATATAAATAATTCAAATATTGGTTGAAAAATGGTGGGAAAAGGCTAAAGTGGTCCATTGGATGACGAGAAAGGCATGGAATGGCCAATTTAATGTCAGGAAGGGGTGATGGTGGATAAGTGGCTAGGATGTTGTGTCTACAGATACCCCTTTTTGTACCATATTGCATAAAACACAATATGGTGTAAAAACATGAGAAACCTGGTTGGGCTTTGGGTGTAGAAGCAACTTCTCTCTCTTGTTGTATTTTGAGCAATAACATTGAAGACAAAAGAATAAAGAATTTTAGAATTAGCTTACCCCCTCAATTGGTGAATGGGATTACGAATGAATCGCATGAGCCAATTGAAAAAATTTGTGTAAATGATGAATGATGTGGTACCATTTTTGCCCCAACAGTGCGAAGGGGGTTGGTGTAAAATGTGATATGATGTATGTGTGTGTACCCTAACGGATGAAGGATTTTGTGCAAATGTGATGTGATGTGGATGATATAAATGATGTAAAATGTGATACCATTTTTGCCCCAACTATTGGGATGGGAATGTGTCACATGTAGATGTCATGATCATGTAAAATGTATCCCATCATGGGAAAATTATAATCAGATTTTGGTTACCCCAAATTTGGGGTGAGTTGATGTTGTTGAAGCATTTTGTCGTGTCGAAACCATTGATATGCAAAATGATAATGCAAAAAATGAGGAAAAAGTAATGAACCTTGGATGTACTTCTAGTGATATGTCAACCTAGCTAGTGCATATCTCGAAGGTGTTAAGGAGATTGTGAATGATGAAATTTGATTTGTGTTCATGTTTTAAGCTTCACGAACTAGGCCATCAATGACTGGTTTTGTGCAAATTGTTCTTGGCAGTGTTCCACTCAAAATGTGAAGTACCAAATGTGATTGTGTTATTGAACAAGGAGATAAGTGATGATGATGATGACCAAGCATTCTTATGGTAATCCATTCATATTACCGAATTGCATGGATGCGAATCACTACAATCACCAAGTATATATAATGAACCACTATATACAATATTCACTTGTAATTTTGACATGTGTTGGAAGAAATGATGGTAGATTATGATAATAGAAATAATGCTAATGGAAGAATATGATGAAATCACCAAGATCGAAGTCGAATTGTAAATAGGAAATTGCTAGTTGTTGATTCTACACTTTTTAGATGGAAACAACTGATATGATAGTCAAATCAACTCCAATCCTTATAAAAGTTTGTGGAATGATGAAGAAGATGGAATAGAAGAGATGAGTGTTAGTTTTATAAAAATTTAATGTCGTTTGATGCATTTTATAACTTTATTTGTGTATTTTACAAGTGTGTATTGTATTCAAAAAATGAAAGCACAAAATAACTTCTGCTTTTACAAAACATAATTTTATGATATGCATGATGTGTGGGTGAAATTTTATGGGGTTTTGATGGGGAAAGCTCTTATTTTGGGTCCTTTTTCCTTTAGGGCATCCTAACACCAGGTGCTCAACTGTGCCTGCGATATTTTGCAGGCGTTCGGTTGCACCTGGGTGCACTTGCAGGTGCCCACGTGTGCTTGCAGCCCATAGGTGCTGGACTATACCTGAGCATGCTAGTTATAGCTATAAGTAGCCTACAATACAAATTTGTCAGCTCATTCCTACATTTGAGAGTTTCTACATCTGCACCTAAGGATTGCAATGAATTAGTGAGGAAGGTGAGGTTGGTGAGAATTTGTGTGGGAGCTATAGCGGTGGAGGGAGTTCATACTACTAGTGGAACGAAGGCTTGCTTTGCCTCAATAATGTTAAAGAACACTATGGATTTATTTTGTGCAAAAAATTTATATTTTATTTTATTTTTGAAATAATATTAATAAATAAAAATATTTGTTATTGCAGTTGAGGGAGATAGAGACTCGACATCTCTTATCTCCTCTTGTTTTCGATATGAGGAAGAAGCTCACGGAGGGGGATTGGGAGCTTTTGGGGAAGGTGGTATTGGAGGGAGTGGCTAGGTTGGATGTTGTGAGGGCATATGAGGGGTATTTATCATCATTGATAGAGAGATGAGATTCTAATAGAGGAACATTATAGCTACCGACCGAGGAGGCTACTGTCACCCTTGAGGATGTATATCACATCCTCAAGGTGCTGGTAGAAGGGAAGAAGGTGATGGTTGGGCATGATAAGAAGGTGGATATGGAGAAGATGTTTGGGGAGCGGTGGCAAGAGGCAAGGATGGAGGATGGAGGTATATGCTACCTAAGAATGTACAAGGCAAAGGAGTTGGATGCGCTCCCAGCCTTGATCATGTTTGTGTTACTAAACATAGTGCTACCTAATAGCACTAGCTATGACTTCCCCTGGAACCTATTGGGATTTGTGAGTGACATACTTATCAATCCAAGGGGATATGCATGGGCTCTTGCATTATTAGTGTAGCTATACCAGGAGCTATATGAGATGACACGAAGAGGGAGGAAGGGGATTGGGTGTAACTTCCTCCTATAGTGTTGGGCTTGGGAGCACTTTAGTGTGGCTCGATCGGAGGGGTTAGGTATGGTAGGTCAGTGAGCCCTATACAAGGAGATGGGCGATGGCTAAGGAGGTGCAACCAAGTCAAGAGGTTCATACCAGTCACTGGTATCAGGATATGTGGTCGAGGTTGATTCGAGCTGATGTGATATGGAGGCCATGGCGAAGAGTCTAGTGGGATGGTGATGAGGAGAAGCTACATCAGGTGAGGTAGGCTTGGTGGTTGGTTGGGATGAGGGACAAGGAGGTGGAGTACTTCCAATACTCATGGGTGTTGAGGCATTTTATCTTACGTCAAGATGTGCCAGATGAGCCAGTGTTGTACTGGCATCAGTGGGATGAGGTGGGGCTATCATGTACGGAGCCATGGTAGGTTCATATGGGAGACGATGAGTGGTTGGAGGTCCCTGATGTAGATGATGTCAGGGTTGACACCAGAGTATGCAACTTGGTTTTGTGCCCAAGCAGTATGTGATGAGTGGTGGGGATGCAACAACTATGGGGTCAAGGATAAATTTGAAGAGGATGAGGCCTCAGTGATCAATGAGTCGAAGACAATCAAGGGGAGCAGTCCAGTAGACTCCTGAGATGGAGGAGGTAGATGAGGATGGGGAGTATGATGAGGATATGGGGGAGATATTCGATGTTGCTAGGCTATGGGTGGAGGTGGAGCAATTCTATGAGGAGTGAGAGACTACACTAGAGTATCATAGGGAGGCTCTAGTGGGGCGAGATGGGGCTATTGCTGATTTGGAGGTTACTATAGCTCAGATGGAGGTGAAGTGATCAATAGTTGGGGTTGGTGATCAGGATATGGTCATGAGGCTTTAGGTAGAGATTTTGGTGAGAGAGCGACATCATCAAATTGATTTGTATCATCTATAGGCGAGCGAGACATATGCACACTCCTTGGAGGATTTATGCATGGTTAATCACATCCTTTTTCTAGATCCTCTTTCATATTCTAGGATCGAGACATCGAGGCATACAACATCTAGTTCTAGGTCTAGGTCTCCTACTAGATCTCAAGGGTCCACTCATAGATATTAGCTTAGTGCTTAGATACACTTTTGTATATGAGCCTTGTTGCTCCATTGTAGCCTTTATGGAATTCATTGTACATATGCTATTTTTGATATATATATATATATATATATGGATTTTTATATATTTGTGTTATATTTTGTGTGAATGCTTTTATGTGTATGCAATGCATATTTTATGAAAAATATTTTTATGCATTTCTTATGGATGACTAATGCAATCTAATCATGATGTTTATGCATAATGTTATGGATGATTAATATGTATATGAATTATGTTTATATGGATGATTAATGCAAGCTAAATGTTATGTATATGAATGCTAACTATATGAGAGGAATGCATGATTTTCTAATGATAATTTTTTGTTTAGAATTTTGTTGGCCATTTTTATTCATTATTTTGCCATCAGGGACACCAAACTTGGTGGCTTTATTTAGGTTGATCCATGATGAAGACATTGATTTTGACATGGAAGAAGGTATGGATATTGATATGGAAGAAGATATGGATGTTGATATGGAATACTAAAATATTTTCAAAGACTCAAACAAACTAGTGCTATCAACCAAACTCACTAAAGGTTGTATAACTTTATTTAGGACCAAGGTGTGTGCAAGTGAAGTTCATGTACCAAATCTTGAGCATGACAATGACAATCAAGAATCAATATGTGTGCATGTGAAGTTCATTAACCTATTATGAGTAAATTGGGCATGAACTGTTATGGAGAGGACCAAGAACCTAGCTTGTCCATATGTGCGGTCATAGGTCTCACTTTTTGGAAGAGAGACATGTCACCTCACATGAGCTTACTCCACTACCAGTCAGGTGTCTATAGCCCCAGTGGAGGCTCATTCCATAGTCCAATTATTTTTATATTTTAGACCTTGGGGATGACTACATAAATTTTTGAAGGAAATATAGTACGATCCTTACAACTTTAGGGATCTATGGGATTTGTGAATTTGGGATAGAGCTTTGGGGAATCAGATTCTCAACCGAAGTGTGATGAGAATGTGACCCTATCCTTACTACTCTATATTATGTGTTTGTATTTGATGAGTAATTGTGATAGTGAGGACCACTATTTTTGGTTTTGGACTATGTTGCATGATAGGACAAGCAAGGAATACCCTTTTCACTTCAAGGTGCCACCCCAATTATGGTGTTATCCTTCTTTGAATCAAAATGTTTTTAAGGTGTGCAAAAGTGTGGTTGGTACAAGATTACTTTTGGAATCAATTGACCAGACTCAAGACTTTTTTTTAATGTGAAAAAGTATTTTTGGTCCCAAAGAAAATTGGACATCTTTTTAGAGGTTGCTAGATACACTAGTAGTGGCTGAGTGAATGAAAATTTGGGCTTTATGACTTTTGAAAAATTGGTTTTTTGGTTTATGAAATTAGAGAACATTGCATAAATACCAAAAAATAGTTACCCCAATTGTGGAAACTTGACTTTTTATATTTGGCCATATCATCACTACTATAAAATATCATTGAACATGGGATGGGATGAATGCCATATGAAAAATGAGGGAATGTAGTGGAATGCATGCGAGATGTAAAATGCAGTGGAATGCATGTGGAATGAATGCAAATGGAATATGTGTGCAATATGTATAAATGCAATGTGAGACATGCATGTCTATATATAAATTGCAGATGTATGCAAGGATACCATGCCTATATGAATGATTTGTTTTTTTTTGTTTGTTTGTTTTTTATTTAGCCATGTATATATATACATATAAACATCATATTAACAATATAATACATTTAAATAGATAACATTAAGTGGTTTGGGTTCCTCTACTCCCTCTAAATTAGTAAGTCTATATGTACCATTACCCATATTTTGGGAAATTATGTATGGACCTAACCAATTAGCCATAAATTTATTGCGAAGTTGCGACAAAGCATTGGTGTTTTGTTGATTTTCTTTAAGTACAAGATCTCCTACTTGGAATTCATGAAGATGAACTTTGATGTTGTAAGCATGTTTGAGGTAGTCTTGGTAAAATCTTAGGTGTTCTAGTGCGTTTTATTGCCTCTCATCCAGAAGAGTGAGTTGGTCAAGACGTGCTTGTCTAGTGGTGTCATCATCTATGAATTATTGCAAAGAAATTCATAATGAGGGGACCTCGAGCTCAAGAGGCATGATGGCTTCAGCTCCATAGACCAGGGAAAATGGTGTTGCTCTTGTTGGAATTCAGATGCTTGTTCGATAAGCCCAAGTGCGAAAGGAATTTTTGTATTCCAATCTCTATGATTTTTGTTAACAATCTTCTTGAGAATAGCAATCAAGGTCTTATTGGTAGTTGTGGCTTGTCCATTTACTTGTGGGTAATAAGGATTCAAGAAGCTATTTTGGATATTATACTTTTCACAAAGTTCTTGAACATCCTTGTTATTGAAAGACTTACCATTATCAAAAATTATTTTAGAGGGAATACCAAAAATATAAATTATATGTTGGAGTATGAATTCCATAATTCGAGGTCTTGTCGTATTGGTTAGAGGAATGGTTTCGATCCACTTTGTGAACAGTGGTCGTGATGATAAATGTATGTTGTCCCAAAGATGAGGTGAAATTTTGCCAATTAGGTCTAGGCCCCATTGTGAAAAGGGCCAAAGGCTTTGTATAGGTTGTAAAGCTTGTGATGGTACATGAACTAAATTGGCATGTTCTTGACTTTGTTTAAAATTTTTGACATAGTTGCAGTAGTCACATTACATTGTGGATCAATAATAACCCATGCATAAAAGACGATTTGCAATGGCCATCCCACTAAAATGACCACCACAAGTACCATCATAGGATTTAGCTATGGCTCTTTGAGCTTCACTATTTTTGAGACAATGAAGAAGGATTCCATCATAACCATGTTTATACAACACGTCCCCCAAGAGAATAAAATGGGCTACTTTTTTGTTTGAAAGAACACTTTGCAAAATGAGGCATATCAGATGGGAGTGTTTCAAATTTTAGAAAGGCTACTATTTGGCTTGACCAAGACTCATATGGTTCCGAATGGATAAAGTAAATATCTTTTTCATCCTTAGGATTAATACAGACAATTGCTGCTTTAGATATTGTTGAGATTATTAGGGGTTGTAATTTTTTGAGGTGTGATTTTGTCCGATTACAAATATCACCCGAAAATTAGGATCGTAATCCTCTCTTGCAAAGAAAATATGTTTCTCCAAGGTTCTTTTACGTAACACGTTATGAATTTATGTCAATTAAGTGCACAAAACATCTCAGGGATTAACAATCAACTATTAACAAGGGGCCTAGTATAACAAATATTTTGATCTTGAAATCATTACTTGCATTTTCATCAGTATAATTTACTTTCTCAAAATGAATAAACTTACCTTTTAAAGCTAATATTTGAGAATGCAAATCTATTTTAAAAGATGAACTTTGATTAAAAATGCTTTTAACCTTATATTAAACTTGCATGAATGTTTTAAAGCATTTTAATTCAAAACTTACATTTATTTCATGAATGAAGCTTAAAATCAGATCTAATAAATGATGAATAAAATAAAAACCCTAATTATAAAATGTGAAACACTTTATAATCCCTATGTTTGGGCCTTTAGAATATTCTAAGCTTTATAATCCTTGCTTCTTTTCATAGAATATGAATAATTAATGTGTATGAATTCTAATTATAAAGTTTTGTACTTTATAATATAAAAATTAGAATTCATATAACCTTTTAAACCAAATATTTATTAATTCAAATATTTGAAATAAATAAATATAAATAATTAATATGTATGAATTCTAATTATAAATTTTTGTACTTTATAATATGAAAATTAGAATTCACGTAATCTTCCTTAATGTGATGTTTATTTATTTTCAAATATTCATTAAACTAAATATTTGAAGTAAATAAATTTAATCCTTTCAATAGTATACTTTGGACTTTATGATTTGAGATTGAAAATTTTAATAAATCAAACTTCTAGAAACATAAATAAATCTCAAATTATGGATTTTAAAATTTTATGATATTAAAATCAATAATCCATATAATCCTTCTCTGTCTCTGAAATTTATTTGTCAAATATTTATTAACTTAAATATTTGACCTAAATAAATTTTACAACCCTTTCTATAAATCTGAATCTTTGAAATTCAACTTAGGGTTTTAATAAAACAAATTCAATGAACTTTATAAACTTTATGAAATTTAAAATCAAAAGTTCATTGATTCCCTCCTCTGTGAAATTTATTCACCCGAAATATTTATAGAATTAAATATTTGAGTGATAAATTCAAACTTTAACCTAGTTGTAAAATTTAAATCTTTTATAAAATAAACTAGGTTTTATCTTAAATCTTAATGCCTCAAATAAATTAAAAAGGTCTTAGGGTAAAGAAACAAATTTGAATAAAATGTTCGGACAAACTTGCTACAACACAGAAAAACACAACTTTGAAAACCAAAGTCAGGCAAGACCAGATTTTACACAATCCTACCACAAATTTGGTGCTATCTTCTATGGAAATTTTAATTAAAAAATTATATCAATCAACTTATAAATTAAAAACACCACAATAGTGCTTTGCTTTTAATAAAAATTGAATTTGATACAAAATATTAGATCTTACAATGAATCCAACAAAGTCTCTGTATTCATGTGCAAATGTAGCTTCCTCTACAACTTGGTCTTCTATTTGGCTCCTTTCAATCTTTCCTCTTTTTCTCCAACTTGTCCGACCCTCTCTTTGGTTTCTAATTCTCCATTTATAACTTGAGAAATTCGTTCCTCTTGATTAGTTTGCTCCATTCCGTTAGTTTTTAAAAAATGAATTCTTGAAACCCTAATATCAATAAACCCTTTTCAAAGGATTTAATATTTCTCCTCATTGGCATTCAAAAATTAAAGTTATAATCCTACCAATAAGACAAATATTAATTAGAATATAAAACATTTATAAAATAACATTCTTAAATATAATTAAATTATAAAGTTATAAAAATTTATAATTTAATTAATTTAAAACATATTTATAAAATAACCATTCTAACTATATTAAATTATAAAGTTATAAAACTTTATAATTTAATTAATTTAAAACAAGACATAACTAAACATAACATACGAACAATAATACAACTCAAAGACCATAATCAAAATGACCATACAAGCATAACTTTAGGATCTTTATATCATGAGGTGAATTTTGACAATGAACCCTGCTATAAAACCATTCGAGAGAAGATGAACATTCTTAATATTTCAATGATGACAATGATGAACAATAAGCGTAAGCAACAATTTGAAACAAGCTTTCAAATTTCAAGTGGGTCCCCAATTTTGGGGTCGTTGTGAAGGAGTCACAACAAATGGCGACTCTATTGGTAAATGTCCTTGGATATTTTGGACTTAAAAACCAAACTCAAAAAAAAAAAAAAAAAAAAATAAAAAAAAAAAAGGGAGATATTAAAGGGGGGGGGGGAGGCCATTCCAACCCGATACTCCACACTGTGTGTAAAGTAATTTTTTATATATTTGAAACCATTCAACATTCCATTGTCAATTTCACATTTTAGGCTATGAATAATTTCTCTTTGAAGAAATACCTCCACCTGATTCTCTTTAGATATTGCTCTACTACCTATCGAGCGTTTATAGCTCCGGTAGAGATTATCTAAAACTCCTATATATTAGATGTGGATGTTGTATTTCCTTTATTCTAAACATTGCTTCACTACTAATCGAGCGTCTATAGCTTCGGTGAAGATTATTTAGTTCTGGATAATAGATTTATCTTTATCCTTTCATGATTTTCTTATTTCTCATTCTACTCTTTTTTTTATTTTTTTATCTCTCTTTTTATATTTGGTAGAATGGTACTTTGCAAAAAATCCACCTGCCACTTGGGTTAGAGATCAGGTAAGGTTGAAAGAGTATATAAAATATTTCACCCTAATTTGCAAAATTGACAACTTCATACATCTAAAATTTCAAAAGATATTCTTTAATGTGTTTGTGGTACTCGTGAAGCTTTTGCAATACAATTCTAATATTTCAAATTTCCTTATCTTAGTTCACATTCATGAAGATATAAACTAACATCTCATTTTCCTTTTTCTCTAGGTTTTACAGGTTTTCAAAATAGGTAATTTCATCCTATATGACCTAGGATCAAATACCAAATAAAACCATCAAATGACTAGTGTCTCAATCACAACTACCTTACTTTTGAAAAACCCACTTCAAAATGATATCAACTTGAATCATACTCACAAAATCATGAAGCTCCAAAAATATGGCAAAGCCAATTTATTGCAACATAACAAAATTTCACAAAACAACAAATTACGTACAAAACAAAAACACAAAAACCAAACAAAACTATTTACAAAAATATACATTATGTACAAAATGATAACAGATTTATGCTATCACCTTCCTGGATCCCAAATACGATTGGCACACTATAAAAGATATATATACTATTTGCATTCCAAGCTTTACATAAATCCAACCAAAAAAAAATTAAGTGAAACGATGTAACCTTCATTTTGCCTTTCACACCCCACTGATTTAATTCAAATTTATAAGCAATTCCATGTTTAAGATTTGATCCATTAACCTTACAAGTAAATACATGATCTTCCATGATCTTATGCTTATTCAACAAGATGGGAATTTCAAACCTTGATTCATCACTTTGACCTAAATTCTCATTTTCACAAGCATATAAGATTTCTTTCAAATAAGAAGCAACTTCTGAAAATTTTAAAGCAAAATCATCATCTATGTTTTTAGACCAATCATATTCATGCAACAATTTACAAGAATCTAGGATATTTATAAAATAAGAATCATTATAGTTTTGTATCCTAGATTGAATTGTTAATTATTGTTGAACTTGGTTCAATAATTTAAGCATATCTTCTTTTTCATTTAGCAATGCAATCTTATTTGTAGTGGGAAAATAAATCCACTTTAATTCTTGATCAACCTCCAATGGCATTTCATTATAAACAACATCTAAATCCAATAAATAATTATGCAAACATTTACCTGATTCTTGGATGTTTGAATACAAAGGATAAGATTCTACCTTTTGTATACTTTCATTTACCACTACTTGATGAGCCATTATAATATTTTCTTTTGCTTTATGATCTCTATCATCATCATTTCGTATACCTTCATCAATGACCTATTTTTCAAAAGCATCAAAATTAGACATCCAATCAAGAATATGTCCATATTTTTCAAACCATAAATCTTGTTGATCAAACAAAGCAATAGTTTCTTTAGGAAATCCTAGTTCTTTGTTAGCCATACATGAAGTTTCTTCATTTGAATATTCAATACAATCATGAAAATTTTCACTCAAATCTTTAGTATTCGAGAATGAAAGAAAATAATTTACCTCTTCTTCATCTAAAATAGATGAATCATAAGAAACCTTTACCATTTCTTCCCTTTCTATTGTAGAAGAATGTTCTACAAACTCATGTTCAAAATGATCAAATCTTGGAACCTTCTCTACTTCTGAAATTGACATGTCATCTTCCAATTGGATAGAAATTGCCAAATCTTCACGCAAGATAGAGGTTTCAACATCCTGCATATCAAGTGAAATGGAAAATTCATCAGTAGGATAATTAGAAATAAATAATTCCTCATATCTTCCCCAACCATTATAATAATCATCTTCCTGAAATATTTGATGAGATTGCATCCCTTCTTTCATTTCTTCTTGATCATTATTTTGAGAATATTAAAAATTTTGATCATCATTTTCAATGATCTCATCCAAATTTATGGAAGGTTCTAATTTATCATGTGTTTCAAAACTAGCCCACTCTAGGACTTCTCCACTGTCTAAAAGAATATCACTTTTAGCATCTTTGATCTTTGTCTCATGAGAATGATTTATATAATTATCTAGATATGCATCTTGATGCATTTGTCCCTGTGCTTGATCACTGTTTCTTTTAAGCTGTAGAATTAACCTTTGCAACTTGTCCTACATTTTAGGTGAAGCAAGTACTTCATTAGAAAGAGAAGCAAAATCCTCCCATTTATTCCACCAACAATAATCATCTTCTAAAATTAGGGAGTGATGTTCAACCACTTCTTCACACTCTACAAATTCAACAATCGAAAGCTTTTCAAGTTCACCTTCATCACTTTCAAAAAATTTATCTTCAATGAAAAATTCATCTTCCTCAAGTAATAAACTTTTATGATCAGTCATAATGAAATTACCTCTAGAATATTTCAATTCTGTAGCTTTAATTGTTTCATTCAACTCTATGGAAGATTCTATTCTATCATATGTTTCAAAGCTAGTTAGATCTAAAACTCCTCCAATATCTGAAGACTCATGCATTTCTACATTTTGATAAACTTGATTACTACAATCCTCATTGATGGATATTGGATTTGAAACTTGAACTTCCTCTTGGATAATATCAAAAGTAGTTGAAAAACTAGGACATTCAATTTCATTCGATGGTGTCGAAAAATGCGTATCATGACTCATAGGTGGTAATTGATTTGAAACCCTAGGGTTAAGTAATGATAATCTACCCACATCAATTCCTCTTGAAATCAACCATTGTTCTACAACTATTGCCCCACCATAAGCGTTAGATAAGGATAAATATTTAGGAAACTTTTCTAACAACTTAACAGTAAAAGGATCTAAAGCTTCCAAGTATATTTGAACAACTTCTTCTTCTGAAATGATAAAATGTATCTCTATTTCAGTATACAACTTATGAAACCTATCATTAAATTGACTCATGGATTCATTAGGCTTTTTACAAATAGAGGAAAATTGATTTGATAACAAATCTGTGTCAACCAATTTTCCAAAATGTTCAAGAAACATTGTTTCTAGTTGATTCCAAGAAGCGGTAGAACCTGCAGGTAAATTGATAAACCAATCTTTAGCAAATTCATCCAATGTGTATGGAAATATTCTATAGAAAACATCTTCCTGCATAATTTGAAAATGAAACATAATATTTTTATATGCCTGAATATGTTCTTCAGCTTAATCATCCCATCATGCTTAAAATAGGGTAAATCATTTTCTGCCATTGAACCAATTTTAATATGCAAGGCTATGTATGAAAAATTTGCAAAAATTGAATCATAACCAAATTTTCGAATTTATGACAGATTAACATTAATGCAACATAAATCGAAAATTTTCAATTTTTTTTTAAACTAAGATTTGAAAGACTTCAAATGAAAATAAAATATTTACCTTTCATGCCCTCCTTCTAGCACCAATTTGTTGAGGTGTGATTTTGTCCGATTACAAATATCACCCGACAATTAGGATCGTAATCCTCTCTTGCAAAGAAAATATGTTTCTCCAAGGTTCTTTTACGTAACACGTTATGAATTTATGTCAATTAAGTGCACAAAACATCTCAGGGATTAACAATCAACTGTTAACAAGGGGCCTAGTATAATAAATATTTTGATCTTGAAATCATTACTTGCATTTTCATAAGTATAATTTACTTCCTCAAAATGAATAAACTTACCTTTTAAAGCTAATATTTGAGAATGCAAATCTATTTTAAAATATGAACTTTGATTAAAAATGCTTTTAACCTTATATTAAACTTGCATGAATGTTTTAAAGCATTTTAATTCAAAACTTACATTTATTTCATGAATGAAGCTTAAAATCAGATCTAATAAATGATGAATAAAATAAAAACCCTAATTATAAAATGTGAAACACTTTATAATCCCTATGTTTGGGCCTTTAGAATATTCTAAGCTTTATAATCCTTGCTTCTTTTCATAGAATATGAATAATTAATGTGTATGAATTCTAATTATAAAGTTTTGTACTTTATAATATAAAAATTAGAATTCATATAACCTTTTAAACCAAATATTTATTAATTCAAATATTTGAAATAAATAAATATAAATAATTAATATGTATGAATTCTAATTATAAAGTTTTGTACTTTATAATATGAAAATTAGAATTCACGTAATCTTCCTTAATGTGATGTTTATTTATTTTCAAATATTCATTAAACTAAATATTTGAAGTAAATAAATTTAATCCTTTCAATAGTATACTTTGGACTTTATGATTTGAGATTGAAAATTTTAATAAATCAAACTTCCAGAAACATAAATAAATCTCAAATTATGGATTTTAAAATTTTATGATATTAAAATCAATAATCCATATAATCCTTCTCTGTCTCTGAAATTTATTTGTCAAATATTTATTAACTTAAATATTTGACCTAAATAAATTTTACAACCCTTTCTATAAATCTGAATCTTTGAAATTCAACTTAGGGTTTTAATAAAACAAATTCAATGAAATTTATAAACTTTATGAAATTTAAAATCAAAAGTTCATTGATTCCCTCCTCTGTGAAATTTATTCACCCAAAATATTTATAGAATTAAATATTTGAGTGATAAATTCAAACTTTAACCTAGTTGTAAAATTTAAATCTTTTATAAAATAAACTAGGTTTTATCTTAAATCTTAATGCCTCAAATAAATTAAAAAGGTCTTAGGGTAAAGAAACAAATTTGAATAAAACGTTCGGACAAACTTGCTACAACACAGAAAAACACAACTTTGAAAACCAAACTCAGGCAGACCAGATTTTACACAATCCTACCACAAATTTGGTGCTATCTTCTATGGAAATTTTAATTAAAAAATTATATCAATCAACTTATAAATTAAAAACACCACAATAGTGCTTGCTTTTAATAAAAATTGAATTTGATATAAAATATTAGATCTTACAATGAATCCAACAAAGTCTCTGTATTCATGTGCAAATGTAGCTTCCTCTGCAACTTGGTCTTCTATTTGGCTCCTTTCAATCTTTCCTCTTTTTCTCCAACCTGTCCGACCCTCTCTTTGGTTTCTAATTCTCCATTTATAACTTGAGAAATTCGTTCCTCTTGATTAGTTTGCTCCATTCCGTCAGTTTTTAAAAATGAATTCTTGAAACCCTAATATCAATAAACCCTTTTCAAAGGATTTAATATTTCTCGTCATTGGCATTCAAAAATTAAAGTTATAATCCTGCCAATAAGACAAATATTAATTAGAATATAAAACATTTATAAAATAACATTCTTAAATATAATTAAATTATAAAGTTATAAAACTTTATAATTTAATTAATTTAAAACAAGTTTATAAAATAACAATTTTAAATATATTAAATTATAAAGTTATAAAACTTTATAATTTAATTAATTTAAAACAAGACATAACTAAACATAACATACGAACAATAATACAACTCAAAGACCATAATCAAAATGACCATACAAGCATAACTTCAGGATCTTCATATCATGAGGTGAATTTTGACAATGGACCCTGCTATAAAACCATTCGGAGAAAGATGATCATTTTAATATTTCAATGATGACAATGATGAACAATAAGCGCAAGCAACAATTTGAAACAAGCTTTTCAAATTTCAAGTGGGTCCCCAATTTTGGGGTCGTTGTGAAGGACATCACAATAGTACCTCTCCTAAGTCATCTTTTTGAATCAATGATCCAAGAGCGGCCATTACATCTAAAAATCTATTAGTCAAATGAGGCAAGTTGTAGATTTCATACCATTTGAATGTTGAGAGCAATTTGATTGCTACTTTATGATAAAACTTAATGGTAGGTTCTTTGCATTGGTATTCTTCGATTACTTGTTTTTCAACAAGTTGAGAATCCCCAAATATCTTGATACGCTTGATACCCATATCTATATCGGATTGAATACCTAAGATTAAGGCTTTGTAATCTGTAGTGTTATTTGTGCATGGAAAGTATAACTTGAATGATAAAGGGATTGGTATCCCTTGAGGTGTATGAAAGACAATTCCAACACCTTGAACTTTGTTGCACTTAGATCCATCAAAGAATAAGGTGATATCAACGTATTCCTTTGGAATGACCTCTTCTTCTAATTTAGTGACAAAAAATATTGAATCATCTGGGAGCTATATAATCAAAGGATGATCACTAGGTAAGGGAGCTTCCACGATTTGATCGGCTATAACTTGAACTTTAATGGATTTTTGGCTAATAAATTTGAGATCAAATTCTGTGAGGAGCATTATCCATTTTGTGGACGAGTATTATTGTAAGTGCGAGACATTATATAATGTAGAGGATTTTATCTAGCTATGACATAAGTTGTATGACTAATCATAGAGTGTCAAAATTTCTTAGTGGCAAAAAACACTACTAAACACAACTTCTCTACATAAGAGTATTGGGTTTCATAACTCACCAATGTTCGACTAATGTAATAAATAGCTTGTTCTCAATTTTTTTTCATTTTTCTATGCAAGCATTGTCCCTAAAGCAAAGTCCATTATTGAAACATAAAGATAGAAAGGAATCCCTAGGTGAGGAGGAGCTAAAACTGGTGGAGAATATAGGTATTGCTTGATATCATCGAAGGCTTTTTGACATTCATCTATCCATGCAAATAGCACCCCCTTTTGTAGCAGATGGTTAAATGTCCTACATTTATCAGAAAGTTACACAATAAAACATCGGTTTGATTGAACCTTTCCTTGTAAACTATGTAATTATTTAACGTTAGTTGGTGGAGGCATTTCCATGATGGCCTTAATCTTGTTTGGTTCTACTTCAATGCCTATTTTGGAGATAATGAATCCTAAAATTTTACCTGAGGTAACACCAAAGACACACTTTTTGGGATTTAACCTCACCTTATGTTCTAGAAGTCAGTCAAATTTTTTCTCTAATACATTAATGTGCTCTTGTCAAGTTTTAGATTTAGCCAATAGATCATCCACATAGTCTTTGATAATATTATGCATGTAATCATGGAAGATGTAAGTCATGGCTCGTTGATAAGTAGCTCCTACTTTTTAAGGCCAAAGGGCATAAATTTGTAAAAAAAGGTCCCCTAAGATGTTGTGAATGTTGTTTTGTATTGATCATCACGATTTATGCAAATTTGGTTGTATCTTGAAAAACCATCCATAAGGGAAAGCATTTCATGGCCAGCGTAGGTATTGACAATAGTATCAATGTTTAGAAGAGGAAAATCATCCTTAGGAAATGCCTTATTAAGATTTCAAAAATCAATGCAAATGTGTATCGACCCATTAGGATTGCAAATAGGTACCATGTTTGAAAGCCACTCAAGATAGTCAATAGGAACAATGAAAT
Organism: Wollemia nobilis; assembly: GCA_028583015.1. Taxonomy (NCBI): domain Eukaryota; kingdom Viridiplantae; phylum Streptophyta; class Pinopsida; order Araucariales; family Araucariaceae; genus Wollemia; species Wollemia nobilis. Next base: position 6,507,801 of record JAQPPZ010016892.1, on the reverse strand, counting down.
TGATGTCTAGCAGTTTTTGAAGCTCTTCCTTGACTAAGAGGGCCACAGTAGGATGCATCCTTCTAAGATTTTGTTTGACCAGTTTAGCATCGGGGTGTAAGGTGAGATTATGGACCACAAGACTAGGTTCATGACCAAGCATATCCTTATAGGACTATGTAAACACATATTTCTTCTTCTTGAGGAGAATACAGAATTACTCTTGTTTATTGAATGATGGGCTATTTCCAAGCTTGATAATTTAGGGATTTTTAGGATTTTAACTAAGGTTCACGTCGATGGTATCTTTAATAGACATGTGTGAACCTTCCTCAAGTTGATGTGGTGTGGATATTAGATGAATGCCATCTAAGATGTCATCCAACTCTTTTTTCTTAGCATCATCTAACTCTGCCTAAAAGACCTCGATAATCTTGGTGAAAAAAGAAGGTGAAGGTGGAGGGGAAGGAGGAATGTAGTTGGTGGAAGACCTTAACAATTCCTTAGATAGAATGAACTCTAAAAAGGAGGATGGGGAAGAAATATGATCTATGTCAACAAGGCTTTCGTCAATTAAAATTGTCTTAGCTGGATTGTATGGATTGCGAAGTGGGGTGAATAAGTCAAGAGGATTCATACTGACTTAGTAGGATAGGATGGATTGGAAGAAAATATGGGAAAATATGTCAAATATTATTTAACCTAGATAGCAGCAACAAACATAAAATCAAATTCTATGTACATGTAAAGAAAAAAAATTGTTTTTGGGTTTTTTTTTTTTAATGTTGTGATTTTTTTTATTTTTTTGTACATATGTTACAAATTTTGGCTTGGATCAATGGCTCAATGGAACTTAGGTTGGGGTAATTCACCAAGTGGGTCAGGTTTTTCTTGTGGAAGAAGTAACCAAAAGATGGGCTAATGGATGGGGAACAGTGTGAGGTAAAACTCATCCTATTAGGTAAGGGGAACAATGGGCTAAAATTCCTCTTCAGAATCGTTAGAAGCATTGGACATAAGGTCATACTTTTCATAAATTTTATCATCAGAATCTGGTAGTGGGTAGGAAATATTGAGGGGATCATCTTCTTCATTGAAGCTAAGCTCTTGAAGAGCTTGTTCAATAGAAGGGGTTGAGGAACATGGAAGGGGGCATTTATCTTCGTCAATGAGGCTAAGCCTTTGGAAAGCTTGCTCAGGAGAAGAGGTTATGGAAAGTGGGGTATACCCTAAGCCTGAATGATATTGTGCTCCACGATATGGGAAATCAATGATGTCATGTATCCCTTGTTCATGGGAACCTAGACCCTGACCTTACCAATTAACTATGTGAAAGTAACAAGATGGAAATACCATCATATTGTGTATGTTGGCACATCTCGGCTCTTTTGGTTCTTTGGGTGGGTTTGCCTCAATTGAAGAATCCAAACCTCCATAGACAAAGTTAAACTTGTTAGGAGTAGAACTCATGTCATATACAACACCTATGGTTAAAGTATGGTCATGTGGGCGATCAAAATCCTTGGCTACAAAAATAGCTAAAGGGTTAATGGTAATGTCTTGGACCACGTATTCACCAATACCAAGGCTAGTTATGTGGACCTCGAATTGGGATGAGGTGGTGGATGATGGTTCAAGATTGGATTTGGCTATGGATGTTTGTGGAGAGTTAAAAATTTTACAATATGAAAGGTCAAATTGTGAAATATCGACTGATGGAGAAGGATTGGGTGATGTCTTGGAATTAGAAGGTGTATGAGGTAATGATGATGAATAAGGGATGGTTTTAGAAGAAGGAATGGTTGATGTGGATGATGTGGTGAAAGTGGGTTGACCTTGACCACATGTACAAGAAGAAATGGATGATTTAGGGGATTTGATGATGGGTAACTCCTCAAGAATAGAAGCTTTGGAAGAATATGTTGATGGATTAGAAGGAGATGGATTAGAAGAGGAATAAGTTGAATTGGATGAATATGGGAATAAAATAAATGGGTGGAAGGCAACATGGATTAATAAGTATTTGAAATAAAATTGTAATACTTAAAAGGTTCTACATCTACAGGGATGCATTGGACTTGTCCATCATGAACGTATATAAAACATCGATGAAGAATTGAAGGGACACATTTCATTTCCCTCATACAATGTCTACCAAGGAGTACATTGTATGCCATTGTTCCTTCCAATATATGAAATATTGTGTGTAACATTTTGGCCCATACTTTAATGGGTAAAACAACAGTACCAACTATGGTACACACAACATCATTAAATGCTTTGAGGGTGAATGATAACTTGGAAATATGGAAAGATGGTAGTTTTAGGTGGTGAAGGACAATGATGGTGATGATATTAATAGATGAGACGGTGTCTATTAGGACTATTTTGAATGGATTTTTATCTATAAATGCCATGATATGCAATTGAGGATCCACGAATTCTGAAATCAACTTTATTTCAAAGTCATAAAAGGTGATGGATGGCTCCATGCATGTCCTAACACTCCCTACAAAAATTTTGAAGGCATCAGAGTCTTGGGATTCTAACTCAATAAACTTAAGAATATCCATTAAAGCTTCTCTATGCCTAGGGGATTGTTGGATAAGATCATATACTGACAATTTAGCTGATGCCATTTTCAAGCTAGTAGTTAACCGACTGCTTAAGGATACCATTGGCCTTATAGGTCGATGGATGGATTGATTTGGTGGATTGGAAAGATGGATTGGAGGGGTTGGATTTGGAGATGTTTGTATGGGCGACAGGTTTGAATGTTGTTGGATACTCTGTTGTTTTTTCCTTTGCCCTCTTGTGACTATATGAACTGATCCTATAAAATTTTGGTACTATTGGACATGTTTGACTTGGTTAGTAAGTATTTTATGGTTATTACATCCTAAATTAGTTTGGTCCTCTCCATGGTTGGGAAGATATGTTTGAAAAATTCCTAAATTTTGGTTTTGTGGAGCTAAGGGATTATCCACATTGATGGCCCCTAATTTTATGAGGTCTTGGATGATGTTCTTAAAAATGTGGTAAGAGTTGATGTCATGACCATTTTTCCCATGGTACGGCTAAAATAGGTGTTCCTTTTAGTTTTTAGGATGTTTGGCAAGGTCATCGGGATTGAATTTAGGTAAGGCTAACTTGTTTGTTTCGTACAACCTTTGAAAAAGGGAAGAATATGACTCCGCTAAGGGTGTGTATTGACACTAAGGTTGTATGTATTGGCAACATAAAGGTTGTTTTGCAGTTGGCACTATGTTTTGTACCATTTTATTGTGTTACTGATGGGACCGCATGATAAACAATGTTGCATAGGTTTTTGAGCCATTATGATCTGGCTCACCACCACTTGATTAACTTGATTGGGTGTATTAGCCGTAGAGGCTTGTGATGATTTATTTTGATCGAATTGATTATTTCAATATTGGTCCTTATTTTACCATTATTTCTTCTTAGGCTTAATCATGCCCTATTGGATTTTGCTTCCCTCAACGATGCTAGCCTATGCTAAAGCTTCTTCAAATGTGTGATAAGTATTAAGCTGAAGCATCCAAGAGATGGGTTTTAAGAAACTGTTGGTGAATAATTTGATAATTTCATCCATTGGTAGGTAGAATGGTAATTTATTTATAAATGCCCTCCAATAGTTTCTAAAATAGTAAATAGGGTCATCATCCCATTGTTTTAGATGATAGATGTCTGATAATGAGACCTTCTTTCTAATGTGTAGGAAAAAATAGTCCAAGAATAGATCCATCAGTTGAGAAAAAAGTAAATATTATGGGTTGGCAACTGATTGAACCACTCTATGGTGTCTCCTCCTAGTGTTTGAGGAAAGGTTTGGAGCATGAGGGTATCATCTATTTGAATCCAAAAACATGCATGAAAAAATGAGCTCACATGCTCCTTAGGGTCGTCGATTCCCCTATATTTATCAAAATTTGATAATGTGAAGTCTATCGGACATGGCAGTGATGGCACCGAAGGATGAATTGGTTGGTGGATTAGTTGACTTAAGGTCAGTTTCTATCTTGACATGCCAGGGGTGTTTTGCATCAACTAATCAATCTATTTTTGCATGGCCTGTATCCTAGGATCTTCCCCATGAATGTGGAAGCCTTGGACTACCTGATGATTGAGAGATGGATTGGAAGAAAATATTGCATAGTGATTAGTCTATTTTGGTGGAATGGATTGGTTTGAACATGGGGTGAATATTGGTGATTGAAATAAGGATATGATTGATGAGGGGGATGTTGGAAGAATTTTTTGGGAGGTTGGCTAGTAAAAATGGTAATTGGTTGGGTTGGGGTGTGAATTGGTGGAGGATTGGGAATAGAATATATCACAGATTGGGGTATCCATGTTGGATTTTGGTTGGATATGATGGGTTGGGTTGGAATTGCATGGAGCATAGGGTCTACATGAAATTGTTGCTTAGCATTTTTATGCTGTAAGATAAATATGTTCACGATACTTGATATGTCTTGGATTTATTGTTCAGATAGGGTAGCAATCGATATAGTTGTAGCTAGATTGGAAGATGAAGAAAGCAGCGAGGATGGATTAGAATAAGTGGGCATATTACAAGTTGCACTTGATGTGGCAACTTTGGAGGTCAACACTTGTGAGGTAGCATTCACGTACTCCTCATACAAGGGATTGGAATATTCTTGGATATGTTAGATGAAGGGTAAGCGTTAAAAACACTTTTATTTTGGGATAGGCTAGAAGAATAAGGCATACCATATTCATAGGTATAATTATGATATCCTTGAGTGGTATTGTATGGATAAACTGTAGCCAATTTTGTTTCTTCAACATAGTCTTGACTAAGGGGCTCACAGACGTAGTTATATGACTTGTAAATAACCTCTACCTTGTCCATGTCTATGCAGGTGGTAGGATGCTCAACGTTATGTGGAAGGAATCAAACTTGTGGTATGGATGGATAAGGGTTTACCACCAAAGTGGAAATAAAACTGGATGTATTTTCCATTAAGTTATTTAGATTCATTACTTTCTTCTGATTTTGTGTTAATACCATAAAGAAATCAATTCCAAAATTAAAACTGTTAAAGTAATCAACAAAACTGAAACTTGTACAAAATTTAAAATGTAAGAAATAATCAATGCTAAGTTTTTTACCTTGTGTGACTTACCTCATTCATTGATTATATCATTCATTAATGTGTATTCTTTTTAAAGTGACAGTTTTGTGTGTTTTGATGTTTTAATCTTACTTAATACAAAATAAATTTAAAAACTATGGCTAGCAAGGGCAACAAAATTCTTGTTTGTAATGACCTCCAAAAAGTTTAATCGAGGGCAAACCTATGGTGTCTAATACAAAGACTAGTGGATTGAAATGACTGCCACTATCACCAAGCCTCAAGCAATGGCTGGTGATGAAATCCAGCCACTACTATTTTTATGTGATACGTGTAGTGTGTGATTAATTTTAAAAAAATTATGTTTTCTATTGTTATCAAACAAGGTTAAAGATAACAAATTTTACACATCTAAATAAGAATCCAACATACGAATGCAAATTTCATCTAAAGAGTGTGAAGCACACCGCTTAAAACCCCCTGCCTAGATAGCAACCGAAGGGTTCATCCCCCTCTATACCAAAAGTGCCACCTAAGGGCAAGAGTACTTTTTGCATTCAAATATTGTTCCTATTTAGATATGCAAAATAAGAAATATTTAACTTCTAAGATGCAAATTCTAGTTGATGTTTTTTCACTTTCAAATGCGGATAGAAAGGTGCAGGAATCAAATTCGTAATTCTTTTTAAAATATAAATTTTGAAAATGTATGATGGATGCATGCACAAAATACCCTAAATTCAATCTACAATGATTTATTTTCCATATTACTTAGTTTGTATTCATTTTATATTCAAAATCTGAAAAATCATGTAGAAAACAAAATACATAAGTTGAAAATTTGAAATAGGGGCTATGGAACTTACTCAGAAGCCTACGCTCTGCTTCAACTTACTACCAGGCATAGCTAGGCACTTGTGCAGGTGTGGTGGTGTGCTTGTGCAGGTGTGGTAGGGCACCTGTGATGATCAAGAGGTGTTGTAGAGAACTTGCACACCTTCTGTAATTGTTACATAATCTTCTAGAAACCTTGTAAAATGTAGAAACAGAATAACATTAGCAAAGTAAATCAAATAAAAATGTAGAACCCTTGTGGGGTCCCACCGTGATCACCATTTGAAGAGACAAAAACATGACACTAAAGTAGATATAAAATAAATGATTCCAAAAAGACAGTAATTTCACAAAATGATATTTTATTCAATAATAGGGGGGAGTTGAGAAACTCCTCGTTATAATTATTTTGTCCAATAGAATTATTTTGATATAGTAATTACAACTTCTAGGGTTATCTCAAACCCTATATACCAAAAATGTGTGTCTTCAATGTGCTTTGCTCCTAATAGATTGAGTGGACTTTGTTGATATCTGATTCTAGACCACTCTAGCTTCAGCAATTGTCCAATGATGAATAAATCTGTAGATCTGCACACATACCAATAAAAACAAGGGATCAGAAATACCTATGAGGGCTCCATAGCATGATACCCTCAGCTACTAATAAAACCCTATCTATTAATGAATAAAGTAGCATGTAAAATCTACAGATAATGAAATGAAATAAAAAATAATGATTTACCTTGTTGTTGATGATCCATTGCATCATTGTAAATTTGATGGTAGGTGATCTTGTGCAGCTGATTTGGGTGTATGGTTGAGGTAAAAGTAGGTGCTGAGATATACCTACAAGATGTGATAGGCATGTGGCTATGACTATGGGATGAGGTAGGTGCGTAGATGCACCTGTGGGGTGAAGTAGGTGCTTGGCTATGCTTGGGAATTAGGGTTTGATTTGCAGAAGTAGATCGTAGTAATACAGAGGATGCAACAAATAGTATATGGTGACAGTAATAGAATATGACTGCAGAAATTACTAGAATGTGAATCCTAAGGAAAGCTAGCATTCTTAAGTAGAATATGCTAGGGCACAATATACTCAACTCTAAAAATGGTATTCAGAATGCATGAACCTCAGGCTTCTTCAAGATTTTAGGACTCAGATTTTCCAAGGGTTAAGCATTAAGGATGCTCCTACTTATAATAAAGTCTAGGGTTTTCTTAGGGTTTTAGCCTAACACTTTTGATCGTGTGGCTAATATTAAATCAAATCCAAAGGCTGATATTATACTTTAAGTGTGACATAGATTAAGGAAGATGGATGGTTGAGATTAGATTAGATCTAACGACTGAGGTTAATTGGGATTATAAATATATATTTTATAATAAATATATTAAAATATAATATAAAATATTATATTTAAACATAAATAATATAAATAAATATAAATAGTTCAAATATGGGTCAAAAAATGGTGGTAAAAGGCTAAAGTGGGCCATTGGATGGTGGGAAAGGCATGGAATGGCCAATTGAATGGGAAGAAGGGGTGATGGTGGATAAGTGGCTAGGATTTGGTACCTACAGTGATGCTCAAAATAAGAGTTTGAGGTAGATGGCCTATATCCTAAGCTAGAGCAATCATGCACTTCTTAATTTTTAGGCTCAATAATATTATGCGGACCCTTTTCATATTTTCCAAGGTCTTATCCCTACCAGTTAACCCTATGAAAATATCATAAAGAGAAATCTAGGTTGGATAGATATTCTAAATTGAAAAAAAACTCTTGTAAGGGTTCCTCATTAGAAGGAGGTGGATTGGATGAGGAATCCACCCCCCATATACAAATTTGATCTGATTAGGCTAGTAACCCATTGTGTACATTGCACCTATATCTAAAGGTGGGTCGCGTGGGTGACCATAATATCTGACTGATTGGATAGGCGATGTGACCATAACACTCTCAAAAATGTACTTACAAATACTTGGATTGGTGAGATGAATTGCAACTTGAATTGGTTGGGATTTTAATGGCTCAAAGGATGAGGTAAGTGCTTCAATGGTGGCTTGCAATTCAGGTGGAGGTGATGGTTTTCTTGGCAATGACTCCTCTCTGATAGGTGACCCTATTTTTGAGATAATGAGTGGTGAGGATTGAGGTGGACTAGGCTTGATGGGATTGTTAGTGGGTGATGGAGTTGGTTGGGATAAAAATATGAATGGTTTTTATGAAGTGGGAGGTATGACTAATGAAGTTGATGATTGGTTAGCAGGATGATCGGGTGTGATGGAACAATGATATGATGTGTATGAAGGGTGAGTTGGCTTGATGTTTTGGGATGCAAAAGCAGGATCTACTATTGATAAAGCCTCTGGGATGGGTGATTTTTATGAAGTTTTTTTAGTGGGAGAGGTGTGGATGAATTAAAATATGGGTGGATGGAAGTAATGGCTCATAGGTATTTGAGATCAAGTTGAAATACCTAAAAGGCTCAGTGTCCGCTTGAATGCAATGAAATTTACCCTCGTGTACATATTTCATACATTAGTGTAATATCGAAGGCACACACTTCATATCCCTGATATAGGGATATCCAAGAAGTATGTTATACTACATTACCCCTTTCAATATGTGGAAGAGTACATGAATAGTCTTCATCCCCACGGTGACATGTAGCACTATGTTCCCCACAATAGAACATAAAGCATCATTAAAGGCCTTTAAGGTGAAAGTGGATGATGTGATATGGGATGATGGTAGGTTTAGATGTTTGATGGTAGGAGTGTTAATGAGGTTGATGGAGGAACTATGTCACAATAGTTAGGAGAAAAATAAAAATTAGAAATATATTAATCAATCCACACCAATGTAAAGTTTACAATTCTTAAATAGAAGGGAATTTAACAACATTAGAAAACTTAGGGAATAGATAGGGAATGAAGGAAAATAGGTAGGAAAGGAGGAATGGAAATTGATGTCAAAATATCTACCATCCATGCCATCCAATCTGTCCAGTCAGCTGTCATCCAAGTCAAACTATTTGCCCAGTAAGCTATTTTCCAAGGAGGTAAAAGGGTAAGGTCCAAAGATTACCATTGTAAACAATTTTTTTATCCCTTTTTACTGCTTTAAATTCCAACATTCTCCCCCTTAAAGTTGAGAGTACTGACTATACAATCTCTTATATTTATATATTGAAATTTAGCTATACCTTTGGTGAAAATATCTACAATATTATCCAAAGTGTTACAATATTGAAGCTCAACTATCTGTTGTTCCACCATATCTTGAATGAAGTGATACTTCATATTGAAATGCTTTGATCTGCTATGGTGGACTAGATTTTATGCCAATTGAATGGCACTTATATTATCACAATACAGTCGAGTTGGACCACTTTGAATTTATCCAATCTCTTCAAGGACTTTTCTCAACCATAGGGCTTGAGTACTAGCATGTGTGATGGCTATATACTTAGCCTCAGTCAATGACAATGCTACAACAATTTGTTTCTTGGAAATACATATAATTAGTCCTGATCCTAGACTAAAACAATTCCCTGATGTAGTTTTTCTATCATCTATATTGCTGCCCCAATCACTATCACTGAAGCCAACTAATTTCATAAAATTACATTTTTGGTAATGGATTCCAAAATCCAATGTACCTTTTACATATCTTAAGATTCTTTTAGTTGCTTGTAGATGCAGCTCAGATGGACTAGCCATAAACCTTGAAACTAAAGAAACAACATATTGAATATCAGGCCTTGTGTTGGTGAGAAACATCAGACTCCCAACCATACTCCTGTAAGTGGTCATGTCAACCTTTGATGCTCCATCAGCCTTGCTCAATTGGATCCCATGTCTAGTTGGAGTTGCAACTGATTTGCATTGCTCCATGGAAAATTTCTTGATCATGTCTCAAGCATACTTGTGTTGACATATGAAGATCCCTTTATTTGATTGATGCACTTCCATGCCTAGGAAGTATCTCATTAAACCAAGATATTTCATCTCGAATTGCTTCATCATGGAGTTTTTGAACTCCATATTCATTTTAGTGTTCCTACCCATAAATATTAGATCATCCACATACAAACAAACTATGAGAATGTCTACTCCATGCTTTAGGTAGTACAAAGTTGGTTCACTTTTGCTTCTTGTGAATCCATACTTGGTGAAATAGCCATCAATGCATGAGTACCAAGCTCTTGGTGCTTGCTTGAGGCCATAAAGTGCTTTCTTCAATTTGTAAACAATGTTCTCCTTTCCCTGTTCTTGAAAACCTTGAGGTTGTTGAACATAAACCTCTTCTGTCAAGTATCCATTTAGAAAAGAACTTTCCACATCCATGTGTTGGATGTTCCATCCTTTATGGGCTGCTAAGAAAAGAAGTGATATGATTCTCTCTTGTCGTGCAACAGGAGCAAAGGTTTCCTCATAGTCAATACCAAATTTTTGAGTAAAAATTTTTGCTATTAGTCTCGCCTTATGCCTCAATGCTTCCGTCAACATTGTAATTGGTATTGTAGACCCATTTACACCCAACACATTTTTTTTCTTTGGGTAGATTTACTAGCTCCCATGTATCATTGTTTTTTATAGATGTTATTTCCTCTTTCATTGCTTCTTTCCATACATTTTGAGTACATGCCTTCTCATAGCTAGTTGATTCTAGATGTGTACTAGCCAATAAAACATAATTGACTACATCATCTCCATACAATTGCAATTTTTCAAGTTGCTGCAAAACTGTATTCATCTGACTAGCTTGGCTTCTAGTGAATCTTCTCTGGAAATTCTGATCCAACATTTGAAAAGATGGATGATGTTGTAATGTTCTTTTACCTCTTGATGGAGAGTCTCTGTCAATGTACATCGGTGAAGAACTTACTGATCTCTGTGGAGAAGGAATTGGAGTGGCAGTTGAAGTACTTGATTTAGTACTCATGTATGGGCTTGGAGAGAGTGGTGTACCTTTACTTTTCTTTGGATACACCTATTGTACCTATGAAGAACTTACATCTTGAGACTTATCATCAAAAAAAATTCTTTGATGACCCCATTTGTGCTAACCAACTCGGCCACCATCGCCAATGAGAACTAAGGACAACAATACAATTTTTATAAATTTTGGAATTTGCCTTCAATAAAAAAATTAAAAAATGACTTGTTATCATCTGGTTTTGAACCCGTGATCTGTAGGAGGGTGTGTGCATTAAGGTTGGCTCCTCAAGAAAATCGAGCTATGTGGCTCGACGAGAAGGCAAGGGAGGCTTACCTCCTTTATTCCTCTTGCAGGCACACCAAAGAAAAAAATAGGGAATTTAGTCCCACATCGACTGTGCAAATGCATTTGAGGTGTTTAAAACCCTAAATGCTCACAACATCACTTTATTGCCTTTGGGAAATCAGTGACCACCATTTTTCCTCCTCAAGATATTGTTTCTCACCATGTTTCTTATCGCTTGTCCTCTGTCTACCATGTTGTCAGTCCTCTGTCTATTATTTGTCCTCTAGTTTGTGTCGGCCTTGCTCTCTCTTCACCACATGACATTATTTGGTTGGTTTCTCCTATGGTTTCTCCTCCTCCTCACGTGCTCTTTGTGTGGGCCTTCTCTAGACCTCACCTCGGTTCATGATTCATGGGCCTTCTTTGACCTTGCCTTAGTTCACGTGTTGCGGGTCCCACTCGGCCTTGCCTTGATGCTAGTGCTATTAGGTTCCTTTGGTCTTGATCTACGGGCCGTCTTTGACCTCGCTCTGATACCAGATGTGGCATAGTAGTTAGGAGAAAAATATAAATTAGAAATATATTAATCAATCCAGACCAATGTAAAGTTTACAATGCTTAAATAGAAGGGAATTTAACAACCTTAGAAAAGTTGGGGAATAGATAGGGAATGAAGGAAAATAGGGAGGAAAGGAGGAAGGGAAATTGATGTCGAACTCCCTGCCATCCATGCCATCCAATTTTCCCAGTCAGCTGTCATCCAAGTCAACCTATCTACCCAGTCAACTACCATCCAAGGAGGTAAAAGGGTAAGGTCCAAAGCTTACCGTTGTAAACAAACTTTTTACCCCTTTTTACTGCTTTAACTTCCAACAGGAACTATTATCAATGAGAACCCTCTTAAAGGATTTTCTATAAATATGAGTCACAATGTGCAATGTAGGATCAGGTAGGTCTAATTATGTTCTCTTCTCCTCAAATTCATAAAATGCTATTGTGGGCTCCATGCATTTTTAGACACTCATCATAAAAGTGTTAAAGGCATTAGGATCTTTTGTTTATACTTTTATGGACCTTAGGATTTCTATCAACACCTCATGATGTGAGGGATATTGTTGTATTAGCTTGTATATTGATAGTTTGGTTGATGCCATTTTCAATCTCTGTGTCAACCAGCTTCCCAGGGTGATGATTGGACTAGATGGGTTATTTGGATTATGGAAGGGTGGGGGTGGAATGGATGGACCTAGATGTATGGGCACACTATATTGTGCTATAGGAGTGTGCATTTCTTGGGTTTTATTTGCTCTTCTTTTCCTATAGGTAACTACATTAATAGCCCTCACAAAACCTTGGTACAATTGTGACACATGATTAACTTCATTGGGAGCAACTGTAGAAGTCGATGCTCCCATTGCTTGTTGATTTACCTCATGATGAGGCAAAGGTGTCTGATATATGCCAAGGTTTTTATTGGGTTGGGCTAATGGATTGTAATTTATTTTGATTTTTCTCCCTTATAATAAATCTTACAGAATACCTTTAAACCCATGGCAATTTTCAATGTCATGCCCTTTATATCGATGAAAGATGTAGTATAGATGCTCTTTGTAGCTTTTTGATTTTGGCTTATTTGGATCTTCAAGATTTATTTTTAGTAACGCCAAAGCCTGTGCATCATACAATTTCTAGAAAATAGAGCAATAGGGTTTAGGTAATGGGGTGTAATTGTGTTTGGTCCAGAACTAACGTTATTTCCTTTCCATAGGTGGAGCTTGGTTATGTACCTGCTATGGGGGTGGAACTGCTTGATAATTATGTTTTTGTGGTTGCTTTTGGTGATGTTGGGGTTGTTGTACTTGGACTTGGGGGGTTGGATTTGTTGTAAATTTTGGCCCAAGACTACTTGATTAACCTAAGTGGCCTTGGATTGGTCATGGTTATTCCCATTTTGATTCTTATTTGGCCATTATTTCTTTCTAGGCTTGATCTCACCCTCTTGAGTATTTATTTCCTCTATCACTTTGGCCTGGACAAGTGCCTCTTCAAATGTTATGTACTATCACAATTGTAGCAACAAAGATATGGGTTTGGCACAAATTTTTGTGAACATTTTTGTTAACTTTATCATCGATAGGGAGAATGGAAATATGATCATGACCACCCTCCAATGGTTACCAAAATCATAGATCAATTTATCATCATATTGATTTAAGCTAAGAAGATTGGTCAATGTGGTCTTCTTCCAAAAAATCAGGGAGAACCAGTCTATAAATTGGTCCACAAGCTACTCGAATGTGTAAATACTTGGATGCAGTAAGTGGTTGTTCCAATCTTGGGAATACTCCAAATGTTTGAGGAAATGTATGGATCATGAGTGCATCATTAGTATTAATGCTAAAGCATGCATTGATGAAATCAATCACATGCTCTCAGGGTCCTCATCCCCCTTGAATTTGTCAAAATTTAGTACTTGAAAGTCTCCTGGATAGGGTGGTGATGGTACTAAAGCGTGAATTGGGTGATTGAGTAGCTACCTCAATGTGGGATTTTAGTACTGCAAACCTGGTGTCTGCATGACTAGGCTATCAATATGACTCTACAAGAATCGAATCTTAGGATCATCTAAAGGGTTAAATTCCTAGTTTGCTTTCTGCTGTTAGTAATACTATGCACCATTGGTAAGGTTTGGATGATGTGGACTATTAGCATGGAATGAATTATGGAATGGTTTCTAATGAGATATTTGATAGTGATGGGGTGATGGGGGTATGTTGGCATGCTGACTCGAATGGTTAGCATACACCTGATGATATGGATTGGTGGCCATGGTAGCTAGGGGAGGCAACACCCAAGACTAATATTGAGTGAAGAAGGTTTGAGGTCAAGATGTGGAGGTTTGGTTTTGGTTAACTCCCTATGACTGCTGATGTTGGTTAGGATTGGTGCTTCGATTAGAATTATATAGGATATTTTTTTGTAATTGCAAGAAATCTTATTGCATGGTGATCATAGATGATGATGGTACAATTATGTATGGGTCTATTGATGAAGTTGGTTGAGTTGCAACCATGCTAGTGGATTTTTGTGGATGGCAAGTGGTAAAATATATTGCCTTTGATTGGGGGATGTGATGATGTATGGGGGCCATGGATATGGTGGATGGAATGGATACAATGATCTACAAGGTAAAACTAATCGATGCTTCATAGAGGGGGTTAGTGTGAATGACATTTTTATTTGGTAATATGAAGGGTTGTTGATTAGATGATGATGGATGCTCATGGATCATGGCAATAGAAATTGATTGAAAGAGTAAATTCATGAACATTTGGTTAGATTGTTGAGTGTGTGGGAAGGTGGCTTCCTGATGGAATGACAAAATGGTGCAAGGTGGAATGGTGAGAAAAGGAAAGAATTGGAAAACCAAGCCAACCACATTTAAGTATGGCATAATGGTGTCCATGTTTATATTTGTGACATGACCTTTTGTAGGTGTAGGTGGCTCACTCCTAGGAGTCTCAGGGATGGCAGTGTGATAAGCTCTATGTATAATCTCTATGTTCGAGATATGAGGACCACTAGAGGGTCCAACATTCAGGTTCAGGAACATAGTAGGGACTACACTAATTTTCACTACCACAAAAGTGTTAGGGGATTGACAGGACTAAGATTGATTCATGGGAGAAGACAACTGACTCTAAACTAGTGCTAACATTCTAGCTTGACTGGTCATTACCATACGCTAAGGTGTGAGGATGTGTGAAATGCAAATGTAGGTGTGTGGAAGTGTTATGGCAACACAAATAAAATAGCACTTAAAGAAAATAAACACAAGTTTTTACTCCTAAATTTTTGTAAATTTTTTATTTTTGAATAAGTTTTAATTTTTTTAAGTTTTTGGTAAAAATAAAAAGCGATGTGGAAAATGTTTTGCCCTAAAATGAATCTATGAATTTCACATATATGCTCTCACACACTAATTTTGTGATGAAGTTTGAGTTGTAAAACCCAATAGGACTTGGAGATGAAACCCAAATTTGATGAGAGAGCCAAGGTCCTACCGGTCCTCACCCAGTTCACCATGGGTAGCGATACACCCTCCAAAAAGGAATGCATGCTATTTTATACAACTAAGACAATTCTTGGAGCTGAACTTGGCCAAGTAATAGGGTAAATATGTTTGGGGTTGGTGATGAAGTCCAACCTTATCCAATGTTCACGTAAGTGTGTTATGGCTTCATTTGTTATTGTGTAATGCAAGCTAATATGCAATTATGTTTATTGCCTAAATACAACAAATGGAAACATACAACAACAAATGCCCTAATAACTAAACTAAGATGTAAATGATTCTTTTGATTTTGCCTTTATTTTTTTGATTTTTAAATATGCCTAGCCTAAGACTTAAATGCAAGCAATGTCAAACAAGGATAGACTCCTATTTAACCTACTAATTTTTTTGAAATAGTAGAAAAGGAAAGGAGAGTGTCGAATGTACACACCTATGATCCTTTCGCAACTCCTTCCTAACCATGTAACCATCAAATTTGTAGTTCTACAATACTTCAATCGTCGTCTATGCAGTTCTGTTTGACTTTATAACTATGTGCTCCATGGTTCTTTATGCACAGATCTATAAATATCGATCGTGCAGTTGTTTTGCTCTATAACTACATGCTCCATGATTTATCAAGTGTAAATCTAGGCTAAAAAGATGTCTAGAATAGTTGGTTTTTAACTCTCAATATTTACGTGGTCAAGCTCCATAAACCTAAAAACATAGAAAAAAATAGATCAACAATAGAAAATAGCAACATAAATCAAATAGAATCCTTATGGGATCCCACCATGATCACCATTTTGTAAGAAAATATGATGACATCAAACAATGAAATGAAGAACACGCGAATGTGTAATAAAATTGATTTGTATTGATATTTTGAATGGAGCCTTGATCTCCATTTTACAATTCTTTTGTCCCGAATGCACAAGGTTATGTATACAATATTTCTTTCTTAGATTACAATGAGGTAGAAAAAGGGGGAAATTGACCCTCTTTGCTAGATACAAGTGATGTTGGTGTCTTTGGTATTCTCTGCTACAACCAAGTGGTGAGCGGGCTTGCATATCCTACGGTGGACCACTCCAGCATCAAAAACCACTTCAAATACCTATTTCCTACACACAAATGAATCAAACAAGGATTTCAATAGCACCTATATATATGAGTAAAATTGAATGAGATCAAATGCAAATAAAACCATCGCATGTATGTTTGCAAAAAACATAGAAATTAAGATCTAAATGCCTTGCTAACAAATTAAAATATTATCAATATTTGATAATCCAAGTGGCCTGAAAAAAAAAAATAACAAAGCTTCAATGTTCTTGAATGAGAAGTTCTAAGAAAGAGGAAGTTGATTGAGGAGGGACATTTTTCATAGGACTGCCTAAAATTTCTAACTTTGTTTAGATATATTTCACTCATATGGACTCAGATTGAGGTGAAATTTTTAGGTTAGATGCTTGAAGAACCCTGGAATGTCTCCACCAATTTTAAACTAATTTGGAGCAACATAGATTATAGCACATTCCTATGTGTGAACGAGATTTTTAGCACGCATCTGTGTGAGTGTTTCATCTAGGTTGAGTGGAAGAAGATCCAAAGGTTGGTTTTTAGGGTCTTAGAACCATAGAAACCAATATATTTATGGTTTATACTCAATATTTTAGCAAGATATGTTGCAGGGGATCCAAAATGGGTTAGAAATATGTCTTTCAATAGATCATACTATGAACTTGAGTGATAATGGCTTCCAATTTACTGCATAAAATAAAAGTGAAAATCATACCTTTCCACGATGTCTAGGGCAAGGATTAAAGAGATAACAAAATAAGTTTCAAGTAGCTGATCAAAAAATGGCTCAGATCTCAAGTGAATCTAGTGCTAAGGTGTACCCACAAAATAAATCTACTATGAAAACCACTGTCAAGGGTAAGAATTTCAAAGGCTAAGCCCCAAAAATAAATTTTAGGGATGCCCTTTGTGGTGGATAACCTTAGCCTAAATATAATATTAATATTAGGGATTCCCATAAACCTCTAAGAATACCTAAGATTGATCCTAGGGAAATGGAGTCAGGATGTCTTAAAGAAGCTAATGGAATTCCTATTGTTAAGCTTGATATGGGTAACATTTAGACTGGCATTGAAGATCTGGAAAAAAGAGGACTAATTTATCGGTTCGTGGGTTTTCTTCTGAGCCTATCTACTTTCAAAGTCTGGGATGCAAAAATCTAGAAACTAAATGTGAGTTACAAATCTCTATTTATCCAAATGGTTATTTTCTTGTTTTATTTGCTAATAATGAAGATAGAGAGAAAACTTTTCAAGGAGGTCCCTGGTTTTTTGGAAGGGTAAGGATTTTAATGAAGCCTTGGCATACTAAATTTAAATCCGAAGAAGAGATGCCTTCTACAACTCCCATGTGGGTTAGACTCTTTGGTATCCCTATTAAATTTTGGAATCCTACTATTTTTTCCTCAATTGTAAACTCTTTAGAAACTTTAATGATTACTACTGATTGTACTCAAAATTTTGAACATATTATTGCTCAGATTTGTGTTTTAATGGATTTTGATAAACCCCTACCTAAACAGATCACATTACAATTTGGGGAAGACACTTGGGATAAAGTAGTGGACTATGAGAACATTCCTTTAAATTGTAGAATTTGCCATGAATATGGTCACTTGGCTAGTGCTTGACCAAATAAAATTCCTGATCAAAAGAAAGAAGATATAAAATCAATAGGTTTCCAAATGCCTAAGAAGAAGAACACTAAAAAAAAATCAATTATGAAGGATCAATCAAAGTCATCTGCTAATATGTTTGAAATCCTTTCCACAAATGACTTCCTAAGTGAGGAAGAGGAAATAATGGAAAAAATAATCTTAGAAACACAATTTAAATATGAAGGGAATAACTCAGAGACAATCCAACAAATCAAAAGTTTTCAAAAAAAAAAAGGAAGAAAATTTACACAAGAAAAGCAATATTTTAAATGTCAAAAATTCAAATAATATAGGTCCCAATATAGAATCTTTTGAACCCTCTAGTAAAATTTTGGATGTGTACGAGCATTCTTCAAGGTTAGAAGCCATCTCAGATTCAATTGGATTAAGTCAATAAAAAGGGAAAAAAATTAAAGATGGATTCTAATTAAAAGGTAGATCGCAAGACCAATCAATATCATATGGTAAAAGAAGGTGAAAATATTATAGAGAAAGGTAATATTAATGTCCTTCCCAACTTTTTTAGCCCTGGTATTAATGAAGATCATCACTTGAAATATTAGAGGACTCAAAGGGAGTCTTTCAAAACAAAATAAAATTAGAAGAATGATTTAGATAAATCATCCACATCTTGTTTTCCTTCAAGAAACAAATATGTCAATGGAGGATATGGACTCAATTTCTAGTAAAATTTGGCCAGTTGGAAAAGTGATTTCCCTCAGTTCCTAGGGGACTTCTGGTGGCATTGCTTGTCTTTAGGACCCAAAAGAGGTAGTTATTCACCATATGGTTGGAATTTGGGGTCTTTTGGCTATAGATATTCAAAGTAGACATTCTAACCAACTTATGCTCTGCATTACTATTTATGCTCTGATTGGTTTGGAGGAAAAAAGAAGACTGTGGAAGGATATAACTCATATTATCTCTCATTTTCCTGAAGCTTGGATCTTGATCAGAGTATATTTCACTACCATCCTCTCTCTAGATGAGAAAATGGGGGGAAATAGAAATTTGGTCAAAAGCATTGACCTCATGAGCGAATATATTGCAAATCTCCATATTGTGGACATCCAACCAGATAATGGCCTTATGAATTGGTCTAACAAAATGTAAGGCTTAGCTTGTATAATGGAGAGATTGGATAGGTTTCTACTCTCTAAAAAATTATTAATCCATGGTCACATTACTAAAGTGAAGACTCTTAACAATGCTAGTTTGGATCACTGGCTAGTCATGGTGGAAATGTGGAAAACCAATGTGAGTTTCTCTCCTTTTTATTTTCAATTAATGTGGCTCAGAGACAGTTCCTTTAGACCTAGTGTGCAACAATGGTGGAAGGAAGGTAAACCTAGGTATGGGACTAAGATGTTATGTTTTTCCAAAATACTGCAATACATTAAATCCAAAATCAAGACTTGGAACTAGAAGGAGTTTGGGGATGTTCATAAAAAAAACATGAAGTTATTGCTCAAATTGAAAATTTAAATAAGAAAATCCATTTAGATAGCCTCATAGATAATAGAATTACAGATGAAAGTAAACTCACGACTCAGTTAGAGGAATGGGAAAAAAGAGAAGAACTCTTATGGAAGCAAAAATCTAGAATTCTATGGCTCAAATAAGGAGATCAAAACACAAATTTCTTCCACAAATATCTTATAGCCTGAAGATATCACAACTTTATTTCTTCCCTGAAATCAAATTCTAGAGCTATACTTGGGATGGCATGAACTCTATTTTTGTCGATCACTTTTCCAATATTTTTGTTGCTACTCCTCTTAACTCAACTTCTCAACAAAATGTTCTTCAAGCAATCCCTTCTCTTATCACTTTAGAGGAGAAATCTATTTTGACTGATCCTGTTAATATCAATGAGATTTAATAGGTAGTTTTTAAACTACAAAAA
Source organism: Wollemia nobilis (assembly GCA_028583015.1). Taxonomy (NCBI): domain Eukaryota; kingdom Viridiplantae; phylum Streptophyta; class Pinopsida; order Araucariales; family Araucariaceae; genus Wollemia; species Wollemia nobilis. Next base: position 6,487,927 of record JAQPPZ010016892.1, on the reverse strand, counting down.
GGGAAAACCCCAGGTCCTGATGGTTTTCCCATTGAGTTATACCAAGAGTTCTGGGATATCCTTCATGCTGATTTATTAGAGGTGGTGGAAGAAGCCAGGAACGCCAAAGAAATTTTTAAGGTTATCAATAAAACTTATATTACTTTTGTTCCAAAAGCTCAAGAGGTTGATCATATATCAGCTTTATACCTATTGCTTTATGTAATGTTCTTCTCAAAATCATTACTAAGATCATGGCAAAAATATTGAAGCCTCTTTTGCATAAGATTATTTTCAATGAACAAGGGGGTTATGTGAAAGGGCATCAAATAGTAGATGAGATAGTTCTTGCTCAGGAAGCCATCCATTCCATGGATATGCAAAATTATCCTTCCATGTTCATTCGGTTGGACTTATCCAAATCTTATGACAGAGTGGATTGGCACTTCCTTATCAAAGTTTTGAGGCAATTTGGTTTCTCTAAGGATTGGATGGATTGGATTATGGGATGTATCTCTCCAGTTTCCTACTTAGTTCTTATCAATTTTAGGCCTTCTCAGTTGTTCCCAGCTTCTAGAGGTATTAGGCAAGGTGATGTGCTATCCCCTTATTTATTCATCATTCTTGTTGAATTCTTGGGTAGGACTATAACCAAAAAGAGGGAAAACAAAACCCTTAAGGGAGTTACCATTGCTCATGGAGCTAGACCTATATCTCATATTCAATTTTTGTATGACTCTACTCTTTTAGGTAAAGCTACAATTAAGGAATATTCTAATATTAAGAAAATCATTAGCTATTTTTCTAAGGTTACTAGGTAGTTGATCAATGAAGACAAATCTAAAGTTATTTTCTTTCACTGCTCTACAAAAAAGGAATCCATGGTCTTGGATAAATTAAGATATAAGAAGACCTCCCTTCCGATCACTTATTTAGGTATTCCCATCAATATTCAAAGGTAGAAAATAAATATTGGAATTGGTTGTTGGACAAAGTCAAGAAGAAAATTGGAAAGTGGACCAATAGGTGGCTTTGTTCTGGGGATAGAATCACCTTGGTAAAATCAGTCCTTCGAGCTATTCCTATTTATGTTTCTTCCATTTTGAAGATACCAAAGGCTATTCTTCAAGAACTGGATCAAATCAGTCATCGATTCCTCTAGAGTGGTACTAAGGAGAAAAGAAAATGGGCCTTGGAAAAATCAGACACTTTATGTCTTCCTAATAAGGAAGGGGGGTTAGGATTCTTGTCTTCTATTAATAACAACAAAGCTTTAGCTGCTAAATTATATTTTGAGGATGTTGCATAACCCCAATGCTCTTTGGGCCAATAATATCCATGCTAAATATACTGAGAACAATAGTCCTAAAGACCTTGTTCGCTATCAACTTCCTACCAAAGGTTCTCCTATTTTAGAAGTTATTAATACTGGTGAGGATTTGATAAAGAAAAAATTACTTTGCATCATTCATAATGGTCAACAGGAAATTTTTTGGATAGATTCTTAGGATGGTCACAAGCCTTTGATAACCCAGTTTCCTGATTAGAGGCCTTGGATGGAGGAGCTTCACTGAGCTAACTGGATAAAGATGGCTAATTACTATAGGTACCATACTGGTAATTCAAAGGTTGGTAGATATTGGATCCTTATTGAGGACTGGCCTATTCAAATCCCAAAAAGGCAAAGACAAGATATCCAAGGCATCCTTCATATGAGATCCCTCTCTTGGTCCCATGAAAAATATTGTTTTGGATGGAACAACACTACTAAGGGTGAGTATTGAGTTGCTTAAGGTTATTTGACCTTATGCCATAATAATCCCAACCAATATTCTGACATCTTTTCTTAGTTTTAGGTTCAAAAGCTCTGGCCTAAGGTGAGGTTCTTTACTTGGCTTTTATTGCATCGTAGGGTGCTTACTGGTGAGTAACTTATAAAGCATGGTTTTCATGGCCCATTTGGATGTGAAATGTATGAAGAGAATGTAGAAACTCTCATCCATATTTTTATTAAGTGTACTTTAGCCTCTAAGCTATGGAGGAGAATGGCCACTTTACTTGGCTTACAATGGTCCAATTTTTTTACTTTTGAATAGCTTTGGAGGTATTGGCCTAAACAAGAGGGTGTTTATCACTTTATTAGGTAGTTAGTTTGTATGGGTTCTACCATTCTTCTTTGGAATATCTAGAATGAAAGGAATAGCCAAATTTTTAATCAAGATAGGAACGATTTTTAGTATATTTGGCAAAAGACCATAGCCAACTTAGTTTAATCAGTCCATCAACTACTTAATCACCCCCATAACAACCACCAAATATGGGATCAAGTGATGCAAATATTGAAGATTAAATCTTCTAAGGGCAAATAACTTAAAGAGAATGGGAGTATTTTTAAGATGGATAGGAAAAGAAATTGGCAGCCTTCTCCTAAGGATTTTGGAAATGTCAATATTAATGGAGCCTCTAGAAGGAACCTTGGAAAAGCTAGTGTGGGAGGAATTGGTAGAATTTCATATGGCTCCCTAGTTTTTACTTTTGCTAAAAATTTGGGTATTATTTCCAATAACCTTGCTAAGAAGTATGGTATCCTCAAAGGCCTTCAATAGGATACTAAGGTTGGATGAGACAAGATGTTAGTTGAGTCTGAGTCTCAACTCATGATTAATATTTTGAAGACTCCTTCTAAGAATGATAAGGTTGATAGGAGAATAAAAAGAATTATTGAGAAGATTCAATTAATCCAGATGGGATTTTTAAAAGTTGATTACAATCATGTGGTCAGAGATAAAAATAATACTGTTGATGCTTTATCTAATTAGGCTTTGGACAAAGGTGACCTTACTTGTTATAGCCACCCTCCTAGATGGTGGGATTTAAAAATTAGGGAAGCTCTTCTTTGTATCATTTCTTTGGATGGCTCCAATTCTGAAGGTACCTAGTTTCTTCTTGCTTTATTTTTGCTTCTTTTTTGTTTTATCAGGGTATTTTAGTCTCCTAGCTCAAACTTTTCTTTCTTTTGTTTCCTCTATTGATTCTTGCCTTAATAGTCTTTTGGTCTAGAAAGGTCCTTATTATGTTCAATTTTTTTCTATTTTATTTTTTATTTTTTATTTTTTGTTTAGTTTTTTGAGGTTTGTGTGTTGTTTTGTTTTGTTTTTTTTTTTCTTTGTGTTGTTCTTGTGTTTTTGTTGTTTTATATTTTTTGTTATTGGTCTTGTGTTTTTTTTGTTCTTGGTCTTGTGTTTCTATTTGTTTGTGTTAATTCGTGTTTTTGTGTGTGAGTGTTTTCTATGTTTTTTATTTTTGTTTATTGTCTGTTGTTGGTGGTTTTTTTTTTAATTTTTTTTAATTTTTTAGGTTTTGTTTTTTTTCCATGTTTTTTTTTGTTGTCTTTTTAGTGTTTTTTGTTTTTGTCATGTTTGTTTTTTATTTTGTTGTACTTGTATTTTTGCTATGTGGTTCGTGTTGTGTTTTTTTTTATCTTATTGTGTGTTTGGTTGTGCTTTATCTTTTTGACACACTCAAGGAACTTGTTTTTTATTTTATTTTATTATTTTTATTTTTATTTATCTATTTATTTTTTTTAATCTTATTGTGTGTTTGTTTTCTCCTTGAGTATGTCAAAGGTGGTAGGCCAGGTTCAAGCCTTGGGTGATTTTGGTAAAATGGATACCCCTACCTCCTTAGGTCTTACCCAAAAGTGGCATCCCTTCTAGGATACTTTCCACAAAACAAAAAATGGCTTGAAAATTGGTGGAGATGTTCCTCCAAATTTTAGCTCAATATGAGTTTGTATCAGTGGGATATGACCAAAATAAGTTTGGTTGTTTCCATGCAATTGTAGGACGCATGGTTTCAACTGTGTAACAGAAGATGGGGCGATTAGGAAACCAAATACTAGATGGTTATGATTGTGTAATCATGGATCAGACGGTTGAGGCTGAGTGGTATAATTCTTCAAAAAGTCACCAGGACATCAAATATCGGATATCCTCAAGATGCATGCAAAACCCTAGCATGGTTTCGATAGCATAGTGGTGTGTTTTCTTGACCTATTTTTTGATGGGGTGATGTTTCTTTTATAAGTAATTTTAGGGCTTTGGAGGGAAGGATAGGTGGTAGGCTAGGGTTGCCATGTGGTAGGGAGAGTTAGAGTGAGTCACTTAGAGTGCCTCACTTAACTGGGGAGATGTGGCAAGTGGATGAGTGCAACTGGAGTGCAATGTAGAAATTGAGTGAGTGCAAGTGAGGTGATGTGCTCAATGAGTAAGTGCAACTAGGATGATGTGGTTTGATGAGTGAGTGTAATTGGAATGATTTGTCTTGATGAGTGAGTGCAAGTGTAGTGATGTGTGGTGGTGGCTAGGATGCACGTCCCATGGGAGAAAAAGGTATCCTAGGTGGATTTTCTATATTTAATAAAATATAGAAAATATAATTATGTGCAGGATTTTATATTTCTAAGTGTGGACTTAGGCATATATTTTATTTTGTAAATTAATGTGGTGGAATGGAAGTGGTGTTTTTGTAAATATCTATATTTTAGTGTCTATAGATGCCCTTTTTTGTATAGTATTGTGTGAAAACATGATGTGGTGCAAAAACCAATAAAACCTATATTTATTAGATTTATGGACTCAAATATTATCAATGCATAAGAACGAGTTATTTTTGAAAATTTTTATTTGTTTGCTTATCCCCTCAATTGACGAATGGGTAAAGGATGAAACCCATGAGCCAATTGACCAAATGTGGATGATGAAAGGAGGTGGATGATTGAATGATGTGAATAATGGATGCAAATGTATAAAATTGTGATCAACTTGATGCCCCAAGTTTGGGATTATTCATGTTGTTTTGAATTTGCCTTTGGTTTTGATGATGTGTAAAATGCTATAGTAAAACCATTAATCATGTTTGTGAGTTGTAGGTCTTTACGACTGTTAGCTGCTCCTATGCAGTAGAACCAAAACATAGGAAATTTGATACTCAGGTGATTTTTAATTGTACTAAATGTTTATTTGATTATTTTCTACTTTTGTACCTAACAGAAAGGGCTTAAGTATAACCTTGATATCAGTAGCATAACAATGTGTTTTATCGACCTATTTTGTTTTATGGGGTGATGTTTCTTTTATAAGAAATTTCAAGGCTTTGGAGGGAATGATAGGTGGTGGGTTAGGGTTACCATGTGGTAGGGGAGTTAGAGTGTGTCACTTAGAGTATCTCACTTAACTAGGGAGATGTGGCAAGTGAGTGAGTGTAAGTGGAGTGCAATGTGGAGAATGAGTGAGTGCAAGTGAGGTGATGTACTCAATGAGTGAGTGCAACTAGGGTGATGTGGCTTGATGAGTGAGTGCAAGTGCAGTAATGTGTGATGGCGGCTAGGATGCACATCCCATGGGAGAACAAGGTATCCTAGGTGGATTTTCTAGATTTAATAAAATATAGAAAATATAATTATATGCAAGACTTTATATGTCTAAGTGTGGACTTAGGCATATATTTTATTCTATAAATTAATGTGGTGGAATTCAAGTGGTGTTTTTGTGAATGCATAGATTTTGATATCTACAGATGCTCCTTATGGTACTGCATTGTGTGAAAACATGATGCGATGCCAAAAAAAAATGACATCTATCTTTATTGGACTGATGGACTCAAATCTTCTCAATGCATAAGAAGAGTGATTTTTGAAAAATTGATTTGTTTGCTTATCCCCTCAATTTACGAATGGATAAAGGATGAAACCCACGAGCCAATTGACTAGATGATGAAATCAGGTGGATAATGTTGGACATTTTGATTAAATGAGTTCTCATTGATGCCAAGAGTCAGTTTCAGTGAGCAGTGCAAGAGGAAGAATGTATCAAGGCCAAAGGAAAAATATTATTATAATATTTTATTATAATATTCTAGTATAAGGTTGATTTGAATAAAATTAAAGACCATGAAGTGATCATTCTCCAATTTCTCTAAAAAACCCAAGAAGCAGATTTAAAAGGATAAGGTTTAAATTTTTTAAATTTAAATATTTTAACTAAAGTTAAAATTTAAATTTAAATAATAGTTTTGGTGCCAAAGTAAAAGGTTGTATGTTTAAATCAAATTTTAAATTTGATATTATCACTGACGTTTGAAAGCACATATGCAAGTGTGTATAAAAGGGGGGTTAAAATTTTAATTAACCCATACATACGAAATATTGCCCACATATGCTAAGTGTTCGAGCGCCATAGACGAAAGGATTTTTGCATGTGCTAAATCCACATTGGGTGGTGAAGAGAGAAGTCAAAGGGAGCACCGAAATTAATACCAAAGGTACTGGTAGTGCAGTTGGAAATAGAGGATAGCATTAAGTGTTTCAATAGGAAAGGAGTGCAGGGTTCGAACCCCACCGAGTTCACTTTTGCAAGGCAGTGAGGGCATTTTGATTTTTAAAAAGCATTAAACAAAGGGATAAAGGGAGGCTTGTGCCTTCCCTTCCCTGTGGAAGTGTCTAGCCCTTGTGGTGGGCTAGTGCCTCAATAAAGCACTCAGTTGGTAGAAAGTTTCATGTTCAAAATCCACTAAGGCCTTTTGGTAATGTTAAAGGTATGCGCTGATGTCATTTATATTGGTGTCTTGATTATTTTGGATGTGCTAAAGTTGAGAAAAATAAAATATTTTTGGTTATAAAGTTTAATTTTTTGCCTAAATTAATTTGCATATTTAGTATTTGTGGGAGATAAAAGGGTAGGCAAATATTATTTTGAAAGGTTAATTTTTGGAGGTTGATTAATTAAAGTTGGATATTATAAGGAGCAATTGAGTAATTATTTTTATGTTTGATTTGATGATTGTTAATTTCAAGAAGGAGTAATAATGTGTATTTGAGTTTGATTATTTTTGTAATTGAGAAATATTTTTGAGAGTGTTAGTGTGATATTTTGTCATCTAACCATTGAAATTGGCAAAGAAGAAAATTGTGATTGAGATAGGTTTTTAAGGGCACATCTACATAAAAAAAAGGTATGGGCAAATATTCCTAGTGAGTGATTGTTGAATGTTGTGAATGCTAAGTTGGAGTGAAAAGCATTATTGAGTTTGATTGTTGAAGGTTTTTTTGAGTGAGAGTTGATGATAAAAACCTAGTTTTATAAGAATTGTTGGAAATATTGAGTAAAGCTTTGATATGCTTGAGCTAGGGTTTGTGGAAAGAGCATGATTATCATTGTTATGTGAATTTGTGAAATATCATGAGTATCGTTGTTATGTGAGGATCAGTTGATAAGCATTGGTGTTAAAGTGATTGGTTGAGTGAAGAACTTGAACTAGGGTTTACAAAGATCATGAGTATCATTGTTATGTAAGATTGTTTGATAAGCATTGTTGAAAACATTTGAGTGAGTGTTCATATTTTTGGACTAGGGTTTGTGAGTAAGGATTATTTCATTGGTTGAGTAGAGTTGTGATTGAGCCTAGTCAAGTGGATGTGTTGAAGTGATAGTTCAAGTTCTGTGAAATAAATTGTTCCATGTTCTAAATTGATTTGAGAGAGAGGTTGAGTTTTTGTGAATGTGAAACATATTGAGTCTCTAACAATTATCTATATGTTTTTGTGGTAAAAATAAAGAGTGAAAGTGGTTGAACATTGTGGTAAATGTGAAGCATATTGAGTCTCTAACAATTCTCTATATATTTCTGTGAGATTGGACAAGTTCTAGTGAGGACTTGTTGAGCAGATTTGAGATAAGTATTTGAGAAGACTTGTGCATAGATTTGTGTGAGATTTTATGGAATATTGCAATACATATTAGATGATAGATATTGGGAACATATTGGAAAAGTTCTAGTGAGGACTTGTTGAGTATATTTGATGCAAGTCTTTGAGAAGACTTGTGGACAGATTGGTGTGAGCTTTTTATGGAAGATTAAAATATAGATTTGAGGATAGAAATTATTGAGTATATTGGAAAAGTTCTAGATAGGACTTGTGAATAGAGTAGTGTAAGATTTTTGGAAGCTTACAAGGAAAATTTGAGACAAGTCTTTGATAATACTTGTGAGCAGAGTTGATTGATTGATTTGTTCAAACCTTGAGTTAAGGTTTGGGGTAGATCCAACAAAGTTGATTTGTGATTGAGTCAAGATTTGTGTTAAGTCTTGAGGATAGATATTGAGGATATATTTGTGCTAGATCGAAGGACTATGTTTAGTGTATATTTGAGGATAGTGTTTTGTGCATATTTGAGAACAGGTTTGTGCCAGATGAGATATAGAGATTGAGCAAATTGGTGCTAGACCGAAGGACTGTATTTAGTGCAAATTTGAGATAGAGCTAAGAGCAAGCTTTGGATGTGACAGAGTATAGATGATGATAATATCTAGTGGTTATAGATCCATTAGCCAAGGCAATGAGGATAGGTCTTCTAAGTGAGGACATGAGTCTTTAGTGGATAGAGATCCATTAGCCAGTGTAGTGGAGGCAACAGTTCTTTTAGAAGATCACCAGTCAAAGCAGAGGAGAAAATATTTCTCCTATGGATAGAGATCCATGAACTTGATTAGGGTATTTGTGTCTCATTTGGAAAAATATCCATAAATATTGTAATAGGGAAGGATTCCAAAAGATATTTGTTGAGAAAATTTTAGTGAAATATTTTCTTCGTGGATTAGCCCACATTGGGTGAACCACGTTAAATTGGTGTCTCTATTGTGTGTGATGATTTGTGCATTGCTTTGGTTATTGCTATTTATATTGCCATTTATTATATTGTATGATACTATTTGGTAAAGAAAAGTAAAAAGTGATCTTATACTATTCACCCCTCCCCTCTCAGTATAAGATTGTGTTATTCAATTGGTATCAAAGTCGGTTCCTTCGAAAAATGTTTAACAACCTGCAGGAAGATATTACAAGAACACAAATGGAAAAGAAAGGCAAAAGTAGAACCATGAGACACAAGAAGAAAATAACACATAGGGTCATGAAAGAAAAGGAAGATGAATTCAATGTTGTTGTTTTGAGGGGAAGAATGGAAATAGATTCAAGAGATGAATCAAGCTATGGATAAAATGCCAGATTAATAAAGTTTTGTACCTAATTTAGGAAGACAGGTCATCTTGTAGGTTATTGTTAACAAGAAGGTGATGAATGTTTTGTTTGTGGTCAACTTGGTCATGATGCAGATTATTGCAATGGGTTTAGTAGTGATGAAGATGAAGATGATACTTTTAGAATTGAAGTCCTAGAGGATGGTTCAAAAAAGGATAACAAGGACAATCAAAACATGTATGAAGAAGAAACTCTACTTTGGATAATAGAAGAAATTGAAGACCAAAGAAAAGAGAAAATTTTAGAATAAAAAGAGGAAGCTACTCTTAAGTAACTTGTTGAGTTGAAAAAGGAGAACTTATAATTAAAGACTCAAATACAAGAAGATGAGATATGTAAGACAAAGCTTCTATAAGATCTCTCTGACTTGAAAGTTAAGGTTGAAAAGGCAAGGAGAGCTGAAAAAGATATGGTTGAGCAATCAAAGGTAAAAGAGCAAGAATGTAAAAGAATCAGTATTTATCTCAAAGAATTAAAAAGGGATAACTCAGGATTAAGGGTTCAAGCTCAAGAAGATGAGAAAGCAAAAGCAAAGTTTCTACAAGGGCTCACTAACTTCAAAATTAAGGTTGAAGAGGTAAGAAAAATGGAAGAAGGTATGGCTAAATAATTAAAGATAAAATATCTAGAATGTGAAAAATTAGAACATTAGATAGTTTCACTAAGAATGGAAGTAAAAGCCTCTAAGGATAAGATACACAAGTTTGAGAAAAATTCAAAAACTTTGGACAAGATTATCAATGCACAAAGATCATCAGTCATGAAAATATGACTTAGGTTTGAATAATAACAAGGGAAACATGAAGCAAAAATAGGAGAGTCAAGCTCAAGCACCAAAGAAGAAGAAGCTTCAATACAAGAGAGTAAAATAAATATTGATACATCTAAGAATAAGTTAGACAATCGAAATTTCAACAAGGAAATGAACAATGCAAAAATAAGAAATAAATGGAACAAGAAACAACACAGGGAATAAGAGACTAAGAGACCAATGGGGTAAAGACAAGGTTTATTCAATGGATGATGCTTCTCATGTCATAGGTTTGGGAACAAGGCTACACAATGCAGGACACATTAAAGTATGGAATATGGAAGTTTTAAAAATAGGCAGTTTTTCATGGGCATTGCTACTCTTGTAATCAGCTTGGTCACAAGGTAATGAATTGCAAGATTAATGACAAGAAATGATATGACTTCACTAGGAGGAACTTCAAGAAATTTTTACCTCCAAGAAATCACAAAATTCAATGTTATAAGTGCAATAATGTTGGGCATGTAGCAAGGTGGTGTAGAAAAGAATTTCTAGAACTTCAAAGGACATGCAAGAAAGAGGATTCTCAAAAGGTTCAAAAAGGTATGGCTACAAAGGTATGGAAGAGAGTTGACAAAGGTAAATATTAGTGCTTATTGGGAGTAGAGATACTCCCACCATAGAATTAACCACCTCAAGAGGAGGTGGGTGAGGGGCTAAGCTAAGAGACTCATTCTTAGCTTCGAGCCCCAAAGGTGACCCTTTGCCATTAATGTATAATGGGAAGAGATTTGAGTAAGGGGGAGATATTTGAGTTAGAAGGAAAGAATTGAGTCAGGAGGAGCAGTTTCCCAAGGGGAGCAAAATAGAAAAAGGTTAAGGAAATTTGAAAAGATAATTGGATTGCCATTAATGACAAAGGGGGAGATTGTTGGACATTTTGATTAAATGAGTTGTCATTGATGTCAAGAGTTGAGTTGTCATTGATGTCAAGAGTCAGTTTCAATGAGTAGTGCAAGAGGAAGAATGTATCAAGGCCAAAGAAAAAAATATTATTATAATATTCTAGTTAAAGGTTGATTTGAATAAAATTAAAGACCATGAAGTGATAATTCTCCAAATTCTCTAAAAAACCTAGGAAGCAGATTTAAAAGGATAAGGTTTAAATTATTTAAATTTAAATATTTTAACTAAAGTTAAAATTTAAATTTAAATATTTTAACTAAAGTTAAAATTTAAATTTAAATTATAGTTTTGGAACCAAAGTAAAAGGGTATATGTTTAAATCAAGTTTTAAATTTGATATTATCACTGAAGTTTGAAAGCGCATATGTAAGTGTGTATAAAAGTGGGGTTAAAATTTTAAATAACCCATCCATACGAAATATTTCCCACGTATGTTAAGTGTTCGAGCACCAAATATGAAAGGATTTTTGAATGTGCTAAATCCACATTGGGTGGTGAAGAGACAAGTCGAAGGGAGTGCCAAAATTAGTACCAAAGGTGCTGGTGGTGCATTTTGTGATAGGGGATAGCACTAAGTATTTCGACAGGAAAGGAGTGTAGGGTTCAAACCCCGTCGAGTTTGGCTTTTCAAGGCAGTGAAGGCATTTTAGTTTTTGAATAGTTCTAAACGAAGGGATAAATGGAGGCTTGAGCCTTCCCTTCCTCGTGGAAGTGCCTATCCCACGAGGTGGGCTAGCACCTAGATAAGGTGCTTGAATGAGAGTAGGTTTAATGTTCAAAATCCACTAAGGCATTTTGCTAGTGTTAAAGGTATGCATTGATGTCATTTATCTTGGTCACTTGATTATTTTAGATGTACTAAGGTTGAGAAAAAAAAATGGTTATAAAGTTTAATTTTTTGCCTAAATTAATTTGGATATTTAGTATTTGTTGGAGATAAAAGGGTAGGCAAATATTATTTTGAAAGGTTAATTTTTGGATGTAGATTAATTTAAGTTGGAGAATATAAGGAGAAATTGAGTAATTATTTTTATGTGTGATTTGATGATTTCTAATTTCAAGGAGTAATAAGGTGTATTTGAGTTTGATTATTTTTGTAATTGAGAAATATTTTTGAGAGAGTGTTAGTGTGATATTTTGTCATCTAACCATTGAAATTGACAAAGAATAAAATTGTGATTGATATAGGATTTTAAGGACACTTCTACATCAAACAAAAAGGTATGGGCACATATTCCTAGTGAGTGATTTTTGAATAATGTGAATGCTAATTTGGAGTGAAAATGATTGTTTGACAAGCATTGTTGAGTTTGATTGTTGAAGGTTTTTCTGAGTGAGATTTGATGATAAAAACCTTGTTTTATAAGCATTGTTAGAAATATTGAGTAAAGATTTCATATTATTGAGCTAGGGTTTGTGCAAAGAACATGAGTATAATTGCTATGTAGAGTTTATGCAAAGAACATGAGTATTATTGTTATGTGAGGATTACCTTATAAGAATTGTTGTTGAAGTTATTGATTGAGTGAGGAACTTGAATTAGGGTTTGAAAAGATCATGAGTATCATTGTTATGTGAAATTGTTTGACAAGCATTCTTGGAAATAAGTGAGTGAGTGTTCATATGCTTGGACTAGGGTTTGTGAGCAAGGATTAATTTATCAAGTGATTGGTTGATTAGAGTTGGTTGAGCCTAGTCAAATGGATGTGTTGATGTGATAGTTCAAGTTCTATGAAATAAATTGTTCTATATTCTAAATTAATTTGAGAAAGAGGTTGAGTGTTTGTGAATGTGAAACATATTGAATATCTAACCATTCTCTATATTTTTCTATGGTAAAAAGAAAGAGTGAAAGTGATTGAGCATTGTGGTGAATTTCAATAATATTGAGTCTCTAACAATTCTCTATATGTTTCTATGAGATTGGACAAGTTCTAGTGAGGACTTGTTGAGCATATTTGAGGAAAGTCTTTGAGAAGACTTGTGGATATATTTGTGTCAGATTTTGTGGAAGCTTACAATATAAATTAGAGGATAGATATTGATAATAGATTGGACAAGTTCTAGTGAGGACTTGTTGAGCATATTTGAAGTAAATCTTTGAGAAGACTTTTGGACAAATTGGTGTGAGATTTTTGTGGAAGCTTACAATACAAATTTGAGGATAGAAATTATTGAGCATATTGGACAAGCTATAGAGAGGACTTGTGGATAGATTAGTTTAATTTTTTTGGAAGCTTACAAGGTAGATTTGAAAAAAATATTTGAGAAGGCTTGTGAGTAGAGTTGATTGATTTATTTGTTCAAACCTTGAGTTAAGATTTGGGGAAGATCCAACAAGAGTTGACTTGTGATTGATTCAAGCTTTGTGTTAAGTATTGAGGATAGATATTGAGGATAGATTTGTGCTAGACCGAAGGACTATGTTTAGTGTAGATTTAAGGACAAATTTTGGTGTTGATTTGAGAATAGGTTTGTTCCAGACCAGAGATAGAGATTGAGGAGATTTGTGCTAGATCAAAGGACTGTGTTTAGTGTAAATTTGAGATAGAGCTAATATCAAGCTTTGGAGGTGATAGAGTATAGAGGATGCCAATATCCAATGGATAGAGATCCATTAGTCAGGGTAGTGATGACATGAGTCTTCAATGGATAGACATCCATTAGCCAGTGTAGTGGAGACATCAGTTCTTCTAGAAGATCACCAGCTAGAGCATAGGAGAAAGGAGTTATCCTATGGATAGAGATCCACAAAATTGATTAGGGGATTGGTGTCTCATTTGGATAGAGGTTCACAAGAATTATAATAGGGAAGGATTCCCAAAGATATTTATTGAGAAAATTTTAGTGAAATATTTTCTTCGTGGAGTAGCCCACATTGGGTGAACCACGTTAAATTGGTGTCTCTATTGTGTGTTATTATTTATGCATTGCTTTGATTATTGCTATTGATATTACCATTGATTATATTAGATAATACTATTTGGGAAAGAAAAGTAAAAATGATCTTATACTGTTCACCCCCCTCTCAGTATAAGCTTGTGTTCTTCAGATGATTGAATGATGTGAATAATGGATGCAAAAGTATGACATTGTGATCAACTTGATACCCCAAGTTTGGGATTGTTCGTGTTGTTTTGAATTTACCTTTAATTTTTATGATGTGTAAAATTATACAATAAAACCATTAACCATATTTGTGAGTTCTAGGTCCCTGCGACTATTAGTTGCTCTTATGCATTGAAACCAATGCATGGGGAATTCAATACTCAAGTGTTTTTTGATTATACCAAATTTTGATTTGATTTTTTTCCACTTTTGTACCCAATAGAAAGGGCTTAAGGATAACCTTGATTTTTGCAGTGTACCAATGTGTTTTCTTGACCTATTTTGTTTGATGGGGTGATGTTTCTTTTATAAGAAATTTCAGGGTTTTGGAGGGAAGGATAGGTGGCAGGCTAGGGTTGCCATTTGTTAGGGAGAGTTAGAGTGAGTCACTTAGAGTACCTCACTTAATTGGAGATATATAACAAGTGGGTAAGTGCAAGTGGAGTGCAATGTGTAGAATGAGTGAGTGCAAGTGAGGTGATATGTTCAATGAGTGAGCGCAATTGGTATGATGTGGCTTGATGAGTGAGTGCAAGTGTAGTGATGTATGGTGGTGGCTAGGATGCACATCCCATGGGAAAAAAAGGTATCCTAGGTAGATTTTATAGATTTAATAAAATCTAGAAAATATAATTATGTGTAGGATTTTATGTCTAAGTTTGGACTTAGGCATATATTTTATTATGTAAATTAATGTGCTGAGATGCATGCGATGTTTTTGTGAATTCCTAGGTTTTGGTGTCTACATGTTTAATGGGTTGCCTATCATAAATGGATCAGACATTACCATTGTGACTTGGTCTTGGTTTTTTTTAATGTTTTTATCATATAACCTCATTATGTGGAATATCTACATAAAAATAAAGCATAAAAAGTAGTGAAAGAAAATTAAACTCATGCAATAATATCAGTTTTAAACAACTTAAATAAATAAAATACAATAAATTCCTAAATTTAGGCCCTCATTCTAGTGCCAAAATTATTGAGTGATAATTTTTCCCAATTGCAAAACCACCATCACAGTCAGGGTATTGTTAGAAAACCCTCTCTTACAAAGAAATTCAAAATTTCTCCAAGGTTCTTATTTGATTTATGTGTGTTTGAATGCTTGTGAAAATATCAAAATGTATAAAATACCTTAGAGGTGCAAGTGATTGTTAACAAGGGGCCTGTGGTTTGGTATTACTTTGATTTGCTATGCTCTTTATTGTTCATGAAATTTGAAAAAGAAAAAAAAATGTGATGTGATTGGTCCTCATATGACCATCTTGGAACAATTATTTAATTCATTTTATCTCAAAGTATTTTAAGTAGATTTTATCTTTTTTGTTAAGCAGATTTTTAATAAATTATTATTTATTTTTTAAGCTTTTCTTTGAGCATGAAAGAAAAGTTTAAAATCTAAATTTGAAATGTGAATCAAGAATGGTGATTTACTTCATTTTATCTTGCTTGGTGAATGGATTTAATCTTGCTTTGTTAACAATTTTTATCTTCTTTTGTTAAACTTTGTTTGAGCATGAAATAAAATGACTAAATCTAATTTTGAATGTGAATCCCAGAACAGTGATTTAGTTTATTTTATCTTGTTTTGTGAAACATATTTTATCTTGTTTTATTAACAAATTTTTATCTTGGTTTGTTAACAAATTTTTATCTTGCTTTGTTAAACAAATTTTTAAATAATAAAACCTATGGAGTGCAAGAATATTTTTTCGAACCTTAAAAAAATGCCTTAATAAATGTGTCCAAATAATTTAACGAGTTAGCCTTAAAAATAAAATGGATGCTCTAATTAATTCAAAACCCCCATTGTTGATTTTTTTGTGCAACACAATGTAAAATTTTAGGGCTTTGAGTGCTTGATGAAAATTTAAAGAAAATAAAATGGAAAAAAATGACAAAATATAGGTTTAGAAAAAAAATCTGAAATTATATGAAACAAAGTGCGGAAAAACGATCAAAGAGAGCTATGGTAAATTAATTTCTTCTATTTTGCAAAAAGGGAAGATTGTGAATGTTAAAAAAAAACTAGGTTAGAACTGCATCCACATAATCTAAATCTGTTTAAGTGCAAGAGTCTAAGAAATAAAAGCATGAATTAAAAAACATTAAATTATGCTACCATATCCATGCATAAAACATCATCAAATAAACTCAATACATGTAGGGGAAAAATCTGCAATAAAACATGTATTCAAAACCTTCTTTGGCTGCATACAAGGTGAGAAGAAATTTGATTTGCAATAGCTTGAGAGCCTTCCAATCCCTCTTCACACCTCCCTATTCCAAAAAAAAATCCAGCCCTTCTTCATGAGCTTGCATGGCTTTTTAAAATTTCTTAACAATAAAATAAAATCTTTGTTTCCCTCTTCCTCTTGTTTGGTTGGAATTCTTTCTACGATGTGGCATGTGGTAAAAAATATATTCATATTCTCATAACTATTACCAGTTGGTACTTACATTTACATTGACTCATCATTTCTATTGGTAACGTTCTTTCTTTTAGAGTGCTACTACTTTTTTGTTTTTTAGTAGTAGCATTTTAACATTACACTTTGACTCCTTTATCTTCCTCAAACTTGTAATTGCCATGTAATCATTTCTATTGGTAACATTTTTTCTTTTAGAGTGTTGCCACGTTTTTTTTTTCTTTTTTAGTAGTAGCCTGCAATAAAGAACACATAAATTAAACTTTCCAAAATAAAAACATTAATAAAATTAAATTAAAACAAAACTATAGATAAAATTAAATTAAACTTTCCCAAAAAAAAACCATTAATGAAATTAAATTAAAATTTCCAAAAAAATACATTTATGGCTTTATTTTGATATATATGTATATATATTATTATTATTTTTATTTTATTTTTGTTTTATTTTCATGATTTTTTTTTTCTTTTATCTTTTATTTTTTATTTATTTTTATTAATGCATGGGTAATGACTAGATTGGATTCAGGAATAATTTAATATAAAATATTAAATTAATCCTAAACAAAGTTCAAATCTGCTAGATAAATATTAGGAGAATGCACCATATGGTAAAGCAAGAGTGACACTAATATTGATATTCAAAATGGGATGACTATAGTGGTAAAACATGAGGTCAACTAAATGAGATCAAGCACAAAAATATCCACTACTAAGACCATGGTAAACTCCAACAATTATTCAATGCAAGCCAAAAATCCATATAAACATCAAAATTTAAAGTGGGTCCCCAAAATTGGGGCATGTTGTGCGATGGCCGCAACAGAATCTTTAGGCTTCCAAAAGGTTGTTATAGAGGGGGAATATTTGAATATTATTAACTCAATTAAGTCTCAGAGTCCTTCCAATTGGATGATAGATAATATCATTAACGAAGCCTCTAGAATTATCCTTTCCAGATTTGTGGTCCAAATACAATATTTTTTTTCTGTGAATGGAACAAAGCAACGAACTTGATGGTAAATTTGGAAATTTCTCAATAGGGCCTGAAGGTGTGGACATCCATTTTTTTTCAAAGTCTTCAAAACTTGATTGCTAATGATCACAGGTTGTAGTTGGTTTTCATTATTTGAGGGATCGAGAAGTCATGTTTGTTGGGATTTCATCTCCCTTCTCGAGTTGATCCACCTCTTTTTTTGCATATCCCTCCTCTGTATTAGGTGAATCCAGGCATGAATTCACGGTAACAGTGGCCTACTTTGGTTTTTGTCTCTATCTATAGGTGATGGCAAAATAGCTCCATCTCACTCTTTTTTTGAGACTAGTAGTTGGGGCCTTTTGATAGTTGAAGTGTTTCCTTGGGAAACTTTATGCTGACTACCTAAATGGGCCCATTGAGCTGTAGCGGTTCGTGGTAGTCCCAAAATTCTATTTTTATTATAAGTTTTTTGGGTCATGTGAAGGATGGTGGCTCTTTTATTCTGCTATGGCTTTCTAGGAGAAGTTGTTTCATTTCCCCTATTAGCTGTGTGATTGATGCTTTTAGTCCTGAGGGTATAGTAGTTTTGTGGGGACCCTAGAACTATGATTGTTTGTTATTTACATCTTTTAGTCATCTTCATTTTCTATGGTCCTACATTTTCAATCCTCTCTTCATCACCTCATTGAAGTTGTGCACCTGTAAATCTAGGGCTCATGGGAGGGGTGCTATGGTTTTAAAAGGCTTTGTGCCTATCCAAAAAAGTGATGTGTGTGGTGGATTGCTATGGCTCATAAGAAATATTTGAGAATCCCTATGGAACCAACTATGTTTGATGTTGACGATAAAGTAAGGAAAATATTGTGAAAGGGAGCCCTTCTAGAGTTTCTTCTCTCCTTTCATGGCTACCATAGGATCATTTCTAGGACCCTCACCCACTCTTAGAGAAGAGGTTATGTTCAAGTCAGAGGTATTATATTTGAATTATATGTAGACCTCCTATCCAGGGTGACTAGTTTACCAAATGATGGTGAGTGCTATAAGCATCCAAAGCATTCTCTCAAGTGGGAATATGGATTGTTGATGTTTGGAAATATCTATCAAAGTTGTCAAATGGTTATGATGCAAAAGATTTGGTGGCTTCATGGAACCATGTTCTCTCTGTGATAATGAACTATTTTATGTTGGATTTGAGCAAGGATGTGATCTAGATATATCACATGATGTTTCTCAATTAGATCAGGTGTAAGTGGATCATAAATATGTCAGCCTTCCTATTTCAATCCTTTAAGAATTAATTTTGTGGAGTTAAAATATAGAGGGGGTTGGATTCGATCCATCAAGGATTGATTTTTTTGACTTATGAGTATGTGGTAAAGTCTAGAGGAATTGTGGTTAAAGAAGCCTTTAGGAAAATTGATTTATTTAAAAATCCTTCCTTCTTTGGAGTCCTCCTTGAATCATAGGAGAATTAAGAATCGGATGATGGAGAATTATCACCCTTGCCCTCTAATTTGAAAGTAAAGGGCTTAGAATCAAAGAAATATCTAAGTACCCTAGGTACTCCTAATCTTTGTAGTGCACGAAGTTTTATCTGACTTACTACGAAGACTGAAAAATCTTTATTTCACCTATGTTGATTGTCTCTTCTAAATCGAAGGATGGTTCCTCTACCCACAATATTACCAAAGGTTATCTAGTGTAAAAAAGTGCTCACATTCATGTTGAGCCTTCAATATCTTTCCCTCCAAGTTCTTGATCAATTTTAGATACGCTCAATATAAAACATTAGGCCCTTTTGGGATCAATCCAAGTGGTTGTTACTTTTGTCAATGAGATCAGGGATATTGTTAAGAGTTAGATGGAGACTTCAACCCCATAGTGGTCTGGTGGCTTGAGTTCTTGTTCTAAGGTCTGGTTCATCCTTTAAGTGTTGTGTTTTGTTTTGGTGTCTTGCCAGGTGTTTTCCCATTTTATTTTGGTTTGGATACCTCAAGTAGTGCTGCTCCCCTTTGGTATGGGTTTGGTTTTTGAGTTGGATGTAAATTTTTCTTATGCTCTTTATTTGCTTGACTTGTATTAGATTTGGAGACCCTATCAAAACCCCTTTTTATTTAATAAAAAATATTAAAAAACATTCAAATACATATATAGAACACAACAACACCATTCATTATAAGAACCAAAACTAATGCAAATATTATAGAAAATAAATATTTATTATGCAAAATATAAATTCCCATGAGGTCAAGTACAAATGGTATGATAGATCGAGAGCCATCGATAAAAAGATAATAGATATAACCAAAGTGACAACTATACATGATTTATAATATATAGCCACCTAAAGTTGATCTATGAATATACAAGAATATCACCATGAGATGAATATTTAATTTATTATGTTTAGTACAAGGTGATTGATAAGGTTGATATATTATTTGTCACTAACATAAAATAGTTCACTAAATTTCCTATAGTTCTTATTTTGGGTATGATTCATAAGAAAAATATGATTCATATAAGTCTCAATGTTTACCCCCTATTCATGTCTCAATTCACATTAAAATGTTACACAAGATCATTACAAAAACACAAGATACTAAAATTATACATATGAAATAATTACTTTTACTATTTGCTTTTGTGTTATTTCAGCTTTTGTCTTTTTAACCAAAACATTATTTAACAATATTCTTTTAGCTCATCATTCATATTTTATAAATAAAATATTTATATCACTTGATAAAGTTCTATGAGTCACCAAATCATGATTCTTCTTATCAAATTTGAGAAAAATTGAAGTGTCATTATGTTCATCATTCTATCTCCTTGATCTACATGGATAACTAGCTACTTCAACCATTAAGTGCAATGTTGAATGATGTTAAATACAAGGCTTACTCTATGTTTTTTCATGGATTAACTATATTAATATCCATATACCGAGGATATGTCCTATGATAATTTCATCTTTTTGATGATTATCTTCACCTTTATCTTAATTTCCACCTTCATTACAAATCCTAAAGTATATACAACTTTCTAATTCTAACAATGATGTTCATAATATTGGGTCAAATCTAAAACCGCTTTAGTCAATTTATTACTCTACTCATTAATATTTCTATGTTAATAAACAACTCATTCTTCTCAAACTCAAAATATTGACTCTTCATATTTTGTATTTCTTTTCATGGAAATAACTTTTTCTAATCAACTTCATCTTCATATTTTATAATTTGTGTCCTCATTTTTTATTTTTATTTTTTATAGTTAAATTCAACAATTCTAATTCAACTCATACCCAATACTAAGTTGATTATCAAATATCATGACTTTTAAAAATATTTTAGGAGGATAAATTATTCAACATGGTTCATAAATATACTCATTTTAAATGATTTTATTTCAACATTCATGAGATAAAATAAGTACAATTATTACCTTTTGACTCATGTTACTCAAGAGCACATCTTAAAAATTTAATGTCTATAAATGACTTACTGAATTCAAGATGCACTATTTGTCTATATATCTCTCTAAATATATAATTTTAAATATGATATATAATATTTTTAGAAAACAACATACCAGCAACGTTTTGCATGTCGTATTTTAATTATATTGGAAAAAATTAAAAAATGGGTGCCTTAGTTTTCAAGATATTTGGAACACTTTACCTTTGTTCTTCAAAATTGCAAGAATTGATGTTGGTTAAAATTTTTGATCCTTTGTAGCATGCCTTTTACTTGTTTTTCTCATTTTCATTCTATCATATAAAAACTAAAACTTTAATGTTATAGCTTTGCAAATACTAATGATGATAATAGTGTCACCCTTCTAATTAAGCTTTTGTATAAGATGCAAACTAAATGACCAAAGCTCATAAATTAATTGAAAATACATTATCACTATTGTTGTCCTTGTACTTGCTTCTTAGAAGTTAGTGAACATTATTACACAAAACTATAATTTACTAATGAAGTATAAGCACATGACAACTCATTTTCTATGATCATACTTTAAGAAAATTTATTTGACCATTGTAACCTTTTTTTCCCATAAATTCACCAAAGCATAAATATCTTGGAACAAGCATCTTCTTAATAAATTTAAAATATGTATTTCTAAGCGGAAATGTTTCAAATTTTGGCATGGGTGTATCATAGAATACTATTGTGTCTTGGACATTTGAAATCAAAATTTATGTTACTTGTAATACCTTACCCCCCATTGTAATTTGGGTGTCGATATTGTAATGTAATTGCATGCTAATTGTTTGGTTGATTTATGCATTTAGGGATTATTTGATGATAGAATTGATGGATTTTAATTATTGCTTTTATTTATTTTAGTAAAAGTTATTAATTAAAATGTTACAATCTCATGGGGGCACCTTACTTTTTTTTCCATTGAATATAGGATTCTATAATTTTTTGTCTAATGCTTGACTGAAGTCTTATCCTCTTATTTTTTATCTAAAATAACAACCATTAGCTTAGGTCTGATTGGATTATAGAGGTTCAAATGTATATTTTTATATTAATATGAGCAACAATTTTAGATCTTTGATTTATAAAACAATTTGGTTGTGGTCAAGAACCTCAAAAAAACAATGAATGTTCCCCAATACGTGCTTCAAAAGTTATATATTTTTTTACACAAAAGAATGAGTTGGCTTTGAATCTATCAAAATATGATGGATGCTATATCAAGTTAAGATATAATGCTTTAGAGCAATCAAGTTCTCTACTCCCAGGCATTTCCTTTAAAATAATGTTTGGTCACATGATACCTACCCTAAGTCCTCAACATTCCTATGGATAGTAATCCAAAAGAATTTTTTAGACATGTCAATTTGCAAGGCAAAAGATATCATGGACCTTTAATGCGTGCCTTGAATATATTTTAATTTATATATTAATTATGCCCTTGATTTTTTCTTTTATATTATTTACTATTTTAATTTTAATATTTTATTTCTTAAAGCAATCTTGAAATGGATTCTAATAAATACACATTCAATTTAAAAGATAATAATTTATTTCATATATCAATCTCTTTCAAAGAATTTAAATTTTAAATCCTCCAAAAAGAAGATTATTTGCATATAAAACTCTTTTAATATTAAGAAATAAATCCATCCATATTATATCATAGTCATGTTACCATGGTATTTCAATAAACAACATAGTGGTTTTTTTTTTTTTTTTTTGGTGGTGGCCACAAGGGGTAAACAGACTGTGACCACGAGGGAACCATTACATAACATATCCGCAACATGTGAGGCAAGAGATTTGAACCTGGGCCTCTCAGCAACTAGAAAGGTTTAACTACCCACTTGCTCTCCAACTCCTCTACATGGGCGGATAAACAACATAGTGGTATTACAATAGTTATACTTTTAACAATTATGCATATATAGCATGACAATATTTGAGCTTGTCTCCATATTGAAATTCAATGTATTTAACCACATTAAATCATGTCATTTGATAAATTATATACTTTTATTTAATATAAATATTATTTGAAATAAAATACAATTTGAATTTTCATAAGTAACAAAAAACCTAGAGACCACACTTTTCATTAAATAGATTCTAAGAGTATTGATAAAAGAAAACTAAATGAAATTGAGGTATTCTAGTCGTAGAAATGACCCAAGAGGAGATAATCCCTATGATAGGTTCAAAATAATGTTGGATTCATTTTAGTTCTATACCAATCCATAAATATTGTAAATGGTCCATGCTCTAGTCATACGTTAATTTTCCCTTTCTTATGTTGAACCTTAACTTTTAATACTAAGTGAAGTGTATTTCTCCTTCTTCCGTGGCACTAGAATGAAGTTACCTAGTTCCACCATTAAGGGTTAAATGTTTTTGGTATTCAATATGCAAAAAAATTATAGATCCATTAGTCAATATATATCATTTGACAAATTTCCAAAATTATGAAATAACTTAAGGACACATATAATAGAATTCAAGTTTTATTTAATCCTAACATAGGCTTTGTAAAAAGATCTATAAAATCATCTAAGTTGATTACCAAATGATCCCATAAATCAATGATATTAGGGTGCATGAGAATCTCATACAAAATTACTACCTTGGAAAAGAGTTGATTGCTTTTACCTAAACTAGTACACCCCTCAATACTTTTGTGTCCCTTTTGATCTCATTAACTTGATCTCAAATCAAATGTTGGATCAACATAACCTATGGAGTTTGTACATATAAAGCATCAAGATACTACTTGAAAGTTTCATTCCTTGCCACCTTTATGAATAATTTATTGAAGAATGAAAAAAATGAAGGTGGATGTTAGAGTAAATCTTACAAGATTCTGTCCCAACATCAATACTAGATCTATTTAAATAAGAAAAACATATCCTATTCCAAATAAATTTTAAAAAAACATGCAACAAATATTTAGGTAACATTAAAAGTCTTGTAACAAGAATAAATATTTATCCAACTTTACCAGGAAATATTATGGAGAAAAGGCCTTGAATATATTTCAAAATAATTATGTTATTCTAATAATTCCTAAATATATGCCTCAAATATTTATATTTATTGTAGAAGATATAAGTAGGGAATATAGTCCCAAATTTTTGATGTGGACTCAAGATGACAACTTTAAATGAAGGGCACACAATACAAGTAATTGAGTTACATAGTTAGACTTGTCCTTTAAAGTCCTAGTAGAAATAAACCTCTAGTGGATAGGTGAACCCACCATGGATACTCCTATATCCACTACTCACATAATTAGTTTTACATGAGAGTGCTAGGGTATACATTAACACAGATGCCATCATATCCATTAATCACACATGTCCTTTTGTATAAGAGTGTTAGGTTCTACCCTTTAGAGCTAGCACTCCTAATTACTTTAGGCTAGCTCACATCCTTTACAATCAATAAACAGGAATTTTCTAATATTCATACCTCACATAATTTATTCTATGCATATAAAATTAGCACCTCAACTATCTTTCTCACCTTAAATATGAGCTAGTAGAACTATTATTTAAGTGCTTGCAAGATCAATCATTACATTTCCTAAGATTACTTATGGTATTAACACCCTTAAAACTATTGTCAAACCACCATGAAAGGAAATCTTGAGAAACCCTTGAACAAAACTAGAAAATTTAATAATCATTACAATAACCTTAACCTTTTAATTCTCTTTATTAATTATGTCAATTAAACCTACCTTCACATTATATAAGACCGCATAACATATCATCGTCGTGCTTCAAACCATACATAGGTCATAGCAAAGAAATTCCTAAAATTACAGTCTAATATTTAGCCATAGATAACACCTGTTGTGGCTGATCCACAACACATCCCAAAAATTGGGGACCCCCATTTTTTGCCCACTTTCAAAGAAGATTGCAGTGGCCCAGATGTTAAAAGAGCAAAGAAAAGCAGAAATGATAAGTTGTCACGATATCACGACATGTTGCTCCGTCGCGACCAGAAATGAAAAGTTGTCGCGATATCGCGACATGTTGCTCCGTCGCGACAAGAAATGAAA
Organism: Wollemia nobilis; assembly: GCA_028583015.1. Classification (NCBI taxonomy): domain Eukaryota; kingdom Viridiplantae; phylum Streptophyta; class Pinopsida; order Araucariales; family Araucariaceae; genus Wollemia; species Wollemia nobilis. Next base: position 6,463,055 of record JAQPPZ010016892.1, on the reverse strand, counting down.
AGTTGTCGCGATATCGCGACATGTTGCATTTTTGTGGCTTAGACAAAACAAGTACAATGAAACAAATAAGTGTTGGAATTTTGCGACATGTCGCGTTTTCACGGCTAAGAGCAACAGGATGCAGCATAAAGTGAAAAACGTCGCGATATCGTGACATGTCATGAAATCACGGTTCATAGAGGAGAGAGAAAGACAAAGTAAAAAATGTCGTGATATCGCGACACGTCTTGTTTTTGCAATACAGGTAGAGGAGCAAAGCCACAGGTATAAAATTGTCACGATATCACGACATGCTATTTTTTGTCGTGATTCATGAAGGGCCATTACAGAACATGTAGGGAAACGCTGAACACATGGCGTAAAGGTGTAAGGGTTATAGGAAGGCTATAGTTAGCAAAGAAGATCAAATGTTTCGACACTCGAACAACAACCAAAAATAATGAAAATTTGGGGAAGACGAAATGAAAATATCTGGGAAATGAAACGAAGCGTCATAGAGCGAAATAGAGAGCCGCACCAGAGGGTTTAAAAGTAGAAGCACAGATTGGTACAAGGGTTAGAAACCGCTGCAAGCAGGGTTGTAGAGCTGAAGGTGAGATAGCCATTCTGGGCCTATTTTGGAGTGTTTTTCTTCCCCTTTTTTTGGTTTTGAGAAAACTAGAGACTTTTGTTATTGTAAAATGATCAATTTTTAATACAAAAAATTCAGAGAGTTGCACCTCATTGACAAGAAAGGAGTTATTTTTTGCATGCAAGATTTAATGTCTATTTTTCCCCTTTTTAGATTTTAGGCTTATAGGTGGAGTTTAATGCAAGTTATCTTGGTTGCTCCAAGCGAATGTCTAAATCTGAAAACCCCATTCAAAACCCTAGGAACTAGCACTTAGCTTATTAGGATTGTGCATGTTTTGTAGGTCCAATAGGTTAGGTTGTATGCAGGAAACCTCATATCTTCGGTTTTGTCAAATAGGATAGCATCATACTGAATGCATTTTTCATTTTTATTTTCATTTTTTGCACTTTATTGTTTCAGAAAGTTCAATTTTCTTTTAATTCTCAGGCATTAAAATAAAAAAATTAAAAAACTTCAAAATCCAAAAATAGTTCCACCATTGCGTATGTAATACTGCAGATTTCAAATACGCATTTTAAAATTTCATTTTCGGAGTTGTTTAAATTTCACCAAAGCTGCTATTTTGTTGCAGACTTTAAAAATCCGAAAATAGAAAATTTCCATTTCAAGGCCAAAATTTCATTTTTAGTTTTGTTTTTCATTCATGAGCCAATGATGACATTCCCTTCATGAAAATTCCAATTTCATTGAAGGAGTTATGTTTTATGGCATTTCATCAATTTCCATTTTGAAGTTACAACGTGGTCATATAAGGGCCAGATCACATTTGCTTTATTTGGGTTCAATGAACAATCATTAAAGTTTCACAGTAAAATAAACCAACATTGCCCATTGTTTTCAGTTACTTGCAACCACTAAGGTGTTCCAAGCATTTAAATTGAATATCTTTATTTAAGATTATTAATATACATACACAAATGCTAACATAGCAGAGACCTTGGAGAAATTACTTGTCTAATTTCTTTGCAAGAGAGGATTTGGAACCCAAGTCCTATCGGAGAGTGTGTTTTCACAATCGGGTGAAAATACCACTCAACAAATTGGCGCTAGAAGGAGGGCATGAACTGGTTTATTTCACTGTGATTTAAGTGCTACAGGGATTTAAATTTTGAATATTTCATGCCCTGTTAATTGTTATCTTTACTCCTCTAACACTCGACAGACTGTTAAAAGGAGGGCCTGAATTGGTTTACTTTTTTCTATTTACGTTAAACAATTCAGGTATGTTGTATATCATTCTAACGCTTTTTGATTGTTCATACAAAAATAATGTGATTTGATTTAATTTTGAAAATTTTGGTTTTGACTAACGAAGTGTTGTTTCCATACAATTACTTTTCATTTGATTGTAATGAATACACCTCTTGGTTGATGCTAACTTGATTTGTTATACATTGCAGGTTGGATATTTGCTAGTCATTTCACGCTGATGTGCCGTGATTCCTTCTGTCATTTTTGACTAACAGATTTGGTTCTAAAGTTACATTTTGAGTTTCACTAATGGCAACATTTGAGGAGCAAATTGTATCCCTAAGAGCTGAAATAGCATCTCTAAGAGAAAGAATGGTATCAATGATGGAGGATCATTATAAGGGTTTGTCTACACATGTGACACCCTATCAAATTCCTAAATTGTTATTGGAGTTTCTATGATGTTTTAATCAAGAGGTGCCACTAGGATACTTGCAAAAATTGTATGTCTACAAGGATACATTATGTCGATTCCAAATTTTCTATGAGGAGGTGGCTTGTAAGTTATTTGCATACATTTTGGAAGATAAACCATTCTTTTGGTACAGCCAACTACCCATGGAGGTTAGGACTTCTTGGATACAACTAGAAGCAGCCTATCTTTATCATTTTGGTAATCAGGTTGACTTAGAAATGTTGAAAAATCAATTTACCTCCATATGTAAGGAGCCTAATGAATCCTTGAGTCAATTCAATGGAAGATTTCATGAGTTGCACTCCCAAATGTGGGAAAATTTTAACACATTAGAAGAGGAAGCCATGGAAGTATACCTAGGAGCCATACACCCCACACTTGCTTCACTCATTGAGGAAAAAATGGGTGGCTTGTCTCTAGAGAAAATCTATGAGATCCTAGAAGAGGTAGAATGACAAGGTCTTGAAGAAGAAAAGGCACAACATGTTCACATGAGAGATTGTCCTTCTAAAGATATTGATGCCAACCTACACCAACCATCAAATATAGCACCCTCCACTCCAATGATACCTAAGGTAAATGATCAAGGGGATGAATTTGAATATCCAAATGTTACAACCACCTTAGATGTAGTCCAAGAGGAGGTGCAGATTACTAAGCCAACATCCGCTAGTGAAGATTATGTAGAAATGATCTCATTCATAGAGATACATGATTATTCGGATAAAGGGGTCCTAAATTCAACAATGTTTGAAATATGTGATAGGATGGAACCCACCATAGAATTGAATGAAGTGGTTGAAAGTGAAATTGGAAGAGAACCAATAAATGAATTTGAAGATATGATAGAGTTTCACCACTTGTTCTTGGAAGATACTATTGATGATATGTGTAAAATTAACGATCAAAAAATTCTTCACCCTCCAAATTATGATAAAATTGAATCATGGGTTACTAATTTGGACGATGATAGCCTTACAAATTTGAATTCAAGAAACGACCCACTTTTGAAAATAATTGAACCATCTAAGGAAGGTGAAGGTGAATTTGATGAGAAACACATTGAGGAATTGGAAGATGTTGAAGAAGTAGTTGAACGTCACCACTTGATTTTGGAAGAAGATTATTATGATGCTTGGAAGAAGTGGGAAGACTACACTCTCTCCAAAACTACTAATGAAACTTGTGTGCCAATTGATATACAGGACAACATAATTGCCTATTCGAAGGAAGATATTACAACTCCTATACAATTTGAGGATGTTTTGGAAGAGGGTTTCAAATCTCATCAAATTTTGGAAGATTATAATGATTCTATTACCAAGGACAAAGAAGAAAAATAATTGACAAATGAACCCAAAGATCATGTCACAAATACCATGGAGCTTCATCTCACAAATTTGGAAGATAATTTTTATAATGGTTGGGGAAGATATGATAATGCATTCTTTTCTCATGAACCTATAGATGAAACTCATATTTCACTTGATATGCAGGATGTTGAAACTTCTACATCATACGAAGATCTCACATTCACAAGATTTGAGAAGGTTGCAAAATTCGATCATGTTGAATATAAATTCATTGAAGATGCGGATACAAGTTTGCATGATGATTTTGAGGATTCAAATGAAGAGATACCATGGATAGTGAACAAAGAATTAGAACCAAATGAAAAAGATATTGATCAATTGGAAGCAACTCGAATAAGTGATCATCAAAATAGATTACTTGACATACACTTTGACCAAAAATATTTGAGGGTTGAAAAGGAGGGCCATGTTTTCAACTGGGTGTGTGACCATATTTTGAATTTGAATGATGTTTATGGTGAAATGTCATTAAAGGTGAATGAAAAACAAGGTATGATTTCTAATCACACCTTTGACAACATTGTTTTAATGAATGGAAAAGAAGTTGATGCACTTGAATTGTTAAATCAAATTCATCAACAATTACTAATTGAATCTAGGGTAAAAACTATTAATGATCCTAATTTAGTAAATATCCTAGATGCTTGCAAACTGTTACACAAATTTTATTGGCCTACAAATTTGGAAAATGATTTGGCTTTAAAATTTTTAGAAATAGGCTCTTGCTTACAAAGTCTCATTTTGGATAAAGAGAGCCTAGTTCTAAATCATGAATCGAATTATGAAATGGATACTTTCAAGAATAGACAAGATAAAATTGAATATCATTTATTGTCTAATCATTTTAGTATTTTAATGCTCACCTATGAGAGTACTAATGGAATTAAATCTAATTGGTGGGGTGAGCAAGGGAAGTTAAAAGTTGTTGCATGGTGTGGTCTAATATTGTTTTTTTTGGATTCCTACAACATTTGGCATGCGCATCACGTTATATTTTTGTTGAAGTGTTCTAATCATGTTTGGGATCCGGGAAAGTGATAGTCCAAGATTTGCATCATCTTGTATTATATTGTACATTTGTATATAGATTTTGGTTTTTTGGTTTTGGTTTGTGTTTTCAAGTTCGTTTTTTGAAGTTGCTTTTTGGGTTTGGTTTTAAGTTTTGTGTGTTAGTCCTTTGGACATGTTTGGTTTGTCTAAAAAAAAATAAAAATAAAAAAATAAAAAGTTGTCTTGAGATGCTAACTTATGCCTAAGATCAGGGAAATATGGAACATTGGAATTGTGTTGTAGAAAGCTCCGCAAGTAACACAAACATTTTAATAGTATCGTTTGAAACTTGTGATGCATGGAGTAGTCAGTTTTATATTTTTTATGGCAATACTCCATCCGCAATTCAAAGGGCAATGCATTCATATTACATCTCACTTTGCATATACATGCCATCTTAGTTGCATATGCATTTCAAATACAAATCATTAAAGTGTGTCAAATCCTCTTAGGGTTATGCTATAACATAAATAAGAAAAAAAATCCTAAGGTTGGGAACTAATGCCCGAACTATCTTGAACCAAGCACGTTCTATGCACATTAAAGAAGATCTTGGGCAAAATGATCAAAACCATGCTTGGAAGAAAAGGTGAGGCAAAAATAATATTTCATGTCTATCCTATTATGCAACATGATCCTTAAAACAGTGGTTTTTACCACTTCCATAAAGCTTAAAGCCTAAAATCAAAGTAGTAAGGATAGGGTTAAATCCTCATCGAACTTAGGTTGAGGATCCAACTCCCCAAAGATCTGATTTGACCTACATGGGGTAGTAAGGATAGGGCATAATTCTCATCTCGCCTAGGTTGAGAATTCGATTCCCCAAAGCTCCTATGTTTTCATTTAATCATAAATCTTGGATTGGAAGGATCGTACTACATGTCCCTGGTAAGGATGGGTAGTCATCCCCAAGGTCCAAGAAACAAAGCTTCTATGTTTTCATTTCATCATAAATCTTGGATTGGAAGGATCGTACTACATGTCCCTAGTAAGGATGGGTAGTCATCCCCAAGGTCCAAGAAATAAAAGATAATATTTTCCATTTCATCTTAATATTGGATTGGAAGGATCGTACTACATGTCCCTAGTAAGGATGGGTAGTCATCCCCAAGGTCCAGGAAATAAAGAAAATATGAAGCCAAATTATGGATTATGGGGTTAAGTATGCTCATGCATGGTAGCATGTCTTGTTTAAAGCAAGACCACTGACTGCTCAAACGGATATACTAGCTTGAAAATTTCATCCATAATTGGTTAAATTATTTTGCTCAAAGTGAGGTAATGAATTCCAAATTAGAGTAGTAAGGATAGGGTTAAACTCCCATCTCGATTAGGTTGGGAGTCCAATTCCCCAAAGCTCTGATTTCACTTTCACTTGCACATGGGTTCAAGATAGTAGTGACTCATAACCAACTTTGGGATCTAATAAAGCAATTCATTATACATATAGTTGATCCTAAGAGGGTTTGATAATTTTAAATATTTGTATATGATATTAGAAGGTTTAAAAGATTTTATAAAGTAGATAGTTATATCTCTAGCCCATTAATTAGGCTATGCAAATCATTCACAACCTCACATATGCATTCATGTAAAACTGACAATGGAATGTGGATCAATTTCAAACAATAAAGAATGGAACACACTGCACACAGTGAGCTGATACTTAGTGATTCTAATGTTTCATGTATTTATGATCTATCAACATTTGTTTTATCTCTTATGTGCTGACGCCTATATCTAAGCTTGTATATTTCTAGGTTAGGTTCTCACCGAAATGCTCAGGAGCATTTCCCAGTAGAGTCGCCATTTTTTGTGGCTGCTCCACAACACACCCCAAAAATTGGGGACCCCCATTTTTTGCCCACTTTCAAATAAGATTGCAGTGGCCCAGATGTTAAAAGAGCAAAGAAAAGCAGAAATGATAAGTTGTCGCGATATCGCAACATGTTGCTCCGTCGCGACCAAAAATGAAAAGTTGTCGCGATATTGCGACATGTTGCTCCGTCGCGACCATAAATGAAAAGTTGTCATGATATCGTGACATGTTGCTCCGTCGCGGTCAAAAATGAAAAGGTGTCACGATATCGCGACATGTCGCATTTTTGCGGTTCAAAATAGCAAAAGTACAGCCAAATGAAAAGTGTCGCGATATAGCGACATGTCACATTTTCACGGCTCAAACAAAACAAATACAATGGAATGAAAAAGTGTCATGATTTCATGACATGTCGCATTTTCACGGCTAATAGCAACAAGATGCAGCATAAAGTGAAAAATGTCGCGATATCACAACATGTCATGAAATCATGATTCATAGAGGAGAGATAAAGACAGTGAAAAACATCACGATATCGTGACACGTCTTGTTTTCGCAATACAGGTAGAGGAGAAAAGCCATAGGTATAAAAATGTCGTGATATCACGACATGCTATCTTTTGTCACGATTCATGAAGGGCTGTTACAGAACATGCAGGGAAACACTGGACACGTGGTGTAAAGGTGTAAGGGTTACAGGAAGGCTGTAGTTAGCAAAGAATATTAAAAATTTTGACACTCAAACAACAACCAAAAATAATGAAGATTTGGGGAATACAAAATGAAAAGATCTAAGAAATGAAATGAAGCATCACAGAGTGAAACAGAGAGCCGCACCAGAGGGTTTAAAAGTAGAAGCATAGATTGGTACAAGGGTCGGAAGCCGTTGCGAGTAGGGTTGCAGAGCTGAAGGCGAGATAGCCATTCTGGGCCTGTTTTGGAGTGTTTTTCCTCCCCTTTTTTTGGTTTTGAGAAAACTAGAGACTTCTGTTATTGTAAAATGATCAATTTTTAATATAAAAAATTTAGAGAGTTGCACCTCATTTACAAGAAAGAAGGAGTTATTTTCTGCATGCAAGATTTAATGTCTATTTCTCCCCTTTTCAGATTTTAGGCTTATAGGTGGAGTTTAAAGCAAGTTATCTTGGTTGCTCCAAGCGAATGTCTAAATCTGAAAACCCCATTCAAAACCCTAGGAACTAGCACTTAGCTTATTAGGATTGTGCATGTTTTGTAGGTCCAATAGGTTAGGTTGTATGCAGGAAACCTCATATCTTCGATTTTGTCGAAATAGGATAGCATCATACTAAATGCATTTTTCATTTTCTTTTTTGCATTTTATTTTCATTTTCTGCACTTTATTGTTTCAGAAAGTTCAATTTTCTTTTAATTCTCAGGCATTAAAATAAAAAAATTAAAAAACTTCAAAATCCAAAAATAGTTCCACCATTGCGTATGTAATACTGCAGATTTCAAATACGCATTTAAAATTTCATTTTTGGAGTTGTTTAAATTTCACCGCAGCTGCTGTTTTTTTGCAGACTTTAAAAATCTAAAAATAGAAAATTTCCATTTCAAGGCCAGAATTTCATTTTTAGTTTTGTTTTTCATTCATGAGCCGATGATGACATTCCCTTCATGAAAATTCCAATTTCATTGAAGGATTTATTTTTTATGGCATTTCATCAATTTCCATTTTGAAGTTACGTCATGGTCATATAAGGGCCATATCACATTTGCTTTATTTGGGTTCAATAAACAATAATTAAAGTTTCACAATCAAATAAACCAACATTGCCCCTTGTTTTCAGTTACTTGCAACCACTAAGGTGTTCCAAGCATTTAAATTGAATATCTTTATTTGAGATATATTAATATACCTACACAAATGCTAACATAGCAGAGACCTTGGAGAAATTACTTGTCTAATTTCTTTGCAAGAGAGGATTTGGAACCCAAGTCCTATCGGAGAGTGTGTTTTCACAATCGGGTGAAAATACCACTCAAAAACACCCATATGTCATCTAAATTCAATATCTTAAAAAGGCTCTTAAAGAGAATTCTACTACATACTTTAGATATAGCATCAACAAAACTCATAGAAATGAACATCATAAGTAAATCCAAAGCAACCTTGACCCCAAAAGCATTATCACATCAATATATGTGACATGACTAATCTACTCTAAATTTAAAACAACCATTTCAAACATCTACTTTCTTAAATTATCACAAAGAGCATCACCCATACAACAAAATAAAAATCTTCCATTAAATTGAAGAATCCTTAAAACAATAGTATAATTGTTACCAAATGTAGCCACATAGGCTTACAATACTACAAGCAATATTTGTTACATCATTTTCTAGACCGTTTTGTTGCTCTGCAATCATAAGAAACTATCTCATATAGTATTTCCTCCACTTGACTCATATCCTTAGAAAATATTGTCTTAACAACATGTATACTTTCTAACATATACAAGTAAGAAATCGATACAATATATTTCAATTCCACCCATAGGAGTTACACTGAAGCAAAATATATTAATGTATAAATAAAACACCAACTCCTGATGGATCAGGTAAGCATACCTCGTAAAGCACTATCGAACTCTTTTGAGACCATTGATAAGAGGTTGCATTTTTAATGGGATCATTAATGGCTTCAAGTAACAATAATTTCTCCTTTCTCATGAAATCAATATCAAACTATAATGTGGAACAACTCCATATTAACTATGCTCACACAACATGCACAACATAAAGCATTAATGCCACTTCTTTATCTTGGAATTTAGGTAATACCAAAAGTAAAAGAACATGCACTTCATCCTCTATTTAAATAATAGTCTTGTTCAAAAATATAAAACACTCCTCAATCATCATTTAAAGACTTCTATACATGTTATTAACAATAATATATTCACAAACTCACAATCCACATGCAAATTAGAAAAAAACCACAACATGTCTCTAAAATAACTTAGGACATCACCAATTCATTTTGGAAAGCAAACATTTCAAAACAAAACCTTTTCATCCAATACTAATCCTTTTCACACACTAAAAATAATACCAAAATCAACACAAAGCATTACTCCCAAATGTTGTACATTCTCAAGCACACAATATCTTTCCAAGAATTACAATAAGAGTGAAATACAACAACCTTGATTATAGCAACTAAAAATACGCTTTCACCCAACACTACTCTATGGTTTATGGTTAGGTCTTGGTTCATAATAAAAAAACCATTCTTTCCATTGGAACTACACACATCAAACTGGAAGGCAACACAAGAACGACATAGGCTTCCCTACCAAACCTGGGCTTCTTCCAGTGACAACAATGTTCATTCTACCAACCATAATAAGACACATGTTTCTTGGTAGATCAGTTCACATAGACATCAAAATCACTAGAGAAAGTTAAGTAGTCCAACTTCCACTGATCGAAACACAACCTAAACTACTCAACTAGGTTTACCCATGAAATATCAAAATGTGGTGATGGTATTCATTTGTTATCTACATTGCATACTTCATTCTTACACAATGCACCAAGACATTCTAGATAGTTTTATAGAAATATTAGTTTCATTTCCTTCTTCACTTAATTGAAGTTGAATTAACTGTACTCACATTATAAGCTCTCATGGTGGTTGATGATGCTTATAACTATCATCACAAACAAAGGAAAAGAACATACAAAATCATTTTCATTATACACTATCAAGAAGGTAAGATTTCACCCTTACCTAAAATAACCTGCAATTATCTTTCCAAATGTTTTCCAGTAGCTACTCTCCATTGTCCTCCCTCCTCTTGATGCTCTCCCTCCACTTTTCTTCTTCCACCCCGACCCTTACCAACAAGATTTAAATTTTTATCTTAACTTCCCAACTACTTGAAGTATCATCCACTCTTTCAGCACCACTAGTTTGGCACGTAGGAAGGAATACCATTAGTAGTAAGAAGTTAATTATCTAAAGTTTGAATTTTTTGTTCGATTGCATTAGAAAGAAATATTGCATCAGGACTAAAAAATACTCCTAGAATTCTATATATTCTTGAATAACAAAAGATATTCTAAAATTACCTTTTAGAAATAAAGCAAATGCAAAGTTCTATATATATATATATAAGTATGTATTTTGATAAAGAATATAACTACTCTTGATGTTCTTAGAAGACCATTCCAAAAAAGCATCACACTAATTATCCTACTCAAAGATTTTTCCTTCATATAGTTTATTTTTTAAAAGGAACAACCAAAGCCAAACATGTCCTTCTCTATTATTTTACCAAATATACTTTTGATCCAAATAAAATTCCATCACAAGAAATTATCACGAAGTAAGCAACTTTTAAACTATCGATATCTTGATATTTTTTTTCTCATTCAAATAATGATATGCATTTCATGAAAATAGCATTCATTAAAACTACCCCATTTATTCTACCAAATAACCCATCACATCATTTACCTTAAGGTAAATACCTTCTCGGTGGTTAGTTGTTTCTACCACTATATGAAACCTGTTCTTGCAATAAGGGTGCAATTTTCTATTAGCAATATCATATTCTATCCACTAGATATTTTCATGGTAGCTACTCATGAAATATTCAATCATTTCAGTGATAAAAAAATATCACTTTTTCCATAAAATCCATAACTACAAAAATCATAATGAGGTACTCAAACATTCTATCAACCACATATATGATTACCTTCACAAAACCAATTATTACTATGCATATAATCAAGAAATATTGAAGCAAACCATCAATAAAATACATAGAAAAACTAAATCCATCAAGATGCAAAGTCTAAAAAAGGAGGATCATGACATCCTCCCCCTCTTAGGCCTAACACAGTCCTTTGTGTGAAAGATTTCGTCCTATAAACAATTACACAATAGTTTCAAATAAGTATGGGAAATATTTTTGCATCTTTGCTACTTTTTCCCAAGTAGCATTTCTCTCTTAGTAACGACTGGATCTTGCACTGATCCAAGAGTTATTTTTTCATTGATTTGGATTGTATCTCAAGGATATTTACTGGTCGAACCTCTATAGCCTCTAGGTTCACCATATGTAAATTATAAATACCCCACACATGCTCAGGGTTAGCTACATAATTTTTTAGTAATGAAATATGAAAGGTGTCATGAATCTTGGACAAACTAGGTGGTAGGGCAAGTCTATATGCCATAGGTTTGATATTTTCTACAATTTTAATGGGTCCCATAAAATGAGGGTCCAGTTTTATGGATTAAATAACACTCTTCATTGGTATCACCCTTAAAAACACTTTATCACCAATAGTGAACTCTTTTGGTGTTCTTTTAATATTAACATAACTCTTTTGTCAATATGCGGCTTCCTTCATACGATCTTTGATCATCCTTATTTGTTTCTCCATTTATTTGACCAAATATAGACCTAGCACAATTCAATCCTATGGAATATCCCATGACAAATTTTTTCTACATTTCCTATCATATAGTGCTTCAAAAGGAGCCATTACAAGAGTTGAATGGTGTCGATTATTGTAGGTAAACTCTACCAGATGTAAGTAATATTCCCATCAGGTCTTTTGATCCATATAGTACATGCAAAGCATATCTTTTAATTTCTAGTTCACTCTTTCAATATGTTTGTCATTTTTTGGATGATAAGCATAACTTATATTTAGTCTTGTACCAATGGCATGATATAAGGCTTATCAAAACTTTTATGTAAATATTGAGTCTTTATCTGATATAATTACTTCCAAAAATCCATGTAATTAGAACATCACTTTGGAAAATTTGTTAGCCACAACCATAATGTCATCCTTAGTACTTTCAAGTATAAAGTGTGTAACCTTGGTCAATTTATTGACCACCACTAGGGTTGCATCATGTTGGAACTAGTTTTTAGGCAACCCTACAATGAAATCCATAGAGATTACTTGCCATTTTTGAATTGGTACATCATGTGGATAAAATATTTACGTAGGGTGTCTATGTTCCACCTTCACCTTCTAGAATTTGAGGTATTGCATGATAAATTTAGTTATGTTCCTCTTCATTCTAGGCCAATAGAATATTTTTTTCATATTCTCTCTCATATTTTCTCCTCCTAGGTGAGAAGAATATGGTGATCTATGCACTTCATTCATGATAATTTTTCTCAAGTCTCTAGTTTCAATAATGACTACTCTATCTTTGAAGCATAGGAAATCGTCTTTGAAGCTAAAATATTTATTTTTATCTGGGTTCCTTTGTTGGAAATAAGGGCAAGATTTGTTTTCATTGATGTCAAGAGTCAGTTTCAGTGAGCAGTGCAAAAGGAAGGATGTCAAGAGTCAGTTTTAGTTTGTTTTCATTAATGTCAAGAGTCAGTTTCAGTTTGTTTTCATTAATGTCAAGAGTTAGTTTTAGTGAGCAGTATGAGGTCAAGCATCAATTTCCATCAACAATGCAAGTGAAATATTGCTTCTAGACCTAAGAAAACATAATATTATAATATTCAAGGTGGTCAAAAAAGGTCTAAAGGAGAAATAGAAAGGCCCAAGAAAATAATATTATATTTTGGTATTATAATATTAAAGTTCTAAATTATAGAACTAAAGTAATTAAATTAATTATAATAACTTTGTTATAAATTAATTTATAAATTAATTTTATTAAATAACCATAAGGTTAGGGTTATAAAGGGCAAGCAAATAAAACTAAGGTACCGATGTCGACTATATATTTCACCCATCGATGTGCTATAGAGGAGAGCATATTGGTATAAATACCAAGTGATTTGGTAATCCCAAATTTATCCTTCGAACAAATTAAATCAAAGTACATGTGAACTACAAATTGCATGGAAGAAGAGGACAAGGTTTTTGCTTATGTGGCGGTCATCGAACATATAAGAGGAAGGAGGATTGGAGCCCCATAGCAAACCATGGTTGTTGTGCCAATAGCAGGAAGTTGTGTGCTTAGAGTGCTAATAGGTAGGAGGTCCTGTGATCAAAACTCGATTGCAGCATTTTGGTAGAGATTCACATTTTTTATTTTGGTGCCAAAGTGAAGCAATAAAGTGCATAAGGCACTTCTTGCTTCTAAGGTGAGTACCTAGCTCACGTGGAATGTGGGCCATGGTTAGGGTGCTATGGAGGCACAAGCGGGATTTTGAATCCCATTGAGGGCAAAGGTATTTAATTTTTAGAAAATTAAATTTCTTCTAAATGTTTAAGGTAGCATGATTAATTTTTGCTAAGGGGGAGATATAAGGTTCTTAAGGGATAATTATTTTATTGTGATTTTTGATAAAGTGAATTGAGATAGGAGTTATAAGGTTGAAAAATAAAATTATATTTTTGTTGGGATAAGCTATGATGTGTTAAATACTTTGAGAAACAATTTAAGGGTTCATAAAGAAAATTATTGTGATTATTTTCTTTAAACAAATTGTTGGCTTATATTTTGAAGTGTGGATATTATAAGGTGTAATAGAGATTTATTGCTATGTATGGTGAAATATTTTGAGGGATCATTTGAGTGAATTTTTTATAGAAAATATTGCTACCTAACCTTTGAGATTGGTAAAAGAGTTGATTGTGATTGAGACAGGTGTTTGAGGTTAAATATTATTCAAACAAAAGGTAAGGGCACATTATCCTTGTGAGTGATTGTTGGATGATGTGAATGCTAATTTGGAGTGAAAATTATTGTTTGATAAGCATTGTTGAGTTTGGTTTTGAGATATCCAATATTGATTGATGAAGGTTTTTCTAGAATGAAGGTTGATGCTAGAAACCTTATTTGATAAGCATTGTTGGAAATATTGAGTGAGACTTCATGTGCATGATTAGGATTTGTGAAAGATCATGAGTATCATTGTTATGTGAAGTTGAGAACTATATTGAACTAGGGTTTGTGAAAGATCATGAGTATCATTGTTATATGAAGTTGAGAACTATATTGAACTAGGATTTGTGAAAGAGCATGAGTATCGTTGTTATGTAAGGTTTTTTTGATAAGAATTATTGAATAATATTTAATTGAGTGATTGCTTGAATGGAGTTGATTGAGAATAATTGGTTGGAAGTGTTGGAGTGATAGTTCAAGTTCCATGAAATAAATTGTTCTTTATTTCTAGATTGAGTTGAAGGAAAGATTTAAAGTGATTAAGCATTATTATGAGTGATACATATTGAGTCTCTAACAATTCTCTATATGTTTTTATGGTAAAACAAGAGAGATTGAAATTTATTGAGCATTTTTGTAAGTGTGAAGCATATTGAGTATCTAACCATACTCTATATATTTTTGTGGTAAAACAAGAGAGATTGAAAGTGATTGAGCATTGTTGTAAGTGTGAAGCATATTGAGTCTTTAACCATTCTCTATATGTTTATGTGATATTAAACACGAATACGTGTGAAACTTGTTTGTGTGATTGAAGAGATTTTTTGTAATAGATTGAGTTGAGTTGAGTAAGCTTTTGAGGAAACTTACAAAGAAGATTTAAGGTAAGTCTTGGTGAAGACTTGTTGAGAATATTGGACAAGTTCTAGTGAGGACTTGTTGAGAAAATTTGAGGTAAATATTGGTGAGACTTGTTGAGAAGATTGGACAAGTTCTAGTGAGGACTTGTTGAGAAGATTTGAGGTAAGTCTTGGTGAAGACTTGTTGAGCAGATTGGACAAGTTATAGTGAGGACTTGTTGAGCATATTTGAGGTAAGTCTTGGTGAAGACTTGTTGAGAATATTGGACAAGTTCTTGAGAGGACTTGTTGGACAGATTTGAGGCAAGTCTTTGAGAAGACTTGTGAGGAGATTTGATTGATTAATTTATTCAAACCTTGAGTTAAGTTTTAGAGTAGATCTCGCAGAGTTGATTTTTAATTGAGTCAAGATTTGTGTTAAGGCTTGAGGATAGAGTTTGGTGCAAATTTGAGGATATTTTTATGCCAGATCAGAGATAGAGATTGAGTAGATTTGTGCTAGATCAAAATATTGTGTTTAGTGCAGATTAGATATAGAGATTGAGAATATTTGTGCTAGATCGAAGGATTGTGTTTAGTGTAGATAAAATATAGATATTGATAATATTTGTGATAGACCTAAGAACTGTGTTTAGTGTAGATTTGAGATAGATCTAAGAGAAAGATTTAGAGGTGAGAAAGTAGAGGATAGTAGTCTCTAGTGGATAGATATCCATTATCCAAGATAGTGAGGACAAAGATATTCTAAGTGAGGATAGAGTCTTCAGTGGAGAGAGATCCACAAACCAGTGTAATGGAGGAAGTAGTCTTATAAAGGATCACCAACTAGAGTAGAGAAGGAGTTCTCCTATGGATATAGATCCATGAACTAGCTGAGAGGATTGGTGTCTCCTATGGATAGATATCCATGAACTTTCTTAGGGTATTGGTGTATCCTTTAGACAGAGGTTGATAAACATTGTAATAGAGAAAGGATTCCCAAGATTTGTTTAAGAAAATTTTAGTGAAATATTTTCTCTATGGAGTATCCCACATTGGGTGAACCACGTTAAATTAGTGTCTCTATTATGTGTGGTGATTTGTGCATTGTTTTGATTACTATTGATATTGCCATTGATATATTGCATAATATTTTTTGGGAAAGAAAATTAAAAAGTGGTCTTATATTGTTCACCCCCCCTCTTAGTATAAGTTTGTGTTCTTACCCAGTTGTTGTAGGTGAGTTGGAGAGGAGAGGGAAATCCTCCAAGGGAGGTCCCAGGTTCAAATCTCCACCCTACCAAAAATCTGAATTAGGTATCCAAAATCCAATTGATAATGTTGGTGCAGGCAGGGTTGGGTGCAACTCCCGGGTGACTTTGACGGTGTAGAACCCCCTGTTCATGGTATCTCAAACCAAGGCGACCCCACATGGGGTTTTTTTCTTAAAAAAAAAAATTGTGTTCTTCAATTGGTATAAGAGTGGTTTCCTTTAGAAGAGTTTAACATCTTGAAGAAAAATTTCACAAAAACACATTTGGATTCTCAGAATGGATATTCAAGGAATTCAACACCATTGTTCGATGGGAACAAATATACATTTTGGAGTACAAGGATGAAGTTTCATCTAATGGAACTTAGAAATTATGGGAATTAGTTGAAAATGGATACATACCACCAACAAATCCACCTATAGATAAATATGGTAATCTCCTACATCCATAAAATTCAAAGGCAATGAATAAAATTTTAAGAGGTTTACATGAAACAAAATTTATAAAGGTTATGCATTGCACATCAGCAAAGAAAATTTGGGTTAAGTTGCAAGGCATATATGAAGGATATAAAAAGGTAAAGAGGGTAAAGTTGCAAAACTTCAAGAGAAAATTTGAAGATCTAAAGATGAAGGAAGATGAAAACATTGCTGCATATCAACTTTGTGTGCATGAGGTTTTTAACTCCATGCAAGAACTTGGTCTCAAAGTTGAAGAAATAGATTTTTGTGATAAGATTTTAAGGTCACTTCCAAAAAGGTATAGTGAAAATATTTTAGCTATAGAAGAGTCAAAAGATATTTAACTTTTGACAAGGGATGAATTACATGGAATTATCACAACTTTTGAGATGAGAATAAAAGAGGAACCTATTTCCCAAAAAGAAGAATCCTTAAAAGTTACGAAGAAGACAAAGGGTAAGAAGTCAGATTCAAGAAATGAGTCATCCAATTATGAAGAAGAAAATTATGGTAGAAGGAACAAGGAATCAAGAAAATATAAAGGCACAAAATTAGTTAGATGTTTCAATTATGGAAAGTATGGTAATATTGGCATTTTTGCCACATTGTTTTCATTGTTGTTCATACAAAATAATGCATAGATTGTAGAGATACTCACTCCTCTATTTTTCCCTCCAAGCACCTCAAAAGGGATAATAAGTAAAAAACAAAAATCTCTACAAGTTTTGTTCCAAGGCAAAGTAAGTGAAAGTTGTTGCAAAATCGTGACATATCACATTTTTACGACTTGTCACATTTTCATGATGTTCGATGCGAAAAAAAGCTAAGCATAGAAAATGTCATGATATCATGACATGTCACATTTTTGTGACCTATCATGATTTTGTACTATAAAGCAGCAGAGGGAATAGTAACGGTAAAGTTGTCGCGACATCGCGACATGTCGCATTTTCACGACCTATTGCGGTGAGGGAGCAAAAAAGGCAAAGTTGTCACGATTTCATGACATGTCACACTTTCACAACAGATAGTGGTAGGAAAGCAATGTGATAGGCGCACATCATGATTTTGTGACATTTCAGTAGCAAAGGAGAGTGCCAAGGAAAATGTCACGATTTCACTACATGTCGCGATTTCGCGACATGTCACGATTTCGCAACATGGAGCAACAAAGGAACGAAACGGAGAAAGATGTCACGATTTCGTGACATGTCATGGAGATGAATCCAAAGGGATAAATATGTCATGATTTCATGATATTTTTGGAAACAAATCCAGGCAAGAGAAAAATGTCACGATTTTGCGACATGTCATGATTTTGTGACTTGTCTTGTTTTCGCGATAGGAAAGCGACCAAGGAGCAAGATGGTAGGGAATGTCACAATTTTGTGAAATGTCACATTTTTGTAGCAGAGGCAAAAAAATGAAGAAGAAGACAAAAAAATGTCGTGATTTCACAACTTGTCACATTTTCATTGGTATAAAGCAGAAAAGGATCCAGAAGGAGAAAAAGTCACGATTTCGTGAATTGTCATGTTTTTGCAGTAAGAGAGCGGAAAGGACAGCGCCAAGAGGAAGATGTCGTGATTTCATGACATGTTACATTTTTATGACAAGGAGAAGCGAATAAGCCAAATAGAGGAGAATGTCATGATTTTGCGACATGTTATGGAGACAAAACAAAATGAAGGTAGATTGTCGTGATTTCATGACACGTCACGTTTTTGCAGAAGTTAAGAAGAGAAAATTCAAGCAAGAGGAAGATGTCATGATTTTTTGAAACATCATGTTTTCATGACTAAATGCGATGTAAGGGCAAAGCAAGAGAAAATTTTCATGATTTTGTGACATGTCGCATTTTCACGACAAGTAGCTACAGGACAAAGCAGTAAGGAAAAAATGTCATGATTTCGTGACATGTCGCATTTTCATGACAGAAGCAACAAAAAAGGTCCAGTAAAGTTCTGTCTGCATTTTTCTTCATACTGCATAGGAGAACGTGGATCGAACAAAGTAATGTTTTAAAATCTCTCCAACTAATTTTGAGATCAAGGTCAAAGTGGCTCCAAGATTAAATGTTTTGTTGTTTACCTATGTGCACAAGATGGGAGAACGTGTTGAATCAGTTTGTTCTCAAAGCCACTAAAATTAAAGATGCCTCCGGTATTAAAATCTCTTGTTCATTATCTCCTAGAACTTCAAGCATGCCCTGAGAATAGTCATTTAATGAAGAAACATTGTCCCTTGTTTTCGTTTGATTTTCAATTTTGATCCATAAAATCAGAGAGTGTGATTTCTCCAAGGCAGATTTAGGGGGATTGTTTCTCTTTTCAAGTGCTTATTTTGTGGATCCCCTATTCAAAATCTGTTTTATGTTTTAATTACTGCGATGCGAAAGGGAGAGGGAAGACCTCTATAAATACTCATGTATATCTCAAGAAAAGGGGAGGAGCTTCTTGAAGCAGAAATCCTAAGTGCATTTTGCTCTATTCTTAGTGTCTTTTGAGTTGGTAATCCAAACTGTTGTTCATGTGATGCTTTCTGTGTAATTCACTTCTACTTAGTCCAGTGTTAAAATATAATTTGAATTCTGTTGTTCTAAATTTGACTATATTTTCATTTGAACATTTGAAGTATAATTGAAGGTAAACTTATGGTCAATATTTGATCCAAATTTTGTATGTGCATTCTAAGAATTAGTTGCTGCTTATCTTCAGGACCTAGTTGAGATTATTTTCTATTTGAGGTTGTTCTCCCTATCAACTGTCGGCTTCAGCCATATTTCCATCTCTTTATGTTATTTCTAACCCTTACCTTGAAAACAATTTAGATTAGTTTGGGAACCAGCCCTCTCTGGAGATTGGCCCGAGAGACTTCTCTTTCTCTCGGCATTTCAAAGTTGGCCCGATCTAGGGCGCATTTTATATGACTAGGCGGATTCGTGACCAATAGTTTTTGGCATGCCTAGTGGGACTCACAAGTCCCATATTTTGAAACCCGAAGGAATCAATATTTTGATGAACTATCTTGACCTCAAAGCAAAGATTGTAAGTTCATCTGGTGACTTTGCTGAGGGCGACTATATAGTACCTAGAAATCTCCAATCATGATGCTGGTGAAAATATTTGCTTCATGATCATGATATCAACAGCCAAAGAATCAGAAGACCCAGTCAAATTCTTCAAGATTGATGTTCAAAATTGGAGGGAGCACTCAAGATTGGTAAGTCTTGTGAACCCATCATTTGCTATTTCTTCATAGGCGGCATGTCAGTTTGTGCTATCTATGACTCCTCCAAGTACTGCTACAATCTTGCTAGTACCTCCAAATCCAGTAGCAAAAATGTCTGGTCAACAACCTCCTCCATGTCAATTTCCTTCTTGGAACCATTCAGGAGCATTGGACCTGCCTTTTCAAAATCTAATTCCTACTGCAGCATTAAAGGCTTTGCCTACATATGATGGGACTGGAAAGATCATGTATGAGCATGTGTCAGATGTGGAATCCTTGGCTACAATTCATAATATCACAGATGAAGATGTCATTATAAAGTTGCTCGTGTTGTCACTCTGAGATAAGTTATTGTGTTGGTATAGATCCTTGTCTCCCAACTCCATAAATTCATGGGATCAATTAGCAAAAATGCTGATCAAAGGGTTTAATGATCAAGAAGACCCATTTTCTTTGTTGCATCAATTTACTAATATCAAGAGGCATCCTCAAGAGGAGATAGTGGATTTCAATGTTAGGTTTGCCCAAACTTGGCAGAGAGTTCCTGATGGTCTCTGCACTACTAATGACCAAGCGACATTTTACTATCTTAGGGATTTTCACTCAAATATTAGTATGAACATTAGGATGTCCAATGTTCAAACCTTTCCTACATTGTATTCCTAGGCATAGAAGTCTGAGGCTGATCTGATTGCCATTGGAAAATTGCCTTCGAAAATGACTATGCCAATTTTTTCTGAGCTTCCATAATACCAGCATACAGGTGTAGCCTCCACATCTTACACTGCTCCATCCATGTATCCTTCATATTCATGGAATCCTCCCACAAATTTGATACCTATGATTCCCATTCCATAGTTAACCTCTCCACTTCCAACTCCTGCATTACCTCCTCCAAAAGTTCCATTACCTCTACCGACACCGCCTGTGTCCTCAAGCCCATATCCTTAATTGGCTATTTTACAAGAAATTCAGTTAGCCATGAGATCCCTCACTAACAATATGACATCTATGGAGCGGAGAGAGGTGGAAAGGAACTATTAGCCATGAAGATTTATTTCAGCGATAAGTAGAGTGCAATTTTCTCCTAGCAAGGTTATAGAGAAAGTACCTGAGAGGAACTCATCGATCCTGGTAAGTGAAGAGGATGGCCCCTTTGAAGTTTCACATGAGCCATATTACTGGTTTTCTTCATGCAACGACCCACATGATGAGTCTACTTGCATGGTCCACCAAAATTATTTGCAAGTTCTTACGAGGAGCCGTGTAAATATGATTCGAGAGGTGGATCATAATTCTGCGATGTCTCCTGAGGAATACATGGCAGTCTTGACATGCAACGACAAGAAACCAATGATGGTAGATCTGGCTAAGATGGAGTCATTGAAAGTACCTCCTGAACAAGCAACAAAGAAACAAATACCTACAAAGACTCATGATCCTCCAGCCCTGCAACAAGACCCACCTATTATGTCAAAGAATTTGCTTCCACCATAAGCAAAAGAGAGGTTGCAAGCTAGGGCTTCTACCTCCCATATGCAAGTGGAAATAAAGGAACAAGCTAGAGAGACATTGCAGTATCCATCATTGACTAAACGAAAGCGAGTGGAGGCCACCAAGAAATATAAAAGCAGATTTGAATCTACTAGTAGAGGAAGAGAGCCAATTTTGATGGAGTATAACATCGTCGAAGAACTTAAAATGATACCAGCCAAGGTAAGTCTGTATGACACCTTGCATCTGCCTCGACAGGTGAATCTATTATAGGAATCCTTGAAGACCACACAAAGTAAGGGTAAGGCTCTAGCTCAGGTAGTTATGGCTCAAAATTTGACCTCTTCAATCACCAAAAAAAATAGACCACCACCTTTTTACCTTTCATTGAGAATGGAGGGACATGTGGTGCATAATTGCCTCATTGACTCAGAAGCAACCACTAATGTCATTCCTAAGGCAGTATGTGATGTCATAGGCATGGAATATACAAGGACTAGCATGGGATTTTTGTAGCTAGATGGTACCTCAGTAAAGATGGTGGGCGTAATTAAAGATGTTCCTATCTCCTTGCACGCCATGCCTTAGATTACTATGATCCAAGAGATCATAGTAGTGGACCTAGAGCCATGTTTTGGTATGTGTCTCTTTTGAGAGTTCACTGCTAAACTTGGGGGTTACCTTTCTTTGGATTTTACTCATTTGAAGGTGATCCATAAAGGTAAAAAGTTGAAAATTTTCAATGAGAAGCCTTCCGCATTTCATGTGGAGAGAATAGATGAAATGGACAAGTTAGAAAATTTGGCGAGCTTGACTTAATGGAAGAAGCTTTGGAATATCTCCGTCTAGAAAATGAATTTTCCATGGCCAATTTCAATGCCATGATGGAAACTGACTTGGGGTGTTACTCCATTTTTAAGCCTGACAAGGCCAAAGAAAAAAATGATGAAAATCAAGATCAGCTTTGGAAGCTCTATTTCGATGGAGCACGATGTATAAATGGCACTGGAGCTAGGATTGTTCTAGTATTACTTTCTGGGATTCAAAGATCCTATTCATATCGTTTGACCTGGAGCTACACAAATAATATAGCAAAATATGAGGCTTTATGCCTAGGACTTAAGAAGGCTGAGAAACTTGGAGCGCGACAGTTGCAAATCTTTGGTGACTCCAAGCTGATTGTCAATCAGGTGACCAATAAGTGTGTGTCCAAGAACCACTATCTCAAGAACTATCACAACAAGGTCTGGGACCTGTTCGAATTGTTCTCTGCTCTTAGCATGAGTTTCATTCCATGAGAACAAAATAGACATGCTGACCTACTGGCTTCCTTGGGAGAAAATTTTTCCCCAATCGAGCAGGTGGTGAGAAGTCCAAAAATAGTGAGAATGGTGTATAGGCCCTCTGTCCCAGACAAGGACACCTTTTGGAAAGTCTTCGATAGTGATGAGAAAATTGTTAACTTTTTGGTTCAAGAAGCTGCCACCATCAAGGGAAGGACCTTGGAGCATGAAGAAACTGAAGGCCTGATTCAGTTGTAGAATAACCACATTCCTAAAGGCCTCATTACTCTATAAATATTGTTTGATTAGAATGATCGGTCCAAGAAGCATCAGATCAAGTTTGATGAGAAATAATACATGGAGCTTCAGTTGGAGGCTGATAAGGTCATCAAAATTGGGACTGATTGTACTCCCACTAAATTGCAAGAGATCAGACAATTGTGCCAAGATTTTTTTGACATCGTAGCCTGGAGCTATGAGGATCTGAGGGGATATGACAAAGAGATCATTCAGCACACTATCGATCTGGAAGAAGGATTCAAACCCTTCAGGCATAAGCAGAGACTAGTGAACCCAAATATTGAAGCCCTCATGAAGGCCAAAATTGCAAAGATATTGCAGGCCGAGATTATATATCCGATTAAGCACTCGACTTGGGTTGCTAATTTGGTTCCAGTCCATAAGAAAAATGGAGATATACGTCTATTTATGGATTTTCAAAACTTGAATCGAGCATCCTTGAAGGATCACTACCCATTGCCTCGCATTGATCAGATCCTTCACGTTGTTGCTGGGGCTCATCGCTTTTCATTACTAGATGGATTCTCTGGATACAATAAAATTTGGGTCAGGTATGAGGATTAGCACAAAACCGTGTTCACAACCAAGTGGGGTACCTTTGCCTATCAGTGCATGCCCTTCGGATTGTCCAATTTTGGGGCTATGTTTCAAAGGGCCATGGACATCGCATTTGGGGAGCTTTTAAATAAGATCATTTTCATCTATATCGATGATATGAATATATTTTTGCACAAACGAGAAGAACACTATTCTCATTTGAGGTAGATATTTGAGAAATGTCGAGAGTTTGGCATCTCTATCAACCCAAAGAAGTTCATTTTTGCAGTAAAGGAAGGTAAGCTCTTGGGACATGTCATCTCAGAGAATGATTTTGCAATTGATCCATCGAGAGCTAAAGCTTTGAAGAAACTATCGCTCCCTACCAATAAGAAAGAGTTGCAATATTTCTTCGGGCAAATCAATTTTTTTAAAAAATTTATTTTTGAATTTTCTCGAGTTGTCAAGCCCATGACTGAGCTATTAAAGAAAGATGCAGAGTTCAAGTGGACAACTTAGAGGAAATACACATTTTAGGAGATTAAATATAGAATTGCATAAGCCCTTGTGTTGATCAATCCAGATTATTCTAAGGACTTCATTCTGTATGTAGTTGGAGAGGATGAAAGCTATGCTGCAGTGCTTACATAGAAAGGAGATGATGGGGATGAAAGACCCATTGCTTTCCTTAGCCAGGTTATATTACCCCATGAGGAGAGATACAATTTCATTGATAAGTAGGTCTATGATATCATGAAGTCTCTCAAAAATTTTAGGCACTTCGTATCTCAGAGCAAGATGATCGTTTACGTCATCCACCCCGATGTAACAAACTTCATCATTTAGGGCGAGATGGGCGATAAGCATGTCGGTTGGATCACCAAAATTCAAGAGTTCGATGTTGAGATCCATCCAACCAAGTTGGTGTGGGGTAAGGCCTTATGCTAGCAATTAGGAAAAACTATGGCCTCTGAGATAGTTGATCATCAATTGAATGTCCCTGCTAAAGAAAGGAATCTACTGAACATCTTTGCACAAGTCCAAGATTGGTAAGATGACCTTGTTGAGTATTTTTCAATGGGTAGATGTCCCCCATAATTAAATGCTTTGCAATAGAGAAGGTTTCACCTACAAGATCTTAGGTATGTATTGTTTCCTGAGGGATTGTTCTTCAAAAACATTGATGGAGTTCTCCTAAGGTGCGTTAAGGAACCCGAGAAAGTTAGATTCCTGGAGGAGTTTCATTCTGGCATGTTGAAAGGACATTACATTGGTAGTCCTATGGCCTTAAATATCATTTAGGATGGTTACTATTGGCAAAATTTGTTCACGGATACCTTCAAGATTGCTCAAGCCTGCAACAAATGCCAAAGGTATACGGGATGGATTAGAAATGCACCATTGCCCCTACATCCAATTCAAGTAGAAGAACCTTTTCAGCAGTGGGGGCTAGACTTTATTGGTATCATTAATCAAAACTCTTAAGTCAAACACACAAGTACATCTTGATGGCTACTGATTATTTTACAAGATGGTCTGAGGCCATTCCAACCAAGGCTACAAATCAGGATGTGGTAATCACTTTCATTGAAGGATTGATCACGCGTTTTGGAATTCCTGACGCCATTATCACAGACAATGGAATTCCATTCATTGGAGACAAGCTAGGAGAATTTGTAAACAAGTACGATATTTTTTTGAAGACATCCTCAAATTATTACCCTCGGGGGAATGGCTTGGCAGAATCTACAAACAAGAACTTGTTGCAAATTTTAAAGAGATCCTTGGGGAATAATCAGACATATTGGCACCTTTTGCTGAATCAGGCCTTATGGGTAGATAGAATTTCAATCAAGAATTCTATCAAGACTTCACCATATGCCTTGGTATATGGGAAAGAGGTAATATTGCATATTCATTTAGAACTGCCTGCCTTGCAGCAATTGGAGGAATTCCCGGATGATGAAGAAAATATGGATCCTATGAACATATGATTGGATCAATTGTTGCAGCTAGAAGAGCAACATTCTTTGGCCTATGATGAGTTTGCTAAGCATTCATAGGCGGTTTCAAAATGGTTTCACAAAGGTTCTAATGACCACACATTCAAAGTGGGTGATTTAGTCTTAAAGTGGAATGAAAATAAGGCCAAGCCAGGGATGCACAAGAAATTTAATGCTCTGTGGGAAGGTCCATTCTAGATTTCTAGTATAGGTGCATCAAATTCATTCTATCTTGAGGACTTGGAAGGTAATTCACTTCCTATCTCAGTGAATGAATTTCATTTGAAAGCCTACATTTCATGATGTGAAAGCACAGTGTTACCTTGTACATACAAAAAAGAAAAAAAAAAAAGAAAGAAAAGAAAAAAGAAAAAAAAAAAAAATCAATCAACTTCAGTTCCTCTTGCGCACGAGCCCGCAGGTATGTCTATTTCTCTCTCTTTTTCTTTTCTCTTCCCAATAGATAGTTGCTTTCATCTACTTCTTTCTTCCACTTTCTTATATTCATTCCCTTCTCTCCCACTCCTTCCACTGTACATAAACAAGCCACTACTATTGTTTCTACTCCCCTCTCTGATGTTCCCATTTCTTCACTTCCCCTTTATCCCAATCCTTTGTCTTTTGAGCACTTTTCCATAGTTCCCACCACTTCGTCCATCCCATATACTTCCATTCCATTTTCTATTTTTATGGAATCCTAATAGCTAGTAACACAGTAGCACCCTCTTCAGTTGCTGTATCCATCGCTTCTACTCCTCCATATTCCACCATTCCATCATTCACCATTCCCGTTCCATGATCTACACATCTATCGATCATCACCCCATTCATTCCCATTTTTGCAACCCAGGTGCTTTTCACCACTACCATGGAGACCCTTTTACAGTACTTGGTGATTTCCGAGCTCAACCGAGCTAGGCAAAATGCAGTAGTTAAAGGAATAAGGGAAGTTCTACTATTCCACAAATTTTTGCTGAAGATCCTATTTTAAGTATCGAGCGCCAGCCAGAGCTTATTGCAGCATCCCGCAAAAATGTCCAACTTCAACCAGCACTCACTTATTTTGCTCCTCCAACTTCTTGACCTTGTTGCCCAATGGATAAAGGCCTGGGGTTCATGCATACAGTAGAACTGTATACCCTGAGATCCGCCAAGAATGCTGGCATTTTTGCCACATTGTTTTCATTGTTGTTCATACAAAATAATGCATAGATTGTAGAGATACTCACTCATCTATTTGTCCCTCCAAGCACCTCAAAAGGGATAATAAGTAAAAAACAAAAATCTCTACAAGTTTTGTGCCAAGGAAAAGTAAGTGAAAGTTATCGCGATATCGCGATATGTCGCATTTTCGTGACCTGTCACGTTTTTGTGGTGTCCGATGCAAAAAAAATCTAAGCATAGAAAATGTCATGATATCGTGACATGTCACATTTTTGTGACCTATCACGATTTCGTGCTAGAAAGCAGCAAAGGGAACAGTAATGGTAAAGTTGTCGCGACATTGCGACATGTCACATTTTTGCAACCTGTTGCGATGAGGGAGCAAAAAAGGCAAAGTTATCACGATTTCATGACATGTCACACTTTCGTGGTAGACAGTGGCAGGAAAGCAAAGTGAAAGGTGCACGTCATGATTTTACGACATTTCAGCAGCAAAGAGGAGCGTCGAGGAAAATATCACGATTTCATGACATGTCGCAATTTTGTGACTTGGAGTAGCAAAGGAACGAAACGGAGAAAGATGTCATGATTTCATGACATGTCATGGAGATGAAGCCAAAGGGAGAAATATGTCATGATTTCATGACATTTTTGGAAACAAATCTAGGCAGGAGAAAAATGTCATGATTTCGCGACATGTCGCGATTTTGCGACTTGTATTATTTTTGCGGTAGGAAAACGACCAAAGAGCAAGATGGTACGAAATGTCACGATTTCATGACATGTCACATTTTCAAACCAGAGGCAAAAAAACAAATGAGAAGACAAAAAAATGTCATGATTTTGTGACTTGTCAAGTTTTCACGGGTATAAAGCAGAAAAGGAACCTAAAGGAGAAAAAGTCATGATTTCGTGACTTGTTGCATTTGTGTGATAAGAAAGTGAAAAGGACAGCACCAAGAGGAAGATGTCGTAATTTTGTGACATGTTACATTTTCATGACAAGGAGCAGTGAATAAGCCAAATAGAGGAGAATGTCATGATTTTGCGACATGTTATGGAGACAAAACAAAATGAAGGCAGATTGTCGTGATTTCGTGACACGTCACATTTTTGCAGAAGTTAAGAAGAGAAAAGTCAAGCAAGAAGAAGATGTCATGATTTTGTGACACGTCGTGTTTTCATGACTAAAGGTGATGTAAGGGCAAAGGGAGAGAAAATTTTCATGATTTTGTGACACGTCGCATTTTCACGACAGGTAGCTATAGGACAAAGCAGTAAGGGAAAAATGTCACGATTTTGCGACATGTCACATTTTCATGACAGAAGCAACAACAAAGGTCCAGTAATGTTCTATCTACATTTTTCTTCATACTGCATAGGAGAACATGGATCGAATAAAGTAATGTTTTAAAATCTCTCCAACTAATTTTGAGATCAAGGTCAAGGTGGCTCCAGATTAAATATTTTATTGTTTACCTATGTGCACAAGATGGGAGAACGTGTTGAATCAGTTTGTTCTCGAAGCCACTAAAATTAAAGATGCCTCTGATATTAAAATATCTTGTTTGTGATCTCCTAGAACTTCAATCATACCCCGAGAATAGTCATTTAATGAAGAAACATGGTCCCTTGTTTCCGTTCGATTTTCAGTTTTGATCCATAAAAGCAGGGAATGTGATTTCTCCAAGGCAGATTTAGGGGGATTATTTCTCTTTTCAAGTGCTTATTTTGTGGATCCCATATTCAAAATCTATTTTATGTTTTAAATGTTGTGATGCGAAAGGGAGAGGGAAGACCTCTATAAATACTCATGTATATCTCAAGAAAAGGGGAGGACCTTCTTGCAAAAATTGAAGCAGAAATCCTAAGTGCATTTTGCTCTATTCTTAGTGTCTTTTGAGTTGGTAATCCAAACTGTTGTTCATGTGATACTTTCTATGTAATTCACTTCTGCTTAGTCTAGTGTTAAAATATAAGTTGAATTCTACTGTTCTGAATTTGACTATGTTTTCATTTGAACGTTTAAAGTATAAGTGAAGGTAAACTTATGGTCAATATTTGATCCAAATTCTGTATGTGCATTCTAAGAATTTTTTGCTGCTTATCTTCAGGACCTAGTTGATTTTATTTGCTATTTGAGGTTGTTCTCCCTATCAACTGTCAGCTTCGGCCATATTTCCATCTCTTTCTGTTATTTCTAGCCCTTACCTTGAAACTAGTTTAGATTAGTTTGGGAGCCAGCTCTCTCTGGAGATTGGCCCGAGAGACTTCTCTTTCTCTTGGCCTTTCAATGTTGGCCAAGTCTAGGGCACATTTTATATGACTAGGCGGATTCGTGACCAAAAGGTAACTATGAATTTGATTTTCTAGAGGCTAGAAATAGTAATGATGAAGAAAACAAGATCATAAGAATCGAGAAACAGGAAAACACAGGTACCAAAAGAAAAGCAGGGATGGATAAGGCAAACATAGAAAGAAGTATTTTCAAAGGTATAAGAAGATTTTTTATCTAGAAAAAGCAGGTAATATTTCAAGTAATAGTGATGAAAGTTCCTAAAATAATGAGAATGAAGTTCTATTTTTGGAAGAAGAAAAAGAAGTGGTTAGAAATAGGTTACTAATGATTCTCAAGTTTTTTAGATGTGGTAATTTTGGTCATCTTGAAGATAATTTTACAAATAATGGATTTACTTTTAGTGATGATGAATATGAATATACACTTGAAGGATCAGAAGAAAGTTTAATTTTGGTAATATAAGAAGAAGGAGGTGATCCTATTGAAGGTAAATCAAAAAGGAATTAAGATGATCCCAAAGGGAAAAAAATAGAGGAAGAATTAGAGAAAGGAGAAGTTGATCTTAAGGGTGAGCTTATTTACGCCCTTGATGCATTAAGGAAGGTAAGAAAGTAGAACTCAAAACTCAAGCTTCAATTTTAGGAATGTGATGAAGAGAAAGGAAAACTTATAAAGGATCTAACCAATTCAATAGCTAAGACAAGGAAATTCAAAGAGAAGTTAGAAGCAAATATTTTAGAATCGAAAGGTTAGACAATGAGGTAGCTTCACTAAGGAAGGAAGCAAAAGAGTCTAAGGATAAGTTAAACATGTTTTAGAGAAGCTCAAAAAACTTGGATAAGATTATCAAGGTACAAATATCTTTGTCAAACAAAACAAGACTTGGTATTAAACAAGTACAAATAAAACAAGGAGAGGATTCAATCTCAATCTCTGAAGAAGAAGCTTTAGAATAAAGTGTAAAAGAGAGTGAGAATTATAAGGATAAGTTGGACAATGGAAATTTCAACAAGGAAAGGAACAATGCACAAATGAGGAAAAGATGGAACAGGAAGCAACATAGGGTAAAAGAGACTAAGATACCAATGGGGTCAATACAAGGTAGTTTCAATAGAAGATGTTTCTCATGTTATAAGTTTGGTCGCAAGGCTACATAGTGTAGGACACATGAAATATAGGAATATGGAAATTTCAAAAACAGGTAACTTTTTCAAGGGTATTGCTACTCTTGTAATCAGTTTGGTCACAAGGCAATGAATTACAGGGTTCATGACAAGAATAGATATGGATTCACAAGGAGAAATTCTAAGATATTTGCACCTCCAAGGAATAAAAATGTTAAGTGTTATAAGTGCAATAATTATGGTCATACAACAAAGTGGTGTAGAGCATAAATTCCAAAGCAATAACAAGAATAGTTAGAGGAATCATAAGGATCAGTTGAGGAAGAAAGTGGACAAAGGTAAATATCAGTGCATGATGGGAGTAGAGATACTCCCACCCTAGAATTAATCACCTCAATAGGAGGTGGGGGAGGGGCTAAGCTAAGAGTCTCATTCTTAGCCCTAAGACCCAAAGGTGACCCTTTACCATTGATGTCAAAGGGGGAGAGATTTGAGTTAGGGGGAGAGCATTAAATTAGGGGGAGCATTTTCTCAAGGGGAGCAAAAAAGAAAAATGTAAAGGTAATGGTAAAAGGTAATTGGGTTACCATCAATGACAAAGGGGGAGATTGTTGGAAATATGAGCAAGATTTGTTGTCATTGATGTCAAGAGTCGGTTTCAGTGAGTAGTGCAAAAGGAAGGATTTCAAGAATCAGTTTTAGTTTTTTGTCATTAATGTCAAGAGTTAGTTTCAATGAGCAATATGAGGTCAAGCATCATTTTTTGTTAGTAATGCAAGTGAATGATTGCTTCTAGGCCTAAGGAAAAATAATATTATAATATGCCTATTATATTATTCAAGGTGTTCAAATAATATATAAAGGAGAAATAGAAAGGCCCAAGAAAATAATATTATAATTTGGTATTATAATATTAAAGGTCTAAAGTATAGACCTAAATAATTAAATTAATCATAAATTTTTTGTTACAAATTAATTTAATTAAATAATCCCAAGGTTAGGGTTACAATGGGCAACTGATTAAAATTAAGACGTTGATGTTGACTATATTTTTCATCCACTGATGTGCTAGAGGGAGAGCACATTGGTATAAATACCAAGTGCTTTGGTAATCCCAAATTTATGCTTTGAATGAATTAAATTGAAGTGCATGCAAACTGTGAACTACGTGGAGGAAGAGGACAAGGTTTTTATTACGTGGCGATCATCGAACGCATAAGAGGAAGGAGGATTGGAGCCTCATAGCCAAACATAGATGTTGGGCCAATGATAGGCAACTATGTGCTTAGGGTGCTAATAGGCGAGAGGTCCCATGATCAAAACCCGATGGCAACATTTTGGTAGAGATTCACGTTTTTGGTTTTGGTGCCAAGGTGATGCAATAAATCACATGAGGTGCTTCTTGCTTCTACGGTGAGCACTTAGATCACATGGAACTTGGGCCACAACTAGGGAACTGTGGAGGTTCAAGTGGGAGTTTGAATCCCATCGAGGGTAAAGGTATTTAATTTTTGAAAAATTAAATTGCTTCTAAAGGTTTAAGGTGGCATGATTAATTTTTGCTAAGGGGGAGTTATAAGGTTTTTAAGGGATAATTATTTTATTGTGATTTTTGATAAAGTGAATTGAGATAGGAGTTATAAGGATGAAAAAGAAAATTATATATTTTTTGGGATAAGCTACGATGTGTTAAATACTTTGAGAAAAGAGTTAAGGGTTCATAAAGAAAATTATTGTGATTATTTTCTTTAAATAAATTGTTGTCGTATTGTGATTGAGATAGGTTTTTGAGACCAAATATTCTTCAAACAAAATGTAAGGGCACATTATCCTTGTGAGTGATTTTTGGATGATGTGAATGCTAAGTTGGAGTAAAAAGTATTGTTTGATAAAAATTGTTGAGTTTGTTTTTGAGATATCCAATATTGATTGATGAAGATTTTTCTAGAATGAAGGTTGATGCTAGAAACCTTGTTTGATAAGCATTGTTGGAAATATTGAGTGAGCCTTCATGTGCATGATTAGGGTTTGTGAAATATCATGAGTATCATTGTTATGTGAAGTTGAGAACTATATTGAACTAGGTTTTGTGAAAGATCATGAGTATCATTGTTATGTAAAATTGAGAACTATATTGAACTAGGGTTTGTGAAAGAGCATGAATATCATTGTTATGTGAGGTTTTTTTGATAAGAATTATTACATAAGATATCATTGAGTGATTTTTTGAGTGGATTTGATTGAGCATAATTGATTGGAAGTGTTGGAGTGATAGTTCAAGTTCTATAAAACAAATGGATATTTATTTTTGTATTGAGTTGAAGGAGATATTGAAAGTGATTAAGCATTATTGTGAGTGAAACATATTGAGTCTCTAACAATTCTCTATATGTTTTTGTGGTAAAACAAGAGATATTGAAAGTGATTGAGCATTGTTGTAAGTGTGAATCATATTGAGTCTCTAACCATTCTCTATATGTTTCTATGGTAAAACAAGAGAGATTGAAAGTGATTGAGCATTGTTGTAAGTGTGAAGCATATTGAGTCTCTAACCATTCTCTATATGTTTCTATGAGATTAAACAAGAATATATGTGAATTTTTTTTGTGTGATTGAAGAGGTTTTCTATAATAGATTGAGTTGATTTGAGTAAGCTTTTGAGGAAGCTTACAAAGCATATTTGAGGTAAGTCTTGGTGAAGACTTTTTGAGCAGATTGAACAAGTTCTAGTGAGGACTTGTTGAGTAGATTTGAGGTAAGTCTTGATGAAGACTTGTTGAGCAGATTGGACAAGTTCTAGTGAGGACTTATTGAGTATATTTGAGGTAAGTGTTGGTGAAGAATTTTTGAATAGATTGGAAAAGTTCTAGTGAGGACTTGTTGAGTATATTTGAGGTAAGTCTTGGTGAAGACTTGTTGAGTAGATTGGACAAGTTCTTGAGAGGACTTATTGGATAGATTTGAGACAAGTATTTGAGAAGACTTGTGAGCAGATTTGATTGATTTATTTGTTCAAACCTTGAGTTAAGGTTTGGGGAAGATCTAGAAAATTTGATTTGTGATTGAGTCAAGCTTTGTGTTAAGGCTTGAGGATAGATTTTGGTGTAGATTTGAGGATAGGTTTGTTCTAGATCAGAGATAGATATTGAGTAAATTTATGCTAGATTGAAGGATTGTTTTTAGTGTAGATGAGAGAAATATTTTTAGTAGATTTGTACTAGACCAAAGGATTGTGTTTAGTGCATATCATAGATAGATATTGAGCAATTTTGTGCTAGACTAAAGGACTATGTTTAGTACAAATTTGAGATAGAGTTGAGAGCAATCTTTGGAGGTGATAGAGCAGAGGATAGTAGTATCTAGTGGATATAGATCCATTAGACAGGGTAGTGAGGATAGAGATCTTCTGAGTGATTACAGAGTATTCAGTGGAGAGAGATCCAAAAGCTAGTGTAGTGGAGGCAGTAGTATTCTAGAGGATCACTATCCAGAGAAAAGGAGAAGGAGTTTTCCTATGGATAGAGATCCATGAACCAGATGAGGGGATTGGTGTCTCCTCTGGATAGATATCCATGAAATTTATTAGGGGATTGGTGTCTCCTTTGGAAAGAGGTTCATAAACATTGTAATAGGGAAAGGATTCCAAAAATATTTGTTGATAAAATTTTAGTGAAATATGTTCTCCATGGAGTAGCCCACATTGGGTGAACCGCATTAAATTGGTGTCTCTATTGTGTGTGGTTATTTGTTCATTGATTTGATTACTACTGTTGATATTTCCATTGATATATTTGCATAATATTTTTTGGGAAAGAAAAGCAAAAAGTGGTCTCATACTGTTCACCCCCCCTCTCAGTATAAGCTTATGTCCTTCATCCTTTTCATATTTTAATGAATTTGATTGCAGTATGCATCCTATTGTTTTACATCCCTAACTTATTCCATTAAGTGGACATGGATGTGAGATAAAATAGCTATATGCCTCCTACTTAATGCGTTAGTGACCTTATTCTACTTCCCTTTTATATAACCAATCTCAAATTTATATTCTATAAGGAATTCCATCCACCTTATTTTCCTAGCATTGAGTAAGGGTTGATTAAATATGTATTGTAGAATCTAATGGTATGCCCTTAATTTAAAAGGTTTTCCTACCAAATAATTTCATCAAATCTTGAGGGAAAATACAACTGTAGCTAGCTCCAGGTCATGGGTTGCATAATTGACCTCATGTCATTTTAATTTCTTTGATCCATAGGATATCACCACTCCTTCTTGAGAGAGCACTCCTCCAAAATCTTCCAATGAGGCATTTGTACAAATAGAGTAAATCCCTTGAGGGTTGGGTACATTTATTATAGGAGGTGTGGTAAGCTTTTGTTTAAGCAATTTGAAAGCTACCTCAAATATTTCTATTCACTTGAATTCTTTTCCTTTCCTTTGTAGGTTAGTTTTTGCAGAAGTTATTTTGGTGTAGTCTTTTATGTACCACCTATGGTATCCAATAAATCCCATGAATCTTTGAAATTTTATCATAGTCATGGGTGGTGACTAGTTCAAAATAGCTTCTATCTTCTTAGGATCTACCATGGTCCCTTCTATCAAAACTATGTGTCCTAATTATTGTACTTCTAACACATAAAATTCACATTTGGATAAATCTCATACAAATGATTTTTACCTAATAAATCTAACACAATCCTAAGGTGTCTATCATGCTCTACATTATTCCAAGAATAAACCAAGATATCATCCAAGAACACTAGAACAAATTTATCCAATTATTTTATAAAGATACTATTCATCATATTCATAAATATTGTTGAGGTATTTTTTAATTAAAAAGGGAAGATAATAAAATCATAGTGTCCATAATGAGTCTTAAATGTGGTCTTGTAAATATCTTCTACACGTATCCTCAATTGATGGTATTTTGACTTCAAATAAATCTTTGAAAATATTATGGTATTATTAAGTTGATTGAAGAGATCTCGATCTCTTTTAGCCATGATTCGTCTTTGTCACCATCTTCCTCTCTATTGATCTTGGAAGATTTTAAATGTTTCATATCCTTGTACAACTTGACCTCTAGAAGGACCCTGGACTATTGTGCCTCAGTAAGGGGTTCACCTGTTTATCCCATTCTAAAGTTTCTAGCCTATGTCTCTTAATTCAATATTGAATCCAATAACTATTTCAATGCTTCCATATGTTCATGAAGTTGGGCCACTGTTACTATGATATCCTCTCTTTCTTTAC
This sequence comes from Wollemia nobilis, assembly GCA_028583015.1. Classification (NCBI taxonomy): domain Eukaryota; kingdom Viridiplantae; phylum Streptophyta; class Pinopsida; order Araucariales; family Araucariaceae; genus Wollemia; species Wollemia nobilis. The sequence continues at coordinate 6,427,612 of JAQPPZ010016892.1, read as the reverse complement.
TAGGGTTCTCTGAACCTACATATGGGGTTTCTCCCTCTACATTGGCTTGTCGTATCTACCTCATCAATGGGGTAACACTTCCTCTCCTTATCTTTTATGGTATTGTTCCTAGCCACACACATAAGAGTCATTAGAAGTCAATTCACTAAAGTAACTAAATTCTTATTCATTCTATTGGGTAGAGTTAAAACCCTACTTAGGTATATTTTCTATCACACACCATACTAGCCTTGCACAGTGAGCCTATTCCACTACAAACCTAGGCTCTGATACCTAATATCACTACCCAAAATTCCCAATCTAAATCGAGAGAGTTTTTTTTTACTACTCTCAATTCCCTAAAGAGTTAACTCACAACTTGATACAATACCAAATATGTAATATCATCTAATAAAATACTTGCATAACATAAATATTCCCTATTCCCATTACTTATACCATTCCTTTTATATGATATTGCTAGGTGAATCCACCATAGATAATCTTATCTCCACTATTCATGTAATTCTTTTTGCATGAGAGTGCTAGGGTATACATAACATAGATTCCCTTATCCCCACTACTCACATAAGTTATTTTATATGAGAGTGTTAGGTGCTATGATATAGATCTATCACTCCTAATTCCTTTAGACTAGCTCACATCCTTTACAATCAATCAAAAGGCATGTGCTAATTCCATACCTAACATACTTCATTCTATACATATACACTTAGCACCTTGACTATCTTTCTTACCTTAAATATGAGCTAGTAAAACTAGTCTATGAGTGCTTGCAAGGTCAATCATTACATTTCCAAAGATTACTTATGTTATTAACACCCTTAAAACTATTTTCAAACCACCACGAAAGGAATTCCTGAGACATCCTCAAACAAAGCTAGAAAATATAATAATCATTACAATAACCTTAAACATTTATTTCTCTATTAATTATGTTGGTTAAACTTACATTCACATTCTATAAGACCATATAACATATCACCACTGAACTTAAAAGCATACACAGATCATAGCAATACAATTCCTAAAATTACAATCTAATCTTTAGCCACAGATAACACCCATATGTCATCTAAATTCACTATCTTAAAAATGCTCTTAAAGAGAATTTTAATACATACTTCAGATATCACATCGATACAACTCACAATAATGAACATCGTAAGTAAATATAAAACAACCTTGACCCCAAAAGAATTATCACAAGTCTACGACATGACTAATCTACTCTTCATTTAAAACAAACATTTCAAACATTTACTTTCTTAAATTATCACAAAGAATATCACCCATACAATAAAATAAAAACTCTTCCATTAAATCAGAGAATCCTTAACACAATACTATAATTGTTACCAAACATAGCCACATAGGCTTACAATACTACAAGAAATATTTGTTAAATTATTTGCTAGAGTTTTTTGTTGCTCTACGATCATAAGAAACTATCTCAAGAAGTATTTATGATACTTTACTCATATCCTTAGAAGAGATTGTCTTAACAACATGTATACTTTCTAACATATACAAGTAAGAACACAATACAGTCTATTTCAAGTCTACCCATAGGAGTTACACTAAATCAAACGATATTAATGCATAAATAAACTACCAACTCATGTTGGATCAGGTAAACATGCCTCTCAAGAATTGTAGAACTCTTTTGCAACCATTGAGAAAAGGTTGCATTTTTAATGGGATCAAAAATGGCTCTGATTAAAAATAGTCTCTCCTTTCTCATGAAATCAATATCAAACTATAATGTGGAACAACTCCATATTAACTATGCTTACACAACATGAACAACATAAATAATTAATACCACTTATTTATCTTGGAATTTAGGCAATACCATAAGTAAAAGAACATGCACTTCATATTTTATTTAACTAAGAGTCCTATTAAAAAATATAAAACACTCCTTAATCATCATTTAAAGACTTCTATACATGGTATTCCTAGTAATATCTACATGAACTCATAGTCCACATGCAACTTTAAAAATAACCACAACATGTCTCTAAAACAACTCAGGACATCACCAATTCATTCTGGAAATAAAACGTTTCAAAACAAAACCTTATCATCCAATACTAATACTTTTCACACATCTAAAATAATGCCAAAATAAACACAAAGTATTACTCTTAAATATTGTACGTTCTCAAGAACACAATATCTTTCTAAGAATTACAACAAGAATAAAATACACTAACCTTGATTATAGTGGCTAAAACTACGCTTTCACCCAACACTATTCTATGGTTTATGTTCAGGTTTTGGTTCACTAAAAAACCATTCTTTCCATTGAAACTACACACATCAAATTGGAAGAAAACACAATAATGGCATAGGCTTCCTACCAAACCTGGTCTTCTTCTAGTGACAACAATGTTCATTCTACCAACCACAATAAGATATGGGTTTCCTAGAAGATCAATTCACACAAATATTGAATGCACTAGAGAAAGGTAAGCATTCCAACTTCCATTGACTGAAGCATAACCTAAACTACTCAACTAGGTTTACCCATGAACTATCAAAAGGTGGTGATGGTATTTTTTAGTTATGTACATTGTAGAATTTATTCTTCCACAACGTACCAAGATGTTCTAAATAGGTTTATATCAATATTAGTTTTAGTTGCCTCTTCACTTAATTGACATTGAAGTCCCTGAAATCACAGTCTAAGATCTCATTATGGATGATGATTCTTACAACTATCATACAACACAAAGGAAAATAACATACAAAATTATTTTCATTACACACTACTAAGAAGGTGAGATTTCACCCTTACCTAAAATCATCTACAATCTTCTTTCCAAACATTTTCTCATAGTTGCTCTTTGTTGTCCTTAATCCTCTTGATGCTCTCCATCTAGTTTTTTTTCCACCCCCAACCATTACCAATGATCTTTGAAGTTCGAGTTTAACTTCCCAACTACTCAAAGTATCCTCCAATCTTTCAGCACCACTCATTTGGCACGTAGGAAGGAATACCATCGACAGTAAGAAGTTAATTATCTAAAGTTCTTTATTATAATAAAGGATATTCTTAAATTACATTTTAGAAATAAAGCAAATGCAAATTTCATATATATAAGTATGTATTTTGATAAATAATATCACTACTCTTGATGTTCTTATAACCTTTAGAAGACCATTCCAAGCAAGCATCACACTAGTAATCCTACTCAAAAATATTTCCTTCATATAGTTTCTTTTTTGAAAGAAACAACCAAAGCCGCACATTTCCTTCTCTATTATTTTTCCAAATATAATTTCCATCCAAATAAAATTCCATCACAAGAAATTATTATGAAGTAAGAAACTTTTAAATTATCAATAGCTTAATATTTCTTTTCTCATGAAAATCATGATATGCATCTCTTGAAAAGAGCATTCATTCAAATTTCTCCATTTATTTTAGCAAATAACCCATCACATCATTTCCATTAAGGTAAACCTCTTCTCGATGGTTAGTTGTTTCTACCACTATATGAAACCTATTCCTACAATAATGGTGCAATTTTCCATTAGCAGTATCATATTCTATCCACTAAATATTTTCATGGCAGCTACTCATGAAATAGTCAATCATTTCAGTGATAAGAAAAATGTCATTTTTTCCATACAATCCATATCTGTAAAAATCATATTGAGGTACTCAAATATTCTTTCAACCATTATTACCTTCACAAAACCAATTATTACTATGCATATAATCAAGAAATATTCAAGCATTCCATCAATAAAACACATAGCAAAACTAAATCCATCAAGATGCAAAGTTTGTCAAAGGAGGGTCATGACAATACTTGTGTGTATGATAAAATATTTTAATTTCTTTGACTATATATTTACCTTGTGATAGGAAGGGATATACTAAGTTTCCCTTAACCCAATAGCTCTCCCAAGGGCTAATATTTAGTGCACTAGATAAGAAACATCCTAACAATTCATAAAATAGTGGTGTAAGGATAGGCTCTTCAAGACCTAATTTAGGTGGAAACAATGATAGGTTGAGGAGGGCATGATTAATATCTAATAATAGTATTTATAACCCAACCACCATTGAGTAAGAATACTAGTGGCTTTAGAAGCATTATAAATAATAGATGTTCATTTTACAAAGAATTGACCAAAGGCTATCTAATGTAGAAGCCTAGTTTACTAGTTATATTTATGAAGAGTTTCGGGTAATATTCCTATAGTTGCTACAAACATGGTGCAAAATAAAACCCCACTTTCAAAAATAAAAGAATTCTATCATTAATTTAATTCCTAGAAAGCTTTAGGAGTAGGATAATGGTGATGTTAAGTGGGTGTCAAAGGCCAGTATTTGCAATGCGAGCACTCTACATAACTATATTATTGAGTGGGATTTACAAGAGTGGTTGTATTTTGGTGTTTCCAAATAAAATTTCATTATATTAATCAAAGGAACATTTATAAGGAACATTTTATTATAATTTAAGGTGCTTCCAATGGAAAAGTGAATATCTCTAGATGTCCTTCTCTACTATTAAATTAATTTAGGTGCCAAGGGGATCAACTCATTATTGGGTATATATTTAGAAAAAGGATAAAAATATAAGTAAGACAAAGAAGATATTAACAAAATAAGGATGGAAATAAAATGAACTCTACAAGAAAAGAAATGATGAAGAAAAGGAGCAAGATGAATGAGAAAGAAAACAAAATGGTAAGATAAAATATAAAGAAATAAGATAATATCCCAAAGAGATTTGATGTTCATACATAAAAAGACATAGAATATGCATATGAGGGATCCATAAAGATAGGCATAAGAGAGATGATAGTTCTATCATCCAATGTGTATAAGAATATTAGCACCAACCAAGTGGATGATGTTAGGGAGTCCTAGGGACTTGAGGAGATCCATGATAAGTAATATATTAATGATGTCATTACTTAGCAAAAAAAATAAAAAATCCATCCATTAGGAAGAGGAAAATTTTTACAAGTGATATGAGAATAATACTTTAGAAGATGGAAGAAAAGATTATAAAAATGACACCCCTAGAAGTAGCCATCCCCTACACCATATAAGTGTAAGGATAACCCAATATCTAATATCATCCTAGTGAAATTACATTATAATATTTGGTATTAAATCAGTAATTGGAATAACTTATATCCCAAAAGACACCATGATGACAACAAAGTTTTACGGGATCTTAGGGCCATATTACTTTGATATATATTTGAAATGAATATTAAGGGGATAAGGAAAGATAAAATAAACTAAGAAAACAATCACTAAAATAGAAGAAACAAAAGACACCAAAATATTAAGCACCAAAGTAGATGTTAGGCACTAAAACTACAAATCCAAGTAGCAAATTTTCCTAAGTTTAATTAAATACCCTTCCTATATTTGAGAAGCCCACTAAGGATACCAAGAAATATTGTTTAATAATATTTGTATGAGAAGGATAAATATAGATGAAAAGGTTAATATCCAAGAGTTTGCTTAAACCCTATAAAATGATGTATTACAGTGGTTTATTAGATTCATGGATGAACAAGGTCACCCTTAGAAGGAAAATAGAAGCAAATTTTAAAATTATACATTTATTCTTAAAGATAAATGGAAATGCAAATAATATGAGAAATATGGTTCAACATTCTAATAAGTATCACTAAGATTGATAAAATATTTAAATCCACACAAAGGAATTTGCAAGAACCTCTTTCTAAGAAACACAAAATTTAATGATTTGTGTTTATATTGAAGTATTACCTAAAAAATGTAGAAGATGGTAAATTATTTGATACTTGAATTAAAAAACTATATTTCAACATAAAACCAAGAATATCAAACATGGTACTAGTCTCAGACATCCTTGGTCAAGCACTTCAAAAATCTTATAAATAAAATTAAGGATAAATCAATAGAAACAAATAGCTTTGTGATCTAGTAACATAGATAAAAGAGATTTGATGCCTTTAATATTTATTGCTACATGTCTCGATCTATCTCCCTCAACTAAACCCACTCACAAAGGTAGCGTATAGTTCCTATAAGGATAGGAGCCAATATTTATCCTAGAACTATCATTTATGATTTATAAATTACATAAAATATGAGAGGCTAGGTTTAGCATATTATACCCTCTTTGAGAATTTGAATTACAATGATAATTAGTGTAGAATAAAGGATGGTTTGGAGGATCTAAAGGATAATATTATATATAATAGAAGAGTATTCACTACTATGAAAAATCATCAACAACCACTAATGATAGAGCAAGTACGCTAAACATGTCCTTAATATTAGATCATGGCATTAATAAATCTAACAATTCAACAACAACTATAACCATAAATGTATCAAAACACATAGGCCTTATTGAACCCCTTTGTATCTAGTAATATGATTTTAGCCACCACAACATACCAAAAATTGGCACCAACCACCTATCATCAAGCACCAATGTCATACACTATAATGTATTAATAAGCATTGACACCATCATTTTAAACTCTAATGTCGATCATAATAGTAATTCAAGATTAACCCTCCATTACTACCATTAATATGGAGGTGGATATGGAGGTGGTGAAAGAGTATTAGGTTGTGGTGGAGGCCAATCTACCTATAGAGGAGGATATGTGAGAGGATCTACTAACACATTATAGAATTGGGTGCTAGCATTGTGAGCATCCTAGACATGATTATAAGGTTTCCATCACAAGAATACTTTATATGTTAAATGTAATTTCTATAAGGAAATAAATATCCATAGCTATATGTATTATCTAAAATTGATGAAATGTGTGTTATCTAAAGAACTGGATTTGGGAGGAACAATGACAAATGACAATACTAATCATTTGATGAAAATACCATCAACATAGAAAAAGAAGGACAATCACTCATACTAGAAAACAATAATATGAAAAAGGAAATTGACATCACATCACCAAGGATAATATATTATTATATTATAGTAAATAATATAAAAATAAAAAATTTTAGTTTCAACACTAGGTCAAGAATCACTATTAATATACTAAAGCAGTTGGTAGTTAAAAAAGTGATGTCAACCACTAGAAAACAATTTCTAGATCCAAAAATGCATAGGATAGAGTGAGATGAATCCAATAATGGATTATAAATATATAGGATATGGAGGATATAAGGGTGTTATTATGTGATAATAGAGTGGTTCAAACTAATTTCAAAACTAGGGATTGTGTTTATTGTAATTAACATGCATCAATTTATGATGGAGTAGAAAAAGATATAGAATAGAAGAGGTAGAGACATTTAGGGAAGTATATAGTATATTTAGAGGTACTTAATTTTTAGATAAAATAAGGTAAATTGATAAACACTAGAGCTACAAGGATTAAAATAAAATATATAACATCAAAATAATAATAATACAACTAGATAACACTAGATATAGAGATGAATTTAATCCAAGTTCAACTATGGGAAATAAGCCTAAAGAGCTAAGATAGCTGAGAATAAATTAATAAGAAATAAGGGATATTTTAACCAGTTCTCAAATTGATACCTTCATGATAAATAATGTTATTATTCTAATTATACATTGATTGGAATATGATTCCTGAATCAACATATATACAAATGGGTAGGTCACTTGTCAAACCTCTAAGGTACAATGTGGCACTATTTTATAAATAAAAAAATAATTCAAATAGATTTTTGAGAGAATGAAGGTTAATATCTTGGTTATTACCTCATATATAAGTTTTAAAACCATATATATGTTGAAGTAGAACTCAATCCCATATAATTTCTTCCAATTTCTAATTATTTAAGGGTAATAAAGGGTCCTGAATAGTAATAACAAAGATTAACCTTGGATAAATATGAATTACTAGTCCACATCCCATTGAACACTGGGATGAATGGTGCATACCTTGAAGATATCAATCAAGAGGTCAAAATTGGAAATAATAATATTTATGACCTATACAAGTTCACAACTCAAGTGAGGGATGCCAGGATGATTATATAAACCCAATTGACAATAAAAAATAAAGTTAGATAAGTGGATATCTAGATTTAGGGATTTTACCATCTATGTGGATATCAATTATTAGACATAAGGACACCATGATATAACTTCCATAAATTATATCATATGACAAGAAGAATTTAGAAACTAGAAAGAAAGGTACCTCCTACTTGACTCCCTAGATTTTATGGGTTAAGAAAATTTACTCTTTTTTATAAGAGCTTAAAGAGATACTTCTTAGACTAACATAAAAATTGAAAGAACTAAATAATATATTAGTAGGCACTCTTAATAGATGGTGGGGAAAATTTAGTTCTAACAAAGATATTGGTTAATATTACCACATAGGCAAAACCCAAAATGGCAAGAGTTTAGAATTGTTTGGGGAAGAGGAGGTCAACAAAATAGTGGAACTCATAACATAATATCACAGACTCTTCCTAAGGGAACAAATAAAAGTAATTGGAATCATGTCCATAAAGATAAAACTTGAATCTAGGCCAATAAAGCAAATACCTTCTCAATTAAATCCCAATATAAAAAAGAAATTTAAATAATAATTGGAAAAAATACTCATAACTGGTGTCATCTCATTGGATCGTAACATAGAATGGATCAACCCTATGGTGATCCAAAATAAGAAAATATTGGAGATTAGGATATGAGTGGATTTGATACCTCTTGAATGGGAATGTGATGTTGACTCTTTTCCAATGCCCTTTATAGAGGAAGTGCTAGAAAGTGTAGTTGAATAAGAAGTATATTCATTCACAAGTAATTTCTCAAGAGATCATCAAGCAAAAATTATGGAGGAACATTGATCCTAGATGATATTTATAACATAATGAGGTTATTTCATGTCTAATATAATTCCATTTGGATTGAAGAAGGCACCATCTTGTTTTTAAGGATTATGTTCATGCCTTGATGGAATTCATCCATGGATTTATGAAATTCTACATAGAATATTGGATGATTTATGGGTTGTTAAAAAATCATCAATATAAATTGAGATTCATGCTTGGAGAATTTTGCTAGGTACAAATATCATTATACTCAGTTAAGCATTTCTTCTTGATGTCATATGATATCTCACTAGGACACATAATTTGCAAGGAATGTTTGATGGTTGATCCAACTAAAATAATAATCTTTATAAACTTGGAATCACCTACTTCATAGAATGTGATAAAATCATTATTTGGTATGATAGCCATTATAAAATAATATTATGAGGAAATATGAAAATATTACAATTTCAATCAAAGATTTGATAAAGAGGAACACTAAGGGGGTGTGGAATAAGTAGTATAATAAAGCCTTAGATGTCATAAAATAGAAATTGGTGAAGACACCAATCTTGATATTTCTCAGCAAAAAATATAACTTCATGTTTGGATTGATGTACCTAGTTTAGCAGTTGATTTCATGCTAGTGTACCCAAGAGGCTATTTGGATAATTTTATAGCACTTGCTAGTAGAAATATAATCCAATAAAAGAGAAACTATTCCAACATAGAAATAGAGGCCTTAGATATAGTGTACACTTTGTATAAGTATCAGCACTACCTTTTGGTGACACTCTTTATTTTTTATATAGACCATGATCCATTAAAATACTTAATCAAATGGATTATAGTAAAGAGTAGGTATTAATATGACCACTATTATTCTAGGAATTTGATTTTTAGATGATAGTAAAGGTTGCATCATGAACTTGACAACTTGTCTAATTTTAAGAATGCTGAAGAAGAAATATTATTAGTCAAAGGGATACCTAGTGTTATCCTCTTTAGAGTTCAAGCAGTGTCATAAGTGTTAGAAGATAGTGCAATGTTCTTGGTAAATTGTGAGTTTCTAGAGGATCTAGATAAAGTGGTTGCAAAGTAGTTGTTTATCAACATCATGCCATACACTCTAATGAAATATAATTTATTTAAAAATGGAAATTATGATAAAATTGAAAGAGAGAAACTACCCCATGAGTGCCAAGGCATCTTAAAATAAGTATTGTAGGCAGCAAATCCACCTCCCAAAAGAAGCAAAAGTAATCCATGGATTTGCATAGTTATTTTAAATTTTGCTCAGTTTTTATGAAATTTTACAATTGTCAAATCATAAAAGCAAAGAGAAAAATGTACAAGGGTGCAAAAGTACGATGTGAAATGAAATAAAATGAAGTTGGAATATGCATTTGGGGTTAACTTGATAAAAATCAAATTAGACCTTAATAAAACTTGTAAAAATAATTATTTTGGAAATCCATTGGGAATGGTAGTTGTAAATGATGCGATGCTTCAGAAACCACTTTGCAATGGTACGGGAATACATTATATAGCCCACCTTATTCATTTTTTTTTTTGGTTCATTATGGGTCACTATTATTCATTAATTGTTTACTGTTGCAATATCAATATAAAATTCATGGAGTATGTATTGTGGAGTAGAATTGTTGTTCAATGAGTGATATGTTGTTGAATGATAAAATTTTATTCGTAATCTGAATATGAAAAAAAATTTCTTTGGTTCCTCATCCTTGTGAATTTCTCCACTCATTCTAGTTGTTGCAGGTTTTGTAGTTAATGTTTAGCACATAACTTGGCATGTATATGGATGGAATTGCATTGTGAATGATATTGTTACTCTATAGAATTGGTGTGAAGCATGGAGTGGATTATGATTTACAGCCATAATTTGATATTTTCCCATAGTTGTACAATTTTTGGAATTGTCCATGGTGAATATAATTCATTACTAATGAATTAGGGTTTGCATGTTATGGAGAATTGGAGCAATTGATGCTTAGAACCTTCCCAAAATTTATCTTGGAATAATTGGTTGTATCAAGTGATAGATCTAGAAGATAGTTGCAACAATATTTTGTACGAACCATACAAGGGTTTCTACCAAATCATACAAACTGTCATTTTACCCTATTTGGTAATTAATACTGCAACCCAATTCTCCCAAATAAGGAAAGAACGCTAGTTTGAGGAAATAGATTACAAAATTGATCGATTTTAATTACAAAACTTGTTCTAGTTTGTTGGTTATGTACTAAATCATACTAGGTGTAGGGTTGTATTATTTGGATCATACAAATGTATGATTTTATGATCGTACAATCTATTTTTGCAAGTTGAACTAGTGTACAATGAAGATCGTATAGGCTGTACAAGTTGTACAATTTGGGGTTTGAGACATTGGGGCTAATTTCCATAGTTTCTAAACCACATACTCATTGCGAATACTACACTGCTAGCATATATATTTGGTGTTGTTGCCTTATCAAACTTTGGCATTTTTGTTAAAATGGGTCAAGAAGTGTAGTAGTCAAGAAGATCATACAAGTGATAAACTTGAGCACATAAATTAGAGGTGAATTATAGACACCCATATAAAAATGTGTAGGAGATGGTATCAAGGAGAGTAAATCCTAGTTATATGGAGCACAAGAATTTCTCAAAGGAGGAACAAGAATAGTGTTGAACACAATATAAATGAACCTGTAATAGAAAAATTGTGGACATATGACGAAGAAAATATTGAGAGGTTGGATACACTACTTATTGATACAAAAGATGAGGAACAAGAAGCACCTAAAGTTGATATGATAATTGATGTAAGAGAAGGTATTAATGAGGGAACTATATGAGAGTGAAGGCAGTGGATGATAACACCTAAGAAAGTGGTAAAATGGTTACAAAGGAGTGCAGGGAATGGGAGTCAGGCACTAGAGCAATGGCATACGAGGTCTCAAGAGGAAGGACCAAGGCCACGAACTACACACTAGTGAAGGAGGTCACATAGTGAAGACACATAGGATATCGATAGATAAATTTTTGGTGAATATAATATTCCTTGAGTAGACAATTCTGATGAACACCAGAAAAGGAAATCACCTATAATGTGGAATTAGTTAAGGATTCCAGGTGATACTTCATCAAGTGAAGAAGAAGAAACACAACCAATGTCCCATGTAGGCAATTACATAGGGAAAGAAATATGCCCACCCTTTATGGACGAAGGCAAGGAAGACCCAATAAGATACATCAGGACATGTATAACTATCTATAGAGCAAATGGTGTAGATCAACTGGATGAATGGTTACAACTATTTCCTGTGACATTACGAGGACTGGCCATATATTGGTACTTGGAAAGGTAAAATACATCAAAATTCCAAGAATGGAATACAATGAAAGATAAATTCATTGAGGAGTTTCATCCCTTGAAGTATTATGGAGATATCGCCACTAAAATTTATGCTACTAATAATAAAGTTGACGAGGATATGAAGTTATACAACCATAGACTGAAGTAGTTGGTGGATAAGATGCAAATACCTTTGGCAGATGTGCTAGTAAAGTGATGGTTTGTATATGGTTTGCTATCCAAATACAAGAATAATATGAAGGTAGTATCATAAGATACATATGAGGAAGCCCTAAAAGATACAAGAAATTTTGAGAGTGAGGCCAAAAAAATAATCGTAGGGATGATAACACGTGTAAGACACAATAATTTAGAGAGTGATGAAGACAATACAATACAAAAGACAGTGCATTCATTCTGAAAGAAATTTGAAAAAATAATTAAGGAGGTAAAAGGTAAATTTAAGTAAGATCAGAAGGAAATCTGGTGTACAGATTTCAAGACTAAAGGTCACACGAACATGACTTATCCTCACAATGATTATTACCACATTTACAATGTGCTTGGACATGAAGTGATACAATGTCCATTTAATGCAAAGGTTCATCCATAGGTTCTCTCTATCCAAGATCAATAGGAGAAACCAAAACACCAAGGGAGTGGCCAAAAATACACTAGTGGTGATTATAGGAATAGCCATAGAGAGCGAATGCAGTACCGAGGCAATCGGTAAGGAGGATAGAGTCAGCTACAGTATGATCTGGAAGGGTGACCAATCATACAATATCATAATTTATAGGAGTGGGGGCACTTCATGAAGAACTATCCTTTACTCTAAAAATATGAGACACAACAAATAAACATTACATACGTGTAGATGGTGTGGTCCAGGGAACCACAAGGAAGCAAATTATACACATTAGGTGAATTCTAGTAACCTATAGAACATAATTTTTTTGGACATATAGGTACCTCTAGTTAGTGAGGAGATCGAAGAAGTGCTAGTCATAACAAGGAATTAGGCTAGGAAAGACAAGTACATGGAATCTGCCAAAGAAAATAAATGATGGCAAGTGGCAAAGAAGGTACTTGACGAAGAAGTAAAGAAGGCAAAATAATTAAGAATAGAAGAAGAAAAAGAGTTAAAGAAATTGTAGCACCCTAAAATTGGCATGGTTAAAAAATTAGTAAACAGATAAAATATTAAAATATGAATTTCAACATCCGCCCATGTAGAGGAGTTGGAGAGCAAGTGGGTAGTTAAATCTCTCTAGTTGCTGAGAGGCCCAGGTTCAAATCTCTCGCTTCACATGTTGCGGATATGTTATGTAATGGTTCCCTCGTGGTCACAGTTTGTTTACCCCTTGTGGCCACCACAAAATATATATATATATATATATATATATATATATATATGAATTTCAACCCCAAATTGCCCGTTAAACCGCCTATTACCCACTTTCCTCGTTTTTTGTGCCATTTTTAGGATTTGTTTTGATCGTTGGACGATATCATCACAGATTAGACAAAATCATCCCCGATCTGATGAACTCATCTAAAACAGAACGTCTAGACGATTTTGTCCTAAAACCAAATTTTCATAATTAGCTTCTGTTTCAACAACCTCTCCAACTCGGGTAGAAGCATGTCTGCATAGTTGGAGATTTCCCTGTTGGAGATCTCCCAGATTGGGATGATCCCCAACCTCCCAAACCTCTTCCTAATCCTATATAAACTAGGATTTTTCTAGTTTATCCCCCTAATTCTCCCTGAACCCCTAACCCCTTAGTTGACAGGATTTCATTGCAGAGTTAGCTCCTTATTCCCTCGCATTATTGCTTGCATTTGGTATTTTTGCATTTTTATTGCAGGAACTCTACTATTTTTCAGTCGAAGCTAGCTTGGATCGTCGCGAACGATCTCAGACGATTGCGGACGATCTCGTACGATTGGAGAAGATCCTAACTGTAGTCCATATTGGGGGCAGTCCGAGTTTAGAGTTTGCATTTTCTTAGCTTTTTTTGCATTTTTCATATCATATCTCTGCACTGTTTTAAGTTATTATGTTTTATGCATCTTGGAGTTCACCTCATTTAGCATAATCGCATGATAAAGTTAAAATCAATCATTAAATCTATTGCATTTCCTTATTTGTAATTAGAATCTATTATTTAGGCATGTTTGTTGTTATTTCTACCATTATCCTTTGCTGCTACACTTGCATATTTGGTATTTTGCATCTATTTTTGTGATTGCAAGTTTTTGACGAATTCGTCTAATGAATTCGTCGGATTTTAGATGATTTTGTATGATTTCAGATGACCTTCTATGATTTGGGATGATTACGTACAAACTGAGACGATTTGAATTGCTACAAGACTCAAAATCTCCATCAGACATTCGGAATCAAGTATGACACCTTCTAGTTAGCATATTCTCTATTATTTGCATCCATTTCTGTTATTTGTATTCATTTTAATCAACATTGGCATATAGAATATTTTAGATTCATATTGGCCAAACCTAGGAGTTGAATGATCAAGCATAAAAATGAACACATCAAACACACTATCAACCTAGGCATGGAAACTGCCATTCAAAAGTTTCTTGGTGAACCCACCATCCATCAAAAATTCACCCTTATACACCTCCCCCGAGAGGCAGGACCTTCCAAGGGCCTCTCAGTCCGAGGTATTGTCCCATACTTTTCACATCCCCCTTTCAGGCGCAGATCCTAAAGCCTGAAGGTAAGGGTGCAAAAAATTTGGAGCGATACAGAAACCATTGGAAGACACCTTGGTTATGTAAATTCTGGTAGCACAAGTTTTAAATACGACTATTTAAATTAATATGGCAAGCTTGCTAGAAGCCATCCCATCATTGCATAAAGTGATGGCAGAATATTTGAAACTTCATAAGTTGATGGAGGTAGAAATCCAACCAATAAAATAATATGAACAAAAGAACTATTTTATTTACCCCACCATATTGATGATTGATGTTGGGAAGAAACCCGCATTGGTCCATTTGGAATTTTTTTATCACAAATTGATGCAAGTCATAGTAGATGGAGGATCTAGTGTTAATGTGCTACCTAAGAAGACTTGGCAAGAAATTGGCACTAAGTCCTTATGGGCACCTATATTTCGATTATATGTTGTTGACTAGTATGGTATAGAGACAAAAGCCACACAAAAAGTCAAAATGGCTGACCAGGAGTTTTTCTTGGATTTTGTTGTGATTACAATACAAAATCCAGCATACGATGCTTTTCTGGGGAGGGAATGGATAATAATAGCCAAAGTTAATCACAAATAGAGAAAATATTAGATCAATTTTAAGAAATGACAACACAAATATATGATCAATTTGAATAACCAGAGGATTATTGAGGATATGGCCATGACTAATGAGTTAGGCAGTTCTTCTAGTGATGAAGGTTATGAACCTAATGGAGAAGGTATGTTGTACCTAGAAGACTATAGAAAAGACAAATATCAATCTGATAGCAAATTTCTCCATTAGAAAATGGAGGAGTACAAGGCTTTTCAACCCACCTACATCTGTATTAATATAGAGGAGACCATGAAAAACAAGATGAGATGAAGGTCAGTTTGAAACCTCAGAAAGATGAGAAATGGTCATTTTATAAGAGCTTTGTAGAATATACAGTAGGAGATGCTAAAATTGATATGAGACAAGTGCATATTACTAATGTGGAAAATGTAGTGATGGAGCCTAAAAATATTAAATATGAAGGACCTAAGATGGTGGATGTAAACCTAGGAATAGAAGGAGAACCTAGGATGATCCACTATGGCAATGACTGGGATCTAATACTAAAAGCTACATCCTTTAAGATATTCTTGGAATACAAGGATGTCTATGCATGTACATATAAGGATCTGAAGGGAGTACCACTGTATCTATGTGTTCATAATATTATGCTAATTCTTGGGAAACAACCAGTCATAAGAAGACCATATAGGATGAATCCTAAGTATGCAACATTGGTAAACATAAAAATTTAAAAGATGTTGGAGGTAGGCATCATTTTTAGAGTCAATACCAGTGAATGGATTTAACCTATTGTGGTTACCTTGAAGAGGGAAGTGGATAAAATCTAAATCTATGTATATTTTAGGAGTCTAAACACAGTGACAATTAAATATCCCTTCCCTATTCCCTTCATAGGCTCCATTTTGGAAGAGGTCATAGGACATGAAATCTATTCACTCTTGGACAAAGTTTTCAGGTATAACCAAATAATTATCATCAAGGAAGATAAACTAAAGACCATATTCATCATGAATAATGGCATCTACACATATAATAGAATGCCTTTTGGGTTGTGTAACACCCCTACTACATTTCAACATATTATTTTGTACATATTTTATCAACTAGACACAAGAAATTTTAAGGTATTCCGGGATGATTGGTACATATATGAAAATATCAAATATCATCTACCTAGTCTCAACGAATACATTAGTAGGTGTAGGAATGCACAAATATCCCTAAATACAACAAAGTATTTTTTGATGGTATCATACGGGAAACTATTGGGATATATAGTGTGCAGTGAAGGGTTGAATACCGATCTTGAAAAAATTCATGTCATACTACACATGGAGGAGCCATATGATGTGAGATATTTGAAAAGTTTCCTAGGATCCATGGGATACTATCAAAAATTTATTAGAAATTATGCACACGTGTCCTACCCACTAGATTCTTTAACCAAGAAGAATATTCTGTTCATATGGACGAAGGAGCACCAAGGAGCCTTTGAGGAGTTAAATGCTAAGTTGGTCAGTAGTCCCATTTTGGTGTTCTTGAATTGGGATAAATAATTCCATGTCCATATTGATACCTTGAAATTTGTAGTCAGATGTGCATTGGCATAGGAAGGATAGTTTAGGCTGGATCAGCCTATATTCTTTGCAAGATGCCTATTATCAAGGGAAGAGAGAAACTATAGTACAATAGAATGAGAAGCTCTAGGGATGGTATATGCACTATAGAATTTTAGGCATTACCTATTGGTGGACCCTTTTTCCTTCTACATGGACCACCAGTCCTTTTTGTAATTGATCAATAAGCTAGTTATACAAGGATGAGTTAGCATGTGGCTTATCACCTTACAAGAGTTCAAATTTTAAGTAGTGGTGCAACCTAGAAAGAAGCATGTAATTAGATATTAGCTATCTTGGATACGATCAGGAGAGCCTACAAAAGCAATAATTCTAGATGAATTTCCTAATATCTAGTTGTTAGCAATTAACATTGTGCCATCATGGTACAAGTTGATTAGATAGTACCTATCCATAAGGGAGTTACCATAATATTTAATGGCAACAAAGAAAAAGAAGGTGATCATAAAGTCAACACCATTCCATTTGATAGCGGGATTGTTGTACAAATTAGGAATTGATGGTATCATGAGAATATGTGTAATAGATGAAGAAACTAAAGTCATTCTAAAATAATCTCATGAAGTATTAGTAGGTGGACACATGGGGCTCAATGCCACTGCTCAAAAAGCACTCTTAGCAAGACTATGGTGGTCCACAATATATAATGATGTAAAAGAATACATGAAAGCATGTGATACTTGCTAGAGAGCAGGAAATCTAGTGCAAAGATATTTTATGCCATTACATCCATCACAACCCCAAGAACTATTTGAGAGGTGGGGATTGGAATTTTTTGGACCACTGAGAACAACTCATAGGAGGAAGTGTCGGTATATCATGGTTGCCATAGAATACATAACAAAATGAGTTAAAGCATGGGCACTAGCAGATAACTCGGCAAAAAGTACAACACAATTCTTGTATGATCAAGTAATTACAAGATTTGGCATCCCACTATAAATAGTGAGTGATCGTAATGGTCACTTTATGAATGAGATCATCAAAATTTGACGACTAAATTTTGAATTTGATACTCTTTGTCTAGTCCATATTATCCAAGAGCTAATGGGTAGTCGAAAGTGACTAACAAGGCATTAATATCAAAATTATACAAAAGCTATTGCATAGAGGTAGCATATTGGGAGGAAAGGTTACCATTTGTTCTTTGGTCATACCAAACTACATTTAAGCTAACAATAGGCCATACACCATTTTAGCTAATGTATGATTAGGAGGTAGTAGAACTAGTTGAATTCTTGGTACCAAACCTACAAATAGTGGTGGAGCAAAGCTTATGAGACCAAGAGAGTATGGAGGAATGACTAACAACACTTATTAGGTTAGATGAGAGAAGATTCATGGCACAATGGGTGATCAAAGTGGCCTAGAAGAGAAGATAGTTGTGGCATGACAAACATCTTAGAAAATTAGAACTCAAGCAGGGTGACTTAATTCTAAATTTTAATGGAAAATGAGAAATCAAGCCAAGTAAGTTAAAAATCTTGTGGCTTTTTCCCTTATGAGTTGTGGAAGTAAGGGACAATGGCGTAGTGAAATTGTAGAACTTGAATGGGATGGAAGTGATAGATATTATAAATGGTTCAAAGTTAAAAACCTATAAAGTCTAGTGTCTTTTTATTATCGTAGATGAAGTGGAATGAAGGCACCAAGCCTAGTCCAATGACTAGAAAAGTAGAATTCAAGGACCACCATGGGATGACCTTGACATGGGACTCACTCACCTATTCACATAAAGGGAGGAGATAGGACCAATTATTGAATAAGAAGAATTGGTACCTCGAACTGGTGAGAGAAGGAGAACATGATTTCATGTAAGGTTTACAGATGGGACTAAAATACTTGAGCAAGATCATAAAAGAGGGATTTATCTAAGAGAAAGAAGAAATCCAAAGAACTAAGATATGGTGTATCCACAGTTGGAGTATAGCGGTTTACCCCAACCATCATAAGACTAAAGAATAATGAGATTAATGATCCAATATGCAGACAAGACAAATAAATTTGATATGGAAGCTCTAGAAAAGATAGGAGGTGATACAATAGAAGAAGAACTCTCTCCATTGGCTTAGGTAGGATGATTTAAATAGAGGATGTGACACCAGATCTAGTAGTGGCAAGAGGAGTATGAAATATTGTAAAGTCACACTACAAGACTTCAAGAACAAACTATCCAAGGCTTGGACAATACAATGTAAATTATGGAGGAGAAAAGAACAACAAAGTATTAGGAAGGAGAAAGCAATGGAAAAGAACATGATATGACACCATAAGTGAGTAGTTAATGACATAATAGTGCAAGTATGAATAAATGGGAAAACTCACAGAGAGCACCTCATGGGATACCCAATGACCTGTCAATAGTAGAATAAGATGAGGATATAGCTTTGTGAGACATTGAAGAAGATATCCCACCACTTAAACTAGAAGGGAGTATCCATGAAGGTTCAAGATAATCTAGTGATGAGGAGTTGACTTGGCTAGTAAGAGAAGAAATTTTTGATAGTGGTGATGATGAATGCTTAGAACTATTGATACCTCATGTGTGACCTGATCCTAAGACCTATGCAATCGGTTATTGATAGTTGAGGTAAAAAAGGAGATAATTACAAAGACTCCAAATATTAATGTCCTTACTATTAAATTGGTCATAGCAAAGAGATGTTGATCATAACGATTCTAGTTCTAAGTCCTATTTCTTAGAACCATATAAGGAGACCCTGGCTAATGTATCTCCACAACAACATTGGGATAAAAGACAATGGACACATTGACTATTACATGCAGATCAAAGAGAGATAATTACAAAATTTGCCATCTATAACACAAAGAAATGAAGGTCACTTGGCCAATATAGAATTGGTGCACATATCCCTAGTAAGAAACTAGAAAAAACCCCAAGATAGTAGCAAGGTCACGAAGGGGGAGTGCATCCATTAAATATTAAGAGGGTAGAGGAGATTTTATACCTAGAGGAGGTAGAGGACAGGGAAGGATTCAAACCTATACTCCTATATGCTCGAGGGATACACCATTAGCCTCTTTAAATTAGACTAGAAACCTGTAAGGCATTCCCTAGTTGAGAGGGGTTATACCCAACTTGAGAGGAAGACAACCATGGGGATGACCTCCATTAAATCAAACCAAATCAAGAAGGGTGGAATCTAGAAGAGGATGGGGCCAGGAAAGGAAATTTGTATATAATTTTCATAGAGGTCCCATATCAAGAGGATATGGTTGAAGAAGACCTAGGCAAGGAAGAGGTCTTGTTGGTAGATTAAGAGTACACTTCACTGATGAAATAAGTCAAGGACTCATTCACCAAGCTTAGAAGCTAAATTGATATGAGGATATAGGTAGAGAAGCCACTCCAATGATAGTGAATCAGTGAGTTCAACCCTACCTCACGTATAATAAATATAATGATGAGAAGAAGTATTGCTAAGAGGGAGTCCTAAACATTGTAATTGTACAATTCCAAACTGTACACATGATAATCAAAGAGAAGGAGATCAAACAGAAGGTTAGTTTGCACCTAATGATGTGATCACCCATAATGTATAATTGGGGAACCCAACTGATGAGTCAACATATGGCATCATACAAGTGAATGTCACTCTACGATTTCCATATTGATAAGCGTCAAAATAGTTATTAAAAAAAAAGAAGAGAAATTATCTTAATTGTGAAAATACTTCAAGACACAATTAAAGATGGAAGGGGTTGAAAATTGAAAACAACAACCCCTTATAGGAAAAATAAATAAAATTACCTTAATTGTGAAAATTATTTAGTACGCAGAAGATAAATAAGGATCCCCAATAAACTAAATAAAAAAAGTAGTAATAATAGAATCAAAAGAAGAAGATAGCAGATTCACACATTACACAATATTTATCCTGGAAAATCTCAACCAAAAAAATAGCATAATATTATCTTATTATTGCATTAACTTGATCATCTCCAATACAATAATATTCTCCTTCTATATCCCTCAAAACCCTAATGCAAGTACGATATATAGAGCAAAGGCACATGCATAAATTTTACAATATCATGGGTGAAAAAGCAATGTTCAAATATAGTAACCCTAAAAGCCCATATGGGTCTAAATATAACTTAAAAAACCCTAAAAATTTATCTAGGGGTAGCCACCCTTGGAACCCTACTTTTTGGAAGGCTATCACCCATGAACCCATATTTGGAGCCTGACCCAACCCCAAACCCCGGTGAGTTTACCGTACACAATGTACAATACCTTTTAGTGTTAACCCCACAAAAATAACATGGAAAATATTCAACATACTTACAACATTATCCCACTTGTTGAATACTTTCCATAGGGGCTAACAACTACTATTGTCAACTATCAAGGACAACCATAAACATAGATCTTCTACACCAAGAAAATTTCTAGTAGGTACAATATTTGTTAATGAATCAATAGTATTCTTCTTTGTATCAAATTTCTCCAATATCACTCGATTCTCTTCAACCATATCTCTCACAAAATGGTACTTTATATCAATATGTTTTGACTGATCATGAAAACCAAAATTATTTACGAGAAATATTTCACTATGATTGTCAATATTAATTATCACAACCTTCTATTTAATTCCAGTTGTTGAACATAAACTTTGTAGCCACACTTCTTTACTGGCATGAGTTGCTACAATTTTTTCCACTTCTATAGTGGATAAAGCAACAATTGATTTATTTTTACTCCTCCAAATTATTTCCCCTCAAAATAGCTTGAACACATAAGCACTTATGGATCTTCTCTTATCAAGATCTCCAACCCAGTCAGCATCCACAAAACCTTGTAAATTTATAATATCATTGTCTCCATATTTTCCTTCATAAAATATACCATAATCTATAGTTCCACACAAGTATCTGAATATCCTCTTCACAACAGTCCAATGTTCCTTTCCTAGATTTGACATATATTTGCTAACTACTCCCACTGCTATCAGTTCTAGTACAGACCATTGCATACATCAAACTGGCCACAACACTAGCATAAAGAACATGATGCATTTCTTTAATTTTATCATCTATTTTAGGATATTGTTTAGCAGATAACTTTTGACAAACCAGATATGGAGTACATACTAGTTTACAATCATGCATTCTAAAATTTTATAGTATCAAAACAACATATTTCCTTTGATTTAACCACAACTTTTAATTTGCATGATCCCTTATTATTTCCATACCCACAATAAATTTTGCAGCACTCAAATCCTTCATGTCAAACTTAGAAGATAACTGGGATTTTAGTAACTTTATCATCTCCTTACTATTACCAATTAACATCATATCATCCACATACAATACAATGATAATAAAAATTTTACCTTCCTTTTTAAAATATACACATGGATATTCTTTGCTTTTTCCAAGCCCAAGTGTCAAGACAAACCTATTAAATTTTTTTTTCCACATCCTTAGAGATTGCTTCAACCCATAAAGATACTTCATCAGCTTGCATACCAAGTCCTCGTTACCTTTTACCTTAAATCATTCTAGTTGTGACATATATATCTTCATCAAGTTCTATTTCAAAATCAAAAGCAGCAAAAATAGCCAACAAAAATATAATTGAAGTTAGTTTAGCCATAGGAGAAAAAATATCACCAAAGTCAATTCCCTCAACTTGAGAAAATCCTTTTTCTACCAAGTGAGCCTTGTACTTCTTCAACTTTCCTTCTACATTGTACTTCTTGAGTAACCACTTACAACCAACAGGTTTTTTTGCCAAGAGGTAATTTCACCAAGTCCCGTGTCTTATTTTTATCCAGGGACTCTATTTATTCTTCCATATCCCTTTTCCAAGACTTATTCTCACTTGACTGAAGTGCCTCCTTTACAGTCTTGGGATCTTCATCAATAATTGATAAATTAAATCCAAAATAAAAAATTGAAGGACTATACTTATCTGGAAGTATTCTCTGTTGATCTGATCTCCACAAAATTGGAGTTCTAGGTTCTACATATTCAACTTCCTCCTCACCTTCTTCCTTTGAATATTCCTCTTCAAAATCTCTATGTAATTCAGGTTCTACCACAGGTTCTTCCTCTTGTTCCAATTTTACCTGCACTATTTTTGGTTATTTGCTTGGTTGCATTTCCTATTTTAAAACCCCTTTTGTTTCCCTAAAGATCACATTACGACTGTAAACAACCTTTCGTGTTTCTAGGTTCCAGAACTTAAATCCTTTAACACTAGTACTATAACCTACAAATATGCATTTTTCATATATATAGTCTAGCTTAGTATTTTTCTCTTTTGGGATATACATATAGGCATCACAACCAAAAACCCTTAGATGTATGAGAGAGGGTTTATTACCAATCCATACTTCTTGTGGAGTCTTGTCCACCAAAGCTGAGGTAGGATATCTATTGATGAGATAACAAACTATTAACACAACTTCTATCCAAAATATTTTTTCTAACCCTGCACCACTTAGAATGCTTCTAGCCATATCCATCAATTTCCTATTCATCCTTTCTACAACCCCATTTTGTTGTGTAGTATAAAGAGTTGTTTTTTGCATTTCTATTCCACAGTCCTTGCAAAACTACTCAAATTCAATAGAGAAATACTCACCACCATTATCACTTCTCAAAACCTTTATCATTTTCTTTATCTAATTTTCTACAAGAGCCTTAAACTCTTTAAATTTATTCAAAACCTCATATTTATTTTGTATAAAATATACCCAAGTCTTTATTGAGAATTCATCTATAAATGTAACAAAATAGATAGATTTATCTAGTGATGGTACTTTTGTAGGTCCAAACACATCACTATGAACTAGATGTAGAATTCCTTTAGACCTTATAGCACTGCTTGGAAAATTGACTCTAGTTTATTTCCCAAAAATATAGTGCTCACAAAAATCAAAATTAAATGGGCAATCAGAAATTCCTTCAACCATACAATTCATTTTCAATTTTTAAAGTCCTTTCTCACCAATATTCCCCATGCATTTATGCCACAACATTATCTTCACTATAGGAATACTCAGAACCATTTTAACCGTATTATTTTCCTTTACAACTAAAGAGTTATTGCAATTAATACTTATAGTTCTAGCCTCCAATCTAAAAAAAGTTCCTGTGTGAAATCCTCTTGCCAACACCAAGGATCGACATACCATATTGCAACTATCCTTATTGAATACCACATTCACACCTGCATCATTCAACTTACTCATAAATATCATATTCCTTGCCAAACTCAAAATATGCAACACACCAAGTTCTTCCATATTTTAGCATCATCTTGACTCTTCCTCGACCTATTATTTTATATTTCAAATTGTCTCCCAAGAAGACTTTACCTCTATTTATATTTTTATATTCATAGAATCCCTCCCTATGAGGATTCATATGAAAAGAAGCACCTGAGTTAATTAACCATGAGTCATCACATTCACTTGAGCATGTTGCAGCTAAGAATAAGTCCCCTAAATATTCATGTGTAGTCTTTGTTTTTGTAGAAGTTCCTTCATCAGATGAATGATTATTATCAATATTTTTAGATCTGCAGTCTCTTTTATAATGCCCTACTTTACCACAATTCCAATGTTATCTCTTTTTTTGGGCAATAGATTTACCCCTAGATTTTAATTTATTTTCTCCTGATTTATTTTTACTTAATTCTTGAGAATGACCTCTCACAAACAAAACTTCCTTTTGATGATAATCCTCATAATATTTTTATTTCATCTTCTCAGAAAACAAAGTTCCTACTATATCCTCTACTTTCATTGTATATGTAGTATTGGTGATAGCCATAACAAGGTTATCCCATGAATCAAGTAATGCACAAAGTAAAGTAATACACTTTTACTCTTCATATATTTTTAGTTATATAGAGGTTAATTGACTTATCATAGTATTAAAATCATTTAAATTTTCATCCATAGAGTCACCATAATTAATCCAAAGCAAATACAACTTTCAAAGAAAGAGTATTTACTAGTGAATTTGTCTAAAACAATATTCCCAGCTTCTTCCATAACAACTTTGTCATGGTCTCTATAGATACATTCAACAATACTGAATTAGATAAGCACACTATGATAGAGCTCCTTGTTTTCCTATCTATTTTTATATAATCCTCATCTATCATCGATGTTGGTTTTGTTCTTGAGAATGCAATCCACTGATCTCTATCAACCAATAGATCCTCCATCTTGAGTTTCCACAACTCAAAATTCTTTCCATTAAATTTTTCAATCTCTATTTGTGTGCTTCCCATATTTCTCCTTTGCTTGGATCCTTTCACGTATGACTCCCACTCAATAATTAATTTATCATAGGGTTGAAACCTTTACTACTTGAACAAATCTAAAAACCTAGCTCTGATACCAAATGAAGAGAAATAAGGAGCCTCAATAAACTAAATTAGAAAATCAATAATAACAAAATCAAAATAAGAAGATATCAGATTCACACATTCCATGATATTTATGCTGGAAACCCTCAACTGAGAAAAACCATCACAATATTATCTTATTATTGCATTAAATTGACCGTCTCCAATACAATAATATTCTCCTTCTATATTCCCCCAAACCCTAATGCAAGTGTGATATATATAACAAAAACACAAGCACATATTTTACAATATCATGGGCAAAAAAGAAAGGGTTCAAATATAGTAACCCTAAAATCCCATATGGGTCTAAATATAACATAAAAAACCTTAAAAATTTTGTTCTTGTTCAGGGCCTAGCACATCCCCAAACCCCGATGAGTATATTGTACACAACATACAATACCTTTAGTGTTAACCCCACCTGAATAACATGGAAAATATTCAACATATTTCCAAAAATTTGGTATGCAATTAAGATGAAGGGTGGTTGAAAACCAATAATAGTGGCCCCCTCTAGAAAAAAAAAGAGGAAAAAAAAGAAAAAAGAAAAAGAAAAAGAAATAAAAGAGGTAAGAAAAGGACAAAATAAGGAAAAAGACAAAATTGCATGCACCAAGGCAATGAGTTGTCAATCATAAACACGTATAGGAGCTAAGGTGGTAGAATTTAGAAATTAAGACATTAGGGTTTGAAAATCTATATAAAGTGAGCACCTTGCAAAAATTTCCTTTCCTGCTTGTAGATAGTACAAGACAACATTAGAATTTCGGAGGATTGAAGACAAAAAGGGTGGAACTGAAGAAAATTTCTATATGGGTAGGGAAAATTCACCAACTTACTTAATGATTTTGTAACCCATTTTCATTGTGAATCACAACAATTTTTCTTTTTAGAAAAGCAATCCATTGGTAGGAAAACGTTGTCGCATTTAGGGTTTTATTCTAGAGAAATTAAGTTTTTTTTATAAAATGAGTTGCAGGTAATAATAAGCAGAGCAAGGGTTTGAGAAAAGGAAGCACCCAGTAAACTCTTAATATAGAAAAATGGATCTAGGGTTTTATTTTCAAGGAATAGAGAAGGGAAAGTTGCATGGAGGGAAAAATAAGTAAACCCTAGAGCAGGAATTCACCATAAAAAGTATGGAAATGATTTTTTAAATATGCATGTGTTAATAAGTTTAAAGGGATAGTTGTACAATGCTGACATTTTGCAAGAAAAAACTATTTTGGGGGAAGATTGCACCAAAGGAAGGAAAAATTGCATGCTTTACCCTAAAATTGCATTAAACAAGGAGATTGAAGGATTTTGGAAAATGGGTTGCACATATTTCAAACTTGGGGAAGAAAAATTAGGGTTTTTGACCAAGTGATAATTTTTAAAGTCGTATGTATGATTTGGGGCAATCATGGTATGATTCTAATATATATTGTATGGATTCCAGGCTCTCGGTGACCCATTTTGTGCAATTTTGAAGGCTATCATATGTAATTTTTTGTAGTAGTATGGACCTTGGTGAGGTTGTACAAAATGGAGGCACCCCCTATAAAATTTGGCATTATTTGGTATGATTTTGGATTATGCTTGTACAATTTTAAGTGCCAATTGTGTGATTAGCTACAAGTGGACATAATCGGGTGCGATTGAACATATCTGACTAGAGTTGTATGATATGGGTGGAATTGTGTGGTTTGAAAGTGTACATGTATGACTTGGCTGAGGCCTTGTGATGCAGGAGCATCCAAGGCAGCACAGCAATCTTGCATCACCGAAAAGAAAAAATGTTCAAATTTTGAAAAATTATTCTAAGTATTAAAATGGTCATGATATCACGACACAAAGGTTGTCGCGATATCGCAACACCAACAGTAGAACGATGGGCGCAAACTTAAGTGTTGCGATATCATGACACAAAGCTTGTCACAATATCATGACACCAATAGTAGAACGGTGGGTGCAAACTTAAGTGTTGCAATATCGCGACACAAAGGTTGTCACGATATTGCGACACCAACAGCCGAATGGCGGGCGCAAACTTAAGTGTCACGATATCGCGACAACTCTAAGCAAAGGCTGGAAAGACGTAGATTGAGACTGTGACTGTATTTTCTTCTATACTTTGTAATCTTTCCATGTTCTCTGAATAAAAATTGAGTTTTCTCTTATTTTAAAATTTGGCTCTCCATCAAGTGGTATCAGAGCAACAAGATTCTGAGTGTGTGAGCAGAGCGCCAAACATGAGGTAGCTTGCACCAGGATCTGGGGTTACGGGTTTTGAGAAATAGTGAAGCAGAATGCCGTCGTGAAGAAATCATGGTGCTAGAAGGAACGTGGTTCCTGAAGGAGACTTTCGAGCATTGCAAAGGCAAGTGCAGGCCTTGCAGGAAGAATTGTGTAGAGGAGTAGAGCCAAGATGAGAAGACCACAATGATGATGACAGAGTTGAAGACCTGTCTAAAGAAGAGGAAGAAGCAATGAGTGCTGCAGAATATCGAATTATTAAAGCTATTTCACAAATTTGTAAAAGGCCAAATATTGACGTCTTCACATATTCTGGAAAGTTAAATCTAGAAGAATTGATAGACTGGATTAATGACATGGAGGAATATTTTGAATATGAGGAAGTTAAAGATCCAAATAAAATTGAATTTGCCAGAACAAAGTTGAAATGCCATGCTGGCATATGGTGGAAAGGAGTGCAACTGGAAAGAAACCATAGAGGAAAAGAAAAGATCACCAGGTGGGATCGAATGGTTGAAAAATTGAAACGACAATTTATTCTGGCAGATTACAAATTAGATCTACTGAGAAAAATGCAGAGTTTGCGCTAGTCCAGCAAGTTCGTTAAAGAATATACAGAGGAATTTTTTAAAATTTCTATTAGAACCGGTCATACGGAAGCAAATAAAGAGAGAATAGCTCGTTACATTAATGGGTTAAGAACCAGCATGTAAGAAGAATTGAGTCTAGTTCGAATGAACAACATTGAAGATGCTTACCAGTTTGCTCTGAAAGTGGAAGAGAAATTAAACCACAGATTTGACAGCAAACAAAGAGGAAGAGGTCGTGGTGGAAGAACTGGTGGAAGAACTAGTGGAGGTAAATATGATGACCAAAAGCAGACTGGTGAAACCAACAATCACCAGGAACAGAAGGAGGAGAATGCTTACCGAACCCGTAATCAGAACAATGATTATCAAAGGGGACGAGGTAGAGGTGGATGCGGATATGGCAGAGGCAAATTCCGTGGAACCTATTTCAATTACGGAGAAGAGGGGCATCAATCATATGAGTGTCCCAAACACTAAGAAACATCAAACAGAAGGCTTGAAGGTAATGCCAGAGCTGCAGTTGTTGAGGATGGTGTTGAATCTGAGCACTATGAAGAAGCAGAGTGCAAAGAAGTGATGATCACAAGGAGAACCTTGTTGAATGAGGAGAAGGAACTAGATCAATGAAAAATCCTATTCCGCACGAGGTGCAAATGTTTAGGTAAAATATGTAATATTATTATTGATAATGGTAGTACAGATAATTTGGTTTCTGAGGAAATGGTAGCTAAGTTAAAGCTAGAAAGAAGACAACACCCGCATCCATACCGGATTGCATGGTTACAGAAGGATCATAGAGCATTGGTCAGTGAACAATGCTTGGTCAAGTTTCAAATTGGAAGATACCAGGATGAGGTCCTGTGTGATATTTTGCCAATGGATGCTTGCCATTTGTTGCTTGGAATACCATGGCAATTTGATAGACGTGCAGCGCATGATGGACATGCAAATACCTATTCCCTGACAAAATATGGAGTACGCCACAAATTGAAGCCATTGAAGGAGGTTGAGGAAAAGGTATGCAATAATGCTAGAATTTGTTTAGTAGATGGTAGAAAATTATTGGATGGTTTAAAGAGGGATTCAATGTGTTATGCATTAATTCCTATTGTAAAGAGAGAAGATACTACTGACATTCCAACAGAAGTTGAACATCTATTAGCAGAATTTCCTAATATTATATCAGACAATGTGCCTGAGGGTTTGTCGCCAATGAGGAAGATTAGTCATCAGATTGACTTAATGCTAGGATCTAGCTTACCCAATAAGGCAGCCCATAGAATGTCTCCTGTAGAGAATGAAGAGTTGAACCGACAAGTTCAGGAATTGTTGAGGAAGGGTTTGATTCGAGCAAGTTTGAGCCCTTGTGCAGTGCCAACAGTACTTGCACCAAAGAAGAATGGCGAATGGCAAATGTGCACTGATTCTCGAGCCATTAATAAAATTACCATTAAATATCGCTTTCCATTACCCAGAATGGACGATATAATGGATTGCTTGAGTGGAGCTAAATACTTCACTAAGATTTATTTGAAGAGCAGATATCATCAGATATGTGTTAGAGAGGGTGATGAATGGAAGACAACCTTTAAAACCAGAGAGGGTTTGTATGAGTGGTTAGCTATGCCATTTGGATTGACTAATGCACCCAGTACATTTATGAGGCTGATGAATGAGGTAGTGCGTGACTTCCTAGAAAAGTTTGTGATAGTTTATCTGGATGATATTCTGATTTTTAGTAAAACATTAGACGAGCATTTGTTGCATGTTCGGACAGTTTTTAAAAAACTGCATGAGAAGCAGTTATTGATAAATATATAGAAGTGCAGTTTTGTACAAAAAGAGTTGATATACCTAGGATTTGTCATCTCAGAGGAGGGTCTAAAAATGGATCCTGAGAAAGTGAAGGCTATCCTTGAATGGCCTGCCCCAAGGAATGTAACAGAGGTAAGATCATTTCACGGTCTTGCAAGTTTCTATAGAAATTTTATTAGAGACTTTAGTAGTATTTGTGCACCCTAACAGAAACTATGATAGGGGATAAGAGAAAATTTAAGTGGACTGCCAAGGTAGATACTAGTATGAACATATTGAAGAAGAAAGTGACAGAATAGCCCATTCTGGCACTTCTAGATTTTAATAAAGTGTTTCAGGTTGACTGTGATGCCATTGGCAGTGCCATTGGAGCTGTGTTGAGCCAAGAAGGTAAACCTATTGCATACTTTAGTGAAAAATTGAATGATGCTAGAAAGAAATACTCTATTTATGATCAAGAATTCTATGCTATAATTCAGGCTCTTAAGAAATGGAGACATTATTTGCTAACCAAAGAATTTGTTTTATATACTGATCATCAAGCTTTGCAGTATATAAATAGTCAAGCTAAACTTAACCAGCGGCATTTGAAGTGGGTTGAATTCCTACAGAGTTATAGCTTTGTCCTGAAGCATAGAAGTGGCAAATCTAATAGAGTTGTAGATGCCTTGAGTAGAAGGCATAATTTGTTGATAGAAATGAGAGTGCAGGTTGTTCGGTTTGATGAACTCAAGAATTTATACCCAGTAGATCCATATTTTGTAGAGGCATGGACAGCATGTGTGTCTCCTACTACTGTGGATCACACTAAGTGGTTGGATTTTATGATCCAAGATGGGATATTGTTCCAGAAGAACTAGTTGTGCATTCCACAAAGTTCCATGAGGGAAAATTTTATTAATATGATGTAGGAGCATCCAGGACAGCACAACAATCTTGCATCATCGAAAAGAAAAAAATTTCAAAGTTTGAAAAATTATTCTAAGTATTAAAATGGTTGCGATATCGCGACACAAAGGTTGTCGCGATATCGCGACACCAATAGCAGAACGGCAGGCGCAAACTTAAGTGTCACGATATCGCGACACAAAGCTTGTTGCGATATCGTGACACCAATAGCAGAATGGTGGGCGCAAACTTAAGTGTCACGATATCGTGACACAAAGGTTGTCGCGATATCGCGACACCAACAGCAGAACGACGGGCGCAAACTTAAGTGTCGCGATATCGCGACACAAAGGTTGTCGCGATATCGCGACAACTCTGGGCAAAGGCTGGAAAGATGTAGATTGAGATTGCGACTATATTTTCTTCTGTACTTTGTAATATTTCCATGTTCTCTGAATAAAAATTGAGTTTTATCTTATTGTAAAATTTGGCTCTCCATCACCTTGTATGACCCTAATAGTTTTTTACATTTTGGAGGTATCCATATAGACTTTTGTAATGATTTTATGTAGTATTATCTTGAATTATTAAATCAATGAAAAGGTGTGCAAACAAAGTTTTCACTCAGTGATGGTACAATTATGATCTTGTGGTAGGAATCTTGGGCTCACACTGATTGTATTACGACATCTAAGGCTGATAGATCACCAAGACCATTGTACCATAGAGAATTAAGACCTATGTGAGCTCCTCTAGTTTACCCCATTCGAGACCAAGAGCAATGATTTCAGTTACACAAAAGGTATGGTAACTATTCTTGGAGAGGAAAAGGAGGAAGGTCATGGAGGAGTCAAAGGCATTAACATGGTGGTAGGATAATAACATCACCACAATACATGAGAGAAGATATGGAACCACCAAGAGCACCTAGAAGAGAAATTTGTAGTGAAGTTCATTGAGAAAATACCTCATAATAACACAAGGATTTGCTTAGTGAAGTATAGGAGGAGGAAGTGGACATCAAGGATGTCACTTTTGGGCAGCCAACAGGAGAATTTTGCAAAAAATGGTGGGTGAGTGCTGACAAAAAACATCCTTTGAAGGAGGGCTACCAATGTGGTTCCTTGAAAATGGTGCCAAAATTATATTCTAGTTGT
Source organism: Wollemia nobilis (assembly GCA_028583015.1). Classification (NCBI taxonomy): domain Eukaryota; kingdom Viridiplantae; phylum Streptophyta; class Pinopsida; order Araucariales; family Araucariaceae; genus Wollemia; species Wollemia nobilis. Next base: position 6,395,410 of record JAQPPZ010016892.1, on the reverse strand, counting down.
GTAGTATTCTCAATGGGGAGGTGGTTTAGAAACTATGGAAATGATCCCCAAGACCTCAAACCCCAACTTGTACAACTCGTATAGCTTGTACGATCTTCATCATACAATAGTTCAACTTGTAAAACCAGCTTGTACGATCACCAAATCATATGGTTTTATGATCCAAATAATACAACCCTATACCTGGTATGATTTAGTACACAACCAACTAACTGGAACAAGTTTTGCAAGTTATATCGATCATTTTTGTAATCAATTTCCTCAAACTAGCATTCTTTCCTTATTTGGAAGAATTGGATTATGACATTAATTACCAAATCAGATAAAATGATAATTTGTACAATTTGGTAGAAAAACTTGTACGATTTGTACAAAATCTTGTTGCAACTATATTCTAGATCTATCACTTGATACAACTAACTCTTACAAGATAGATTTTTGGAAGGTTCTAAGTATAAATTGCTCTAATTATCCATAACATGTAAACCCTAATTCATTAGTAATGAATTATGTTCACCATGGACGATTCTAGAAATTTTACAACTATGGGAAAATATTGAATATGATTGTAACTCATCTCATAATCCACTCCATGCTTCAAACCAAGTATGTAGAGTAACAAGATCATTTACAATACAATTCCATCCATATACATGCCAAGTTATGTGCTAAACATTAACTACACAACCTGCAACAACTAGAACGAATGGATAAATTCACAAGGATAAGGAACTAAGGAAAATGGCTGTCATATTCATATTATCAATAGCATTTCTCATTCAGCAACATATCACTCATTGAACAACAATTCTACTCCACAATCCATACTCCATGAATTCTATATTGATATTACAATAGTAAAAAATTAATGAATAATAGTGAACCATAACAAAACAACAAAAAAATGAATAAGGGGGTCTATATAATGCATGCCTAGACTGTTCTAAAGTTGTTTCTAAAGCATCACATCATTTACAACTGCCATTCCCAATGAATTTCCAAAAAAAATATTTTTTACAAGGTTTATTAAGGTCTAATTTAGTTTTTATCAAATTAGGCCTAAATACACATTCCAAATTCATTTAATTTCATTTCACATCATACATGTGCACCCTTGTATGTTTTTATCTTTGCTTGTATGATTTGATATTCATACACTTTAATCAAAACTAAGCAAAGATTCAATAAAATAATGCAAATCCATGGATTAATTTTTCTTTTGGGATGTAGATTTTTTGCCTACATCTACTCTCCCCTTTAAATCAGGTGGTGTCCTCACCATATTAGTATACTTTATCTTTGATGAGACCTGTTTATGGTAATTAGCAAGCAAAAGTTACAAGGTGGTACACTCATCCTTCAAGTGAGTTGTGTACTAACTAAATTCTAGGGTTTTCAACCCATACTCATTAGCCTTCTCTATTAAAATGGTTAGTAGTGCTTCCAACTCCTTCTCATGCTCATATGCTCCCTTGCATATATTTTATGCTAGTGTGTCTTCTATTTGGGCTTCTATGGCTAATTTCTCATTCTTTTTTGTAATAAACTTCATATGCTGATGATGGTCGGCTTCCATTGCTACCACAATATCATACTTAGCCTTCAATATAGTCTTATGATCCAAAATAATTTTATTATAGCACACGGTATCCTTTTTAATTTCTTAAATTTTGCGGTTCTTTTTTTGTAGTTGCTTCTCTACCATTTTCAACTAAGAAGCCTGGTTGGCCAACTGTTCATTATGTGTTGCTAGTTGAGCTTAAAACTATTTTGTATGCTCTTCTTCTTGCTGGATCACAAGCTGTTTCTTTGCTTCCTATGAACGAAGCTACTTTTCATAAACCTACTTCATGCTTGCTAACTTTGTCTCCACTATATTTATTCTTTCCTCAGGAATGGTTTTATTTTATTTTATTTCATTTTATTTTTTTTAATTTACATGGTGGAATTGGTAGCCGCCACGAATCCAGGCAGGCTATCCAAATTTTATGGCCGCTACAGTATTCTACGCTATCCACCCCAGAAGTCACCACATAGATATTCATGCAGTCTACCCCTATAACTAGCATGCAACAATCATTTTAAACCTTTTATGCCTCTAAAAGCACCAGGAAAGGAACAAGCGTTTAGTCCGACGAGGCCCGATATTTGAACCTTGGACCTCCGCCCCCCTTATGGGGTTTGGATGAACCAATTGGTCTACACATCGGACCTAGGAATGGTTTTATTGCATTTTAATTCTTCCTCGATTGCAACCATTGCCTTTATATTAGCTTCTAATTCCTCTCACTATGTTTCTTTAGCCTGCTAAACCTATTCAAGACCCAAGCTAAGCCACTCAATCTAGTATTTTAGAAAATTTAATTTCGTCATTGTGAAGGCCAACTCCCAAGGTACTCTTCAAAATTTTGTACCTATGATATTCAATGGACATGTCTAACAAGTTGTCCTATCCAAATACACTAATGGATTTGTACGGTAATTGGTCTTCACTCCTTCTGGTAAATATTTTGTACCAAGCATCATGGTTATGTATCCTACTGGTAATAACCATTGGTATTGTGAATGGATGTGTGCTATCTGCCTTGTACGATCCTCATTGTACACCCATTCCATAATATTTTCCAATTTAGTGAAGGTTTGCTCCCTCCACTATTTTATTTTCCCAACACCACCAATACAAAACTACAATATGCACTAGAAAATATCTCACTAGTTGTTATGATACAAATTGGGCAATGATGGATTTTGTAGAATGGAAATAAGATATCACCTTTGAGTTTGAATCGTTGTTTATAAATTGAGGAGAAAGACCTGCAATTGAATATATTTAATTGTATTTTTTTGATGATTAAAATAGAACAAGTGATTGGGTTAATATACCCAATCCAAAGAGTGTGTGCTTGTGAAAGTGTGTGACCCTTTGCAAGTTAATTATTAATATAATAAGTGTATTAAGTTAGGAGGGGTCCTAACATGTTAACCCCCTTAAAAATAGATTTTTCCTCAAAGTTGAAAATGTGGAAATTTTTGCTGGACATAGTGAAGAGTCTCCCACGTAGCATCCTCTAAAGGTAGACCTTTCCAGGGAATAAAAACTTTCATGATATCGAGATTACAAAGGTGACGAGAGCAGCGATCTAAGATAGATTTTGGTTCAACCATATGTACTCCATCATTGGAAAATTTAGGAAGATAAGTTTGTGTAGTGATGTGTGCTCCCACAGCTAGTTTTAGGTAAGATACATGAAAGACAGGGTGAAGTTTGGAAGAGGGAGGAAGCTCAAGTTTGTAGGCAATGGTCCCAAAATGTTGAAGAAATTTATACGGCCCATAAAATTTGGGTGCTAACTTTTGAGAACCTTTTTTTTTAAGAGAGGATTGACGGTAAGGTTGAATACGTAATAAAACCTTATCACCTTCATGAAAACTACATTTTCTCCTATGTTGATCGGCTTGCTGCTTCATGCGATTCTGAGCAACGTGTAAGTTCTCTTTCAGGATCCGTAGTATGTCATCTTGAGTAGAGAGTTCCATCTCTATCGCATGTACCTTTGTAGTCCTTGGAATATAGGAAGTGAGGGATGGTGGTGTTTGGCCATATAATGCTTCATAAGGACTCATTTTGATGGATGTATGGAAAGAAGTGTTATACCACCATTCTACTAGTGGAATCCACTTTACCCAATGGAGTGGTTGAGTAGAAACAAAACAATGAAGGTACATTTCCAAGCATTTATTAACAACTTTTGTTTGGCCATCAATTTGAGGATGGTAAGCAGAATTAATACGAAGTTAAGTACCTTGTAATTTGAACACTTCCTTCCAAAAAGTGCTAGCAAAAGTTGGGTCATGGTCACTAAGAATGGTTGAGGGCAGACCATGTAATTTAAAGATGTTATATAGGAAGAGGTGGGCTATAGTGGTAGTGGTATAAGGATGAGCCACCAAACAAAAATGGGCATATTTAGATAAGCGATCAACTACGACAAAAATGGTTGTTTTCCCCCTGAATTTGGTAGTCACTCAATAAATTCCATAGAAATATCCATCCATGTTTTGGTGGGTATAGGAAGAGGTTGAATTAATCCAGGAGTAGCAAGGGTCTCTCCCTTTTGTCGTTGACAAACTTTGCATTCTTTTACAAAAATTTTGATGTAATTTTTCATTCCTACTAAATAAAAGGAGGTAGTGGCTCTTTTATATGTTTTTAGGAAAACAGAGTGTCCTACAGCGGGTCAGGTATGTAATTCATGAATAATTTTTTCAAGATAAGTTGAATTTGGGGTGAGGACCATCCTTCCTTTGTGCCTTAATATATTGTCCTCCCAAGTGTATGGAGATTTGCTACTAGGATCATGTTGGAGTTGTTAAATTAGTTCGTGGATAGTAGGATCATTTATCCATTCTTCATGCACCTCATATACCCATTTAGGAATAAGGGAGGAAAGTGCATGGACTTGAGGCATATCTTCAAATTTTTTAGAAATTGCATCAGCTGCTATGTTGTCCTTTCCCTTTTTATATGTAATTTCATAATCATAGCCAAGAAGTTTAGTAACCCAATTTTGTTTTTTTGGGGTATTAGTCCTTTGTTCCTAAAAGTATTTCAAGCTATGATGGTCAGTGCGTATAATGAAATGTTGACCAATAAGGTAAGGCCTGTAATGTTGAATAGCATGAACAATCACCAAAATCTCTTTTTCATATGTAGAACGAGCTATATTCTTTGGAGAAATGCCTTGCTTATAAAATCTAGGGGCCTTCCATCTTGCATGAGTATGGATCCCATTCCTACTCCCGATGCATCACTTTTAAAGATGAATGGTTTAGAAAAGTTGGGCATGGCTAGAATAGGGGTGGTACACATTACAATTTTCAAGGTAATAAAGGCCTCATCCACTTTAGATGACCATTTGAAAGCATTTTTCTTAAGTAATTTTGTTAGAGGGGCAACGATTTTACCATAATTTTGGACAAATTTTCTATAATATCCGGTTAGTCCAAGAAACCCTCGTAGACCTTTTAAGGTTTTTTTAATAAGCCAATTTTTCACCTCCTCAATTTTGTAAGGATCTACCTTAACTCATTTTTTCGAGAAAATGTGCCCTAAGTATTCAATTTCTTGTTTTCCAAAGGAACACTTTGATATTTTTGCATAAAGTTGATTTTACTTCAATATTTGTAATGCTTGGCTAACATGGTCCAAATGTTCTTCCCATGTTTTGCTATAAATAAAAATGTCATAAAAGAAAACTAAGATAAATTTATGAATAAAAGGGTGAAATACCTTATTCATTAGACTTTGAAAGGTGGAAGGAGTGTTGGTAAGGCCAAATGGCATCACTAAGAATTCATAGTGCCCTTCGTGAGTGCAAAAGGCCATCTTAGGAATATCCTTTTCATTGACTCTGATTTGGTGGTAGCCTGACCGTAAGTCTAACTTGGAAAAATAAGCAGCCCCATGGAGTTCATCTAATAGCTCGTCTATGACCGAAATAGGAAATTTATCCTTGATGGACATTTTATCAAGCGCTCAAAAATCGACACATAAACGCCATGACCCATCCTTATTTATAACTAAAATAATTGTAGAAGAGTAAGGGCTTCTGCTAGGTCTAATGACCCCTGCCTTAGGAAGCTCTTGTACTAATTTCTCTATCTCATTATTTTAGAGGTATGGATAATGCTAGGGCCTAATATTAGGGGATTGATGCCCTGGAAGTAGTGGAATAGTGTGATAGTGACTTCATTGTGGACGTAGTCCTTTTGGTTCATTGAATACCTCTTTATAGTGGTCTAAAATATTTTGTAACTTGGGCATCTCCTCTTTTGTGTGATTAGGCTGGATTGAAAATAATTTGGTGACCATTCATTTGTTTCCTTTTTGGATAATTCTCTATTCTATGCGATCTTATGATTTGGGAGGGTCCTGATTTTAGGTCTTTGATAATATAGGTTTGGTTCTTTTCTGTGAATTTCATACATAATTCATCAAATTCCCATTGGACTATGCCCAATGTTTGTAACCATTGTACTCCTAGTACAATGTCACAACCCCCTAAGGGTAATACATACATGTTGCCTTTCATGTTATAATCTCCCATAGCTTTATATTTCTGCATTTTCCTTTACATGCAATTTTTTTGCCATTTCCAATCATCACTTTGAAATTATTGCAAGGGTATATAAAACAATTTGCTTGCTTAGCCACCTTTGGATCAATAAAATTGTGTGTGCTACCATAATCTAGGAGAACCGTAAGGTTTTGTTTCTTAAAATACCCTTTCACTTGCATTGTTTGAGGGGCAAAAAATCCTGCAAGGGCATTGAAAGAAACCTTTGGTGTATTTTCTTTGTTGCTTTCAAGTGTGTTGGATAATACATCTACTTCTAGTTTAGGTTCCTTTTCGATAGAATTTCCACCATATATGGCATCTAAAATATATAATTTCCTTGAGGCACATTTATGATTTCGATCAAATTTCTCGTCACAATGGTAGCAAAGACCCTTCGCTTGTCTTTCCTTCATTTCCTCAAAGCTAAGACACTTAATTGGTAGAGTGGGGTTAATTTTGGGAGTTGTATAGGAGTTTTGGGTCCTTCCATTTTGCATTGTTTTGGGGTTAGTATAGGTGTTTGATGGTTTCCCCAAGGTTGGTTTCGATAACCGATTATATACCTTGATCTTATCTTTTGCTAATTTTGCCAACACAATGGTCTCTAACATGTTTGTAGGATTATACATTTGTACCTCGATTATAATTTCTTCCTTTAATCCACTGACAAAACATTATTGGAATAAGGTAGCATCTAATCCGGATGTTCGATTAGCTAGCATTTCAAATTTCGCTTGGTATTCACTTACCGAAGTGGTTTGGCATAATTTAGTGAGGTCCCCTATAAAACTTTGAAACTTGCTAGGTCCAAATTGCACTAATAGATTCTATGTAAAGTTTGACCAAGTCGGAGTGCCATTGGTTTTCTCGAACCATTGGTACCATTGGATGGCGTCATTTTCCAAGTGGAAGGAGGCAATATGCACTTTTTGCATTTTTGGGATTTGATTTAATGAGAAATATTGCTCTGCTCGATAGATCCAGTTTGTAGGGTCACCGCCTTCAAATTTTGGGAAGTCTAATTTGGTCATTCTTGGTAGAATGGAAGTTTGTGGACCTCCCAATAGTGCTCGGTTTGGTGACCCTACGTTGGTTGTATTTGATTGTGTTAATGCCCGATTTTGACAAACAGTGTCAAGTTTTACATCCATTGCGAATATTTTCTCAAAGAGTTTTTTTGTTTTAAGGGCATTCTCCTCTCTTTCCCATTGAATTTATTCGATGAGCCTATCATGCTTCTTGTGAATTATATCCAGTGATCGGTGTCCATCGACCATTGTGGTTGGTTAGATGTGGATTTGATAAAATAGTGAGACAAGTTTGAAGAATTTGTTTAGCAATTTTAGCAAAAGGTTTCTTTGGTAAAAAAAAATGTTTTTTAATATTGCACAATTTAAAAGTTGCTATTTGTTTGAGAAAAAAGTTGTTATTTTGCAAAAAATTGAACAATAATTTTGTCAAAATTTGGTGGGCTTATATTTGCCCTAATAACGTTTATATATTATTTTATGTATTTATGATAGTAGTAGAGCTAGAAGCACGACAGGCGGTAGAGAGCATGGTTGTTGGCATGGAAAGCACGGTAGGTGACAGGAACGAGAGAGCGGAGCATATCTCAAGCCAAGCGGTGAGGCAGTAGAGAAGCAGATCGAAACAATGGTGTAAAGCACTAAGCGAGACAAGTGGCAGTAGATGAAAGGTGCATAGTGGGGGATAGGTAGCGGTTTCTCGCATGGGAGGTTGTAATACTATAGTGTGACCAAAGTCACGTGTTAAGCTACGTGTTATCCTTGTTTTAAACTAACATATATCAAGCTACAACTTGAATGTGGGATATATCCCAAAGGTTTTTCGCTCCTCCAGTGACCCAACGATGTCCTGTTTGACCGAAAAATATTTTTGGTGCCGGAAACCTTTTTTAAAAGCTTATGTTATACTCATCAATTTTATAAAATTTTGCCGTATTATTTTATTTCACACCAAACTTCTCTGTCTATGATGTTATAGTCGACTTGTTCTGCAACGATCTCCCTGTCGTTTTGAACCTTTGAGAATTTAATTTTTTAATCTTCCAATTCTCCTATTATTTTTTGGTGCTGAGCATTAGGAAAACATAAAAAAAAATTATTGTTTGAGATGTTTTGGTCACAGCAAAGCTTGGCATAACTGTTTGTGATGGTTTATGGTCCTGGACGTAGACAATAACTAATAGTCTACTTCAATAAAAATAGAACACCAATGGATTATATGAAAAAAAATAAAAAATTTGGCAATCGGAGTGTGATGATATCGAAATTTGCTCTGATCTAGATGTTATGATACAAAATGGGCAATTATGGATTTTTTAGAATGGAAATAAGATATCGCCTTTGATTTTGAATCGATTTTTATAAATTGAGGAGAAATACCTACAATTGAATATTTTTAATTGTATTTTTCTAATGATTAAAATAGAACAAGTGATTGGGTTAATATACCCAATCCAAAGAGTGTGTGCTTGTGAAAGGGTGTGACCCTTTACAAGTTAATTATTAATATAATAATTGTATTAAGTTAGGAGGGGTCCTAACACTAGCCTATCAAAAGAAGTGCTCCACATGATCATCCATATTTTCATCCACATCCTCCACCTAATCAAAATGAGGTACTTCCACTAGGAAGTGTGTACGAAGCTCCTCAATGTTATCCTATGGTGGGATCTATCCATAATTCTTCTCCCTGGGGATGAGAACTTCCACTAACTTCTTTCATCAATTTGGTTATTATTCCCTTTGGTGGGGGACTATATACTACCACCTTACTCATATTTTCTATTGCCTATGATTGCATCTCCTTAATATTAATTTTTTTTTTTAAATATTGCTCTTCCACCAGTACTTGGATTTCCTCCTACAACTTAGGCAAGTCCTCTTAGTGCTTAACTATCACTCCATTTGAGTTGCAACCATCTGGTCAGGAGTAGGCTTTTCCTATGGTATCTATACATTATTTTGCTATCACTGGTTGTGACCACCTCTCATCATAATTTGTATTTTCTTTATCTCAGTAGGTGCTTCCAATGGCACCTTTAGTATGGCCTTTGATTTTGCAAATGGTGGTACTATCATCATTTTGGTCAAGTATCTGGATGATCCAGAAGATCTAACCCATCTGAATTAGAGTACCCTTCCTCTGGTCCTAACATAGGTTGTACTTTCTATGTTGACTTCACCTATTTCTCCCTTTGTCATCACGTCTGAATCCCTATAGGTCTAGGTTGCTTCTCTATTTTCTCCTCCTCTAAAAATGAGCTAGTCTACTCCTATAGCTTGTGGATTTGGACCTACTATTCGAAGTTCGGTTTCAACTGTCACCTTTTATTTCTCATTAGAAGATGACCTTCATCAGCATATAAAGGTTAAAACTAAAAAATAATGAGGAGTTACCCATAACAGCCTTAATGAAAGCCACACTGGTATAAAAGCTATGCAAGTGATAATCCAATCATAATAAGGAGTTGGGAGCACTTCTAACCATTGCAGAAGAGAAGGCTAATTAGTATGGGTTGAAGGCCCTAGAAGTTAGTTAGTACGCAACTCACTTGAAGGATGAGTGTACTGCCTTACAAATTTTACTTGCTTATTACCACAAATAGGCCTCAAAAAAGATAAAGCACACTGAGATAGTGAGGATACTACCTAATTTAAATGGGAGGGCAGATATAGGCAGTAAATCCACCTCCCAAAAAAAGAAAAAGTAATCCATGGATTTGCATAGTTTTGTTGAATTGCTCAGTTTTGTTGAAACTGTACAAATGTCAAACCATACAAGAAAAGACAAAAATGTACAAGGGTGCACATGAATGATGTGAAATAAAATTAAATGAAGTTGGAATGTGAATTTAGGGTTAATTTGATAAAAATTGAATTAGACCTTAAACCTTGTAAAAAGAATTGTTTTGGAAATCCATTGGAAATGGTAGTTGTAAATGATGTGATGCTTCAAAAAACTCTTTGGAATTGTCTAGTAATGTATTATATAGCCCCCATTATTCATTTTTTTGTTGGTTCATTATGGTTCACTATTATTCATTAATTGTTTACTGTTGTAATATCAATATAGAATTCATGGAGTATACATTATGGAGTAGAATTATTGTTCAATGAGTGATATGTTGTTGAATGATGAAATGATATTAATAATATGAATATGATAGCCATTTTATTTTTTTCCTCATCCTTGTGAATTTCTCCATTCATTCTAGTTGTTGTAGGTTGTGTAGTTATTTTTTAGCACAAAATTGGCATGTATATGGATGGAATTGCATTGTGAATTATTATGTTACTCTATAGACTTGGTGTGAAGCATGGAGTGGATTATGAGATTAGTTACAGTTGTAATTTTATATTTTCCCATAGTTGTACAATTTTTGAAATCATCCATGGTGAATATAATTCATTACTAATGAATTAGGGTTTACATGTTATGGAGAATTGGAGCAATTGATGCTTAGAACCTTTCCAAAATCTATCTTGGAATAATTGGTTGTATCAAGTGATAGATCTAGAATATAGCTACAGAAAGAGTTCGTACGAACCATACAATTTTTTCTACCAAATTATACAAACTATCATTTTACTCAATTTGGTAATTAAGGCTACAACCCAATTTTGCCAAATAAGGAAATAGTGCTATTTTGAGAAAATCGATTACAAAATTGATCAATTTAACTTACAAAACTTGTTCCATTTAGTTGGATATGTACTAAAATATACCATGTGTAAGGTTGTATGATTTTTATCATACAAATGTATGATTTGGTGACCATACAAGCTATATTTACAAGTTGAACTAGTGTACTATGAAGATCGTACAGGCTGTATGAGTTGTACAAGTTGGGTTTTAAGATATTGGGGATAATTTCCATAGTTTCTAAACCACCTCCCCATCAGGAATACTACACTGCTAGAATATACAAGTACATTTATTGTTTGAAGGCCACTTTATAAGAGATATAACTACTAATAAATATTAATAATGGACTTATTATAACATATCATGATGAAGTGGAATGGTAAGAGGATCATGAAGGGCCTCTTAGAGATGCTTCCATTTCCTTCCTCAACTTCAGTATAAGGGTAGGTTGTGAGATTAATGCCTAGATTTTAGTAGATTAGTTAGAGAATACATACATTTTTCCTAATATTTCCTTGACAAAGCTTAACCTTAATCTAGTACTATTAGCTATAAGTGCACCACAATAATACAAAAAAATACCTAATAACTAGAATGATTCTTGATTTTTATGATAAAAATAAAATAATTTATCTTTTCAAGAGCAAGGATTTAGGTCCAAGGTGTAGACCAATTGGTTTGACCAAATATCGTAAGGGGGCAGAGGTCCAAGGTTAAAATCTAGGGCCTCGTCGGACTGAATGCTTGTCCCTTTCTTGGTGCTTTCAGTGGTGTAAAATATTTAAAATTATTATGGTATGGTGGTTATAGGGGCGGATTGCATGAATAACTATGTGGCAACTTCTGGGATGGACAACCTAGAATACTGTGGCAGCCATAAAAATTGGATAGCCTTCTCGGTTCTATGGTAGCTACCGATTCCACCATGTAAATTAAAAAAAAAAGAGCAAGGATTCAAGGGAGATTATGCAAAAAAAATTCCTAATGCAAACTATATGCAATTTTTCCTTCAATAATAACAATATTATATATTTATTTGGTCTTCTAAATGATTATTTCTAACTATTTTATTTCCCTTTATTTTATCCTTAGTTAATAAAATAGATTTTTTTAGCATACAACTAATAGTTCTAAGGTCTAAATAATAAAAAACATAATATTAGGATTAGAAGAACCTATTTTTTTACCATAAATTTAGAAGCACTATATTTCTATAAAAGCATTATTGGAAAAAACATCACTTGTTTGTTAAAGCAATATTGGCACTACTACTCCATGATGGTGCTTTCATACACATAAAATAGAGAAAAATAGAATATATTGATGGTAAAAGCATTCATCTAATATAGAGGAAAGTATATGGATTTCTTGACCAACATTAGACCCCTATTTATATATATTTTTTAAAACTAAAATGAAAGAATAGTGCCTATGTGCTCAATGATAAAAGTGCCATGGGGTGTTTGATATTGATGTTGGTGCTTTTGATGACTAACAATGGTTTTGTGCTCTATAACTATGATCAAAATAGAGAGTAATAGTACCTCCATACTTACAATTAAGTAGTAATTTTATTTATATGTAATAGAATTACATTATTATGATAAATTGGTGACTTTTGTAAATGATACATGGAGGGTTCCTGATAAGGAGGTGTAGGGATATTGATTATGATAATAAAATTGAAACATTTCCTATGCAGGACTCAAGCTAGATGATCCAATAAAAAATATGGTTATTGTTGGGCACCGAATTGACATCAAGTTTTACTTAACATTGCAACTATCTATCTTTCAATTTTTTGTCGAGGTATGCACCTGATAGTCGCAGCTTGGCACTCAAGAATTGGATGGACCAAAGACAACTTCAATCCAACCTCTAGAGTAGGTTGGTTCCTTGTCAACTTAAAATGATGTTGACACAATTAAAGCTCAAATAGGGTTTTGATATAAGGGTTAGAAAAGTTTTAGGGTTAGAGGTATTATAAAAATAGTTGAATAGGCTAACAGCATAGGAAACTACATCAAAAATCTCCCACAAGATATTTCTAGTGTCCCATCACTCTAGATTAACAACACCCAAATCAATGAAACCTTCACACATTAAATAATAAATAGAGATATATTTCTAAAAGCAATTCCAACATCCAATATTGATAATCCAAATAGCACAATAGACCAATAGTTAGATTTAACAAAAATAAACTTCCTAACAATATAGATATAACCAAGAACATATTTCAACTACTCTCAAAACTAGTAATCCAATAAGTTGGAATGAACTAACCATTCAAGTATTAATGGAAAATCAGCTCAAGGATTTGAATCTCTTGCACAAGATGATGAAGATGATAAATTTGAATCAAAATATCATACTAATGCTCCTTCCATTAGCTCACAGGAATATTTATAGTAGGGCAAGCAAACACACTAGAGTTGATCTTAGAAAATAAGAGTTTAACCTCTATTTATAGTTTATAAATGAAAATAATATTTAGGAGAATTTACAAATATTATATTTTTACAACTCAGGAGATATTTATTGTTGGCATTATCTTACCAATTTGGCCTTTGGGAAATCCATTGTGAGAAAATCACCATGGCAACTTGGCTCTCTACAACTTGCTGGTTTGTTGATGGCAGTTGATATTCAAGTCGTTAGAGAACGCATCTGATCCATAGATCATTCTTGGAAGCTCGCTCCATCATCGATATACAACTACCTTTGGTTCTTATTCTTGAAACCCTTGTGATGCTTCATCTTCTTTCCCTCCAACTAACTACGCTCTGATCCAATGATAAAATGCTTTTAAATACCTCAATAGTTTTGACAAACTCTCTATTGTCGATCTTCATCACAAACAGCTATGATCAAAACACTGATAATACTCTACAAATTTTCCAAGAAAAACCATAGTGCCATTCCACACTTTTTATTGCTGACATCATCATCTATGGCTTCAACTCTACAGAATCAAATTATGGAATAAAACGTGTTATAGAGCGAGAAATATGCATTCCACTATCAATTCACTTATAATATTTCCTTCTCTTTCTTTCAGCTCCAAGCAGAACGCAATCTGTACAAAAATTATGGTGACATCAGCATTGTCTTGGTCAAAATGTGGAATCACCAATCCAGATCAAAGTTAGTGTAAATAATACTTCATCGCTAATTCGTACCCTTTGTAGTGTAAAATCGGATTTATCACCATTCTTCTCCGAAGTTGGTGTAAAATTACCCTTTATCGCCAATCCACATATTATGTATTTTTTTTGCCTCTTTATCACCAATCTAAACCAAAATACTCTTGAGACTCAATAGAAGTGACCTTATTGACACTTATCCATTCGGAGCATGCAAAAAACTACTCTCGATTGTAATTCTGCACTTTTTTTTTGCACTGACATCATCATTGCCAATAACTTTTGCGAAATCGAGACCCATCATAATTCACACCAAAATACATTATAAACTGAGCATAATTGCTCAAGGAAAAAATTACACCAATTTTTGGGTGGATAAGGAAACTCATGTTGCGGATCTGCTCCAAAATTCATTAGAAAATGTGCAGAATGGAAACTTCATACCTTAGAATAAAATTTTCAATGTTTTCTAAGGATGTGGCCATTTTGGAACTACATTCTAGCACCTCTCGGGTGGATTTTCTTGCAAAGCCATAGAACTTAGAGTCTCATCCATTGGGCATTAGGAGTCAAAAATGCTTTAAAGAATAATTTCCATATAAACACTACACTCTGAAAATTGAAAACCCTAGAGGATAAACGTTCATATCGAGACCACACTTCATACATCCTAGAGGATAACTATTCACATGGAGACTATGCCATAAATATTAATATTTGTGCCATCCCATAAAAACTTTTCACTGCTCCTAAAAAAACACAACTATGTTCTCTTTATAAAGCCTTCTTACAATACATGATAAAAATACCTTCACACAAAACTTGTTATTTTTTGTGTCTCTTTGGACTCATTCTTTTATTATTTCTTTCTAACCATGTTAGAGTAAAAATGAATAAAAAAAATACAAAACTTATGACTACATATGTACAAAATAAAAATTGCTATGCTTGTGCCCCTTCAGTGTCCATAGATCTATCTGGCCCTTCCTCTTGTTGGAACTCTTCTTTAGCATTATCATCTAGCTCTTGCTCAAATTCCTCCTCTGGAGAAGATTTCTCTTTATTTTCCTCTTCAACATTACCACCAAACGATTGTACCATTAGTTTCAAAATATGCAAGGCTTGTTTCCAGGTTGCTTCTAAGGGGTTGGAAATCTCCTTTATCTTATTATAAATGTACTAGAGTTCACCAATATATTCATAGTTAGCAATAATTAATCTATTTACCAAGTCTTCCATGAGGTCTCTGAGCCTGGTAAAATCAATAATTATTTTTGAAGCTTGCTCTTGGTCAAATGGTTCTTCTAGAGAATCAATTTTAGACTCATATTGTAAGCTCTCACTAGTGCTTTTCTTGATTTATTTAACTGAAAACAAACTATGATCTCCCATCCATAACCCTCTAAAACCAATTTGGATCATTTCATTATTAACATACACTACATATTTTAGTACTCCAATATTTTCATACAATAGCCAAGCCTTTTGGAGTGCCCTATGCTTCTTCACTACAATTCTAGCAACAACTCTAGCAATGTTCCACTCTTTATTAGGGATTGGCTTAGTAGAATCACTGAGTCTACTATCCACCAGCCTATGAATTTGCTCAGTTGGAATTACCATAGGTTGTAGTTCTCCAGTGATCTTATACAGATCCTTATGAATGCTTTGGAACAGGCAGATGACATCATCTAAATAGTCAATAATAAGCTATAGCCCTAAGCATTTCTCTAGAACTTCAGAGAGCAATTTCTTTCTTACTTTATTTAGTCCAGCCTTGGAAAAACCAGAAGATTTAGCCTTTTCAATCTGAAGTTGTTGCTTCAAAATTTGTATCTCTTTAGCATGTTCTTCATTTTTCTTCTTTTGTTCTTCTATCTACTCCTTGAGCTTATTAGCTTCTTAAGTATTCTATTTCTAGATCTTAGCTTCTTTTCTCAAATATTTCTCCACTTCTTTCTAATTGTTGATAGTTTTCTGAAGCTTTTCAATTTGCTTTTCCAACTTACCCACATTTTCTTTGAATATATCAATTTTTACATAAAAATTTCTAAGTGGGCTTTGGCTATGACCAATTCATCTTCATTAGGCAACTTTTCAATATCTTCTATGAACTCTTCTATACGATAATCTTGAGTAGTCATCTTGGTTTTAGGCTTTCTCACAAGGGGAATCATGGATATAGACGTCATTTACCTTAAAATTGGATCAACAAACATGCTTCTCCACTTTGTGGCCATCCTATTAGAAGGCTTAGATAGCTTTTCTACCCAAAAATCATTGATTTTCTATGTAGCTTCCTACTCTTTCTACAAAATTACCTAGGTAGGGTAACTTGTAGAAAGAGGAGAAGAAGACAGAAGGTATGCAAGTGGAGAATAAATAGTTGATAGTAGCTATGTAGAAGTAGTTATAACAAAATATGTGACCACAGTGGAATCTGTGATCATTGTTGTTGTTGCAATTGGCAGACTCATGGAGACTGAAGTGAGACTTATATATGGATGAATGGATGAAATTGAAGCAGTTTGCTTCTCAAATGATGATGGTGGTTTTAACGATGAGGATAGAACTATGGGAGATTATGAAAGGGGAATATTAGATGATGAAGGAGGAATTTGAGGTGACCTTTAAGGATATGGGTTGGTTTGTACCTTAGTAGTGATTGATGAAACATGTGGTGGAATATGAGGTGGGGAAGGTACCTTTGTTACAACTTCTTGCTTAGAAATAGAGGGAGATTTTCTTGGGTAATTCGAAGGAGGAAAATGAGAAGAGGGATTAGAGAGTATACCTTCACCTACTGATGTAGGGTGTTGTGGAGTTGTCTCTGTAATCTACTATTGTTCTTGTTGTATCAATTTTTCCATAACTGAAATAATTATTTTCTCAACTATATCCTCTTTATCCAACCTCTGCTTCTTTGAAATATCTTTCTTAGTTCTTTTTGGTACTCTTTTAGCTTTTCTCTGAAAACTTGAAAGGTAAATTTCTCACTTTCTATATCTTTCTCATATAACCCTTCATGTACTATTTCCTCTAGCAATATCTGCTTATAAATAGGGTTTAATTCTACTGTTTCTACAGTGGTGAAACTTAGAGGTGTAAACTTAAAGTTATCATCATTTTCATTCTATTCTATATATGTATTTTGAGGCTATCCAGCTAGGTCTAGGTGCTTAGGACTTTTAACTATCTCTATGACTGGTGCACTGGAAACCCTCTTATTAGAGTAGTGCATTTTACTCATCAAGTATGCTTCTTTTGGAAATTTCTCTATTTGATCAATTGAAGGCTGAAAAGTCTTTAGAACTTAAGTAGCAATCAATGGAGAATCAATTTTATCTTCCTGAACTTCTTCTTTTGAAGGTGGGGATGGGGAATCAGACCTAGTTTGTGTCATTTTGTATATTATCACTATGGGCCTTGGGTCTTTGGGCCTTCAAGTTTTGACATTATTGTAATACCTTTTAGAAAATTCACCATCAATTTTTATCCCAAACCTGGATTTTTCTTTATCATTCTCAATTCTCATCCTCCACCAGTCTGATTTTTTGGCTTTGTTCCATTTTCCATTTTTCTTTGCTTCCTCACCAGTAGGTTCTTGAGACTGAGGGTCCTCTTTATTTTCTATTTTTTTCTTAATATGTTTGATGGTATACTTATTCAACCGATGTTTTACATTGTTTTTTGGGTCAAAATACACAATTTATTCATAAAATTCTAACCATTGAGGAAGCTGATCCATCTTAGAAACATTCCACTACAAAAGAGCGGTTTATTTTTTATTTCTACCTTGTTCAAAATGGGGCCTGGATCTCTTCTCAAATTTATAGGCCTTTTCTCTATTTAAGGCTATATTTATTTTATAGAATATATCATCTGGATCATAAATTCATATATGAGGAATATAAAACAAACCCAACCTATCCAGGTATTGATCAATTTGTTCACCCTGCTACTTCTTAGTAATAGTTATATCATAAACAATTTGGTGGGTCAACATAGATCTCCTCTTTCTCCTAGAGCCATAGTTCAAATCTATAAATTCTACTTACCTCAAGTATTCTAAGACAAATAACCTATCTGTGAAAACATGGGGCGATAGAAAGGGATTACCCATAAATCCATATAGTTTAATGATTGTTCCCTTTATTAGGAGATACCAGTATCCTTCCTCTACACGTTCTATTCTCAATATTTTCTTGGCTAGATGTGGTAGCCTAGGGCATTATCCATACATTATTTTCAATGCTAGCCCTAAGAATTCCAAGTTAAATTTGTAAAAAGACTTTGTGTTTCTTAGGTGACTAGTCCAATAGTATATATGAATAGGTTCTCCTTCACCGGTATTGTCCTTGATTGGAATCCAAGGCATCATATCTCTTAAAAAAAAAAAACATCCAGACCAAGCTTGAGCAATGTCTAAAACAAGGTGCATCAGAGCTTCTTTTAATTCTCACTAATTGCTCATGCATTCTCTGAGCAAGGAAATCTAGCCAGTCAAAATAGATAACTCTAGTACCCTTCTTCTCTAGGCCTTCCTCATACATACTTTCATTGGAAATGCAATTAGCAATATCTATTTTCCAACCATGTACCATTTTATCTGAGTCCAAACCATCCATGCAGGCCAACATAGAATATAGTTCTAGGTGTTCAAACTTTTCAATGGAATTTAGGACCTGGGGCAATCCCTTTAGGGACCTTGTATCCCTGAGTTGATTATAGACCCATTTTTTGAATGAATCACCATCATTAGATCGCTTCTCCAAAGAGTAATACCCAAATTGGGTGGTTTTTTAAAACTCTTTTGGCCTTACAGGTGGTTCTGATCTTAGGGGAAAAATACTTGTGATAGTTTACAATGGTGAGGCTAAATGGGTTTTGCCTCTAGTAGTTTTTACTACTTTTTCCATAGGGTCATAAAATTTAATGATAGCTTCTATTAACTCTGGATAGGGTATGAACATAATCGCAAATTTAAAAAGACAAGAGAGCACAACACATACACCTTAAATCGATAGGGCTACTCCTTTCTTTTATCTGTTGTTGATGTTTCTCCTAAGTTTCGTTCTCTCTATGAGAACCACCTCCGTATCTACTACAGCTTCTGTTTTGTCAATATAATGGTCTACTATATTTTTTGTCAATGTTCTAGCTCCTTAGGTGTCTTTAGAAGTCATTTTTGTTAGCAATGATTTAGCTTTTTTGCAAAATTTACAGGCAATATTCTCAGGTATCATTCTCCTCTTCTCCACTCAGTGAACGTTGCTCTTTGTTAAATGAGTAAAATTATGTGCTTTGGCACTTTTAATCTTTATTGCTTGTATGTACTCCATCATTAATGTGGCTACTGTGTGACTTAACTATTGGTACACTTCTCAAATCAAAACTTATTCCTTTTGGTGGCTTGGAGGTGGTGTTATAACCTTTGATTGGTCAAAATTAAAATGTGCTTCAACCCTTGTAATGTTGCTTTGTCCTTTCCTCATTTCAAGTACTAGATATTTTAGCATTTATTGTAGATCCCTTTTTTTCTTTTGCCAAGTGGTACGTTGTAGAATTGTTGCCCCGTTGAAAAGTAAAATTGAAACCTGTATATAAGAATCTTCTATTATTCTACCCAACATAACTATGGATTTTGGTCGATTAGGACTTTCCTCATTCCACACATCATAAGTATTGAAACCTAGTAGACTGGAATTTGCTAGTCATTCTTTTGGCATTGTGGTCCATTTGAGTGCGGATTGGAATCCGCTCGTTATTTCGCTTTGCTCTTAGTGCATTTGAGTGGAAAATAGGAACTTACTGCATCCTTTGGAAACACTTAGCCAATTTTACCAAAAATTTTCTTCCATTTTTTATTTTTTATACAACATACTATTAAAAAAAAACTTGATACAAAGTGCAAAAATGAAATATGATACAATGTATGTACATATAATACTTGAGCTTATATTTCAATCAAAGTAGGGTTTTAGATGAAAAACATTAATCAAAATTGGATGTATGTTTTCCTCCAGATATTTAAGTTGGAAAACATTGGTCTCCTTGACCTCTACTATCTTGAAATGGCCATACCAAAAGGATTTAAACTTATGATGATGTCCTAGTTTTTCTCTTTCAATATTCCACCTGAGAACTAAGTCTCCAACCTAGAATTTTTTGAACCTTACCTTTTTATCGAACCATGCCTTGATGTCCAAAAAATGCTTCTAAAATTTCTCATAGGCCTATGCTCTTTTCTCTTCCAAATAAAATAGGTGTGTTAGCCTTTTTTTCACTAGATTTTCCTTTAATTCTTCTTCTATATTTATCAGTTTAAGTGTTGGAATTTCCAAATGGATACGTAACACTACCTCCTTACCTTAAACCAAAGAATATGGGGAAGTATTTATGGACTTCTTGATAGTAATACTATCTACCCACAAAGCTTACTCCAACATTAGGTGCCAACTTCTTTTATTCCCTTCTAGTGATATCCTCAAAATCCTTAATAGGTTTTTGTTGGTAAACTCTGCAAGTCCATTCTCTTGAGGATAATAATTTAAAGTATTCTTAATGGTGATGCCATACATGCTATAAAACTCAATATATTTGGCTCCTATAAATGCTGGCCCATTATCACTCACTAAGGCTTTCGAAACTCCAAACCTTGAAATCAAACTTTCCATAAAATTGATCACAACTTCTTGGTCTGATTTATTGGTAGGAATAGCTTCTACCCATCTGGTGAGGTAGTCTATGGTAGTTATAATATGCTTATGCTCTACTAAAGAATGAGGGTTGATGACCCCTATAAATTCTAGCCCCCATTGTTGAAAAGGCTCTTCAACTTGTATTGGATTGAGGGGGAATGAAGCATTTCTTGTCCTCCCCACATGCCACTGACATTTGTCACAGGCTCTAGTGACTTTTAAGGTGTCAGCAAATATAGTAGGCCAGTAGTAGCCTACTATTATGATTTTCATAACTGTAACTCTACCTAAGAAATATCCTCTAGATGGTCCTCTATGGAACTCCTCAATGACCTTTTATTGTTGATCATATTTTAAGCACTTAAGGAGGACTCCATCAAGGTTACTTTTGTATAGCCCTTATTGTAGTGAGACATACTTCAAATCTTGAATTCTATATCTTCTTATTTGTGATGTATTAATATCAGGAGGGCATACTCCATTTTGAAAGTAATTGATCATCTAGTCTACCCAGTCAAAGTCGTTTGGTTGTATTCCTTCAATCTGGTCATTTTCTATTATCTAACAATCTATTATTTTAGCTGATATTTTTGACTTTATTAGACCTTGGCATAAGGCTCTGCCTCTCACAAAATTGGTCGGATGTACCTCCATATCATATTATTGGATCTTGGTGATCCATACAACTCTCTTATCTCCTAGTTCATATTGTAGAATAAATCTTCTTACATCTGGGTGAATAACATATACCAAGGTCTTACTTTGAGCCAAATATTACCTAAACTTCTTCAATGATTTCATCATAGCAAATAATTGTTTCTCAATGAAATTATACTTAACCTGGTAATCATGGAGAGTCTATATCTATAATAATATAGGGTGCTCCTCACCTTGATAATTCTTTTGGGTGAGTACTAAGACATAAATTTCATCATCTTCATAAGTGTAAAGAATAAAATATTTACTAAAATCTAGATTTACTAGAACTGGAGCGGTGGCAATGGACTACTTGATTATCTCAAAGGCTTTTTTCCTCACTTAAGTCCATTTGAACTCTGTATCTTTATTCAGTAGTTTAGATATAGGCCTTACCTTCTATGCAAATTCAGAAATGAATTTCTTGATAAAGTTTATTTGGCCGAAGAAGGATTGTAATGCTTTCTTATTTACAGGTAGTGGAAAAGCTAGAATGGATTGGATTTTGTCTGGATCTATGGCCATACCTTATTTTGAGACCATATGACCTAGAAAATTTCCCCCATCTACTAGAAAAAATGATTTATTAGGATTGATGGAAATGCCAAATTCTCTACACTTTTAAAAAACTTGTTCAAGGTGTGCTAAGTGGTCATGCTTATTGTGAGAGAACACAGCAATATCATCTAAATAGATCAGAATGAATTTATTGATAATTTACCCAAAGGCATAATCCATGGCTCTTTGAAATGTGGCTCCAGCATTGGACATCCCAAAAGGTATTCTCTGGTAGGTAAATGTGCTCAATTTTGTGGTGAATGTTGTTTTATACTGATCTTCATTTTTCACCCAAATATAGTTATATCTAGAGAAGCCATCCAATAGTGAGAACCTTTATACCCCTACCACTATCTATAATATTTTATGAATATTTGAAAGGGGTTAGTGATCCTTAATAAACACTTGATTAAGATTTTTTAAATCTACACACAAGTGAATATCGCCATTATTTTTCCTCACAGGTACCAAGTTAGCTACCCAAGTTGAATGTTTAATTGGACCAATGATCTTAGAATTTAATAAATTTAAGAGCTCTTCCCTCATTGTGGCTTCAATCCTTGTATTTACAAGCCTTTGCTTCTACCTAAAATTCTTTGCATCAAGATTGAGCTCAATGGTGTTTTGGATAATACTTTTGTCATATACCTTGAGGTCTTCATATGACCAAGCCACAATGTCTTGGTAATTTATACATAAAGCTTTATTATCCTCTTCTTCTTCTGAATAACATTGAATTCCAAAATTGAGTCTCTTTTCCTTTTTTATTTCAACTTCTTTATATATTTTGTCATTGACTTCCATGGATCTGATTCTTCTCCTGTCTTCATTTTCAAACAAGCTCTCTAGAGTGACCAACCCTCTAGGTATGTAAGTATTCCTAAGTTGAATAACATCTTGTTGATAAATTTTCTCCATATTTTATTCTTGGATAGTGGAGATATAGGATTATCTTACTATAAAATCAATGATTTATTCATCACTCTCAAAGACCTACCAGAAAATCTGCTTATCTAGTACTACAGGTCTAAAAATCATCTTGGTTATCTTGTCTTTCTTGACTCCAACATCTGTAGAAGGGTTGAAGCTAGATCCCCTTGATTCTAAGGAGTCTACCAAAGTATTATTTTCTCGGGTACTAAATTTTATATTTAGAGCATCAAAGGATTCCATCAGATCCCATACCCTATTTTTGTATACTTTTAGGTAATGGTGCTTACTACTGCACCTTTCTCTTACTTGATGGATGATTAACTCAAAGTAACCATTATTTTTAGGACCTTAATGCCCATATTTTATTCTTGCATTAGTACTAGACATAGGGCCTCATACTCTGAAGTATTATTTCTACATGACCATGTTAGTCTGGAGGCAAAAATTTGTGTCCCTTCTGATTAAGACTGTAGCACCACACCAGCAATGGCTTCATTTTTACATATAACACCATCAAAGTGCATGGTCCATACCTCTATATCTCTTAGAGAATGATTAGATATAGTAGGTATTTTCTTCTTTAATTCTACATAAATACTATATGTGCCCATGCCTATCCCAAACTGACTATAATCCTCTCTAAAAGGTAATTCATCTTCTAGTTCCAGTTCTTCAAATTTATCCACAATTTCCAACTCTTCAATAGGAGTGAGGTTGCACATGTTTTCTTCAATTTTTTATATGTGATAAGACACGAGCTTTTTAGATGTTATCCTTATCCTCTTCCCTTTGAAGGCAATGACCATGTTGGAATAATCCATATACATGCATCCACCTAATTTTGCAGTGAAATCCCTTAAGAGGCATAAGCCAAAGTAGGGCTCAAGATAAACCACTACTATTTCTTGTACTATTATCACCTCAGGGGATATATGTAACCTTATTAAAACATCCTTTATTACTCCCACTATTTTTATAGGTGTTCCATCTAATTGTAGTACTCCATGGCAATATCGGGTATACTCCATACCCATATATTCACAGATTTCTTTAGGCATAACTATAGTTGATGCTTCTGAATCTATCATATAATTTTGGACTACCCAACCTTCCATCCTTAAAGTGATATATAAAGGAGGGGCTTTATTATTCAAAATAGTAGGGGATATTTCTTTTTTTTTTGAGGGTATACTAAGGATTGTGGTGGCCTGCCTATCCTATGGATACTTATTGAGAGAATATTTAAGCAATTCTATCTATCCAAGAATGAAAAGAGTATTATATAAACTATATTTTGATGGTATCCTCTTCATTTCTCACACAATGTTGTATTCAGACTTAGCCAAAGTGGTCCTCTCAAGCCTTCTTTTTGGCTCACCATATTTTCTCTTATATTTTTGAGTGTCTTCTATTATTTATATTTTGGTAATAGAAGGTAATCTAAGCCTCTCTTGATCCTCATCCTTATAATTCATTCATTCTTCTTCATTTTATTTATCAAATCTCTTGGGGAGATTGTCTATCTTCTATTTCCATTTAGCCTAGGGAATAGGAAAAGTGTCACTACTTTTGGGAGGTGGGTCATTATTTTTCTAAGAAGGAACCTAAAATTATCACATCTTTTGTGGATCTACTTGTAGGGTTTTCTTTCCTGACCTTGTCATAATAGCAATTGGTCCATCCTCCTCCAGCTCTTTCCCAACCATGATTTAGTCAGGTTTCCATAGTATGTTTATCCTTCCTTACTATTTCCTTTCAACTTGATCCATAGATTTTTGGACATGTTGTTGGTACATAACACAATATTGTGAATCATGAGGGTCATTACATACCAAACACTAAACATTTACCAAACTGGTTTCTAAAGAACATTCAGGCTCTTTATATTTTGTATTTACTCTAAATCCAGTACTGTTACTAGGACTAGGTCTTTGATCCTTGTTCACATATGGAAATCTCCTCTATTGATATCTCTCCATATCTCTCTTTTCCATTGAATTCATTCTATTATTCAAAGTTTTGAAAGTATTTTGTATATCAAGAATGACAAAAAACTCTTGAGGAGTCTAATAAGGAAGGGGAGGGAAAGGGACTATAGTAGAAGGTGCTTTTGGCTGAGGAATGGGATTCATTTATGGATATGGGGATGATAAGGAAAGGGGGTCCATATAAGATGAAGTAGTAGCTTGGATTTGGATATTTGTGGTTTCTAGATTGTAAGGTAGTACATATTTGGAAGGTAATCTTCCCACATTGATTAACACATTTTCTACATAAACTATTATATTATAGAATTTTGGAAAATTTTCCACCTTAGATTGTTGGGTTTACAACCCTAGCTCTGATCCAAGAGCTCTGATATAATACATATAAGAAAGGTATACAACTGGTCTAGCTATAGGGAGAATTCTTTTCCAAGTTCTGCTAAACCTTAAATTGAAACCTAAGACAGTCTCTTGTTGATATTTTTGCATGGAAATGAACTAATTAAGCAAGGAGAAAGGATCAATAGATTCATTAAATTCCTTAAAAAAAGGCTTAGTAAATTTTTCCCATGAAGTTATGGGGTTATCCTAAAGAGTCCTAAACCAATGCAAAATATTTCCTCTGAAGGATAGGGCTAGGATTCTCACAATAACATCCTCATTCTTTATGTTGTGGATTGCTTCCAGATTCAAAAAATCCTAACAGTGCTCATATACCATCTTCTTTGATCCATCATAAGTAGGAATAGACTTGGACACAACTTGGAGAATGGTATTCATATGGGCTAATATAAGGGGACCAGTTATGTTCCAACTAGGGTATTTCTGTAAAGGCTAATTTGGGGTACATTTCCCTAATTTGCTACTAAATTTCTAGCCATGTTTCTAGGTGTAGATCCTGCTTAAGGATTTGTTGAATTAACTCCAGGTTTTTCCTTAGGAAGCTCTTCTTTTGAGTGAAAATCTTGGTTTAAATTCCTTATAACAGTGGATCCTCTATAAGGCAGCTCACAATAAAAATATGAATTAAAGTTATTCCTTTTGAAAGACCTAGTATACATGAAAGGACACTGATCTATAGGGGTAATTATTTTTTGGGTTTAAATACTAGGGAGTCACTAGGTGAATTTGTTATTCTCTTCTTAGCAAGATCAAGACAATTCACCAAATCTTGATTCCTCCGGGTAGAGATAAAATAATAACTCATATGATGGGTTTTCATGTTCCTTGTGAACTGGTCCCACCGAGTGTGCCAAAAATTGTTGGGAACCGAATTGACATCAAGTTTTACTTAACACTACAACTATCTATCTTCCAATTTTCTATCCAGGCATGCACTTGATAGTCGCAGCTCGACACTCAAGCATTATATGGACCAAAGAAAACTTCAATACAACCTCTAGAGTAGGTTGGTTTCTTATCAACTTAAATTGGCATTGACACAATTAAACCACAAATAGGGTTTTGAAATAAGGGTTAGAAAATTTTTAGGGTTAGAGGTATTTTAAAAATAGTGGTCGTATGGCTAACAACATAGTCAACTACAGTAAAAAGTTCCCACAAGCTATTTCCAATGTCCCATCACTCTAGATTAACATCACCCAAATCAATGAAACCTTCACACATTAAAGCATAAACAAATATATATTATAGGAAAGCAATTACAACATCCAATATTGATAATCCAAATAGCATAATATACCAATAGTTATATTTCATAGAAATAAACTTCCTAACAATACAGATCTAACCAAGAACGGATTTCAACTACTCTTACAACTTGTAATCCAATAATCTGGAATGAACTAACCATTCAAGTATTAACAGAAAAGCAGCTCGAGGCTTCAAATTTCTTGCACAAGATGATGAAGATGACAAATTTGAGTTAAAATATCAAAGTAATGCTCCTTTCATTAGCTCACAGAAATATTTATAGTAGGGCAAGCAAACACACTAGAGTTGATCCTAGAAAATAAGGGTTCGACCTCTATTTATAGTTTGTAAATGAAAAGAATATTGAGGAGAAATTACAAATATTATATTTTTATAGCTCAATAGAGAGTTATTGTTGGCATTATCTTACTGGTTCAGCCTCCGAGAAATCCACTGTGAGAAAATCACCATGGTAGCTTGGCTCTGTACAACTTGTTGGTTTGTTGATGGCATATGATATTCAAGTCATTAGAGACCGCATCTGATACACAAATAATTCTTGGAAGCTCACTCCATAATTGATCTACAACTACCTCTAATTATTGTTCTTGAAATCCTTATGACACTTCATCTTTCTACTCTCCAACTAATTGTGCTTGGATCTGATGAGAAAATACTTTTAAATACCTTGATAGTGTTGACAATCTCTCGACTATCAATTTTCATCATGAATGGTTGTGATCAAAATATTGAGAATACTCTACAAATTGGTGGGGAAAAACCAAAGTGCCATTTTGCACTTTTTATTGTTGATATCATCATCTGTGGCTTCAAATCTATGGAATCACATTATGGAATAAAATACATTATAGAGTGAGTGGGATGCATTCCACTATCAATCCGCTTATTATCTTTCCTTCTCTTTCCTTCGGATCCAAGCAGAATGTAATCTACACAAAAAGTATGGTGACATTAGCACCACCTTGGTCAAAATACAGAATTACCAATCTGGACTAAAGTTAGTGTAAATAAGACTTCATCACTAATCCGCACCCTTTGGAGTGTAAAATTGGCTTTGTCACCATTTTGCTCAGAATTTGGTGTAAAATTACCCTTTATCACCAATCCACATCTTATGTAGTGTTTCCTACCTCTTTATTACCAATCTAAACCAAAATACTCTTGAGACTCAACATAATTGACATTACCGACACTTAGCCGATTGGAGCATGCAAAAAACTACTCTCGGTTGCCATTTTGTACTTATTTTTGCACTAGCGTCATCATTGCAAAAAACTTTTGTGAATTCGGGACCCATCACCAATCTACACCAAAATACATTATAAACTAAGCAGAATTACTCAAGGCAAAAATTGTACCAAGTGTTGGGTAGATTAGGAAACTCATGTTGCAAATCCGCTCCAAAATACACTGTAAAATGTGCGGAATGGAAACTTCATACCTTAGAATAAAATTTTCAATGCTTTCTACGGATGTGGCCATTTTGGTCCTATAGTGACTATATGAAAGTGCAATGATAAAACAAAGTTAACATGTAAAAAAATCAAATATTAGATAGTTGCAAGAAAAATACAATGGAAAACATTAATAAAAGAGAAAAGAACACAACCCAAGCATACTTGTAGCTCCAAGATGCAAAGGTTAATTTTCTCTTGTGTTTGATGAATATTGATGATATTTTTTGTTGTTTTAATATTCTTGAGGGCTTTAGATATTGAAGACTTAAGTTCTTGAGAGCTTGAGTGCTCGATAGCTTGAGAGCTATATCACTTGAGTGCTTGATATTTTGATTATTTCACAAGATTATGACATGATTTTGGTATAATATTACCATTATTAGAGATGAATTTATATGAATCTATATAAATTTTGGTAGAATTTTATTAATTTTAAATACCATATGAAAATTTGGTAGAGATTTTATATTCTCAAAATATCTTGGATTGGGCTCTCCCAAGTTTTAGATTTATAGGAAGCCATGGGTCCTTAGGATAAGGTTGCATTAAATATGATAGGATTGAAAAATGCAATATTTAAATTAGATTCAAAATTATATTAATGAATTAGATATTTAAAATTTAAAATTTATAGCTTTAGTTTGCTACTAGAACTATTGAAAAAGGTACTAACTTTCAAACTTGAACTTTTTGGTCATTGGAAATCAATAGAATTGGAGGATAATAAGACTTTGAATTTACATCAAAATTCAATTAATCAACTAGATATGGAAAACAAAAACTGCTAGGCTTTAGATTTCTATTGGGGATATGAATTAGACTGATGTAATTAGTCCATTTTTGGTGGGTGGCTTGAAAGGTACTAACAATCAAACTTTTTTTTTTGGTATTTTTTAGTCAATAGCACTAGACAATAATAGCATTGGAAATAATAATAATGTTCCAATGACTTTTCCAAGATGTTCATTACCAATCAATTTGATAAGGAAAAATTAAAAATTCAATTTTCACAAAAGCACTACTAGGGAGTAAAAGTGTCACTAGTGATTTCCCTCATAACCTGGTCCTTTTGTTTTTGGAGTAATAAATGCACTTGATTAAGGCTTGAAGATTATTTATTTAGTTATATTATTAATTTACCAATTGATGATAATATTTGTAATCATGAATATTGATCATGTTCTTATAAATGGGTGTCTACATTTACCTCTTTTTGATGTATTTATAGAATGATGAATACATCAAAAATTGTCATCAATTCCATAATTTTAAGACATATTTTCCATTTATTATAATTAGTGATTCTAGATGTCTATTGCTTTTGTGTATTTTATT
This sequence comes from Wollemia nobilis, assembly GCA_028583015.1. NCBI lineage: Eukaryota > Viridiplantae > Streptophyta > Pinopsida > Araucariales > Araucariaceae > Wollemia > Wollemia nobilis. The sequence goes on along the minus strand of JAQPPZ010016892.1, from coordinate 6,366,132 downwards.
GATATGATGTAGAGGACCATGCCAAGTGTATGGAATGATATAGTAATGCCAACATCACTAGGATTGACCTATTGTAGATTTTTCTAGGCATGGTCCTAGGAACACATTGTAGTTATGAGTCCACTAGGGTTATCAAGGGAGGTGACAAATCCTAAGGCTCCTATAGTGTATATATGGGATATACAATTACAATTAGGACACATAAATCCCCATAGAGATTTTTTGGAATGGCATGGAGGACCCTAGATGGATTTCACTAAGAGCAGGTCATCTTGTGATAATACAAACATTTTCCTCACTGGTAGGAGGATGCCTTCCAACTAGAATATGTTAGAAAAGTTAAGTAGTTAGTGGGACTATATAAAGAGTGACAAATATTTTATTTTGACTACATGGTCTACTATTTGGACACTTAATAGGGGAACTTAGGAGGACTAGTGTAGTATAGAAGGACCATATGGGAGAGGGGGATTGAGTTACAACCAAACCCAAATTATTATTCTAAGTTAAACATCAATAATCTGGTAGTACCTAACCTACACAACAATGATCCTAGGAAGATCATTGGGTACTAGGGATGGTGCTAGACCATCCAACCTTTGAAGCTATAAATGTTGTTAGTCTATAAATAGGGGAGATACTAAGGCTAGGATAATGGTATACAAGCACACATAGAATAGCATATCCCCTAGTGAGATGATATAGAGAGTACCACAAATTTACATAGAATTAGGTAGGGGTACCAACACCATTGTCACTGCTACTGATGATCGTGATAGGCAATGTGGAGTCTCGAAGGCCATCTTAGTCTACCATGGAGGTAGAGAGGGATGCATTGGTAAGGTAGGTTAAGAAGTTACAAGTATTACTAGTGGTCAGTACAATAGAAAGGGACCAACCAGGAGGAAAAAATGCATTGATGTAGTAGACTATATAGTTTATCTATAAAGAAATATGCAATGATGATAAGGGCCACCATAATAGGGGGATTTAGTGATAGTTAGTCAACTTAGAATTTACTAGACTATATGTTTTTGGTATAGGGAGACTTATAGATGGAGATTGAGTAAATGATGCACTACTAGATGACATACCATACAACAATCTTGATAGATCATTACCTTCTTCACCTTCATGAATATGGTGACCAATACACTGACAATCCATGACATGGTATTCACAGAGGTCATTTAATTTTCCACTACCAATAGAAGGAGAAGTAGGAGTAGCAAGAGCACCAAACAAAGATTCTTCAAGCTAGATACCCCTATGAGGGTCAATTTTTGACTACTTTATGTAAATTTGTAGATGATGATGTATCTATATTAACATAATGTAAAGTTGTAGATGATGATGTATCTTGATGTAGCACTTGAGATACCTGATGTATAGATACTTGTATATATATATCAACTTTTTTTTATTCATGATTTGTGTACTTAATATGATTGTTTATGATAATTAATGATTTTATTTTATGATTAATGTTTATGATGGTTATTAGTTAATTTGATTAAAAAATATGCTTTAATTATGATTTAAATGCAATGATTGATTTGATAATTATATGAGATAGATACTATTGATTGGTTAGAGTTATATATGTGATATTTATTTGATTATTATATAAGATTTACTCTAAAGGGTTGTGATGATAGACACATAATTGACAAGTGATGCATACAAGAGGGATTTTGTATAACACCAAGAGGCATTGCTATAGTACAAATGTATACACATGTATATACAGATTTTTCCAAGAAGAATTTAGTTTGGATTTGTCTAGGGTGATTTTAGGTTAGATAAAAGATATATGTGGATACATATAGCTATATATAAAGACTTTCCTATGGGTAATTTATTAGCTTTGCCTAGGGATACTTTAGTTATCTTGTTATGATAAAAAATATCTACAACTATATACAAATATGTACAAATAAAGATAAAGATTTACCTTTGAAAAAATGTCTAAAGAAATTTTTCTTATCCCGAAGGACTTCTAATTTAGATTTTGTTAGAGGAATTTTGATTAAGCTTTTCCTAGAGGAATTTTGATCTATATTTGCTTGAATTAATTTTTATTTATCTTTGATAAAAGGGCTTCTAATTTTGCTTTGTCTAGATGAATTTTGATCTAGCTTTGCTTTGAGGACTTCTAATTTATCTTTACCCAAAGGACTTCTAATTTGCTTTTCCCTAGGGACTTCTACTTTAAATTTGTTTTACCATTGTGTAAATACCTAAATGAGTTTTTCTTTGATTTATTTAACTCATAGAGAAGCATCATAGAGGAATTTTTTATTAGAGATTAATGTGACAATAGATTATACTCCTAGTCAGGAGGAGGTAATTGTGATCAACATGTCTTCCGCATGCAAGATGGTATATAAGATACAAGTGATAATATGATTATCCTTATCATGAGTACCTATGAAAATCATAGTATTCAGTATGAGATAAGATATTGATAAGATATAAGAATAAATGATAATAAATCTTGAGGTAAACTAGATGATAGATATTTTAAATTGTGAAAACCATGATCAATTTGTAACATGGTAATAGGAGGGTCTACATGCATTAGTCACCTAGTAAAAGGAAAATAATCTATACAACTGGTATTCTAAGCACATGCATGCAGGTAGATATGAATTCATATAGATGTAAGCAAGTAGTGATAAACAAATAAAAGCAAAAAGGTAGCCAATACAGACTTATATGTAATACCATTTAAGATGCATTATGTTCATTGGTTCCTTAAGTTATTTTCCATCTAGTGTGATGAGGTGATAAGAACTTCAACTATAGTTGGTAGTTATGATGTATGTATATAGCCAATTAGGATCAAATTTATCTTGGAGCTTAGTTTTGGCATTGGAGGTTTTCTAATTCTCTTTGAGAACAAGATCACCAACCTCAAAGGATCAAGATCATGCTCTAGTTATGTTTAAGTCTTTTTTGGTAGACCTTGAAGTTTTCTAAGACATGGATCCACTTTTCATAAAGTAGTTCTAGTTAGTTGAGATATCCAAGATGATATTCATCTCATATGGAGGCATATTGCAATATAATATGGAAGGAAGGAACCTTTATATCAAAGGGGAATATTAATTTAGTTGCATAGACCAAAGTGAAGGGTGTCATGCCAGTGGGAGTTCTAACACTATTATGATAAGTCCATAGGGAAGGATACAATTGGATATGCCAATTTCCACCAATTTTATTGATGGGATTCTTTAGGATTTTAACAAGAGTTTTTTTAGAAGCTTCAAGTTAATAATTTCCTTAATAATAGTAAGGTGTAAAATATTTGTAATAAATATTGTATTTAGCACAAAATTTTGGACATATTTGTTCTTGAAAGGTGTTCCATATCAAATATAATGCTATAATGGCTAAGGATCTGATTGAGGATGAACTTGGATACTTAGATTCCAATGGTTGAGCCTAAAGGAATAGCTTTAATTATTTGGTGAAATATTTAGTAGCCATGATGATAAATTTGTGTTCATCAGATGGTAAAATTTTTATCTTACCAATAATATATAATACCCAAATGGAGAAATTCCATAGAGAGGTTAAGGATTAGAAATATTAGGATGGATTATCGATAATATTATCATACTTTTAACACTTATCAGACCACTTTATATAGTTGCAATAGTCCTTTTCCATGGAGGTCCAATAATAACATATCCAAAGACGTTTCTTGTTAATGGAAACACTACTAAAGTGGCCATCACATGATCCACATGGACCTCTTTATTGACTATTTGGTCTTTGGCTAAGTCTAGACTGTAAGAAAAATACCATCATGGGTATAGCAATATAGTATATATTCTATGATGAAATTTCTACAAGATCATTGCTCAAGATTATTATGATTGTTGTGGTTCAAACCATTAGACAAAGCATTGTCCTTAAGTTAATAAAATATATCCTTGTACAAATATTAGGGGATGGAGCTACTACTATGGAAAATAATTATAAAGGAAGCTAGCTAGATCCTAGGGTTGAAGGTTCCCTAATTTAATAGATGATTATTATGACTTGTTTGTCATCTAGATATAAGGGGAAAAGGAATGTAGCCAAGGCCATAGCATTGGTATGGTAGTTATTGGATTTAGAGATAGCATTAATGGTGACTTTGTCAAAAGTAGCCATTATTTTACTGATAATTCCCTTATATGGATTGATTTTATTGTAGGCAAAAAATTCACCTCCTATAAGAAGAAGAAATGATTACTCAATTTGCACAATTTTTTTAGTTTTGTTAATTTTTTATTAAAATGTACAAGTGGTCAAAATGTACAAGTAGGTGTAAACGTACAAGGTTTAAAATTTACAACTTGAAATGTTAATGAAATTAGGTGAAATGTGCATTTGGGATGACTTTGATAAAAATCAAATTAGACTTTGTAAAACCTTGTAATTAATTATTTTGAGATAATGATAGATGCCAATTTTAAGTAATGCAATGTCTCAGGACCGCCATGGAAAGGCATGGGAATGCATTATATAGCCCCCCATTCAATTTTTTAGGTTGTTCATTGATAATTCTCAATTATTCATTGATAAGTTCTTGATTGTTCATGTTATCTATTGTTGAGTCCATTGTTGTGATCAATGATGATGGATTTATTGTGTAAGAATATTTCTAAAATGAATAAATCAGCAAAACCTCTTTGATTCTAGGTTTCTTTGAATTCCATTATGTGTTGTTATTATTACATGTTGCAGATGCTAGGTTGAATGATCAAATTGTTAGGTTATATTGATGGGATTGCAATGTAAATGGCTTCTGATATTCCTATGAACTTGATGTGAGCATGAGGAATGATTATAAGATGATTTATGGCTATACAAAAATATCATTTATTAGTTGCATGATTTCTAAAAATATTTTTGATGATAATAATTTGATGCTCTTGAATTAGGATTTGCATGTCAAGGAGAATTTTAGCAATTGTAATAGGAAACCATTTAAAACTTATCCTAAAGAGATCTATGGTGTAAATTGGAAAATCTAGGATTAACAGGTTCAGCAAGAATTTCGTCAATTCGTACATCCTATGTACCAAACTGTACAACCAATAATTTGCCCAATCTAGAATGAAATTGCATGAGAGAAAATTACCAAATATGGAAATTCAACCTTTGGGAGAAATCAATTATAAAATTGACTTATTTAAGTTGCAAAACTTATTCCAATGAATATTCTAATTGAAAAATTGTACAAGTGATAGTTTTGTATGATTCATATCATACAATTGTACGATTTGGTGACCATACAAGAAGTTTTGTAAGTTTGACAAGTCATACAAAGCAAATTGTACACCTTGTACAATTTGGGTAAAAGTGTTCCAATATTTTAGAAATAATTACCACACTTCCAAATAACCTCCCCCTAGGAATACTACACCCTTGTGCTACATTTGGTTTTTTTGGCTTTTCAAACTTTAGAATTTTTCTTAAAAATGGGTCAAAATCATTGCAGTTGAGAAGATCCTACAAAGTGATAAATTGTTAGTACTAAATTGGAGGTGAATGACAGAGACAAGTGTGCAAAGGAATAGGATACAGGATCAAGGAGAAGATATCCTAGTTAGAAGAAGCATGATAATTTCTCAAATAGTGAACATGAACAGTGTTGAACACAATACACATGAACCAGTGATAGAACAATTATGGATGTCTAACAAAGGAGATATTGATAGGTTGGATACATTGCTAATAAAAATAGAGGAAGAGAAGCAAGAATCACCTAGCATCAAGGAGAACATTGGTATAAGTGTAGACATCAATGAGGAAACTATGCGAGGTTGAGGTAAGTGGATGGTGACACCTGATAAAGTGGCAGATAGGTTGCAAAGGAGTACAATGGATGGGAGTCAAACACTAGAGCAACAACACATGGGGTCTCATGAGGAAAGACCAAGGCCATAACCTACATACCATCAAAGGATATCATGGATTGAATATGCACAAGATATTGATAGATGACTATTTGATGAGTATAAGATACCTCGAAGAGACACTTATGACAAGGACCAACAAAGTGATTCACCTACCAGGAGGAATTAGTCAAGAATTCTAGGAGATACTTCATCAAGTGAAGAGGAAGAACCACTAGTAATAACCAACTTAGGCAATTGAGTAGGGAAGTAGAGATACCCACCCTTTATGGGTGAAGGAAAGGAATACTTGAGGAGACACATTGCGATATGCATAACCATTTCAAAAGATTTTTTTTTGGATCAATAATATGAATGATTTACACTATTTCTTACCATTTTATGAGGACTCTGTATATATTGGTATTTGAAACAATAAAATACACCAAATTTTTAGGCCTAGAACACAATGAAGGATCAATTCATTAAGGATTTTCATCCTTTGAAGGATGATGGAGATATTTTAATTGGACTTTGTGCCACTAAGAAAAATTCTAATGAATATATAAAGCCATATAATAATAGATTAAATTAGTTGGTGGATAATATGCAAATACCTCTAGTAGATATGGTTGTGAAAAGATGATGTATAATTCAAAAGGAAGACCAATCATATAGTACCATAATTTCCAGGAGTGGGGCCATTTTGTAAAGAATTGTCCACTCCAAAAACAAGAGATACAATAGACCAATGCTACACACATGTATAGATGGTGTGGTCCAAGGAAACACAAAGAAATGAATTGTCCATAGCAAGTGAGTTGTAGTCACTTGCAGAATGTAAACTTTTTGGACATTTAGGTACCTCCAATTAAAGAGGAAATTTAAGAACTCCTAGCCATGACAAGGAATTAGGATAAGAAAGACAAGTATCTTGAATCTACCAAATAAAGGAAATGATGGCAACTAGAGAAAAGGGTACTTGAGGAAGAAGCATAGAAGGCAAAGCAATTGAGACTAGAAGGAGAAAAAGAGTTAAAGAAACCATCAAAAGACAAAGAAGTTGTGCAAAACCTAGCAACACAAGTCTTGAATACAACTATCGAGATTAAGGTGACAAGTTTGTTAGAATCCATCCCATTGTTACATAAAGTGATGATGGAAGATATACAACCTCATAATGTGATGGAAGTCTAGAGCAAGATGATAAAGGAAGAAAAAAAAGGACTATTTTATACATTCAACGATATTGATGATTGATATGGGGAAGAAACCCGTATTAGTCCATATGGAGATCTTGGGACACAAGTTGACACAAGTCATTGTGGATGGAGGATCCAGTGTTAATGTGTTATCCGAGAAGACTTGGCAAGAGATTGGTGCTCCATAATTATGGGAACCTATTTTTTGATTGTATGGTGGTGACCAATATGGTATCGAGACAAAGGGTGTCTTGATAGCATAACAAGGTATAATGGATGACCAAGAATTCATCTTGGATTTCATTGTGATTACCATACAAAATATGGCATATGATGCTTTATTAGGAAGAGGATGGCTATGAATAGCCAAAGTTAATCACAACTAGGGAAAGGACCAGATCACCTTCAAGAAGGGACAACACAAATACATGATCAACTTGAATAACTATAGTATCATTGAGGATGTGGCCACGACCAATGAGTCAGGAAGTTCTTCTAGTGAAGAGGAGTATACCTAACGAATAAGGGATGATGTACCTAGATTACTATAGTGAAGATGAAGCTTTATCTAATATTGGAATCCTTCATTTGTATATGGAGGAGTACAAGTTTTTTTAGCCCACCTACCTCTGTATCAATACAAAGGAGACCACATAAAAATAAGACAAGACGAAGGTTAGCTCGAAACCAAAGAAAGAAGAAGAGGAAAAATGGATATTCTCTAAAAGTTTTGAAAAGTATATTATGGGAGATGCTAAAATTTATGCAAGACCAGCACATCCAATAAATGTGGAAAATGTGGTAAAAAATCCTAGGAACATTAAGTACAAAGGACCTCAGATAGTGGATGTAAATATAGGAATAGAGGAGGAACCTAGAATGATCCATTGAGGCGATGATTGGAACCCAGTATTAAATGCAACAACTTTCAAGATATTATTAGAATACAAGAATGACTTTGCTAATATGTATAAGGACCTGAAAGGGGTACCACTAGAGTTATGTTTCTACAAGATCACACTAATTACTAGGGCACAACTAGTGAGAAGATGACCTTATAGGATGAACCCCAAGTATACTGCACTGGTGAATGCAAAAATATAAAAGATGCTAGAGGTACGTATTTTTTTTAGAGTCACTACTAGTGACTAGGTTTCACCTATTGTAGTCACCTTGAAGAAGGAAGTGGAAAGGATCTAAATATTCATAGATCTCGGGAGTTTGAACATAGTGATGATCAAATATCCCTTTCCAATTCCCTTCACAAAATCCAATCTAGAAGACGTTGTAGGACATAAAATTTATTCATTCCTAGATGGGTTTTTTGGTTATAATAAGATAAGTATAGTCAAGGAAGATAAGTTGAGTACCATATTAACTGTGGAAAATGCAATCTATGCATACAATCGAATGCCATTTGGGATATGTAAATCCCCAACCGCATTTTAGTGTATTATTTTTTACATCTTTGATCAATTAGAAATTTCAATGCATTTTTTATGATTGGTCTATTTATGGTAAGATCAAATACCATATACTTAGTCTCAGGGAATGTATGAGTAGGTGTAGGAATGCACAAATCTCCTTAAATCTAGAAAATTATTTTTTGATGGTACCTTATGGGAAACTTTTAGGACATATAGTGTGTAGTGAAGGGTTGAAGACTGATCTTGATAAAATTTGTGTTATATTACACATGGAGGAGCCATATGATGTGATCTCATTGAAAACCTTTCATGGATCCACAAAATACTATTGAAGGTTCATCAAGAAATATTTACATGTGTCCTACCCATTGGATTCTTTGACTAAGAAGAATATTCCTTTCAAATGGATGGAGGAGCACCAAGGATATTTTAAAGAATTTAAAGCTAAACTTGTCAATAGTCCCATTTTTGTGTTCCCTAATTGGGATAAGGAATTCCATATCCATATCAATACCTCAAAATTTGTGATTAGATGTGCATTGGCACAAGAAGGACAATTTTAGACTAGATCAACCTACTTTTTTGCAAGTCGTCTATTGTCACAAATGGAGAGGAATTTTAGTACAATAGAGTAAGAAGATTTAGGGTATTTTGTATAAAAATTTAGGTATTACCTATTGGAAAACCCTTTTACTTTCTATGTAGATCATCAGGATTTGTTGTACCTGATAAATAAGCCAGTCATACAAGGATGGATCAGTAGGTGGCTCATCACTTTACAAGAATTTATATTTTTAGTAGTTTGACCTGGTAAGAAGCATGTTATTGTAGACTAGTTATCTTGAATATGATCAGAAGAACCTACAGGGACAAGGATTCTAGATAAATTCCTTGATGCGCAATTATTTGCAATTAATGTTGTTCCATATTGGTACAAGTTGATTGGTCAATATTTATCCATATGTGAGTTACCACAAGATTTGATGATGATAGAAAATAATAAGGTCATATTGCTAGTGGGATTGTTGTAAAAAATGGGTGTTGATGGTATCCTATGAAGATGTGTGATAGATGATGAAGTTAAAGCGATATTGAGAGAAGCTCATGAAGGCTTGGTAGGAGGACACATGGGGCTATATGTCACTGCTCTAAAAGTACTCTTAGAAGGATTATGGTGTCCCACTATGTACAATGATGTAAAGTAATGTGTATGAGCATGTGATACTTGCCAAAGAGTAGGGAAACTAGTACGATGAGACTTTATGCCATTACATCCATCACAACCATAGGAGTTATTTGAGATATGGGGGTTGGACTTTTTTAGACCATTAAAAACTACCTATAGGAAGAAATTTTGATACATCATGGTAGCTACTAACTACCTAACAAAATGGGTTGAAGCAAGAGTGCTACCAGATAACATGACAAAGAGTACAACTCGATTCTTGTATGAACAAGTAATTACAAGATTCGGTATCCCACTATAAATAACAAGTGATTAGGATGTCAATTTGTAAATGAGATTATTAAAAATATGACAATTGATTTCAAGATTTTGCATTCTTTGTCTAGTATGTATTACCCTAGAGCTAATAGGAAGGTGAAGGCAACTAACAAAGTCCTAGTATCAACCAGATTCCAGATGTATTAGGCAAGGTGACACGTTATCACCTTATTTATTCATCATTCTTGCTAAATTCTTAGGTAGGACCATAACCAAAAAGAGGGAAAACAAAACCCTTGAGGGAGTTACCATTGCTCATGGAGCTAGACTTATCTCTCATTTTTAATTTGTGGATGACTCTACTCTTTTAGGTAAATCTACAGTTAAGGAAGCTTCTAATATTAAGCAAATCATTAGCTATTTTTCTAATGCTATTGGGAAGTTGATCAATGAAGACAAATCTAAATTTATTTTCTTTCACTGCTCTGCTAGACAAGAATCCATGGTCTTGGATAAATTAAGATATAATAAGATCTCCCTTCCAATCACTTATTTAGGTATTCCCATAAATATTCAAAGGCATAAAAATAAAGATTGGAATTGGTTGTTGGACAAAGTCAAGAAGAAAATTGGAAAGTGGACCAATAGGTGGCTTTCTTCCAGGGATAGAATCACCTTGGTAAAATCATTCCTTCAAGCTATTCCTATTTATGTATCTTCTGTGTTGAATATCCCAAAGGTTGTTCTTTGAGAACTAGATCAAATTAGTCATTGTTTCCTTTGGAGTGGTACTAAGGAGAAAATAAAATGGGCCTTGGTGAAATGGGAAACTTTATGTATTCCTAAGAATGAAGGAGCGTTAGGATTCCGTTCTTCTATTAATAACAACAAATATTTAGCTACTAAATTATATTGGAGGATGTTACATAACCCCAATGCTCTTTGGGCCAATAATATCCATGCTAATATGTTGAGAACAAAAGTCCTGAAGACCTTGTTTGCTATCTACTTCCTACTAAATGTTCTCCCATTTTAGCAGTTCTTAATACTAGTTACGATTTGATAAAGAAAAAAATATTTTGGATCATTCATAATGGTCAACAAGTAAATTTTTGGATAGATTCTTGGGATGGTCACAAGCCTTTGATAACTCATTTTCTCGATTGGAGGCCTTGGATGGATGAGCTTCACCAAGCTAACTGGATAAAGGTGTCTAATTACTATCGGTACCATACTAGTAATTCAAAGGTTGGTAGATATCAAATCCCTATTGAGGACTAGCCTATTCAAATCCCAAAAATGCAAAGACAAGATATCCAAGGCATCCTTCATATGAGATATCTCTCTTGGTCCCATGAAAAATATTGTTTTGGATGGAACAACACTACTAAAGGTGAGTATTCAATTGCTTAAGGTTAGTTGACCTTATACCATTATAATCCCAACCAATTTCTCAATTGTGGACTCAAAATCTCTAGCCTAAGGTGAGGTTATTTAATTGGCTTTTATTGCATCGTAGGGTGATTACTGGTGAGCAACTTATGAAGCATGGTTTTCATGGCCCTTTTAGATGTGAAATGTGTAGAGAGAATGTAGGAACTCTCAACCATATTTTTATTGTGTGTACTTTAGCCTCTGAGCTATGGAGGAGAATGGCCAATTTACTTGGCTTACAATGGTCCAATGTTTTTACTTTTGAACAACTTTGGAGGGATTGGCCTAATCAAGAGGGTGTTGATCATTTTATTAGGTAGTTAGTTTGGATGGGTTATACCATTATTCTCTGGAATATTTGGAATGAAATGAACATCCAATTTATTAATCAAGATAGGAATGATATTCACTACCATAGCCAACTTAGTTGAATAAGTCCATCAACTCCTTAATAACTCCCAAAACTCCCACCAAATATGGGATGAAGTGATGCAAAGATTGAAGATTAAATATTCTAAGGAAAACCAACTTAAAGGGAATGTGAGTATTAGTAATATGGATAGGACAAGAAATTGGCAACCTCCTCCTAAGGATTTGGAAAATTCAATACTGATGGAGCCTCTAGAGGGAACCCTGGAAAAGCCAATGTGGGAGGAATTGGTAGACTTTCAGATGCCTCCCTAGTTTTTACTTTTGCTGAGAATTTGGGTATTATTTCCAATAACCTTGCTAAAGGGTATGGTATCCTCAGAGGACTTCAGGAGGCTACTAAGGTTGGATGGGAAAAGGTGTTAGTTGATTCTAACTCTCAACTTATGATTAATATTTTGAAGACTCCTAAGAATCATAAGGTTGATTGGAGAATAAAAAGAATTATTGAGAAGATTCAATTAATCCAGATGGGATTTTTAAAAGTTGATTACAATCATGTGGTCAGAGATCAAAACAAGAGTGTTGATGCTTTAGCTAATTGGGCTTTGTACAAAGGTGATCTTACTTGTTATGGCCACCCTCCTAGATGGTGGGCTTCGCAAATTAGGTAAGTTCTTCTTTATATCATTTCTTTGGATGGCTCCAGTTCTGAAGGTACCTAGTTTCTTATTTTTTTTGCTTCTCTTTGGTTCATTCAGGTTTTTTTTAGTTCCCTAGCTCAATCTATTCTTTCTTTTGTTTTCTCTGTTGATTATTGCCTTAATAGTCTTCTGGTCTAGATAGGTCATTGTTATGTTCATTTTTTTTTCTTTTTCCTTTTTTGTTTTTTTGTTTAGTTTTTTAAGGTGTGTGTTCTTTTGTTTTGTTTTGTTTTTGTGTTCTTTGTGTTGTTTTTTGTTTTTCTTGTGTTTTTGTTGTTTTGTATTTTTTTATGTTTTTTGTTATTTTTCTTGTGTTTTTGTCATTCTTGTTCTTGTGTTTCTCTTTGTCCGTGTTAATTCATGTTTTTATCTGTGAGTATTTTATATGTTTTTGTTTTTGTTTTTGTTTATTGTCTATTGTTGGTTTTTTTTTTTTTAATATTTTAGGTTTTGGTTGTGTTTTTTTTTCATGTTTTTTTTGGGTTATGTCTTTGTAGTGTTATATTTTTTTTGTCTTGTTTGTGTTTTGTTATGTGGTGCTTGTGTTTTTATTTGTGTTTCATGTTTTGGTTTCTTTTATATTATTGTGTGTGTGTTTGGTTGTGCTTTTGTTTTTGACACACTCAAGGAGCATGTTTTTTTATTTTATTTTATTATTTTTGTTGTTATTTACTTATTTTTAAATTGGTTTTGTGTATTTTTTTGCTCCTTGAGTATGTCAAAGGTGGTAGTCCAGGTCCGAGTCCTGGGCATTTTTGGTGCAATGGATATCCTTGCCTCCTTAGGTCTTACCCGAAAGTGGCATCCCTTTTGGGATGTTTTCCACAAAAAAAGAAGTCCTAGTATCAACCTCATACAAAACCTGTGGGATAGAAGGAATAAATTGGGAGGAAAGGTTACCATCAATTATTTGGGCATATTGAACCACCTTTAAACCAATAAAAAACCATACATTATTCTAGTTAATGTATGGTTAGGAGGCAGTAGTTCTAGTGGAGTTCTTGGTACCAAGTTTGCAGGTAGTTGTGGAGTATCGCTTAGGTGACTAAGAAAGTTTAGAGGAAATACTAGTGACACTAATCAAGTTGGATGAAAGAAGATTCATGGAAAAATGGATGATCGAAGTGGTCCAGAAGAGAAGGAAGTTGTGGCATGATAAGAACCTTCAAAAATTAGAACTTAAGCAAGGTGACTTAGTTCTAAAATTTAATGGAAAATAGGAAATAAAGCCAGGAATGTTAAAGACCTTTAGAATTGATCCCGTTAAAGTTTTAGAAGTTATGGATAATGGGGTAGTCAAACTACAAAGTTTGAATGGAACTGAGGTGCTAGACATTGTGAATGGTTCAAAGTTGAATCCATATAAAGTGTAATATCCATTTATTTATTTAGAGCAAATTGAAATAATAAGAAGGGATAAAGCTTAGTCTAATAAACCAAAAAGAAGAATTCAAGTTCCATTACGAGAGGAACCTAACATGGGACTTGCATGCCTATTTATAGAAGGGGAGAAGATAAGGCCAATCATTGAACAATAATAATTGGTACCTTGATCCGATGAGAGAAGAAGGATGTGAGTAAATTTAAGGTTTGTAGATGAGACTGAACGGATAGAAGAAGAATATGAAGAATGGATTCCTCCAAATGAGAGAAGGAACCAAGAATTAGTACCATTAGCAACCCAAGTAGAACAAGGAATTATGTACCCACAATTGGAGTGTAGATAACTACCTCAATAAATATAAGATCGATGTAGGAAACAAATAATGGTACGATAAGAATACAGGATGGATACCTTTGATATGGAAGCTCCAAAAAGGAACAAAAATGAAACCATAGATGAAATATCATTAGACTTACTCCATTAGCTCAAATAGGTTTATTGTAGCAAAGTATGCGACATCAAATCCAATAGTTGCAAGAGTATGAAAAGTTACAAGGTCATACTGCAAGACTCCATGAACAAACTATCCAAGACTTGGATGAGACATTGCAAAGTTTGGATGAGCAAAAAATATTTAGGTTACAAAAGTTGGAATTCAGAGGAGGAGAATATCAGGTGACACCACAAGTAAGTGGTACACACCATGAGGGTGTAAACACTAGCGAGGAAGAAAGACCATAGATAACACCACATGACATGCCAAATGATCCACAAATGATAGAAGAAGATGTAAATATAGTTTAGCAAGAAATCAAAGAATATATTACATCACCTAAACCTCAAGGTCATGTACACAAGGACTGTACACAAGGACTCAAATGAATCTAGTGATGGAGTGTTGCCTTGGTTAGTAAAATATAATAGTTTAGATAGTAGTGGTGTGACTTCTTAAGGCAACCACAAGTACCTCATACCTATCCTAACCTTGAGACCTATGCAATAGCCTATCGATAGCTGAGACGATAAATAAGAGAAGTAAAAATACTTCAAAGGATAATGAGTTTTCTAGAAAATTGGTCAGAACAAAGGGATGATGATCGTAATGATTCTATTTTTTAGTCTAAATATTTAGAAGCATATAAGGAAACCCTCAAAAATTTATCTCCATAACGACGCTTTGAGGAAAGACAATGGACATGCTAGCTATTATGTGTAGATCACCAAATGTGAGCACTTCGATAGGTGTCACCTAGAGAACACAAAATTAAGGTCACCTATCCAACATAAAATTGGTGGATATAACTCCTAGTACTCGAGAAAAGGGAGGAATGAACCAACAAGGATCACAAAGGCTACAATAATGCCACGAAGAAGGAGTATGTCCATTGAATATTGGAAGGGGTAGTTGGAATATATCACCTAGAGGAATTAGAAGATGAAGTAGGATCCGACCTCCTACTCCTATATGGCTGAGAGATACACCATTGACCTATTTGAATTGGACTAAGAATTTGTGAGGTATTCCTTGGCTGAGAGGGTATGTATCAAACATTTTAGGAAGATACACACTTGGATGAACTCCATTGATATGATAATGACCAAGAAGAATTGAATATGGAAGAATACTGCTTTAGGATAGAGAAACCCCTTTATTTTTTTACAAGGTCTTATATCAAGAGGACTAGGTTGTGGAAGACATATGCTAGGAAGAGGACTTGTTGGTAGGGGAAGAGTATGCTCTGCAGATGAAGAAAGTAATAGACAACAAAGGAATCATTCACCAAGTTTGGAAGCTGATTTTATTTGAGGAGATAGGAAAAGGAGTCACTAAAATGATAGTATCCCAGTAAGAGAACCCCTACCTCATGATCAATCACCAAAATGACAAAATGAAGTGTTTTTAATAGGAAGTCCTATAGTTCACAATTGTACAATCCTAAATTTTATAAATGGTAATGAGAGCATAGTATAATATATAACCCTAAAATAAGGAGGGGATCGTTCAAATGATTGATTGGCACCTAATTACATGATTACTCATAATATAGAAGTAGAACCCCAAATCGACAAGTTAACTGAAGGGATCATACAAGTGAATCTCACTATACAATTTATGTGACAATAAGTTGTTAGGATATTGAAAATTATATATTAATTTTGAAAATACATTAAGACACATTTAATATGGAGGGTGGTTGAAAACCAGAAATGGCATCCCCTTTGGAAAAAAATAAAGAAAGGACAAAAACAAGAAAATATAAAATCACATGCACAAGGAAGAAGAGTTTTCAATCATCCATACAAAAATATAAAATTACATGCAAAGGATGTTAAGGTGGCATAATTTAGTGCATTGAGACGTTATGGTTTCAAAATTATAAAAAGAAAGGTGCCATGCAATTTTTTTTTCTGCTTGTAAATTGTACACATGCAACACTAAAATTTGGAGGATTCAGAAGCAAAGAAGGTATAACTACAGAAATTTTTCTATATGGGTATTTATAATTCACACATTTCTATAATTTTTTGTGACCTATTTTATATTTGCACCACAAGGATTTTTTGTTTTCGAAAAAACAACCAGATTGGAAAAAAGCAGGGTTTTTACTCTGGAGAAGTTGAGTTATCTCAAAGATCATGTTGCAGGTGGAGAAAATTGGTTGGAAAAATTAGGGTTTGAAGTAGGAAGGTGCCAAAGGAAACCCTTATTGCAAAAAAAGTAGGGCTAGGGTTTTATTTTCTAGAAATAGTGAAGTGCAAGAATTGCAAGGAGGAAAAATGGTAAACCCTAGTGTAGGAAATCAACCATTAAAGCACATTAACATTTCTTGGACTTTGCATGCATGGAAAATAATAAAAGGATGGCCATAAAATTCTGCCATATTTCCCAAAAAATTCTTCTTGGAGATAAATTTCACCAGTTGAAGGAGAACTTACACAACTGCACTAGAATTGCACCAGAAAGGAAGGCACACTTTTGATAAATGGGTATTTCAAAAATCATACTAGTTTGAAAAAATAGGGGTTTTTAGCCAAGTTAAGTTTTCCAAGGCTATTTATATGATTTGGAGGCATGATTGTTTGATTTGGAGGTGTGATTGTATGATTATAGGGCTTTCAAGGACTCAATTTATGCAATTCAGAGGCAATCGTACAATTTTTTTTCTATTTGTACAAAATATAATGTGATTTTACAAAAGGAATATGCCCTTGTATAATTTGGGACTAATTTTATGATTTTATATTTTGTGATTTTATGATTTGGAGCTCCGATTGTATGATTTTGTGAAAGTGTACAAAATAAGGTACAATTGAATAGTTACGGGTGGAGTTGTATGAATTGGTAGTGATTGTACAATTTCAAAATATACGTGTATAATTATTTGTACCCTTGTATGATATCAAATAGTCCTTGTATATTTTGGAAGCAACCATATATATTTTGGATTGATTTTATGCTGAGTTATCTTGATTTATCAAGTTGACCAAAGAATGTGCGAATATGGTTTCCACTCGATGATGGCAAAAACATGAGCTCCAAGCAATATTTCTAAGCTCATTTTAAGTGCATTGTAGAAACTAGAGTGGAAAGATCTCCAGGACTATTACACCAGAGAGATTACCCAAGTGATCTAACACAATTACCCCATTCATGACCAAGGACGATTTTAGTCACATGTGAGGTGTGGTAGTCATCCTTGGATACGGAGAGAGTATAGGCCATGGAGAGGTTAGACATACTGGCATGGTGGTAGAGATAGTGCACCGCTACAATTTCAAAGAGAAGATATGGAGCCACCAAGGGTACACTGACGGGAGCTTTGTAGTGAAATTCATCGAGAAGCTACCTTGGAAAAACAAGATGAGTTTCTCAGTGAAGCAGAAGAAGAGCAAGTGTGATGGGGAGCCAATTTTAATGTCAAAGAAAAGACACAATTTTATTTCAAAGCATGGAAAGATTACAATTCGTAACTATGGAATATTACACAGTACAGCAAAAATTCCAAAAGAATCCGTAGCCTTCCTCTCTCCAGCCCTCCAATCCTTCGAAAAAAATCCCTTTTTAACATCACTGATTCTTGCTGTAAATGCCATTCGCAACCGTCCCTGTAACCGCTGCAATGGTTTCCTAGAACTGCCTTAAAGGCTTCTGGAACTACCAACTGTCGTTCTACAACTCCGCCTTCTCTTTCTTAGCCAGGTCGTGAAAATGTGACATGTCACGATTTCGTGACACTTTTCTGCCTTTGGTTCTTTTTTGCCAATGTGTCGTGATATCGTGACACTTTTCCACCCTTCGACCTTCTTTGTCAAGGTGTCGTGATATCACAACATCTGCATTTTTGCTCTTGCTTTGTTTTGAGGTGTCGTGATATCACGACAGCATTTATGTCGTGATATTGCGACACTTGAGTTTTGCTTCCACCCTTGATCGGAGGTGTCGCGATATCACGACAACCTTTGTGTCATGATATCATGACACTTGGGTTTGCACCTGCCATTGTGCTGATTGTGTCATGATATCGTGACAACTGTTATGTCGCGATATCGTGACAACTTATTTTGCGCCCGTCGTTATGCTGTTGGTGTCGCGATATTGCGACAACTTTTATGTCGCAATATCGCGACAACTTATTTTGCGCCCATCGTTATGCTGATGGTGTCGCAATATCGTGACAACTTTTATGTCACGATATTGTGACACCATCAGCATAACGGTGGGCGGATGAACCTTATAAATTTTTCCTCAAACTTATAACTTTTTTGCTTATTTCTTTTGTTTGGCTTTTTTTGGTGATGCAATATTGTTGTGCTGCCATGGATGCTCCTGCATCAGACACCCAGGGTAGATATTTAGAAGTTATCCTCACTTCTGGACGGTCAGAGGAAAACCCAGACGATCAACCTCTGATTTGGACAACCATGTGGCATCTTCGACAGTTCGGTTCTTCCACTTGACCAAATACTTCGAATATTGCCTGTTTCGGGTACTTTTGCCTTTGCCAGTGTCGAGTATGTCTTCAATTTCTTCTTTGTCTAGAGTGGATGTTGGAATGTTCCATAGATCCAGACTGGGTGGTTCACTACAACTTCTTGCATGATATTCAACCAAGTCGGAAATATTGAAGATGGGTAAAATATTCATCTCACTCGGTAGATCTACTTCATAGGCATTGCCTGAATCTCATTTACCTATGATCCGACATGGTCCAAACTTCTTCATTTTTAGCTTATTGTAGGTTTTGGTAGGAAAACGTTCCTTGCACAAATGAACCATGACTTCATCTCCTATCTAGAATTCCTTGACTGATCTGCTCGAGCTTTGTAAGTAGCATTCATTTTACTAATATGTTGTTGTACCTCTTCATGCAAATTCTTCATGTGTGCTACAAAGTCTTCAGCTTCAGCACTGTGCTTGTCTCCTTTATCCATTGACCTCAACTCAGAAGCGTTTCTCGGGCTGTTCCCATGTACTATCTCGGAATGGGGATTTACCAAGATCTGTGATTGACGAAATTATTATAAGCAAACTCTGCCTGTGGTAAAATCAGATCCCATCCCTTGGGTTTATCTCCTACCAGACATCATAGAAGATTACCCAAACTTTGGTTGACTACTTCGGTCTATCCATCAGTCTGTGGGTGGTACGTAGAACTGAATTTCAATTATATTTTTAGCTTCTTCCACAGGGTTATCTAGAAATAACCCACAAATTTGGTATCTCTATCCCATACAATGCTTTGGGGTAGACCATGAAGGCACACAACCTCCCTGAAAAACAAGCCTACAATATGAACAGCATCACTTGTCTTCTGACTTGGAATAAAATGAGCCATATTTGAAAACCTGTCAAAAACAACAAAAATGGCATCATTTCCATGTTGTGTCCTTGGAAAACAAAGAAAAAAATCCATACTGATGTCCTCCCACGGTCTCTCTGGTACAGGCGATGGCTGGTACATTCCTATATTCTACCTAACTCCTTTTGTCATCTGGCACACTCTGCAACCCTGCACAAATTTGGTCACATCCGACTGCAACTGTGGCCAATGGTAATTCTCACTAACAAGAGCAATGGTCTTATCTCGACCAAAATGCCCTGCTAGTCCTCTGCTATGTTTCTCTTTGATTAAATTTTTTGTCATGGAACTGCATGGAATGCACAACTGGTTCTGCCGAAACAGCATCCCATCTTGGATCATAAAATCCAACCACTTAGTATGATCCACAGTAGTAGGAGACACACATGTCGTCCATGCCTCTGCAAAATATGGATCTACTGGGTATAAACTCTTGAGTTCATCAAACCCAACAACTTGCACTCTCATTTCCATCAACAAATTGTGCCTTCTACTCAAGGCATCTGCAACTCTATTAGATTTGCCACTTCTATGCTTCAGGACAAAGGTATAACTCTGCAAGAATTCAACCCACTTCAAATTCCACTGGTTAAGTTTACCTTGACTATTTATATACTGCAAATCTTGATGGTCAGTATATAAAACAAACTCTTTGGTTAGCAAATAATGTCTCCATTTCTTAAGAGCTTGAATTATAGCATAGAATTCTTGATCATAAACAGAGTATTTCTTGCAAGCATCATTCAATTTTTCACTAAAGTATGCAACATGTTTACCTTCTTGGCTCAATACGGCTCCAATGGCACTGCCACTGGCATCACAGTCAACCTAAAACACTTTATTAAAATCTAGAAGTGCCAGAATGGGCTGTTCTGTCACTTTCTTTTTCAATATGTCCATACTGGTACCTGCCTTGGCAGTCCACTTAAATTCTCTCTTATCCCCTCTCATATTTTTTGTTATGGGCGCACAAATACTGCTAAAGTCTCTAATAAAATTTTGATATAAACTTGCAAGACCATGAAATGATCTTACCTCTGTTACATTTCTTAGGGTAGGCCATTCAATGATAGCCTTCACTTTTTTAGGATCCATTTTCAGACCCTCCTCTGAGATGACAAATCCCAGGTAAATCAACTCTTTCTGCACAAAACTGCACTTCTGTATATTAATTAATAACTGCTCCTCACGCAGTTTTTCAAAAATTGTTCGAACATGCAACAAAT
This sequence comes from Wollemia nobilis, assembly GCA_028583015.1. NCBI lineage: Eukaryota > Viridiplantae > Streptophyta > Pinopsida > Araucariales > Araucariaceae > Wollemia > Wollemia nobilis. Next base: position 6,345,187 of record JAQPPZ010016892.1, on the reverse strand, counting down.
GCTCGTCCAATGTTTTACTAAAAATCAAAATATCATCTAGATAAACTATTACAAACTTTTCCAAGAAGTCATGCAATACTTCATTCATCAGCCTCATAAACGTATTGGGTGCATTAGTCAATCCAAATGGCATAACTAACCACTCATACAAACCCTCTTTGGTTTTAAAAGTTGTCTTCCATTTGTCACCCTCTCTAACACGAATCTAGTGATATCTGCTCTTCAAATCAATCTTAGTAAAGTATTTAGCTCCACTCAAGAAATCCATGATATCGTCCATTCTAGGTAATGGAAAGCGATATTTAATGGTAATTTTATTAATGGCTTAGGAATCAGTGCACATTCGCCATTCGCCATTCTTATTTGGTGTAAGTACTCATTGCATCGCACAAGGGCTCAAACTTGCTCGAATCAAACCCTTCCTCAACAATTCCTGAACCTGGCGGTTCAATTCTTCATTTTCTACAGGAGACATTCTATGGGCAGCCTTATTAGGTAAGCTAGATCCTGGCATTAAGTCAATCTGATGACTAATCTTCCTCATTGGCGGCAAACCCTCAGGCACATTGTCTAATATAATATCAAGAAATTTTGCTAACAGATGTTCAAATTTTGTTGGAATGTTAGTAGTTTCTTTTCTCTTTATAGCAGGAATTAATGCATAACACATTGAATCCCTCTTTAAACCATCCAAATTTTTTTTGCCATCTACTAAACAAATTTTAGCATTATTGCATACCTTTTCCTCAACCTCCTTCAATGGCTTCAGTTTGTGGCGTACTCCGTATTTTGTCAAGGAATAGGTATTTGCATGCCCATCATGCACTGCACGTCTGATAAATTGCCATGGTCTTCCCAGCAACAAATGGCAAGCATCCATCGACAAAATATCACATAGGACCTCATCCTGGTATCTTTCAATTTGAAACTTGACCAAGCATTGTTCACTGACCAATGCTCTATGGTCTTTCTGCAACCATGCAATCCGATATGGATGTGGGTGTTGTCTTCTTTCTAGCTTTAACTTAGCTACCATTTCCTCAGAAACCAAATTATCTGTACTACCATTATCAATAATAATATTATAGATTTTACTTGAACATTTGCACCTCATGCAGAATAGGCTTTTCTGCTGGTCTAGTTCCTTCTCTTTGTTCAACAAGGTTCTCCTTGTGATCATCACTTCTCCTCACTCTGCTTCTTTAGAGTGCTTAGATTCAACACCATCCTCAACAACCATAGCTCTAGCATTACCTTCAGGCCTTCTATTTGATGTTTCTTGGTGTTTGGGACACTCATATGATCGATGCCCCTCTTCTCCACAATTGAAATAGGTTCCTCAAAATCTGCCTCTTCCATATCCACGTCCACCTCTACCTTGTCCCCTTTGATAATCATTTTTCTGATTACGGGGTCGGTAAGCATTTTCCTCCTTCTGTTCTTGGTGATTGTTGGTTTCACCAGTCTGCTTTTGGTCATCATATTTACCTCCACTATTTTTTCCACCAGTTCTTCCACCATGACCTCTTTCTCTTTGCTTACTGTCAAATCTACGGTTCAGTTTCTCTTCCACTTTCAAAGCAAACTAGTAAGCATCTTCAATGGTGCTCATTCGGACGAAACTTAATTCTTCTTGCACGCTGGTTCTCAATCCATTAATGTAACAGGCTACTCTCTCTTTATTTGCTTCTGTATGACCGGTTCTAATAGAAATTTTAAAAAATTCCTCTGTATATTCTTTAACAGACTTGCTGGACTGGTGTAAACTCTGCATTTTTCTCACTAGATCTAATTAGTAATCTGTCAAAATAAATTGTCGTTTCAGTTTTTCAACCATTCGATCCCACCTGGTGATCTTTTATTTTCCTCTCCAGTTTCTTTCTAGTTGCACTCCTTTCCACCATATTCCATCATGGCCTTTCAACTTGGTTTTGGCAAATTTAATTCAATTTGGATCTTCAACTTCCTCATATTCAAAATATTCCTCCATGTCATTAATCCAGTCAATTAATTATTCTAGATTTAAAATTTTAGAATATGTGGATACATCAATCTTTGGCCTTTTCCCAATTTGAGAAATAGCTTTCATCATTCAAGCTTCTGTAGAACTCATCGCTTCTCCTTCTTCTTCAGACGGATCATCAACTCTACAAGCTTCATCATTGCTTTGGTCTTCTCCTCTTGGCTCTACTCCTCTACGCAATTCTTCCTACAGGGCCTGCACTTGCCTCTACAATGCTCAAAATTCTCCTTCAGGAACCACATTCCTTCTAGCACCATGATTTCTTCGTGGCGGCATTCTTCTTCACTATTTCTCATAACCCGTAACCCCAGATCCTGGTGCAAGCTGCCTCACGTTCGGTGCTCTGCTCACACACTCAGAATCTTACTACTTTGATACCACTTGATGGGGAGCCAATTTTAATGTCAAATAAAAGATGTAATTTTATTTCAAAGCATGGAAAGATTACAATTTGTAACTATGGAAGATTACACAGTACAACAAAAATGCCAAAAGAAGTCATAGCCTTCGTCTCTCTAGCCCTCCAATCCTTCAAAAAAAATCTCTTTTTAACATCACTGATTCTTGCTATAAATGTCATTCACAACCGTCCCTGTAACCATTGCAACGATTTCCTGGAACTGCCTTAACAACTTCTGGAATTGCCAACTGTCATTCTGCAACAGTTCACAAAAATTCGCCTTCTCTTTCTTAGCCAGGTCGCGAAAATGTGACATGTTGCAATTTCAAGACACTTTTTTGCCTTTGGTTCTTTTTTGCCAATGTTTCACGATATCATGACACTTTTCCACCCTTCGACCTTCTTTGTCGAGGTGTCGCGATATCGCGACAACTGCATTTTTGCTCTTGCTTTGTTCTGAGGTGTCACGATATCGTGATAGCCTTTATGTTGCGATATCGCGACACTTGAGTTTTGCTTCCACCCTTGATCGAAGGTGTCGTGATATCGTGACAACTTTTGTGTCGCGATATCACGACACTTGGTTTTGCACCCGTCATAGTGCTTATTGTGTCGCGATATCATGACAACTGTTATGTCACGATATCACGACAACTTATTTTGTGTCTGCTGTTATGCTGTTGGTGTCGCGATATCGCGATAACTTTTATGTCACGATATCACGACAACTTATTTTGTGCCCACCGTTATGCTGATGGTGTCGCGATATCGCGACAACTTTTATGTCGCGATATCGCGACACCTTTGAACCTTATACATTTTTCCTCAAACTTAGAACTTTTTTGCTTGTTTCTTTTGTTTGGCTTTTTTCAGTGATGCAAGATTGTTGTGCTGCCCTGCATGCTCCTGCATCAAAGTGGATATCAATGATATCACTTTTGTCCAATCAACAACAATTTTTTTTTGAAAATGGTGTAAAATGAATGAGGTGAAGCATCCATTAAATCTTACACTAAAGAAGGTCATAGTGAGAATCATCGCGCAAATACCACCACAAGATAAAGTATTATTCAATGAATACTTGCTGCAAATTCTTCAGTCCTACGAAACCACTGATAATCACACCTTTATGGGAGTAGGCAATTGATACATCAAGGTGGAGTTTTTTATGGAGGTATTTCAATGAACATTCATATTGCCCAAGGAGGGTGCTTTGGTTTTGAAGAAGATGGTAGATCCAATTGAGGCTCACATGTTGATTACGATACTCACATATATGAAGTCACCTATTGCAGGTAAGATTTCTAGTTTTGGAACTCATGGAATAAAGCATATTCTATTGAATACTGATGAATTGACATGTGTAAAGAATATTGTCATGGCTCGCTTGTCAGGAAAATCACGAGCTTCTGAATGCCGATCTGGATAGTCCAATACGTAGAAGGTATATATAATGGAGTGAAGTATGATTGGGGAGGAGCCTACCTAGACCAATGAATGTAGAAGTTGTTGACAACTAGGAGGAAGACCTTCACCATGAATTTTCATGCCATTGCTCTTTTGTTAGATGCAGTATATGGAATGGGAATTTGTTTTCCTGGTAGAACACAATCTTGGGATTTACCATCAAATCAACCTACCATACTATAATGGGCAAAGACTATACCTTTATTGAAGGTAACTCCAAAAAATCTAATGTCAAGAAGGACACAAAATAGCTAATACGTCCAATATAAGAAGAGGTCGATACTGTATCTAATGAAGATGTTCATCTAAGGAGGAAATGAATAAGATAGTTGGAGCCTACCTTGGAATAGTAGAAATGGGACCAAAAACTATAGGAGAAGCCAACCTCTTATGAAGAGGAGAAGAGAGTAGAATGACAATCTAGTCCTATAAAGATTCAAACACATAGGAAATGGGAGATACAAATGAATGTGAAGAATCCCATGTAGAAATAGCAACTCGAGCAGGTGTTGAAGGAAGGGCACTTAGATTAAAAAGGATTAGATTTTCTAAATTTTAATATACCTGGTATGGAAGAAGTGGAAAGAGTAATGGAATATCTGGCATTGCTTCAGATCATAGATTTTAATTTTTTGGATTAATCCATAAATTTGGTAGGAAAAATAGTGGTACCACTAGTCACAAAAGCAAAAGTCATGGTGGAAGTTCCATTTGATGAATCTTAGGGAAATAATAAACCTCACATAAATATTGTGATGTAAGGTGGTAATAGTCAACAAGAGAAGGTAAGCACACATCCACCACTAGATGAGTTTTTTCCTAATAAAATAGTTGCAACACTAAGAGGAGTGCAATTGAACCCATAAGAGAAAGGGTTAGCAGAAATGCAATAGGAAGAATTACCTAACCCACAAGAGGAAGTTCAAGCACTAGTAATAGAGCAGCAATATCTATAGGATATCATTAATTTTGAAGATAATAGATCACCTAATGAAGAAGAATGAAACAAGACAGTACCACACATTCTGCTACAAGAAGGGAGAGTAGCTAGTGTGAACAAAGAAGTTGGAGGAAGTTCAAATCCATAGGAAGAGGAAAAAGAAGAACAAACCTTAGCACAAGAAAATTATCCAAGACTTCGTACAAGATTTTTAGTTGAAGTACCTCGATTTGGTATTTCAAAAAATGAGGGTGAAAATATTGATGAATAGGTGGATTACTTCTTCCAACAAGCTAGTGACATGTTCACCAACATCATACTACAATTTTGTATTGGTAGCATTGGATAGTTGAAACAATGGAAGGAGCAAACCTTCACTAAATTAGAGAATATTGTGGAGTCGGTGTGCAATAAATATTGTGGCAGTCATATAACATAGATTCATTCACAACACCCATGGTTGTTACCCAAGGGAGATGCAACTATGATGTTCAAAATAAATGATTTATCGAAGAGAGTGAAGACAAATTACCGTGAGTATCCATGTGTGTACCTAGATAAGGCAACATTTACAACTTCTCCATTGAATACATCTGGTACAAAATTTTGAAGAGTACCTTTAGAATTTTGCCTTCACCCTAAGGAAATTTAATTTCCTAACATATTGGATCGAGTGACTTACCTTGGATCTTGAACAAATTTATCAAGCCAAGGAAGCACAATGGGAAGAAGTGGAGGCTACTCAAAAAGAATGGCTACAATGGAAGACAAAATAGTACACAACAAGACTGAGATTGAGGAAAGGTTGAAAATGGCACAAGATGAATTGAATGACATGAAGAGGTCTTATGAGGATAAGCTAAAACTTAGAACATTACAAAATATTAATCGGGGGTACTACCCACGTTCACTAGGAATTATTACATTAGGGAAGTTATTACATTAAGGGTTAGGATGAGATCCTAACATGCCCTTCTCCTTGAAGAAGCTTTGTCCTCAAAGCTGAAAATGAGGAAACTATTGCTGGAGTTGATGGAGAGACTCCCATGTAGCATCCTCAAGTTGAAGTCCATGCCACTAAACCAGGACCTCTGTAATGGTACGGTTGCGTAGAGTGCGAGTTCGACGATCTAGCAGCTGTTTCGGTGCAAGTAAGATGGAGCCTTCTTCATCCAATTCGAGGAGTGTTGATTGAACCTGTACCTTTATGCCCACAACTTTCTTGAGAAGGGAAACATGAAAAATAGGGTGGATCTTGGAAGTGGGGGGAAGAGCCAATTTGTAAGCTATTGGACCAATCCATTGTAGAACCTGATAAGGACCATAGAATTTTGGAGCGAGCTTCTGACACCTATGGAGTTGTAAGGATGACTGTTTGTATGGCTATAAGTGAAGGAAGACCATATCACCCACATCAAAACTGCGCTCAGAATGATGCTGATCAGCTTGTTGGCGCATCCGATTTTGGGCCATGTTCAAATTTTTCTTTAGTTGGTGGAGGACCTTGGTGTGTTGACTTAGAGCATTGTCGACGGCTTGGACCTTGGAGCTACCCGGAATGTAGGAGGAAGGCGTGAGTGGAGGGCACCCGTAAACTACCTCAAACGATGTGAGTTTGGTGGTGGTATGATAGGAAGTGTTGTACCACCATTCGGCCAAAGAAAGCCATTTTTCCCAATGAGTAGGATGATCGGAGGCAAAGCAGTGAAGGTAGGTTTCCAAGCATTTATTAACAACCTCTGTTTGACCATCCATTTGCGGATGGTAGGCTGAACTCATTTTGAGTTGAGTCCCCTGCAACTTAAACAACTCTTGCCAAAAATTGCTAGTAAAGGTGGGATCACGATCAAATACAATGGAGGTGGGCATGCCATGAAGGCGAAATATGGAGTCAAGAAAAATTTGGGCAATAGTGGATGTTGTGTAAGGATGGGTTAGGGCACAAAAGTGAGCATACTTTGAAAGGTGGTCCACTACCACGAAAATAATAGACTTGCCTCCAGATTTAGGTAGCCCTTCTATGAAGTCCATGGAGATGTCAGTCCACACCTGATCTGGTATCGGCAATGGTTGAAGAGTGCCCGGAGAGCGCATTGTTTCTCCTTTCATCCTTTGACAAGTGTCGCAATCTGCTACAAAAGAGCGAATGTCCTATTTCATACCTTTCCAAAAGAAGGTGCGCTTGAGTCACTCATAAGTTTTTAGGAACCCTGAATGGCCAGCAGATGGAGTAGCATGTGATTCCTTCATGAGGAGCTCTCAAAGTGGGGACTTAGGAGGAAGAACTAGGTGTTGATGGTAACGCAGATCCTGGCCATCCCAACTATATCCTGGTGTAGACTCTGGATCATCCCTAAGTGAAGCAACCAGGTCTTTCAAATATGCATCCTAAAGTATTTCCTGACGTAAGGGCTCAATCCATTGGGGCAATGGTGCAGAGATGGCACACAACATACTAAGGGTCTCAAATTGTCGAGAGATAGCATCTGCCACAAGATTTTCCTTCCCTTTTTTGTACGTGATGTCATAATAATATCCCATGAGTATTGATACCCACTTTTGTTGCTAGGGGTGGGCAACCCATTGTTCTAGAAAGTATTTCAAACTTTGGTGGTCAGTTTTGATGGAGAAATGGTGCCCAATGAGGTAAGGTCGCCAATGCAGGACTGCATGCAAAATTGCCAACATTTCCTTGGCATATGTGGATTTCCCCAAATTGTGATCAAATAGGGCTTTGCTGGTAAAAGCCAAAGGGCATCCTTCTTGCATCAATACCACCCCAATACCACGACCAGAACTGTCACTTTCAATGACAATTTTTTTAGAGAAGTCTGGAATGGCTAAAACTGGAGTGGTGGTCATGGCATGCTTGAGGTCCAGGAATGCTTGCTCAGTCGGCCCTATCCAAGTAAAAGAATCCTTCTTCAACATGGAGGTGAGGGGGGCGGCTATCTTTCCATAATTGCAAACAAATTTACAGTAATATCCTGTAAGCCCTAAAAATCCTCGAAGCCCCTTGAGTGTGTGAGGTTTCGGCCATTCTTGGACTGCTTGGATCTTCTTAGGGTCAACCTTGACACCATCCTTTGAGACAATGTGTCCCAGATATTCTACTTCAGTCAAACCAAAGGAGCACTTAGACATTCTTGCAAACAGTTTGTGGTTGGCCAGTAGTTGGAGGGTTTGATCTACATGCTTGAGATGCTCTTCCCATGTCTGACTGTAAATCAAGATGTCATCGAAGAACACAAGGATGAACTTCTACAAAAAAGGGTGAAAGATGTTGTTCATCAGGCTTTGGAATGTGGAAGGAGCATTTGTGAGACCAAATGGCATTACCAAGAATTCATAGTGACCTTCATGAGTGCAAAAAATAGTTTTACGAATATCTTCATCCCTGAGCCGGATCTGATGGTACCCAGATCAGAGGTCTAGCTTGGTGAAGTACATGGTCCCATGTAATTCATCTAGTAATTCATCAATTTATCCTTGACAGTTATCTTGTTGAGTTCTCGGTAGTCAATACACAATCACCAAGAGCCATCCTTCTTGAGGACCAGTAAGACTGGTGCAGAGTAGGGACTAGTACTAGGCCAAATGACACCTGCCTTGAATAATTCTTGTATCATCTTCTCAATCTCTGACTTCATGGCATGGGGGTACCTATATGGTCTGATATTGGGAGGTGTAATATCTGGCAATAATGGAATGGCATGGTCGTGAGATCGATGCGGTGGTAGTGTGGTTGGTTCTGAAAAGATGGCCTCATGTTTGTGGAGAATATGTTGCATGTCTGGTGGGATTTCACCTGTTAGAGATGTGGATGGTTGGATGGAGAATAGTTGTGCAATGACCCCACGTGATGATTTCTTTAGCAATTTCTCCATGTCGTTTGAACTAATAATTTGAGGTGTTCTTACTGGGGAGCCCTTGATGATGTGTGTTTGTCCATTCTAGGAGAACTGCATCCAAAGTTTAGCAAAGTTCCAACTGATAGTGCCCAGCGTACTCAACCATTGAGATCCCAAAACAATATCACATCGACCCAACTGGAGAGCAAACATGTCTTGCTTGAGTTCATAGTCCCCTATCTTGATTTTAACATTGCGACACTTTCCTTTACAAGGTAAGGTTCCCCCATTGGCTACCATGACCTCAAAGGAATTACAAGTGTGGATATAGAAATTTGCTCTCTGAGCAACTCTAGGGTCAATGAAGTTGTGCATGCTTCCCGAATCTAGAAGGATGGAAAGATGTTGGCCCTTGAAAAATCCTGTAACCTTCATGGTTTGAGGAGTAGTAATGCCTGCAAGGGCATGGACTGTAATTGTTGTCTCAGGTTCTTGTTTCACTTCTTCTTATGGAGGAGGTGTTTCTGGAGGGTCCTCATCCTCATCACTCTTGTTAGAGGCATCAGGTTCTTCAACATCTATCAGGAACAATTTTTTGTGTGCACAATTATGCCCTTTGAAAAAAAATTCATCACAATTGTAGCATAATCCTTGGGCACGACGTGCATCCATCTCTTCGGTGGTGAGGCACTTGGGTGCAGTAGGTTTATTATCAGTTGGGTGTTGGGCTTTAGGAGGAAATGAAGGTCTATTTTGCGGAAATTTTGATGGGCGTCTTTAGGCAGAGAGTTTAGATTTGGCCAAATGGTCCAAACTGATAGCTTCCATCATAGTTCGTGGTTTCAACATTTTTACTTTCGCTTGGAGTTCCACCTTCAACCCACTGATATAACAACTCTGGAAGAACCCTCCACTCAATCCTCTTGTCTTATTGGCCAAATTTTCAAATTGAGCTTGGTACTCTCGGACTGACCCTGTTTGTTGTAGTTTGGTCAAGGCTCCTGTAAAGTCCTCATACTCACTAGGACCAAATCGAGTGAGTTGTTGGGATTCAAAATCCTCCCAAGAGAGATTTGGGTAGGCAATACACAACCATTGAAACCAGTGTAGAGCCTCAGATTCCAAGTTAAAGGAATCCATCTGGACTTGATGAAATATGGTTACATTATGAAGTCGAAAGAATTGGTCAACCCGACATGGCCATCCATCAACATCCTTTCCACTAAATTTGGGAAAGTCCAATTTGGGCATTCTAAAGGGTGGATCATGGTCACGATTCCTGGTAGAACTTTCAGTTTGGTATTCTGATTTGGGTGGTTCTCTTCTCAGTTTGCTGTCTACTTCTATTAGTGATTCTTCTAAGCGGTTGCTAGTGGCCTCATGCTCTAGGCAAAGACCTTGGACTTCTTCCCTTATGGAGTGAAAAGTCGAGTTAAATTTCTCAATGGCTTTTGTTAGGGATTCCAAGTGTTCTAGTTCTTTTTGGTGTCCACGGGTACCTTGGGCCATTTTTTAGACCTTTTGTAACCAGTTACTAAAAATAGAATTGAATTTTTAGGACTTACTATTTTTAGTAAGTGCCCAAAAAAGTTCTTGGGTGCTATATATCAAAACGATCAGCTGAAGGAGGTGGTCACAATGAGCTATATCTCTCAACACTACTTTTTGGCACCCCAGAATTTTTTTTTTAATCTCCTGTTTTGCTGAGTCTAATGGTGTTTACAGTTTCTAATTCTGAGCTACTAAGCAAAATTTGGGTACTGGAGCACTATCTATAACTGGCCTCGTTTCACACTCAAGATTCTTTGTATTTTGTAGGTGACTAATATGACAGTTCTGTTCTGACCCTGAAGACTATGAATTCTACCCTAACTGTGCTGACCTCTCTGACCTGACTATGACTGCCACTGTAAATTTGATTGTTATTCTCCAGACTGTCAACTTAAGTGTCACCCTCATGTCTTATCCCGAATGCATGTCCCTTTTGTTATTTTTTTAGTAGAGGACTCTTTTCTCATATGCTTACTTTTGAAATGCAAGTTTATGAACAAGGATGTTTGGATTTTTATTTTTTTTTATTTTTTTGCGTTTTTTATAGGTTGAAGTTTTAACAGAACCAGGGAATGCTAAGTATAGGAGTATGTACCACCCATAGGCCCTCTAATATACCGACAGTGATGAAAAATAGTGCTCGGACCAATATTTCAAGCCACTACTCAAGGAGGATTCCACACATACCCTTGAGCACACTACCTGCCTCTCTGACAATATGGGAGGGTAATCGTCCAAGATGTTGTGTCCCATAGACTATGAGTAATACAAGGCCGAAAAGCTTCCTAATGGCTAAAAATTTGTTTAATCCTAGATGGTCTCTCGATATACCCGAAGATACATGGGAGCTCAAGTCCATGCGTGAGTTCTGTCTGAGGCCTGGGTATTGGAGCCTGATCGCCCCTCACTTCACTAGACGCTTTATGGGCTATCTAGCTTAGCCAATAATGACAGATCCTTCGTGATATTTTAAAACCCCCGGTACAGGGTTTCTACCTACTCAACTAAAAATATATATATTTTTTTTTGGTCTGGAAAAAAAATGCACTATAATTTTTTGGATTTTTTTTAATAAGGAAAAATAGAAACGGGAAAAACACACAGAATTTATACCTAACAGGCGGATTGGATGGCAAGAATCATTGTAGTTGCAGTAGAACTTGGCCCTGGAAAGTGCTCTGATACCACTTGTTAAGATCCTGCTATAAAATAAACTCAAATAACACACTCTCACACGATTGCTTGGAAATAAACTCACATAAACATCATATTAATATAACATAAATTTGCATAAAGGAACAATCTCACAATAAGACAAAATCGCAGGCCTCTTCGAGGGGGCAACCTCCTTCAATACTTCATTAATTTGCAAAAATATGGTTACATTGGTGCCTTTTCAGATATTTAAGGTGTTTCCTTCCAAGGTTGGCTTACATGCAAAATGCCACCTGGGTTACATGCATAATGCCACCCGAATTACATACATAGTGCCACTTTGAATTACATGCACAATGCCACTTGAATTACATGCACAATGCCACACGAATTACATGCACAATGCCACCTTACCTAACCTATCTACCATGTGTTACATAAAAAGGGTGCCATTTGTCATAGGCACTACCTAAGCTAAAACTTAGAACATTACAAAATATTAATCGTGGATACTACCCACGTTCATTAGGAATTATTACATTAAGGGTTAGGATGAGATCCTAACAAAATATAGTAGAGGAACAACTACAAGAGAAGAATCGTAAGATTGATAATATGGAAAAGGATGCTAAGCACTACAATGAAATCATTATGTATTATAAAGCTTGACTTAGGGCTAAGGATGAGCATATTGCAGCTTGTGAAGCTGACATTCATAAGAATATGTAGGTCATTATGAATAAGAATGAGGGGTTATCTGTAGCAGTTAAAATAAAATCCATGTTGATAGAGAAGTTGCATAAGGGAGAATTTGAGTGGGAGAAGGAGCTAGCTGCACTTTTGGCTACTATAGAAGAGAAATTTAATGGATATGGGCTAAAATCCCTAGAATTCAGCCAATACATAGCTCAATTTAAGGATGAGTGTGCTACTTTGCATATGCATCTTGATGAGTACCATCAAGAACCATTTACCAAGACCAAGAAGACTGAGTCGATGAGGACATCACCTAATTTAAATGGGAGGGCAGATGTAGGCAGCAAATCCACCTCCCAAAAGAAGAAATGATTACTGGATTTTCACAATTTTTTTTAGTTTTGTTAATTTTTTATTAAAATGTACAAGTGGTCAAAACATACAATTAGGTGCAAACATACAAGGTTTGCAAATATATAACTTGAAATTTTAATGAAATTTTAATGAAATTAGATGAAATGTGTATTTGGGATGAATTTGATAAAAATTAAATTAGACTTTGTAAAACCTTGTAATTAATTGTTTTGAGATAATTCAGGATGGCAGTTGTAAGTGATGTGATGTCTCATGAATTGCTTTGGAACAGCCTGGGTCTGTATTATATAGCCTCCCATTCATTTTTTTAGGTTGTTTGTTGATAGTTATTAATTTTTCATTGATAAGTTCTTAATTCTTCATGGTATCTATTGTTGAGTCCATTGTTGTGATCAATGATGATGGATATATTGTACAAGAATATTTCTACAATGAATAAATTAGTAAAAGATCTTTGATTCCAAGCTGGTGTGAATTCCATCATGTGTTGTTATTATTGCACGTTGCATATGTTGGGTTGAATGATCAAATTGTTAGGTTATATTGATGGGATTATAATGGAATGGATTTTGATGTTCCTACGAACCTAATTTGAGAATGAGGAATGATTCTATGATGAATTATGGGTATACAAAAATGTCATTTTCATTTGTACTATTTCTTGAAATGTTTGTGATGATAATAATTTGATGCTATTGAATTAGGGTTTCCATGTTAAGGAGAAAGTTAGCAATTGCAATAGGAAAATATTCCAAAACTTATATTGAAGAGATTTTTGGTGTAAATTGGTAAATTGGTAAATCTAGTATTAACAGGTTCAATAAGGGTTTGGTGAAATCATACATCATGTGTACCAAACTGTATAACCAATCATTTTCCAAATTTGGAATGAAATTGCATGAGTGGAAATTGCCAAATATGGAAATTCAACCTTTGGGAGAAATAGATTACAAAACTAACTGATTTAAGTTGAAAAACCTATTCCAGTAAATTAGCTAAGAGGAAAAGCATACAAGTGATAGTGTTTTCTTATTTGGATCACACAACAGTTTGATTTTGTGATTGTACAAGAAATTATATAAGTCTGGCAAGTCATACAAAGCAAATCGTACATCCTGTATGATTTGGGTAAAAGTGTTCCAAGACTTTAGAAATCATTCACACACTTCCAAACCACCTTCCACTCTGGAAATACTAAAACCATGTTCTACACTTATCATATTTTATTTGATAGATACCATTAATTTGGTTGATTACTAGATAAGATACTACAAAGGTATAAAGTATTATAACATAGAGAGCTAATGTTACATGTAGTTCTACAATAACAGATTTGTACTTAGTAGTATTATTGGTATAGGAGTGACCAATATGATTCTTGCTTCCACTCCTTTGATGCATCTAGAACCATTAAAGGATAAAGTCCAAGAGCCATGTTGATTTGCTTCCATGTTAAATATTGAATCATTGAGAAATTTTACTACTAAGGGATGGCTAGCTTCTAATGGTGTAGCTACTAACTAATTAAAAATAACTTGACTTTTTAATGAATTTTGGTTAACAAACTCAAGATCGAATTCACTAAGTGAAATGGCCCACTTAGTGGTTCATCTTGAGAGGTGGGGTTTGGAAATAAGGTAGAGAAAGGGTTTGACCCTTATTATGACAAAGGTATTATGGATGAGAATATAGTATCAAAGCTTCTAAGAGGTAAATAAAATGACTAGAATTTTTTTTTGTTAGGGTGCATATTGGACTTTGTAATTGACCAATGTCTTGTTGATGTAGAAAACAACCCTTTTTCTACGTTGGTTATCCTATTGTACCAACATATCTCCTACAGCATGGTTTATGGCTACTATGTATGGCAATAAGTACCTATGTGGATTAGATGAGATAAAGATAGGTGGAGATAAAAGGTAATATTTAAGATCATCTAAGGTTGCTTGATAGTAAACATCCCATTCAAAGATTGTATCCTTCCTTAGAAGCTTGGTGAATGATTAACACTTGTTGGCTAGCTAGGAAATGGATATTTAAATATATTGGATTTTACCTTGGAGTATCCTAAGCTAGGTTAGTGTTCAAGGCATGACATATCAATGATAATTAATATTTTATTACGGTCAACTTTGATACCATATTAGGAAATAATGAATCCAATAGTTTTCTTGATGCAACCCCAAAGATGCATTTTTAGGCTTTGAGCATACCTTGTACTCCCTTAGCCACTCAAATATGTTTCTTAGATATTGAGCATGATATTCTTAGTTTAAATACTGATCAAGAGGATCATCAACATAGTCTTCCATGATGTCATGCACCATGTCATGAAAGATGTATGTCATTGTTATCTGGTAGGTATAACCTATGTTCATCATACCAAAGGGCATGGATCGATAGCAAAATTTTCCCCATGGGGTGGTGAAATATATTTTGGCTTGGCCCTTAGGATATATCTTGATATAATTATAGCCTGAGAATCCATCCATAAAATGTAACATTCCACATCCTATAACGAAATCATGTTGATATTAGGAAGAGGGAAGTGCTTCAGACATGCTTTATTGACATCCCAAAAGTCATGTTAGCTTTTGAGGATATATGTAGTGGGACAGATCTAACATAGCTCTTGATAATATGAAAACAAGTGAGTCTGCAATATGACTAAAATATACTATAAATAGAAAGTGGTAAAAGTACAATGCAGTATGGAGGTTAAGGTAACTCCATTAATATAAACTAGAGAACTATATTATGCTCCACATGAGATCTACCATAAAAATACTCTCTACAACAATGATCTTGATATATATATGCTACCTCCTATGATCTATCACTATGAGACCCTTTATATAGAAAATGATATTCCTTGGCCAATAGTCTACCTTGTTGTACAAGTGGACACCTTGCACATTATAGCATGCGCATTGACACTTGTGCATTTATTACATTGCTTTAAGTAAGTAGCTAACTTCACGCTAAATTAATATCTACTCTAACTATGTACCAAAGGTGGTACATTTACTTGACCCAAATGATGCAATATATTGTAACTCTAACACCCCCCTATATTACATTGTTTGGGTATTGAAGATTTCAATATTCAATATGAATCTTCTTCTTGAGAATGATCTTTAGCTTGATCTGCTCCTTTGTATTTCCTTTAATTGCATTGCATTCCTTCTTGACTTGGTTCTTCTTCTTCCTATGGATGTTCTTTGGCTTGGTTAGGTTCTCCTTTAGCTACTTCAGTATTCATGTTATAATCTTGTGTCCTTTCCAATCCTCTAAACTAGAGATATCATGATTTTTTATGTCTGAAGTGGATTTGAATTGACCCATTTTCACTCCTTCAAATTTCTATATGATCTATTTCTTTTACCTTCATAAGCATCAAACTTGATTTATCAGTAGATGCTTCTAGAGTAATATTTTGAAAGTAGCAATCTATCATGGGTAGTAATCTTTCTTCGTAACTTTTATATTACTTGTATTTATAGTAGCAAAAGAAAGGTGAATGATTTTCCCTTCACAATATTTGCATGGATGGAAATTCCAACAATTGATTTTTTCATGACCATATTGATTGCAATAGGTGCACACCAAAGATGTTTTGACTACTTTGTGATCTATCTTAGGGATATCATGTTTATCTATATCCTTGACTAGATATTTAAACCATATGTGCACAATTGAAGCTATTTCATTTTTACTTCTTTGTATGATATCTTCTTGATCTACTTTTCCTTCTCCCTTTTGAATGTGATCTTTTGTGTTTTCATAGTTGTCATTAGCTTCATTATAAGAATCTAGTTTTTTATTATTGTTTGCTTCAGAGATTATTTCCCATATTATTGATTCTTCCTTCTCTTTTGTACTATCCTTGTTGTTATCCAATTTATCACCCATCATACTTTTAATCCATACTGGTATTTTTCTCATTCCACTTCTAAGTGTATGGCTTAATTTGTTGGTAGTCATCTCTATAGTTTCTTTGGAAAGGTGATTTGATAGATATTGAATTTGATAACATCTTTTAGAGCTTAGGTTTTGTAGGCTTCTTTATATCCCTAGTTTAAGAGATGTGAATCAGTAGAAACCATGTAGACTTTGTAGATAATGGATTAAGTACTTGATAATATTTGATGAATGCTATAATTATCAAGTTTTGTAAAATACCATATGAATCCCTAGTATTTTTGGATATGTCATATGATGGATAAATTGCTTTTTGAGTATAGTAGTTCAATTTTGAGTTGATTTTGTAATGTTTTGTGAGTAGCAAAAATCAACTTCTATTACACCTTATTACTCCTAGTGAACTTTAAACACTTTTAATTAGATGAGGTTCTATTGGTTGGATTTCTTTTGTCCCTTTAATTTGGTTTGAGATAAGTATGCCAATTTATTTCCGAATCTTGATTTCCTTAATAGACCTCCTTTATAGCTTTTGATATTTAATGTTTAGTATTTCTAAATTTAAATTACCTTCTTTGATGTATTATTCCTTATGACTCCCTAATATGGAATATTAGAAAACAATATTATATATGCAATACTATGAATTTTAATTTCCAAGTTGAAATTTTTTATTCCTTCAACTTTATTATTTACAAATATAAATGTTGTGTAATATGCTTTCTTAATATATTACTAATGCTAAGGGAACGAATTACAATAGTAAATATAATTGCCCTTATAACTCCAATATTTCTTAATTTATAGCAAGCAATAAATAGTCTTCAATTTACCTTAGATTCATTTCCTTTGACACTGTGAGGTGGAAGATTTGAATCCTTTGGTATGGTAGTCAATGCTTTCTTAGACTGGTGCTAAATTCTCCCTTACATGGCACTTTTACCAGTGATGAATTCTTCTTTATGTAGTGCTTATGTTCTCTGTAACAAGCACTGATATGAATTAAGAATGCTCAGCCTTATCTTCACCTTAAATAATGTGGTTCCTTCTCTATGAATATGATAATGGTGATCATTCTCTCCAAGTATAAACCTTGGGTATTGCACTTCTTCATTTTTATTTTCATACCTATAGTATGCTATCTATACATATTTTATAACAAATGATTGCTAGCCATTTTCTTAGCTTTGATGGTGCTTCTTCTTACGTAGATAGTCTCCCTCTAAATGCTACCTTTTTATATACATAGTCTTGAATGGTAATGGCTTTATTATGACTCCAATATTACATGTGATACTCTCTCTTCTAGGGCTTGGATTAGACATGGAGAAATGGTGTTTTTAAACACCTTGATTCTTAGACGTGTGAGCTCTTAGGTGGCTCCTTACTCTTGCTAAAATTTTGCCCGTCAACCTGCAAAATATGATGACTACACCGCTCCCTATAAATATGATAGTTTTTTTCCTTTCAAAGGAACAAAATAGGTGCTTTGTAATAGTTATATTTGCATCAATATGAAGGAGATTTTTATGAAATACTTTTTATGTCTTTTAATCTTCTTCCTTGGATCTTTTAATGATAACTAATCCAAGCTAATGAGATGTTGTTTTATAAGGATTTTTGCACTATTCACTTAAATTAAATCCTTATATTCTCCTTGAATATTGAGACTCACCAACACTCGATTTGAGGCTTCCTTCAAGGATATTAATGGTGGTTTCCTTATTCATATTTTTTCTTGCATTGGTGGCTTCCTTTGGTCACATAGTACTGTATATTCTTGTGCTTGTTTTGTTATTTTAGTAACATAAACTAATTTCTTAAGCATAACTAGTCAAAGATCAAATAGTATAGTTCTATAATGGATTAATAACACACATTTATGATAATAAGCTCTCAGAATAAATTCTAATGCACTCAATAATTTTCTACAATTTTTCACTACAATCAATATTGGAGGATGTAGTCTTCCTACTTTCTAGATAGATAACATGTAGATGATAATTTTATTTCTTTCAAAAATATCCAACTCCTATTAATGTGCAAATATATCTAAAAATTAATTCTCCTTTTTGCACTTTATGGAAGACTATAATATGATACCTTATTCTTGCAACATTAATCTAGATATGGTGCTTAATGGAATTTGATAATGAACCCTAATTAAAGTTCAACTGATTGCACCCTAGTTGCTTACCTTTAATGGCTTCTGAAGTAGATGTATATCTTGGTGTTTTATTTCACCAAATTTTTACCTTGTAATAGATGAATTCGTAGCTTCTTGTTGGTTGTCCAAAATAACTTCTTGCTTCACTAAACTGAGGTCTTGAACTTTCTGTCTTGAGCCTTAGCTTCGGTGGCTTAATTATTCCAGTGGTCTTCTACCTTCTACTATAGTTTTAGAGAATTCATTTCTCTAAAATTATGCCTTCTTTCTATGAGAGGTAATTTCCAAGTCTCCTAGATTTGGTAGGCTTATTCTATCTGAATCTTCCTTCAACCTTCTTTTCAAACTCTTACTTCAAATATGATCTTCTTCTTCTTAAGGTTATGAATGTATTGAGGTCTTCACTGGATTATTTTTCTGGATTTGGCACTCCTTGCCAATTTTTTATTTTCTTGGGCTTATTTTCAAATGGCGATAATTGTCCCAAGTCCTTCACTATTAGGAGTTTTTCTTTGATAGTGGATTTCTCCAACAAGTTCTCCTAGGAACTCTTTTTAATGATGCTTCTATGAGATCATAGTAAGGCTCTCCAAGCCTTATTTTTTTTTCTTCAGAACTCTCCAAGGTCTACTATTTAGTAGATTTTTTGCTCTTCCAATTGATACCTTTTCTTCAACCTTCTACTTCTAGAAGTGTTGGTGATGATATCTTCTCATATCTTTGATTTTTTTTCTTCTGGATTTTGGAATAGGACTTCGCCAGTCCTTTCTCTTTCTTCTATAATTTGTAGGCTTTGATGGAGATCACCAATATCCTATTTATTAGACTCTTCTCTAGAGTCTTCTTATGAATCAATAATTCATTTATGGAATTTTCTTCAAAAACTCCTCTTTGGAGTTTTCTTCTGAGTCAGGAATTTATCTTCTAAATCATGAATTCTTCTCTAAAATTTTCTTTAGAATTAAGGCTTCTATGGCCTTTTTTGGATCAAGGTTTCTCTATCCTTTTCTTCTTCAAGGATTCTCTAGCCTATTCTTCTTATAGGCTTATCTGACCTATTATTATTCTAGGATTCTCTGGCCTATTCTTCTTCTAGGATTATCTAGCCTAATCTTCTTCTACACTTTTGTAGGTACCAATATCCTATCCCCTTCTTGACTCGACTTCTAGAGTATCTTCTTCCTTGAGTCTGCTATAGGGCTATTGTGGCCTTTTTCTTCACTTCTACACTTCATAGGAATGTAGCTCTTGTAATGGGACATTTATCGAGGTCTTTGAAATATTCAGTCTTATCCTTGTTTTTGTAGGTGATAGAATGATTCTAAGAAGAAATTATTCCTAACTCTTTTGTAGGAAACTTCCCAACATTTTTTGAATCTTCTTTTCCTACAACAAGTTATATTTTTTACATGGTGGAATCAGTAGCCGCTACGAGTATGAGTAGACTATCTATATTTTATGGCCACCAAAGTATTCTATGATGTCTACCCTAGAAGTTGCCATGCATTTCTTCATGCAGTCCACCCCTATAACAACCTTGCCACAATCATTTTAAACCTTTTACACTATTGAAAGCATCAGGAAAGGGACAAGAATTCAGTCCTGTGAGCCTATAATAAGTTGTTAGAAATTGGAACTAAAGGATTTATAAATCTAGATATAATAATATTCACTAGTTGATTTGTCAAACTAGTGGTATGAATGTTGAGTCCTAGTCTTCATGAGTTTTTCTACAACTTTGTGGAAAGACTCTAGCTAGATGAAATATTAGAATTTCTATGACTGATATTTTATTTCAGTCCTCACTTGTGATTCTCTCCCTATTCCTATTGACCTACTAGACGATGATGGATGTAGGTCCTCCTATTCCTATCTTGATACACCGTGGATCTTATACCACTATTAGATTTTGAGGATATATGCAGTGGGAGAGATATAACACAAGTCTTGATAATATGAAAACAAGTGAGTCTATAATATGATTGAAATATACTATAAATGGAAAGTGATAAAAATACAATGTAGTATGGAGGATAAGGTCACTCCATTAATATAAACTAAAGAACTACATTGTGCTCCATACAAGAGTTCTATCATAAACTACTCTTTACAACAATGCTCTTGATATCTATATGCTACATATTATGATCTATCACTATGAGGCCCTTTATATAGGAAAAGGGATTCCTTGGACAAAATTCTACCTAGTTGTACAAGTAGATACCTTGCACATTATAGCATGCACATTGATACTTGTGTATTTATTACATTGCTTGAAGTAAGTAGCTAACTTCCTCCTAAAGTAATATCTACTCTAACTATGTACCAAAGGTGGTACATTTACATGACCCAAATGATGTAATATATTCTAACTCTAACAAGTAGGTGCATACTCAATGTTGTTTTTTATTATAAATAGGTATAATGTTAGATATCTAGTTGAACTAGTCAATGGCTTTGATGAATCTAACATCGAGGAGTTTTAGAGCTCCTCTTTGACTAGCAATGCAAATTTTGGGTGTATTTCTCATAATTTTTGTATTATGGTTTTTGCACCAAGAGTGGAAACTATGTGGTGGAAAATAATGGAAGGGTCAAGACTAGACATGTTAGCATAGGACCAAAAAAATATGTGTTTGATTTTTATTAAAAACTTGGTTTTTTTATAACTAACAATTTATGGTCAAGACCTTGCCTAGATTAAGGATCCTGGGATCTTCTAAGGCCATAATATTGATGCCCATGGATTTCTCAATTAGAATACAATATTCATCTTCCAATTAAGATGGGTATGGTATCACCTCTAAGATATGCTAAAAGGTCTAGTAAGGCCTTGGTTTTTGTGGATGTTTCATAATTATTTTTATTGGTTGTGCATCTACCTCCTCTGTTGGGTTCTTGAGAGATTTAATATCTAGCCCAGTATTATGAATAAATTTTATCAAGATCTTAATGCTTATTAACTAGACAATGAATGGACCCTTGGGGTAATAAATCTAGTCATATTTAAGAATTTGCAACCCCAAGTATTTTAACTTATTCCCCAAAATGGTAATAGCAATCCTCTTCATCATTGTTAGACCACCCATGTTGAGAGGGGACTTATAAAAGCCTATCCTACATTACCCTCTTTCAAATTAAGTATCAATAATTTCCCTTTGTTTGAATAGCTCCAAGGCAAAAACCCTACTTGTTACATACTTGGTCACTTGATAAAAGGACTTATTAAAATTGTATAGGAAAAAAGTTATTTATTCTCCAGAAATACCAATCTCCATGAATTATAACTTGCAAAATGTGAAGTTTGGTTGCCTAGAAGTGCTCTAGCTTTAATCCATTTAGACTTGATAGGTTTGGTTCTAAGAATTCCATGATACAATTGTAATAGGAAGAGGTCGTATTCAAAACCTTTATCTAAAAATAAATGGATCTCTCAAGGCTAGAGTCATATACTTGTTTCAAATTCAAAATTGGATGTCATCTAGGGTTTTGGTATGAAATTAAATGAATTAAAAATGAAGAATACTTAAAATCTTGGTATCCCTAAATTTGGATAATGCTTCTTGAATTTGTGGAATGATGAAATTATTGAAGTCAAAAATCACCCTTTCATTATTGGGTTTATACCTCATCATGTGAAGAATGCACAAATAGGATGACATTATGACCTTATCATCCTCTAGACCAAAGATGAATACCATAATTCTCAAAATGTCCCTTGTACTCTCATTGAAGCCTTAAGGTTCATTGGAAACTTTGGTAGCAAGGTGTCTTTGATGTCACACTTGCTATATAGGAACCCTAACTTGTCCTAATGTCATCAAAATGTTCGAAAAAACTCTCCACAGTTATCTTGTACGCTCTAGTTTCTTGATTTTTTAAAATGGTGTACAAGGTGATGGAAACTATGAAAATATCATCGTGCAACTTAACCTCTTGAGCCCAAGTATCATAAGACCCCATGTATGAGACCACCACCTCATAACAATTATGGATTTTAGGCACCATTTATTGTATTAGTAGGTTGCTCTATATACATGCTTTGAATGTGCTTGGGAGGATATATTTTAATATTTGGGATACTCCTTCCCTTATATTATTGGTTATTTTTAAAAATTTGGGGTCCATGACCCTCTTTCACCAACTCTAAAGTCATGACTTGGAGCATTTGGGAAAATTTTTATTGATCCAATATGGAAGAAGAGGATTCAACTATTCTTGTAGGAGAACTTATGAAAGGTCTTGATATGATTTTTAAGGGGTGGGTTGTAGTCTTCTTCTCCATGGTTGTTATTGGTAGTGTAAGCACTTCTACACACACAAATTTTTTTTGATGGATTGGTTCTACAACAGTCCTCTTTTGTTCTCTCTAGGATCTTGAATGCTTGAGAATAAATAAGAAGACCATAAAGGTGTCTCCCTATTTTATTTCTCAAATATCAAAGCATATGCCTTCATTGAATTCAAGTTACATGAATTCATTCTCTCACTCTGTAAATCTAGCAAGAAGAGTCCACCATCTTTGCCAGTAATTAAATTATCTCATTTGAATTTATTACCTCTTTCTTGTATATTCAACATGAAGATATTACCACATTTTTCAAACATCAATTTTCTAATTTTGAGAGCAATTACCATATTTTCATAAATAAATTTGCATTGCATGCATTTACTTCTCTTTTCTACAAGGATGGTAGGAGAGACTATCACTTTTCCTGAGGCATTGAACTCATGCCATGGGAAGTTATTTTATTTCCAAGCAAGTTTAAAAAAAAGATATTGTCCCCTTTTTGCTTGATTGAATAGTCTATAGGATGCCTTTTTTGTCTAATAAAACTCTTTTTTTATCTTGAGGAGCCATTTGCCTTTTTTTCCTAGAAATGGACACTGTCCATTGATGATTTGATTAGATGACTCATGATATTTAGCTTTGGATTTATCTTTAATGATATCTAAATGAGTGTGGGTCTACCACATGTCATGATGATCTATTTATTTGGGGATTTGTCTATATTTCTTGCTCCAACAAGAAACATCACCTGTAATTGATTTGATTAGAAGGCTCATACTACTTTAATCTTAGGCTTTTCGTTGATGACCTTTAGTTGAGCACAAGCTTACCACATGTATTAATTCCTTTAATCAGATGATTTACACTAACCTAAACCTATATATTTTCTTATTTCACTCTAAATTAAGTGTATACCCACCACATGGCCTTCATGATTAGACAACTCATGCTACTTTGGCCTCTAGTCTCTTTTAGACATTTTGGTTTAGCAAACATTGCTTGTAGATGATTTGATTGGAAAACTCACATTACTTTAAAAGAAATATATCTATTTATAACCTTTAGAATAATGAGGACCATTGATTTTGATCAACCCATGGCATTCAATGAAATGAATTGCCCTCATGAATCCATCACTCCATCAATCCATAAAATCTATTACAAAATAAACTTAAAAATATGTTAAGCATAATATATATGCATCATATATATATATATATATATAGAGAGAGAGAGAGATAAAGGGTATCTCTTCAACCCATACCAATTATTTTGAAGACTCCATAGGAATATTAATCCTACATTTTAACTTCCCATTAGCCCATTTGATTATTAAGAATGGAATAATGGACTTCATCAATAGATACGTCCAATTTGGTCTATCCCTCTTAAATCACACAGGTCTACTCAACATCTAGCTTTGATCGAAGGTACATGCCCTACATGATGTACATGAAGGTTCAAATGGAATATTCATATTGGTCCCATATATGGTATTGAGTAACATGTACATATAATCTAGAGATAGATAATCTCATATTTTAGCAATGAAGTCCCTTAATAATAAATACTTAAAGTAGCTAGGATTTCAATCAACACTATATCTTGATGGACTATAATATTTAGGCATGCATGTAGCATGTGGGGAAGATACCTTACCAAACTAAAGATCTAAATAGGAGTACTACCTAGATAAAATACACCTTTATTGACCAAATCATATACCATCCCTAATGCATCCACCAATATTTTAGGCATGATCGAAGTACTTGACCCAAAACCTACCATGTCATTGTGAATCAACTTATCCCTATAGATAAGACTAAAGTAAAACAACATAGATTTAGCTCAAATTTTCTCTTGACGAGATATTTATTGGACCATGGGTGACATTTGCTTGCCTAGTGCCTTTTGTCTCCTTAAAGCTTCCTCCAAGTACTTCATTTTATTGGGCATAGAAAAAACATCCTAGAGAGGAATAATTATAGTAGATTTCTTCAAATGGTCTACCATGCTAAATGATCTGATAGTCTAGTCCCTCTAAAAAGTATTTGGTACCAATTGAGATCTGGGCCTCTCTATGATTGGTTGGGGAGCTTAAAGTGGCTTTAAAATTATTATGCAGTCTTGAAGCTTTAAAAAAATTACTCTTGGAAAACACCAATAGGTTTTGCACATTCTGATTATGTGTGGCCATAGAGGAAATACCTTTTCTAGAATTAGCTAGTCTACTTTAGGCATGAGATACACCTAATTAGTTCTCCATTGCTCCTCTCTATCACCTTTATTTTGGCATTTTTCATGTATTTTGATTGGACTTATGGCCTCCCAAGTGTCAAAGTGTTTACTTCATTAGATGTAGCATATACTTCCTCATCATCCCAAGTTATTAGGGTCTACTTTGGATGGGTGGATATTGTTCCTCAAGAGATATTTGTGATAGGATATGAGGGGGTTGACTTTATACTTGTGAATCTACCCTTGAGTAAGAAGTAGATGGCTGGGTATGTACAACTTCATTTGGTATTGTTATGACCTACGAAGGAGTACTCTAAGGATAAGAATAAAGGGGATAGTCATCGAGGTAGGGGTAGTACCATGTATTGGGATCTTCCATATAATTATTTTGTGTAGAAATTATATCCCTGACAGTGTTAGGATGAATCTACTATAGTGAAAGTTGTAGATATTATCTACTATTTTAATATTTGGGGTTGTCTTGCACTCATATTGAGATGGAAATTAGATCCTTGATATCATTGGTAATTTTGAGGAGGTATGTAGCCTTGACTATTTTGTTGAAAGAAAGGCCTTAAATTCTTGTGATACTAAAACATCTATGCATTCACCTACCTGTTGAGAGCTATGATATCATTAAGGACTATTCTCAATAAGTTATTCATCTCAAGTAGTTCCATGGAGGAATAAAGACTTGTAGAGAGATATTCTAGAGTAGGGAGATATGCCTAAAGCCTTTACGAGGTTTATAGCATGAGTAGTCTAGAAAGTGATAGGTTTTATTATTGGAGATAGTTGATAAGGAGGTTGGATACTTAGAAATAGAGGCATAGGGGGTCTAGAGGCTTGTCTACCTATTTGAATCAAATCATTTTTTTAATTAATGACTATTCCATAGGCCATTACAAATAATTCTTCCTATAGACTTGATCATCATATTTTTTCATAATTAATAGCTTTAAAATAATAAATAAATATCATAGCTAGGAGGGGGTGTATTTCATCATAGATTCTATACCAAGTTTTGTAAAATTGGATATTGAAATCATCCATTATCTCCATAGGAAATCTCTTAATTGTAGTCAGTTTCTCCAAGAGAGATATGCCATCCACCTTCTCTCTAAATTTATCAACTAGTAGGTCCACAAGTTGGTATTAGCTTCCTAGTTGTAGTGACCTCGGGACGCACACACCACTTTACTCTACTTGCAATATTATACCCAAAATGAAATGAAAGACCATGAAAAGCATATAACACGAAAGTAACAAAGATAGATCTTTTTATTTGTATTGAAACCCGGTTACATGTCGGTCCCTCTTAGGGATACCCATTTTGATACAATGAATTACAAATGAGTAAGATGTCCCCTTTGCAAAGGGGTGGTGCACTTTTAAAGGCTTCTCGGTTCTGCACATGGAAATGTATGAGGGCTTACAGATGCCTCCTTCTCTAGGTCTATTTCCTAGAGGGATCCTTTTGCTCTCGTATGTTGTAGATTTGTCCAGTGAACCTGTGGCCCTGTAAGCAATGAAACAACAACACACGCTTAGATGTCCGAGAGTGCCTCCCCGAATGAGGTTGTTAGTAACCCTAATGATAAATAGAAATATGCTCAATGAATGAAACTAGTGCTTATGATTACAAGTAAATGATGCAAGTCTATGCTAATGATATGAAAACATGAAGAAAAATAGAATATAAGAAGCTAATACCAAAACCCTAGACTAGGCCTATGGGCCACTATCCAAGACAACGGCCACTAGGGTAAAACCTGTTCTCTTGCTCCAAGGCTATGGATCTTAAGCTTGTTGCCGATGTTGAAATATTATTGTCTATGAATGGATGATCACCTCTCAGTCGGCTAGCACTTCGTCGCTCCTCAAGGGTGCTCATATCTGCTCTCCAATATGACAGGGCTTCACTGTGTATGCTCTCCAAGAAAAGCTCTCTCAAAGAAGGTTGCTAAAATATGTTGAAGGTCTTGGAATTGATGATTATGGATCCCTTGGTGCTCTCAGGCTTGCACCTTTTAAAGTGTGTGAAACCCTAGGTCTATGTTCAAAACCCTAGGATTGAATCCCTCATGCATAGTGAATGTTAGCATGAGAAGCTTTTGTATTTTCTATGTTTTAAAGGCTAGTTAACTAAAGTCTAACTTTGGAATTGAGTCTCCCATGTAAATTGGTTGTGAGGGGGAATTCAAAGTTATCCTCACTCACTTTATTGCATGCAAACTACCACTTTCACCCGTGATTGGGCCTATTTTTTGACAAAAATATTTTTTATGGCTTAGCTGCTATCATTTGCAGTGACTAAGATTTGGTCGTTGTCTATAGTGGCTAAGTTCTAGCCGCTCTAGCCTATAGCAGCCAAGATTTGGCCGCTCTAGCCTACAGCAGCTAAGCTTAGATGGGCTAAAACTGCCATTTTGAGTGGTTAGGACCACTTCTTGCTCTTGGAAAGGTCTAAAATTGGTCATATGGTCTTCATATGTGCTCATATGAGTAGTCTCCTAAATATGACATGTTTTAGGTGTCTACATATACCCCTTTTTTGATGCGTTATGTGGAAAACACAACGCTGAGAAAAAATGTAGACTGGTATGTTTGTGGGGTGATTTGACCAAAGGGTTTGTGATTCCTTTGGGTCATTTGTTAAGTTGACCAAAGGGCTTATGCTCTTTGGGGCTTTTGTTAAGTTGACCAAAGGGCTTATGTCCTTTGGGGCATTTTTTAAGTTGACCAAAGGGCTTACGTCCTTTGGGGAATTTTGTTAAGTTGACCAAAGGGCTTGTGTCCTTTGGGGTATTTGTTAAGTTGACCAAAGGGCTTACATCCTTTGGGGAATTTGTTAAGTTGACCAAAGGGCTTATGTCCTTTGGGGTATTTTTTAAGTTGACCAAAGGGCTTACATCCTTTGGGGCATTTGTTAAGTTGACCAAAGGGCTTACGTCCTTTGGGTATTTGTTAAGTTGACCAAAGGGCTTATGTCCTTTGGGGCATTTGTTAAGTTGACCAAAGGGCTTGTGCTCCTTGGGGCATTTTTTAAGTTGACCAAAGGGCTTATGTCCTTTGGGGAATTTGTTAAGTTGACCAAAGGGCTTATGTCCTTTGGGGCATTTTTTATGTTGACCAAAGGGCTTATGCCCTTTGGGGCATTTTTTAAGTTGACCAAATGGCTTGTGTCCTTTGGGGCATTTGTTAAGTTGACCAAAGGGCTTGTGCTCCTTGGGGCATTTTGTTAAGTTGACCAAAGGGCTTATGTCCTTTGGGGAATTTTTTAAGTTGACCAAAGGGCTTATGTCCTTTGGGGCATTTGTTAAGTTGACCAAAGGGCTTATGCCCTTTGGGGCATTTTTAGGTTGACCAAAGGGCTTATGTCCTTTGGGGCATTTTTTAGTTTGACCAAAGGGCTTATGTCCTTTGGGGAATTTTTTAAGTTTGACCAAAGGGCTTATGTCCTTTGGGGCATTTGTTAAGTTGACCAAAGGGCTTATACTCCTTTGGAATTTTTGTTAAGTTGACCAAAGGGCTTGTGTCCTTTGGGGAATTTTGGTTTGACCAAAGGGCTTATCCCCTCTGGGGCATTTTGATTTTGACCAAAGGGCTTATGCTATCTTTGGGACCTTTTGTTTTTTACCAAAGGATTTGTGATACCTTTGGGGCATTTGTAAATTGATTGCTTAACTGTTTGATTTTTGACTAGGGGAGGTATGATACCAATATTGCCCCAATTGATGTTTAGAAATATTTTTGTTTTGATTTTATGCTATGGATGCCATGATGGATGCTATGCCAAGATAATGATTTGATTATGCTATATGTATGCAATGTATTGATGACATGTACTAGCTAGATGATAAATATATGATTAGATGGTATGATCTAGATGATGATGATGGATGCATATGATTTGTTGCTATAAGGAAAATTTTGAGGATTTCCATGAGACTCAAACACCCTAGTTACTCGATCAAAAGTTGTATACTGACCATACAAAGCTTCTGAAGGATAAAGTTTTGTTATGAAGACCTAGATACTCATTATCCCTGTGTGTGCAAATGAATGTATTTAGATAGAACTCAAGCATTTCCTTCGATGTTAGAAGGGATTCTTTCAGCCCATTGCTAAGATCGAGGATCCTCAAGTGTTCATCTGATCCTTATGTTGGACTTAGTTGGATTATACCACTAGGCAGTATTGGGTTACCCAAAGCTAGCTCATCCACATTCAAACATTGGTCTATACAAATGCCAGAAGCTATTGTGATAGACATATCATCATGCGTAAGGATTTCTCCTTCTAGTTTTGTATAATGCTGATAATTCCAGGGATTCAAGCTCCATTCCCTTCTTTTCTTCATTTCTCTTGGGATACTTGCTCATGTTTAGTGATGAAAATCACTGTTTATTCTTGATTGATTTTTTTTTCCTTTGAGCAAGGGATTTATGTAGTGATGATAATCACTATTTTCTTTGAGTACTTTGAATTATGACTTTTGGAATCTTGAATTTGTACTTTGTTTCAGGATTTTTGCTCATTTTGATTTAAGCAAGGGATTTAATTGGGTAGGGCAAAGCTTGTCCTTTTGCCAATTCTCAGCACCTTTGAACCGGTTGCACAGGGGGATAAGCAAGGAAGATCCTTTTCGCTTAAGGTAACCTAGACCACTTTTGCAAATTTCATCTTTCCCTTGTACCAACTAGGATTTTAGTGTTTTAATTAGTGATAGGATTCTGAGATATACCAGGTGCTATCAAAACTAAACCTCACCTATCAAAAGCAAAGACAACTTTCTACAAATTTTGATAAAACCACTAGGTATGGTTGAGTAACTGAAAAACCCTAGTATATTCCTTATAGCAACAGGAGGTGTTGTGTTGAAAAACACAGTTACACACATGGGTTATGGATGATGATGGATTTTTGATGATGCAATGATTGATGTACAAATGTGGTGTCATTTGTAAGATTGTGAACATATATGTATCTAATGTAAATGCGATGGATGCAAATGAATGTATGCAATGCAACTATATGAATGTAAGTGCAAATGTTTTTGGATTTTTTATGCTTTCAATTGTTTTTGAGTTTTTGATTATTTTGAATGTTTTTGAACTTTTGATTTTAAATTGTTTTTATGCTTCTATGTTTTGCTTTTGACCAAAGGGCTTTAAGATGCCTTTGGAGATTTTTGTGATTTGATTTGACCAAAGGGCTTTAAGATGCCTTTGGAGCCTTTTGTGATTTGATTTGACCAAAGGGCTTTAAGATGCCTTTGGAGCCTTTTGTGATTTGATTTGACCAAAGGGCTTTAAGATGCCTTTGGTGCATTTTGATTAATGTGACCAAGCGGCATGAAGATGCCCTTGGAGCATTTTTGATTAATTTGAATTTGACCAAGCGACATAAAGATACCCTTGGAGCATTTTTGATTAATGTGAATTTGACCAAGCGACATAAAGATACCCTTGGAGCATTTTTTATTAATTTGACCAAGCGGCTTAAAATACCCCTGGTGCCTTTCTTGATTAGTGACCAAGCGACATGAAGATGCCCTTGGAGAATTTTTGATGAGATTTGACCAAGCAGCTTAGAGATGCCCCTGGTGCCTTTCATTTTTTATTTTACTATTTTTTGATTTGTTTGTATTTTTATGTTTTATATTATTTTTGTATTTTTGATATATTTGAATGTTTTTGTATTTTTGATATTTTATGGGGGGGAAGGTGTGATACCTTTAGAACCCTCACTTTGTCTTATTGAACTTGATGTGGATGATGGGGAAGGTATTTTACCTTTAAGACCCCCATTGTACATGTTGTCCACTGCAATGTAATCAACTTGCTTAGGAAGAGTGACAGAAATCAACTCTCTCAATTGGGGCATAGATCTTTGTGAGGTGCCCCTGTCCGGGTGGGGAGGAATGAGTGAACCATCTGGATGGAGCTCATTTCATTCTAAAAGGTCTTGGACCACATTCTTGAATCCTTGGCAATTGCAAATGTCATGGCCCTTTATTCGGTGGTAGATGCAGTAATGGTCCTCCCTATAACCCTTGGGTTTAGCTCTGTTTGGGTATAGAGGCTTTATGTCAGGTAAGGTGATGACCTTAGCTTCCTGTAGCTTTTGAAAAATATTTGACATAGGCTCATTTAAAGGAGTCCAAATGCATTGTTGCTGCTTTGAGTGTTTAGCATGCTTTAGCCTGGTATGAGAACCAGGTTGAGCCCTAGGTATGTCACTTGCTGGCTCAGGGGGCTCTTGTTGAGGCTTCTCTTGTGGCTGCCTAGGAGACAATTTGACCTTAGATAAAGGTTGCTTCTGTCTCTCAAGCTGGTTCATGATAAAGTGCAATGCCTCATTTTTTTTCTCCATTTGTGCCTCTATATTATAGAGGTGATTTTGCATATGCTCCAAGACTGATATGACTCCCATGTGTATTTCTAGCGATTGGTTTGAAATACCATTATCTATTGAAGGAGGTGCTAAAGATCCACCAAGTAACTGTAACTCACCCATTTCCTTCATTTGAGTTGATGTGGAGGCTTCATGATGATCCATTTTGATAGTGGTATCCACATGCTCATGTTTTCCAGCTTGAGTACCCCCAATATGATGTGGGGAAAATACTTGCTCTTGCTCTTGAGGAGGCACTATGAGAAATGAGTCTGGGGTGACTAATGCCAATGGTTTTGATCCCTTCAATATGGGAAGCAACATCTGATTGCACCACATCTTGTTTTATCTGCTTTAGAGTCACTTGGTCCTCTATCTTGCTGTTGACCATTGCCACAAACTCTTGAGAAGGCACTTTTTCTTGTGTCTCATCGACCTTCTTGTAATATTTGAATGGCTCAGGATCATGGGGGACCACATACACTTGTCCTTGGTGTATGAATTTTATGTTTTGGTGCACTATGGAAGGTATGCATTCCATATCTCTCATCCATGGTCTGCCTAGCAATATGTTGTACTGCCTCTCACCTTCCAAGATATGGCACAATGTAGGTATCATCTTTATCCCAAC
This sequence comes from Wollemia nobilis, assembly GCA_028583015.1. Taxonomy (NCBI): domain Eukaryota; kingdom Viridiplantae; phylum Streptophyta; class Pinopsida; order Araucariales; family Araucariaceae; genus Wollemia; species Wollemia nobilis. Next base: position 6,313,082 of record JAQPPZ010016892.1, on the reverse strand, counting down.
CTGTATAGGTAGGATTATTGTGCCAATTGTTGGGGAAGTAGCATCATTGAAGGCCCTCAATGTAAATGTTGTGTCCTTAATGCGTGAAGGTGGCAGATTTAAATGCTTCAAAGCTACAGCTATGATGATGTTGATGGATGACCTAGTGTCAATCAAGACTCTCTTGTATGGAATTCGATTGATGCTTACTATGATGTGGAGCGGAGGATCAGGTTCATCTTGAGAGATTGTCTTAATCTCCTGCCTATGAAAGGCAATCACAGGATCCTTTTGTAAGTGCATTGAACTTATTGTTGGTATGGACTGTGATAGATTATCAGCTTTAGTTGACCTTTTCGGTATGTTGGGCTGATCAAGGTATATTTTTCTTCTTATTGTAGTATTGATCATACCGATAAAACCCTCTTCAGGTGGGGCTATGTGCACCTCATTGACATGCTCAACTTGATTGTTGTTGGCCCCATGATTGGGGAGAAGATTTTTGAATATGTTGATGTTTTGTAATTCATTCTTATCCAACATATCCTGCACTATATTCTTGAATGCAACACAATCTTGGATATCATGGCCATTTTGTCGATGATAAACACAATAGAGATCTTCCCTATACCCCTTAGGTTTGGGGTAATTAGGATCCAGGATGCGCTCCTTAGGCAAGTTTAAAACCTTGGCCTCAAGAAGGTGGTTGAAAATTGATGCCAAGGATTCAGGCAATGGTGTATAGTTGTGAGGGGGTTGTTTCTATTTGCCCCTGCCTTGATTCTTGTTGCATTGGTTGTAATGCACAGTTGGAGGTTGAGCCTGATAGTTTTCTTGTTGTTGACTCTATGTTGCTTTTGGAATGTTTAACATGATCTGGTTGACATGCGTAGGTTCGGTCTATTGTGGTTGATGTTGTGTGCTCTCATTCCATTATTTCTCGCTACGGAGCTTTAGGTCTCCTTCTTCTAGCTTTATATCTTCAATAAGCTTGGCTTGAGCCAAGGCTTCTTCAAATGTATCATATTGTTGTAGTTGCAATAGTAATGAGATGTGCTTGGTATAACTTTTTGTGAACATTCGGATTAGCTCTTCGATCGAGATGGAAAATGATAACTTTGCCATGATTTTTCTCCATCTATCCCCATAATCCATGACTGGCTCATCATCATATTGCTTTAGGTTGGCCAAGTCTGAGAGATTCACCTTCTTCTTAGCACCAAAAGAGAAACATTTTAAGAATGCATTCACTAGTTGTTCAAAATTGGATATGTTGTGCTTGGGAAGTTGGTTGAACCATTGGGTGGCAGCACCCAAAAATGTCATAATGAAGGTTCTCAGCATAAGGGCATCACTCTCTTCTAGATGAAAGCATGCATTGATAAAGTTGGTGACATGTTCTTGTGCATCCTCTTCACCCTTGAATTTTTCCAACCTAGGCATCTCAAAGTGCTTAGGATATGCAGGGCTAGGAACTGATGGACACAATGGTTGGTTGTGTATCTTACTTAATGTTGGTTGGTTCCTAGTCATATCTTGCTTCTCAAAGGATTTGATCTTCTCAGTGAGTTCCTGGAATGCCTTTGAGGCAAGGAGCTCCTCTTCTTGTAGGCCCACTCATGGTGGTAATGGAGATAACCCTCTATCCACTTGATTTGTTCTATTCTCTTCCCTCCTATGAGGGGATTCAGGATGTGTCTGATCCTGATCTATCATGTTTACCCTTTCCCCACCAGTTGGATTTTGCTCATGATTTGAGTGGTGGTTTCATTGTGGGCTTTCTTCTTGTCTAGTGCGCCCTTCTCTTGGTGAGTCAACGCGTTGATCTCTTTGATGATCATTTCTATTTGCTTGTTGGTTGCTACGAGCTAGCTGCTCAACTTGCTCTCTTAAACGTTGCTCATGTTGGCGCAACAACCTTTCTCTTTGTTTATCATGTTCGAGAGCTTCTACAAGCTCTCACTCTTTGTGCAAGGCATTTTCTAACCGTCGCATGCGGTTAACTTGCATGGTCATAGAAGACTCATGCTTATCTGATCCTGTTCTAGTAGTTTTGACTCGTAGATTCCTCGAAGAGGTTTCAACTATTTCTCTGCTCTGACTAGCTAGGGTAACTTGCTTTGTGTATCCTGTATGTTGATAAGTGTCCCTATGATCAGACTCTGTATGAGACTTGTGGGGTCGCTTTGAAGCATCCCCAGGTTGAGTGGTGCATTTAGCAGTCACGCTTCGTGAGCTTCCAGATGCAGAATATTCTGTGGCTATGGTTCTAGAAGTCGGTCTTGAATAAATTTGATCCCACTCATCCAATTGATCTTGGAGCATTTGTTCTCTCCGAATTGCATGTGACCCATGTGACTGATTTGATCGGTTTGTTGTGTTGGGCCTATGACTCTGCAACTCTGTGCGAGGGTTCTTGTCTACTTCAAATTGCACAACAAGGTTGGAAACTCTCTTCCCTCTATCTTGCCCCTCATTGGGCTGATTTGAACTCTCAGTGTAATGAGATGTGGTGGGTATGGAACCTGATTCCCTCTCTAGATTGGAGGTCTCGCTCACCATGGGAGGTCTCCCGGCCATAATTTTTGTTATAAAATTTTTGACTTCCAAAAAATGTTGTGGGTGTCATATATCAAAATGATCAGTGCGACGCACTGATCACAATGAGCTATAACTCCAAAATTTGACTTTTGGGTCAAAAATTTGTATTTTTGAAATAATCGGCCAACCGAGGCCCATGGGGAAATGCCCACTTTTAGGAATTTTTAGGAATTTTTGAACCGTGAAGAGTTAGGACTCAAAATTTCTGGGAGAGGTGCCCTAGGGGCTAACTAAGACAAAAAAACAAATTTGGCACTTTTCGGAGTTGTCTAGCCCACTTTATGACTGTTTCAATGCAGTTTTTCCCTATTTTCAGCCTCAAAAATAGAGTAAAAATAAAACCAAAATAACTTTTTCGTTATAGCTCCATTTTGCACGATTCTCGATCCGTTGGATGCAGAATAAAAAAGTATATTTTTACTTGTTTTTTTCAATAAATTTCCCTAAAAATTAGGGTTAGGGTTTGGTCCCAAATAACAAAGAAACACACAAAGCAGACAATATGATTATCTCTTTTATGGATTAAATGTGTGTCCTAAAACTGGTTTCAGTGTGTTTAGATTTGTTGTTGCTCTTGCTTTCTTGCTCTTGCTTTGGATTTAGAATGAGGGGACTCATCCATAGTGGGAACCAAGAACACCCATGCCAAACATGATTTTCTCAAAAAGAGACTAGGGTACACCGCTTAAATCCCAGTGGGGGGTTCGCCTAGCTCTTCCACTCTGAACCAATGATTGTTCCAATAGTGGGAGATAGTTTGAACATAAGTAAATAGTACCACTATAAGTAAGTGCCTCACTCCATTCTAGGATATCTAGGGGGCAAGCCGGTGGAAGGAGGTGAATTCCAACGTCACCAGACTGAATTGAGGGTTGGTGATGAAATCCAACTCCCCAATGTTTAAAATGATACGTGCGAATGTGTGTGATTCTTTTTAGATTTTGAAATAGAAAGCAATGCATCAACCAACATTCATGACTATTTTCCTACAATGCCTAAAAAGAATGTTTCATTTTCAGACAAATGCATCTATAACTAGTCTATATGATTTTAATGCACTCTCCTATTTTGTGATGAAAATAGCCACTGATTGGGCCACATGCAAGCAAACCAAAACACAATGGCCTAGCACGCTGGAGACTAGGGCGGACCTTACAGGCAGAGGTCCGCTGTTCCTAGCAACGCCTAGAGGAAATTTAAAAGAAACCTAGGAAATGCAAAATGCAATTTTTATTTCTTTAATTAATCTATGTTTATGCTTGTTGTTTCTGGAAATAAAATATAGACATAAAATTAGAGAAATACTAGGAAGGGGTACCAACCTTGAATCTCGCTCAGATGACAGAAATTCTGCCCTCTACTGCACTTCTCCGCTAGCCACTGTAGACTAGAGCGACTGATTTTTGGCCGCTGTAGATCAAAGCGGCTATTGTTTGGCCGTTGTCAGCAAGAGCGGCTGATTTCTGGCCATTGTAGACCAGAGCGGCCGAACCTGCACACAAAAAAAATGAATCAGTAAGTCAAAAAAAATTAAAAACTTGGTAGGGGTCCCACCGTGATCGCCATCTGTAGCGACCCCGGGACGCACGCACCGCTTTACTCTACTTGCAATATTATACCCAAAATGAAATGAAAGACCATGAAAAGCATATAACACGAAAGTAACAAAGATAGATCTTTTTATTTGTATTGAAACCCGGTTACATGTCGGTCCCTCTTAGGGATACCCATTTCGATACAATGAATTACAAATGAGTAAGATGTCCCCCTTGCAAAGGGGTGGTGCGCTTTTAAAGGCTTCCTGGTTCCGCACACGAAAATGTATGAGGGCTTACAGATGCCTCCTTCTCTAGGTCTGTTTCCTAGAGGGATCCTTTTGCTCTCGTATGCTGTAGATTTTTCCAGTGAACCTGTGGCCCTGTAAGCAATGAAACAACAACACACGCTTAGATGTCCGAGAGTGCCTCCCCGGATGAGGTTGTTAGTAACCCTAATGATAAATAGAAAGATGCTCAATGAATGAAACTAGTGCTTATGATTACAAGTAAATGATGCAAGTCTATGCTAATGATATGAAAACATGAATAAAAATAGAATATAAGAAGCTAATACCAAAACCCTAGACTAGGCATGCGGGCCACTGTCCAAGACAACGACCGCTAGAATAAAACCTGTTCTCTTGCTCCAAGGTTATGGATCTTAAGCTTGTTGTCGATGTTGAAATGGTGGATTTGATGTCTATGAATGGATGATCACCTCTTAGTCAACTAGCACTTCGTCGCTCCTCAAGGGTGCTCGAATCTGCTCTCCAATCTGATAGGGCTTCGTTGCGAAATATGCTCTCCAAGAAAAGCTCTCTCAAAGAAGGTTGCTAAAATATGTTCAATGCATGATCTTGATATGTGATGATTATGGATCCCTTGGTGCTCTCAGGCTTGCACCTTTTAAAGTGTGTGAAACCCTAGGTCTATGTTCAAAACCCTAGGATTGAATCCCTCATGCGTAGTGAATGTTAGCATGAGAAGCTTTTGTCTTTTCTATGTTTTAAAGACCAGTTAACTAAAGTCTAAATTTAAGTCTCCCATGTGAACTGGTCGTGAGGGGAATGCAAAGTTGTCCCTGCTCACCTTTATTGCATGCAAACTACCACTTTCGCCCGTGATTGGGCCTATTTTTCAGCAAAAATGCTTTTTATGGCTTAGCCGCTATCATCTACAGCGACTAAGATTTGGTCATTGTCATCTACAGTGGCTAAGGTCTAGCTGCTATAGCCTATAGTAGCTAAGCTTAGATGGGCTAAAACTACCATTTTGAGTGGTTAGGACCACTGCTTGCTCTTGGAAAGGTCCAAAATTGGTCATATGGTCTTCAGATGTGCTCATATGAGTGGTTTCCTAAACATGACACGTTTTAGGTGTCTACACTAGTAAGTGTGGGGAAAGGGTTATATCTCACTCTTGCATATTTCCTTTGAAATATGTTACTAATAGTTTAAGAGCCACAATATAATCCTAAATATTATGAACCACATATTGGATCACCATGCAATCCAAATTTTCCATAGGTATGGTTGCATTCTCACTAGTAAAGTAAGGTATCAATTTGAATGTTGAGGCTAAGATTAGGTCCCATGTTGCAGGAGGAATAGGTAATTATAGGGGAACTAAGTCATTATAGGTCAAGTACTTTCATGGGGGTTAGTTTTGATTCAGAACCATATTTTGGTGTCGATGTCTTCTTCTGGGTCCTTGGCTTAGGGGTGACACAAATATTTGTAGATTTGTTCTTAAAAAATAATAATTAATAGACCTTACATTCATAAATTTTTGGGTCCTTCATTCTTTGTGGATTTTCCAAGTGAATTTTCTTATGCTTCAATAAGTAAGCTAGTTGAGATCTTCACCATAATATCAACCAAAATGAATCAAAGTAGTAGGATGAATAAATTATGATTGATTCATCCCACCGGGTATGCCAGTGAAACTATTGTGCATGCATAATGGCTATTTTTCTTCTAGTGTTTCTTTTGTATATTTTTGTGGAAGCAAGCTCAACCAAATTCATGGGGTGAATTTATTAGATTTATCTCACTAGGCATGCTATTGAACTTTTGTCATCTCAAAATGTCATGGTCATCTATTGCAGTAGCTAGATGCACTTGACACTCATTCCTCATGTAGGTCAACCTAGTAAGAAGGTCTATAAGTGTGGTACATGAATCACAAAGTAACCTTTAGTATTTTGGTAAGTTAGGCTCCTTATTTGATTTGATATTTAGCACTTACCTTCCTAAACTACTTGCATTCATAAAAGAAAAAGGGAGATAATTTATAAAAAATACAACCTTAATCTAATAGAGGCAATATGCCAAGATCAAAATATTCTTCTATGAACTAATCAAATAAAATAAAATAAACGTATTTATTACCCATTAACAACTATATAAATGAGCTCAATTTTAACTTAACATCAAGCATTCAAATACAATATGTATATAAAAATAAAACATAGTAAAATTAGTCACAACACAGACATACACCTACCTATATATATATGTATGTATGTATGTATATATTAAAACTTTTGTATAGAGATGCTATATTAAAAGAAGGTAGAATACCAATAATAAAATCACTCAAGGTTAGAGTCCAGATAAATACACAAAAGAAAATAAAATATATATACACACAAGACCAAATATTAGGGATGAGATGGAAAATTTCAATGCCTTATAATGGAAATGAAACTCCTATCTATAAGCAAAAACTAAATCTTATTGCCTCTAGAGCTATACAAGTAACCCAAAATTTTCATCCAAACTCGAGCAAGGGATGGGCCTTCATTTAATGTTTATAGGATCAAGGTCTCTGGATTTAGAGCTATTAATGGAAAAAGGTTTAGTGCCTTTGGAACTAGAGCTTCCACCACTATCACTAACCACTTTAATTAGAGATTACCCCCAAAAGTGAGTGTATGATATATTGCAATCAATGTCACTATACTCAAGATATCTAAAACTAGAACTCCAAATTCTACTACCTTTAAGATGCAATTGCTTCCTTGGAATGTTGTGTCCAAGTGGTGTAGGTAGGTGGACTTGAGTATTTTTTGTTACTATTGCCTTTATGAAATCAACAATGTTCTCTGGGATATCGTGCATAGATGTTACCTATAATAATGATGCTTCCTTGTCAAGTAGGTTCCTTACAAGGGAAGGTAGAAGGCTGGTGATAAAATATTGAAAGAATGTTACCATATTTTCCGTAAATTATGGTCTACTATATTGGTTTGCTCTCCCTTGATCGGATGGTTTCCACTACTTCTATTGATCTTCTCTTTCATCTACACTCTCCTTCTTGTATCCTTAATCATAAAGTTCAAATGGTTGGTGGTGGTTTCCAATGTTATATCACTTGTTCCTTCTTCAATTCACATGAGATATCTAAAAGCATGAGGATACAGAAGCAAAAATGGCCTACTGAGTGTGATGCAAACAAAAGGAAAACGTAACGCTAAGTCCTACGAATGAAAATGCATGAAAAGGGGAAAACAAGCAAAATGAAACGAGATGTAAAGCAAATGTAAACTACAGCCCTTTATTTTATTAATTTTCTTGAGATCATGTTACAATACGTCTCCTCCCTTTTCAGGGGCTAGGAGCGTTAAACATAGTTTTGTCACACCACGGATGATAAGCTTTCTTCTACGTGCCCACATGTCAAATGGGTGGGCAAAACATTGCCACCGCTTGCATGAATGCATCTATACTTCCTTGCTACCTCTTCGGTGTCAAAATCCTATGTTCAAAAAAATAGAAAATGATTAAAAGCACCTGCGGATGGAGGGAAACATGCGATCCCCAAGGCCTTCGGTTAATGCATGAATAAAATAATTAAAACTATAATAAAAACATATCAGAATGAGATAAAATTTGTACAAAGACATGAAACATTACCAAGAACATGCTATAAAAGGAACAGTCGAGAAATTTGCCACAAATTTCTAATCGCTCCGGGGTGGGACGATTAGGACTGTCACAAGACGTCAGAAAGTGACCTCCTAAATGTCCCATCCAGGGGCCTCCAAAACACTTGCAAAGTTGGGATTAGGAAAAACGAGGCATTTTGAGACAACCCAGAAGGTTGGATTTCACATATTCTACCTTGATCACCCTGTATCCGATGATGCTCCCTGTATGTTAGTGAAAACGGAAAACACTGAAAACACAACCAATATTCATCAGAATAACATGAAATTTGAATGGCAGCCTATATGAGTGACCTAAAATGAAATGCAAATGAAATAGTAAATAAATATACTATATATTTCTAATCACTTCGAGGTGGGGCGATTAGGACTACAACAGTGTGGGGGGCGCCCAAGGGCAGGACGCCCATCGTTTGGGGCTTGGTTTCGGCACTAATCCACTTGGGATGGGTCCAAAACCTCCTAGGGAGTTGTATCAGAAAATTGGGTGGGGTATTGTGGAAAAATGTTTGGTTTTGTGTTCGGATTGTGCTTCCAATAATCACCTAATAACCTCCCTTCCAAAAGAGAGATCAAGGATGTAAGAAGCACAAGCAATGGGTGAGGATGTAATTCGATAACACTCCATTGCTCCAAATGCTCCTGCTCTATCCTCTTTTAGGGTGAGAAGACTCACCATTTTATAGACCTGAGGATCTCTTATGAATTAGCATGCAGAGGCACCACTTGGCCATCATGCCTTATCATGGGAGAGAAGATTCCTCCCTGATTAAGGGCTCCATGACTGCCTTTATGACTGCCTCTTTGAGCTCAAAAATGCTCACTCGCACTCCCATGCATTGAAGGTGGAGTTGAGTGGCAGATATGAGCTACCATTTGTCAAGGTTTGACCTTTTTCCCATCAAACCTACTATTTTCCCCACCCTAGAGCGAATGCTGCTAATCATCCTAGGGTGGGACAAATACCAGTTTGTAATCATCCCAGGGTGGAACGAGTAGGGAGCAGAGTGCCTGAAATATGCCAAATTAACCTCTGACATTCCAAAATTGCTATGGGAGTGGTTAGGACCACTTTTTAACCTCTGGGGGCTGCCCTAGGGGCATGTATGTCAATTCGATCAGTGCTTGTCATCACATAATTGGATTGGTGCTGTTTTGGTGTCTACAGATGCCCCTTTTTGGGATGTGCTATGCATGGCGCAGTGCTGAGCAAAAATAGATAACCAAAGCACTAATGATTAGGGTTTCAAAGTAACCTAACCAAATTTTGATGCCCCAAGTATAGAAAAGGTGACGCATTCTTTAATCCTTGCTTCTAACGAGCTAAGGAGCTTAATTAAAGTGTTAACCTTTTTCGGTGAGGTGTTACTTGATCTTGGACATTGTTCGGTCATGAATAGGCAAAGGGTGCAACCTTTTGTCTATGGGAAACTTGAGTTCATGATTCTAGAATGCCAAGTGTTTGATTAGCTTGTGATAATTGCTTTTTTGCTGCGTCAAGTAGGAGCGTGATTGTCTTTGGCAATGATTCTTTGAATGCATGTCATTTCCTTGATTGGGTGTGTATTTTTTGGTTGGTGACTAAGTGTGACTACTCCCTCAAGCGAGGAATCGATGAGGAAATGACTGACATGAGAAAAGCGATGAGTTTCTTGACCCAAGATGACTTTAGTAAGGGTGCCTTCAGTTGTTTTCGTTGGACGCTTATGTAATTTCCGAATAATTTGACCTATTTTTGGTGGGTTTTAACCCTTTTTGTGATGCATTTTGGAGCTAAAATTGTCAAAAATCCATCCTCCCATGGAGTGGTCCGGCTATGGTAGCCTTATTAGGGAGTATAATATTGATAATTTGTGTCCCTGACGTATTTTTGTATGCCAATAACGTCAGGCACAAAGGCACCTTTGTTCGGTAATTTTATTGCTATTTTTTGGTGGGTTTTGACCCTTTTGTGACGTCGTTTGGGGATGAAATTCTTGAAAATCCATCCTCCCGTGGAGCAGTCCGGATATGGTAGCCTTCTTAGGGAGTAGGATAGTGAGGATTTGTGACCCCAATGTCATTTTTTCATGCCAATAATCGCAGGTGCAAAGATGCCTTTGTTTGGCATTTTTATTGCTATTTTTTTTGTTGGGTTTTGACCCTTTTTGTGATGTCGTTTGGGGATGAAATTCTCAAAAATCCGTCCTCCCGTGGAGCGGTCTAGCTATGGTAGCCTTCTTAGGGAGTAGGATAGTGAGGATTTGTGACCCCAATGTCGATTTTGCATGCCAAGAATCACAGGTGCAAAGGTGCCTTTGTTTGGTAGTTTTATTGCTATTTTTTATTTTCTTGCTCTGTAATCGTCCCAAGGTGGTACAAATACCAGTTTTGTAATCTTCCCAGGGCGGGATGAGTGCTAACTAGAGCGCTCATCCTAGGGTGGAATGATTATAGGCCTAAAATCCTATATAAATGCCAAAACTAGGTTTTGGGCTCATTTGCATTTGTTTTTTTTGGCGATTTGGAGTTGTGAGGAGGAGGAGGTCGAGTTCACGTAGTGAAACGCTGTTAAGATTTTGCGGATACCATGAGTTCATAGACTGGATCATCCAGTGGCAGATCCAAGGCAAGACCTGTGAGTGCTCCTTATCTTTATCTTGCTTGTTTTTATTTTCAAAAGCCATAATTTACTTGATATGTCATTTTTCTGTTTAGACTAGAATAAAAACCCTAGGTTAAACTGTTTTACTTTGTTTTTGTATTTTGTTCATTTAGACTAGGATGAAAACCCTAGGTTAAATTGTTTTACTTTGTTTTTGTATTTTTTTCATTTAGACTAGGATGAAAACCCTAGGTTAAATTGTTTTATTTTGTTTTTGTATTTTGTTCATTTAGACTAGGATGAAAACCCTAGGTTAAACTATTTTACTTTGTTTTTGTATTTTGTTCGTTTAGACTAGGATGAAAACCCTAGGTTAAACTATTTTATTTTGTTTTTGTATTTTGTTCGTTTAGACTAGGATGAAAACCCTAGGTTAAACTGTTTTACTTTGTTTTTGTATTTTGTTCGTTTAGACTAGGATGAAAACCCTAGGTTAAACTGTTTTATTTTGTTTTTGTATTTTGTTCATTTAGACTAGGATGAAAACCCTAGGTTAAACTATTTTACTTTGTTTTTGTATTTTTTTCGTTTAGACTAGGATGAAAACCCTAGGTTAAACTATTTTATTTTGTTTGTTTTTTTGTATTATGCGTTTTAAACTAAAAGTAAAACCTAGTTTAAAATCTTGTTTGTTTTTTTTGTATTTGGCATTTAAACTAAGATTAAACCCTAGTTTAAAGTTTTATTTTTATTTTGTTTTTTTTTTAAACGAAGATTAAGAAACCCTAGTTGAAAAATTTGTGTATTTTGTGTTTTGTTGTTTTGTTTAAACTAAGATTAAGAAACCCTAGTTAAAAATGTTTTTTTTTTTTTTGTATTTTGCGTTTAAACTAAGATTAAACCCTAGTTTAAATTTTTATTTTTATTTTGTTTTTTTTTTAAATGAGGATTGAGAAACCCTAGTTGAAAAATTTATGTATTTTGTGTTTTGTTGTTTTGTTTAAACTAAGATTAAGAAACCCTAGTTAAAAATGTTTGTTTTTTTTTTTTTTTGTATTTTGCGTTTAAACTAAGATTAAACCCTAGTTTAAATTTTTATTTTTATTTTGTTTTTTGTTCATTTGTTAAATGTTTTTGCTGTACATTTGTTAAATGTTTTAGTTGTACATTTGTTAAATGTTTTTGCTGTACATTTGTTAAATGTTTTTGTTGTACAATTTGTATACATTGTTGTATATGTGTTTTAGTTCTGTACAATTTTATTTGAATTTTAGACTATTTTTGCTGTACATTTTGTTAATGTTGCTTGTACAATTTTATTTTTGTTGTCATGTTTTCATGTTTTTGTGTTTTTTTTTTTTTGTAGGTGGTGAAGAGTCGGTACCATCAGCCGATGATGTTTTTAGATGCACGGGAGGCATTAACTATGGCGGACTGGGAGTGGCTTGATGCCCTTGGGCTCAAGCAGGTGACTCGGTTAGAGGCTGTGGTGGGGGATCGGGCATATCTGACTGCCCTGATCAATTTGTGGGATCCCCACACCAACACCTTTCATCTCCCAATAAGGGAGATGACAGTGACTTTGGAGGATGTTTATCAGATTCTATAGATTTTGATAGACGGGCTGCCCATTCAAACTACTCCTCGTGATCAACATATGGCGGTGCTGACACGATGCTTTGGGCATGGGGTGGAGATGGGGGTGGATAGTCCGATGGAGAGGGCAGAGGGGGACTGCTTGATTGGCAGGATTTTGGTACGATGGTGGCTGGAGAAGGGCGTGTTGGGGGTGAGGCATGCACTGATCATGACTCTCATCTCCAACATACTGCTGCCCAACTCATCAGGTGCGAGGTTCCCTTGGAACCTTCTTGAGGTGGTGTTCATACTTATGGAGTGTCCAAAGAAGGCGCACCTAATTATGAGGTGGGGTCAGATGCTACTAGCACAACTTTATGATGAGCTATATGAGGTCCGCTGTCATAGGTGAAAGGGGATTGGATGCAGCTACCTGCTATGTATGGATGTGATGCCTAATGCAATTTATTATATTTTTGTGTTTTGATTTTTAAGAGTATGCATGGAAGGGAGATGCAAATTTTTTTGTTATTTTTTATTATCATTTGTTTTTGTTTGTTTTTTGAATATTTGTTTTTGACCAAGCGATTGTGGAAACCCTTGGAGCTTTTTGGTTTGACCAAAGGGATTATGTGCACCTTTGGGGTGTTTTAGGTTGACCAAGTGATTGTGGGATCCTTGGAGCGTTTTGGTTTGACCAAAGGGATTATGGACACCTTTGGGGCATTTTTAGGGTTTGACCAAGCAATTGTGGGAATCCTTGGAGCTTTTTGGTTTGACCAAAGGGATTATTGATACCTTTGGGGCATTTTTAGGTTGACCAAGTGATTGTGAGAATCCTTGGAGCTTTTGGGTTGACCAAGCGATTGCTGGAATCCTTGGAGATTTTGGGTTGACCAAGCGATTGCTGGAATCCTTGGAGCTTTTGGGTTGACCAAGCGATTGCTAGAATCCTTGGAGCTTTTGGGTTGACCAAGCGATTGCTGGAATCCTTGGAGATTTTGGGGGTGGGCTATGGCTCTCTAAATGTGGAATGGCCTCAAATGACTGATGTTTAAGGGTTCTAGTTCCTTGATTCCTTCAAGAGAGGCAAGCCGGTATGTTCCAGGTCCTATTTTATTGTCGATGACATAAGGACAACCAATTTTCCGTGAACTTGTTCGTTAGATGGGGCGGAAATTTAGAATTTTGTTAGTTCTCTTTTAATACCAAGTCACCAACCTGAAAGTCCCTCAGGTGAACTTTCATGTTATATGCTTTCTTAAGTCACTCTTGATAGATACGTAAATGCTCGAGAGCATTGATATGTCGTTCATAGAGCAATGTAAGCTAGTCTAATCGGGCCTACCACATAGTGTCATCATTGATGAACTCTTGCATTGATATGTGCAGGGAAGGTATTTCCAACTTGAGAGGCATGACTACCTCGGAGCCATACACTAGTGAAAATGGAGTTGCCCTAGTGGGTGTCCGAATGCTAGTGCGATAAGCCCACAGGGCAAGCGGGATTTGAATGTGCCAATCCTTATGACTATCTGTGAACATCTTTTTAAGGATGGCAACTAGCATTTTGTTTGGTGCATCTGCTTGCCCATTTGCTTGCAGATAATAAGGTGTCAAAAAATTGTGCTAAATTTTGTACTTTGTTGTCAAAGGACGCACATATTTGTTCTTAAATGACGTCCCATTATCCGAAATGATCTTGTATGGAATACCAAAATGACATATGATGTTATGTAAAATAAACTCTGCAATGCGGGTCCCAGTCATAGAGGTAAGCGAAATTGCTTCCACCCACTTGGTGAAGTACTTTGTGGCCGTTATGATAAATGTGTGATGACTTGACGACGTAGGGGAGATATTTTTGATTATATCTAAGCCCCACTACAAAAATGGCCAAGCTTATTGGATTGGCTGCAAGGCTTGAGAAGGTACATATGTCAAATTAGCATGGTGTTGACACTTCATGCACTTCCTTACATATGCGCAACAATCTCACTCTAAAGATGGCCAATAATAGCCCATGTGAAGAATGCGCTTTGCGATGGCCATACCACTAAAGTGGCCACCACATGTACCATCGTGCGCTTGGGTGATCACCCAAGCAGACTCCTGCTAGTATAAGAAACAAAGGAGGATTCCTTCGTAGCTTTGACAGTACAAAATGTCTCATAGTAAGACATGTTTTGCCACTTTTTGTATGAATGATCTTTTCATGGCGTGTGTCAATCCAAGTGGGAGGTTACCTAGATTGAGGTAGTCTCTTATGGGTGTGTACCAATCTTGCTAATCAAAAACCTCAATGGTATGAACTGCCAATCCCTCTCGAATTTCATCCCTAGCAAAAGCTGAGTGGGAATGAATTTATAAAAATAGCGTTGTGTTGCTATTGAGAGGGGTTGGGGAGAACAAGGACCCCTAGTTCGTGTGATTCAGGCTATCATAGATTCGAGAGAACCTATCCTAAGATGGTTCAATATGGATCAAGTGGATTCCTGGTATTAGATTAGAGCTTGCACAATCCATTGTGGATTGCGATAATGTTTTAACTTGGATGGTTGCCATCTCACCAGAAGGGTCTTGCGGGATTAGTGACCCCAAGGAGGCCATAGTGTTCGCAAAATGATTCGATGATCGAGGGAGTGCCTCAATGTCATACCATTCAAGATTTGCCAAGAATTTGTCTACAAGGGCTTTGTAGGCCTACAAAACTGGGCATTTGCATTGGAATACCCCTTTTACTTGGTTGACAATTAACAGTGAATCACCAAAGATGTTCAAGCATTTGATGTTCATGGTGATGGCTATCTAAAGACCTATGAGCAAGGCTTCGTATTCGGCATTGTTGTTGGTGCATGAGAAATCAAGTTTAAATGATAGAGGCATTGGAGCCCCTTGTGGTGTAAAGAACACAATTCTTGTGCCACCCCCTTGCTCACATTTAGAACCATCAAAAAATAGAGTTATGTCGGCTTGTGACTCAGTGACATCAGTATCTAGCAATTCTGAGACATGGAAGACCCCATCATCGGGTAGCTCTATGGTCAGAGGCTGATCATATTCGAGAGGAGCCTCTGCTAGTTGATCGATGATGAATTGACCTTTGATGGAATTTTGTCCAATGAATTTGATGTCAAACTCCATCAACAACATGATCCATTTTGCTGTGTGGCTACTGTGATAAGTACGAATCATCATGTACGACAATGGATTCTCCTTAGACACAACATACATCGTATTACTCAGCATGTAATGGTGTAGCTTTTTGGTAGCAAATACCACCACCAAGAATAACTTATCAACGTATGCATAGTTAAGTTCATAACTGACTAGGGTGCGGCTAAGATAGTAATTAGCCTATTATTTGTGTAGTTCATTCTTCTAGGCTAGCATGGTGCCCAGTGCCACCTCAGTAGCTGAGATGTATAAGTAGAATGACACTCTTGGTCTAGGTGGTGCCAATACTGGTGGCAAAGCCAAGTATTGTTTGATGTCATCGAAGGCTGACTGGCACTCGTCATCCTAGTGAAATGCTACCCCCTTGTGTAATAATTTATTCATGGGTTGACACTTGTCAGATAGCTACGCTATGAAGTGCTTGATCGACACGACCTTTCCCTGCAAGCTTCTAAGTTGCTTGATGGTGGTTGGGGGAAGCATTTCAAGGATTGCCTTGACTTTGTTTGGATCTACCTCGATTCCTCGTTTTGAGACTATGAAACCCAAGAGTTTTCTAGATGTGATGTCAAATACACACTTCTTGGGGTTTAGTCTAACTTTGTGTTCAATGAGGCGATCGAGGATCTTGCTTAGGTCATCGAGATGATCTAGGTGCAAAAGAGATTTTGCCAATAGATCATCCATATAGTCTTCCAAAGTTTTATGCATGTGATCGTGGAAGATGTATGTCATAGCATGTTGGTAGGTGGTGCCAACGTTTTTAAGGCCAAAGGGCATGACCTTATAACAAAATGTCCCCCAAGGCGTTGTGAACGCCATTTTGAGTTGATCGTCGAGATTGATACGAATTTTGTTGTATCCTAAGAAACCATCCATGAGGGAAAGCATTTTGTGGCCTACTATAGCGTCTACCAATGCGTCGATGCTAGGCAAGGGGAAATCATCCTTGGGACTCGCTTTGTTTAGATCTTAAAAATTGGTGCATATGTGAATCCTCCCATCGGGCTTCTTGATGGGTACCATGTTGGACAGCCATGGTGGGTAATCCACATAGATGACAAACTATGCATCCAACAACTTTTGTAGCTCTTATTTGACCATTAAGGCTACTTTTGGGTGCATCTTACATAGTTTTTTCTTGACTAGATTGACTATTGGATCAAGCATTAGATTATGCGTGACTAGCTATGGGTCTAGCCCCGACATGTCTTTGTAGGACCATGCAAAAACCTCCTCCTTCTCTTTGAGAATGGTAATGTAATCGGCTTGCTCTTCGGGGGATAGACTTACCCCCAACTTGATGATTTGCGGATTCATTGGATCAAAGTCGATGTCTACATCAGTCGTCTCTTTGACTGACATGTGGGACCCATCCTCCAACTAGTGTGGAGTTGGGATCAGGTGGATATCATTCACTGAATTTAGATCTACATTTGGAATGTCATGTTCCTCTTCAACGTGGAAGATATCCTGAGTTGGCCTTGGGGTGAAATGAAGCATCTCACCGCAAGGCTAGTACTCTGATGGGGATGGTGGTGAGATAATGCGATCCTAGTCTATGGCATCTAGGTTTAGATACAATGGTCATGTTGGGTCGGTTGGATTGTGGATGGGGGTGGTTAAGTCAATGGAGATCATGTTGATGAAATGATTTTGGTCTCCATTATCGTGGGTGTGGTGACTCGGACTTCCTTGGTGATCTTTGTGCTTCGGATCTGGCTCTGGGGGTATTGGCACAAATGGATCAGCCCTATGTGCGGATAATAGGACGGGGTCTACCCTTGGCACTGATGGCTCTATGGGGTCTCTGGGTGGAAGGTGCTCTCTGTATACCTGAAGTGGCGGGTGAAGTAGTTGGTCCAACTGTGCTTGGTTTAGGTGCCACCTATGCCTTGGCCCCATGTTTAGTTGTTCAAACATGTCATCAATGTCCATGGGGTATTACTTATGCTGCATATGATTGAGATATGCCATCTCAGTCTCATCTTCATAATCACTATCAGAGATCCATAGGCCTTCATTGACTTTGACAGCTATTTGTGACATGTGAGGCTCGTCTTGCTTGAGAAAATTGATCTGGTCCCATCAAGGTTGTTTCACTCTCTATGGGAGGACCTGATTTTTTTTAGGGAGCCCTTGCTCGATGGGAGCATTCAAGGGGAACATTGCTAATAAGCTTTCTTGGTAGTCATCCATGGGGGTCACTTGCGAATGATTGCTATCAGATTCGAAAGGGTCCCATGGTGCTACCTCATACTCTGACTCATCTTCCGAAGATCCTTCTTGACCTTGTCTATATCCCTCTTGTAGGTGAGTCCTCGAACTTTCTCCTTTCTCGATCGAAGGGAAAGGGTTGTTGAAGTCAACAAGGTTGGTTGTTAATAATGGGAGATAATCCCCCAATGTGTATGTTGTGTTAGGATTGGCATATGGATCTCGTGCCAACCCATCCTTATTGCCTATCCCTAGGCCTTGCATGTTTTCCACCAAGATGTCAAGGGGTAGGGGGTGGTTGAACCCTACTCTTGATTTATCGTATGACATCTGATATCTTGGTTGGCAAAGAATGCGCACTCCTTATTCATACCTACCCAACCCATATCCATGCCAATTACATTGGCCAAGATATCTCAAAGCGAAGTCTGGGTTGGACAAATAGTTGACATCCTCAGCAAAGGGTTCTTCATCTTCTTCCCCTTGTGGGTAAGGTTCAATACCATTATCGAGGCCCCCATACATAAAATTTGTCTGGTTTGTCAGGTAACCTAGAGGAACAATAGTTTCGATGGGGAGGTGAGGTCTCCCCATGTCTTGCATGGACTCAAGTGCGGGTGTTTCTACAATGTTCTACACTAGGTACTCCCCTAGGCCCGTATTGGCCATCTCAACGATGATCGTTGGTGGTTGAGGGGGAGGGAATGGGAGTTCTTCCTGAGTCCACTCCATGTCGGGTGAACTAGGTGTCTCGACTTCCATTCGGCTAGGCATCTCCTCGGTAGAGATGGTTGAGACTAATGGCGATGCCTCTTCCAAGGGTTTCTTCCCATTGTCCTTCGATGTGGCCATTGTAGGTGGCATCATTGGTGAAGGACCAGATGATGAAGATGGACCTAACTAGGGATTTGAGGGACTTAACAATGGGGATGCATGTGGAATTGGACCCTGTTTAGATGGATTCAACTAAAAATCCAAATGTGTCGATGGAAGGGTCGATTACGGCATCAGCTACACCACATTGCAATACTTGAAGGGCTCTAAGTCTGTCGAGACTACATGCACCTACCCTTCGAATGTGTACTTTAGGAACTGATGAGCTATCAAAGGGACACACTTCATGTCCCTGATCCAAGGCTAGCCCAACAAGATATTATAGGCCATCTCACCTTCCAAGATGTGGCACAATGTAGGAATAGTATTTTACCCTACTTGGATGGGTAGGACAATTGTGCCAACCATCGAGCATATCGCATCATTGAATGCTCAAAGAGTATAGGTGGAGGCCACGATGTGAGATGCTAGCAACTTGAGATGTTTCAAAGCCATTGTTGTGATTATATTACTAGACGAGCCAGTGTCCACCAACACCCTCTTATATGGAATCCCATTGACCCACACAATGACGTGCAGGGGTGGATCTTCCATATCACCAGTCATCGATTTTAGCTCATCTTCTCTAAAGGTGATGATTGGCTCGATGCATCATTTTACATGTCCCACAAAGTTGTTGAAAGAATTTGCTTCATGGGGCTGCAACTCGATGGCTTTAAGTATCTCCATTAGAGCCTCCCAATGGGGTGATGATTGTTGGATGAGCTCGTAGATGGAGAGCCTAGCCAATGTGGTCCTTAAACTTTGGGTAAGTTTAGTCCAAATCATGGCCACTGGTCTAGGTAGGGGAGGTTGTGTAGGGTGTTGTTGAGGTTGTGACATTGATGGAACCTCTCCTGTAGCTACCGTGGGGGCAGCTATGCTTGGGTACCTCTTGTTTCAAGTCACTATGCTTATCATCCCTACATACCCCTGCATGGGGTAGCTATGTGTCACCTCATTGACTTGAAGGGTCTTTTCCTGCACATCATGGGCAGGCAGGGGGTCTTTGAAGACCTCCATCTATTGGTTTTTTGGCACAATAGGATTATCCATCGCTAGCATCTTGTTGTCTATTAGGTCTTGCACTAAGCTTTTGAATTTCCAACATGCATAAAGGTCATGTCCCTTCTATCGGTGAAACCTACAGTACAAGTCTTCCCTATAACCCTTGGGTTTTGGCACGTTGGGGTCTACGGGTCGACTCTCTGGCAGGTTTATCAAGTTTTCCATTGACAAGCGGTCAAACAAGGAGTCTTTAGACTCTGTGAATGGTGTGAATTGTCACCTAGGGTGATGCTACTGATTTTGCTCTTGCCTATGATTTTCTCTTTCATAGTTGTCAAGAGGCATTGCCTGATAATTAGCCTTTTGGGGCTATGTTGCTTGTGCAGGCTTTGGTGTGTTGATAGCAAC
Organism: Wollemia nobilis; assembly: GCA_028583015.1. Classification (NCBI taxonomy): domain Eukaryota; kingdom Viridiplantae; phylum Streptophyta; class Pinopsida; order Araucariales; family Araucariaceae; genus Wollemia; species Wollemia nobilis. The sequence goes on along the minus strand of JAQPPZ010016892.1, from coordinate 6,293,170 downwards.
CTGATTGACCATAGCGGGTTTCGGTTGCGTGGTCCCTATTTTGGTATTTTTGGGCCACTCTTTCTTGCATGGCTTGGCAATATCGCCATCCTGTATCTTGATCTCCTCAATGATTCTGGATTGTGCTAGGGCTTCCTCGAGAGTGGCATATTGCTGTAGCTGCAATAGCATGGAGATCGATCTCAAACAACTTTTCGAGAACATTTGGGTCAAGTCGGCCATGGGAGGGAGGTAAGGTAGCTTTGAAAGCAACGTCCTCCATCGATTTCCATAAGCCACCATGGTCTCTTCCTCATACTTCTTGAGGCTAGCTAGGTCACTTAATGATGCCTTCTTCTTGGTATTAAAGGCAAAACGTTTGAGGAACGTGTCCACTAGCTGGTCCAGGTTACTGATGCTATGCTTTGGCAACTAGGTAAACCAGTTCGAGGCAGGGCCTACGAATGTGGTTATAAATGTTCTTAGAAGCAAAGCATCATTGTCCTGAATGCCAAAGCATTGGCTCAGGAATCTTGTCACGTGCTCTTGGGCATCCTCCTCCCCTCTAAAGATTGCCAATTGAGGCATTTTAAAGTGTTCAGGGTATGGGGGTGCAAGCACTGAAGGATGCACAGGGTGACTATGGAGCTGGAATAAAGTGGGCTTTTGGGGCCCAAAAGTCTTGGTCTCCATAGACTCTAAGCACTCTAGCAGTGATTTGTATGCATCGAAAGATTTGATCTCTTCCTCCTTGGTTTGTTCCCATTGCGAATTATGGGGAACTTGAGGCCTATGGAGGGGTAATCGGGTAGCACCCCCTTGCCTTGGTAGGGCGTTTCATCCCACTCTTCTTCTTGCTCGAATTCCTCATAGGCTTCTTGAGGAGTTCTTGGGCGTGACCTATAAACATGGGTAGGTGCCCATAGAGGGTGCCCATCATTGGCTCTAGGGGTGGTCTCCCGCTCAGGTCTAGGAGGTCTTGGAGGTAGCATTTGATAAGGTCATGGAGACCTGTCTCGCACCAAGGGGTTGTGCCTCTCATACAACTCTATCCTATGCGTGCGAGGGGTTGGGACCCTCTCAAGCATAGTGTTCTAGAGCAACTCATCTATTTGATGTCGAATGCACTCTTTGCTAAGGTGATACAGGTGCTCTAACTGTTGTTGGTCTTGCTCAAGCTATGTGATTTATGCTTGGTGGGTGGCATGTCTGGAAAATGCTAGGTCAATTTGTTCTATCGTCTTGAGTCTAGGAGGCCTAGATGCCTCTCCTACACATCTATCCCGGTCATGGTGATCCGAGATCTCTATAGGTCACTTCCCTCTATCGAGGTTAGTGGCATTCACCCGAGGCTCTGGCCTCAGTAGGTGATCCTGATAAATAGCAGGTGTAGAAGCGCATTGTTCCCACGCTATGTATTGCTCTTGAGGAATGTAGTGGTCTTCCTCATGCTCCCTTTCGTATATGTGAAAGGGGCGGGTAGAGTTGGCTCGCCCTGTCTAAAGAGCCTTGTGCTCTAGATTTGGCCTATTGTTTCTAACAGTAATAAGGGGTAGATGAGGGATGATGTAATCATGTGGCCCCTCCTTATGGACCCTATGCTATTCTAGCACTTCATTACATGGTGGCCACTCATAACGAGTGTCTAAGGGAGCCTTCCCATTTATGTTGAGTGCCACGTGTAAGGACTCTTCCTGAAAGGGTCTATGTTGAATGGGAGTGCCCCTCGAAGGGGTGCCTCTATAGTCCCATTCCGTCATGGTATGATGTGGACTATTTTGTGGGTTAGGCCGCCAAGGTGGTATGACCAAGTCCTTGGGGCTATAGCGGAGGTGACTTGTGCCCCCTTGTACACTTTCTACAGCTTTTGCCCGTGATTGGGCTTGGCTATGGGTGTACACCATGGTGGTGTCTCTCTACAAGATACGTAGGTTTTTATCTTCTTTACAATTTTTTATGCTACACTAAACAAATAGGAGCCACACAAACAAAGAAGTGATTATCTCGTTTATAGATTAAAGGTGTGCCCTAGATCTGGTTTAGTGTGTTTTGATTTTTGTTTTGAAATATTTGTAAAGAAAATTTTGTTGTATATGCAATATGAGGGCTCTTATGTCTCCCAAAATGGTTGCCCCTTCAATATACCACTACCAGGCCGTTATACCGAACCTCTCAATATACCCGCCCTTACGTGAGGGAAACTATTGGTACGCGAGAGCAGAACAGTACATGGAACATAGGCGGTATGAAAGGGGAATCACCTTGTTTTTGACACCTACCATAGAAGACTTATCCTCATACACTAGGAATCACCCCAGCTACACTTGGTCAACTTTCATCAGGATTTATGTCTAGCAACAGTAGCGATCGGGGTTATGTATGCAAAAATTCAAGCCAAGGTGGTGATGAAATCCACTGTTGGTCTTGATCAAGTGTTGGGGTTTTACGACCAACTCCTTGATGTTTAAATTACCACGTGGTGTGTGGGGTTCTTTTTACTTGCACAAAGAAAGAAAACATGCAGTAAAAATTTTTTTATGCAAGCAAAGAAACTAAAAATTATAGAGATAGAAAACAGAAAATGATAGAGTGTTCAGACAACCTACCTCTTCTCTACCCACACCATATGCCCCTGAGTTTTTGCTCAAAAATTGCATAGAGAGCTAATCGTCCTAGGGTGGGACGAATATCAGATCTGTATTCATCATAGGGTGGGACGAATGCCTTATTCATCTCGGGGTGGCACAAATTCCAGTCTGTATTCGTCACGGGGTGGCACAAGCAGCATTCCAACTCTTGAAGGATTAACACCTAAAAGCAAAAACACACAATTTTGATCAAAATTTTGATCCCAAAATCAAGGGACAGGGTCCCACCATGATCGCCACTAAAAGCACGAGGATACGGAAGCAAAAATGGTGTACTAGGTGCGATGCAAACAAAAGCAAAACGTAACGCTAAGTCCTACGAACGAAAATGCATGAAAAGGGGAAAACAAGTGAAATGAAACAAGATGTAAAGAAAATGTAAAGTGCAGCCCTTTTTTTTTTATTAATTTTCTTGAGATCAGGTTACAATACGTCTCCTCCCTTTTCAGGGGCTAGGAGCGTTAAACATAGTTTTGTCACACCATAGATGGTATGCTTTCTTCCGCGTGCCCACATGTGAAATGGGCAGGCCAAACATCACCGCCGCTTGCATGAATGCATCTATGCTTCCTTTATACCCCTCCGGTGTCAAGATCCTATGTTCAAAAAAATAGCAAACGATTAAAAGCACCTACGGATGGAGGGAAACATGCGATCCCCAAGGCCTTCGGTTAATGCATGCATAAAATAATTAAAACTATAATCAAAACATATTAGAATGAGCTAAAGTTTGAGGGCATGAAAAAATTACCAAGAACACACTGCAAAAGGAACAGTTGAGAAATCTGCCACAGATTTCTAATCGCTCCGGGGTGGGACGATTAGGACTATCACAAGACATCAGAAAGTGACCTCCTAAATATCCCATCCATGGGGCTTCCAAAACACCTAAAAATTTGGGGTTAGGCAAAATGGGGCATTTTGAGATGACCCAGAAGGTCAGATTTTGCAAATTCTGCCTTGATCGCCCTATATCTGATGATGCTCCTTGTATGTTAGTGAAAACGAAAAACACTGAAAACACAGCCAATATTCATCAGAATGACATGAAATTTGAATGGCAGCCTATATGAGTGACCTAAAATGAAATTCAAATGAAACAATAAAGAAATATACTACAGATTTCTAATCACTTCGGGGTGGGGCGATTAGGACTGCGATAGTGCGGGGGGTGCCCGGGGGCAGGACGCCCACCGTTTGGGGCTTGGTTTCGGCACCAATCCACTTGGGATGGGTCCAAAACCTCCTAGGGGGTTGTGTCAGCAAATTGGGTGGGGTATTGTGGCCAAATGTTCAGGTTTGGGTCCGGATTGCGCTTCCAATAATCACCCAATAACCTCCCTTCCAAAAGAGAGATCAAGGATGTAAGAAGCACAAGCGATGGGTGAGGATGTAATTCGAAAGCACTCCATTGCTCCAAATGCTCCTGCTTTGTCCTATTTTTGGGGTGAGAAGACTCACCATTTTATAGACCTGAGGGTCTCTTGTGAATGAGCATGCAGAGGTGCCACTTGGCCATCATGCCTTATCAGGGGAGAGAAGATTCCTCCCTGATTAAGGGCTCCATGACTACCTCTTTGAGCTCAAAAATGCTCACTCACACTCCCATGCATTGAAGGTGGAGTTGAGTGGTGGATCTGAGTTGCCATTTGTCAAGGTTTGACCTTTTTCCCGTCAAACCTATTCCCCCCACCCGTGCTAATCGTCCTGGGGTGGGACGAATACTAGTTTGTAATCATCCCAGGGTGGAACGAGTAGGGAGCAGAGTGCTTGAAAGGTGCCAAATTGACCTTTGACCTTCCAAAACTATTGTGGGAGTGGTTAGGACCATTGTTTAACCTCTAGGGGCTGCCCTAGGGGCTATGTATGTCAATTCGATCAGTGCTTGTCATCACATAATCGGATTGGTGTTGTTTTTGTGTCTATAATATCATATTAGGCTTGATTTGATCTTGATTGTTGATTTATTCTAAATATAGAGTGTGGATATTGCATTGATACCACATGTTCAGTCACCATGGTCTCAATCAAACATGGAAGAATTGGTCTACGACTATTGACTTCATTTCATTCCAACCAACGGAGGGGCCATTTTGGTTATTATTAAAAAGGATCTTATGGGGGCACTTTTAATTATAGCCAAAAAGGACCTTGGATATGACACATGCCATTAATAATCATGATTGTACAACTTACATAACATTTATGATCTAAATATTTTAACATTTGATTCAAGTATATGTGGATCATTGGATCTTATTTCTACCCAAGAATGACAATGGATATTATTTTGACGTGAACCTTTATGGTACAACTACTTACTTCTTTCATGGGTCACCAATGTGTCTACCACATATCCATGCATTAATCAATGGTGGGTTTCATCTCTAGCAACTTATTTTACAACCTCATGATATGGCATGGGTCATTGGATGAGTAATCAATGACACACATGGCTTTGAAAACTTCTTTTCAACTACTTTACTAGAAAATGACACTTTTTGTTCATAAAAATATAGCTATATCATGCTCCTTTGAGGACCTTTTGTGACTTTCAATATTGCAAATCAATTCTTGGCATTGACCAATGAGATCGGACAACCTACGTGGCTTCAAAATTCTTGATGAACCTTTTCCTTGTGGAACAAGCACCTACTATATATTGTAAAATCAATGATGCACATTACTCTGTTTTCGTTGCAAAATAATTTTCTTTGTAAAATTGTGCTCATCATAAATCTAAAAAATCAATGATTCTTGTGATCTTTCTCCCATAACAAATTGATTATCTTCTAGGAATTGGTGCCCATATTCGATCAATGATCAGATGGTTTGTATGGTTTTCGAAACTTTCACTACTTTGAATCAACACCCATCATCGATCAAAATATTGAGGGGTCTATGTGGAATCAAAACCTTATAAATAATTTGGTTTGCAAAATCAATGTCTATCATAGATTTTAAAATCAATGGTGCACTTCACTCTTGCCTTCTCTTCTCCTTCAATTTGTTGATTTGCCTCTTGCAACGATCATCTTGCAAAATTGGCCAAGGCAAAATTTCTCCTTCATGTAGTGAATTTTCAATACAAATACATTTAATGCTTTCTTATGAAAATAAAATGGAATATATCAAAATGCATTAGCTCAATTGGTTATATTCCTCAGTTTTCATGGAGGAAACCTAGGTTTGAATCTTTCCAAGGGATATGCACATAATTGTCAAATTCTTGTAATATCATAATATGGTCATAATGTAATATGGGTGGGGTCCATTCCAATACCAGATAACCAATTAAAAAAAATGAAATGAAATATATAGCATATTTAAATTGAAAAATATTATTTTTATAAATATTTATAGCTTGAAATAGCTCTAGCTATTAATATTTAACAATGAACATTCAAATACAAAGTGCATAACTATTGGGTTTGATTTGATATATTAATTTTCTATTCAAAAAAATCATTGCATATTACACTTACCAAAAACATCGACTCTATCTCCACCTTTAGTATGATATAAATATTGACAGTGTAATTTGAATTATGGCCAAGGCTGACATTGTATAACATAAGACCATATCAGTTGTTTGTAACAAAAAATCCATTGATTGCATTTATGTTTAGGGATAATCATTGTACAATTGTATTTAGTTTATTTTAATATTTTATTTTATGGTCCCTATAGGTTGAATTTAATGTTATTATGATTAAACCCACCTTATAGCTTATAATTAACCTTAAACCCTCTTGTTATATCAGCTTAGGTAAAACTAATTAATGTAATTGGAATTTCGTTATAAATACCTCCCACCAATCCATTGTATCAAAGTGTTGTGATCATTTCCATGGATAATATAGTGATTATTTATAATGCTTATGGTTTCCCACTACATTTTTTTTCTTTTATCCTTTTATGCTTTTTGTATAAAATGTGAGTGGATGGATTGCTTTTGTTTATTTTTGAAAATAGGTGTATATTCCATTCCAACATGGTAACAAAGTTTATTTATATCCTCCACTCCTTATTTTAATTTTATGGTATGGAGTGGCATTGTTTGGTCATGCAGAAAGTTTATTTATAGCCTCCAATCCTTCTTTTAATTTTATGGTAAGCTACTTCTCAAAGTTTCATGAGCATATTTGGTATGAGATGCAGAGAGGAGATCTCAATATACTTTTTTCCATTCATACTTTAAAATATATTGTATTTTTTTGTTAGATCTAGCTTCTACCTTATTTTCATCGAGATACTCTTATTCATCTACATAAAAATTCAAATTTTTCATGCCACAATGGTTTCTCATTCCTTATACAAGAGCTAGGACCTTTTCAAAAAAGGGAAGAAAAAGGTATTTCCAATTTTAATTATGTGTGTGTTATCTCTTTATGTGATTTGGTAATAATATTGAAATCATGGATAGTGAGTTTGCACATGGATTTGTGGCATGTGTGGTGAAAAACTAATGTGTTCCCTTCTTTAAGAACAATGGATGTGTTGTTGCTCATGTTGGGTTTTTTCTTAAGTAGATATTTGAATGTAGATGGGGGTGTTCTATGCAGGAGAACAATAACATAGGGAATTGGGAGGCTTAAATATAAGAATTTGCATCTATGCTTTAACATAAGATCATGATAAACTATTTGGTTGGGCTTAATTTTGAGTGCATGCTATGAAAGGATTCAAGTTTGAAACACATGAGTGCATATTTAATTATCAGTGTTGTTAATCATAGGTTTGTCAAATGAAATTCTTCATGGATATGTCATTATCATGTTCACTATGGTGACTAGTGCTCAAATGGATATGTTGTGGTGGCTAAGATTTTGGCTTCAAATTAGATGTATGTTCAAATCTCCCAAAGCTCAAGTTTCCCTTTTAACTTATAGTTGAAAAGCATTTTTTGTTGCTAGGGAATAAGTCTTTGTTTCAAAGAGCATCTTTCCTCCTTAATGGTAATGATGACATCATGGCTAGCACAAGGTATATTATGCATGGAAAAAGAGGGTTTGAATCTAATTTTTATTTTTTGAAAACTTTGGAACAATGAAATGGACTCTTAGCTAATGCGATGTTCTGGCACCCCTATATTCTATCTATCCATTCGTTTATCTATTAATTTATCCTTGAATAGTTAGAGAGTGGCAAATGGTAAGATTCTAGCAAACCAATAGCTACCAAGTGGTGTAAATTGAGTAGCAACCACTAGTAAATAAGTTGCACCAAGTGGTAGGTTGGAGTTTTTTTTGTTTTTAAAAGTTTTTGAGTTTTGTTTTTGCATATTTGATGGCTATTTGGACAAATATTTTTAAGGCCATATATTTTGTATACAAAAGCATTTTGAGCTATTTTTTCAAATTGCACAAAATTTTGAGCTCACCAGTGATATCAATATATGGATATTTTACAATGTTAGGAGTTGAATTGTGTAGGATAGCCCTCAAGGCCTATTGCCTTATTTTGAAAGGAAAAAATTACAATTTATTATGTACTCAAAATATTTGGTCCACTTTTCTTGGAGGATGCAAATGGAATTGTAATAGTTGTAGCAGGTTATGATTCTTTTGGAGGGCTACCAAAAAGGATTCAAAATATGCTTTGCTTAATCCATCTTCTTTTTTTGGGCTATTGATGTAGCTTATTCATCAAGATATAATAATTTATGATCTCTTCCTTTTTTATTTATTATCTAAGAAATTTTGGAAGTATGTAATAGCTCTAAGCAGGTCCATGCAAAACCTCTTTTGGTGATGTAAATTAGGTGGTCTAAGGGTAAGTTTAAGTTTTCAAATAAGGTGGTGCATGTTGTAAAAAGAAAATCTATGTCTCTAAGTCTTACCTTATGCGACTATAGAATATTGAAGAATATTTGCTCTAAATATGGTACTCTTGACTTATCTTCCTCATTTGGAGTCTTAGTAGAAGTGTTCTTTGGATATGTATAGGAGTATCTAATAGTGGTAGTGATGACTATAGTCCAACTTAAGGAAATTCTTATGCAAATATTTTTTTGCAATAGCAAATTTTAGATGATGAGGAGGATTTAGATGATTCTATCTTAAATAAAGAGGTCCATTAAAGCATCTATTATGGGGGGAGATATTATTGTAACTGATTTATTCTCTTATTGACCTCTTAGTTGAGATAATGGGGGGTGTTGAAAATGTAATCTGACATATAGACAAGGCTAAAATTATATGATGTAATTTTGTATATGCCTAAGGGAAATCAAAATCCAATTATATTTAACTTATTATAATATTTTATTATGTAATCCCTATGGGTTGAAAATAACCTTGTTATGGTTAAAAACAACTTATAACTTATAATTAACCTTGAGTCTTCTTGTTATGTCGACTTAGGTTAAACTAATTTAAGTAACTAAGATTTTGGTATTGGTATAAATACCCCTACCAGTCCATCCATTGTATCAAAGTGTTGTTATTATTATCTATGGATAATATAGTGCTTATTAATGGTAATTATGGGTGTCCACTATATATTTCTCTCTTTTTTCCTTTTTACACTTTCTATATAAGATTTGTGTGGATGGAATGCTTCTATGCATGAATGAAAATAGGTGTGAATTCAAATAAATAATAGTCCATGGAATTATTCTTTAATAAGATACCTATAGTAGCTATGTCTTTTATAGGTTATAGTGGAGGAATAAAAAAAAATTAAAATATATGGTAGAATAGAGTGGAAAATATATTTTAAATTTGTGAGGTATTGCGACTAACTTATAACAATAAATTACTTGTAAACTCCAAACATTTAGCATGCATATGAATGGTTTATTGAGTAATGATATTATACATGATTGATACTCATTGCACATAGGAATTATGTTGTGTATTATGAATGCTTTATTTAATAAGGACAAAAATAAATGTTACGGCTCACATAACTTGTATGTAAGTAAAAATAGTACTTTTAATTTGTAACTATGGAAAATTAAAAAATATTTTTTGTTCTTGGTTGATGCCTAAAGAAATCCTCTTATAGTTCCCTTAGAATTTTAGTTAATTATTTTCTTTGTTTTACGTTGTTATATCAATTCATTTAAAATGTGAATAACCTAATATTCAAAGTTTAACAAGCATGCAATTCAATTACTAAGCTCTTTTATTGTAATCCATATTTTCCCTTGTAGAACCTAATCATAATATTAGGCATCATTGAGATGAGTTGTGATGTTTAATATGATATTTTTATTAAAAAATTATGATTTTATCAATATAGTGGTTTGAGCAAAGTATGTCCACGCGTCAAAGAAAATTTTGGCAGTTGTAGTATCAGGCTTGTTAATTAATTCTATCTCTACTAAATAATGACATGCTAGTGAAGATATATATCTTGTAGGCATTACATTCAAATTAGAAATGTGGTTATTAATTTTACATGTTATGGGATAAATTAGAAATGTGGTTATTAATTTTACATGTTATGGGATATTTACTTGTGTAAGCACATGATAGACCAAACCCATTAACATCCATATCGATTGATTTATTTCCACATCTAAACCTTTGGATGGCTTCTCCACTATTGAATATGTTCATAAATCCTCTAGGCACAAACATGACACCCATGCTTATGGTCTCACATATGGGCATCATCATGCAAATTTTGAATAATGAGGGTTGTATGTTAGTTGGAATTAGTCTATATGAATCAACAATGAGGATCTTATTAGACTCCTTTAGATAAACCACATACTATTGGGCAATGGTTCATTATAGCAGTTTTATGGTCTCACGTATGGATGTCATTATGTACATTTTGAATTAGGAGGGTTTTATGTTAGTTGGATTTAGTCTATATGAATCAATAATGAGGATATTATTAGACTCCTTCAGATAAACCACATACTATTGGGCAATGGTTCATTATAGCAATTTTATGGTCTCACGTATGGATGTCATTATGTAAATTCTGAATAAGGAGGGTTGTATGTTAGTTGGAGTTAATTCCAATGAGTCAATGATGAGGATCATATTAGACTCCTTAAAATAAACCATATACTATTGGGTAATCATTGTAGCAGTTTTTACCTTTTGACTATATACTATTGGGCATGGTTCCTTGTAGTAGTTTTTACATTTTGACTCCATTCCATATCCTTGGAAGAAACATTCTAGTGATGAGCATGTAAAATTGTGTCTATGATTTAATTTTTCTTTCATTTAGATACCATCTAACTCCTCCACAACTAAATCCTTCAATTATTATAGAGATTAAAAAATATTACATTTGTAATTTGATTTAAAAGTACGTGAAACTCTTTTTTTATTTTTTTTCAATTAGAAGAATTTCTTTTAACTAATCATACACAAAAAAAATATTTCAAATTTTAATTTTACTATAAAGTAAAACAAAAATTACATTTATTAGTTTGTAAAAAAAAATTAATTTTCTAAATCAATCCAAACCATCATTTTTATAGCCAATGCAACCTTGACTTTTGATATGCAACTAGAAGAATATGTCTAAATGCTTTGATCAAACATGTTTATGACCCAAAAAAAACCCAACTCAAGAGAAAAAATATATGTTTTTGAAGTTCTTGTTTTCATTCATCCCAACCACAATCCATACTTGTATGCTTTATATTGGGCACATGCAAACACAAGAATAATTTCCCTTAGAAAGAATGTTGGTGGCAATCATTACAGGGCCGCATGACCTAATTTAGGGATTGTCTTATATTCCATAGTGTTTACCCAATATAATATAAATAATTCACATAGAAGCCTCAATTATCTCTTATCCCACATCCTTGAATATCTTATATCCTATTGAAAAATTCATATCATTCTCATTTGTTAAATTAATACATAATACATTTCTTATGAGTGACGGCCATTGAAAACCTTTAAAAATAAAAAATTGGATCCATGCCTATTTCAACAATTGGTTGTACACATAAGTTCACATGGATTCACAAAGAAAATGACTTGGCAATTTCTCAATTATCTTTTATCCCACATCCTTAAATATCCTATGTACTATTGAAGAAAATGCATGACCTTCTCCATCATTTTTTAAATTAATACATAATGTATTTCATGAGTGATGGCTATTGGAAACCCTTGTCACATAGATTCCAAAAAAATAGAATTGAATCCATGTCTACTTCAACCATTGATTGTACACATAATTTCCCATGGGTTCACAAAGTAAAGGACCAAACAATGCCTCATTTATCTCTTATCACTTCCTCGACTATCTTATGTCCTATTGAAGAAAATTCATGACATTTTCCTTCATTTGTTAAATTAATACATAACATATTTCATATGAGTAATGTCCATTGGAACCCTTTGTTACATAGATTTTAAAAAATGGATCCATACCTTCTTCATAATGCCTACTTCAACAATTGGTTGTACACATAATTTCCTATTGGTTCACAAAGGAAAGGATCAAACAATGCCTCATTCATCTCTTATCCCACATCCTCAAATATCCTATGTCCTATTGACAAAAAATCATGGCCTTATCCATCATTTGTTAAATTAATACATAATATATTTCATATGAGTGATGACCATTGGAAACTTTTGTCACATCGATTCAAAAAAAATATGGATGCAACCCTTCTTCATAATTACCTATTTCAACAATTAGTTGTACACTTAAGTTCCTAGCTTCACAAATGAAAGGACAACATAATTTATAATTGTTTGATGAGAGTATCAACAAATTTTACTATGAAGACATCATGTAAGGAATACAATCCAAAAAATCTAGTTGTATTAAAAGGACAACAAAAAATAAGATATGGTATTGTGATAATGAATAATGTCCTACCTGCATGCCTTGTTGTACTTAAAATATGTGATTTGACATGTATATCTATTTATTTATTTATTTTAAAGATACAAATTATAATAAAAGGTATAATAGGGTCATCCTCTACTTAACTCAAACTGGGATCTGCTCCAACAAAAATCCAAAAACATACCAACTCAACTGTCATGATAAATACTTTAATGATTTGACATGTTTATCTTTTATATATATAACTTTAAAGATCTCACTATTGTTGCTCACACTGACGTAAGTACCATGTATAAGTATGCATTGACTATTTCATTGAACCAACTTTTTACCAATTTCTTTTAATATTAAAATTAAGGAGTTACCATTTATAAGACGGCTACGTATGAGTAATTCAGTCATCCTACAAGTTGAACTGTTCTACAACTGTTTTGATTACCTCCACCGAATTGCCATACAAATTCTTCCCCAACTAACAATTTATAAGCCACTGAATTTATACCATATGATTTCATATTTGAAACTTGGCAATGTAAATGGCCATGAAATCGAATTTCTCAAAATGAAAGTTGTCTCTGAAGCGCTGCATATTAAACTTCTAATGAGGTTAGCCGATTGTCTTGGTGCTGAGCAATAATAAGCTTCAGATCTTCCCTTTATAAGATGGGTTGCGTCTTGCTTGAATAAATCACATTCAATCTTTTGCCTAGTTATACTTAATTTCAATAAGGTATGGGAACAGTGTAAGACCATCTCCTTTTCTCTCCGGTGAAAGATGACTAATGCCGTCCATTTTCTCCTCAGCATGACATTTAGTATAAAGGAGAAAAGGACAATAAGAAGGGCAGGTGGCTATGAAATGTCAGAATATAAATATAAATTGTTGACCTTTATGGGTTGGTATTGTCTTTTTTGAGGTGCAGATCAAAAATATCTCGCAACATGTATCCCTCGTAATGGCAGAGCGGTAAAGTGAACTTGGAATATCGCGAAAAGGAGAGGTAAAAACTGAAGCATACCTTAGTGGGAAAACCATGTCTAGAAAGTACTGGTGATGCAATCATATTTTGAACGACATCTTTTTAATCCTTCGAATCTGTGGGTTACTGTGCATTACCTATCGAAACTCCTTCAAAGTGGAAAACCTATCTGCTTTCAATTAATTAAGGGGAAATAGGGAACTGGCAAACGCAAGTTTTCAACGATGAGTAAAACGGTATTGGTGGAACCCTCAAATGTTTCACTGCTGTATTTTATCTCGACCTTTCTTTACTACTATAATAAGATAATAATTGTACTATACTAGACAACCACACCACGCATTTCTGCATGTTTTCTCTGCCACTACTGACCACCATATTCATATAATATGATAAACCTTTTGTCTGGTGGTGTCTTGTGGCTCTGCGAAGAGATCGGCAACAGTTATGATAATCGAGTTATTATAATGTTTTCCCTAATTTATAGGCGAATGGTGAGAAGAAAGAACAAGTAAACGGATCGGAGGAATTGTTGTCCCATCGCTGGCATTTTCACTATGCCTCTTTATGGTGATTGACACAACGGAAGGCTGTGGGCACAACGTTATAGCTTTTCAACTTGCTATAACGGTGATGGACAATGGACGGTGCGTAAGCAGGGAGAAGACGAAGATCTCCGCATATCTTATCCTGTCGTCGTGAGTTTTCATTTTACTTTTATTCTTTTTGCGTCCTTGGCCTAGGGGGGGCACCAATATTTGTAGATTTGTTCTTAAAAAAAAAAACTAGTAATAGACTTTTCATTCATAAATTTTAGGGTCCTTCATTCTTAGTGGAGTCATTAAGTGATTTTTTCTTTTTTTTATCTTTACTAGAATTTCAATTAAAATGAATTAAATTAATGGGATAAATAAATTATGATTGATTTGTCTCATCCAACATGTTACTAAACTATTGTGCATGCATAGCTATTTTTCTTCTAGTGTTGCTTTTGTATATTTTTGTAGAAGCAAGGTCAATCAAAATTTATGGGATGAATCTATGAGATTCTATCTCACTAGGCATGCTATTAAACTTTTATCACAAAATGTTATGGTCATCATTTATTGGAGTAGTCAGATACAGTAGTGAGAAGCTTTATAAGTGTGGAACCTGACACACAAAGAAACCTTTAGCATTTTGGTAAGGTGGGTTCCTTATTTGATTTGATATTTAGCACTCACTTCCTAAACTACTTGCATTCATCAAAGGAAAAGGGAGAGAATTTATAGAAAATAAAAACTTAATCTAATAAAGGCAATATGCCAAGATCAAAAGATTCTTCTATGAACTAATAAAATAAAATAAACACATTTATTACTCATTAACAACTAGATAAATGAGCACAATTTTAATATAACATCAAGCATTCAAATACAAGATGTATATAAAACTAACATAGAGCAACATTAGTCAAACACATACCTATATATATGATAAACCTTTTGTATAGAGATTCCATATTAAAGAAGCTAGAATGTCATTAATAAAATCACTCAAGGTTTGAGTCCAGATAAATACACAAAAGAAAGTAAAAGGAAATATACACACGAGCAAATATTAGGCATGAGTAGGAAATTTTCAATGCCTTACAATGGAAATGAAACTCCTACTTATAAACAAAAACTAGGGCTTCTTGTCTCAAAAACTATACAAGTGACTCAAAATTTTCATCCAAACTCAAGCAAGGGATGGGCCTTCATTCAATGCTGATGGGATCAAGGTCTTTGGATTTGGAGCCATCAACCACTTTTATTAGATATTCCTCCCAAAAGTGAGTGTAGGATCCATTGCAATCAATGTCACTAGACTCAAGGTCTTTGAAACTAGAGCTCTAACTTGTACTACCTATAAGATGTCAATTTCTTCCTTGGAATGTTGTGTTCAAGTGGTGAAGATAGGTGAACTCGAGGATTTTTTATTACTATTGTCTTTATGAACTCAACTACTTTCTCAAGGATATAATGCATAGATTTTACATATAATAAGGATACTTTGTTGTTAGGGAGGATCCTTACGGTGGAAGGTAGAAGGCTGGTGATAAAATCTTGAAATAATATTACCACATTTTCCATAAATTATGATCCACTACATTGTGCTTCTCTCCATTGATTGGAAAATTGCCACTACTCGTATTAATCTTCTCTTTCATCTACACTCTCCTTCTTGGGTCCTCGATCATAAAGTTCAAATGGTTGGTGGTGGTTTCCAATGTTATATCACTTGTTTCTTATTCAATTTACATGAGCTATCATATTAGGCTTGATTTGATCTTGATCATTGATTTATTCTAAATGTAGAGTGGGGAGATTGCACTGCTACCACATGTTTAGTCACTATAAGCTCAATCAAACATGGAAGAATCGGTCTATGACTATTGACTTCATTTCATTCCAACCAATGGAGGGTCATTTTAGTTCTTATCAAAAAGGATCTTATGGGGCTACTTTTAATTATTACCAAAAATATCCTTGGAGATGACACATGTCATTAATCATCATGATTGGACAACTTGCATAACATTTATGATCTAAATATTTTAACATTTGTTTCAAGTCTATGTGGATCATTGGATCTTGTTTCTATCCAATATTGACAATGTATCTTCTTTGGGCATGAACCTTGATGGGACAACTACTTACTTCTTTACTGGGTCACCAATGTATCTACCATATGTCTAGCCCTTAACCAATGATGGTTTTCTTCTCTAACAACTCTTTTGGCAACCTCATGAAATAGAATGGGTTATTGGACGAGTAATCAATGATTCACATGGATTTAAAAACTTCTTTTCAACTAGTTCACTAGAAAATGATATTTGTCGTTCATCAAAAGATAGATGGTCCATGCTACTTTCATGACCTTTTGTGGATTTCAACATTGCAAATCAATTCTTGGCAGTGACCAATGAGATCAGACAACCTGCGTGGCTTCAAAATTCTTGATGAAACTTTTCCTTGTGGAACAAGCACCCACTATAGATTGTAAAATCAATGATGCACATTACTATGTTGTCTTTGCAAATCACTTTTCTTTGGAAAATAGTGCTCATCTTAAATCTAAAATATCAATGATTCTTGCAACCTTTCTCCCACAAAAAATTGTTTATATTATAGGAATTAGTGCCCATATTCAATCAATGATCATATAGTTTGTATAGTTTTGGGAGCTTTCACTACTTTTTAAGCTTCTTGAATCAACACCCATCATCTATCAAAACATTGAGGGGTCCATGTGACATCAAAACCTTATCAAAACTCTAGTTTGTAAAATCAATGTCTATCATAGATTTTAAAATCAATGGTGCACTTCACTCTTTCCTTCTCTTTTCCTTCAAATTGTTGATTTACCTCCTACGATGGTTGTCTTGAAAAATTGGCCAAGGTAAAATTTCTTCTTCATGTAGTGAATTTTCAATACAAATACATTTAATGCATTCTTATGAAAATTAAATAGAATATATCAAAATACATTATCTCAATTGGTTATATTCCTCAGTTTTCATGGAGGAGACCTAGGTTTGAATCTTTCCAAGGGATCTGCACATAATTGTCAAACTCTTGTAATACCATAATATGATCATAATGTAATATAGGTGGGGTCCATTCCAATCCCGTATAACCAATTTAAAAAAATGAAATATATATCTATTTAAATTGAAAAATATTATTTTTATAAATATATATAGCTTGAAATAGCTGTAGCCCTTAAATTTTAACAATGAACATTCAAATACAAAGTGCATAACTATTTGTGTTTGATTTAATATATGGATATTGTATTCAAAACAATCTTTGCATATTACACTTATTAACAACATCGACTATATCTCCACCTTTAGTATGACATAAATATTGAAAGTATAATATGACTTATGGCCAAGGCAGACATTGTATAACACAATCTTGTATATGCTTAGGGACAATTATTGTAAAATGGTATTTAGTTTATTTTAATATATTATTGTATGATCCCTATAGGTTGCAATTAACCTTGTTATGATTAAATCCACCTTATAACTTATAATTAACCTTAATCCCTCTTGTTATGTCAACTTAGGTTAAACTAATTTATGTAATTGGGATTTTATTATAAATACCCCCTGCCAATCCATCCATTGTATCAAAGTATTGTGAACCTTTCCATGGATAATATAGTGATTATTTACAATGCTTATGGGTTCCCACTACATCTTTTTTTCTTTTATCCTTTTACGATTTTTATATAATATGTGAGTGGATGGATTGCTTTTGTTTATTTTTAAAAATAAGTGTATATTTCAACATGGTATCAAAGTTTATTTAGAGCCTCCAATCCTTATTTTAATTTTATGGCATGGAGTGGCATTTATTGGTCATGCAAAAAGTTTATTTAGAGCCTCCAATCCTTCTTTTGATTTTATGGTAGGCTACTTCTCAAAGTTTCATGAGCATATTTGGTATAAGAGGTAGAGAGGAAATCTCAATCTACTTTTTCCATTCATACTTTAAAATATATTGTATTTTTTGTTAGCTCTAGCTTCTACCTTGTTGTCATTGAGATACTCTTATTATTCTACATAGAAATTCAAATCTGTTATGCCACAATGGTTTCTCATTCCTTATACAAGAGCTAGGACCTTTTCAACAAAGGGAAGAAAGAGGGATTTCCAATTTTTAAATTTGTGTGTGTTATCTCTTCATGTAATTTGGAAATAATATTGAAATCATGGATTTTGATTTTACATGTGGAGTTGTGGCATGTGTGGTGAAAAACTCATGTGTACCCTTCTTTAAGAATAATGGATGTGTTGTTGTTCATGTTGGGTTTTTTTCGTAAGTAGATAGTTGAATGTATATTAGGGTGTTTATTGTTTCAATCCTAAACTTATTTTCATGTTCATAGAAAATGTATTCTTGCTCATTGCAATTTATTACACCCAATGAAATTTTATTCTCATATATATTTAATTAGTACATGCATTTCAAACCACTTTTGGGTTCAATACTACTGTAGACAGTCGCGCAAGTGGATGAGATTGACCAAACCCGTTAAGGGTGCCATTTTGTGGTTTCGATTGCCCTCACTTAATGTAAACGTGTTTTGGCATGAGGATCGAACCATGACAGAGGTTATACTCTAGGATCCATAACACCAAGAGGGTGGACAATTTCTTCCCCATTCCTTGTTATACCAAACCTTAGACTAATTGGTCAACTTGTTCTATTACTAGCATGAAGGAATTTAGTGTATAAATGAATTCGTGATTAACTGGTGACTCCCCTCCTAGAGTCAGTTAGTGCCATGTCAATATCCTAACCTTGGACTTCATCTCACATACTCATTATAACTCATGATGGTTTATCCCATACCAAACCCCATGGCTATTCCAGCTAAGTTAACTGAGCATGGGATTTATCACAGTACTATCCGAGTAGCAACCTAGGGATGGCATCCCATACCTCCCTTTTATTATAAGATCTGACCTAGTCACTTAACCAGACCAATTCTATCAGTCTACAATTGCTTCAAAATTTATTGTGTGCATACCCACACCTCAACATCATTGGGTATTCATGATTCATCCTTCTTGATGATATATTTTGTCAAAATTCTAAAGGTTATGGTTCACCAAGTTTCACAGTATTAAAAAAAAGTTTTACATGCTAAACAGCTTTGGCATATAATCTTAGTTTTTCTACGTCTCTTGACAGCCACAATATTCTATAGAAATACCTATCCAACTAACATCTTAATAACAAAATAGGTAATAAAAAATAAAAACTCATATTATTATTCTATCAACACCAGAGTTATCTTATGATAGAACTCCCTCTATCTAGCTCCCAAATAGAGAATATAAAAGAATTTCTCCCCTAGGTTATGGTTTTCTACTTTGAACAACTACCATAATTTTTGGTAGAAATATTCACATGGTTTCATTCTTTTCTACCATCCTAGCAACCAACGTTATCTCAACTGGTTTATTCAGTTATTTCAAATAATCTCAGTTGAACTCTATTTTCTAGAAAGAAAACCAAATTATAAGGAATAAGCATTATCATTATTACACTACCATTAAAGATTTCATCTAGAAGATGTGTTTCACCTAAACTCCTTCGGTTTCAAACCAACATTTTACCATCTATTAAGCTAATGATAGTTCTCTAATTTCATAGTTAAAGATAGTTTCATACCACATTGACCAGTGACATCTTTTTTAAAGATATCACAGGTTTTTGTTTATGGATAATATTCCAAATTTTTTAGCATATTGAGGGTTCGCTATTTCCAGTCTTTCCTCAAACATTTTTGAAAGTAAAGGACCACTTTATGATCAATACTATTATTAGATATTGAGAATTAACAATTGAACACAAGTTAAATATATCCAAGTTTTACTTCAACTATACAACAAATTAGAATTACATTAGAATACCTTTGTATTCTAAAATTTTAGAGTTACAGTAAAATGTAAAATTTGGATAATACTAGGTTTACTCATACCATTTTCTATTCTAAACTTATCAAATCATCACAATCATACTTTAATAAGTTTTCTAATTAAGCTTCACCAATCTAGATTTTTGCGATACACGCATAGAAAGGAAAATAGTGTATCCATTCATTTATACATTAACATGCAAGGCACTTGAGTGATTGCGCCATATTTAATGTTAAGAATTGTTTGTTTCAAGATTAATAATTCTCAATAGGTTTCAAACTTGCTCACAAAGATACAAGCCATGTCATTACCACTCTTCACTAAGCACGTGGTAATTTAATCATTTACATACTTCAAAACTCAATCCCTTTCATGACCCGATTAAAAAAACATGTTTTAGATATAAATAATTTTACTATAGTCTCCATTTTACAGGGTAGCCAAATCCATAGTTCTCATAATGTTAACGCTAACTCCATTGAAATCCAGTAGTAAAGCCTTGTTGATTGCAGCACCACTAGCACTAATGAAGAAGGTTTCCAATCTACATCCTTCTCAAGATTTTCTCTCCTGCTATTAAGTCCAATGGCCAAAGACTTGAGAGGGATTCTATGGGGATCAAAAAGGCTCTCTTCATTTGAATGCATCTAATTATGTATGCAATTTCTAATTTAATCACACATTCAAAAACACCCAAAAACACACAACACACCATATTATTTCATGTGCTTTCATTGTGTCCAGAAAATATTCAACCAATAACAATTTTCAAGTGTATTTACTCCACCCAAAAATACACATCATACAAATAGATGTCCAAGAAAATATTTCTTTCAAACACGATATTTTCATTCTTCGAAGCAACACAGGTTACAAAATAATTCTAAGTCATTTAATTTCCCATCTAATAACCACTTTTAAAACACAACTAGGTTCAACTGAAATTTTCATATTTATATCAATGTTTTTCCACTGATCCTTGCTAAATATATTACATGCACAACTATGTAATGATGTAAAATATCATAAAAAATAATACGTCAAACTAGCGACATTGTTTCTTTTCCAAACATAGGATTTAGCAAGGATATTTAATCAATGAAAAGTAATACATAGTCATTCTAGAATCAAACATTCAAACAACAACAACACGCAATTTATTTTATTTTAAAAAGAAATAAATTTATGATTTACTATCAATAAACAAGTAACAGTAAATCCCAACCTATAACTCGCACCTTCGGTAATCCAATTTCCTTGTGCAAACTGAAAACAATATCCAGATAGTCTAATTCATCCTACTTTTAGCATTCGTCTATAAAGAATATGATGAGTTTCTTTCTCCTTTACTCCTTTTACCCATTTTTCCCAAAATATGGAGAGAGGGGTTGTGGTAATTATGAATGCTAATGCTTATTACCAATATTTTTGACATTCGTTAGAGCTTCACATTGAATGATCCATTATCAGATCGAATTCATATTTATTAGCTATCATTTCTTAGAAATTAAATTATATTCCTTTTGGCCTTTGCCATCCATTCACTAAATTATTATTCAATTTTAAGCAATCCTCTTTATAATTTCCAAAATAATCAAATAAACAAATATTAAATACCAAATAAAATATCAAATTGCCTTCTTACGTTCACACCACTTTCATTGACATCAGTCAAGCAAAAGCCAAGCTAGAGGAAGGTAAAACACATTATTCTACCTAAGCCACTCCATGCTCCACATAAAGAAGTAATTTAAGTAAAATAATTCTAAACAATATAAAATAGTAAGTGGCTTCTACACGCTAGGCATCTTCATTGCCACCCAAATCATATGCATATCTCATTTTATTTTAAAACAATCAGACAATAAACCTTCAAGCATAACTCATATAATAATTCAAATCTTTTTGCAATGCACCTATATGATGTGTAAAGTGTGAGTGTTCATGTAATCGTGAGCCAATAATCCTTTCCCACATTACCTTTTTCTATTGACCCTTTTCCTTCCCATCGAAGGTTTTCCCCTGATCTTACGTACATAAAACCATTAGCAGTACCACATTTCCAAGAAAAAGGTAAGTATATTTTATTGCTTTTATTTATAATAATATGTCGTGTGAGGAGGGTCATTACATTCTATGTAGGATAACAATATTTCAAACCTTTGTTGTCTTCTTTTTATGACAGAGCATTTGGAGGCTTATATATAGGAATTTGCATCTAGGCTTTAGCATAAGAGCATGATAAACTAGTTAGCTGGGCTTAATTTTAAGTGCATGCTATAAAAGGATTCAAGTTTGAATCACATGAGTGCATATTGTTTTATCAATGTTGTTCATCATAGGTTTGTAAAATAAAATTCTTCATAGAGATGTCATTAGCATTTTCACTATGATGACTAGTGCTCAAATAGTTATGTTGTGGTGGCTAAGCTTTTGGCTTCAAATTAGATGTATGTTAAAATCTCCCAAATCTCAATATTCACTTTTGTATTACAGTTGAAAAGCATTTTTTATTGCTATGGGATAAGCATTTATTTCAAAGAGCATATTTCCTCCTTAATGGTAATGATGACATCATGGCTAGCACAAGGTATCTTATGCATGAAAGAAGAGGGTTTGAATTTAATTTTTATTTTTTGGAAACTTTGGAACAATGAAATGGACTCTTAGCTAATGTGATGGCTGTAGCACAGGGGTAGCATTCCAAGAGGGGGAGGTAATATGAAAGAATTTGAGATTAACTAAATGCTTCAAAACAACTTCAACCCAAATCATACAGGTTGTATAATTTGCCTTGTATGTTTTACAAAAGACTCAAAACTGCTTGTACGGTCACCAAATCATATAGTTGTATGATCCAAATCATACAAAACTATAGAATGTATGATTTTCCACTTAGTCAATTTACTGGAAGTCATTTTGGAATGCAAAATCAACAATTTTGTAATCAATTTCTCCAAAACCCTAGTTTTCCTTAATTGGCAAGTTCCAACTATGCAATTGCACTTCCAAATTGGGTAAATGATCAGTTGTACGGTTTGGTGGTCTGGATGTATGGTTTCACCAAACCCTTGCTGAATTATTCACTTATAGATTTACCAATTTGTACACAAACTCTTCTTCAGGAAAGATTTGGATTATCTTTCTAGTGCAATTGCCAACATAGTTTCACAACATGCAAACCCTAATTCACTGTATTAGAATTATTATCATCAATAATATTTCCAAAAATCATACAACAATAGAATGACATTCTTGTACAACAATAATAATGCATAGAGTCAATTCCACAACATTCTCCAGGGTTATGGGTTCATAAATAATGTAATTCCATTGTAACAACGTCCATATTCCACACCATTCTAGCCATACTTGCACATAATACACAATCTGGATTTACCATCCACATGCACAATAGAATTCACAATAACTCACAACTGCAATGTTGCTTTCATTATTATGGCTGAATATGTACAATTATCAATGAACAATCACAATGAACAACTATGATGAACAACAATCAATGAACAATATGATCAACAATGAATGAACTATAAAAGAACAACCATCAAAATTGAATGGGGGGTCCTTATAATGCTTTCCCAGGCCATTCCAAAGTGGTTCCTGAGACAACCACCATTTACAACTACCATCCTCGTAAACAATCAACTTGCATTAAGGTCTTCCTAAGTCTAATTTGATTATTATCAAATTCACCTTAAATGCACATTTCATCTAATTTCACTTTAATTTCTAATTGCACATTTTATAAATTTGTACAATTACACCCAATTGTACATTTTATAACTTCTCATTTGTACAATTAGACAAAACCCCACATGTGTACGTTTTGACAAACCATACATCTAACAAAATTGACAAACTAGCAAAATTATGCAAATCTAGTTTTCACTTCTTCTTCTAGGAGGTGGATTTGTTGCCTACATCTGCCCTCCCCTTTACATCAGTCGGTGTCCTCATTGACTCAGTCTTCTCAGTCTTGGCCGATGGATCCTGTAGAAAATCATCAAGTTGAATATGAAGAGCGACACACTCATCTCACAATCTGGTTGCATAGTTGTTAAGTTCCATAGCCTTCAACCCATACTTATTGGCCTTCTCTTCCATAGTAGCCAAGAGTTGAACTAACTCCTTCTCTCACTCAGATGCTCCCTTGCATATTTTCTCTATCAATGCTACTTCCATTCGAGCTGCTATGGCTAACTCCTCATTCTTCTCCATGATGACCTTAAGATTCTGATGTATGTCAGCTTCACAAGCTGAAATATGCTCATCCTTAGCCCAAAGTTGAGCCTTATGATCCATGATCATTTCATTGTAGCACTTGGCATCCATTGCCATCTCCTCAATCTTATGATCCTTCTATTGTAGTTGTTCTTCAATTACCTTCAACTGGTCTTCTTGTTTGGCCAATTGTTCTCTCTGTGCTACTAGTTGTTCTTCTAACTGCTTCATGCACTCTTCCACTTGTTGGATCACAAGCTACTTCTCCTATTCTTGTGAGCGTAGCTTATCCTCATAAGCAATCTTAATGTCATTCCATTCAACTTCTACCTTTTTCAACCTTTCCTCGGCCTTGATCTTGCTATGCTCTAGTTCTTCTTCAATCACAACCATTTCTTTTTGAGTAGCCTCCACTTCTTCCTTTTGTGCTTCCTTGGCTTGATAAATTTGTTCAAGACCCAAGCTTAGCCACTCGATCCAATGTATCAGGAAATTCAATTTTTGTAGGGTGAAGACTAATTCTGAAGGTGCCCTTCAAAATTCTATATCTGATGTATTCAATGGATAGCTCTGGCACATTGCTCGATCCAAATACACTCGTGGATATGCCCTATAATTGGTCCTCACTCCATCCGATAAATCTACAATTCCCAACATTGTTGTTACCTCTCCCCTCGGTAACTTCCATGGGTGTTGTGCATGAATTTGGGCTATTTATCTTGTATGCTCTTCACTACACACCCACTCCATGACCTTCTCCAATTCAACGAAGGTTTGCTCCCTCCACTACTTTAGTTTTCCAATACCACCAATAACAAATTACAATCTAGCACTAGTGAACATCTCGCTAACTTGTTGGAAGAAGTGCTCCACCTATCCATCTATGTCTTCACCATCATTCCTTGGAATACCAAATTGAGGCACTTCAAGAAAAAATCTTGTATAAAGCCTCTCATCCCTTTCCTATGGTGGAGTTTGTTCCTCCTCTTCCTCCTATGGAACTGAACTTCCTCCAATCTCTTTTATTGTACCTATTGCATTCCCTTCCTATAGCGAAATGTGAGCTACAGTATTATCTATCTCTTCTTCTTTGGATGGTCTGACCTCTTCCACATTGATAATCTCCTTGAGAAGTTACTGCTCTACCATAGGTGCTTAGACTTCCTCTTGTGGTTTAGGCAAGTCCTCCTACTGAGTTTCTACCAACCCTTCGAACCTATGGATTCAATTGTACTTCCCTCACTACTGCAACTATCAAAGTTGGATCATACCATTCTTGTGATGGTTGTGTGTTCTCCTACTCTTGTTGACTATTGCCTCCTCGCATGATTATATTTATCTTCTTATTTTCCTTAGCCTCTTTTAGTGGAGCTACCATCACTATTTTTGCTTTCATTTTTGGTGGTATCATTGTTCTTTCCCACCAATATTTAGATGAATCTAAAAAATCAAAATTAGTGGTCTAAAGTAGTATAGGAGATCCCATCACTTCTCCTATCTATCCTATGCCACCTGGCACACTGATATTCATAAAATCTAAATCCTCCAAATCCAAGTGCACCTCATCTAGATTCTCTGGCATAGGCTCAGGTTGCTCCTTCTACATAGGAGTCTTCTCAATCTTCTATCTCTCCCATTGCCTATGCATTCTAATCTACATTGGATTGGATGTTGGTGCTACTACCTCCTCCTCTTCTTGAGATAGTGGTTGCTCCTATGACCTTTGTTCAAGTACCTACTACTCCAAAGTAGGTTCAAGCTATCTTCATCTCTTCCTTTGAGGATGAACTTCCTCATCTGATGAAGTCTCTTCTCTTCAATCATCGAAGGTTCTAGTTTCTTTGTTGCCTTCTTTGATCAAGGTTTCTCTGGAGTCACTTTTTGAAGAGGTATAATCTTCGCCCATCACAATATAGTGGGTTGATCTAGCGATAATTCATGAGGCGGTGTCAAGCCTGGAAAGTGAATGCCTATTTGGGAAACTACATCCAACATGAGAGCAATAGCATGAAAGGTCATGGCAAAGGTCTTTGTCCTTCTAGCCAATAGCTTTTGAATTCTTTGTTCCAAATAGGTTCCCCAATCATACTTGACTCCTTGGGTGATGCCCTCCACATACTGTGCCATCCAGATTGGCATCTCTGAAGATCATGTTTCTCCTGATAAGTGAGCCATCACTATATTCATTGCACAAGCAAGTTCATCTATCTTCAACTGGCTCTGCTTGATTTTGTGACTTCTAGAACCAGAAATATTAGTTATTACTAGAGACTTCACTTGTGTGAGTGTAGTAATCAACCTATGGGCCTCAATTTGATCTACCATATTTTTCAAAATAGGTTGTCCTTCCTTAGGCAATTTGAATATCCTTCAAAATATTGTAGTTAATAATTCCACCTTAATATGTCGGTTATTCACCCACACATAGGTGTGATTCTTATTGGGTTTGTATGATTGTATGATCTACAACAAGTATTCATTATAGAATACTTTATCCTAAGGTGGGATCTATGCCAATATACTGACTCTAGCTTTAGTCAATGCTGCTCTTAATGGATGCTTCTTGTCAGATTTTTCCCACCACTTTTGATAAAAATCAGTTGTCGGCTATCCAAAAGTGATATCCTTGATATCAACTTGTTCTTCTTCCTCTTCACTAAGCAGTTCTTCCTGCTCCTTTAGGGTAGTCTCTTGATGAACTTCACTATGAAGTTCCCATTGGTGTGCTCTTGGTGGTTCCATATCCTCTCTCTAAAATTGCAATGGTGCTCTTCCTCTACCACCATGCTAGTCTCTATGACCTCTCCATGGCCTATACCCTCTCCCTCTCCAAGGATGGTAGTCACTTCTCCCTTGTGGCTGAAACTCTCACCCTTGACCTTGTACTGGGTAGGTCTCGTTCGTTTACCTAGGTTGTGAATCTCTTTGGTGTAATGGTCTTGGTGAGCCTTCCACCCTAGTGGCTACAATCCTTTCTAAATGAGCTTAGAATTCTTGCATGGAGCTCATTCTTCTCCCATGGTCGATTTGAAACCACTTCCGCACAACTTGTATTCAACTTGGTAATTCAAGACAAATTTAGCACAAATAACTCCAAAATCTATACAACTACACCCAAAATATATAGATACCTCTAGAAATCATACACTGCTCCTCAAAATCATACATGTATATTTTAGAAATTGTACAACTCCCTCCAATTCGTATAGTTATGCTTGAAATCGTACAATTACACCCGATTTCGTACAACTTCATAAAAATGTACAATTTGAGCTCCAAATCATATAATTCCACCTAAAATTCATACAATCAGCTCCAAATCATACAAGGATGCTTTACTTCTATACAATTGCATCAAAATTTATATGATTGCATAAAAATTCATACAATTACCTCCAAATTGCACAAATTGGGTCCTAATTTGTCTTGAAATCGTACAATCTCTTCCTAAATTATACAATTTCACCTCCAAATCATACAAGGTACTCTTCAGAACTTCACAATTTTGTGAAATTTGCATGATTTCTTTGGTACCCTTATGTCGTCGGTGTGTAATTCCTCCTTTCTGGTGCAATTCTGGTGCATTTGTGCAATACAAATTTTTGTGGCAATGTAATAATATGTTGTACAATATTTTTTAATATTTTCACTCATGCAAGGATTGAAATATTTTTATTTTTCCTCTAATCAATTTCTCATGCACTAGGGTTTACAATTTTTCCCTCCATTTTTTAAAATCTAAACCCTAGCAACATTTTTCTCCACTTGGGGTTTCCTCTGGCACCCTTCTACTTCAAACCCTTACCTTTTCTAGCATGTTTTTCCACCTACAACATGTTTTCTGAGATACTTTAAAAAATTTTGAGTGAAAACCCTTAATTTACCGATTTTCTCCAATTTTGGTAGGCTTCTTCAAAAACAAGCAGATTCTTTGGTGCAAATTCATGATGGGTCAATGAAAATTTAGTTAATTGGTGATTTTTTCATACCCATATGGAAGAAAAATCATCATTTGCACCCTCCTTGCTCTCGAATTACTCTGAAAATTCACTATTGCATATGTACGATTTGCTAAGTTGGTGAAAATATTCTGCATGGCACTTGCTTTTTAAACCCTAACATCCTTTTGCATGAAATTTCACCACCTCAGCCCTCCTTGCATGGATTTTTAACTTTTTGTATGGATTATTTCCAACTCACCCCTTTTTGCATGCCTTTTTATCTTTTTCTTGTTTTTTGTCTTTTCTTGCCTTTTTGAATATTTTATTATTTTCTTTTTCTTTTCTTTTTCAAAAGGGGCCACCATTTCTAGTTTTCAACCACCTTCCATCTTAATTGCATCTCAAGGGATTTTCACAATTAATATATTTTTCTATTTTTTTTCAATTACCTTATTTGCCACTTACCTTCTAGGAAATCATATAGTGACATTCACTTGTATGATCCCTTCCATTGACGTATCATTTGGGAGTTCTACCACCTCATTATACACAATCGTACGATCAGGTTCTGATCGATCATTTGTATGATTCACTCCTTCTTGCAAGTATCATTTGTATGATTTAAATCGTACTAGTGTCATTTGTATGATTTGAAATCATACAAGTGTCAGTGTCATTTGTATGGTTTGTGTTTGTGCAATTGCAAATTGTACGATTTACAATCATACCATTTCCTCCTTGCAAAGCTATATTTTCTCTCTCAATTGACCGATCTCAAGGTAGGGGTACCCTTTCCACTCCACTTCCATTTGGTCAACTTCTACTCCTATCTCCTCAGATCAAGTCTACCTCTAAAATTGGTGAGTGAGTCCTTTGCCTTCCTTGACTTTCCTCATCTATAAAGCATACTCTTCCTCGACTAGCAAGTCCTCTACCTTGCACTTGTCTTTCATGACCTCATCCTCTTGCTATCGGACCTCTTCTCATATTAAATGGGTTACCCTCTCCCTGAGGTGAACCTCTACCTACTTCTATCCTTCTAGGTCCTTGTCGATGCATGGGTGGTCACCCCAATGGATATCTTCCTATGAGATTTACTACTTGTCCCCCTAGTACATAAAGACCATGTGCATTCCTAGTCCAATTCAAACATGTGAGTGGTGTATCCCTAGGCCATATTGGAGTAGGAGGTTAGATCCTTCCCCTCCTACCTCTAGGTGATCATAATCCTCCTCTCTAACCTATCTACTACCTTATGGGACTTGGGGTCCTTTGTGGTTGATCCTCTTGTCGACTAGGTTCCCCTCTTTCCCAAGTGCTTAGAGTTACCTCCACCAACTCTACATTGGCTATGTGTCCATCAATTCTTGGTACTTGTGGTACCAATAATTGTAATGCTCTTATCTGATGATGTGCACACATTATTCATTTCATCCAACATCTTTCTTCAAAGTGATATTGTGGGGAACAATTTACCAAAGTCTCTCTATAGTCATCTAAAAAATTAGACTTTGTACTTGAGTCATTATGACTATCCATTATTTGTGCTAACCACTCTATTGGTAATTCCCTTATTTTTTGAAGTCTTCTAACTTCCCTTCTTTTCCTTCTTAATTTTTGATAGGCTATCTCATAGGCATATGGATCTAGAGCATGGAGTGCTTTGGTTGGTGCTAAGAGGTCATCACTACCACTCTCTTGGTCACTATCCCTTACTAAATAGGGCATTCCCTCTTATTAGAATCACTTGATTCTTCATGTAAGTTTCCTTGGGGCTCTGGAGATGTGAGGTCTTCCTCAATGTCTCACCATACTACCTTAACTACTTCTCCTATGACTAGTGGCTCATGTGTGGGATCTCATGTTTCAACTTGGGAGCTTTCCTCTCCCTAAGAACTTGTACCTTCTTGTGGACTTCCCCTTGCTTGAGGTACTTCCTTGCTACTCTCACTACTTGTATCCAATTTCCTCTGTCATGCAACCTATTGCTCCTTAAGTGGCATATCCATATCTTGAATGATCTATCCATGAAGCCTTGCATTATGTGCTTGCAATACCTCATACTCCTCCAATTATTGTGCTTGATATTACATTATTTATTGCATCATACCTATCTGTGCTAATGGAGTGAGTCCTACTAACTCTTCTTCTATGACTCCACCTTCATTTGAATCTAGGACATCCATATCAAAGGTGTCAATTCTATCCTCATACTATACCATTAGTCGTATCCTATATCGACCTTTTACTATGCGAGGTAACTCTCTTTGTTCGAGTTATGGATACACTACTTCTTCTAATTGGTTGGCTTCTTCCTATTCCTCCCAATTAATTTCTAATGGTACTAGTGCATGATTACTTGGAGGGATCCTTTCTTCCTCCTCTATAATTTGGTTCATCCTATCTATGAACCTTACATGTACTTGCATTCACCTTCTTTCACCAAGGTGTGGTACCAATTCTTACCTTTCTATAATTGGTCTTGCCTCCTCCCCTTCTATAAATAGGTATGTGATCCCCATATCATCATCCTCCTATGGTGGATCTTGATTACTTAATGGTACTTCTTAAGGTTCACTCGACTCAACTATCTATTGTTGTCTTCTTTCGATTTCATGTATCATGATGAACATGCATTGAAACATCTCATACTCCTCCATCTACTAATGAAGAAGTCTACTATCAGATCAAGCTTCATATTCACTATAATCTTCTAGGTACAACATCCCCTCTTCATTAGGTTCATACTCTTCTTCACCTAAAGAACTATTTGACTCATCTATCATGGCAACATCCTCATTGATTCTTTGATTCTTTAGGTTAATCATATATTTGTGTTATCCCTTCTTGAATGTGATCTAATACTTTCTCTAGTTGTGATTAACTTTGGCTACTCATAGCCAACCTCTTCCTAGAAGTGCATCATATGCAGGCTTCTGCATTGTAATCACAATGAAATCCAAGATAAATTCTTGGTCAATGATTATCACTTGTTGTGTTATCAATACTCCCTTTGTTTCAATGTCATACTAGTCAGCACCATACAATTAAAAACTTGGTGCCCATAGGGATGGAGCACCAATCTCTCTCTAGGTATTTTCTGGTAGCACGTTCACATTGGACCCTCCATCCATAATCACTTGTGTTAATTTGTGCCCCATTATCTCCATATGAACTAATGCTAGTTTCTTTCCAACATCAATCATTAGGATGGTTGGATCCATAAAATATTATTTTTGTTCTTTCTCCTGTATAGGTTGGCTCTCAACCTCCATCACTTTTTGTGGTTGCACCTCCTCTTCCATCGCCTTATGTAATGATGGTATGGCTTCCAATAGACTAGCCATATTTATCTCTATGGTTGTATTCAAAACCTATGCTACCAGATTTTGTACAATTACTTTATCTTCTGATGTGCAAGGCTTCTTTAACTCCTTTTCCTCTACAAGCCTTACTTGCTTAGCCTTCTTGGCTTCTTCTTCAAGTACCTTCTTTTCCACCTACCATATCTACTTTTCCTTGGTAGGTTTTAGGTAAGTGTATTTCTTGGCCTTACTCCATGTTACGACTAGTACTTCTTCCTTAGTTTTCTCTTCCTTCATTGAGGGTACATCAATGTCTAAGAAATTTACATTCTGCGAGCCACTTGAACTCACTTTCTTAGGATAATTGACTTCTTTGTGGTTCCTTAGACCACACCATCTACACATATGTGTAGTATTATTCTGTGTTGACTGCATCATTTGAGGAGAAGGATAGTTCTTCATAAAATACCCCCACTCTTGGAAATTGTGATATTGTATGATCGATATTCCTTTTGAATCATACTATAATCGACTCTGGCCTCCTTGTCGATTACCCTGATTTGGCCTTCCTCCTCTTTGACTATTCCTATAACCTCCACTAGTTGCAGCTTATCCACTCCCTTGAGGTTTTGGTTTCTCCTCTTGATCTTGAATCATGAGGGTCTATTGGTGGAATTTTACATTAAATGGACACTCTACCACTTTATGTCCTAGCATATTACATATGTGGCAATATTCATTTTGAGGATAATTCATATTTGAATGCCCTTCGACCTTACATTTTGTACACTATATATCCTTTTGATCTCATCATGTATCTTTCTTGGCTTCTCTTATGATCTTATCAAATTCCTTATGGAATGATTGGATGGTCTGATGTATTGTATCTTCTTCACCACTATATGAATCTTCATGCCTAGTATGTGTTACGATTCCTATTATCATCTGCTTCACCTCACTCTCAAAATTATTTACTTTTTCTAGCACTTCCTCATAATTTGAGGATGGTACTACCTTCATATTATTTTTGTATCTTGGTAGTAACCCATCAAGAAACCATCTCTTCACCAATGCATCTATTGGTGGTATTTACATCTTATCATTCAATTGCTTTAATCAATGGTTATATGTCTTTACATCTTCATCGACACCTTGCTTCATGGTGTATATCTTAATGATAATATCACCATCATCTCTCAAGGGTTTGAATTCTTTTATGAAGGTATTCTTCATCATATTCCATGCTTGGAATGGTGTTGTATTCTCTCACTTTAGATACCAATCTATTGTGAGTCCTCTTAGTGTAGTAGGAAATAATTGCAACCATTCATCTAGTTGATTTACACCATTTGCTTTCCAAATGGTTATGCATATCTCGATGTGTCTTGTTGGGTCCTCCTTCCCTTCCCCCATGAAGGGTGGGCATATCTATTTCCCTACTTTCGTAGCTATACTAGCCATTGTTGGATTTCCTTCCTCATCACTTGAGGAGGTATCTTCCAAAATCCTAAATTGATTCCTTCCTTGGGTGGGTGTTCCACTATGCTACTCTTCATCAGATGTTTCTATCTATGGTACCTTATTTTCACCAAATAGTCATCTCCCAACCTCCTGTGCATCCTCATTCTATGACCTTCTTCACTAGAGTGTTGACTGTGGCCCTGGTTCTCCTTCCTGAGACCTTGCATCCTATTTCTCTAGTGTCTAACTCCCATCCTCTACACCCCTTTGCAACCTTCCTATCACTTGTTTAGGTGTTACCATCCACTCACTATCTTCTCGCATAGTTCTTCCATCAATGTCTTCTCTTACGTCAATGTTCTCTTTAACTCTTGGTGGTTCTTGTACCCCTTCTTCTCTTCTAATGTTCATACTTGTTCAATTATTGGTTCATTCATCGAGTTGTTCATGGTCTCCCTTTGAGAAATTCTTATGCTCCTTCTAACTAGGATTTTCTCTTCTCCTTGATTTCATCTCCTACATCTTCATGAACTTGTATCTATCATTCACCTCCAATTGGTTCTTACTCACCACTTGTCACTTGTATTTTAAAATGAAAGAAATTTTACAATAATGTTCTTAATTGCATCAATTTGATATAATTTTAATAGGCAACGATGCCAAATGTAGCATAGGAGGAGAGTATTCCTAGAGGGGGAGGTGATGTGGAAGATTTGGAGATGAACTATATGCTTCAATGCAACTTCAACCCAAATCGTATAGCTTGTATGATTTGCTCGTGACAGTTTGCAAAACTCACAAAACTACTTGTATGATCACCAAATCGTACAGTTGTATGATCCAAATCATACAATAGGATGGAATGTACGATTTTCCACTTAGTCAATTCATTGGAAGTCATTTTGTAACTCAAATCAATCAGTTTTGTAATCAATTTCTCCAAAACCCTAGTTTTCCATAATTGGCAAGTTTCACCATGCAATTTCCATTCCAAATTAGGAAAATGATCAATTGTACGATTTGGTGGTCTAGATGTATGGTTTCACCAAACCCTTGCTAAAATCTTCACTCACAGATTTACCAATTTGCACATAGATTCTTCTCCAGGAAAGATTTGGGTTATCTTTCTAATGCAATTACCAACATAATCCCACAACATGCAAACCCTAATTCACTACCATCGAATTACTATCATCAAGAACATTTCCAAAAATCATACAACATAATAACATTTTTGTACAACAATAATAATATGCAAGATCAATTCCACCAACATTCTCCCAGGGTTATGGGTTGAATAAAAATGCAATTCCATTGCCACAACATCTATATACCACACCATTCTGGCCATACTTGCATAGAATACACAATCTGGAATTACCATCCACATGCACAAGAGAATTCACAATAACTCACAATTGTAATGCTACTTTCATTATTATGGCTGAATATGTACAATTATCAATGAACAATCACAATGAACAACAACTAAGTCCTCCATGAACTATCAATGAACCATCAATGAACAACTATGATCAATAATAAACTAGATGAACTATGAATGAACAACAAAAACCATCAAAATTGAATGGGGGGTCCTTATAATGCTTTCCTAGGCCATTCCAAAGCGGTTCTTGAGACAACCACCATTTACAACTACCATCCCCATAAACAATCAACTTGCATTAAGGTCTTCCTAAGTCTAATTTGATTATTATCAAATTCACCTTAAATGCACATTTCATCTAATTTCACTTTAATTTCTAATTGCACATTTATAAATTTGTACAATTACACCCAATTGTATATTTTATAACTTCTCATTTGTACAATTAGACAAAATCCTACATGTGTACGTTTTGACAAATCGTACATCTAGCAAAATTGACAAACTAGCAAAATTGTGCAAATCCAATTTTTACTTCTTCTTCTGGGAGGTGGATTTGCTGCCTACAATGGCTTGTGTGGCACCCTTGTATGCCATATATCCTTTCTTTTATCTATTAATTTATCCTTGACTAGTTAGATATAGTGGCAAATGGTAATATTCCAGTAAACCAATAGTTACC
This sequence comes from Wollemia nobilis, assembly GCA_028583015.1. Lineage (NCBI taxonomy): Eukaryota > Viridiplantae > Streptophyta > Pinopsida > Araucariales > Araucariaceae > Wollemia > Wollemia nobilis. The sequence continues at coordinate 6,258,290 of JAQPPZ010016892.1, read as the reverse complement.
AAGTGATGTAAATTGAGTGGCAACCACCAGTAAATGAGTTGGCACCAAGTGATGGGTTGGAATTTTTTGTTGTTTTTAAAATTTTTTGAGGTTTTTTTGCATATTTGATGGCTATTTGGACAAATGTTTCTAAGGCCATATCTTTCGTATACAAAAGCATTTTAGGATATGTTTTCAAATTGCACAATGTTTTGAGCTCTATGCACTAGTGACATCAATTTAATTACTTGTAACAATGTTAGGGGTTGAATTGTGTAGGATAGCCTTCAAGACCTATTGCCTTATTTTGAAAGGAAAAAATTACAATATATTATGTACTAAAAATATTTTCTTCTTTTTTATTGGGAGATGCAAATGGAATTGTAATAGTTGTAGCAGGTTATGAGTCTTTTGGAGGGCTACCAAAAAAGGATTTAAAATATGCTTTGCTTAATCCATCTTCTTTCTTTGGGCTAATGATTTAGTTTATTCATCAAGATCTAATAATTTATGATCTTTTTATTTTTTATTTCTTATCCAAGAAATTTTAGAAGTATGTCATAGCTCTTTTCTTAAGCAAGTCCATGAAAAACCTCTTTTGGTGATGGAAATTAGCTAGCCTAAGGGCAAATTTAAGTTTCCAAATAAGGTAGTGTATGTTGTAAAATAAAAATATGTCTCTAAGTTTTACCTTATGCGACCATAGAAGATTGAAGAATATTTGCTTTAAATATGGTACTCTTGACATATCTTCCTCATTTGGAGTCTTAGAATAAGTGTTCTTTGGATATGTATAAGAGTATTTGATAGTGGTAGTGATGACTATGGTCCAACTTAATGAATTTCTTATGCAAATATTTTTTGCAATAGTAGATTTTAGATGATGAGGGGGATTTATATGAGTCTATTTTAAATAAAGAAACCCACTAAAGCATCTATTATGGGGGGAAGATATTATTGTAACTAATTTCTTCTCTTCTTGGCCTCTTTGTTGAGATTATGGAGGGTGTTGAAAATGTAATTTGACATATGGACAAGACCGACATTATATGATGTAATTTTGTATATGCCTAAGTGAAATCAACATCCAATCGTATTTAGTTTATTATAATATTTTATTATGTAATACCTATGGGCTGCAATTAACCTTGTTATGGTTAAACACACCTTATAACTTATAATTAACCTTAAGTCCTCTTGTTATGTCGACTTAGGTTAAACTAATTTATGTAATTAAGATTTTGGTATTAGTATAAATACCCCCTACCACTCCATTCATTGTATCAAAGTGTTGTTATTATTATCTATGGATAATATAGTGCTTATTAATGGTACCTATGGGTTCCCACTATATGTTTCTCTCTTTTGTCCTTTTTACACTTTCTACATAAGATTTGTCTGGATGGAATTCTTCTATTCATTTATGAAAATAGATGTGAATTCAAAAAAATGGGAGTCCCTAGACTTATTATTTAATAATATACCTATAGTGGCTATGTCGTTTGTAGGTTATAGTGGAGGAATAATAAAAAAGTAAAATATATGGCGAAATAGAGTGGAATAATATATTAAAGTTGTGGGGTATTATGACTAACTTATACCAAAAAAACTACTTGTAAATTCCAAATATTTAGTATACATATGAATGGTTTATTGAGTGATGATATTTTGCATGATTAATGCTCATTGCACATAGGAATTATGTTGTGTATTATTTTTTTTTATTGATAATTGGGTTTTAACAGGATCCCTGAACCTTTACATCCAGCAAAAGGGAAAGGTTCCTAGCTAGGGGAAAATCTTCACCAACCACTGGAAAGAAAGGCTAGTACCAAAAAGGAAACCACCACAGTAACCCAAGATAAAAAAAAAATTATGGAACAGATGAAAAGCCAAAAGCATTGACAAAAGAAAAAAAAAACCCAAGACCTACAAAAGAATTTTGATGATAGAGATAATCCATAAAATTGAAACTGCATACCCAAAGGGCAAAGATCATCCCACCTAGTCGAAGATGTGAATCTGGTCCAAGAGCACATCCTCAACTATGGTCGCATCCTCAATCTGCCCAGCCTTCAGACGGTTCTTGATTTGATTTATCAGCTTTCCAGCAAAGAGAAGCATGGTGGTAGCAAGAGAAACAATTTCATATAGGTCAACCATAGGGGTGATATCATTATCAAAATAGATCTTCTTAGCACTGGGGTAATGACCCGCAATTATCTTCTAGATTTTACTATTAGGGGAGGTGAATTTGAGCTTCATCATGCCCATCGAGACCACCCCTTTTCATTTCTTAGTAGAATTACCTTTCTTCGTAAAAGCTTTGGATCTAGTTATACGTCAATAGGGAGAAGGTGATGGAGCTGATGACCCTATCAAAATATTCTGATTGGTGGTACAGCTTGAAATCACTCTTGAAGCCTCAACCTCTTCATTTGGAGCCTCTTTCGTAATATCCATATCCAGGATGGCTTTAGCAGGGTGAATATCCAAATTGACCTCCACAGGCACTGTATTCCTCTGAGCCCCATTTTGGATCAAGTGGTTGAAAATTAGAAAATGTAGCCCCTAGTGTTTCAGATGTGTAGATTTTCATTTTAGCACACTTTTAACCAAAATATCCATCCATCAGAAGAGGTACTTTGGTATATTAATCAGCTTCACATCTCTCAAGAAATTTAGAAAATCCATGTGAAAGCTTTGGAGAGAGGTCGACATGTTGCCAATGGTTAGGATTTGCATTATCAACACCAGAACATGATTCCACGAAGATGGGAGGTCTTCCCTCACAATTCTATTATCTTTCTTGGATATAAATTTACCCTTATCCCTGAAGTGCATTAGTTATTCCACCATAAAGTTTTTATCATGAAGGATAATCTCTCCATCATTGGGAAGCTCAAATATCTCTACAGTTAAGTCAATTTTCACTGCCAAGGTGAAACCATATAGTGAAATAGTGTCGTCCCATGAGCGAAACAATTCCATTGAAAGGTCAGAATCATTCCCAACAAATTTATTTAGGAAAGGAAGCTGGTCGTGGATCCCAAGGATGTCCTCCACCATAGAGTCGACCTATAGGGACTCAAGTTCCAATAGTTCCATCACAAACCTTCTGTGGTCACTTATCTTCTTTACAAAAAACATCTCTTGCACCTCCCCAAAGATAGATCTTACTCAACAAAAAGCGTAGAGGCAATTGGATAATGGACAGAGTGAAACAATAATTTAAAATTATGGTGATGCATGGGAAGATAATGCTGGTAGATTCGATAATTTTATTAAATCTTGGTAGTTGGTGCATTGATATAATAGTAAGATGCATAGCTAAATGTGCCATGACATGATAGGTGATGATGTTGCTTTTGGGAAGCGAAATCACGAAGGATCAAGGCAAATTTTGGGAAAGGATCATAGCAACATCATAGCTAGACTCATTGGAAAAATTGGGTGAATTGAGACAATGGACTAGAATGATGAGCATAGGCCATTGGACCATGGTATTGAAATACCAAACATACCGACAACCAACATGCTCAGGGAACTTGGGAAAATGCATTGGATTGATAGACCCATTATAAAGACAAACTTCCTTCCAATGGTCCTGCATTCCACAAGCACACAAAATCTTAAACATCTCCTTACATGGGGGTCAACAGAAGGATTGAAATTCCAACTTCGATGTAGTAATTTAGGATGGATATCTTGGTTACGATGCAAGCTAATCTTGGAAATGGTAGGATACACACCAGACATGGGATTGATGATGAGCAATGGGGTCCAAGTCACATACGTTGAATGAGACAATGGATTACTGCCATTCATTGTGATCATAATATGGAAAAGGTGATTGGTTGACCTACCATGAAGATTGTAAAGATTAGGCATAGGAGATATTACCATCAATGGTACTATGTATTATAAATGCTTTATTGAGTAAGGATACAAAAAATGGTTATGGCTCACGTAACTTGTATGTAATGAAAAATAGTACTTTTAATTTGTCACTATGGAAAATTTAGAAATATTTTTTGTTCTTGTTTGATGCCTAAAGAAATTTACTTATAGTTCCCTTAGAATTTTAGTTAATTATTTTCTTAGTTTTATGTTGTTAAATATCAATCCATTTAAAATGTGAATAACCTAATATTCAAAGTTTAACAAGCATGTCATTCAATTTCCAAGCTCTTTTATTGCAATCCATCTTGTCCCTTTTAGAACCTAATCATAATATTAGGCATCATTGAGATGATTTGTGATGTTTAATATGATATTTTTCTTAAACATTTATGCTTTTATCAATATAGTGGTTTGAGCAAAGTATGTCCAGGCATGAAGGCACATTTTTCTAGTTGTAGTAGTAGGCTTGTTAATTCATTCTAGCTCTACTAAACAATGACACACTAGTGAAGATATTTCCCTTGTAGGTATTCCATTCAAATTAGAAATCTAGTTATTAATTTTGCATGTTATGATCTCTTTACTTGTGTAAGCACATGATAGACTAAACCCATTAACATCCATATGGATTTTATTTATTTCCACATGTGAACCCTTGGATGACTTCTCCACAATTGAATATGTTCATAAACCCTCTAGGCACAAAATTGACACCCATGCTTATGGTCTCACATATGGGTATCATTGTGCAAATTTTGAATAAGGAGGGTTGTATGTTAGTTGGATTTAGCCTCTATGAATCAACAATGAGGATATTATTAGAATCCTTCAGATAAACCACATATTATTGGGCAATGGTTCATTGTAGCAGTTTTATGGTATCACATATGGATACCATTATGTAAATTTTAAATAAGGAGGGTTGTATGTTAGTTGGAGTTAATCCCAATGAGTCAACAATGAGGATCATATTAAACTTCTTAAGATAAACCAAATACTATTGGGTAATCATTATAGCAATTTTTACCTTTTGATCATATACTATTAGGTATGGTTCCTTGTAGCAGTTTTTACATTTTGACTCCATTCCACATCCTTGGAAGAAACATTCTAGTGGTGAGCATGTAAAATTGTGTCTATGCTTTGATTTTTCTTTCATTTAGACACCACCTAACTCCTCCAAACTAAATCCTTCAATTATTATAGAGATTAAAAAATATTACATTTGCAATTTGATTTAAAGGTACATGAAAATTTTTTTTTCAGGTAGAAGAATTTCTTTTAACTAATCGTACATAAAAATTTGTTTCAAACTTTAATTTTACTATAAAGTAAAAAATTACATTTTCAAAAAAAAATCTAAATTTCTAAATCAATCCAAATCATTGTTTTTATAGCCAATGCAACCTTGACTTTTGATATGCAACTAGAATAATATGTCTAAATGCTTTCATCAAACATGTTTATGACCCACAATAAAGCCAACTCATGAGAAAAAATTATATGTTTTTGAAGTTCTTTTTTTTTCATTCATCCCAACGACAATCCATAGTTGTATGCTTTATATTGGGCACATGCAAACACGAGAATAATTTTCCTTAGAAAGAATGTTAGAACTTGGTGGTAATCATTAAAGGGCCACATAACCTAATTTAGGAATTGTCTTATATTCCATAGTGTTTACCCAGTATAATATAAATAATGCACATAGAAGCCTCAATTATCTCTTATCCAACATCCTGAATATCTTATATCCTATTGAACAAAATTCATATCATTCTCTTTTGTTAAATTAATACATAAAATATTTTATATGAGTGATGACCATTGAAAACATTTGTCCCACATCCTTGAATATCCTATGTCCTATTGAATAAAATTTATGCTCTTTTCCATTATTTTTTAAATTAATACATAACATATTTCATATGAGTAATGTCCATTGGAAACCTTTGTTACATAGATTAAAATATAAAAAATGGATTCATACCTTATTCATAATGTCTACTTCAAAAATTGGTTGTACACATAAGTTCTCATTGGTTCACAAAGGAAAGGACTTGACAATGCCTCATTTATCTCTTATCCCACATCCTCAAATATCATGTCCTATTGAAGAAAATTCATGGCCTTATCCATGATTTGTTAAATTAATACATAATATATTTCATATGGGTGATGGTCATTGGAAAATGTTGTCGCATAGATTCCTTAAAAAAATGGATACATCCCTTCTTCATAATGCCTACTTCAACAATTAGTTGTACACATAAGTTCCTAGGTTCACAAATGAAAGGACAACACAATTTATAATTGTTTAATGAGAATGTCAAAAAAATCACTATGGAGGCATCATGTAAGGAATACAATCCAAAAAATCTAGTTGTCTTAAAAGGGCAATAAAGAATAAGATATAGTATTGTGATAATGAATAATGTCTTGCCTTCATGCCTTGTTGTACTTAAAATATGTGATTGAGCATGCGTATCTTTTTATTTATTTATTTATGTTAAAGATTATAGGGCCATCCTCTCCTTGTTCAAACTTGGGTTGGTCCACGAGAATCCAAAAACATACCAACTCAAGTGTCTTATAAAACATTTAATGATTTGACATGTTTATCCTTTTATTCTTTTTCTATATATAACTTTAAAGATCTCACTATTTTTATTGGGTTACATAGGAGAGTGGTCACAACCACACTATTTTTAGTAACTTGACAAGCGGAGGATTCAAACCATAGTGGCTTCTCTCACCGAACCTATTCTTTTATTCTTTTTCTATATATATCTTTAAAGATCTCACTATTTTTTTGGGAGGGTTACATAGGAGAGTGGTCACAACCACATTATTTTTAGTAACTGACAAGCGCAGGGTTCAAACCATAGGGGCTTCTCCCATCAAATATATTCTGCCTCGTTATTATTGACCCGCATGAAGGGAATGTGATTAATACATAAAATATTTTATATGAGTGATGACCATTGAAAACCTTTGTCCCACATCCTTGAATATCCTATGTCCTATTGAAGAAAATTTATGCTCTTTTCCATCATTTGTTAAATTAATACATAACATATTTCATATGAGTAATGTCCATTGGAAACCTTTGTTACATAGATTAAAATATAAAAAATGGATTCATACCTTATTCATAATGTCTACTTCAAAAATTGGTTGTACACATAAGTTCTCATTGGTTCACAAAGGAAAGGACTTGACAATGCCTCATTTATCTCTTATCCCACATCCTCAAATATCATATCCTATTGAAGAAAATTCATGGCCTTATCCATGATTTGTTAAATTAATACATAATATATTTCATATGGGTGATGGTCATTGGAAAATGTTGTCGCATAGATTCCTTAAAAAAAATAATACATCCCTTCTTCATAATGCCTACTTCAACAATTAGTTGTACACATAAGTTCCTAGGTTCACAAATGAAAGGACAACACAATTTATAATTGTTTAATGAGAATGTCAAAAAATTCACTATGGAGGCATCATGTAAGGAATACAATCCAAAAAATCTAGTTGTCTTAAAAGGGCAATAAAGAATAAGATATAGTATTGTGATAATGAATAATGTCTTGCCTTCATGCCTTGTTGTACTTAAAATATGTGATTGAGCATGCGTATCTTTCTATTTATTTATTTATGTTAAAGATAATAGGGCCATCCTCTCCTTATTCAAACTTGGGTTGGTCCACGAGAATCCAAAAACATACCAACTCAAGTGTCTTATAAAACATTTAATGATTTGACATGTTTATCCTTTTATTCTTTTTCTATATATAACTTTAAAGATCTCACTATTTTTATTGGGTTACATAGGAGAGTGGTCACAACCACACTATTTTTAGTAACTTGACAAGCGCAAGGTTCAAACCATAGTGGCTTCTCTCACCGAACCTATTCTTTTATTCTTTTCTATATATATCATTAAATATCTCACTATTTTTTTGGGGGGGTTAGATAGGAGAGTGGTCACAACCACATTATTTTTAGTAACTGACAAGCGCAGGGTTCAAACCATAGGGGCTTCTCCCATCAAATATATTTTGCCTCGTTATTAATGACCCGCGTGAAGGGAATGTGATTAATACATAAAATATTTTATATGAGTGATGACCATTGAAAACCTTTGTCCCACATCCTTGAATATCCTATGTCCTATTGAAGAAAATTTATGCTCTTTTCCATCATTTGTTAAATTAATACATAACATATTTCATATGAGTAATGTCCATTGGAAACCTTTGTTACATAGATTAAAATATAAAAAATGGATTCATACCTTATTCATAATGTCTACTTCAAAAATTGGTTGTACACATAAGTTCTCATTGGTTCACAAAGGAAAGGACTTGACAATGCCTCATTTATCTCTTATCCCACATCCTCAAATATCATATCCTATTGAAGAAAATTCATGGCCTTATCCATGATTTGTTAAATTAATAATATATTTCATATGGGTGATGGTCATTGGAAAATGTTGTCGCATAGATTTCTTAAAAAAGTGGATACATTCCTTCTTCATAATGCCTACTTCAACAATTAGTTGTACACATAAGTTTCTAGGTTCACAAATGAAAGGACAACACAATTTATAATTGTTTAATGAGAATTTCAAAAAAATCACTATGGAGGCATCATGTAAGGAATACAATCCAAAAAATCTGGTTGTCTTAAAAGGGCAATAAAGAATAAGATATAGTATTGTGATAATGAATAATGTCTTGCCTTCATGCCTTGTTGTACTTAAAATATGTGATTGAGCATGCGTATCTTTTTATTTATTTATTTATGTTAAAGATAATAGGGCCATCCTCTCCTTATTCAAACTTGGGTTGGTCCACGAGAATCCAAAAACATACCAACTCAAGTGTCTTATAAAACATTAAATGATTTGACATGTTTATCCTTTTATTCTTTTTCTATATATAACTTTAAAGATCTCACTATTTTTATTGGGTTACATAGGAGAGTGGTCACAACCACACTATTTTTAGTAACTTGACAAGCGCAGGGTTCAAACCATAGTGGCTTCTCTCACCGAACCTATTCTTTTATTCTTTTTCTATATATATCTTTAAAGATCTCACTATTTTTTTGGGGGGTTAGATAGGAGAGTGGTCACAACCACATTATTTTTAGTAAATGACAAGCGCAGGGTTCAAACCATAGGGGCTTCTCCCATCAAATATATTTTGCCTCGTTATTATTGACCCGCGTGAAGGGAATGTGATTAATACATAAAATATTTTATATGAGTGATGACCATTGAAAACCTTTGTCCCACATCCTTGAATATCCTATGTCCTATTGAAGAAAATTTATGCTCTTTTCCATCATTTGTTAAATTAATACATAACATATTTCATATGAGTAATGTCCATTGGAAACCTTTGTTACATAGATTAAAATATAAAAAATGGATTCATACCTTATTCATAATGTCTACTTCAAAAATTGGTTGTACACATAAGTTCTCATTGGTTCACAAAGGAAAGGACTTGACAATGCCTCATTTATCTCTTATCCCACATCCTCAAATATCATATCCTATTGAAGAAAATTCATGGCCTTATCCATGATTTGTTAAATTAATACATAATATATTTCATATGGGTGATGGTCATTGGAAAATGTTGTCGCATAGATTCCTTAAAAAAATGGATACATCCCTTCTTCAAAATGCCTACTTCAACAATTAGTTGTATACATAAGTTCCTAGGTTCATAAATGAAAGGACAACACAATTTATAATTGTTTAATGAGAATGTCAAAAAATTCACTATGGAGGCATCATGTAAGGAATACAATCCAAAAAATTTAGTTGTCTTAAAAGGGCAAATAAAGAATAAGATATAGTATTGTGATAATGAATAATGTCTTGCCTTCATGCCTTGTTGTACTTAAAATATGTGATTGAGCATGCGTATCTTTTTATTTATTTATTTATGTTAAAGATAATAGGGCCATCCTCTCCTTATTCAAACTTGGGTTGGTCCACGAGAATCCAAAAACATACCAACTCAAGTGTCTTATAAAACATTTAATGATTTGACATGTTTATCCTTTTATTCTTTTTCTATATATAACTTTAAAGATCTCACTATTTTTATTGGGTTACAGAGGAGAGTGGTCACAACCACACTATTTTTAGTAACTTGACAAGCGCAGGGTTCAAACCATAGTGGCTTCTCTCACCGAACCTATTCTTTTATTATTTTCTATATATATCTTTAAAGATCTCACTATTTTTTGGGGGGGGTTAGATAGGAGAGTGGTCACAACCACATTATTTTTAGTAACTGACAAGCGCAGGGTTCAAACCATAGGGGCTTCTCCCATCAAATATATTTTGCCTCGTTATTATTGACCCGCGTGAAGGGAATGTGATTAATACATAAAATATTTTATATGAGTGATGACCATTGAAAACATTTGTCCCACATCCTTGAATATCCTATGTCCTATTGAAGAAAATTTATGCTCTTTTCCATCATTTGTTAAATTAATACATAACATATTTCATATGAGTAATGCCCATTGGAAACCTTTGTTACATAGATTAAAATATAAAAAATGGATTCATACCTTATTCATAATGTCTACTTCAAAAATTGGTTGTACACATAAGTTCTCATTGGTTCACAAAGGAAAGGACTTGACAATGCCTCATTTATCTCTTATCCCACATCCTCAAATATCATATCCTATTGAAGAAAATTCATGGCCTTATCCATGATTTGTTAAATTAATAATATATTTCATATGGGTGATGGTCATTGGAAAATGTTGTCGCATAGATTCCTTAAAAAAGTGGATACATTCCTTCTTCATAATGCCTACTTCAACAATTAGTTGTACACATAAGTTCCTAGGTTCACAAATGAAAGGACAACACAATTTATAATTGTTTAATGAGAATGTCAAAAAAATTCACTATGGAGGCATCATGTAAGGAATACAATCCAAAAAATCTAGTTGTCTTAAAAGGGCAATAAAGAATAAGATATAGTATTGTGATAACGAATAATGTCTTGCCTTCATGCCTTGTTGTACTTAAAATATGTGATTGAGCATGCGTATCTTTTTATTTATTTATTTATGTTAAAGATAATAGGGCCATCCTCTCCTTATTCAAACTTGGGTTGGTCCACGAGAATCCAAAAACATACCAACTCAAGTGTCTTATAAAACATTTAATGATTTGACATGTTTATCCTTTTATTCTCTTTCTATATATAACTTTAAAGATCTCACTATTTTTATTGGGTTACATAGGAGAGTGGTCACAACCACACTATTTTTAGTAACTTGACAAGCGTAGGGTTCAAACCATAGTGGCTTCTCTCACCGAACCTATTCTTTTATTATTTTTCTATATATATCTTTAAAGATCTCACTATTTTTTTGGGGGGGTTACATAGGAGAGTGGTCACAACCACATTATTTTTAGTAATTGACAAGCGCAGGGTTCAAACCATAAGGGCTTCTCCCATCAAATATATTATGCCTCGTTATTATTGACCCGCGTGAAGGAAATGTGTGAAGGGAACCATCGATCGCCCATGATTTATACCATCATTATAGGTCTAACACACACTCAGAGAATTCAAATCAGACTACTACCTTTGCAAACAAATTGTTCCCAAGATTTGAACATGGGTGTCTTCTTGGTAAGTGCTTGGTCATACAAGCACTTACCAATCCACCTAGCCCTCGGGGCTAAAGATCTCACTATTGTTACTCACAATGACATACAATGTATTAGTATGCATTAACTATTTGATTGAACCAACTTTTTATCAATTTCTTTTAATATTAAAATTAAAAACTAAGTGTGAAGGATACCATAATGCTTTGTCTCTAAATTTTTATCTAAAAAACCCAAGTTCAAACCTCACTAAATGAAACTCTTACTTTTCAAAAAACTTGTTTAGGTCGTTCCCTATGCAGCCAAAAATATTTAAGGACTAGCTAACTTTTAGAAAAAGATGAACCTCATATCGTGTGAATAACTAATATAAAATAAAATTAATTAAAAACTTTATCATTATTTTAAAGAAGTGATTATATTCATTACAATAATAATAGAAGAAGAGGAAGTATTAACTGTGACGTGGGTAAGTGTACGAAAGGGTGTGTCCCCTTGATGGAGTTGTTGTCCAATTTAGAGGATTCGTGGTCAAAACCCATTACTTAATATTAAAAAAAAATATTAAAATAGAACGAAATCCGAACATATGCATAGGAATAGAGCAACGAAATAAAAGTAACATCGAAGTCAATCACGGTACAAGAGTAAAAAAATCACGTTTCAACTCCATAACGACTTTTTAAAAGGTGTCCAAATAAAGAATTACCTCCGTTGGATGATTATCAAAGTTCATTCGTATCTATTCCCTGCACTTCGTTAATACAGAAGTTTAATAGAAGTTTAATAGGAGTGGCTGGCAATCTTCAGGACATTTACTTCAAAAATTAACGGTTCCGCAAATAACGAAATTAGATGTACATTTTGACATTTAGATTACGAATCTTGACATTTAAATTACGAAACTAGATGTACATAATGACATTTAATATGCATTTTTTTTATGTTTATGTAATCCCTGACTAAAAATAGTAACATTAGTACTCTAATCTCTGTGAGTAAATTCTTTACCATGGAGTCACCATTTATAAGACAGCTACCTATGAGTAATTCAGTCATCCTGCAACTTGAACTGTTGTACAACTGCTTTGATTACCTCCACTGAATTGCCATACAAATTCTTCCTCAACTAACAATTTTTAAGCCACCGAATTTATTTCATATGATTTCAAATTTGAAACTTGGCAGTGTAAATGGCTATGAATTCAAATTTCTTAAAATGGAAGTTGTCTCAGAAGCGCTGAATATTGAACTTCTAAGGAGGTTAGCCGATTGTCTTGGTGCTGAGCAATCATAAGCTTCAGATCTTACCTTTATAAGATGGGTTGCGTCTTGCTTGAATAATTCACATTCAATCTTTTGCCTCGTTATACTTAATTTCAAAAAGGTATGGATCTCCTTTTCTTTCCAGTGAAAGATGACTAATACCGTCCGTTTTGTCCTCAGCATGACATTTAGGTATAAAGGAGAAGAAGACATCAAGAAGGGCAGGTGGCTACGAAAAGTCAGAATATAAATATAAATTGTTGACCTGTATGTGTAGGTATTGTCTTTTGTTCAGGTACAAATCAAAAATATCTCACAACATGTATCCCTCCTAATGGCAGAGTGGTAAAGTGAACTTGGAATATCGCGAAAAGGAGAGGTAAAAACTGAAGCATACCTTAGTGGGGAAACCATGTCCAGAAAGTACATGTGAGGTCATCATATTTTGAATGGCATTTCTTTAATCCTTCAAATCTGTGGGCTACTGTGCATTACCTATCGAAACTCCTGGAAAGTTGAAAACCTATCTGCTTTCAATTAATTAAGGGGAAATGGTAAAACGCATGCTTTCAACGATGAGTAAAACAGTATGCTTTCAACGATGAGTAAAACAATATGCGTGGTTTGACTGCTGTATTTTATCTGACCTTTCTTTACTAATAAAGTTTTGAGGATTAAATTGATTTGTAAATGGTTTTTTTGTCAGATATTTATTAAGAAGACACCTAGATACAAATTAGGACAGCCTATTTGTAAAGGTAATAGTCTGATCTGAATCCTACGCATGGTAGGAATCCTAAGCTACTGGTGGTCTCTTTCACATAATATCAACAATAATGAAGCCGAATAAGTTTGGTGGAAGCAACCTTCTTATCAGTTACTAAAAATAATATGGTTGTGAGTACCTCTTACGTAAACAAGAAATAATAATAATAATTGTACAATAGACAACCACGCATTTGTGTGGATTCGCTATTATCTCAAAATGTTTTCTCTACCACTACTGACCACCATAATCATATAATATGATAAACCTTTTGTCTGGTGTTTTGTGGCTCGGCGAGGAGATCGGCAACAGTATGATAATCCAGTTATTATAATGTTTTCTATGATTTATAGGCGCGAATGGTGAGAAGAAGAAAAAGAAAACGGATCGGAGGAATTGTTGTCCCATCGCCGGCATTTGCACACAATCAAAGAAGGAATTGTTCGTTCTGGAGATGTTACCTGCACCATGCCTCTTTATGATGATTGACAGAATGGAAGGCTGTGGGCACAACGTTATAGCTTTGCAACTTGCATTCCATACATATTAAATATCATCCATACATTCCCTAAGTTTCTATCTCTCAATCTAGTCATCAGCACTCCTCAGGCAATTTTTGAACTCAGTAAATGAAATGTGTTCATATTCCACATTATTGTCATCCCTCCTGAATAGCCCTGAGAGGCTTGGGTCACATAATCACTTTACCATCAACATCTTTTTAAAATAGTTTACATTATTTCAAGAGATATTTTAGTTTCCTATAATAGCACCGCATATGGGTTTATTTTTTAGATCATTCTCTTAAATGTCAATTATTTAGGGCGATTGTTTAATCCCCTTACATTCTAGGTATTTATAATCATTGGGGTTCTATGTTGTAGAATTTGGTTATAGATTTAACCATACCTGACTCTCTCAATTTCTCCTCCTACTACCATACTCTTTTTCTATTTGATCTTCTTTCTTATCCATGAGAACTAGAATTTTTATATCGTTTCTTTATTTGACTAATTTCTAGAATTGGTTTTTTTATTTGTTGTTTTGCTAATCCTATGATGACATCCTTAGTTGGTTTTTGTTCCTGATTAAAAACTATCATTGCATCTCCTGTCTTTAGTTGTTGATGCCCCTGTAGCTCCCCTTATTTTTCTTGATCTGGATGAGATTTTTTGGAAATTTTTGGCTTCCCTGTTGGTCCTCAAAAGTATTATGGTCTCTCTTATTTGTAAATTGATGGATTTGATTTTCCTCTTTTGTAGACATATCTTGATTCTTGGCATGTTCTTCAAATGGGGTTTCTTCTCCGTCCATTGGGTCATATAGATTTAAAAGTTCATATTTTTTAGATGTTGCCCTCCATTCCTAGTGGTGGTTCTTGTTTCCTCCTCTAAATTGACTCCTAGCCCTTGCCTGGATATTATTTCTTGCTCTTCTTCTTGTTACTATTTGAAAACCCATTGTAGTATCTTTACGTGAAGATTGATCCTTTAGATTTTGAACTATTTGTGGTATCGCCTCTTGAGTGATCTTAGGGCAGTTTGGAAACAAATGTCCATACTCATGGCATGCTCTATAGTGGAGCGAGACTAATTCATAATCCAGTTGTTGTTTCCCTATGTTGCCTCCCAATATAAGATCCATTTCTACTAGTAGTGTCTTTATCAGGTCCATATCCACACAAATTCAAACAACATAACTTGATCCCCCTCACACTAATTCTCATCATCTACCTAGGTATATATCCAACAAATTTCTAATCAATTCCATAACTTCATCTTCCAAAATTCCAAATAAAGGGCATATAATTTCAGCCAAATTGGTGTTGTTGATGGTTCAAAACAAGGATCAAAATTCAGTCGCCATGGTTGCATGAATAGCCCTACTAGTCTAATGTTATAGGGTCCTCCCTCAAAAGCCTTATCCTTAAAAAAATTAGAGTAAATTCTGCTACAAAGTATCCATTTGGAAGTGTTATGATGTCCACTTCCCCTTGAGGGTTCCAATGGTTTCTTACCCATGAGTATAGGAAGCAACAAGAAGGTCTAAGACCTACAAACCTACAAATCAGGCCATGCATGAATCTATAAAAAATGTCATTTTCTACCAATTCCTCTGCTATTTCTAATAATGGGATTTAATTCGTATTAGATAGGCAACTATTTCATCTTGCTTGATCTGCCTCTTTCTCTTTTCTCTTTTCTAAATTCTATAAAAAAAATTGGGCTTGACCTTTTATAGTTTCTTTGTTGGGTTTATTGCCTTTCACTGCATCTGCAAAAGGTTACATGTGAGCATTTTTAGGATCATGTTTGGTCTATGAGGGCATCCCTTTGGTTAAACCCCCTCTAGATGATCCCTCCATTATTGCCCTCTCTTCGAATCTCAATTTGGTTCCCATAGCTTTACAGAGTGTCTAAATCATAGTATTTTCCCTAAAAGAAAAAATTTCTCGATGTTGCTTTCTTGGGATTTTCCATATTTTTCATTCTTGCAACCCTTCAAACCAAAAATCACCCTTGGTTTTTGCTTTGATGAAAAAATGGTTTTTTGTTTTCACTGCACCTTGCAGGATCCTATCCTCCAACTATTTTTACTCTTGCTTTCACCACCATTACCTACGCACAAGGGTTTTAACCCTGCATCTTCTTCCTTTCACCGCCATATTATTCACAATCCTTCAACATATCTCATAGAGATTCCATATTAAAAGAGGCTAGAATGTCATTAATAAAATCATGCAAGGTTTAGTCTAAATAAATACACAAAAGAAAGTAAAAGGAAATATACACACAAGACCAAATATTAGGTATGAGTAGGTAATTTTCAATGCCTTACAATGGAAATTAAACTCTTATTTATAAGCAAAAACTAGGGCTTCTTACCTCAAAAACTATACAATTGACCCAAAATTTTCCTCTAAACTTGAGCAAGGGATGGGACTTCATTAAATTCTAATGGGATCAAGGTATCTAGATTTGGAGCTCTTAATAGAAAATGGTTTAGTGCCTTTGGAACTAGAGATTCCACCACTATCATCAACAACTTTTATTAGAGATTCCTCCAAAAAGTGAGTGTAGAATCAATTGCAATCAATGTCACTAGACTCAAGGTCTCTAAAACTAGAGATCCAACTTCTACTACCTTTAATATGCCAATTTCTTCCTTGGAATGTTGTGTCCAAGTGGTGCAGGTAGGTGAACTTAAGGATTTTTTGTTAATATTATCTTTATGAACTCAACTACTTTCTTTGGAATATCGCGATAGATGTTACCTATAATAATTATTCTTCCTTGTTAGGGACGTTCCTTACAATGGAAGGTAGAAGTATGGTGATAAATATTGAAATAATATTACCACAATTCCATAAATTATAGTCCACTACATTGGGTTGCTCTCCCTTTATCATAAAATTGCCACTACTCCTATTGATCTTCTCTTCCATATACACTCTCTTTCTTGGGTCCTCGATCATAAAGTTTAAATAGTTGGTGGTGCTTTCCAATGTTATATCACTTGTTCCTTATTCAATTCACATGAGCTATCATATTAGGCTTGATATGATCTTGGTCATTGATTTCTTCTAAATGTAGAGTGGGAGGATTGCATTGCTACCACATGTTCAGTCACTATAAGCTCAATCAAACATGGAAGAATTGGTCTAGGACTATTGACTTCATTTCATTCCAACCAATGGAAGGGTCAATTTAGTTATTATCAAAAAGGATCTTATGGGGGCACTTTTAATTATTGCCAAAAGGACCTTGGAGATGACATAGGCCATTAATCATCATGATTGGACGAATTACATAACATTTATGATCTAAATATTTTAACATTTGTTTCGAGTCTATGTGGATCATTGTATCTTTTTTCCATCCAATATTGACAATGTATCTTCTTTGGGCATGAACCTTGATGGGACAACTACTTACTTATTTTGTGGATTACCAAGTGTCTACCACATGTCCAGGCCTTAACCAACGATGGGTTTCTTCTCTAATAACTCCTTTGGCAACCTCATGAAATGACATGGGTTACTAGATGAGTAATCAATGACTCACATGGCTTTGAAAACTTCTTTTCAACTACTTTACTAGAAAATTACATTTATCATTAACCAAAATATAGATGGCACATGCTACTTTGATGACATTTTGTGGCTTTCAACATTGAAAATCAATGCTTGGCATTGCCCAATGAGATCGGACAACCTACGTGGCTTCAAAATTCTTGATGAATCTTTTCCTTGTGGAACAAGCACCCACTATAGATTGTAAAATAATGATGCACATTACTATGTTGCCTTTGAAAATCACTTTTATTTGGAAATAGTGCTAATTAAAAATATTAAAAATCAATGATTCTTGTGGCCTTTCTCCGAAAAGAATATTTTTTATCTTCTGGGTGATGCCCATATTCGATCAATGATCAAATGGTTTGTATCATTTTGGGAAATTTCACTACTTTATTAGCTTATCGAATCAACACCCATCATCAAAGAAAAATATTGAGGGGTCCATGTGGCATCAAAACTCTGGTTCACAAAATCAATGTCTATCATAGATTTTAAAATCAATGGTGCACTTCACTCTTGCCTTCTCTTATCCTTAAAATTGTTGATTTACCTCCTATGACGATCGTCTTACAAAATGTGCCAGGGCAAAAATTGTCCTTCATGTAGTAAATTTTCAATACAAATACATTTAATGCATTCTTATGAAAATAAAATAGAAAAATCAAAATGCATTAGCTCAATTGGTTATATTCCTCAATTTTCATGGAGGAGACCTAGGTTTGAATCTTTCCAAGGGATATGCATGTAATTGTAAAACTCTTGCAATACCACAATATGATCATAATATAATATGGGTGGCGTCCATTCCAATCCCATATAAACAATTAAAAAAAAAATGAAATATATAGCATATTTAAATTGAAAAATATTTTTTTTAATAAATATTTATTTCTTGAAATAGCTCTAGCCATTAATGATTAACAATGAATATTCAAATACAAAGTGCATAACTATTGGGTTTGATTTAATATATGGATTTTGTATTTAAAATAATCTTTGCATAGTACACTTAACAACAACATCGACTCTATCTACACCTTTAGTATGACATAAATGTTGAAAGTATATTCTGACTTATGGCCAAGGTGGACATTGTATAGCATAATCTTGTATATGCTTAGGGATAATCATTATACAATTGTATTTAGTTTATTTTAATATTTTATTGTATGATTACTATAGGTTGCAATAAACATTGTTATGATTAAACCCACCTTATAACTTATAATTGTAACATCCCCATTGATTGCTATTATTTTATTTGGAAGAATATGATTATGTGTTTAGTTTTGTGATGCAGGTGCAGGTCTTTGAACGAAAGCAGACTTGCCAGTAGAGGAGAAAACCCACAAATTGGCGGAGACAGTATTGAGGCATCAAATAAGGTGGGATATGATGTCGCGTCGATGGCACCAAGGCTTGTGGGTACATGGAAGCCCACTAAATAAGAAAAAATGTCATATAGGACATACTGCCTATATTGCATTATGCCTGCTTGCATGAAATGCATTCTGCTTATTGAATGTATTAATATAATATATATTATTTGATTTTGAAAAATATTTTTAAAAGTAATAAATACATTTGATAAATAAAAATATAGTCATGTATTAAATCAAATAAAATATATATATATATAAAACTATAGTAGTATTATCAAAATATATAGATATAACTATGTGATCAATATATATTTCTATATATATATATATATATAGTGTGTGTGTGTGTAAAAAAGAAAACTAATAACAATAATATTATTCTAAAGTTTTACTGAGTTAAAATTTAAATCGCTTCGACGTGATTTGGATTAATGTATATAAATTAGGTCCTCTTTTGAATGGACTACTAATGAATTATATAAATGTAAATTATTTTTATGTGTATAATTGTAAATTATTTTAATTATTAAACTTTTTTTCTAGGATTTAGAAAATATTATATGGTTTTTATTAAAGTTTTAAAATAATGAGTTTTGTTATTATGTCAATTTTGGAATACAAAGGAAACTTTTTCAAACCTTTTAAAAAAATAAAGACCGCATCCGAATATAATCTGGATATTCATAAAACAACTATTGCCATCGAAAAGGATGAACAATCACTCAACCATGGAGATAACCATTTCCATAGAGAAAGATGTACAATCACCCTACTCCAATAGCCACGGTGGCGACTATTACAAATCGGTGTTATCCGTTCTCCAGTTATTGAAAAAGGACAAAGGTCCTTGGTTGTTGAGAGTAAAAAGAAGTGGTATGGGACATCGCTCTAGTATAACATACGAGTGGTATGTGAGGATAATCATGAACCTACTCTAGATGTGGAATAGCCGATGCAACTTGTGGCTAGAGAGCTGGACCAAGAAGTCAAAAAGTCCAACAGTAGATGGTATGGGTAGCATTACAGTTATTTGGAGCTGAATCTAAGTTATCTAGTTTGGAGACCATGCAATGGTAGACCCTAGTTATATCTTAGTTGAAGATCAATGACTAGGCACTCACATAGATAACCTAGTTCTAAAGCTCAAAAATAGAAATATTATGCAAATATGAAAATAGGATTGTGAATCCATAAGCTTTGGAGTAGAGGAATTAGTGTGTCCACATTTCCAGGTATTATGGGCCCTAGAAATGCAACCCCATGCCAAGATCAAAGAAAACTCGAGACAGGAGTGAATAACTTATAAATGGTAATATTTCATGGGAATTTGGTCAATCTTGAGCACTTAAGATACCAACTGTAGTGGTAAATAATCTTTAAGTGTGAACTTTATGCCAAAGTACTAATATCAAGTTGGATATATTTGCATAAATGTGTGATAATTATGTTTGATTTTGGTGAAATTTTGAATTTGTGTTTTGACAACCAGGTGCATAGACCTAGGTTGTGATAGTTGGTATTAGAGTCTAGGTTGTGAAACCTAGGCTATTAAGCATGAATTGTTTTTTTAACAGAACTCTTTTATCGTCAGGAATTGCGGGGACTTCGAAAAGAGCAAGTGTTAACTTGGAAGAGGAAATTGCAAAAGTTCAAAAAAATGGACTAAGGTGACTCGTAAGAGATTTTGAAAGGGTGCAAGTTGTTTATGTGCCATGGTGGATGGTCAAGAAAGAAAAAGACCTTATAGCTACAAGGGCTACACATAATGATGAAAATATGGCTCAAACTATTCAGCTGATGCAAGAGCAATTGAATCAGAAATGTGAGCAAATGGATATCTAGAAGGCTCATATGTGTGAGCACATGGATCAAAAGAGGGTACAGATGGCCTAACAGCAAGAAATAATCACCCAGCTTTAGAAATTCATATTGAGTTTGGTCAATGGAAAGGCAACCAAAAAAGTAAAAAAGTTTCCAAAAGGTTCCTCAAGAAGGAAAGTTGGTGTAGAACTACAAAATAAAATCAAGAAGTTAGATATATCTAAATTTTATGGTAAAGGATATGGTGAAACAGCCATCAACTAGTTAATTGAAGCCGAAGGATATTTTTCAATTTATACTCTTTGCTCAGAATCCAAAACAACATGGGTTGTGGCACATCTAGAAGGCTCCGCAAGAGATTGATGGACCACATACAAGAATATCAAATATAAGGAAGCCACAAATATTCCATGGGAAGATTTTAAAAGGGAATTCAAGGATTGTTTCCTTACACCTCAATTTATATTGAAAAGTATGAAGAATTCACTAACTTACGTCAGGGCAATATGATTGTAACTGAGTATTACGAGAGGTTTGTGCAACTTATGAAATACGCCCTGGAATATGATGGACAATAAAAATTTAAAACTCATAAATTTTTAATGGGGCTACATCCAAAATACAGTCAACCATTTGGGGGAAAGTACCTTAAATATTAACATTTGCCTATGATGTTGCTCGACATGAGGAAGTAAGCCAGAAAGAGGTAAAGACTTATTATCAGCAAGTTGAAAGAGAAAATTCCAATAAAAGGAGATATCCTGAGCAAAATAGGAGTAGAGATCAGCATAAGAAGTATAAAGAAGGTGGACGGTACATAAATGATAACAAGAACATGGATAAATTCCAAAGCAATGGAGGGCATCCATATTGGAGAAACTAGCAAGAAAATAAGAACAACAATCGGGAACAGGGTGGAAATAGTAATTAGGTTAAGTAAGAAAATAAGCCAAAGAATATGGGACCAAATGTATGCAATGCATGTGGAGATTTAGACCACTTTGTATGACAATACCCAAATAGAGTTGACCAAAGGAATTCCACTGAAGAAGCCCCACACAAAATTTATGCTACTACAGTTAAACCTAACTTTTTAAGCCAAGCTACTCCATTTTTGGGTATACAAAAAAATATATCATAGTGCAACTGGTAGTTTTATTTTAACTAATATCTGAGGGACATGTTGGAAGCCTGGGATTGTGAAAAAATGGGTGGTAGACCGAGTTAGGATCTGGCCTAACCCACTAAGTTAACCAATACTCATTGGGATCCCAATTGCTCTTTTACATGCTTTGATACATACTTTTATTATAGATTAACCTTGATACATAGACCTATTGGGTCCAATGAGATGATAAATAATGATGGATAGATCGAGTAAGGATCTGAACCAACCAGCATATTTCATCGATAATTTCTCTTTTCTAAAAACCTTGAGAGGGTAAGTTAGATGCAAAGTTGCTATATTGTAAACCTTTGTCATGTGGGGCATAAAAATCCTAAATGGACAAGACACCATTAAAGTGATATAATGTGTGCGATTGAGAAGTGATTGGTCCTAATAAGGGGGTCCAATTAAAGGAAATATGCCAACAACTTCATGAAGTCACAAACCATCAAAAGAGTTATGTGAATATTAAAAGTATCCCTTGAGAATATAACATTGATGATAAGATCTTCCTCAAAGACAAACTAACCAAAATCCCAGACTACCAAATTAAGCCCCAAACTTATCGGTCCTTTTGAAATTGTTACCAAAATAAGTCTTGTTGCTTGCCCTACTGCCAAACTTGACTAAAATCCATATTTTTTTCCATGTGTGCCTCCTCTGCATATATGTCGCTGACCCATCACATGTTCTGGATGTATCTCATTTGCAGATGTCAAACCCGTAACTCATGGAGGTTCGACCTGTTAAAATATTGGGTTACAAAAAAAATCAACTAATAAATAGAACAGTAGAACAATGTAATACAAAGGAATTTTGTTATTATGTCAATCTTGGAATACAAAGGAAACTTCTTCAAACATTTAAAAAAAAGAAATATTGCATCCTAATATATTCTAGATATCCATAAAACAACTATTGCCATCAAAAATGATGAAAAATCATTCAACCACGAAGATAACCATTGTCATAGATAAGGATGTGCAATCACCCAACTTCAATAGCCATGGTGGTGACTATTACGAATCGGTGTTATCCGTTCTCTAGTTATTGAAAAAGGACAGAGATCCTTGGCTGTTGAGAGTAAACAACAATAGTATGGGACATCACTCTAGGATAACATGAGTAGTACATGAGGATACTCACGAACCTACTTCGAATTTGGAATAGTCAATACAACTCAGGGTCAGAGAGTTGGACCAGGAAGTCAAAAATTCCAGTGGTAGATGGTATGGGCAGCATTACCATCATTCATATCTGGATCTGAGTTATCTGGTTTGGATACCATGCGATGGTGGACCCTAGTTATATCTTAGTTGAAGATCAATGACCAGGCACTAGCATAGATATGCTAGTTCCAAAGCTCAAAAATAGAAATATTATGCAAATATGAAAATAGGATTGCGAATCCACAAGCTTTGGAGTAGGGGAATTAGTGCATCCACCTTTCCAGGTATTATAGACCCTGGAAAGGCAACCCCATGCCAATATCAAATAAAACTCGAGAGAGGAGTGAAGAACTTATAAATGTAATATTTCATGAGAAGTTGGCCGGTCCTGAGCACTTAAGATACCAGCTGTAGTGGTAAATAATTTTGAAGTGTGAAACTTTATGTCAAAGTACTAATATCAAGTTGGGTATATTTGCATAAATGTGCGATAATTATGTTTGATTTTGGTAAAATTTTGGATTTATGTTCTAACAACTAGGTGCGTAGACCCGTGTTGTGATAGTAATAAACCTTAAGCCTTCTTGTTATGTCAAATTAGGTTAAACTAATTCATGTAATTGGGATTTTGTTATAAACACCCCCTACCAGTCCATCAATTGTATCAAAGTGTTGTGATCCTTTCCATAAATAATATAGTGATTATTTACAATGTTTATGGGTTCCCACTATATCTTTTTTATTTTATCCTTTTATGATTTTTGTATAATATGTGAGTGGATGGATTGCTTTTGTTTATTTTTTAAAATAAGTGTATATTCCAACATGGTGTCAAAGTTTATTTAGAGCCTCCAATCCTTATTTTAATTTTATGGTATGGAGTGGCATTTCTTGGTCATGTAGAATGTTTATTTAGAGCCTCCAATCCTTCTTTTGATTTTATGGTAAGCTACTTCTCAAATTTTCATGAGCATATTTGGTATGAGAGGCAGAGAGGAGATCTCAATCTACTTTATTCCATTCATACTTTAAAATATATTGTATTTTTATGTTAGATCTAGCTTCTACCTTGTTGTCATTGAGATACTCTTATTATTCTACATAAAAATTCAAATCTGTTATGCCACAATGGTTTCTCATTCCTTATACAAGAGGTAGGACCTTTTCAACAAAGGGAAGAAAGAGGGATCTCCAATTTTTAAATCAGTGTGTTATCTCTTCATGTAATTTGGAAATAATATTGAAATCATGGATAGTGAGTTTACATGTGGAGTTGTGGCATGTGTGGTGAAAAAATCATGTGTGCTCTTCTTTAATAATAATGGATGTGTTGTTGTTCATGTTGGGTTTTTTCTTAAGTAGCTAGTTGAATGTAGATGGGGGTGTTTTATGTAGGATAACAAGGGTTTAAATCCCTGTTGCCTTATTTTTATAACACAGGGAATTTGGAGACTTATAAATAGAAATTTGCATCTAAGCTTTAGCATAAGAACATGATAAACTAGTTAGTTGGGATTAATTTTAAGTGCATGCTATGAAGGGATTCAAGTTTGAATCACATGAGTGCATATTATTTTATCAATTTTGTTCATCTTAGGTTTGTAAAATAAAATTCTTTATGGAGATATCCTTAGCATGTTCACTATGATGACTAGTGCTCAAATGGTTATGTTGTGGTGGCTAAGCTTTTGGCTTCAAATTAGATGTATGTTCAAATCTCCCAAAGCTCAAGTTTCCCTTTTGTCTTGTAATTGAAAAGAATTTTTGTATTGCTAGGTGATAAGCCTTTGTTTCAAAGAGCATATTTCCTCCTTAATGGTAATGATGAAATCATGGCTAGCATAAGGTATCTTATGCATTGAAGAAGAGAGTTTGATTCTGATTTTTATTTTCTAGAAATTTTGGAACAATAAAATGGACTCTTATATAATGCAATGGTTGTAGCATGGGGGGTGGTATTCCCATAGGGGAGGTAATATGAAATAATTTGAGATGAACTATATAATTCAAAATAGCTTCAACCCAAATCGTACAAGTTGTATGATTTGCCTTGTACATTTTACAAAAGACTCAAAACTATTTGTACAGTCACCAAATTGTAAAGTTGTATGATCCAAATCATACACCACTGTATAACGTATGATTTACCACTTAGTCACTTTGCTGGAAGTTGTTTTGGAATGCAAACTCGATATTTTTATTATTGATTTCTCCAAAACCCTAGTTTTTCTTAATTGGCAAGTTCCAACTATGCAATTGCACTGTCAAATTGGGTAAATGATTAGTTGTACGGTTTGGGGGTTTGGATGTACAGTTTCACCAAAATCTTACTAAATTATTCACGTATAGATTTACCAATTTGTACAGAAACTCTTATTTATGAAATATTTGGATTATCTTTTTAGTGCAATTACCAACATAGTTTCATAACATGCAAACTCTAATTCATTATTTTGGAATTAATATTATTAATAATATTTCTAGAAATTGTACAACAAAAGAATGATGTTTCAGTGTAGCAATAATAATTTATAGGGTTAATTTCACAACATGCTCTAGGGTTATGGGTTCAATAACAATGCAATTCCATTATAACAACTCCATATTCCATATCATTTTGGCCATACTTGCATAAAACACACAATCTATAATTGCCATTCAAAAGCACAAGAGAATTCACAATAAGTCACAACTGCAATGTTGCTTTCATTATTATGGTTGAATATACATAATTATCAATGAAAAATCACCATATTCTCCATGAACAACTATATGACTAAACTATCAATGAACCATCAATGATCATGTTATGTACTATCAATAATAACTATGGTCAACAATAACAACCACTATCAAAATTGAATGGGGGGTCCTTATAGTGCTTGCATAGGCCTTTCCAAAGCAATTCCTGAGACAACCACCATTTACAACTAGAATCCCTGTAAACAACCAACTTGCATTAAGGTCTTCCTAAGTCTAATTTGATTATTATCAAATTCACCTTAAATTCACATTTCATCTAATTTCACTTTAATTCTAGTTGCAAATTTACAAATTCATACAATTACACCCAATTGTATGTTTTATAACTTCTCATTTGTACAATTAGACAAAATCCTACATGTGTATGTTTTGACAAACCGTACAACTAGCAAAATTGACAAACTAGAAAAATTGTACAAATCCAGTTTTCACTTATTCTTCTTCTAGGGGGTGGATTTGTTGCCTACATTTACCCCCCCTTTACACTAGTCGGTATCTTCACTAAGTCAGTCTTGTTGATCTTATTTGATGGATCCTATAGAAAATCATAAATTTGTATACGAAGGGAGGCACACTCATTTTACAATTTGGTCATGTAGTTTCTAAGTTCTAGAGCCTTCAACCCATATTTGTTGGCCTTATCTTACATAGTGACCAGAGTTGAAATAAATCCTTATCTTACTCAAATGTTCCCTTGAGCAGCTATGACTGTCTCATTTTTCTCCATGATGACTTTAATATTCTAATATATATCAACTTCACAAGCTGAAATGTGCTCATCCTTAGCTCAAAGCTAAGACTTATGATCCATGATCATATTACTATAGCACTTGGAATGCATTTCCACGTCCTCAATTTTGTAGTTCTTCTATTGTAGTTGTTATTTAGTTGCTTTCAACTAGTCCTCCTATTTGGCCAACTATTCTCTTTGTACTACGAGTTGTTCTTCCAACTACTTTGGGCGTTCTTTTACTTTTTGTATCACAAGTTGCTTTTCCTAATCCTGTGAACATATCTTATCCTCATAAGCAATATTAATATCATTTCATTCAACTTCTAAATTTTTCAACATTTTCTCAATCTCGATATTCTTGTGCTCTAGTTCTTATTCAATTGCGGTCATTTCTATTCGAGTAGCATCCACTTCTTCCTTTTGTGTTTCCTTGGCTTATAAATTTTTTCAAGACCCAAGCTTAGAAACTCAATCCAATGCATGAGGAAATTTAATTTTCATAGGGTGAATACTAACTTTGAAGGTGTCCTTTGAAATTTTGTATCTGATGTATTCAATGGACAACTCTAGCAGATTGCTCAATCCAAGTACACTCATGGATATGCCATGTAATTGGTCCTCACTCCATTTTATAATTATGTAAATCCCAACATCGTTGTTACCTCTCCCCTTTGTAACTACCATGGGTGTTGTGCATAAATTTGGACTATCTATCTTGTATGATCTTCACTACATATCCACTCCATGACCTTCTTCAATTCATCAAAGGTTTTATCCCTTTACTACTTCAGTTGTACAATGCCACCAACAACAAATTCCAACCTGGTACTAACAAACATCTCACTAACTTATTAGAAGAAGTGATCCACCTATTCATCTGTGTTTTCATCATCATTCCTAAGAATATCAAACTGAGGTACTTCAAGAAAAAATATTATACGAAACCTTTGATCCCTTTCTTATGGTGGAGTTTTTTCCTCTTACTCCTATGGAATTGAAATTCTTCCAATCTCTTTTATTGTATGTACTGCATTCCCTTCATATAGTGAATTGTGATCTACAATATTATCTATCTCTTCTTCTTCAGATGGTCTGATCACTTCCACATTAATAATCTCCTTAATAAGTTTCTTCTCTACCACAAGTGCCTAGAATTCCTCTTGTTGTTTAGGCAAGTCCTCCTACTGAGTTTCTACCAACCCTTCAACCTATGGATTTGATTGCACGTCCATATTTGCTATGACTGTTAAAGTTGGATTAAACTATTCTTGTGATGGTTGTGTGTTATTCTACTCTGATTGACTGTTGCCTCCTCACATCACTTTCCTTATCTGAGGCTTCTTATTTTCCTTAGCTTCTTTTGGTGGAGCTACCGTCATTGTTTTGCTTTCATTTTGGGTGGTATCATTGTTCTTTCCCACCAATATTTAGATGAATCTAAAAAATCAAAATCAGTGGTCTAAAGTAATACAAGAGATCTCATCTATTCTCTTGTTTGTCCTATGCCACCTCGCACACTAATATCCATAAAATTCAAATCCTCAAAATCCAAGTGCCTCTCATTTGTATTGTCTGACATAGGCTCGGGTTTCTCCTTTTGCACAGGAGTCTTCTAAATCATCTATCTCTCTCATTGCCTATACATCCTAATACACACTAGACTAGATTTTGATGCTACTACTTGCTCTTCTTGAGATAGAGGTTGCTACTACGACCTTTGTTCAAGTTCCTGCTACTCCAAGGTAGGTTCAAGTTATCTTTGTCTATTCCTCTAAGGATGAAATTCCTTATCTGATGAAGTCCCCTTCTCTTCAATCATAGGAGGGTCTAATTTTCTTATTGTCTTCATCGATCAAGTTTTCTATGGATTCACTCTCTAAAGAGATATAGTCTTCATCCATCACAATATAGTAGGTTGATCTAGTATTAATTCAGGGAGTATTATCAAGCCTAGAAAGTGATTGCCTATTTGGGAAACTACATCCAACATAAGAGCAATAGCATGAAAAGTCATGGAAAAGGTATTTCTCCTTATGGTCAATAGCTTCTAAATTCATTTTTATAAATAGGTTCTCCAATCATATTGTACTCCTTGGGTTATGCCCTCCACATGTTGTGCCATCCATATTGGCATCTCAAAATATTGTACCTCTCTTGTCAAAAAAGCCATATCTATGTTCATTACACATGCAAGTTCATATGTCTTCAACTGGGTCTGCTTGAGTTTATGACTTCCAAGACCAAAAATCTTAGTTGTTGTTGGAGACTTTATAATTGTGAGTGTAGTAATCAACTTGTGGGTCTTGATTTGGTCCACCATATTTTTTTGAATAGGAATTTTGTCCTTAGGCAATCTGAATGTCCTTTAAAATACCGCAGTCAAGAATTTCACCTTAATATATCGATTATTCACCCACACATAGGTGTAACTCTTATTGGGTCCGTATGATTGTATGATTAGCAACAAGTATTCATTATGAAATACTTTATCCTGAGGTGGGATATATGCCAATATACTGACTCCAAATTTAGTCAACGTTGCTCTTAATGGATTCTTCTTAGATTTTCCCACTATTTTTGACAATTATTAATTGTTGGCTATCCAAAAATGATATCCTTTATATCAACTTATTCTTCTTCCTCTTCACTAAGAAGTTCATCCTGCTCCCCTAGGTAGTCTCCCGATGAACCTTATTGTGAAGTTTCCATCAATGTGCCCTTGGTGGTTCCATCTCCTCTCTTCAAAATTGTAAGGTTGCTCTTCCTCTACTACCACACCAGTATCTAGAACTCTTCATTGTCTATACACTCTACCTCTCTAAGGATGGTAGCCACATCTCTCATGTGGCTGAAACTCTCACCCTTGACCTTGTACTAGGTAGGCCTCATTGGTTCACTTAGGCCATGAATATCCCTAGTGTAACGGTCCTGGTGAGCCTTCCATACTAGTTGCTACAATTCATTCTAAACAAGCTAAAAATTCTTATGCAAAGTTTATTCTTCTCCCATGGTCAATTTGAAACCACTTCTACACAACTTGTATTCAACTTGGTAATTCAGAATAAATTCAAAACAAACAACTCTAAAATACGTACAACTACACCCAAAATTTATAGATACCTCCAGC
The DNA here is from genome assembly GCA_028583015.1 of Wollemia nobilis. Classification (NCBI taxonomy): domain Eukaryota; kingdom Viridiplantae; phylum Streptophyta; class Pinopsida; order Araucariales; family Araucariaceae; genus Wollemia; species Wollemia nobilis. The sequence continues at coordinate 6,228,460 of JAQPPZ010016892.1, read as the reverse complement.
AATCATACACTGCTTCTCAAATTTGTACATGCACATTTTAGGAATCATACAACTCCCTCCAATTCGTACAGTTATGCCTAAAATTATACAACTGCACTTGATTTTGTACTTCACAAAAACGTACAATCTAAGCTCCAAATCGTACCAATTCACCAAGAATTCGTACAATTAGCTCCAAATAATACAACACACCCAGAATCATACAATTTCAGTTCAAAATCATATAATCTAGTCTTCAAATCTTCATTTGGATAAACATTCACAATTTTTTCAAATTTGCATAATTTCTTTGGTATCTTTCTACCGTTGGTGTGCAATTCCTCCTTTCTGGTGAACTGGTGCAATATGCTCTCTCGATGGTGCAATTCCTCAGCAACACAATTTTTTGTTGGAATGTAATAATGTATTTTATAGCCTTATTTTAATCTTATCAGTCATGCAGGGACTGAAACATTTTTTCTTTTCCTCCAACCATTTTCCCATGCACTAGGGTTTACAATTTTTCCCTCCATTATGCCTATTCTAGAAAATCTAAACCCTAGATGGATTTTTCTCCACTTGGGTTTCCTCTGGAAACCTTCTACTTCAAACCCTTGCCTTTTATAGCACATTTTTCCACCTACAATACATTTTCTAAGATACTTCCAGATTTTCCAAGTAAAAACCCTTAATTTATTGATTTTCTCCAGTTTCAGTTGGCTTGTGCAAAAATAAGAAGATTATGTTGGTGCAAATGCATGATGGATCAAATAAAAATTTAGGTAATTAATGATTTTATCATGCCCATATGGAAGAAATTCGTCGGTTGCACACTCCTTGCTTTGAATACTCTGAAATTCATTGTTGCATGATTTACTAAGTTGGTGAAAATATTATGCATGGCACTTGCTTTTTAAACCCTAATGTCCTCCTACATTATATTTCACCACCTCATCCCTCCTTGCATTTTTTTTTAACTTTTTGTATGGATGATTTCCAACTCACCCATTTTTGCATGCCTTTTTTATCTTTTTCTTGTTGTTTTTGTCTTTTCTTGCCTTTTTGAATATTTTATTCTTTTCTCTTTTTTGCTTTTTTTCTTTTTTCTATTCATTTTATTTATTTATTTTCAAAAGGGATCACCATTTCCATTTTTCAACCATCTTCCATCCTAATTGTATCTCGAGGGATTTTCACAATTAAGATATTTTTCTATTTTTAGATTTTTTTTAATTACCTAATTTTCCAACTTACCTTCTCAAGAATTGTATAGTGATATTTACCTGTACAATTCCTTCTGTCGATGTGTCATTTGGAGGTTCCACCACCTCGATCCATTTAATCAGGTGTCGCAAAATTATGCGATCAAGTTGTAATCAATCATTTGTACAATTTACTCCCTCTTATTGGTTCTTTGTATGATTTGACATTGTATGAGTGTCATTTGTATGGTTTGCAATGGTGCAATCACCATTTGTACGATACGAAACTATACAATTGCAAGTTGTACAATTTACAATTGCATAATTTCCTCCTTGCAAAGCTACATTTTCCAATTGACTATTCCAAAGGCAAGGGTACTCCTTACATTCCATACATATTAATGATCATCCATACATTCCCTAAGTTTCTATCTCTTAATCTAGTCATCAGCACTCCTCAGGCAATAGTTGAACTCAGTAAATGAAAGGTGTCCATATTCCACATTATTGTCATCCCTCTTGAATAGCCCTAAGAGGCTTGGGTCACATAATAACTTTACCTCCAACATATTTTTAAAATATTTTACATTATTTCAAGAGATATTTTAGTTTCCTATAATAGCACCGCATATGGGTTTATTTTTTAGATCATTCTCTTAAATGTCAATTATCTAGGGCGATTGTTTAATCCCCTTACATTATAGGTATTTATAATCATTGGGGTTCTATGTTGTAGAATTTGGTTATAGATTTAACCATACCTGACTCTCTCAATTGCTCCTCCTACTACCATACTCTTTATCTATTTGATCTTCTTTCTTATCCATGAGAACTAGAATTTTTATATCGTTTCTTTATTTGACTAATTTCTAGAATTGGTTTTTTTATTTGTTGTTCTACTAATCCTATGATGACATCCTTAGTTGGTTTTTGTTCCTGATTAAAAACTATCATTGCATCTCCTGTCTTTAGTTGTTGATGCCCCTGTAGCTCCCCTTATTTTTCTTGATCTGGATGAGATTTTTTGGAAATTTTTGGCTTCCCTGTTGGTCCTCAAAAGTATTATGGTCTCTCTTATTTGTAAATTGATGGATTTGATTTTCCTCTTTTGTAGACATATCTTGATTCTTGGCATGTTCTTCAAATGGGGTTTCTTCTCCGTCCATTGGGTCATATAGATTTAAAAGTTCATATTTTTTAGATGTTGCCCTCCATTCCTAGTGGTGGTTCTTGTTTCCTCCTCTAAATTGACTCCTAGCCCTTGCCTAGATATTATTTCTTGCTCTTCTTCTTGTTACTATTTGAAAACCCATTGTAGTCTCTTTACGTGAAGACTGATCCTTTAGATTTTGAACTATTTGTGGTATCACCTCTTGAGTGATCTTGGGGTAGTTTGGAAACAAATGTCCATACTCATGGCATGCTCTATAGTGGAACAAGAATGATTCATAATCCAGTTGTTGTTTCCCTATGTTGCCTCCCAATATAATATCCATGTCTACTGGTAGTGTCTTTATCAGGTCCATATCCATACAAATTCAAACCACATAACTTGATCCCCCTCACACTAATTCTCGTGATATTCCTAGGTATATACCCAAAAAAATTCTAATCAATTCCAAAACTCCATCTTCCAAAATTCTAAATAAAGGGCATATAATTTCATCCATATTGGTGTTTTTGATGGTTCAACACAAGGATCAAAAGTCGGTCGCCATGGCTGCATGAATAGCCCTACTAGTCTAATGTTATAGGGTCCTACCTCAAAATCCTTATCCTTATAAAAATTAGAATAAATTCTGCTACAAAGTATCCATTTGGAAGTGTTATGATGTCCACTTCCCCTTGAGGATTCCAATGGTTTCTTGCCCATGAGTATAGGAAGCGACGAGAATTTCTAAGACCTACAAACCTACAAATCAGGCCATGCATGAATCTATAAACAATGTCATTTGCTACCAATTCCTCTGCTATTTCTAATACTAGGATTGAATTCCTATTAGATAGGCAACTATTTCTTCTTACTTGATCTACCTCTTTCTCTTTTCACTTTTCTAAATTCTATAATTTTTTTTGGGATTGACCTTTTATATATTCTTTGTTGGGTTTATTGCCTTTCACTGCATCTACAAAAGGTTACATGTGAGGACTTTTAGGATCATGTTTAGTCTCTGAGGGCATCCCTTTGGTTAAACCCCCTTTATATGATCCCTCCATTATTGCCATATCTTCGAATCTCAATTTGTTTCCCATAGATTTACAGAGTGTCTAAATCATAGTATTTTCCCTAAAAGAAAAAAATTCTCGATGTTACTTTCTTGGGATTTTCCATATTTTTCATTCTTGTAGCCCTTCAAACCAAAAATCACCCTTGGTTTTTGCTTTGATGAAAAAAGGGTTTTTTGTTTTCACTGCACCTTGCAGGATCCTATCCTCCAACTATTTTTACTCTTCCTTTCACCACCATTACCTACGCATGAGGGTTTTAACCCTGCGTCTTCTTCCTTTCATCACCATATTCTTCACAATCCTTCAAAATATCTCATAGAGATTCCATATTAAAAGAGGCTAGAATGCCATTAATAAAATGACTCAAGGTTTGAGTCTAGATTAATACACAAAAGAAAGTGAAAGGAAATATACACACAAGACCAAATATTAGGCATGAGTAGGCAATTTTCAATGCCTTACAATGGAAATGAAACTCCTATTTATAAGCAAAAACTAGGGTTTCTTACCTCAAAAACTATACAAGTGACCCAAAATTTTCCTCCAAACTTGAGCAAGGGATGGGACTTCATTAAATGCTAATGGGATCAAGGTATCTAGATTTGGAGCTCTTAATAGAAAATGGTCTAGTGCCTTTGGAACTAGAGATTCCACCACTATCATCAACCACTTTTATTAGAGATTCCTCCAAAAAGTGAGTGTAGAATCAATTGCAATCAATGTCACTAGACTCAAGGTCTCTAAAACTAGAGATTCAACTTCTACTACCTTTAATATGCCAATTTATTTCTTGGAATATTGTGTCCAAGTGGTGTAGGTAGGTGAACTTGAAGATTTTGTGTTACTATTATCTTTATGAACTCAACTACTTTCTTTGGAATATCGTGATAGATGTTACCTATAATAATTATGCTTCCTTTCTAGGGATGTTCCTTACAATGGAAGGTAGAAGGATGGTGATAAAATATTGAAATAATATTACCACAATTCCATAAATTATAGTCCACTACATTGGGTTGCTCTCCCTTTATCGAAAAATTGCCAATACTCCTATTGATCTTCTCTTCCATATACACTCTCTTTCTTGGGTCCTCGATCATAAAGTTCAAATAGTTGGTGGTGATTTCCAATGTTATATCACTTTTTCCTTATTCAATTCACATGAGCTATCATATTAGGCTTGATATGATCTTGGTCATTGATTTCTTCTAAATGTAGAGTGGGGGGATAGCATTGCTACCACATGTTCAATCACTATGAGCTCAATCAAACATGGAAGAATTGGTCTAGGACTATTGACTTCATTTCATTCCAACCAATGGAAGGGTCAATTTAGTTATTATCAAAAAGGATCTTATGGGGGAACTTTTAATTATTGCCAAAAGGCCCTTGGAGATGACATAGGCCATTAATCATCATGATTGGACAAATTACATAACATTTATGATCTAAATATTTTAACATTTGTTTCGAGTCTATGTGGATCATTGGATCTTGTTTCTATCCAATATTTACAATGTATCTTCTTTGGGCATGAACCTTTATGGGACAACTACTTACTTCTTTTATGGATTACCAAGTGTCTACCACATGTCTAGGCCTTAACCAATTATGGGTTTCTTCTCTAATAACTCTTTTGGCAACCTCATGAAATGACATGGGTCACTAGATGAGTAATAAATGACTCACATGGATTTAAAAACTTATTTTCAACTACTTTACTAGAAAATCACATTTATCATTAACCAAAATATAGATGGCACATGCTACTTTGATGACCTTTTGTGGCTTTCAACATTGCAAATCAATGCTTGGAATTACCCAATGAGATCGAACAACCTACGTGGCTTCAAAATTCTTGATGAATATTTTCCTTGTGGAACAAGCACCCACTATAGATTGTAAAATAAATGATGCACATTACTATGTTGCCTTTGAAAATCACTTTTTTTTGGAAATAGTTCTAATTAAAAATATTAAAAATCAATGATTCTTGTGGCATTTTTCCCACAAAAATATTGTTTATCTTCTGGGTAGTGCCCATATTCGATCAATGATCAAATGGTTTGTATCATTTTGGGAAATTTCACTACTTTATTAACTTCTCGAATCAACACCCATCATCGAACAAAAATATTGAAGGGTCCATGTGGCATCAAAACCTTATCAAAACTTTGGTTCACAAAATCAGTATCTCATAGATTTTAAAATCAATGGTGCACTTCACTCTTGCCTTCTCTTATCCTTAAAATTGTTGATTTACCTCTTATGACGACTGTCTTACAAAATTGGCCAAGGCAAAAATTGTCCTTCATGTAGTAAATTTTCAATACAAATACATTTAATGCATTCTTATGAAAATAAAATAGAAAAAATCAAAATACATTAGCTCAATTGGTTATATTCCTCAATTTTCATGGTGGAGACCTAGGTTTGAATCTTTCCAAGGGATATGCACATAATTTTAAAACTCCTGTAATACCACAATATGATCATAATGTAATATGGGTGGGGTCCATTCCAATCCCATATAAACAATTAAAAAAATGAAATATATAGCATATTTAAATTGAAAAATATATTTTTTAATAAATATTTATAGCCTGAAATAGCTCTAGCCATTAATGTTTAACAATGAATATTCAAATACAAAGTGCATAACTATTGGGTTTGATTTAATATATGGATTTTGTATTCAAAATAATCTTTGCATAGTACACTTACCAACAACATCGAATCTATCTACACCTTTAGTATGACATTAATGTTGAAAGTATATTCTGACTTATGGCCAAGGTGGACATTGTATAGCATAATCTTGTATATGCTTAGGGATAATCATTATACAATTGTATTTAGTTTATTTTAATATTTTATTGTATGATTACTATAGGTTGCAATAAACATTGTTATGATTAAACCCACCTTATAACTTATAATTGTAACATCCCCATTGATTGCTATTATTTTATTTGGAAGAATATGATTATGCGTTTAGTTTTGTGATGCAGGTGCAGGTCTTCGAATGAAAGAAAACTTGCTAGTAGAGGAGAAAACCCACCACTTGGTGGAGACAGTATTGAGGCATCAAATAAGGTGGGATATGATGTCGTGTGTATGGCACCAAGGCTTGTGGGTACATGGAAGCCCACTAAATAAGAAAAAATGTCATATAGGACATACTGCCTATATTGCATTATGCCTCGCTTGCATGATATGCATTCCCGCTTGTTGAATGTATTAATATAATATATATATATATATATATATATATATATATATATATATATATATATATATATATATATATATATATATATATATATATATATATATATAATTTGATTTTGAAAAATATTTCTAAAAGTAATAAATATATTTGATAAATAAAAATAAAATCATGTATTAAATCAAATAAAATATATATATATATATATATAATTATAGTAGTAATATTAAAATATATAGATATAACTATGTGAGCAATATATATATATATATATATATGTGTGTGTGTGTGTGTAAAAAAAAAAAAACTAATAATAATAATATTCTTCTAAAGTTTTACTGAGTTAAAATTTAAATCGCTTCGACGTGATTTGGATTAATGTATATAAATTAGGTCCTCTTTTGAATGGACTACTAATGGATTATATAAATGTAAATTATTTTTATGTGTATAATTGTAAATTATTTTAATTATTAGACTTTTTTTTCTAGGATTTAGAAAATATTATATGGTTTTTATTAAATTTTTAAAATACGGAGTTTTGTTATTATGTCAATCTTGGAATACAAAGGAAACTTTTTCAAACCTTTTAAAAAAAGAAAGACCGCATCCGAATATAATATGGATATTCATAAAACAACTGTTGCCATTGAAAAGGATGAACAATCACTCAACCATGGAGATAACCATTTCCATAGAGAAGGATGTGCAATCACCCTACTCCAATAGCCATAGTGGCGACTATTGCAAATCGATGTTATCCATTCTCCAGTTATTGAAAAAGGACAAAGGTCCTTGGTTGTTGAGAGTAAAGAGAAGTGGTATGGGACATCGCTCTAGTATAACATACAAGTAGTATGTGAGGATACTCATGAACCTACTCTAGATGTGGAATAGACGATGCAACTCATGGTGAGAGAGCTGGACCAAGAAGTCAAAAAGTCCAACAGTAGATGGTATGGGTAGCATTACCGTTATTTGGAGCTGAATCTAAGTTATCTAGTTTGGAGACCATGCGATGGCAGACCCTAGTTATATCTTAGTTGAAGATTAATAACTAGGCGCTAGCATAGATAACCTAGTTCTAAAGCTCAAAAATAGAAATATTATGCAAAGATGAAAATAGGATTGCGAATCCATAACCTTTGGAGTAGAGGAATTAGTGTGTCCACCTTTCCAGGTATTATGGGCCCTAGAAAGGCAACCCCATGCCAAGATCAAAGAAAACTCGAGACAGGAGTGAAGAACTTATAAATGGTAATCTTTCATGGGAATTTGGTCAGTCTTGAGCACTTAAGATACCAACTGTAGTGGTAAATAATTTTTAAGTGTGAAACTTTATGCCAAAGTACTAATATCAAGTTGGATATATTTGCATAAATGTGTGATAATTATGTTTGATTTTGGTGAAATTTTGAATTTGTGTTTTGAAAACTAGGTGCATAGACCCAGGTTGTGATAGTTGGTATTAGAGCCTAGGTTGTGAAACCTAGGCTATTAAGCATGAATTATTTTTTTAACATAACTCTTTTATCGTCAGGAATTGCAGGGACCTAAAAAATAGCAAGTGTTAACTTGGAAGAGGAAATTGCAAGTCCCAAAAAAGGGACTAAGGTGACTCGTAAGATATTTTGAAAGGGTGCAAGCTGTTGATGTTCCATGGTGGGTGGTTAGGAAAGAAAAAGAGCTTGTAGCTACGAGGGCTACACATAATGATGAAAATATGGCTCAAACTATTCATCTGATGCAGGAGCAACTGAATCAGCAATGTGAGCAAATGGATATCCAGAAGGCTCATATGTGTGAGCACATGGATCAAAAGAGGGTACAGATGGCCTAATAAAAATAAATAATCAACCAGCAGTAGAAAATCATAGAGAGTTTGGTCAAGGGAAAGGCAACCAAAAAAGTAAGCGAGTTTCCAAAAGGTTCCTCAAGAAGGAAAGTTGGTGTAGAACTACAAAATAAAATCAAGAAGTTAGATATATCTAAATTTGATGGTAAAGGAGATGGTAAAACAACCATCAATTGGTTAAGTGAAGTCGAAGGATATTTTTCAATTTAGACTCTTTGCTCAGAATCCAAAACAACATGGGTTGTGGCACATCTAGAAGGTTCCGTAAGAGATTGATGGACCACATATAAGAATATCACATAGAAGGAAGCCACAAATATTCCATGGGAAGAGTTTAAAAGGTAATTCAAGGATCGTTTCCTTACACCTCAATTTTATATTAAAAAGTATGGAGAATTCACTAACTTATGTTAAGGCAATATGATTGTAATTGAGTATTACGAGAGGTTTGTGCAACTTATGAAATATGCCCTAGAATATGATGGACAATAAAAAATTAACTCATAGATTTGTAATGGGGCTACATCCAAAATACTGTCAACCGTTTGGGGGAAAGTACCTTAAATATTAATAGTTGCCTATGATGTTGCTAGATATGATGAAGTAAGCCAGAAAGAGGTAAAGGCTTATTATCAGCAAGTTAAAAGTGAAAATTCCAATAAAAGGAGATATCCTAAGCAAAATAGGAGCAGAGATTAGCATATAAAGTATAAAGAATGTGGATGGTACATAAATTATAACAAGAACATGGATAAATTCCAAAGCAATAGAGGGCATCCAGATTGGAGAAACTAGCAGGAAAAGAAGAACAACAATCGAGAACAAGGTGGAAATAGTAATTAGGTTAAGTAAGAAAATAAGCCAAAGAATATGGGACCAAACATATGCAATGCATGTGGAGATTTAGACCACTTTGTATGACAATACCCAAATAGATTTGACCAAAGGAATTCCACTGAAGAAGCCCCACACAGAATTTATGCTACTACAGTTAAACCTAACTTTTTAAGCCAAGTTACTCCATTTTTTGGTATACAAAAAAATATATCACAGTGCAACTGGTAGTTTTATTTTAACTAATATCTGAGGTACATGTTGGAAGCCTGGGATTGTGAAAAAATGGGTGGTAGACCGAGTTAGGATCTGGCCTAACCTACTAAGTTAACCAATACTCATTGGGATCCCAATTGCTCTTTTACATGCTTTGATACATACTTTTATTATGGATTAACCTTGATACATAGACCTAGAGGGTCTAATGAGATGATAAAGAATGATGAATAGATTGAGTAAGGATTTGAACCAACCAGCATATTTAATCGATAATTTCTCTTTTCTAAAAACCCTGAGAGGGTAAGTTAGATGCAAAGTTGTTATATTGTAAACCTCTGACATGTGGGGCATAAAAATCCTAAAAGGACAAGACACCATTAAAGTGAGATAATTTGTACGATCGAGAAGTGATTGGTCCTAATAAGGGGGTCCAATTAAAGGAAATATGCCAGCGACTTCATGAAGTCACAGACCATCAAAAGAGTTATGTGAATATTAACAGAATCTCTTGAGAATATAACATTGATGATAAGATCTTTCTCAAAGACAAAATAACCAAAATCCCCATCAAGACTACCAAATTGAGCCCCAAACTTATCGGTCCTTTTCACATTGTTACCAAAATAAGTCTTGTTGCTTGCCCTACTGCCAAACTTGACTAAAATCCATATTTTTTTCCATGTGTCCGTCCTCTGCAAATATGTCGCTAACCCATCACATGTTCTAGATGTATCTCATATATAAAATTCAAACCCGTAACTCATGGAGGTTCGACCAGTTAAAATCTTGGGTTACAAAAAAAATCAGCTAATAAATAGAATAGTAGAACAATGTAAGGTCTAATAGGACCACTACTCTGAGAAAAATACCTTTGGAAAGATGTTGCGGTTATGAAAAACCAATTTCTTTTCTTGTTTAAGGACTGATGTTTAAAAGATAATTTGAATATTTCTATATTTGTATTTGAAATATAGTTTTTGGCATATGTTTGATATTTTAGGATTTGATACTACAGATATGATTGTTGTGTAATCTTTTGTTATCTACTTATGTATATATGATCAAATGTTGTGAAAACCTGCATTGTATTCTCTAGTTAACACAAAGAATGTGTTAAATCTTGGAGGGGGAGATTGTAACATCCCCACTAATTGCTATTATTTTATTTTGAAGAATGATATTCTACGTTTAGTTTTGTGATGCAGGTTCAGGTCTTCGGATGGAAGCAGACTTACCAGTAGATGAGAACACCCACCACATTGAGGAGACAATATTGAGGTATTAGGTAATGTGGGATATGATGTCATGTTGATGGCACCGAGGCTCGTGGGTACATGGAAGCCCACTAAATAAGAAAAATTGTCATATAGGAGATACCGCCTATATTGCATTATGCCTACGTACATGATATGCATTCTGTTTGTTGAATGTATTAATATAATATATATATATATATATATATATATATATATATATATATATATATATATATATAATTTGATTTTTAAAAAATGTTTTCAAAAGTAATAAATATATTTGATAAATAAAAATATGGACATGTATTAAATCAAATCATATATATATACTAATAATAATAATATTCTTCTAAATTATTACTAAGTTAAAATTTAAATAGCTTTGATATGATTTGGATTAATGTATATAAATTAGGCCCTATTTTGAAAGGACTACTAATGGATTATATAAATGTAAATTCCTTTTATGCGTATAATTGTAAATTATTTTAATTATTATAGTATTTAGAAAATATTATATGGTTTTTATTAAAGTTTTAAAATACAAAGTTTTTTTATTATGTCAATCTTTGAATACAAAGGAAACTTCTTCAAACCTTAAAAAAAAAGAAATATTGCATCCGAATATATTCTGGATATCCATAAAAAAACTATTGCCATCAAAAAGGATGAACAATCACTCAACCACGAAGACAACCATTGTCATAGATAAGGATGTGCAATCACCCAACTCCAATAGCCATGGTGGTGACTATTACGAATCAGTGTTATCCGTTCTCTAGTTATTGAAAAATGACAGAGATCCTTGGCTATTGAGAGTAAAAAATGGTGGTATGGGACATCACTCCAGGATAACATATGAGTAGTACATGAGGATACTCATGAACCTACTCTGAATGTGGAATAGCCAATGCAACTCGTGGTCAGAGAGTTGGACCAAGAAGTCAAAAATTCCAATGGTAGATGGTATGGGCAACATTACCATCATTCATATCTGGATTTGAGTTATCTGGTTTGGAGACCATGCGATGGTGGACCCTAGTTATATCTTAGTTGAATATCAATGACCAGGCACTAGCATAGATATGCTAGTTCCAAAGCTCAAAAATAGAAATATTATGCAAATATGAAAATAGGATTGCGAATCCACAAGCTTTGGAGCAGGGGAATTAGTGCATCCACCTTTCCAGGTATTATGGGCCCTGGAAACGCAATCCCATGCCAATATCAAATAAAACTAGAGGAGTGAAGAACTTATAAATGTAATATTTTGTGGGAAGTTGGCCAGTCTCGAGCACTTAAGATACCAGCTACAGTGGTAAATAATCTTGAAGTGTGAAACTTTATGTCAAAGTACTAATATCAAGTTCGGTATATTTGCGTAAATGTGCGATAATTATGTTTTATTTTGGTAAAATTTTGGATTTATGTTCTGAAAATAGATGTGTAGACCCGGGTTGTGATAGTAATAAACCTTAAGCCTTCTTGTTATGTCAAATTAGGTTAAACTAATTCATGTAATTGGGATTTTGTTATAAACACCCCCTACCAATCCATCAATTGTATCAAAGTGTTGTGATCCTTTCCATAAATAATATAGTGATTATTTACAATGTTTATGGGTTCCCACTATATCTTTTTTCTTTTATCCTTTTATGATTTTTATATAAGATGTGAGTGGATGGATTGCTTTTGTTTATTTTTTAAAATAAGTGTATATTCCAACATGGTGTCAAATTTTATTTAGAGCCTCCAATGCTTATTTTAATTTTATGGTATGGAGTGGCATTTCTTGGTCATGTAGAATGTTTATTTAGAGCCTCCAATCCTTCTTTTGATTTTATGGTAAGCTACTTCTCTAAGTTTAATGAGCATATTTGGTATGAGAGGCAGAGAGGAGATCTCAATCTATTTTATTCCATTCATTCTTTAAAATATATTGTATTTTTATGTTAGCTCTAGCTTCTACCTTGTTGTCATTGAGATACTCTTATTCTTCTACATAAAAATTCAAATTTGTTATGCCACAATGGTTTCTCATTCCTTATACAAGAGGTAGGACCTTTTCAACAAAGGGAAGAAAGAGGGATCTCCAATTTTTAAATCAGTGTGTTATCTCTTCATGTAATTTGGAAATAATATTGAAATCATGGATAGTGAGTTTACATGTGGATTTGTGGCATGTGTGGTGAAAAACTCATGTGTGCTCTTCTTTAAGAATAAAGGATGTGATGTTGTTCATGTTGGGTTTTTTCTTAAGTAGCTAGTTGAATGTAGATGGGGGTGTTTTATGTAGGAGAACAAGGGTTTAAATCCCTGTTGCCTTATTTTTTTAACACAAGGAATTTGGAGACTTATATATAGGAATTTGCATCTAGGATTTAGCATAAGAACATGATAAACTAGTTATTTGGGATTAATTTTAAGTGCATGCTATGAAAGGATTCAAGTTTGAATCACATGAGTGCATATTATTTTATCAATGTTGTTCGTCATAGGTTTTTAAAATAAAATTCTTTATGGAGATATCATTAGCATGTTCACTATGATGACTAGTGCTCAAATAGTTATGTTGTAGTGGCTAAGCTTTTGGCTTCAAATTAGATGTATGTTCAAATCTCCCAAAGCTCAAGTTTCTCTTTTGTCTTGCAATTGACAAGAATTTTTTATTTCTATGTGATAAGCCTTTGTTTCAAAGAGCATATTTCCTCCTTAATGGTAATGATGGCATCATGGCTAGCATAAGGTATCTTATGCATGGAAGAAGAGGGTTTGAATCTGATTTTTATTTTCTAGAAACTTTGGAACAATGAAATGGACTCTTATATAATGTAATGGTTGTAGCATGGGGGGGGGTATTCCCATAGGGGAGGTAAGATGAAATAATTTGAGATGAACTATATACTTCAAAATAGTTGTACGATTTGCCTTGTACATTTTACAAAAGATTCAAAACTGCTTGTATGGTCACCAAATTGTAAATTTGTATGATCCAAATCATACAACACTGTAGAACGTATGATTTACCACTTAGTCACTTTGCTAGAAGTTGTTTTGGAATGAAAATTTGATATTTTTATTATTGATTTCTCCAAAACCCTAGTTTTTCTTAATTGACAAGTTCCAACTATGCAATTGCATTGTCAAATTGGGTAAATGATTAGTTGTACGGTTTGGGGGTTTGGATGTACAGTTTCACCAAACTCTTACTAAATTCTTCACTTATAGATTTACCAATTTGTACACAAACTCTTATTTATGAAATATTTGGATTATCTTTTTAGTACAATTACCAACATAGTTTCATAACATGCAAACTCTAATTCATTATTTTGGAATTAATATTATTAATAATATTTCTAGAAATTGTACAACAAAAGAATGATGTTTCGGTGTAGCAATAATAATTTATAGGGTTAATTTCACAACATGCTCCAGGGTTATGGGTTCAATAACAATGCAATTCCATTGTAACAACATCCATATTCCATATCATTTTGGCCATACTTGCACAAAACACACAATCTAGAATTGCCATCCACAAGCACAAGAGAATTCACAATAACTCACAACTGCAATGTTGCTTTCATTATTATGGTTGAATATACACAATTATCAATGAAAAATCACCATATTCTCCATGAACAAATATATGACTAAAGTATCAATGAACATATTATTTACTATCAATAATAACTATGGTCAAAAATAACAACCACTATCAAAATTGAATGGGGGGTCCTTATAATGCTTGCATAGGCCTTTCCAAAGCAATTCCTGAGACAACCACCATTTACAACTAGAATCCTTGTAAACAACCAACTTGCATTAAGGTCTTCCTAAGTCTAATTTGATTATTATCAAATGCACCTTAAATTCACATTTCATCTAATTTCACTTTAATTCTAGTTGCACATTTACAACTTCATACAATTACACCCAATTGTATGTTTTATAAATTCTCATTTGTATAATTAGACAAAATCCTACATGTGTATGTTTTGACAAACTGTACAACTAGCAAAATTGACAAACTAGAAAAATTGTGCAAATCTAGTTTTCACTTATTCTTCTTCTAGGAGGTGAATTTGTTGCCTACATCTACCCCCCCTTTACACTAGTCGGTATCTTCACTAAGTCAGTCTTGTTGATCTTGTTTGATGGATACTATAGAAAATCATCAATTTGGATACGGAAGGAGGCACATTCATTTTACAATTTGGTCATGTAGTTTCTAAGTTCTAGAGCCTTCAACCCATATTTATTGGCCTTATCTTACACAGTAGCCAAGAGTTGAAATAAATCCTTCTCTTACTCAAATGCTCCCTCAAGCAGCTATGACTATGTCATTTTTCTCCATGATGACTTTAATATTCTAATATATGTCAACTTCACAATCTGAAATGTGTTCATCCTTAGCTCAAAACTAAGCCTTATGATCCATGATCATATTATTATAGCGCTTGGAATCCATTTCCATCTCCTCAATTTTGTAGTTCTTCTATTGTAGTTGTTATTTAGTTGCTTTCAACTGGTCCTCCTATTTGGCCAACTATTCTCTTTGTACTACGAGTTGTTCTTCCAACTACTTTGGGCATTCTTTTACTTGTTGGATCACAAGTTACTTTTCCTAATCCTATGAGCATAGCTTATCCTAATAAGCAATCTTAATATCATTCCATTCAACTTCTAATTTTTTTAACCTTTTCTCAATATCGATATTCTTGTGCTCTAGTTCTTCTTCAATTGCGGTCATTTCTTTTCGAGTAGCATACACTTCTTCCTTTTGTGCTTCCTTGTCTTGATAAATTTTTTCAAGACCCAATCTTAGAAACTCAATCCAATGTGTGAGGAAATTTAATTTTCATAGGGTGAAGACTAACTTTGAAGGTGTCCTTTGAAATTTTGTATCTGATGTATTCAATGGATAACTCTAGCATATTGCTCAATCCAAGTACACTCATGGATATGTCATGTAATTGGTCCTCACTCCATTTTATAATTATGTAATTCCCAATATCATTGTTACCTCTCCCCTTGGTAACTACCATGGGTGTTGTGCATAAATTTTGACTATCTATCTTGTATGCTCTTGTGGGTCTCGATTTGGTCCACCATATTTTTTTGAATAGGAATTCTTTCCTTAGGCAATCTGAATGTCCTTTGAAATGTCGCAGTCAAGAATTTCACCTTAATATATCGATTATTCACCCGCACGTAGGTGTAACTCTTATTGGGTCCGTATGATTGTATGATTAGCAACAATTATTCATTATGAAATACTTTATCATAAGGTGGGATATATGCCAATATACTGACTCCAAATTTAGTCAATGTTGCTCTTAATGGATTCTTCTTAGATTTTACCACTATTTTTGACAATTATTAATTGTTGGCTATCAAAAAATGATATACTTTATATCAAATTATTCTTCTTCCTCTTCACTAAGCAGTTCATCCTACTCCCCTAGGTAGTCTCCCGATGAACCTTATTGTGAAGTTTCGATTAGTGTGCCCTTGGTGGTTCTATCTCCTCTCTTCAAAATTGTAAGGTTGCTCTTCCTCTACCACCACACCAGTATCTATGAAATCTTCATTTTGTATACACTCTACCTCTCTAAGGATGGTAGCCACGTCTCTCGTGTGGCTGAAACTCTCACCCTTGACCTTGTACTAGGTAGGCCTTATTGGTTCACTTAGGCCATGAATATCTCTAGTGTAATGGTCCTGGTGAGCCTTCCATCCTAGTTGCTACAATACATTCTAAACAAGCTAAAAATTCTTGTGCAAAGTTTATTCTTCTCCCATGGTCAATTTGAAACCACTTCTACACAACTTGTATTCAACTTTGTAATTCAGAATAAATTCAACACAAACAACTCTAAAATACGTACAACTACACCCACAATTTATAGATACCTCCAGCAATCATACACTGCTTTTCAAATTTGTACATGAACATTTTAGGAATCATAAAACTCCCTCCAATTCGTATAGTTATGCCTAAAATTATACAACTGCACTTGATTTTGTACTTCACAAAAATGTACAATCTAAACTCCAAATCATACCAATTCACCAATAATCTGCACAATTAGCTCCAAATAATACAACAACACACCCATAATCATACAATTTCACCTCAAAATCATATAATCTAGTCTTCAAATATTCATTTGGCTAAAAATTCACAATTTTTTCAGATTTGCATGATTTCTTTGGTATCTTTCTACCGTTGGTATGCAATTCCTCCTTTCTGGTGAACTTATGCAATCTTCTATCTCGATGGTGCAATTCCTCATAAACATAATTTTTTGTTGGAATGTAATAATATATTTTATAGCCTTGTTTTTAATCTTATCACTCATGCAAGGACTGAAACATTTTTTCTTTTCCTCCAACCATTTTCCCATGCACTAGGGTTTACAATTTTTCCCTCCATTATGCCTATTCTGGAAAATCTAAACCCTAGCTAGATTTTTCTCCACTTGGGTTTCCTCTGGAACCCTTTAACTTCAAACCGTTGCCTTTTATAGCACATTTTTCCACCTACAATACATTTTTTGAGATACTTCTAGATTTACCAAGTAAAAACCCTTAATTTATTGATTTTCTCTAGTTTTGGTTGGCTTGTGCTAAAAGAAGAAGATTATGTTGGTGCAAAGGCATGATGGATCAAATAAAAATTTAGTTAATGAATGATTTTATCATGCCTATATGGAAGAAATTCATCGGTTGCACACTCCTTGCTCTGAATACTCTAAAATTCATTGTTGCATATGTACGATTTACTAAGTTGGTGAAAATATTATGCATGGCATTTGCTTTTTAAACCCTAATGTCCTCCTACATTATATTTCACCACCTCATCCCTCGCATATTTTTTTAACTTTTTGTATGGATGATTTCCAACTCACCCATTTTTGTATGCCTTTTTTATCCTTTTCTTGTTGTTTTGTCTTTTCTTGCCTTTTTTAATATTTTATTCTTTTCTTTTTTTTCCTTTTTTCTATTCATTTTATTTTATTTTTTTCGAAAGGTATCACCATTTCCAGTTTTCAACCATCTTCCATCCTAATTGTATCTCGAGGGATTTTCACAATTAAGATATTTTTCTATTTTTAGATTTTTTTTAATTACCTAATTTTCCAACTTACCTTCTCAAGAATTGTATAGTGATATTTACCTGTACAATTCCTTCTGTCGACGTGTCCTCGTTCCATTCAATCAGGTGTCACAAAATTACGCGATCAAGCTCTAATCAATCATTTATACAATTTACTCCCTCTTGCTGGTTCTTTATACGATTTGACATTGTATGAGTGTCATTTGTATGGTTTGCAATGGTGCAATCACCATTTGTATGATTTGAAACTATACAATTGCAAGTTGTACGATTTACAATTGCATAATTTCCTCCTTGCAAAGCTACATTTTCTCGCTCCATTAACTATTCCAAAGGTAGGGGTACCCTTGCCACTCGACTTCCATTGGGATGGCTTCTACTCCTATCTCCTCAAATCAAGGTTTTTTCCAAACTTGGTGAATGAGTCGTTTACCTTCCTTGATTTTCCTCATCCACAAATCTTACTCTCCCTCGACCTACAAGTCCTCTACGTTGCACTTATATTCCATGACATTGTCCTCTTGCCATCGGGCATCTTTGCATATCAAATGGTTTACCCTCTTCTTGAGGTAAACCTCTTCGTAATTATATCCTTCTAGATCCTTGTCAATGCATGTGTGGTCATCCAAGTGGATATTTTCCTATGAGATTTGGTACTTGTTCTCCTCACACATAAAGACCATGTGCATTCTTAGTCTAATTCAAACATGCAAGTGGTGTATCCCCATGCCATCTTGGAGTAGGAGGTCATATCCTCCTCCTCCTACCTCTAGGTGATTGTAATCCTCCTCTTTGGCCTATCTACTACCTTTTGCTACTTGGGGTCCTTTGTGGTTGATCCTATTGTTGAGTAGGTTCCCCTCTTTTCCAAGTGCTCAAAGCTAACTCCACCAAATCTACATTGGCTAGGTGTCCTTTAGTTTTGGGTGCTTGTGGAACCATTTTTGTAATGCTCTTATCTGATGATGTGCATGCATTAGTCATTTCATTCAACGTCTTTCTTCGAAGTGACATTATGGAAAAAAATTCACCAACGTCTCTCTATAGTCATCTTAAAAATTAGACTATGTCCTTGAGTCACTACGACTATCCATTCTTTGTGCTAACCACTATGTTGGTAATTTCCTTATTCACTGAAGTCTTCTAACTTCCCTTATTTACCTTCTCAATTACTTATAGGCTAGATCATAGGCATCTAGATTTGATCAAGCATCTAAGAGATCATCGTTTCTCTTTTCGTTGCTCTCTTACTAGATAGGGCATTCCCTTAATACTCTAATCACTTTATTCTTCATGTAATTTTCCTTGGGGCTTAGGATGTGTGAGGTCTTACTCAATATCTCATCATACTACCTCAGCTCCTTCTCCTGTGACTAGTGGCTCATGTTTCAAATATATTATTTAAACTTACAATATTTCCTCTCCCCAAAAACATATACCTTCTTATGGACTTCCCCCTGCCTAAGGTACTTCCTTGCTACTCTTATTGCTTGCACCCAATTCTCTCTACTATGCAACTTGTTGCTCCTCAAGTCATTGCATAGTGTCATCCATATCTTGAATGATCTATCCACGAAGCCATACATTATGTACTTCCAATATCTTGTACTCTTGTAATTGTTTTGGTTGATGGTGCATTCTCTATTGCATCATACCCTAGTTAACAGAGTGAGTCCTGCTAACTCTTCTTCTACGGCTCCACCTTTGTTTGAATCTGGGACTTCCATATTGAAGGTGTCTATTCTATCCGTATACTGTACCATTAGTCATATCCTACATCGACCTTCCGCTATGTGAGACAACAATATTCATTCTAGTCGTGGATACACTACTAATTTGTTGGCTTCATCCTATCACTCCTAATTAATTTCTAATGATACTAGGTTGTGATTACTTAGAGGGATCCTTTCTTCCTCTTCTTCTATCATTTGGTTCATCCTATCTATGAAACTTATGGATACTTGCATTCACCTTCTTTCACCAGGGTAAGGTACCAATTCTCATGTTTCTATTTCTGGTCTTGTCTCTTCCCCTTCCATAAATAGACATATGATCCCCATGTCATCATACTCTTATAGTGGATATTGATTATGTAATAGCACTTCTCGAGGTTCACTAGACTCAGCTAATTTTTGATGTTTTCATTCTAATTTATGTGTCATGATGAACATAAATTTGAATATATCATACTCCTTTATCTACCAATAAAGAAGTCCACTATCATATTGAGCTTCATATTTTCTACAATATTCTAGGTACAACATACCCTCTTCATTAGGTTCATATTCTTCTTCACTTGAAGAACTAACTGGCTCATTTTTTGATCCTCACTAATTATTTTATTCATTAGGTTAATCATATATTTGTGTTATCCTTTCATGAATGTGATCTGATATTTTCTCTAGTTGTGATTAACTTTGGATACTCATAGAAAACCCCTTCCCAGAAGTGCATCATATGCAAGCTTCTGCATTATAATCACAATGAAATCCAAGATAAATTCTTGGTCAGCTATTATCAGTTGTTGGGCTATTAATACCCCTTTTGTTTTGATGTTGTACTGGTCAACACCATATAACTAAAATCTTGGTACCCACAGTGATGGAGCATCAATCTCTCTTCAGGTTTTTTCTGGTAGCACGTTCACACTTGACCCTTTTTCCATAATCACTTGTGTTAACTTGTACCTAAATATATCCATATGAACTAATGTTGGTTTCTTTCCAACATCAATCATTAGGATGGTTAGATCCATGAAAAATATTTTTGGTCTTTTTCTTGTATTGGTTGGCTCTAAACCTCCATCACCTTTTGTGGTTGTACCACCTCTTCCATAACCTTATGTAATGATGTTATGGCCTCTAACAAAATTTCCACCTTTATATCAATAATTGTATTCAAAACCTATGCTACAAGATCTTGTATAATTTCTTTATCTTTCAACGTGCAAGGCTTATTTAACTCTTTTTGCTCTACAAGCCTTACCTGCTTAGCCTTCTTGGCTTCTTCTTCAAGTACCTTCTTCACCACCTGCCATCTCTACTTTTCCTTGGTAGGTTCTGGGTAAGTATCTTTCTTGGCCTTAATTTGTGTCACAACTAGTAATTCTTCCTCAAGTTTCTTCCCTTTTATTGAGGGTATGTCAATGTCTAAGAAATTCACATTCTGTGGACCACTTGAACTCGCTTTCTTAGGATAATTGACTTATTTGTAATTCCCTAGACCACACCAGCTACACATATGTGTAGTGTTATTATGTATTGAATCCATCTGAGGAGATGGATAATTATTCATAAAATGCCACCACTCTTGACAATTGTGACATTGTATGATCGTTCTTCCTTCCAAAACATACTGTAATCTACTTTGGCCTCCTTGTCAATTACCCTGATTTAATCTTCCTCCTCTTTGACTATTCCTATAACCTCCACTAGTTGCAACCTATCCACTCCCTTGAGGTTTTGGTTTCTCCTCTTGATATTGAATTGTGAGGGTCTATTAGCAGACTTTCACATTAAATAAACACTCTACCACTTTGTGTCCTAGTACATTAAATATGTAACAATATTCATTTATAGGGAAATTCACATTTGAATGTCGTTCGGTCTTACATTATGTACACCAGATTTACTTTTGATCTAGTCATATATCTTTCTTGGCTTCTCTTATGATCTTATCAAATTTCTTATAGAATGACTAGATGGTCTAATGTATTGTATCTTCTTCACCGCTATCTGAATCTTCATGCCTAATATGTGTCATGATTCCTACTATCATCTACTTCACCTCACTCTCAATTTTTTTGCTTTTTCTAATGCTTCCTCATATTTTGAGCATGGTACTTCCTTCATCTTCTTTTTGTATCTTGGAATTAACCCATCAAGAAACCATTGCCTCACCAGTGTATCTATTGGTGGCATATGCATCTTAGTATCCAATTGCTTTAGTCATCGGTTATATATCTTTACATCCTCATCAACACCTTACTTCGTGGTGTATATCTTAGTGACAATATCACCGTCATCTCTCAAGGTTTTAAATTATTTGATGAAGGTATTCTTCATCGAATTCCATGCTTGGAATGCTATTGTATTCTCTCACTTTAGATACCAATTTATCGTGAGTCCTCATAGTGTACCAGGAAATAATTACAATCATTCATCTGGTTGATTTAAACCATTCACTTTCCAAATAGTTATGCATGTCTTGATGTGTCTTTTTAGGTCCTCCTTCCCTTCCCCCTTGAAGGGTGGGAATCTCTTATTCCCTACTTTCATATCTACACTAGTCATTGTATTTCCTTCCTCATCACTTGAGGAGGTATCATTCGAAATCCTAAACTATTCCTTATTTGGGTGGGTGTTCCACTATGCTACTATTTTTTTTTATTTTTCTATTTGTGGCACCTTATTTTTATCAAATAGTTGCCTCATGATCTCCTATGCATCCTCACTCTATGACCTCCTTCACTAGAATGTCAACTATGGTCCTAGTTCTTCTTCTTGATACCTTGGGTCATGTTGCTCTAGTGCCTGACTCTCGTCCTCTACACCCCTTTTCAACCTTCCTATTACTTGTTCAGGTGTTACCATCCACTCACTGTCTTCTTGCACAGTTATTCCATCAACGTCTTCCCTTATGTCATCATTATCATTGTCTCTTGGTGGTTCATGTACCCTTTCTTCCATATCTACCAACAACGTATCCCACCTTTCAGTATCTCCTTCTAAAGTTCATACTTGTTTGATTACTTGTTTGTTCATAGAGTTGTTCATGATCTCCCTTTGAGAAATTCTTGTGCTCCTTCTTATTGTAATTTTCTCATCTCCTTTATCTCATCTTCTATGTCTTCGTAAACTTGTATCTATCATTCACCTCCAATTAGTTCTTACTAAAAAATTATCTCCTTGCAGGTCCTTATTGACTGTGACAATTTTGACCCAATTTTGATGAAATTATCAAGGTTCACTTAAGCAACGATACCAAATGTAGAACACTTTTGTGCTACCTATTTTATCCTTGATATTATCCACAATAAAAATGGTGCTAAATGTCGCAACATTTTAGATCCTCAAAAATCTTCCATAATGACAATGGGTTCTTCTCAATTGCATCAATTTGATCCAATTTTAACAAGAAACGATTCCAAATGTAGCATAGGGAGTAGTATTCCCATAGGAGGAGCTGATATGGAATACTTTGGAATGAACTATATGCTTCAAAATAGCTTCAACCCAAATTGTATAGGTTGTACGATTTACCTTGTATTTTTTGCAAAAGACTCAAAACTTCTTGTACGATCACAAAATCGTACAATTGTATGATCTAAATCATACAACACTATAGAATGTATGATTTTCCACTCAATAACTTTGATAGAAGTTATTTTAGAATGCAAACTCAACAATTTTATAATCAATTTCTCCAAAACTCTAGTTTTCCTAAATTTGTAAGTTTTAACTATGCAATTACACTGCCAAATTGGGTAAACTGTTAGTTGTATAGTTTGGGGGTCTAGATGTATGGTTTTACAAAATCCTTGCTAAATTATTCACTTATAGATTTATCAATTTGTACACAAACTCTTATTTGGGAAATATTTGGATTATCTTTTGAGTCAATTACCAACATTGTTTCACATGTAAATCCTAATCCACTATATTGGAATTAATATCATCAATAACGTTTCCAAAAATTGTACAACAATAAAATGTCATTCTGGTACAACAATATCAAATGCATAGGGTTAATTCCACAATATTCTCAAGGGTTATAGGTTCAATAACAATGCAATTCCATTGTAACAACATCCATCTTCCATATCATTCTGGCCATACTTGCACAGAATACACAATCTAGAATTGTCATCCACAAGCACAAGAGAATTCACAATAACTCACAACTGCAATGTTGCTTTCATTATTATGGATGAATACGTACAATTATCAATGAACAATCACCACATTCTCCATGAACAACTATATGACTGAACTATCAATGAACCATCAATGAACAACTATGACCTATAACAACAATAACATGTTATGTACTATCAAGAAAAACTATGATCAACAACAACAACCACCATCAAAATTGAATGGGTGGTCCTTATAATGCTTGCCTAGGCTATTCCAAAGTAGTTCCTAAGACAACCACCATTTACAACTACCATCCCCTTAAACAACCAACTTGCATTAAGGTCTTCCTAAGTCTAATTTGATTATTATCAAATTCACCTTAAATGCACATTTCATCTAATTTCACTTAATTTCTAATTGCACATTTACAAATTTGTACAATTACACCCAATTGTACGTTTTATAATTTATCATTTGTACAATTATAAAAAACCCTACATGTGTATATTTTGACAAACCATACAACTAGCAAAATTGGCAAACTAGCAAAATTGTGCAAATCCAATTTTCACTTCTTCTTCTAGGAGGTGGATTTTCTACCTACAATAGCTTGTGTGGTACCCTTGTATGCAATCTATCCTTTCTTTTATCTATTAATTTATCCTTGACTAGTTAGAGAGAGTGTAAAATGGTAAGATTATAGTAAACCAATAGCTACCAAGTGGTGTAAATTGAGTGGCAACCACTAGTAAATGAGTTGGCACCAAGTGGTGGGTTGGAATTTTATTTGTTTTTAAACAACTTTGAGGTTTTTTTGCATAGTTTATGCCTATTTGGACAAATATTTCTAAGGCCATATCTTTTATATACAAAAGCATTTTGAGCTATGTTTTCATATTGCACAATATTTTTAGCTCTATGCACCAGTGATATCAATTTATTTACTTGTTACAATGTTAGGGGTTGAATTGTATATAATAGCCCTCAAGACCTATTACCTTATTTTGAAAGGAAAAATTTACAATATATTATGTACTCAAAATATTTTGTCCACTTTTCTTGGGAGATGCAATTGGAATTGTAATAGTTGTAGAAGGTTATGTCTTTTGGAGGGCTACCAAAAAAGTATTCATAATATGCATTACTTAATCCATCTTCTTTATTTGGGCTAATGATTCAGCTTATTCATCAAGATCTAATAATTTATGATCTCTTCCTTTTTTATTTCTTATCCAAGAAATTTTGGAAGTATGTAATAGCTCTTTTCTTAAGCATGTCCATACAAAACATCTCTTGGTGATGTAAATTAGCTGGCCTAAGGGCAAGTTTAAGTTTCCAAATAAGGTGGTGTATGTTGTAAAAATAAAATCTGTCTCTAAGTTTTACCTTATTCGACTATAGAATATTGAAGAAGATTTGCTTTAAAGATGGTACTCTTGACATATCTTCATCATTTAGAGTCTTAGCAGAAGTGTTCTTTGGATATGTATGGGAGTATTTGATAGTGGTAGTGATGACTACGATCCAACTTATGGAACTTCTTATGCAAAGGTTTTTTAAAATAGCAGATTTTAGATGATGAGGGGGATTTAGATGAGTCTATTTTAAATAAAGAGTCCTACTAAAGCATCTATTATGGGGGGAAGATATTGTTGTAACTAATTTATTCTCTTCTTGGCCTCTTAGTTGATATTATGGGGGGTTTTGAAAATGTAATCTGACATATGGACAAGGTTGACATTATATGATGTAGTTTTGTATATGCCTAAAGAAAATCAACGTCCAATTGTATGTATTTTATTATAATATTTTATTATGTAATCTCTATGGGTTGTGATTAACCTTGTTATGGTTAAACAAACCTTATAACTTATAATTAACCTTGATCCCTCTTGTTATGTCGACTTAGGTTAAACTAATTTATGTAACTAAGGTTTTGGTATTGGCATAAATACCCCTACCACTCCATTCATTGTATCAGAGTGTTTTTATTCTTATCTATGGATAATATAGTTTTTATTAATGGTACCTATGGGTGCCCACTATATCTTTCCCTCTTTTGTCCTTTTTACACTTTATATAAAATATTTGTGTGGATGGAATTCTTCTATTAATTTATAAAAATAGATGTGAATTCCAAAAAGTGGGTGTCCCTAGACTTATTATTTAATAAGATACCTATAGTGGCTATGTATTTTATTGGTTATAGTGGACGAATAATAAAAAAGTAAAATATATAGAGGAATAGACTGGAAAATATATTTTAAATTTGTGAGGTATTACAACTAACTTATAACAAAAAACTACTTGTAAACTCCAAATATTTAGTATGCATATGAATGGTTTAGTGAGTGATGATATTCTACAAGATTGGAAAAAACTTGAAAATAAAAGAAATTCAAATTTACGTTTTTCGTAGGACTTCCCAAACTATCAAACTTGTTTCTACCATATCTCACTCATACAAACTCGAATTGAGCTGAAATTTTGAGGGTAGATGCCTAAAAAACCCTAGAACGTCTTTCCCAATTTGCAGATCATTTGGAGTAATATAGATCCTATACCATCCCTATGTGTGAACAAGATTTTTGGCAAGCAATTGTGTGAGAGTTTCATCTGAGTTGATTGCAAGCAGCTCTAGAGATTGGTTTTTAGGGCCTTTAGGCCCTAGAATCCAATATTTTATGGTTTATGCTCAATATTTTAGCAAGATATGTTGCAGGGGATCCAAGATGGGTTAGAAATCTATCTTTCAACAGATCATCCTGTGAACTTGAGTGACAATGGCTTCCAATTTGCTACACAAAATAAAAGTGAAAACCATACCTTTCCACAACATCTAGGGCAAGGATTAAAGAGATCACAAAAAAAGTTTCAAGCAGTTGATAAAAAAAATGGCTCAAATATCAAGTGAATATGGTTCTAAGATGCACCCACAAAATAATTCTACTGTGAAAACCCCTATCAAGGGTAATAATTTTGAAGACTCAGCCCCAAAAATGAATTTTATGGATGCCCCCCATGGTGGACAGCCTCATCCTAATGCTAATATTAAACTTAGGGCTTCCCATAAACCTCTAAGAATACCTAATATTAATCCTAGGAAAATAGAGTCGGGATGTCTTAAAGTAGCTGATGGAACTCCTATTGTTAAGCTTGATATGGGTAACATTCAGACTGGCATTAAATATTTGGAAAAAATAGGACTAATTTGTCGGTTCATGGGTTTTCTTCCGAGCCTATTTGCTTTCAAATTCTAGGCTACAAAAATCTAGAAAACTAAAGGTGAGTTACAAATCTCTATTTATCCAAATGGTTATTTTATTATTTTATTTGCTAATAATGAAGATAGAGAGAAAAAATTTCAAGGGGGTCCCTATTTTTTTGGAAGGACTGGGATTTTCATGAAGCCCTAGCATACTAAATTTAAAGCCAAAAAAGAGATGCCTTCTATATCTCCCGTGTGGGTTAGACTCTTTGGCCTCTTTATTGAATTTTGGAATCCTACTATTTTTTCTTCAATTGGAAAATATTTAGGAACTTTTATGATGAATGTTGATTGTACTCAAAATTTTGAACATATTATTTATGCTCGAATTTGTGTTTTAATGTATTTTGACAAACCCCTACCTAAAAATATCACTTTACAATTTTGGGAAGACACTTGGGAGCAAGTAGTAGACTATGATAACATTCCTTTTTGTTGTGGTCACTTGGCTAGTGCTTGCCTAAATAAAATTCCTGATCAAAAGAAAGAAGATATAAACTCAATGAGGTTTCCAAATGCCTAAGAAGAAGAACGCTAAAAAAACCAGTTATGAAGGATCAATCAAAGTCATCTGCTAATATGTTTTAAATCCTTTCCAAAAATGATTTCCCAAGTGAGGAAGAGGAAATAATGGAAACATAAATCTTATAAACACAATTTAAATATGAAGGGAAGAACTCAAAGATAAACCAACAAATCAAAGGTTTTCAACAAAAAAAGGGAGAAAATTTATACAAGAAAAACAATCTTTTAAATGTCAAAACTTCAAATAATACAGGTCCCAATATAGACTCTGTTGAACCCTCTAGTAAAATTTTGGCTGTGTACGAGCATTCTTCAAGGTTTGAATCCATCTCAGATTCAATTGGGGTAAGTCAAAAAATAGGGAAAAAAAAAATTGAAGATGTATTCTAATCAAAAATCAGGTCGCAAGACCAATCAATATCATATGGTAAAAGAAGGTGAAAATCTTGTAGAGGAAGGTAATATTAATGCCCTTCCCAAGTTTTTTTAGCCTTGGTGTTAATGAATATCATCACTTGAAATATTAGAGGACTCAAAGGGAGTATTTGAAAATAAAATGAAATTAGAAGAATGATTAAGATAAATCATCCACATCTTGTTTTCCTTCAAGACATGAAGATGTCAATGGAGGATATGGACTCAATTGCCAGTTAAACTTGGCCAACTGGAAAAGTGGTTTTCCTCAGTTCCCAGGGGACTTCTTGTGGCATTGCTTGTCTTTGAGACCCAAAAGATGTATTTATTCACCATATGGTTGGAATTTGGGTTCTTTTGGCTATAGCTATTCAAATTAGACATTCAACCAAATCATGCTCTGCATTATTGTTTATGCTCTGACTATTTTGGAAGAAAAAATAAGACAGTGGAAGGATATAACTCATATTATCTCTCATTTTCCTGAAGCTTGGATATTGATCAAAGGATATTTAAATATCATCCTCTCTCTATATGATAAAATGGGGGGAAATAGAAATTTGGATAAAAGCACTAACCACATGAGAAAATATATTGTAAACCTCCATCTTATGGAAATCCAATCAGATAATGGCCTTATGACTTGGTTTAATAGAAGGCAAGGCTTAGCATTTATAATGGAGAGATTGGATAGGTTTTTTCTCTCTAAAAATTTTTTAATCCATGGTAACATTCCTAAAGTGAATACTCTTAACAATGCTAGTTCGGATCACTGACTAATCATGGTGGAAATGTGGAAAACCAATGTGAGTTTCTCTCCTTTTTGTTTTCAATTAATGTGGCTCAGATATAGTTCCTTTAGACCTCATGTGCATCAATGGTGGAAGGTAGGTAAGTCTAGGCATGTGACTAAGATGTTCTATTTTGCCAAAATACTGTAATACATTAAATCTAAAATCAAGACTTGGAACTGGAAGGAGTTTGGGGATGTTCATAAAAAAACATGAAGTTATTGCTCAACTTGAAAATTTGAATAATAAAATTCATTTAGATGGCCTCACAGAGAATAGAAGTGTAGATGAAATTAAACTCACAACTCAGTTATAGGAATGGGAAAAAGAGAACTCTTATGGAAACAAAAATCTAGAATGCAATGGCTCAAGGAAGGAGATCGAAACACAAATTTCTTCCACAAATCTCTTCTAGCTCGAAGATCTCACAACTTTATTTCTTCTCTGAAATAAGATTCTGGATATGTTGTCTATACTTGGGATGGCATGAACTCTATTATTGTTTATTACTTTTCCAATCTTTTTGTTGCTACTCCTCTTGACTCAGCTTCTCAAAAAAATATTCTTCAAGCAATCCCTTCTCTTATCACTTCTAAGGAGAACTTTATTTTGACTACTCCTATTACTATTAATGAGCTTCAACAGGTAGTTTTTAAAATGCAAAAAGGAAAAACCCTAAGTCATGATGGTTTTCCCATTGAGTTCTACCAAGAGTTCTAGGATATCCTTCATTATGATTTATTAGAGGTGGTGGAAGAAGCCAAGAAATCCAAAGAAATTTTGAAGGTTATCAATAAAACTTATATTACTCTTGTTCCAAAATCTTTGGAGGTTGATCATATCTTAGCTTTTAGACCTATTGATTTATGTAATGTTCTTCTCAAAACCATTACTAAATTTATGGCTAAAAGGTTGAAGCCTATTTTACATATGATTATTTCTCCTAAGCAAGGGGGTTATGTGAAAGGGTTTCAAATAGTAGATGAGATAGTTCTTGCTCAGGAAGCCATCCATTCCATGGATATGCAAAAATATCCTTCCATGTTCATTTAGTTAGACTTATCCAAAGCTTATGATAGAGTGGATTGGCACTTCCTTATCAAAGTTTTGAGGCAATTTGGTTTCTCTAAGGATTGGATGGATTGGATTATGGGATGTATCTCTTCAGTTTCCTACTTAGTTCTTATCAATGGCAGGCCTTCATTCGTTTCTACTTTTAGAGGTATTAGGCAAGGTGACCCACTATCCCCTTATTTATTCATCATTCTTGTTGAATTCTTGGGTAGGACTATAACCAAAAAGAGGGAAAATAAAACCCTTGAGGGAGTTACCATTGCTCATGGAGCTAGACCTATCTCTCATATTTAGTTTGTGGATGACTCTACTCTTTTAGCTAAAGCTACAGTTAAGGAAGCTTCTAATATTAAGCAAATCATTAGTTGTTTTTATAAGGCTACCAAGAAGTTGATCAATGAAGACATATAAAGTTATTTTCTTTCACTACTCTTCCAGATAGGAATACATGGTCTTGGATAAATTAATATATAAGAAGACCTCCCTTCCAATCACTTATTTAGGTATTCCCATCAATATTGAAAGGCAAAAAAATAAATATTGGAATTGGTTGTTGGACAAAGTCAAGAAGAAAATTGGAAAGTGGACCAATAAGTGGCTTTCTTCTAGGGGTAGAATCACCTTGGTAAAATCAGTCCTTCAAGCTATTCCTATTTATGTATCCTTCATGTTGAATATCCCAAAGGTTGTTCTTCGAGAACTAGATCAAATCAGTTATCGATTTTTTTAGAGTGGTACTAAGGAGAAAATAAAATGGGCCTTGGTGAAATGGGACACTTTATGTCTTCCTAAGAATGAAGGGGGGTTAGGATTCTGGTCTTCTATTAATAACAACAAATATTTAGTTGCTAAATTATATTGGAGGATGTTGCATAATCCCGATGCTCTTTGGGCCAATAATATCCATGCTAAATATGTTGAGAACAAAAGTCTTGAAGACCTTATTCTCTATCAACTTCCCACCAAAGGTTCTCCCATTTTAGCAGTTCTTAATACTGGTGAGGATTTGATAAGGAAAAATTTATTTTGGATCATTCATAATGGTCAACAAGTAAATTTTTGGACAGATTCTTGGGATGGTCACAAGCCTTTGATAACTCAGTTTCCCGACTAGAGGCCTTGGATGGAGGAGCTTCACCGAGCTATTTGTAAAAAGGTGGCTAATTATTGTTGGTACCATACTGGTAATTCAAAGGTTGGTAGATATTGGATCCCTATTGAGGACTGGCCTATTCAAATCCTAGAAAGGCAAAGACAACATATCCAAGGTATCCTTTATATGAAATCTCTCTCTTGGTCCCATGAAAAATATTATTTTGGATGGAACAACACTACTAAGGGTGAATATTTGTTGGACATTTTGATTCCTTAAGTCAAAGTTGTCATTGATGTCAAGGAATGAAGTCATCATTGATGTCAAGGAACAATGCAAAGGTTAAAGGAAAAAGGGCTTCATAATATTTTTAATATTATGTGGAAGCATAAGTTAAAAGATTTTTCATAAAAACCCAAGGAAGCTTATTGCAAAGCTAAAGGAAGGTTTAATATTTATTTCATAAAATATTTAAATTCAAATTGAATTTAAATTTTATAAATAAATATTATTTATACAAAGGTGTTTAATGAGAGATGACCTTAATAAAACCAAAGGGTTTTAAAGAATTAATTTATAAAATTTAAATTTAAATGAATTTAAATAATTTATAAATTAATAAGGTTAAAGGAAAATAAAAAGCACTGACGTCTAAAAATTGAGAAGGTAATTCGAGCACCGACGTATATGCATGAGGAGGAAATCAATATATAAATCTATGCCTTAGAGGCATTAACATTTATCCTTTTGCTCGATCGATTAATGCATGTAATTGTGTTGAGATCTTGTGAAAAAAAGAGAAGCATTTTTTGTGTTTTAGTGCCATCGAATAAGGTTTAAATAGAACAACACCAAATTACCAAGCACCAACTAGGCAACGTGGCCTAGTGGTACGAGGACAGCGGTTAGAGTGTTTGGGTGCTAGGTGACCTGTGTTCGAAATGCGACGACAACATTTTTGGTGGTTGTGTTTGTGTTGGAAGAACCAAAGGAAAGGTGCATGTTTTTGCTAGCCAAAGTGGGGAGATTCATAGACCACGTGGTGCTCTCCACTCTCCAAGCGAATGCCTAGCTTGTGCGACGGTTGGATTCGTGGCTAGGGCACTAGTTGAGGGTGCATCGTGAGTTCGAATCCCTCCAAGGTAAAGGTAATAAATTTTGATTAATATTTTATGTTGCCTAAAGTTTGACATGAGGTCTTAGGGAGATAAAAGGGTTGCTTAAAAGTTTTTAATTTAATTATTACTTTTTGGTAAATTGGAGGAATAAGGAGTTAGCTTTATTTTTAAATAAAGTGTTTGTGTCACATTGATTTGTTGAAGTTTTAAAAGGATAAAAGGGACTTCTTGCATATAGTTATTTTGAGAAAGGATATTGCATTAATATTATTCTTGTCATTGAATATTATTTTCATTGGGAGATTATAAGGTGTATTTGGTGAATTATTCTTGTAAATGTTGATGAATGTATTCTTAAAGATGGAGTGATAAGGTGTATGTGTGTTTTGATATTTATATTGTATTTTTGAGGGAGTTTATCATCTTATAACTTCTTTGATCTTGGCAAGAAAGTGTTTTTGGTTGTGGTAGATTTATGATACTCCTTCACCATCAATAAAAAGGTATAAGCACATTCTTCCATAGTTGAGTTGATTGGTTAGTTTTTTGAAAAATAAGTGTGGAGTGAAAAGGACTTGATTAGGGTTTCCTTTTGAGTGTGTTGAGTTAATGCTTCAAGGTTTTCTAGAATAAAGAGTTGTTAAAACCTTATTTTATAAGCATTGTCATTGGTTGAGCAAAGAACTAGGGTTTGAAAAGAACATGAGTATCATTGTTATGTGAGAGTTGTTTTATGAGCATTGTTGTTGAAGTGAGTTGTTGAGAAAATAACTTGAACTAGGGTTATCATTGTTATGTGAGAGTTGTTTTATGAGCATTGTTGTTGAAGTGAATTGTTGAGAAAAGAACTTGAACTAGGGTTATCATTGTTATGTGAGATTTTTTGTTGAGCATTATTAGAAATATTTTGAGTTGGTGTTTATATACTTGGACTAGGGTTTGTATGGAAGGATTATTTCATTGAGTGATTGGTTGAGTAGATTTGGTTGAGCCTAGTCAAGTGGATGTGTGAAGTGATTGTTCAATTTCCATAAAACAAACTATTCTATATTTTGAATTGAATTGAGAAAGTGATTGAGTTGAAGCATATTGAGTCTCTGACAATTCTCTGTATGTTTTTGAAAGAGTGATTGAAAGTGATTGAGCTTTGTGATGATTATAGAACATATTGAGTCTCTAACAATTCTCTTTATGTTTCTATGAGATTGGACAAGTTCTAGTGTGGACTTGTTGAGAAAATTTGAGGTAAGTATTTGAGAAGACTTGTGGATAGATTTGAGTAAGCTTTTGTGGAAGCTTACAATACAAATTGAAAACAAATTTGATTAAGTTCTTAAGAGAACTTATTGATCAAATTTAGTTAAGTTCTTGAGAGGACTTATTGAGTAGATTGGACAAGTTCTATAGAGGACTTGTATACTAATTGGGGTGAACTTTTGTGAAAGCTTACAAGGCATTGTTGGATGTGTCTCATTATTTGCCAAAAATGAATTGTACGACAGGCACAACAGTGCAAAAGACTACGGGTAGGGGGGGTTCAGGGGGGCCGGAGGCCCCCAAGGACCCCCGGCTACGGTAAAGGTGATTACGTAATAGGTGATGGCTCGGGGTGCATAGGGAGACGCCCTCGAATACGATGAAAGTGATAGATGCCGACGAAGCCGACCGAGAGTTGCCTGCGAAGCAGGCGCGGAAAATTTTCACCTACTTTTATCGCTACTTTTCACCTACTTTTATCGCTACTTTTGGAGTGACCCCCGAGATTCCCACGGTTGGTGGGTGGTTAGTGGGTGTGGGTGGTTTAGCCCATGGTGTTGTATCCACGGTACCCTAATACCACTTGGTGGTTTAGGGTTGTATGAGTTTCCTTATATAATTATTGTAATGTCCCGTTTTAGGGATGAGAGAGAATAATATATCAAGGAGGATAGACTCTTGTTTGCTGGACTAGCCCAAATTGGGTGAACCAGGGTAAATCTTGTGTGTTATATGTGCATTGAATGGTGTCATTATTTCCTTAGTTATCATTTATGCATTATTTTTAGAATATGTTTTTGTA
Organism: Wollemia nobilis; assembly: GCA_028583015.1. Classification (NCBI taxonomy): domain Eukaryota; kingdom Viridiplantae; phylum Streptophyta; class Pinopsida; order Araucariales; family Araucariaceae; genus Wollemia; species Wollemia nobilis. The sequence goes on along the minus strand of JAQPPZ010016892.1, from coordinate 6,194,331 downwards.
ATTTCTCTTCATTTGGTATCAGAGCCAAGTCATTAGCCATAGGGGGACACCTTTATTGCTAGGGTTTAAATCCATTTGAAGAAGATCTAGGGTTTCTAGGAGTGAGAGGAAACCTATTTTGGATTGGGAGTTACGCAGAAGGAGTTTGAAGGAAAAATGTCAGGAAATCATTCAAGGATAGAGATCGAGAAATTTGACGACAAAATTTTTGAGCTATGGAAGTTAAATATGGAAGATATGCTCGTGGACAGAGATCAGTGGGCTGCTATTTCAGAAACAACAAAACCTACGGGTACTTCCGATGAAGATTGGGAGAAGATGAATAGAAAAGCAAGGAGTCTGATTCGACTGTGTCTTGTAGATTCGGTGCTCATCAATGTTTCGGGAGAAGCTACAACAAAGGATCTCTGGGAGAGGTTAGGGGCTTTGTATCAATCGAAGTCCCTAGTGAACAAATTATTCCTTAGAAAGAAACTGTACAATCTTAGGATGCATGACGGGGATTCGGTTGCAGATCATCTGAATGCATTCAATACAGTGGTAAGTCAACTAACATCTGTAGAAATTAAGTTGAGTGAGGAAGATAAATGCATTACTTTGTTATGCTCTTTACCATATTCATGGGATAACTTGGTAGTAGCAATTGGTAGTACAACTTCATCCACATTGAAGTTTGAAGATATAGTGGCATCTCTATTATCTGAGGATATGAGGATAAAAGCCATGGAGGGCACATCTAAGGAAGCCCTAACAGTGAGAGGGCATGCCAAGGAGAAGGACAAATCTAGATATGGTGATAGGTCTAAGTCTAAAGGTAGATCCAATTCTCGAGGGAAGTTTGAGAGAAAATGCTAGAATTGTGGCAATCCTGGTCATATGAAGAAGGATTGCAGATCAAAGAAAGTTGAGTCTGGAAAAAATCTGATGAATCGACTTCCACAGAGATGAATAAATCCATTGATGAAGCGGGGGATGTATATCTGGCATCCTGCTCATCGTGCTCCACATGATCAGATAAAAATGATTGGTTGATTGATACTGGTGCCTCTTTTCATATGACTCCTCATAGAGGGTGGTTCAATGAATATGAAAGATATGATGGAGGGGAGGTACTATTGGGAGATGATTCACCACTCAGAATCATGGGTCGTGGAAGAGTGAAAATTTTTTTGCATGATGGTAGGGTTAAGACCCTACCAGGTATGATGCATATTTCGAGACTTGCTAGAAATTTGATTTCGGTAAGGGAAATGGCCGATGCAGCAGTGAGTGTCAGTTTTGGAAAGGATTCATGCAAAATGGTTCGTGGATCAATGGTGTTGGCAAGGGGAGTTCGGATTGGAACATTGTATAAGCTATTGGGAAACACTATGACAAATGAGTGCAATAGCTCAACTGTTCCTGAGGTTGATTCTGATAAAAGCTCAACACTCTGGCATCAAAGGATGGGACATATTGGAGAAAAGGGATTGTGTACCCTGTACACAAAAGGTATGGTTCATGGTATCCCTAATTACTCAATGTCTTTCGAGTTCTGTGAACATTGTATTTATGGTAAAACGAGAATCGGGTTAGTTTTCCATCTGGTGCCACAAGATCTAGTGGGGTACTAGATTTGATCCATAGTGATATTTTTGGTCCTGTTCCTATGCCGTATCTTGGAAAATCATGGTATTATGCTTCCTTTGTTGATGATTTTTCAAGATATGCATGGATTTACTTTCTTAAGAGCAAAGATGAAGTGTTTGAAAAATTTAAGGAATTTAAAGCACTTGTTGAGAATCAAACTGATAAAAGGATTAAGGTGTTGAGGTCTGATAATGGAGGGGAATATTGTTCTAATGTATTTGAGAAATTTTGTAAGCAATGTGGTATTGCAAGACAGAAGACTACTCCATATACACCTCAACAGAATGGATTTGCGAGAGAGGTTGAACAGATCATCGATGGAGAAGGCTAGAAGTATGCTCAGTGGTGCAGGTTTGGCATAGGAATTTTGGGTAGAAGCAGTGAGTGCAGCATGCTACTTGCGAAATCGGTCACCTACATCAGTATTGCCAGATCAAACTCCATTTGAAGCTCTATTTGGTAATAAACGCTCTATTTGGTAATAAACCTTCTATTTCACATCTCAGAGTTTTTGGCTGTGATGCATACATGCATATTCCAAAGGAGAAAAGAAGTAAGCTAGATAATAAGGCTGTTAAATGTATCTTTATTGGTTATAAATATGGTTTTAAAGGATATAAGCTTTGGAATCCAAAAACTAAAAGTACAGTGTATAGTAGAGATGTGGTGTTTAGGGAGATGATCAGTGATTCCAGGGAAGGTAGTTACAGAAGAGGAACCTGGAATGGTCCAATTTGATCTCATGGAAAACTATCAGACAGTAGAGGATCTGGAAGAGGAGCATACAAATGAGGATATGGAAGAGGAGCATACAGGTGAGGATCTGGAAGAGGATGAAGAAGAGGTTCATACACCTGTGGTAAGGAGATCAACATGGGAAAGGAAGCAACCTGAAAGGTACAGTCCATCTGCTTTTTCTACTTCTTTTGTACTATCTGTTACTGATGAATATCCTAGAACAGTTAGAGAAGCTGTTAATTCTGGAGAGGCAAACCGTTGGGAAGAGGCCATGGATGAGGAAATGATGTCCCTGAAAAAGAACAGAACATGGGATTTAGTGAAATTACCAAGTCGTAGGAAAGCAATAGGTTGCAAGTGGATCTTTAAGAAGAAGCAGAATGCTGAAGGTAAAGTGGAGAAATATAAAGCTCGCCTAGTTGCTAAAGGTTTTTCCCAAGTTGAATGAATTAATTATGGTGAAGTTTTTTCTCCCGTTGCAAAGCTAACATCAATTAGATTTATGTTAGTTGTGGCTGCTACATTTGATCTTGAAATAGAACAGATGGATGTGAAAACTGCATTCCTTCATGGAGATTTGGAGGAAGAAATCTATATGAGGCAGCCTGAAGGTTTCACTGTTGCAGGAAAGGAGGATCTGGTATGTAAGTTAAAGAAATCATTGTATGGACTGAAACAATCACCTAGAATGTGGTACCAAAAATTTGATACTTATGTTTTAGGAATTGGTTTTGTTCGTAGCAATGTTGATCACTGTGTGTATTCAAAGAAAATTGGTAATGTAATTTTCATTATAGTTCTTTATGTTGATGACATGTTACTAATTGGAAATAGCAAGAAACTGGTCGGGGAAGTAAAGTCTCAGTTGGCATCACAATTTGACATGAAGGATCTTGGCCCTGCAAATTTTATATTGGGTATGCAAATAAAAAGAGATCGCTCTAACAGAAGGTTGTGGCTGGATCAGAAAAAGTATGTTGAGACAGTGTTGAAAAGGTTCAATATGCAGGATTGCAAAACGGTGAAGGTACCTATTTCTTTAGGTGAAAAATTGTCTGCTAAACAATGTCCAAAGACAAAAGAAGAGGTAGAGGAAATGTTACATATTCCTTATGCAAATGTTGTAGGTAGTTTAATGTATGCCATGGTTTGTACTAGAGCAGACATTGCCCATGCAGTGGGAGTCTTGAGTAGATATATGTCTAAACCTGGTAAAGAGCATTGGACTACTCGTGAAAAGGGTGTTTAGATATTTGCGTGGCACCTCCGATTTTACAATCTGCTATGAGGGTACAGGTAAAGAAAATAGACAATTGGATATAGAAGGGTTTGTTGATGCAAATTGGGCTGGAGATCTGGACAGGAGAAGATCTACTAGTTCTTATGTATTCAATTTGTTTGGAGGGGCCATTAGTTGGATGAGCAAGAGGCAGACCCCCGAGATTCACTACTTTTCACCTACTTTTATCGCTACTTTTGGAGTGACCCCCGAGATTCCCATGGTTGGTTGGTGTTTAGTGGGTGTGGGTGGTTTAGACTATGGTGTTTTATCCACGATACCCTAATACCACTTGGTGGTTTAGGGTTGTATGAGTTTCCTTATATAATTATTGTAATGTCCCGTTTTAGGGATGAGAGAGAATAATATATCAAGGAGGATAGACTCTTGTTTGCTGGACTAGCCCAAATTGGGTGAACCAGGGTAAATCTTGTGTGTTATATGTGCATTGAATGGTGTCATTATTTCCTTAGTTATCATTTTTGTATTATTTCTAGAATATGTTTCTATAATTTCTCTTCAGGCATATTTGAGACAAGTCTTTGAGAAGGCTTGAGAGTAGATGTGGTTGATTGATTTGTTCAAACCTTGAGTTAAGGTTTGGGGTAGATCCAACAGATTTGATTTGAGATTGAGTCAAGATTTGAGTTAAGGCTTGAGGACAGAGTTTGAGAACTGATTTGTGCTAGACAGAGGGACTATGTTTAGTAAATATTTGAGGACAAATCTTGGTGCAAATTTGAGGACATATTTGTTCCAGAATAAAGATAAATATTGAGGACAAATTTGTGCTAGATCGACGGACTATGTTTAGTAAATATTTGAGACATATTTGAGTGAAATATTTGGAGGTGACAGAGTATAGAGGACGACAATCTCTAGTGGATAGAGATCCATTAGCCAGGGCAGTGAGGATAGGTCTTCTGAGTGAATACAAGATTCTTTAGTGGATAGAGATCCATTAGCCAGTGCAGTATAGGCAACTATTCTTCTAAAAGATCACCAGCCAGAGCAAGAGGAGAAAGGAGTTCTCCTATGGATAGAGATACATAAACTTGATGAAGGGGATTGGTATCTCCTTTGGATAGAGATCCATAAACATTGTAATAGGGAAAGGATTCCCAAGAGATTGATTGAGAAAATTTTAGTGAAATATTTTCTCTATGGAGTAGCCCACATTGGGTGAACCATGTAAATTGTGGTGTCTCTATTGTATGTGATGATTTATGCATTGCTTTGAATACTTCTATTGATACTACTATCTTTACATTGCATCATATATATTGGAAAAGAAAAGTAAAAAGTGATCTTATACTGTTCACCTCCCTCTCAGTATAAGCTTGTGTTCTTCAATTGGTATCAGAGCGGGTTCCTTCGAAATAGTTTAACAACTTGAAGGAGAATCTAACAAGAACACAATGGATTCTAATAATGGACCTTCAGATAATTCAGTACCAGTATTTTATGGAAGTGATTATGTATATTGGAGTTTGAGAATGAAGATCTACTTGAAGGCACTTGGCAATTAAGTTTGGGAAGCAGTTGAAAATGGATACGACCCCTCAGTTGATCCACCTATAGATAAGGAAGGTAAGCTTCTAAAACATTACAATTCAAAAGCAATGAATGCACTTTTGAGAGGTTTGCATAGAACATAATCAATAAAAGTTATGCATTGTGAAAATGCAAAAGGAATGTGGGATAAGTTGCAAAATATATATGAAGGAGATAAAGGTGTCAAGAAAGAAAAGATACGAAATCTCAAAGGACAACTTGAAGAGTTAAGAATGAATAATGAGGAAAACATTAGTACTTATCTACTTCGAGTTGATGAGGTTGTTAATGCTATGCAAGGACTTGGAATGAAGGTTGATGAATCAGATATTTGTGATAAGATCTTAAGGTCTCTTCCAACAAGGTTTAGTGAAAATATTTCAGCTATAGAAGAATCAAAGGATGGTGATTCTTTGACAAGAGATATGTTGTTTGGTATTCTTACAACTTTTGAGATGAGAATAAAAGAACCCATTCCCCAAAAGGAAGCATACTTCAAAGCAATAAAAAAGACAAAGGGTAAGAAGTCAGAATAAATCAATGAGTCATCCAATGATGAAGAATCTAATTATGGTATAAGGGATAAGGATTCTAGAAGATCTAGAGATCTAAAATCTATTAAATATTTCAATTGTGTAAAGTATGGTCATTATGCAACAAATTGTCAAGAAGCTAAGAATAACAATGGTGAAGAGAAACAGGATCACAGAAACAGTGAATCAGAAAGATACAAGCATCAAAAGAAAAGCCATGATGGACAAAGCAGACAAGGAAATAAGTTCTTTCAAAGGCAAAAGAGGAGCTACTATGCAGATAAGGCAAGTAAGTACTCAAGTGATAGTGATGCTAGTTTTCCAGATAATTATAGAGATGAAGTCCTATTTATGATTGAAGAAAAAGAACAAGTTAAGAAAAGGACTCTAGTAATTCTCAAGTGTTTTAGATGTGGTAACTTTGGACATATTGAAGATAGTTGTACAAGGAATGGTTATAGTTTTAGTGATGATGAATATGAGGATGCACTTGAAGGACCAGATGAAAACCTTCTAATGGCATTAGAAGAAGAAGTAGGTGATCCTATAGAAGATAAGCCAATAGAAAATGAAGATGTGGACAAAGGTAAACAAATAGAGGAATATTCAGAAAATGATGGATATGATCTCAAGGGAGAGCTTATCTATGCTCTTGAAACAGTAAAGAAGGTAAGAAAGCAAAACTCTAAACTTGAAATTCAGTTTCAAGAATGTGATGAAGAGAGAAGGATGCTTATAGAGGATCTAGAAAAATCAAAGGCTAAGACAAATAAGTTCAAGGATAAGTTAGAAGCAAAGATATTAGAATGTGAAAAGTTAGCACAAGAAGTGGCACTACTAAGGGAAGATTTAGAAGACTCCAAAATCAAGCTAAAAGGGTTCAAAAATAGCTCAAAGAACTTGGATAAGTTCATCAAGATACAAAATCCTACATCAAGCAAAATAGGTCTTGGATTTGAACAAGGACAAAATAAATGGGAAGGAAAGTCAACCCCAAGTTCTTAAGGATAAGACACTTCGGTAGAAGAAACTACAGAAGAAGATAGTGTAAGATAAAGTGAGACATCTGAGGATGAGTTGGACAACAGAGAGTTCAACAAGAACAAGAACAATGCACAAAGAAGATACATATGGAACAACAATCAAAATAGGTCAAGAGAGACTAAGATACCAATGAGGTCAAGACAAGAAAACTTCAATGGAATATATTTTTCATGTCATAGGTTTGGGCACATGGCTTCACAGTGCAAGACACATGAAATACAGGAATATGGGAATAGATAACTTTTCCATGGGTATTGCTACTCATGTAATTAGTTTGGTCATAAGGAAATGAATTGTAGGTTTCATGAAAAAAGAGGATATGGCTTCACTAGGAGAAATCCTAAGACATTTGCACCTCCAAGGAATAATAACATTAAGTGTTATAAGTGCAATAATGATGGTCACACAACAAAGTGGTGTAGAGCAAACATTCCAAAATCAAGTATGAACAAGAACAAGAACATAAACAAGAACATGAACAGGAACATGGATATGAATAGGAACATGAACACGAATATGAACAAGAATAGGAATAGGGACATGGATAGGAACATGGACATGGAAAGAAATAGTTAGAGGAATCAGAAGGATCAGATAAGAATGAAAGAGGATAAAGGTAAAGAAAAATGCTTTCTAGGAGTAGAAATACTCCCACACCAGAATTAACCACCTCAAGAGGAGGTGGGGGAGGGGCTAAGCTAAGAGGCTCATTCTTAGCCCCGAGCCCCAAAGGTGACCCTTTGCCATTGATGTCAAAGGGGGAGATATTTGAGTAAGGGGGAGATATTTGGTATTTGAGTAAAAAGGAGAGAGCATTGAGCCAGGGGGAGCAATGTCCCAAGGGGAGCAGAATAAAGGAAAAGTCAAGTTTTTAGTAAAAATAATTTGGGTTGCCATCAATGACAAAGGGGGAGATTGTTGGACATTTTGAGTCCTTAAGTCAAAGTTGTCATTTATGTCAAGGAATGAAGTCATTATTGATGTCAAGGAATGAAGTCATCATTAATGTCAAGGAATATATCAAGGAACAATGCAAAGGTTAAAGGAAAAAGGGCTTCATAATATTTTTAATATTATGTGGAAGCATAAGTTAAAAGGTTTTTCATAAAAACCCAAGGAAGCTTATTGCAAAGCTAAAGGAAGGTTTAATATTTATTTCATAAAATATTTAAATTCAAATTGAATTTAAATTTTATAAATAAATATTATTTATACAAAGGTGTTCAATGAGAGATGGCCTTAATAAAACCAAAGGGTTTTAAAGAATTAATTTATAAAATTTAAATTCAAATGAATTTAAATAATTTATAAATTAATAAGGTTAAAGGAAAATAAAAAGTGTTGACGTCTAAAAATTGAGAAGGTAATTCGAGCGTCGACGTATATGCATGAGGAGGAAATCAATATATAAACCTATGCCTTAGAGGCATTAACATTTATCCTTTTGCTCGATCGATTAATGCATGCAATTGTGTTGAGATCTTGTGCGAAAAAGAGAAGTGATTTTTGTGTTTTAGCACCAGTGAATAAGGTTTAAAGGGAACAACGCCAAATTACCAAGCACCAACTAGGCAGTGTGGCCTAGTGGCAAGAGGACAATAGTTAGAGTGTTTGGGCGCTAGGTGACCTGTGTTTGAAACACGATGGCAACATTTTTGGTGGTTGTGTTTGTGTTGGAAGCGCCAAAGGAAAAGTGCATGTTTTTTCTAGACAAAGTGGGGAGCTTCATAGAGCACATGGTGCTCTCCACTCTCCAAGCGAGCGCCTAGCTTGCACGGCGGTTGGAGCCACGGCTAGGGCACTGGTTGAGGGTGCACCATGAGTTCGAATCCCTCCAAGGCAAAGGTAATAAATTTTTATTAATATTTTATGTTGCCTAAAGTTTGACATGAGGTCTTAGGGAGATAAAAGGGTTGCTTAAAAGTTTTTAATTTGATTATTACTTTTTGGTAAATTGGAGGAATAAGGAGTTAGCTTTATTTTTAAATAAAGTGTTTGTGTCACATTGATTTGTTGAAGTTTTAAAAGGATAAAAGGGACTTCTTGCATATAGTTATTTTGAGAAAGGAGATTGCATTAATATTATTCTTGTCATTGAATATTATTTTCATTGGGAGATTATAAGGTGTATTTGGTGAATTATTCTTGTAAATGTTGATGAATGTTTTCTTAAAGATGGAGTGATAAGGTGTATGTGTGTTTTGATATTTACATTGTATTTTTGAGGGAGTTTATCATCTTATAATTTCTTTGAGCTTGGCAAGGAAGTGTTTGTGGTTTTGGCAGATTTATGAGATTCCTTCATCATCAAGAAAAAGGTATGAGCACATTCTTCCATAGTTGAGTTGATTGGTTGGTTTTCTGAAAAATAAGTGTGGAGTGAAAAGGACTTGATTAGGGTTTCCTTTTGAGTGTGTTGAGTTAATGCTTCAAGGTTTTCTGGAATAAAGAGTTGTTAAAACCTTGTTTTATAAGCATTGCCATTGGTTGAGCAAAGAACTAGGGTTTGAAAATAACATGAGTATCATTGTTATGTGAGAGTTGTTTTATGAGCATTGTTGTTGAGCAAAGAACTTGATGTTTTTGTTTGGAAGTTGTTTGTTGTTGTTGAAGTGAGTTGTTGAGAAAAGAACTTGAACTAGGGTTATCATTGTTATGTGAGAGTTGTTTTATGAGCATTGTTGTTGAAGTGAATTGTTGAGCAAAGAACTTGAACTAGGGTTATCATTGTTATGTGAGATTTGTTGTTGAGCATTGTTGGAAATATTTTGAGTTGGTGTTTATATACTTGGACTAGGGTTTGTATGGAAGGATTATTTCATTGAGTGATTGGTTGAGTAGAGTTGGTTGAGCCTAGTCAAGTGGATGTGTGAAGTGATTGTTCAAGTTCCATAAAACAAACTATTCTATATTATGAATTGAATTGAGAAAGTGATTGAGTTGAAGCATATTGAGTCTCTAACAATTCTCTGTATGTTTCTAAAAGAGTGATTGAAAGTGATTGAGCTTTGTGATGAGTATAGAACATATTGAGTCTCTAAAAATTCTCTTTATGTTTCTATGAGATTGGACAAGTTCTAGTGTGGACTTGTTGAGCAGATTTGAGGTAAGTCTTTGAGAAGACTTGTGGACATATTTGAGTAAGCTTTTGTGGAAGCTTACAATACAGATTGAGAACAGATTTGATTAAGTTCTTGAGAGGACTTATTGAGCAGATTTGGTTAAGTTCTTGAGAGGACTTATTGAGCAGATTGGACAAGTTCTAGAGAGGACTTGTAGACTGATTGGTGTGAGCTTTTGTGAAAGCTTACAAGGCAAATTTGAGATAAGTCTTTGAGAAGGCTTGAGAGCAAAGTTGATTGATTGATTTGTTCAAACCTTGAGTTAAGGTTTGGGGCAGATCCAACAAAGTTGATTTGAGATTGAGTCAAGCTTTGAGTTAAGGCTTGAGGATAGAGTTTGAGAACTAATTTGTGCTAGACCGAGGGACTATGTTTAGTACATATTTGAGGATAGATTTGTACCAGATCAGAGACAAATATTGAGGACATAGACTATGTTTAGTATAGATTTTGAGATAGAGTTGAGTGTAAGCTTTAGAGGTTACAGAGTGTAGAGGACAACAGTCTCTAGTGGATAGAGATCCATTAGCCAAGCTAGTGAGGACAGGTCTTCTGATGGAGGACAAGAGTCTTTAGTGGATAGAGATCCATTAGCCAGTGCAGTAGAGCTAGCAGTTCTTCTAGAAGATCACCAGCCAGAGAAAGAGGAGAAAGGAGTTCTCCTATGGATAGAGATCCACGAACTTGATTAAGGGGATTGGTATCTCCTTTGGACAGAGGTCCATAAACATTGTAATAGGGAAAGGATTCCCAAGAGATTGATTGAGAAAATTTTAGTGAAATATTTTCTCCGTGGAGTAGCCCACAATGGGTGAACCACGCAAATTGTGGTGTCTCTATTATGTGTGATGATTTGTGCATTGCTTTGAATATTGCTATATTTACATTGCATAATATTGATTGGGAAATAAAAGTAAAAGGTGGCCTTATACTATTCACCCCCCTCTCAATATAAGATTGTGTTCTTCAGTATTCAGTTGCTCAAGGTTATTTGACCTTATGCCATAATAATCCCAACCAATATTATGACATATTTTTTTAGTTGTGGGCTCAAAAGATTTGGCCTAAGGTGAGGTTCTTTACTTGGCTTTTATTTCATCGTAGGGTGCTTACTGGTGAGCAACTTGTTAAGTATGGTTTTCATGGCCCTTTTAGATGTGAAATGTGTGAAGAGAATGTAGAAACTCTCAGTCATATTTTTATTAAGTGTACTTTAGCCTCTAAGCTATGGAGGAGAATGGCCACTTTACTTGGATTACATTGGTCCAATTTTTTTACTTTTGAACAACTTTGGAGGAATTGGCCTAAACAAGAGGGTGTTGATCATTTTATTAGGCAGTTAGTTTGGATGGGTTCTACCATTATTATTTGGAATATCTAGAATTAAAGGAATAATCGTATTTTTAATCAAGATAGGAAGGATATTCACTATATTTGGAAAAATACCATAGCCAACTTATTTGAATCAGTCCATCAACTCCTTAATCACCCCCAAAAATCCCACCAAATATGGGATCAAGTGATGCAAAGATTGAAGATTAAATATTGTAAGGGCAACCAACTTAAAGGGAATGTGAGTATTTGTAAGATGGATAGGACAAGAAATTGACAACCTCCTCCTAAGGATTTTGGAAAAGTCAATACTAATGTATCCTCTAGAGAGAACCCTAGAAAAGCCAGTGCGGGAGGAATTGGTAGACTTTCAGAAGGCTCCCTGCTTTTTACTTTTATTCAGAATTTGGGTATTATTTCCAATAACCTTGTTGAGGGGTATGGTATCCTTAGATGCCTTCAAGAGGCTACTAAGGTTGGATGGGAAAATGTGTTAGTTGAGTCTGACTCTCAATTCATGATTAATATTTTGAAGACTCCTTCTAAGAATCATAAGGTTGGTTGGAGAATAAAAAGAATTTTTGAGAAGATTCAATTAATCTAGATGGGATTTTTAAAATTTGATTACAATAATGTGGTCAGAGATCAAAACAAGAGTGTTGATGCTTTAGCTAATTGGACTTTGGACAAAGGTGATATTACTTGTTATGACCACCCTCCTAGATGGTGGGCTTCACAAATTAGGGAAGCTCTTATTTCTATCATTTCTTTGGATGGTTCCTGTTCTGAAGGTACCTAGTTTCTTTTTGCTTTATTTTTTCTTCTCTTTGGTTCGTTCAGGTTATTTTAGTTCCCTAGCTCAAACTATTCTTTCTTTTGTTTCCTCTGTTAATTCTTGCCTTAAAAGTCTTGGTCTATAAAGGTCATTGTTATGTTCAATTTTTTTCTTTTTTCTTGTTTCTTTTTTTGTTTAGTTTTTTAAGGTGTGTATGTTCTTTTGTTTTGTTTTGTTTTTGTGTTATTTATGTTGTTTTTTTTTTGTTCTTGTGATTTTGTTGTGTTGTGTTTTTTTATATTTTTTGTTATTGTTCTTCTATTTTTGTCGTTCTTGTTCTTGTGTTTCTGTTTGTTTGAGTTGATTTGTGTTTTTAATGTGTGAGTGTTTTCTATGTTTTTTGTTTTTTTTTATTATCTATTGTTTTTTTTTTTTTTTTTTTTTTTTAAGGTTTTGGTTGTGTTTATTTTTCATGTTTTTTTTTGTTGTCTTTGTAGTGTTCTGTTGTTTTTGTCTTGTTTGTGTTTTGTTATATTGTTCTTGTATTTTTTCTATGTGGTCTGTGTTGTAGTTTTTTTATCTTATTGTGTGTGTGTTTGGTTGTGTTTTTCTTTTTGACACACTCAAGGAGTATGTTTTTATTTTATTTTATTATTTTTATTGTTATTTATTTTTATTTTTTTTAAATTATTTTTGTGTTTGTTTGCTCCTTGAGAATGTCAAAGGTGGTAGGCCAAGTCCGAGTCCTAGGCATTTTTGACGGAATGGATACCCCTACCTCCTTGAGTCTTACTTGAAAGTGGCATCTCTTCTGGGATGTTTTCCACAAATTAAAAAAATATATATATTCTACAAGATTGATGCTCATTGCACATAGGAATTATGTTGTGTATTACGAATGCTTTATTGAATAAGGACAGAAATAAAGGTTTTTTTGTTCTTGTTTGATTCCTAAATAAATCCTCTTATAGTTCCCTTAGAATTTTAGTTAAATATTTTCTTTGTTTTATGTTGTTAAATATCAATCAATTTAAAATGTGAATAACCTAATATTCAAAGTTTAACGAGCATGTTGTTCAATTTCCAACCTCTTTTATTGCAATCCATATTGTCCCTTGTAGAACCTAATCATAATATTAGACATCATTGAGATGAGTTGTGATGTTTAATATGATATTTTTATTTAAAATTTATGCCTTTATCAATATAGTAGTTTGAGCAAAGTATGTCTAGGCATCAAGGCAAAGTTTGTTAGTTGTAGTAACAGGCTTGTTAATTCATTCTAGCTCTACTAAACAATGACACACTAGTGAAAATATTTCCCTTGTAGGCATTCCATTCAAATTACAAATGTGGTTACTAATTTTGCATGTTATGGGCTCTTTACTTGTGTAAGCACATGATATACCAAACCCATTAACATCCATATGTATTCATTTGTTTCCACATCTGAACCCTTGGATGACTTCTCCACTATTGAATATGTTCATAAACCCTTTGGGCACAAACTTGACACCCATGCTTATGGTCTCACATATGGGTATCATCATGCAAATTTTGAATAAGGAGGGTTGTATGTTAGTTGGATTTAGTCTCTATGAATAAAAATGAGGATCTTATTAGACTCCTTCAGATAAACCACATACTATTGGGCAATGGTTCATTGTAGCAATTTTATTGTCTCACGTATGGATGTCATGTAAATTTTGAATGAGGAGGGTTGTATGTTAGTTGGATTTGATCCCAATGAGTCAACGATGAGGATCATATTAGACTCCTTCAAATAAACCACATACTATTGGGCAATCATTGTAGTGATTTTCACCTTTTGACCATATACTATTAGTCATAGTTCCTTGTAGCAGTTTTTATATTTTGACTTCATTCCACATCGTTGGAAGAAACATTCTAGTGATGAGCATGTAAAATTGTGTCTATGCTTTGATCTTTCTTTCATTTAGACACCATCTAACTCCTCCACAACTAAATCCTTCAATTATTATGGAGACTAAAAAAATTACATTTGCAATTTGATTTAAAGGTATATGAAAATTTTTTTTTCAAGTAGAAGAATTTCTTTTAACTAATGGTACATACAAATTTTGTTTCAAACTTTATTTTTACTATAAAGTAAAAAATAAAAAATAAATTCTCGGTTTGTAAAAAAAAATTCTAAATTTCTAAATCAATCCAAACCATCATTTTTATAACCAATGCAACCTTTACTTTTGATATGAAACTAGAAGAATATCTCTAAATGCTTTCATCAAACATGTTTATAACCCGCAATAAAGCCAACTCATGAGAAAAAATTATATGTTTTTGAAGTTATTTTTCTTTCATTCATCCCAATGACCGTCCATATTTGTATGTTTTATATTGGGCATATGCAAACACAAGAATAATTTCTCTTTGAAAGAATGTTGGTGGTAATCATTAAAGATCTACATAAACTAATTTAGGGATTGTCTTATATTCTATAGTGTTTGCCCAATATAATATAAACTAGCTTAGATATAAAGGATATATATCTAAAAATACCGAGAGTTATCAATCTCGAGGCGTCTATCTCATTTCTTGGGGGTGTGATCTCCAAGATAGTCGGCTATTTTAGTTTAAATATTTTAAATGTTTTTGTTAATGTCGACTTTTTAATAAAAATAATAAAAAAATTACGGCATGACATGTATGACCTCTTTGCCTCCCACCCCCCTGTCTGCCATTGTAGAACCGCCTCTCGACGTAATAATGCACATAGAAGGCTCGGTTATCTCTTATCCCACATCCTCAAATGTCTTATATCCTATTGAACAAAATTTATATCGTTCTCATTTGTTAAATTAATACATAATATATTTCATATGAGTGATGACCATTACAAACCTTTGTCACATAGATTCAAAATAAAAAATCGGATCCATACCTACTTCAACAATTGGTTGTACACCTAAGTTCATATGGCTTCACAAAGGAAATGACTTGACAATTTTTCAATTATCTCTTATCCCACATCCTTAAATATCCTATGTACTATTGAAGAAAAAACATGATCTTCTCCATCATTTGTTAAATTAATACATAATGCATTTCATGGGTGATGGCTATTGGAAACCCTTGTCACATAGATTCCAAAAAAAAAAAAAGAATTGGATCCATTTCTACTTCAACAATTGATTATACACATAATTCCATGGGTTCACAAAGAAAAGGACCAAACAATGCCTCATTTATCTCTTATCCCACATCCTCAAATATCCTATGTCCTATTGAAGAAAATTCATGGTCTTTTAACAGGCAGTTGCTCTAGTGGCTAAAGATGGTAGTTGTTCTCTAAGTGGTCTTGTGTTCAAACCCCTTGAGGGTGGTTGTTGATGTAATTTGTAAATGTTCTCCTAAAAATAAAATTCATGGTCTTTTCATTCATTTGTTTTTTTTTGAAAAAATGAAAACTTGTATTAATACAAGAACCAGATACAAGCGGGAGAGAACACATCCCGAGCCAGAGCCACAAGCAAAACAGCAAGGAAGGCACACAAAGGCAACGCTAGGTACCGCAAGGCACAGAGAACGGAAGGCACGAAACAGCAACAAGTCGCGAAAACGCGACATGTCGCGAAATCGCGACAGGAAAACCCGTCACGGCCACTTTGGCACCAACAGGCGCGATAACGCGACATGTCGTGAAATCACGACAGGAAGGGCCCTCGACAGCCACCCGCAGAAAGCGTCGCGACAGCGCGACAGAAACAGAAAGCAACATTCAAGCCTCATGAAGGTCGCGATATCGCGACGGAAAACCACCCAGTCGCAAAGGAGCCAAACATGCCGCGAAATCGTGCAAGAAAAACGCCAGAGACCAGGAGGGCACAACCTGTCGCGAAATCGCGACAAAAACCAACTCGATGTTGCATCATCACTACAGGTCGCGATATCGCGACAATTTTCCACCCAGCCGCCTAATTGCCAAAAGTGTCGCGAAATCGCGACAGAAGAACCATGCAACTTCCAAAACTCAAACTTGTCGCGAAAACACGACGAAATATTTACATTTCTATTCAACTTCAAGAAGGGAATGAGAGCGCGGTAAAAACACCAATCGAACCTGGAAAGCGGGACCTGTCGCGACTTTTCATTCATTTGTTAAATTAATACATGACATATTTCATATGAGTAATGTTCATTGGAAACCTTTGTTAAATAGATTAAAATATAAAAAAATGGATCCATACCTTCATAATGCCTACTTCAACAATTTGTTGTACTCATAATTTCTCATTGGTTCACAAAGGAAAGGACTTGAAAATACCTCATTTATCTCTTATCCCACATCCTCAAATATCCTATGTCCTATTGAAGAAAATTCATGACCTTATCCATCATTTGTTAAATTAATACATAATATATTTCATATGGGTGACAGTCGGCCATTGGAAACTTTTGTCACATAGATTCCTAAAAAAAAATGGATCCATCCCTTCTTCATAATGCCTGCTTCAACAATTAGTTGTACACATACGTTCCTAGGTTCACAAATAAAAGGACAACACAATTTAGAATTGTTTGATGAGAATGTCAAAAAAAATTCACTATAAAGGCACCATATAAGGAATACAATCCAAAAAAATCTAGTTATATTAAAAGGGCAATAAAGAATAAGATATAGTATTATGATAATGAATAATGTCTCACCTTCATGCCTTGTTGTACTTAAAATATGTGATTTGGCATGTATATATTTTTATTTATTTATTTTAAAGATACAAATTATAATGAGGGGTATAATAGGGTTATCCTCTCCTTAATTCAAACTTGGGTATGTTCCAGGAGAATCCAAAAATATACCAACTCAACTATCTTGATAAAAACTTTAATGATTTGGCATGTTCATCCTTTTATTCTTTTTCTATATATAGCTTTAAAGATATTACTATGTTTTTTTTTTTTTTTGTGGGCCCTATCGATTGCTCGAGATGCATATCATTATTGTCCAAATTCATACCATCGTTGTCACAGGGTTCAAACCATAGGGGCTTCTCCAACCAAACTTATTCATGCCGGTCTAACATGCACTCAAAAAATTTAAATCAAAGTACTACCTTTGCAAACAAGTTACCTTCGAGGTTTGAACCTGAATATTTTCTTAATATAAAAAAGATGAGGACATCAAAAAGTGCAGGTGGTTATGAAATGTAAGAATATAAATATAAATTGTTGACCTTTATGGGTAGATATTGTCTTTTTTTGAGGTACAGATCAAAAATATCTCACTAGATGTATCCCTCGTAATGGCAGAGTGGTAAAGTGAACTTGGAATATCGCGAAAAGGAGAGGTAAAAACGGAAACATACGTGGGAAAACCATTTCCAGAAAGTACTTGTGAGGTCATCATATTTTGAATGGCATTTTTTTAATCCTTCGAATCTGTGGGCTACTGTGAATTACCTATCGAAACTCCTGGAAAGTTGAAAACCTATCTGGTTTCAGTTAATTAAGGGGAAATAGTGAAATGGCAAAAGCATGCTTTCAACGATGAGTAAAAGTTAGAGGGCATGGAAGCCAGGTTTGACTGCTGTATTTTATCTCGACCTTTCTTTAATAATAATAATAATTGTACTACACTAGACAAGCACACCACGCATTTGTCTGGATTCGCTATTATCTCAACATGTTTTCTCTGCCACTCCTGACCACCATATTCATATAATATGATAAACCTTTTGTCTGGTGTTTTGTGGCTCTGCGAAGAGATGGGCAACACTAGGATAATCGAGTTATTATAATGTTTTCTGTGATTTATAGGCGAATGGTGAGAAGAAGAAAATGAAAACGGATCGGAGGAATTGTTGTCCCATCCCTGGCATTTGCACCATGCCTCTTTATGGTGATTGACACAACGAAAGGCTGTGGGCACAACGTTATAGCTTTTCAACTTGCTTAAGCAGGGAGAAGACGAAGATCTCCGCATATTTTGATTATTTTCTCCGTCGTGAGTTTTCATTTTACTTTTATTCTTTTTTGGGTGTGGGG
This sequence comes from Wollemia nobilis, assembly GCA_028583015.1. Lineage (NCBI taxonomy): Eukaryota > Viridiplantae > Streptophyta > Pinopsida > Araucariales > Araucariaceae > Wollemia > Wollemia nobilis. The sequence goes on along the minus strand of JAQPPZ010016892.1, from coordinate 6,176,298 downwards.
TTATCGTTTTTATTTTTATTAAGGTATTCATGAGTGTGGTTTACCGGCAAGGACGTCATTTACATGATGTGATCCGAGTTCAATCTACATAATGAATGTGTGTAAAAAATAAAAATAAAAATTCAACAACAGAGAAGCCCATAAATAGGCATCTTATTGATTACGGATGACTTATGTAAATGTGTTTAGGTAGCCCACTACAGAGAAAAAAAATAAAAAAAAGTGAAAGCGCCCTCGTTACCTCATTGAATGCCAGGATGTTTGATATGAGATCCCATCTTGTCAGAGATGGTACTGATGAATTGCACAGCCACTAATATCAACGAAGTGCATAATCTTTGCTAACAAGTTCAGGCACATACATCTTATTTCATCTTATTTTCAATTTAGGGTTTTTTTAAAGAGAAAAAAACCTAAATTATGAGCTAATCCACAGTGCATAATTGAATATCCATTTCCCGTTTATCCTGCTTCTCCTTGACCACTATCTCATAGAAACCCGTTAGTATTTGCTAGGATCTTTGTGGTGAGCCTAGTGCCTTTTGGATTCATTCCTTTTACTGATGCCCTACGTCTTGTCTGAATTGCATCAAGTAACTCATAGATGTTCTTGGCAATCATTTACCTTTTCTTCTCATACCTTTGGGGTCTTTTTGTTGGGCCTTAGAGCCCTTGAACTTCCACCATGAACACCTTATAATTTTTATTTTTTTTTAATAACACCTCATCAATTTTGAGAACCCTTGAACTTCCACCATGAACACCTTCTAAATTTTTTTTTATTTTTTTAATTACACCTCGTCAATTTTGAGAAAATTGTTCAGCCATAGTCCGTCTTGTCTTATTGGCTCGTTGATAACTTCGCTAAATTTGAGAATAGGTGGAGTAGAGTGGATATTAAGGATCATTATGCATTATTTTGTTATCTTATCTTTTCTTTTTTATTACATAAGAGATTTAGTTACAATTATTTTTAGTAATTGGTCAGTGCAAGATTTAGATTATAGGACGGCTCTCAACAAACTTAAATTTATCTTTCTTTTTTTTGTTGACCAGGGATCAGGGATGGCTCGAGGTTCGTACCCTACCCTCGTTTGGGTTTGGTGTGTACTCAAAGGATTCGAAGAAGACTACTACCTTTGCAAAGGTTGGTTTTCCTTGAGGTTTGAACCTAAATCTCTTCTTAATAAATGCCCAACCACACTTACACTTACCAATCGACTAAACCTTTAAAATACCTTGTGATGCTTACCTTGTCATCCTTATAAATCCATCTTTATTCCTTATAGTTATTCCTTATAGTTATAACCCACACTTCAAATTGTTGTGGGAGGATTTTATTTTCGAGATAAATACATATTGTATAAATTTGTCATCCTTATAAATCCATCTTTATTCCTTATAGTATAAATTTGTCATCCTTATAAATCCATCTTTATTCCTTATAGTATAAATTTATTCCTTATATAGTTATAGCCGACACTTCAAAGTGTTGCGGGAGGTTTTTACTTTCGAGATAAACACATTGTTCTATTGATGGTATAAGTTTGTCATCCTTATAAATCCATCTTTATTCCTGAAAGTTATAGCCGACACTTCAAAGTGTTGCGGGAGGTTTTTACTTTCGAGATAAACACATATTCTTCTATTGATGGTATTAAAATTTTATATGAAAATTTTATATGATGGTATTGACCAGGGATCACGGATGGCTCGAGGTTCGTACCCTACGCTCGTCTGGGTTTAGTGTGTACTCAAAGGATTCGAAGAAGACTACTACCTTTGCAAAGGTTGGTTTTCCCTAAGGTTTGAACCTAAATCTCTTCTTAATAAATGCCCAACCACACTTACACTTACCAATCCACTAAACCTTTAAAATACCTTGTTATGCTTACCTTGTCATCCTTATAAATCCATCTTTATTCCTTATAGTTATTCCTTATAGTTATAACCCACACTTCAAATTGTTGTGGGAGGTTTTTACTTTTCAGATAAATACATATTGTATAAATTTGTCATCCTTATAAATCCATCTTTATTCCTTATAGTATAAATTTATTCCTTATATAGTTATAGCCGACACTTCAAAGTGTTGCGGGAGGTTTTTACTTTCGAGATAAACACATATTGTTCTATTGATGGTATAAGTTTGTCATCCTTATAAATCCATCTTTATTCCTGAAAGTTATAGCTGACACTTCAAAGTGTTGCAGGAGGTTTTTACTTTCGAGATAAACACATATTCTTCTATTGATGGTATTAAAATTTTATATGAAAAATTTATATGATGGTATTGACCAGGGATCATGGATGGCTCGAGGTTCGTACCCTACCCTCGTCTGGGTTTAGTGTGTACTCAAAGGATTCAAATAAGACTACTACCTTTCCAAAGGTTGGTTTTCCCTAAGGTTTGAACCTAAATCTCTTCTTAATAAATGCCCAACCACACTTACACTTACCAATCCACTAAACCTTTAAAATACCTCGTTATGCTTACCTTTTCATCCTTATAAATCCATCTTTATTCCTTATAGTTATAACCCACACTTCAAATTGTTGTGGGAGGTTTTTACTTTCGAGATAAATACATATTGTATAAATTTGTCATCCTTATAAATCCATCTTTATTCCTTATAGTATAAATTTGTCATCCTTATAAATCCATCTTTATTCTTTATAGTATAAATTTATTCCTTATATAGTTATAGCTGACACTTCAAAGTGTTGCGGGAGGTTTTTACTTTCGAGATAAACACATATTGTTCTATTGATGGTATAAGTTTGTCATCCTTATAAATCCATCTTTATTCCTGAAAGTTATAGCCGACACTTCAAAGTGTTGCGGGAGGTTTTTACTTTCGAGATAAACACATATTCTTCTATTGATGGTATTAAAATTTTATATGAAAATCAAGTTATGATATAATTTTTTTAAACTAATTTTGTGGATTTGTAGATGTGGGTTCTTAGTTTTTCCAAAGCTAAAATGTGTTAATGGCCATGTTCTACAACCTACAAAGTATTTTGACTAAAGTTTATAGGAAAATAATCTTCATTGGCATGAGACATGGTGTCCATCACTATCCCATTTCATGGGAACAACTTTTCATAGGGGCCTTTATGCGCATGGGGACGTCTCATTCCAAGTTTATCTTTTACAAGTAATATCACCTCTTAAAATTTATCCTATATATAGGTCCGAGGTGTAGACCAATTGGTTCATCCAAACCCCATAAGGGGGCGGAGGTCCAAGGTTTAAATATCGGGCCTCGTCGGACTAAACGCTTGTCCCTTTCCTGGTGCTTTTAGCGGCGTAAAAGGTTTAAAATGATTGTGGCATGGTGTTTATAGGAGCGGACTGCGCGAAGATCTATGTGACAGCTTCTGGGGTGGACAATGCAGAATATTGTGGTGGCCATAAAAAGTTGGACAACCTGCTCGAATTCGTGGCGGCTACCGATTCCACCATGTAAATTCAAAAAAAAAAACATGTATCCTATATATATGTATGGTTCTATGCCTTTTATTTTGTATATTAGGGCACATTTTTCAATATGAAAAATATATTTTTAATAAATTTGTATTTAATGCTTTCACTTTCAATTTTTTTTAATTGGAACTAATAATTATATTCAATAAAAATAATTGAGGTTATAATAAAAAGGAAGCTGGAAAGATCGCAGCTCAGGGTGTAAGGTCATTCATACAATCAAAATCGAAACCAACCCCTAAAAGGGCGAATACACAACATAAATAAGCATAGAAAAATAAACTAGAGTAACAAAAAACCTTAAATTGTAGAACTGTAGCTCTAGGCACTAAGTAGACTTATTGCTCTGTCATTTTGTGTTTGTCCAATGCCACAAAGCTATTGGAACTATTGAGTTGAAAGGCTGAAATTTTTTTTTGGGTAGATTGTCTCCATCTTCTTTCTCTTGTTGAGGACTATGAGAATGACGAAACCACATAGAAGGGGAAGGAGCTTTAGATTTTTCTTCCTCCATAGGAACCACCAATTCTATTGATGATGGTTCTGCATCCAATGACATATTCTCGCCACCGCTAAGATACTTCAACACATTGTAGCTATTAGATGAATCAGGAACATAACTGCCTAATTGAATACAGGTCATATGAAGTCGCTTCTCTGGAGCGGCATCTTCTTTTGCAAATCCCCTTCTTGGGCTACGAGATCACTTTGCGTTAGCCTGAGAAAAATGTACTAGAGGACTGATCCCATTCTTGGGTTGCGGGATCGCCTTGCGTTAGTCAGGGAAAAATGTACTAGAGGATTGGTCGGTTGGGCAGGTTGTGAAGCAACCTCTATTGCATCCCTTGGGGTATGAATCTGTTAAGATTGAGGAGACTCGTTGTTGGCAGTTTCAACTAAGGGACCAAATTTTTCCTTTTCATACCATTTTTTTACCAGTTGTGAGACATGTGTCAATTTGGACTGTGTACCTTTAGAAGCAACCAAATCTAGATTTTTACCCCTCCTATAGTCGTCCAACCATCCTCCTAATATTGAGGAGTGGGTACATTCAGTGTGGTTGGGGTCTGCTTGTCCTTGTTATGCGGCATCAAGGGACAATATTTGATCTTGTGTGCTAAAAATTGACACAAAAAACATGTGTTGGAAAAATTAATGTAGAGGACCTACTGGGATAGCACAGTGTCACAAACTTGTATGTCAATAGACTCCTTGAGATCTCAAGAAATATCAATCTTGATGCAAACACGTTTTTGAGGGTGTGCATGGAAAAATTTGTTTGCCTCCACCAAAATGACATGCCCTAAAGGGGTTGTTATGCAATTGAGAAAGGACCACAAAGGTAGAGGGAGTCTTGGGAATTCCAACCACATAGAGACTTTGGTAGATCTTTCCTCAGAAACAAAAATTCCACTGGTCCAAGAAGAAAAAGCAAGCAACGAGCTTCTCATGTGCCAGGGGCCATGTTAATAAATCACCTTAGCATGGGTTGTTTCCATAAGGTGAAATTTAAAAAACTTTGTAATTTTTTAAACCATCGTTAACTTTACTCCATGAGGAGTCCAAGCTACATTAATCTAGGCCCTAAGGGAAGACTCATTAGGGATGTGTCATTTTGGGCAAAAAATATTGGTTAGTTTTCAATGTTTAAGTCACTACCTCATTTAATTTGTCAACACGGGGTAGCTCGTAGACTTGTGAGCAGCCTTGTACAATATATGTTTATAATTTCTTCCATAGAGATGAGTCCCTTATATTTATGGTTTGGGGGGTGTTGTTGTTCATTGAAGTTTTAATTTTTATTTCCAAACCACTAATCTATCCTACATTTATGAAAACATGCCTAAATTATATTCAGATTTGAAAATTGCACATTCCTGTCATTTACAGAAAAGAGGGGAAAATACAGGAATTTAAAGTAATCTATAGAAATAAAATGAAATTGAAGAAAACCAAAAAACATGGGAAAGGGAAGGGAAGAACATTGTTAAGAGTGGGCCCACGCTTCCAGTAGGTTTTGTCAGTGTTAAATTATTCACCGGATGCTTAGTCGATTTAACCAGAAATGACTCAGAAAATATTTATTAAAACTTGCAGTGCCTTATTTGTAGAAGTCGGGAAGCAAATGCCAACATGGGAGTTAGGTGTCTAAGGAGAAGAAGACGCCTAATAGGAATCAAGCACCCATAATTTAAGCACCAAATGAAATTTGGGAACTTCAAAGGGAATCAGGCGCCTGACTTAGCACTTCACCCCGATGTACTACAGAGGTTTTATTTTCATGAAATCGAAAGTGTCAGGTTTGAGTGGGACCTTGAAGAAAACATGCTAAAACACAAAAATTTATACAAAATATATACAAAATGCACTTAGAAATAAATATTAAATAACATGTAAAATAAATTGTTAAATATATATAAAATTTTCATCAAACATATATATCTATAGAAATTTTCAAGTCCAGCTTCAGCTTCAGCCTTAACCTCTGTTTTTGCCATCGGAGGGGTTCTTCTGCTTGATGTCTGCTCTACAAGTGGCATAGGACCTAAAAATATCATCCTCATGAAATATGCCTTCATACTAAAGGGTTGATCACCTATTGACCCATAAAAACCCTAGAATTGATGAGGTTGGGCAACTAGAATTTCCTTGGGAGGCTTCTTGGCCTCTTTTTTTTATTCCTTGCATGCCCTCTTAAAATATTTTTTCTAGTTCCTTTTATCTATTGCTATATCTTCCTTAAGCTTTTCAATTTTTTCTTTTTGTGCAGCAAATAATTTGTTTGCTGCCTCTCATTCCTCATTGGAATCCATATCTGATTCCTGGTTGGAATTTATGCCCAATTCCTTTAATTCTGCAACTCTTGCTCTGGTTTTGGGTCTTCGTTGATATGCCCTTACAACCTTTTGCTTTGATCTTATCTTTTTGGGTTGTATATCAAAGTATGTTGGTGTTGTTGATGCTTCCTAGTTTTTAGTAGATGCAGACTACTAAGCCTCTTGTACCTATGCAACAAATTGATGCTCTGTTGGAACTGACTCTTCCTCCTTTTCTGAAACTTGAGGCTCTTCAACCTCCACTTCATTCTCCTCTTCATCTCCTTTTTCTATAGATTGTTTTGAATTCTAAGGTTCCTCAACCTCAACCTCATCTTCTTGAATTACTTGTTCTACATAATGAGATGTTGAATAGGGTTTCTCTACTTCCATTGCAACATCCACCCCTTGCTCAGTTTTTGTGTTAGTAATGGGTACCTCTATTACCCCATAAGTCTACACCACTGCATCTACTTTGGTCAGTTGCTCGACTTCCACTACTCTGCCCTGTAGTTGCAATATTCCTATTTTCCGCTGTAGTTGTCAAATTGTCTAATATAATTTGTGTATCTTCAATACAAATTATTTCTTGGACTCTTGAAACAGAGTCCGTTCTTCCTTAAATTTGGCTTCCCAAGTGGAAGCTTGCTCTCTCAATAACTACAGTTATTGCTGCAAATCCTCTGCTTGGCCCTCCTATGGTAAATCTTCCATTGCAACCTCTTGTTGAGGAGTTTTCCCCCTAGAAATATCTTATAAAATTTGGGTGAGGTATTCTTCCCTGTTCAGCTCATCGATTAATGCTTCATCATCTGATGAGCTCAAAACCACCCTAGACGCCTTCATCCTTTTGCTTCGAGTTCTGGTGGAAATTGGCATGAAAGGAGGGCTTGACGGATCCTGCCTTGCCTCATCATTGAATTGAGGACTAGTGGAGAACAAAGCCTATCCTGCTTCCTCGTTAAATTGGGGAAAAACAAGGGATAAGTCTTGTCTTGCTTCCCATGTATTTTTCTCAAGTCAAGACGTAGGCGTCGTCTCTTTTCGTTCTATCGCCCTCTCAACCGATTATTCATTCTGTAATGGCACCTTTACTCCTTCTTATGCCCCTAGAACTGCATTAGTGCCCTCAATCTCCTCAATTGTCATATTTCTATGTGACTCTGCATATCGTACCAAGGCCGAAATTAGGCCATGGTGAGTCAAGATAAATGTGTGCCTTCTTGGTACTGTTTGACCTCATATTTGAGGGGGCATGCAAGGTAGTGTGGGGCATTGATCTTGCCCCCATACAGTATATGGTTTATAAATAAAAAATGATTGGATTTTAGCTTAAGTACCTACCAAAATAGGTAAAAAATCATGTGATCTATTAAAAAACTACCATCCAAATCTCAGGAACGTGTTGCTTGGGAAAACCAGCTTGCGTTAGGTGCTTTGTTGTTCTGCCAAAGAATATCTACACATAGAGAGCTAGGTTTTCCTCCTTATACGTACGCTCCCCTGTTAGAGGAAGGCCCGTCACCATGGCGATATACTCTTCGATGACTAGAATTTCTAGTCCTCGCATACGCACAATCCCATCCCTCATGGATGCTACAAAATCGTTGGCTACCATTGCATCATGGCCCTGGATGACCATTTGATAGTACTCCATCCATCCTACTACATTGAATTGGGTTTGGACGTCCGTAAAAATCCCTGAGCAGTCGATAGGTTCATTCTTCTTCAAGTCAGGTTCTTAGATTTTCCCCCATGCTTAGAGTGCAAATTCTCTTCAGTTTACAATTCACTCGGCAACTGCTTCACACTCTATTTTTTTTTTGAATTACCACACTCTATAGTTTCCCTCCTTACATAGTAGTTATTTAGTAAGCATTTTTTAAAACCAGTTGCTTCCTTGGACGTAGGTGGTTAACTACCGTAATCAGAAGCGATTATGGTTATCCATGTAAAATTTCCTTAGAGCATGTGCCAAATTGTGCGGAGGTGATAACCATAAGTATTTTACCAATCAAAGTCATGACATGTGGCAAAGTGTCAAGTTGAATTAGTCGAGTGGCTAGGACTATAATGGGGATTATCCCGAAACTTTTCCATAGAGACACATGCATATGAAAATAATATAGACATAAAACAAAAAAATTAATCATGTACCTAAATTCATTCCTTGCGTGCACCAGGTGTAGATATCCATGGTGCATCATTATTGGCCGGTGGGTGATGACTAGATAAACCTCAACGGACAATGATGGCCATATTTACCATACGATGAATTTCTCTCCATGTGATTGGTTCTTGAGAGCTGCAACATGATTCGTTCGAGACATCCTACAAGGTTTCAAAACAAAGGTTAGAAAAAACATATCTTCATGGGATGACAAAAATTCCTTCCTCAAAAGTTGGTTGCTAACAACTTTTAATTTTGTCCTTGATAGCTTTGACTTTGCACATGAGTGGGGTTTTGACATGGCTCGGGCCACTTCCCAATGCTGAAGTTTATTTTTACAAGGAAGAAAAAATCGTGATAATGGAAAGCATACATCTTTTCTATGTGGAAATCAGGCACCTTCTTTTCGAATTATGGCATGCAGGTACCTCAGAAATAGAAAGCAGATGCCTTAGCAATCGGGTGCTATGCTTAACATGGAAAGCAAACACCTTAGCAATCAGACGCTATGCTTAACATGGGAACCAGGTACCTTAGCAATCGGGCACTATGCTTACATGGAAAGCATGCACTTTTTTGCTAATTGTCGGGTGTCATACTTTTAAAGCAAAATTTTATTTTATGTTTAGAATATTTAGTGTCGCTTTCCCAACAAATGGAAGTCGGACGCCCTCTTCTTGGAGAAGCCAGAAATCAGGTGTCGGTCTTCCAGAAGATAGGACGTAGGTGCCATCTCCTTAACATAATGGGAGTCAGGCACCTTGTACCATATAAACGGGAATCTTGTGCCTTTTACCGTATAAACAGGAATCAAGTGCCACTTTCTTGAAATATGGGAATCAAGAATCTTCTACCGTAAAAAAAAAAAATTAGGCGCATTTCCCATCATAAAATGGAAAACAAGCACTCCTCCTTTATTGCAATGTCTGCTTGACATGCCCACTTATATACGCTTAAGGTTTATTAGGCCTTTTAGCGCTTTGGTTGAGAAACAGGGATAAAATCAACATTTGCCCCTAAACCAACAGTTGAGTGTTTTATTGTCCATAAAGACCAATCCAAGCACTCTTGTGCAGATTCAGGTATAGTATTCCCCTTTCTAAATGGGGACAAGTTACTCCTACTGCAAATAATTCTTCTAGAAAGCTAGGAAGGCACAGGTTCATGGATCTTGTACTTGTTAAACCTAAGTTTCCCAGGCTGCCTAACAGATGCACTCAGGGTATCGTTCCTCAAAAACAAAAAATATGAATTCTCATGTACCAAGGTCCATGTTCATAAATCACCTTAACATTGGTTGTTTTCACAAGGTGAAAAAAAAACTTTGTAAGTTTTTGAACCATCGTTAGCTTGACTCCATGAGGAGTCCAAGCTACATTAATCTAGGCCCTAAGGGAAGACTCATTAGGGATTTGTCTTATTAGGCAAAAAATATTGGTTACTTTGCTACATTTAAGTTCACTGCCTCATTTAATTTATCAACCCGAGGTAGCTCGTAGACTTGTGAGAAGCCTTGCACAATATATGCTTATAATTTCCTCCACAAAGATGAGTCCCTTAGATTTATGGTTTTGGGAGTGTTGGTGTTCATTGAAGTTTTGATTTTGATTTCCAAACTACTAATCTATCCTACTTTTATGAAAACATGCCTAAATTATATTCAGATTTGAAAACTACACATTGCTAGAATTTACAAAAAATAGGGAAAAATACAGGAATTTAAATTAATCTATAGAAATAAAATGAAATTGAAGAAAATAAAAAACATGGGAAATAAAAGGGAAGAACACTGTTAAGAGTGGGCCCATGCTTCTAGTAGGTTATGCCCATGTTAAATCATTCATCGGATGCTTAGTCGATTTAACCATAAATGACTCAAAAAATATTTATTAAAACTTGCAGTGCCTTATCTATAGAAGTCGGGAAGCATACACCAACATGGGAGTTAGGTGCCTAACGGGAAGTAGGCATCTAATAGGAATCAAGCACCCATCATTTAAGTACCAAATAGAATTCGGTCTCTTCAAAGGGAATCGTGCGCCTGACTTAGCACTTCACCCAGATGTACTGCAAAGGTTTTGCCTTTACGAAATCGAAAGTGTCAAGTTTGAGTGGGACCTTGATGAAAACATGCTAAAACACAACAATTTCTATGAAATATACACAAAATGCACTTAGAAACAAATATTAAATAACATGTAAAATAAATTGTTAGATATATATAAAATTCTCATCAAACATATATATATATCTATAGAAATTGTTAAGTTCAACTTCAGCCTTAATATAAAAACCCTAGAATTTATGAGGTTGAGCAACTGGATTTTTCTTGGGAAGCTTCTTGACCTCCTTTTTAGCCTTTTTTTTATTCCTTGCATGCCCTCTTAGAAGTTTTTTTCCAGTTCTTTTTATCTACTACTATATCTTCCTTAAGCTTTTCAAAATTTTCTTTTTGTGCAACAAATAATTTTTTTTGTTGCCTCTCATTCCTCATTGGAATCCATATCTGATTCATGATCAAAATTTATTCCCAATTCCTTTAATTCTACAACTCTTGCTCTAGTTTTGGGTCTTCATTGATATGCCCTTACAACCTTTTACTTTGATCTTATATTTTTGGGTTGTATCTCAGAGTATGCTAGTGTTGTTGATGCTTCCTAGTTTTTAGTAGATGCAGGCTACTGAGCCTCTTGTACCTGTGCAACAAATTACTGCTCTGTTGGAACTACCTTTTCCTCCTAAGGTTGTTCGGCCCTTACATCAGATAGAGAATATTCTGACTCTTCCTCCTTATCTAAAACTTGAGGCTCTTCAACCTCCACTTCATTCTCCTCTTCATCTCCTTTTTCTATAGATTGTTTTGAATTCTAAGGTTCCTCAACCTCAACCTCATCTTCTTGAATTACTTGTTCTGTAGAATGAGATGTTGAATAGGGCTACTCTACTTCCATTGCAACATCCACACCTTTCCCAGTTTTTGTGTTAGTAATGGGTACCTCTGTTGCCCCATCAGTCTGCACCACTACATCTACTTTGATCGGCTGCTCGTCTTCCACTACTCTGCCCTGTAGTTGCAATCTTACTATTTTTCATTGTAGTTGTCGAATTGGTTGATACAATTCATGTATATTCAACGCAAATTCTTTCTTGGACTCTTGAAATAGAGTCTGTTCTTCCTTAAATTTGGCTTTTCAAGTGGAAGCCTGCTCTCTCAATAACTACAATTTTTGTTGCAAATACTTTGCCTGGCCCTCCTATGGTAAATCTTTCATTGTAACCTCTTGTTAAGGAGTTTGCCCCCTAGAAATATCTTGTAAAATTTGGGCCAGGTATTCTTCCTTGTTCAGCTCATTGATTGCTGCTTTATCATCTGATGAGCTCAAAACCAGTGATTTTGGGTAAAAAACGTTGGTTAGTTTTCTATGTTTAAGTTCACTACCTCATTTAATTTGTCAACCTGGGGTAGCTCATAGACTTGTGAGCAGCCTTGCATAGTATATGCTTATAATTTCCTCTATAGAGATGAGTCCCTTATATTTATGGTTTGGGCGGTGTTGGTGTTGGTTGAAGTTTTGATTTTGATTTCTAAACCACTAATATATTCTACATTTATGAAAACATGCCTAAATTATATTTAGAAATTAAAACTACACATTGCTGGAATTTATAGAAAATAGGGGAAAATATAAGAATTTAAATTAATCTACAAAAATAAAATAAAATTTAAGAAAACAGAAAATAGGGGAAAGGAAAGGGAAGAACATTGTTGAGAGTGGGCCCATGCTTCTAGTAGGTTCTACCCGTGTTAAATCATTCACCGGACGCTTAGTCGATTTAACCAAAAATGACTCAGAAAATATTTATTAAAACTCGTAGCAAAAAATATACAGGGGAAATCCAAGATCACGTTTTTAGGGTTGGCTTGCAAATTTATAAGATAAGACCACCTCCTAACATTTATCCCATATATACTTAGTTCTATGATTTTTCCTTTGTGTAGTAGGGCACATTTTTCAATATGATAGATACACTTTCATTAACTTGCATTTAATGCTCTCACCTATACACTTTTTACTTACATGTATGTAATTACATTGCATATAACCCATTTTTCTATAAATATTACCTTGTTTTAGTCATTTTTCATTCTCTCCATCTTGCTCAATGTTTATATGGTATCATTTTTGACTTTTTTAGAGGTCTCCTACAACAAGTTAATTTTTTTTCTCGATAATGTTTGTTTTCTCCTAACTTTCTATTTTCATCTTTTTCATGGACAATTCTTGTGCTTTGGCTGCATAAATCTCTCTCTTAGAAGAATTTAATTTTCTCTTATGCAATTTATTGTTCCCTATGTTTTCTTCGATTTATCACATTTTAAAATCATTTGGCTTAGAGTTATTATCTATTACACTAATAGATTAAAGTTTTATTTTATTATATGAGGAGTTCTCTCTATTTAGTTATTTTTGAGAGTTTATTTTTCCCTCTATACACTATTATCATTGTTCACATTACCAAGTTCATCACTTTGTATCCTTTTTCTAGTCTTAGAAAACAAATTACCACGTAGATAAAAAATATGTTATGTTTGAGTAAGAATGTGCCATGAAGTATCCTACCCATATGTTTTTACAAGACAACTTGCCTCACCTATTTTCGTAAAGTTGATTGAATATTTTGGTCCTTTTACAAATTTTAAACTAAAAACAAGCAATGATTTTTATCTTTTATTTTGGATTATCTCTTTCAAATGTCACACTTGGGTGCCCATCCAACATTTTACTAAAAATACCAAAAATATTTCTAAGTATTTTGCATTAAAATATCATGGGCATGTTAACACAATGAGTAGTTGAGTCTAGTTAATGTCCTTTCAAGCACCTCTTCTCCATGTGGGTTAACCTCTACATCAAGTGAATCTTTTTTGTGGGTAAAGATTTGCAAATTTATTTTACAGATATTTTATCTTATTGTACAAATCCGTCCATCATTCATGTAACCCATGCATGCATTGAAGTACGTATATTGGTGAAACCCCACAAAGGTAATTCTTACTAAGTTTTTTTCCTTCTCTTCCATATATACTTATGATCTTGTCCATTGCCAATACTTTGCCATCCATAAAAATATGAAGTTCAAATGTATGTTGTGGGAAGAGACTAGGGTAACCTCTCAATTATTAAATATTATTAATACATAAATGGTGATGGAAGACTATCAAGTGTTGGAAAGAGATATTATTGTTGAGGAAAAATATGCCCCTCTAAGGAATTCCAAATTGGCTAAAGTTTTTATCTTTGAGAAAACATTCTCCTACTCCAAGCTGGTGATTTTTTTTGCTATTATTGTGAACTTAGTCTCTATAAAAGAGAAGGATTTTGCCTCCATGAAGACTTCATTGGTTAGAGTCATGTTTTATTTGGAGTGCCCTCAAATGATACAATAATCACCTTTAAGACTAAGGTAATAGAGGCTTGGGAGAACAACTAGGAGATGTTTCTCAAATTCATTGCCACTAACTCAATGAAATACCCTAATAAAAATAACTTCCACTTAACATTGAGGGCTACAAAGATCGATTTCAAGGAGAAGATTGATGATACAATCATGCTACTCAATCGTGTAGGGGGGACCTCAAGTCTAGAAATTTAAACCCTAAATATTCCTACTTTTGAAACCCATCTTGTAAAATAATTTTATTGATTAAGACAACTTCAATTTCCATGAGTTAATCAATCAATTATGCATTATCCTCACTACTAGGTCATTCCATATTATATCTTATTTAATTTATGTTCTTTAAAAATTATGTTAAATAAGGAGCTAAAGGTTAGGAGAAATATCAAGTAATGATTGTTAGTTCTTTTATTTTACATTGCATTTTATATTAGGAATTGAAAAGGGAAGGACAATTTTGTTTATGATAGATTTTTCAGATGCATTTTTGCAATCTTGACTAAGGGTAACAATACTAAGCTTTTAGAGGAAGCAATAGATGTGATATACTCTTATGTAGAGTGTTTTGTACAAAATATGATCTATTCATACCTATGGATGTTCGAGAATGTACGTCAATGGCAATTCCCATTAGGCCCATTAACGAATTCATTCTTAAGGAATTTTGTTAATTGTACCTCTTGTTCCATTGAAGGAATACTAGTAAGCACCTTAAGAACCTAGTAAAATTTTCTTTTTTGTTGGTTGGTAATCCTATGAGTCAACTTGAGACTTGAGCAACATGGAGGTAAATATTCAACAGTTTGATTTCCTACCTATCTCAGAAAGAGAAAATTATTATAGGAGATGAATGATTAAGACAACTTACTCCAATATGACATACCTAGTTTTTAAGCATAATGAAAACAAAGGATTTGGGTCAATGAAACGGAAAATGGGTAGTTAGGTTTACCAATATGGATTAAGTTTTAAAATATCTAGGAAGTGATCGAAGAGTCTAGACTAGAGGAGTTTGAGGGTTCATCTGGAGGAGTGAACACCAAAGAAGACTCTAAAAGATCCTCATATAACAAGTTTGTAAAAGAAATACCACTTGCCATTAAGGAAAAGGAAATTACCTTTGTAAAAGGCACACCTATGAACGAATTTACCTTTTATGAGGAAGTAAGAGATGACATGGATGCGAGAGTACTATAAATTTGTACTACCAATGGAGATTCTCCAAACAACTTACCCATTGCATTATTCACACCAAGATGTAGAAAAGTAGCTAGAATATTGAATAGTTCCTCAAATGCACATCAATCCCCAAAATAGTCCTCATCAAGGGTAGGTTCAAAGGTGATCTTGTAGGTTCATCATAAAGACAAGGCTTAAATGGAGGTGAATACAAGATTATTGGAGCCAACAATGAGAATATATATGGTGGTGATGATGATCATATTAATAGGAATAGAAGCTATCACCCAAAAATGAAAGAATAAGAAAATAAAAATAATAATGATAAGAAGGATATCATCGATGATATTTCCCAAGGATATCGTAGATGAAAAATTGGATCCATGCCTACTTCAAAAATTGGTTGTACACAAGTTCACATGTCTTCACAAAGGAAAGGACTTGACAATTTCTCAATTATCTCTTATCCCACATTCTTAAATATCCTATATACTATTGAAGAAAATGCATGTCCTGCTCCATCATTTGTTAAATTAATACATAATGCATTTCATGAGTGATGGCTATTGGAAACCCTTTTCACATAGATTCAAAAGAAAATTGGATCCATGTTCACTTCAACAATTGATTGTACACATAATTTCCCATGGGTTCACAAAGAAAAGGATCAAACAATGCCTCATTTATCTCTTATCCCACATCCTCGAATATCCTATGTCCTATTGAAGAAAATTCATGGTCTTTTCCTTCATTTGTTAAATTAATAGATAACATATTTCATATGAGTAATGTCCATTGGAAACCTTTGTTACATAGATTGAAATATTAAAAAATGGATTCATATCTTCTTCATAATGCTTACTTCAAAAATTGGTTGTACACGTAAGTTCTCATTGGTTCACAAAGAAAAGGACTAGACAATACCTCATTTATATCTTATCCCACATCCTCAAATATCCTATGTCCTATTGAAGAAAATTCATGGCCTTATCCATCATTTGTTAAATAAATACATAATATATTTCATATGGGTGATGGCCATTGGAAACGTTTGTCACATAAATTCCTAAAAAAAATGGATCCATTCCTTCTTCATAATGCCTACTTCAAGAATTAGTTGTACATATAAGTTCCTAGGTTCACAAATGAAAGAACAACACAATTTATAATTGTTTGATGAGAATGCCAAAAATTTCACTATGAAGGCATCATGTAAGGGATACAATCCAAAAAATCTAGTTGTATTAAAAGGTCAATGAGGAATAAGATATAGTATTGTGATAATGAATAATGTCTTGCCTTCATGCCTTGTTGTACTTAAAATATGTGATTTAGAATGTATATATTTTTATTTATTTATTTTAAAGATACAAATTATAACGAGGGGTACAATAGGGTCATCCTATCCTTAATTCAAACTTGGGTCTCCTCCACTAGAATCCAAAAACATACCAACTCAATTGTCTTCATAAAACTTTAATGATTTGGCATGTTTGTCCTTTTATTTTATTTTTATATATAACTTTAAAGATATCACTATTTGTTTTTGGTTACATAGAAGAGTGGTCACAACCACACTTTTTTTTCAGTAACTAACAAGGGTTCAAACCATAGGGGCTGCTCCCACCAAACCTATTCTGCTTCTTTATTGTTGATCAAACTTGAAGAGAACCATCTATTGTTCGGGATTCGTACCATTATTATCGGTCTAACGCGTACTTAAAATATTCAAATCAAATTACTACCTTTGCAAACAAGTTACCCTGAGATTTGAACATGGATGTCTTCTTGATAAATTCCTAACCAGACAAGCACTTACCAATCCATCTAGCCCTCAAGGGTTAAAGATATCACTATTGTTAGTCAGAGTGACGTACAATATATAAGTATGCATTGACTATTTGATCAAACCAATTTTTTATGAATTTTTTTTTAAATTAACTTCAAGAATTAGTTGTACATATAAGTTCCTAGGTTCACAAATGAAAGGACAACACAATTTGTAATTGTTTGATGAGAATGCCAAAAATTTCACTATGAAGGCATCATGTAAGGGATACAATCCAAAAAATCTAGTTGTATTAAAATGTCAATAAGGAATAAGATATAGTATTGTGATAATGAATAATGTCTTGCCTTCATGCCTTGTACTTAAAATATGTGATTTAGAATGTATATATTTTTATTTATTTATTTTAAAGATACAAATTATAATGAGGGGTACAATAGGGTCATCCTATCCTTAATTCAAACTTGGGTCTCCTCCACTAGAATCCAAAAACATACCAACTCAATTGTCTTCATAAAACTTTAATGATTTGGCATGTTTCTCCTTTTATTATTTTTTTATATATAACTTTAAAGATATCACTATTTTTTTTTGGTTACATAGAAGAGTGGTCACAACCACACTTTTTTTTAGTAACTAACAAAGGTTCGGGGCTGCTTCCACCAAACCTATTCTGCTTCTTTATTGTTGATCAAACTTGAAGAGAACCACGGATCGCTCAGGTACCATTATTATCAGTCTAACGTGTACTTAAAATATTCAAATCAAATTACTACATTTGCAAACAAGTTACCCTGAGGTTTGAACCTGGATGTCTTCTTGATAAATGCCTAATCAGACAAGCACTTACCAATCCATCTAACCCTCAGGGGTTAAAGATCTCACTATTGTTAGTCAAAGTGAGAGTGACAAAGTGAGAGTGACGTACAATATATAAGTATGCATTGACTATTTGATCAAACCAATTTTTTTATCAATTTTTTTTAATATTAAAATTAAGGACCAGGTGTGAAGGATACCAAAATAATATATCTCTAAATTTTTATCTATAAAACCCAAATTTAAGGTAAAAAAAACTCTTTCCTCTTAAAAACCGTACTTACTTTATGGTTGAGGTCGTTCCCTATGCAACCGGCTAAAAATATAGAGTATTTAAGGACTAGCTAACTTTTAGAAAAAGATCAACCCTATACCGTGTGAGTAACTAATATGAAATAAAATTAATTAAAAACTTTGGACATTACTTAAAAATATCACTTAAATGTTCGTCACAATAACAATAAAAGAAAAGGGTATTAAAATAGAACGAAATTCTAATATAAGAAGAGCAAAGAAATAAATGTAACACCGAAGTCAACTACTTTACATGAATTAAAAAAACACGTTTCAACTCCATAACGACTTTTTAAAAGGTATCCAAATAAAGAATTACCACGGTTGAATGATTATTGAAATCAAGTTCATTTGTATCTATTTCCCTGAATTTCGTTAATACAGAAGTTTAATAGGAGTGGCTGGCAATCTTCAGGACTGGTGCGATTCCGACAAACATTTACTTCAAAATTGAACGGTTCCGCAAATTACGAAACTAGATGTACATTTTGACATTTAAATTACGAAACTAGATGTACATTTTGACATTTAATATGCTTTTTTTGTATGTTTATGTAATCCATGACTAAAAATAGTAACATTAGTACTCTAATCTCTGTGAGTGAATTCTTTACCATGGAGTTACCATTTATAAGACAGCTACCTATCAGTAATTCAGTCATCCTGCAACTTGAACTGTTCTACAACTGATTTGATGAACTCCACTGAATTGCCATACAAATTCTTCCTCAACTAACAATTTATAAGCCACCGAATTTATTTCATATGATTTCAAATTTGAAACTTGGCAGTGTAAATGGCTATGAATTCGAATTTCTTAAAAGGAAAGTTGTCTCTGAAGCGCTGCATATTGAACTTCTAATGAGATTAGCCGATTGTCTTGATGCTGAGCAATCATAAGCTTCAGATCTTCCCTTTATAAGATGGGCTGCGTCTTGCTTGAATAAATCACATTCAATCTTTTGCCTCGTTATACTTCATTTCAACAACGATGGGAACAGTGTAAGATCATCTCCTTTTCTTTCCAGTGAAATATGACTAATGCCGTCCGTTTTGTCCTCAGCATGACATTTAGGTATAAAGGAGAAGAGGACATCAAGAAGCGTAGGTGGCTATGAAATGTCAGAATATAAATATAAATTGTTGACCTTTATGGGTACCTATTGTCTTTTTTTGAGGTACAGATCAAAAATATCTCACAACATGTATCCCTCGTGATTGCAGAGTGGTAAAGTGAACTTGGAATATCGCGAAAAGGAGAGGTAAAAACTGAAACATACCTTCGTGGGAAAACCATTTCCAGAAAGTACTTGTGAGGTCATGTTTTCTCTGCCACTACTGACCACCATATTCATATAATATGATAAACCTTTTGTCTGGTGTTTTATGGCTCTGCGAAGAGATGGGCAACAGTATGATAATCGAGTTATTATAATGTTTTCTGTGATTTATAGGCGAATGGTGAGAAGAAGAAAAAGAAAACGGATCGGAGGAATTGTTGTCCCATCCCTGGCATTTGCACCATGCCTCTTTATGGTGATTGACACAACGGAAGGCTGTCGGCACAACGTTATAGCTTTTCAACTTGCGTAAGCAGGGAGAAGACGAAGATCTCCGCATATTTTGATTATTTTGTCCGTCGTTTGTTGGTGAAGTATCCTGTCGCGTCGTGAGTTTTCATTTTAATATCCTTTTTGCGTCTCCGTCATGCGGGGCCATCGTTTTTATTTTTACTCTCAGGCTTTTGTAAGGAAATTCTCAAGGACAGAGAGGCCCCATGAATAGGCATCTTATTGATTATGGATGAATTATGTAAATGTGCTTACGCAACCCACTACAGAGAAGAAGAAAAAAAAAGGTGAAAGGGCCCTCGTTACCTCAACTTGAATGCCAACACAGAATTTCTTCTCAAACATATGAGATCCCATCTGTCAGAGATGGTACTGATCAATTGCATAGCCACTAATATCAACGAAGTGCATAATCTTGGTTAACAAGTTCACTTACATACATTTTATTTTTAATTTTTTTTGTTAGAGAGAATCCAAAACCTAAATTATTAGCTAACCCACAGTGCATAATTGAATGTCCATTTCCCGTTTAGCTAACCCACAGTGCATAATTGAATGTCCACTATCTCATAGAAACCCATTAGTATTTGTAGTATATCTTCATGCTAGGATCTTTGTGGTGAGCCTAGTACCTTTTGGGTTCATCCTGCTTCTCCTTGACCACTATCTCATAGAAACCCATTAGTATTTGTAGTATATCTTCATGCTAGGATCTTTGTGGTGAGCCTAGTACCTTTTGGGTTCATCCTGCTTCTCCTTGACCACTATCTCATAGAAACCCATTAGTATTTGTAGTATATCTTCATGCTAGGATCTTTGTGGTGAGCCTAGTACCTTTTGGGTTCATCCTGCTTCTCCTTGACCACTATCTCATAGAAACCCATTAGTATTTGTAGTATATCTTCATGCTAGGATCTTTGTGGTGAGCCTAGTACCTTTTGGGTTCATTCCTTTTACTGATGCCCTACGTCTTGTCTGAATTGCATCAAGTAACTCATAGATGTTCTTGGCAATCATTTACGATTTCTTCTCATACCTTTGGGGTCTTTTTGTTGGGCCTTAGAGCCCTTGAACTTCCACCATGACCACATCCTAAATTTTGAGAAAATTGTTCAGCCATAGTCCGTCTTGTCCTATTGGCTCGTTGATAACATCCCTAAACTTGAGAATAGGTGGAGAAGAAATGGATATTAAGGATCTTTGCCCAATCCAAAAATAATCCAATTGTTTTAACATACATTGCCTTATCATCTTTATAAATTCATCTTTATTCTTTATAGCCTCAAAAAAATGATTTTATTGTTTTAGCATGCATTACCTTATCATCCTTATAAATCCATCTTTATTCCTAACAGCCTACACTTGAAAGTGTTGTGTGAGGTTTTTATTTTTGAGATAAACACATATTATTGTTCTATAGATGGTATTAAAATTTTCCAAGTTTTATAAACTTGAAAATCAAGTTATGACATAATTTTTAAAAACTATTCTATAGGTTTGTAGATGTGGGTCAATGACATGCAAAAGACACTTCATGTTCCACAACCTGCAAAGAATATTTTGACTAAAGTCTAGAAAAATAATCTCCATTAGCCCGTGGCGTGGGACATGGTGCCCATCACTATCCCATTTCTTGCAAACAACCTTTCACATGGGCCTTTATGTGTGTGGGGACAGCTTATTCCAAGTCTACCTTTTACAAGTGAGACCACCTCCTAACATTCACCCCATATATATACTTGGTTCTATGTCTTTTCCTTTCTATATTAGAGCACATTTCTTAACTTGCATGTAATGCTTTCATTTACACACTTTTTACTAATATATGTAATTACATTGCACATGACCCATTTAACTTGCATGTAATGCTTTCATTTACACACTTTTTACTAATATAAGTAATTACATTGCACATGACCCATTTTTTTTGTTTTAATCATTTTTAATTCTCTTCATCTTGATCAATGTGTAGATGGTTTTTTATTTTTAAGAGATCTTTTAATACCAATTTTAATTATTTATTTTTGCTCGATATGGTTTGTTTTCTCCTTACAAGTTTACTTTTTCCTGTCACTTTATTTTTTTTTCATCTTTTCCATGGATAATTTTTGTGCTTTGGCTGTATAAATTTCTCTCTTAGAATACTTTAATTTTCTCTTATGCAATTTTATGTTCCTTATACATATATATATTTTTATTTAACCCATTTTGAAATCATTTGTCTTAGAGTTATTATCTATTACACAGCACTAATAGATTAAAGCTTTATTTTATTACATGAGAATTTCTCTCTATAGTTATGTGTGAGAGTTTATATTTCCCTCTACAATATTATCATTGTTCATATTACCAAGTTCATCACTTTTTTTCCTTTTCCTAGTCTTAGAAAAAAAATTACCACATAGATTAAGAATGTATTATGTTTGAGAAAAAAAGTCTCATGAAGTACCCTACCCATATTTTTTTACAAGGCAAATTGCCTCACCTATTTTTGCAAAGCTTATTGAGTCTTTTGGTCCTTTTACAAATGTTAACCTTTGGATTTTCTCTTTAAAATGTCACCCTTGGGTGCCCATGCAACATTTTACTACAAAATACCAAAAATATTTCTAAGTATTTTGCATTAAAATCTCATGAGCACGTTAACACAATGGGTAGTTGAGTCTAGTTAAATTCCTTTCAAGAACCTCTTCTCCATGTGGGTTAACCTCTACATCAAGTGAATCTCTTTTTGGAATTATTATGACAATGGAAGACTATCAAGTGTTGGAAAGAGATATTATTGTGAAGGAAAAATATAACCCTTTGAGGAATTTCAAATTGGCTAAAGTGTTGATCTTTGAGAAAACCTTCTCCTACTTTAAGCTGGTGTTTTTTTGTATTGTGACTGGGAACTTAGTCTCTATAAAAGGAAAGGTTTTTGCCTCCATGAAGACTTTAGTGGTTAGAGTCATATTATGTTTGTATTACCCTCAAATGATACAATAATCACCTTTAATACTAAGGTAATAGAGGCTTGGGATAACAACCAAGATATGTTTCTCAAACTCAATGCCACTCACTCAATGAGATACCCTAAGAAAAATAACTTCCACTTACTATTGAGGGCTTCAAAGATCAATTTCAAGTAGGAGATTGATGATATAATCATGCTACTCAATCGTGTGGGGAGGACCTCAAGTCTAGATGTTTTAAATCCTGAATTTTCCTACTTTTGAAACCAATATTGTAAAACAAATTTATTGATTAGGAGAACTTCATTTTCCATGAGTTAATCAATCAATTATGCATTATCCTCACTACTAGGCCATTCTATATTATCTCCTATTTAATTTATATTCTTTTCAGATTTATGTTAAATAAGAAGGAGCTAAAGGTTAGGAGAAATATCAAGTAATCGTTGTTAGTTCCTTTATTTCACTTTGCATTTTATATTAAGAATTGAAAATGGAAGGACAATTTTATGTATGATAAATTTTTCAGATGCATTTTTGCAATCTTGACTAAGGGTAACAATACTGAGCTTTTAGAGGAAGCAATAGATGTGATATACCCTTATGTAGAGTGGTTTGTAAAAAATATGATCTATTCATACCTCTGGGTATTCTAGAATGTAAGTCAATGACACTTACTATTATAAAAATCAATGAATTTATTCTTAAGGAATTTTGTTAATAGTACCTCTTGTTCCATTGAAGGAATGCTAGTAAGCACCTTAAGAACCTAGTAAAATTTTCTTTTTTGTTGGTTAGTAATCCTATGAGTCAACTTGAGACTTGAGCAACATGGAGGTAAAGATTCAACAGTTTGATTTCCTACCTATCTCAAAAAGAGAAAATTATTGTAAGAGGAATAATTAAAACAACTTACTCCAATATGACACAACATAATGAAAATAAATGATTCAGTTCAATGAAAGGGAAAATGAGTAGTTAGATTTACCAATATGGATTAAGTTTTACAATATATAAGAAGTGATTGAAGAGTCTAGACTAGAGGAGTTTAAGGGTTCATCTAGAGGATTTAACACCAAATAAGACTCTAAAATATCCACATATAACAAGTTTATAAAGGAAATACCACTTTCCATTAAGGAAAAGGAAATTACCCTTGTAAAAGACACACCTACGAATGAATTTTCCTCTAATGAGGAAACAAGAGATGAAATGAATGCGAGAGTACTAGAAATTTGTACCACCAATGGAGATTCTTCAAACAACTTATTCATTGCATTATTCACACCAAGATGTAGAAAAGTAGCTAGAGTGTTGATTAGTTCCCTAAAGGTACATCAATCCCTAAAATAGTCCTCATCAAGGGTAGGTTCAAAGATGATCTTGTAGGTTCATCATAAAGACAAGGCTTAAATGAAGGTAAATACAATATTATTGGAGACAACAATGAGAATAGAGATGGTGACAATGATGATCATCTTAAGAGGAAGAAAAACTATCACCCAAAAAATGGAAGAAGAAGAAAAAGAAAATAATATACAAGAAGGATATCATCGATAATATTGCCCAAGGGCTAGTAAAATTAATTGAGGTAGGTAGATTAGAAAAAGCTTTGACCTTGGAATAATAAAAAGTAGATGGCCATGAATACTTCCTCCCCATGAATATTTCAAGAGTTATTGATTTGTCTAATTTATTTAATGATGATTTAACTACTCCATAGTTGAAGGGGATGAATTTGAGCATGGCATACAGTAGAGGGGGGAAGAACTTGATAGTAAATGAAGTTGTCATGAAGGCTAACACTCCATTTGACAAAAACTTAATGAGATAATTTTAATGCTATCACACAAAAATCTTGTACCTTATATGTATATGGAAATATTGGGCAACTAAGGTATGCATTTGAGCTCATAGACGACAACTTTAGGGATATCATCACCAAGGATGAAATATTGGGAGCCAAGAAAGAGTGTATGATGAATATTTTTGACAAGTTTGGGGTGACAAATAATTGATAGAGAAGATATTGGGTCTTCCAAGTCTAAAGTGTTACAAGTTGAGAAAGAATCAAAGGGCATAATCCCACCAAATAAATGATAAAATTATTAGGATATAGAATATAACTTTAGCAACACAAGATGAATAATCAAAGAAATACATAGTGGACATTAATAGGATATGTGGCATTGCCACAACTATGAGATTCTTGGTCAACATGGCCAACAAGTTGAAAAAGGAATTTAGGAAGATGGTGGATAAATCTTGACCAATATATATAAGACACAATAAAATACTAGCCAATTTGCAGCCCCAAGATAATGAATCTCATGCAAATATTGATTCATGCAAGTCATGTTGGCATCTATTAACAACACTATACGATTCAAATATAGGAGAGTGATGGAAATAGAGATTGATCATGTGGAAAACATGGAAATATTTTCTATAGATAGCCCAATCAAAGATAAGGAATGAGACTTTAGAGGAGGACATTGAGGACTCTATCAATTTGATTAATAATATGTCAAACCAAGTAATAAAAATGGATAGATGTATCCAAGTAATAGATGTCAACATCATCACAAATCTAGAGTAGTTGATAAAGAAAACTAAAGACATAGTTATCGATTTCAACTCTCAATGGGTTTAGGTATTCTTGAAGTTTGAAAATTTTGATGATACAACCTTGTGTAAGTTTGGAGGGTTTTTCTTGATCAAAAACCAACTTACATAGCTAATACATGTCATGGACATCAATAGAGAGCAAATGAAGCATGACAAGAAAATGGTTGATCCCAAACTATAAAGCATAAAGAAGCCAAACTTAGAATTATTTAGTGAATAACTTAAAGATTAGGAAAGGTACTGATAGAAGGTCATTAAAGAAAATT
Source organism: Wollemia nobilis (assembly GCA_028583015.1). NCBI lineage: Eukaryota > Viridiplantae > Streptophyta > Pinopsida > Araucariales > Araucariaceae > Wollemia > Wollemia nobilis. Next base: position 6,150,862 of record JAQPPZ010016892.1, on the reverse strand, counting down.
CAATTGAAGGATCCACTTCATATCAAGCTTGTGGCCTACCTTTCTTGCCTTTGTGGGTATTCCATTTAAAAATTTATTGATAATACAATTGTTTGTTAAGCTAGGTGTGCCCTTTGTATAAAATGTAGTTAGCCTTGGTAGAAAATTAGTTAAGTTAAACATTGATTAGTTAGTAGCAATTAGTTAGAGGTAGTTTATTCAGTTATTCCATGTAACAAACTACAATTTTAAATAAGTAGGATAAAATGGAAGAACCAAGGACCCAATTCTTGATTTTTATAGAGACTATTGCACTTTAACATCTCATGAAATTAACTGAAGAAATTGAATTCTTTTTTTTTAACTGTTCATAATATTTGTATGGTATGAGTAATTATTTATTTTGAATATAGTATTATTTTTAAAGATTTTTTATTTCTATATTTTGGTACAAAATATGATTAATGATTTAAATTGTTATTCAAAGTGGTGGTTTCCTTAAATCCTATAAGTTATCTAACAATATATTAAGGGAATTTTAGTTTTAAATAATTTTTTATTTATGCCATTTCACCTTATATTTTTCATATTTTGTAATCATAAAAAAATATTATTTGTTGAGAAGGATCCACACCTCGATAAAATTATGGAAAATTTCAACCATTATTCCATATATTTTCCATGGAGTTTGATCTGTGGTTTGATGATCATAGTTTAGACCAACAAATTTTGGTTCCCACCATGGAACACAAAGATGACCATACATGTCCCATCTAACTCTATTCAACTCGGGTTAGACATTTAGCAAGTCCAATTATAGTATTGCTAGTAACTTACACAGTTATCTAGGAACATCATATAAATGTTCATATATCATACTCTCTATGTATAACCATAATTAACGATGGAGAAGAGAGAGCATAATAAATTGATAAATAAATCTAAGTTAACATTCACTACCAAATTCTTTAAAATCAAATTTCTAAATTGGTTGATCACAAACCAAATACTAGATCATAAAGAGCCTCTACATGTGTTTGATTTTTTCTTTGAGTAGAATATTGCTCTAATCCAAACTTCTAGTTCTTATACACATTAAAAACATAAGTTCAACTTCTAATAAATCCTAAAGCTCAAATATTGTAAACACTAGACTTGAAATCTTTTCCTTTGGTTTTAAATATTTTCATCATTAGGAAGATGTCCTAAATATTTTTCCAATATCTCCCCAAACCTCACATATTCCTAATGATATGAAACAAGAACAAGTGTCTCCTCAATTTAATTTTTTATCTTGGGAAAATCAAATTGGTCCTCTTAGAATTATGTGTTCCACTGAAATACCAAAGGGATACAAGAACTTATCTCTAAGTTTTTAGAAGATCATACCACCAAATCTAAATATCATATGGTAGAGTCTATTCAAATTTAATTATGGATCATGAGGATGTGTCAATAAGAATGTTTTTAAAGACCTTAATTGATGTCATAGCCACATGGTTCCCATATTTGGAAGGAAAATGTATCACTAGCTAGTGTAGACACCTAAAACATGTCATGTTTAGGGGAGATACTCACATAGACACATTCACAAGATCATATGACATAATATTGGACTTTCCAAACATCAACAGTGGTTCTCACCACTCATTTGGGGCATTTTAAGCCATCTAAGACTAGCTGCTCAAGCCAACATCGGCCAGATCTTAGCCGCTGTAGATGACGACTAAACCCTAAAAGCAATTTTGTCGACAAACAAGCCTAATCATGGGTATAAGTGGTAGTTTGCATGCAATAAAGGTGAGCGGGAGTAACTTTACATTCATTTTCATGACCAGTTTGCATAGGAGACTCAAGTTGGCAGTTAGATTTCAATTAACTGGCCTCCAAACATAGACAAAAGATAAAATCTCCTCGTTCTAACTCTCGCTACGCATGAGGAATTCATTCCTAGAGCTTGGGCATAGACCTAGGTTTTCACACACTATAAAAGGTGCAATCTTGAGAGCACCAAAGGATAATTTTTATCCTGAATTTCTTAGAACAGGTCATTGAGGAGAGCTTTCGAGACTTAGAGAGCTTCTCTTGGATATCACGTGTATGGCATAGCCCTGACAAACTGGAGAGCCAAAGTGACCACCATTTCAACATATGATACAATCTTTGACCCATAGCTTTGGGTCAAAGGGAACGAAATTCACCTTAGCAGCCACTATCTCGGACAGGGGCCCATAGGCCTAGCTTAGGGTTTTATACATCAGTCTCATTATTTTGTTTAAGCATATCATTAGCATAATATCATTTCATTCATTTAACTTCATAGCATAGGTTTAATTTGCACTTGATTTCATTTGATATATTCAGTACTAACAACCTCATCCGAGAAGACATTCCTAGACATCTAAACGTGTGTTGTTGTTTCATTGCTTATAGGGCCATAGGTTCATTTGATGGAATCTACAACATACGAAAGAAAAAGGGAGCCCTCCAAGAAATAGGCTTGGAGAAGGAGGTATTTGTAAGCCATCATACACTTCCATGTGCTGAATCAGGAATATTTTGAAAGCACACCACCTCTTCACGAAAGGGGCACTCTTTGCCTATTTGTAACCTTATTGTATTGAAATGGGTATCCCTAAGAGGGACCGAAATGTAACCAAGTTTCAATCCAAATAAAGAGATCTATCTTTCTTTTTTTGTGTTATATGATTTCCATTGTCTTCCATTTTATTTTGGGTTTTTAATACATTGCAAGTAGTGTAAAAAGAGTGGTACATGTGTCTCGGGGTCACTACAGATGACGATCATGGTGGGACTTCCACTGATTTTTCATTTATTGCTTGAATACTAACTTAGTTTTGTGTGTAAGCTTAGCCACTCTGATCTACAACGACCATAAATCAGCCGCTCTGAGCCACAGTAGCCAATAGAGCCTTAGTCTCTCTTGCTAATAACGGCCAGGAACCAACCACTCTGGTCGATAGTGGCTAGCATTGGAGTGCAACAGAGGTCAAAACATCGACTCTCTAAGTTGGATCAAAGGTTGGTACAACCTCTCTGATATTTTATAGCTTTCTGTTAGCTTCTGTGTGTCTAAAATGGAGAACTTAAAACACATTTATGTTTGAAAATTGAAAGAATAAAAGGAGAAAGAATTAAGCATTCTGCATATCTTAGATCTTCTTTTAGATTTTCACTAGGCGTTGCTAGGAACAACGGCTTATGCCTAAAAATTTCACCCTAGAATTCAATGTGCTAAACATTGTATGTTGTTTGCTTTCTTTGAGGCCTTACAAAAGGCCATATTTACATGAAATAAAGTGCTCTCATACAAATAATAGTAGTTCATGCATCTTTCTAAATATTGAAATGTATTTTGCATTTAGGCATGTAGGAAAGACTCATGGCTGCTATATGATGCACTTTATGTTATGTAAGCTTAAAATGAACACCACACACACACGTATCATTTAAAAATTAAGGAGTTGGATTTCATCACCAACCCGCAATTCAGTCCAGTGACGTTGGAATTCATCTCCTTCTATCGGTTTTTCCCCTAGATTCTCCTAGAAATAGATTGAAGAACTTCTTCATAGTGGCACTAAGATACTCATGTTCAAACTGTCTCCCACTATTGAAACATTCATTGGTTCAGAGTGGAAGATCTAGGCGAACCCCCCACTAGGATTTTAGTGGTGTACCCTAGTATATTTTAGGAAATCATGTTTGGCATGAGTACTCTTGATTATCACTATGAATGAGTCTTCTTATTCCAAATCTAAAGCAATAAATAACAAAACATCCAAATACATCAAATAGTTAGGGCACACTTAAATCTATAATCAAGATAAACATTTGTGTGATATTGTTTGATCATATTTAAAGTGCAACACAAAAGGTAAATTCCAAAGCGATGGTTAAAACAAGAAGTAGACATCCCTGGTTTGACATTTAGGGAAGGTATGAAACAACACATACCCTTAGGCAAAGTCATAGTAACATTGAAATACCTACTCAGAAGACTTAAGACATAGTTATGTGAGTCTAAGGGGTGACAACTCAACCCTTGGAGGATCTCCTCGAGAAACCCCTCATAGGGAATCACAATATGAAACTACATCTCATAAACACAAAGAGGCCTCATGGCCATCATCTTCAAGGATACATGAGGAAACATCAAAGGCTTCCTCTAAACACATAGAAACTTCTCAGAGACACGAGGAGGCTTTAAGAGCTTCCTCCTCACATAGACATAGAGAGAGTTCTAGACCTAGTTCTTAACATAGATACAATGAGGTTTCCCTTTCTCCATCCTCATGGAGGGTAGAAAGGACCACAAAACCCTCATAACCAAAAGGGCACATGATAGTCGAAACATATCAACACTCACATGAAACACTTAGAACAGATCATCCCATTGACGGGAAAGAAACTAGAAACACATCCATTCATAGACATCAAATAGAGGATATCCTTCAAACAAGAGGAAGGATTCCATTAGACTATGACCTCATTGGGGTGAATGACACCCCTCAGGATCAGCCATGAAGAACAAGACAATTGGATGAGTTGGATCGGTTGCATCCGAGGCCACCTCCTAGAACCATAGGCCACCTCCACGGACCGTGACTTCTAAGCCCACTTCTCAAACTGGGGGTGCCTTAAGATGACCCCGCAACAAACATACAAAATATGATTATAGAGACACTCAACAATATACTGAATAAGTTCCTCTATGACTGCGCAAGTTGATCGTGTGTGATGGTTAGAGAATGCCTTACACAAAGAGCGAGAGCTTGTGGATGCTCTTGAACACAATAAATAAAGAGAATAGTTGTTGTGCAAACATGAGCAACGTTTAAGAGAGTAATCTGAGCATCTAGCTTGCAACAACCAACAAACAAGCAAAAGTGATCATCAAAGAGATTAGCATGCTAACTCACCAAGAGAAGAGCGCATTAGACAAGAAAGTAACTTGCAACAAAGTCGCCCTACAAATCATGAGAGGAACCCAACTAAGGAGGAACGAATAAACTTAATAGAGCTAGATAAGACACATATTGAATCCCCTTGTAGAAGGGAAGAAAATAGAGCAATTCCAATGGATATAGTTTTACCTCTACCATCACCACGAGGGGGTTTACAGGAGGAATAAATCCTTGCTTCAAAGGCATTTTGAGAGCTTGCTAAAAATATGAAAGCCTTTGAGAAACAAGAGGCTACTAGGAGCCAACCAACATTGAGCAAGATTCACAATCAACCATTATGTCTATCCTTCCCTAGCCCCGCATACCCTAAGCATTTTGATATGCCTAGGCTAGAGAAGTTCAAAGAGGAAGAGGATGCACAAGAGCATGTCACAAACTTCATTAACACATGTTTTCATATTGAAGACAATGATGCTCTCATTATAAGGACATTCATTATGACATTCATAGGTACTACCACCCAATGGTTTAACCAGCTGCCCAAACATAGCATAGCAAATTTTGGACAACTAGTGAACGCTTTTTTGAAGTGCTTCTCTTTTTGTGCTAAGAGGAAAGTGAACCTTTCAGACTTGGCCAATTTGAGACATTATTATGAGAAGCTAGTAATGGATTATGGGAATAGATGGAGAAAAATCATGGCAAAATTATCATTCTTTGTTCCCACAGAAGAAATCGTCTGGATGTTCACCAAGAGTTATTCCAAACATGTTTCCCTCTTACTACAACTATAACAATACCCCTCATTTGAGGAATACTTGGTGTAAGCTAAACTCATTGAGGACATCAAAGTAGATGAGGGAACCATAAAACTCTGGACCAAGAAGGAGTGGAACAAGAATTATAAAAATGGCAAGTACAAGCAGAAATAGGCAAGCCCTGCTCCATTTAATCAAGTGGTATTGGCCACACCTAAGGACGAGACTAGGAACCAACCCTAGAATTATCAAGCACAACCTCCACCAGCAAATTATAAACAAAATTAGGGCTAGAACAAAGAGTGCAATACCCCTCATTATTTTACACCATTGACAAAATCAATGCAATCAATATTCAATAAATTGAGTGAGGCAGGAAAAATCAGATTCCCTGATATACCTCTTATGGATCCCATCCATCCTAATCCAAAATGATATAGGAAAGATCAATTTTACCTGTATCACAGGATACCAGGACATAATATCAAATTTTGTTTTGGTTTCAAACATCAGGTTCAAAACATGATTGAGGTGAGAGAACTTAAAGTGGACAACCCATTGGCCCCTAACAATAGATATATGGGTATCTATGAAAACTTGCTACCAAACCATGAGGTCCCTAGAGGGCATGAGACATAAGTCAACCATATCCGAATTGATACACCTACCCATGGGTGTGTTGGGATGATTGAAATATTCAATATAGTGACCAAGACTATATGGTATGGTCAACCACAACCTCTTGCAGCTCCCAACAATGTCCCAGCTGCACCTAGGTAGATGCAGGGACAAGACAACCTTTCAGGTCCACCAACCCGACCTGTGGTAACTATCGGGAGTAGACTTGAGTAAAACTTACAAATGACTCTGACTAAGCTATCAATTCTTGAGCTCATACAATAGTCCTCAAATCATAGGTAAACCTTGATGGAGATTTTATGGTCGATTGAGATTCAATCTCAAGATCCAAATGCATTCATCCATTATGTAGGACAAGTATAAGAGTGACAAGAACCTATAATTTGATTCTATTATTATGAGATTAAGACAGTATCTACTACCTTACCAAACCCTTCACTACACATCATGGCATCAGTTAATAATTTACCATTTAAACGGGTCTTGATCGATATAGGTTCATACATAAACATAATCACAACAACAACAATAGAACACCTTAAGATCCCCAAGTTCAATATCATTTTGGGAGCCTACACATTAAGAGATTTCAATGATGCTTTATGCAATATTGTTCAAACGATAGTCCTACCCATCAAGGTGGGGCATAAGACCATCCTCGTGATATCTCATGTCTTGGAAGAGGCCATGCAATACAACATACTCCTAGGGAGACCTTGGATAAGGGACATGAGATGTATTTCGTCAATATTACACCAATGTGTCAAGTATGTGCATGATAACAAAGTCTACATGGTGATGGTCGATGAAGAGCCATTCAAGTACGTTCACCAGGTGGATTGCCCAGGAGAATTTGTGATTCCTTCGGTCCACTTTTTGGTAGGGCCTTCATCTCTGAATATTCAACTAGACAACAAAGAAAAAGGGGCACAAAAGGACCCATCTGGATCAACACCTCATCTTGCACACAAAGCAACTAATGCTTCTAGTAAACCATCAATGCCTAAACCAAAGAATGATCAAAAGCTAAAGGTACCTATGGTTGAGAAAAACAAACTCAAGGAAACACTAACCATAGCTATTGAATAGATTCCAACTCCCATGGAAGAAGAAGGTCACCAAGACTAATTTGAAGACGATGACCATCATATCGCTTTGCCAGTGTCATCCATGGGGTCATCCACCTCACATGCAACTATACACTTGACAAGCATAGGGATATGAGAGTATCTTGTGCAGAACATAAATTTTACACTTATCATAGAATCTGTGCAGGACATGGGATGACAAAAAGATCTAATACCACCAGTAGGAATAGTGGTTCCACTTGGAATCCCTTCCAACGAGACAAACTTCATCTACACTGGCCTAGATTGTGCCCATAAATCTATGAATATAGACAAGGATAATGATGACCTATTCACTATCAATGTTTGCTACCTCTCTAATCCTGAGTTTTCTCTGACCTATTTTGAAAAATACCATTGGCATGGTTACGATATTGGTAGATATGAGCAAGGACATAGGTGGCCATTCAAGCCGTAATACCAACTCAAATCTGACATATTTGGGCTAGGATATCACATCAGAGGTCGAGATGACCTTCTAGCAGCAGCATTAGATAGATTAACATTGGGGTCAAGAGAAGACATCGATTTTATTCCTTATCATCCACCAAGTGGAATATATCTAAGCAGTAGACAAGTGGCCACAATGAACATACCACCTCCTGAGATTTATCATCCAAGATCCATAATTGATGTCACCCCAACAGGTTACAACTCATGGGATGATGAGTAAGAAGAAAATGCATATGTGGCAAGTGATGATGAAGCACAAGAAGGCTTGGCCTATCATGAGCCTCACTATTTACAAAGCTTTACATGGTCCATCCATAATGAGAGTTGGAACATATCGGATAAAAGTGACTATGAGTCAGAGGACTTAGTAGAGAGAGCCTACTTAGGGATAAGACAATGACCCCATGACTTGGGACAACATACTAATGCAAATGGATTCTTCATAAGTGATGAAGAATATGAGAATGAAACAAAAATGGCCTACTTAGGGCCAAGACATGAGCCCCTCACCTTGGGTCCCCATACTAATGCTAATGGTTTCTGGATAAGTGATGATGAATTCGAGGATGAGACTAAAATGGTCTATCTTGGGCCTCACCATTTACAACAAGTCAATATATTGGTGGAAAGAGAAGCAGTTCTTCGGGCCATAGACCCTAGCTGGCAATTTTTGGGGAGACCAGTTGACTTGAATGTCATTTATCGCATGGTCAATCCCCTCCGCCTACATTCAGGGAGCTCTTAGAGCCTAATGATCCTATTATCCGACTAGCTCATGAACTAGATCCAGAGATTCCCATTCCCCTAGATCCTCATCGTAAGCATGGAAGGTAAACCGCTGAAACAATATTACACCCATGTGGTCCTGGAGATTTCATCCCATCCATCAAAACAATCTCTATTGATTTGACCACTCCACTTCATAACCCAGTAGATCTCACTAAACCTTTGTGTCTTGACACGTAGGCTATTCATTGGGATTACGCTAATTCACCAATAGAGCATGAAGATATTTTCCCTAATGAAGAGATGTTATAGACATTCCATTTTTCATCGGGTTGTGTGTATGACATGTTCCATGCTTGTTTGGATCTTGAGTCAGTAGGACCTATAAATCCCTTCGATGACATTCATTTGATACCCACACCTCATCAGTTAGAGGATGGGTCACATATGGCTATGGAAGCAACTTTCGAGGTGGACATCAACGATGATCCTACCCAACCAAGGAAATTCAAGTTTGGAGAAAGTCTATCTCTAAATGAACAAGCCATCCTGATTCCTCTCCTCAAAGAGAGACCGAATATTTTTGCTTGGACTTACAAAGACATGCTAGGGATAGATCCAAAGTTAGTCATTCACAACCTTTCATTGGATCCCATGAAGAAGCCAGTCAAGCAAAAGCTGAGGAAAATACATCCAACCATCACTTTGATGGTGAAGAAAAAATTACAAAAACTATTGGATGTAGTATTCATAGTTCATATCGACTACTCTGAATGGGTGTCAAACATGGTACCCGTGGGGAAACTCGAAGGAAGAGTCCGTATCTACATAGACTTTAGAGATTTAAATAGGGCAACACCAAAGGATTCATTCTCGTTTCCAATCATAGATACCCTGGTAGACACAACCGCAGGTCATGAGATGCTCTCCCTAATGGATGGTTTTTCTGGATACAACTAGATCCAGATTAAGCTTGAATATCAACATAAAACAACTTTCATTACTCCGTGGAGAATATTTTGTTACAAAGTGATGCTATTCAGTCTTAAAAATATTGGTGCCACATATCAATAGGCCATGACATACATATTCCATGACTATATGCATAATATATTAGAGGATTACATGAATGACTTACTAGACAAGTCCCTATTGTAGCAAGAGCACACTGAAGTCCTTGGACAAGTCTTTGATCGCCTCATTTAGCACAATGTCTGATTGAATCCTAAGAAGTACGTATTTAGCATAACTTCTAGAAAGCTTTTGGAATTCATCGTATCCAAGAGGGGTATTGAAGTCGATCCTGCAAAGGTAAAGGCTATATTGGAAATGGCTGCCTCTACCAACATTAGGGAGCTAAGGAGCCTACAAGGCAAGATAACATCCATCAAAATATTCATCGCATAATTACTAGACAAATTTTGACCCATGAATTGGTTGCTACGTAAGGAGGTCCCCTCTCATTGGGACGAAGAATGCCATCAAGCCCTTGTAGAGATCAAAAATTATCTAGCAACATCGCCAGTATTGCCTCCACCAAGGACAAACATACCATTTTTACTATATATCGACCACTTATTTTGCATTGGGTACCATGTTAGCCGAAAATAATGCACAAGATAAAGAGCAAGCCATATATTACATTAGTCGCTCCTTGGTGAGTTATGAGCTAGGATATGCGTATGTCAAAAAGTTGTGTTTAGTAGTGATCTTTGCAACTCGAAAGTTGCAACACTACATGTTGAGCCATATGACCTACATCTTATCAAAAAAAAATTCATTTTCTGTACATGATGAACAAGACATATCACAATACACATACTGCAAAGTGGATCATGCTATTGAAAGAATTTGATCTAGAGTTCATAAGCCAAAAGTCCATCTGATCGGCTGTAGAAGCTTACATTTAATTTTATCAATCCGAGGGAAATCAAGGTTAGATTTAAAAAGTAGCAATCCCGTATAGATTATATCGTAGGAGTTAATACTAAGTCTAGCTCAATTTTCTTTCCGAATTCATGCGTACACGTGTACAAAAAGAAATATAAAAATTATGCAAGGATGAATTATGCAAGATATGGTAAATAAATGCAATCTAACTTTTACTAATGATGTAATTTACTGATGCATCTGATTACTTGCAACTAATTTATGATATGTTTTAATCTAAGTGTAAAGAACTAATTTATGATATGAGGATCCTCGTGCAATTTATTTTATTTTATATAAATTAGAATGCAAATCTAACTAATCCTAATCTAATGCAGGGGCGAGAGAGCTCAGGGACTGTCTATTAGGAGTGGGCCCTGCCTCCTAAAGTGGCAGTGTAAGTCTTTCTCCCCTAATTTACCTTATCAGTAACTAAGTTTTATGTTTCATACTAATATTTATGCATATTTTATGAATGCAGGTAATAAGTCTACAATTTACAAAATAGAGATTAAACAAACTACAAAGTTGATACAGAATACCATATTTGAAGAAAATGTTGTTTTATTGCTGGAGCTTCAACTGTACATGCTTCCTCAAAATTGTAACTTAACTTAGAATAGATTATAAATTGTAATGCAAAATTATTCCAATGCAGCTAACCCGGACCTCTCTCAAGGTCCTCTATGTAATTTTATACTAAAACTAATACAATGTTGAACAGTTTCTTCCACGTATTTGTCATGCGTAACTTGTGGACTGATGATTGTACATGAATCAACAATAATCTAAAACCTAATATAATTCTTATTTTGACTTGGACTTATAAATGTTCTTATTGGTCCAAGTGGCATCTACACATAATCCTATCAAGATACTATCTATTCTAACTAACTCGCAAGATAGATGTTAAGACTTTACTTCCTTTATTCCAGGAAGTCTTAACAATATTTTGCGATTACATTTCAAATGTCCCAAAATAAACTCATTACAAATATTATGAAACTTTGTCAACTGGAGATATTCTCGTAGATAATTATGCGAGAAGCAAGGTAGGTTGAAAATATATCTGTTGTCATCCATTGTAATGTGTCGTCCACTTGATTGTGTCATCCATGGTCAATAGTAATTGCTGGTAACATTCTCCAGTAATTACCTTCTCTAGTAATTACCTTCAGTAATTACTTTTAGTAATTACCTTTAGTAATTACCTTTAGTAATATACTTCAGTAATATGCTTTAGTAAGATCAATTACTATTGTTTCCTGAACTGCTATGGTTCTTCTTCTCGTCCAAGGTGCATTCCATAGGTTCTATGATTTCTTTATCAATCATCCATGCTTTTTCCTGTATTTTTCTTAGAACTCGGACAAATTTGATACAAATCAAACATAACTGTTAGATTACCATAATTAATCATTTTTACTAATAAATTGTATTTTATTAAAAATAACTTACATAAATATATCAATTAATCAGGTAAATGAAGTAATTCTGATACAAAAATCTATGGTGAATGACCACTCATCATTCCCCCAAACTGAAGTTTATGCATGTCCCCATGCATACAAAAAAATTTAAATGAAAGGGAAATAATAGTTCTATGCATGCATTACATATTCAAAAAAATGACATTATAATCAGAATTCTAAATGAGTATTAGAATTTATAACACATACATTTTTGTGTCAAAATTTTCAAAATAGTTCACACATAGATAGATATATTTTATCAAAACTATAATAGTCTGAATATAAACATATATTTCAAATAAAACTATAGCAATCTAACAAAAATCAGAAATGTAACAATCTAACAAATATATTTTAATCAGAACTGTAACAATCTAACAAACATATATTTTAATCAGAACTGTAACAGTCTGCATAGATACAAAAAATATTTTTTTCTAAAAAAACATAATTACAAAGAACAAAAATAATCAGAAATGATAAAGTAAAAATGAAATGATATTCTTACAGATCATATACTAAATATAATGCAATCTATAAATATTTTAATAGCAAAGAAAATATTTTTATCTTTTTGCAATACTAACTGTCCATCCACTTATATACAAATATACAAATAAAAATTGTCTTCAATACCATATAAAATAAAATATAAGTCTGAATAAAAGTTCTTTGTCATTGTTTTACTGTTTCTGAGCCTGTTGCGATAAGAGTCTAGAAGAAATTCTAGAAGATCGGGGTCTTGCTCCCGGTAGTTTTCATTCCTTTTTAACCTGTTGTACCTGTCCCTTAGCTCTCTGGTCTACAACTGCTGTAGTGGTTGTAACTGGCGTCTCCACCATAATCGTCTTAATATGTTCGACCTCCTGATCACTTCCCTTCTGCTCTGCATCCTTTGCTTGTGAAGAATGGAGTTCCTCATTATGTACCATCAGATCATCTTCCAAAGGCATCCCTATATTCAAGACAAGGCCTTTTAATGCATTTCCTTTATTAGTTGGCACATTCAGTTTTATAGATTGATGTTATTGAGAAAAATTATGAGTTTGTTGGGAACTATCCTCTTCAAGAACCTTTGAAAAGTTAATTAATTTATTAGTAGATATCTGTTTACTGAAATTGATCGATTTCTTAGGCTTTTTTCGGAGGTAGAACTTTTAGGTGGGGAAGTTTCAATAGGTGGCGACCAGTTGACAGAGTCCGTAGGTCTCACAGTCTTATCCACAGAAAGTTGTTTAATTAATTCAAATTGAATAGAAAGAGCTCGCTGTACAATTTTATACTATTCTATAAAATCTTCTCTTAACCTATCAATTTTCATTTGAAGAATTGTATTTTGTGCTTTGAGATATGACAGGGTTTCTACAATAGTTTCATTTACAGGCAATTCTGGCTCTTGTTTATCTTCAGAATCTTCTACAATTTTTGTTTGCTTTCTAGGTTGAATTTTAAATCTCATATCTTTACGTTTTTTCTTTGGGCTTTCAGGTTCTTCATCATGGCGGTTAAAGTCATCTTGGGTTTTTTTCTTTTTTTTAGAAATATTTTTTATTTATAGGTATTATTTTTTCCCTCTCATTCCCCCCCCAGATCCCTCTTCTCCTAGGCTTTTTTAAAGATTATTTATTTAAAAGACATGGTGAGATATCAAGTGCAATCTTAGGTTTTTCCTTAGGAGCTGTTGGTTTAACCCTTAGAACTGTTGATTTCAATGACTGAAACAGGAAATAGGGAAGATTAATAACACAATCATTTTTATCTGGATATTTCAAATTAATCAACATCTGAATATGATAGGCTAGCAGAACGGACATTCGTCCTTCGACAGTGAAAAATTTGATGATGAGGACAACTGCCTCCTGCCATAAAAGGGGAAGTGTAGAGGTTGCAACTCCCTTGATTGATCCTTCTTTATCCCTTAAAATTGTGCATTTCTCATCAAATTTATTTACCAACTGAGTGACGCTTTTTGAGTTTTTATAGAAAGATGCACCAACCTCAGGTAAATTTAGAATTTCAGAAATCAGACTTGGGTTTAATTCTAATTGCAAACCTCCAACATGGGTGACCATCGTATCAGGGTTACAATTTAAAACAAATTATTTTGCTACCCCTACATCATGCCCTTTAAACTTAGTAAGTGCCTCCCACCAGCGAGCATTTTCGAATAATTCAATTACGAAATCGCTCAAACTTTGTGTATCAATAGAGGATGGCTCACTACGCTTTTGGAACACAGGTTTAGGCATCATGGTGTCTGGGGATTGAGGAAGTTTTAATCACCCAAAAATCCTGCAATATTCGAGTACACAGAGTTTGTTTTAGAGGCCAACAGGAATCCTTATTATTTTCTATATATATAACCCTTTTTTATTATTATTTTATACTTAATACCAAAAATGTACAGAATACAACACATAAGTGAAAATACAAGGTATATTTATAAAAACGTAAGATGTACAGAAAGCAAAACAAAAATGTAAAATATACAAAATACATTCTAGAAACAATAAAACGTAAAGATGTACATAATACATTATGTAGAGTGTACATCACATAATCTAAAATCTTATAGATTAATTAAATCATAGTAGAAAGCAATCCATAAAAAAAATATTTTCTAATTCAAGAAAGAAAACCCTAATTTATTTTTATAAACAAAGCTTAATTGTATACCAGATAATCACAAATTGTCAAATAATGCCTAATTCGAGGAATTTTCCTAGATTTTTACCTAATTCTAAAAAAAAAATTTAATTATAAATCTACTGTGAAGAATTAGGAATTTTCCATTTTTCTAAAATATTTTTAATAATTTAGTGTAGAATAAGAGATTTCAAGCAAATGTGAATTTGCCCTAAATTTAGGGAATTCATGCATTTTTTTCAAAATTTTCCCAAAATTATAATCGAATTTTACCCAGAATAAAGAAAATTCATTTTCCCCCAAATAATTTCAGGGTTTTCAAGAAATTTTAGGATTTTCAAATAATTTTAGGGCTTTTAAATAATTTCAGGGTTTTCAAATAATTTTAGTCCTAAAACAGAGATTCTGCCCTAAAAAAAAATTTAATTATGGCTTTCGTAGAAAGGATGAAAAACCCTAATGGCAGATTCCAATTTTGCTCAGAAAACCTTGTTTATATCAGGTTTTGCCTAATCCTCACTTAAAAATGAATAGGGAAAAATAAAGAAAATAGGGAAATCCTTTTTAATAATAAAGAACATAAAAGTAATAAGAAAAAGAAAAGTATTTTTACCTATCGCCTGTCGCAATCGTAGAGGAAAGGGTTTGGCCACCTTTTGGTTGACGTCGTCAACTTCCTGGCCACCTTTCATTTTCGGCCTCCCCAATTTCTCCGAATATAAGGAAATTGCAGAATATTGGGCTAAAACACACCGATTGCATAAGTTATTTGCAAGAAACCCTAAAATTTAGCTAAAATGTGAAAATCAGTGGTTTCCTTCTGCATGGCCGCATGCAAAATAATAAAAAAAAATGATCGACGATGAGAGTTTTAGCCACCTTTTACCCAAAAACTCATCGACGTTACCCTAGTATCGATGGGGAGTTATTCTCAAATATTAATCATCGATGGAGAATTTACCCCTAATATAGATCAACAGAAGGTGGTTTAAGCAAGGTTTGATCAATGACGCAGGTTGTTCGTCAACCCGCCTAACCCTAAAATCAATGGTGATGCAAATATTAACAAGTTTACCTTGTGTTTGTTCGAATTAGATTATGATCATCGATCTTCTATGCAATCAACGGTGGAGAGATCTTATCCGCGTCCTCGCATTCTATTGGTTGGAGAAAAACAAAATTGTCAACATGGTCCGTTGATTAGGTTACAGGATCGATGGTGCATGTTGTACTCTACGCGCATACACACGATTGGAGCCTTTGCCCACACGTTGCAATATTTATACGTGGTGCAAAGGAATTCCGCCACCTTTCTCCGCATGTGATAAGGTTTGCGACAATAGTCGTAAATCATATATTGTTTAATATATATATATATATATATATATATATATATATATATATATATTATAATATATATAATATAATGTATAATGTATATTAATTAAGTTATATATTAAGCTGTATATAATATGTATTAATTCGTACATGATTATTTACTATATTTTAATTATTATATTTATATATATTAGATTTTTACAAATGATAATTACAAATATTACGGAATAATATTACTGATAATGGTATTTTACAGAAACCTATATGAAAGCAATTATTTTACAGAAGGTGTCTACGGAGGATACTTACATAAACTACTTACATAAGATGTTTACAGAAAATACTTATAGAAGATTCTTATGGAAGACACTTACGAAAGGCACTTACGGAATATACTTACGAAAGGCACTTACGGAAGGTACTTACGAAAGATATTTACGAAAGGCATCTAAAAAAAAAATTCTTCCCCCAAACTATATTATAAGCTATATACATTTTTATTTATTCCCCCCCCAAACTTTAATTTTGGCTATATAGCCAAAACAAAGAAAGAGTATTTATGGATAATAATAATAATATTTTATATACGGGGTGTATGTATAAGTTTTTGAGATTATGCTTCCTGTATGTCATTAAGAAGTTTCTATTGTCAGTCATCTAGAAAAATATAATGGATATAAGCCATGTTTTTGTAGAAAATTTTGAAATCATAGTACTGTCATAATGTTTTACTATTGGGCTTTGCATAGGATGTTTCTAGGTTGATTCTTCAAGGTCATCAAACAATATTCTAGGCATACTGAAATAAACTCCATTTACTTCTATCACAAATCAATTTAGTGTTAAAGTTATCCTAGTATGTTCAAGTTTTCTTTCAAAACCAACTGTGTGTGCAGTGAAGATTCATTTCCCATTATGAGTAAGGATTAAAAACAACAAGGATTATACATGCCAAAAGCTAGCTGATCTTGTAAGCATCTAGAGGTCTTGTCCAGACTTATTGCTAATACGTAAGGATACCTTAATAAAGAATATCCCATGGTTTTTGAAATACTAAGAATTCCAGGGATTCAAGCTCTTTTTGCCCCTTTTTTTTTATGCTTTATTTGGGATACTTGCTTAGCAAGGGATTTTGTAGTGCTTTTTGAGCTTCTTGCTTATTTTAGAAGAGAAGCAAGAGTATATGTTTTTCTTTGTAGGATTCTTGTTTATTTTGAGGAGAAACAAGAATTTATGGGGATACTTGCTCGATTAGATGAGGAGCAAGGGAAATTTTCTTTTTTTTTCTTTCTGGAAGAGGGCGAGCTTGTCCTTTTGCCAATTCATTAGTAATCTAGACCATGCGTATAAATAGATAAGCAAGGGAAACTTTTCACTTATGGCAAATATAATACATGAGTTAATTTTCCAAAACGTCACAATGTCTTTTAAATGTGTATGTGTGTGTGGTTAAAAGAGAAAACTTAATCATCTAGAAGTTACTCATAACATTTCAAAAGATTTGTTCTATTTTCAATGAAAATTTTGTTCAATATACCAGATATAATTTGAGTATTTGAAAAAAATACCTAGATTTCATCTAGCAACAAGGTACTATACATCATGTGGTCATCATTTCTCTACAAAGTTTGAAATAAAGAATTTTCTTGAAAAACTTTGAAGACTGAAAAATAAAAAGAAATGTAGATACTTCATGATGAAATAAAGGAAGCATAATCATTTTTATTTTGATATAATAATTACATTATTATGTATAGATATGTATATGTACATATATGTATATATATGTATATTTTTCAAAGAAAGAGTTTATTGAATAGTAGTTGATTGTAGTTCAGAAATACATTGCAAATTAGTATGTTGTCTAAACTGATGTATGAATTCTTCCTTAGATAATGGCTTCTTATAAAGTTTAAGCCTATGGCCATTTACTAATAATTTTCTTGTTGAATCATCTATAGGCTTAAGCTTAACTGTACCGTTTCCAAATATTTCCTCAATTTCATAGGGTCCTAGCCATCTTGTTCTCAATTTACCTTGAAAATCTTGGTAACGAGAATCAAATAACAAGGCCCAATCTCCTGATTGAAATGTACGTGGTACAATGTGTTTATCATGCCATTTATTACGTTGTTGTTGAGTTATTTATGTTCTATGCAAGGCTTCTAATCTTCTTTCATCCAAAAGATTTAACTTTTCCAACCTTTCTTTTTGTGCATTATCCAAATTCATGTCAAGTTGTACTGATGTGCGTAATGTTTCTATTTCAAATTCAATGGGCATGATGGCTTGTTTTCCATAAACCATTTCATATGGTGATAAACCTGTGGTAGTTTTCCAAGTTGTATTATATGCCCATACAACTTCTTTTAATCTCTCATTCCAATCACCCCTATTAACAGTTATAGTTTTTGTGATAATCTTTTCAAGCTCTCTATTTGTAACTTCTACTTGTCCATTAGCTTGAGGGTGATATGGTGAAGTTTTCTTGTGTTTTATTTGATAAATGTTAACAAAATAATCAATCACATTGGAGGTAAATTGAGGTCCATGATCTGAAACTAATTCTCTTGGTGCTCCAAAGCGTTGCATTATGTTTTCATAAAGAAAATCAGCTACTGGTTCAGCTTGAGCTCGTGGAAGAGCTTTAACTTCAGCCCACTTGGTAACATAATCTGTACATACAAGTATGTGTTTATTACCATCACTTGGAGGGTCTATAGGTCCAAAAAAATCAATTCCCCATTTTTCAAATGGTTCAAGAGCTATTTGTGGAACCAAAGGCATTTCCATAGAGGGTGTAGGCTTGCTAGCTCTTTGACAAGCATCACATCTATCAATAAATCGATGAACATCCTTATTCATAGTAGGCCAGAAGTACCCAGTTCTAAGTATTTTGTTAACTATTTTTTGGGTGGCATAATGACCTCCACAAGGTTCTTCATGTGCTGCCCTAATAATATCATATACATCATTTTCCTGTACACATCTTCTAATTATTTGATCTGGACATCTTTTAAATAAATTTCCATGAATCCACGTAAAAGGAATACTTTGATGTATTAATTTCCTATGCTCATGAGGTGTAAAATGTTGAGGTGTTCTTCCTGTTACTAAATAATTTACAATATCAGCATACCAAGGGGTAAAAATAGAAAGAGCAAATAAATGTTCATCTGGAAAATTATCAGGTATTAACTCATTGTCATCAAGGATTTGCATGCGAGATAAATGATCGACAATAACATTATCCTTTCCTGCCTTATCTATAATTGTGACATTGAATTCTTGTAGTAAAAGAAGCCATCTAATCACTCTACTACCTATTGTTGCTTTGTTCATTAAGTATCTAATAGCAGAATGATCAGTGTGAACAAATACTTCATACCCTGTTATGTAATGTTTAAATTTATTGAGAGCATGAACTACGACTAAAAATTCTTTTTCTGTAACAGTGTAATTAAGTTCAGCTCCATGCAAATTTTTGCTTACATAATAGATAGCATAAGGTATTTTATTTTCTATTTGTTGCAATACTGCTCCTATTGCATACCCTGAAGCATCACAATGTATGTGGAATGGTAATTCCCAATTTGGTCCTCTTAAAATTGGAGCAATAGTCAATCTTTCTTTTATTTCATCAAAGGATTTTTGACATGCATTTGTCCAATTAAATTCACTGTCTTTAGTTAAGAGCTTAAGCATAGGAGTAGCAACTTTACTGAAATATTTAATAAATCTACGATAATATCCTGTGTGTCCTAAGAAACTTCTCACCTCGGTTTGTGTCTTTGGAGGTTGAAGAGTTTGAATAACTTGTATTTTTGTAGGGTCTACTTTAACACCATATTGTGATATATAATGCCCTAGAACAATGCCACCTCTCATCATCATAAAACACTTTTCATGACTTAGAGAGAGATTTTGCTCTTGACATCTTATTAAAACTTTTTGCAATCCTAATAAAGTTTCTTCAAAAGTAGTACCATATATTGTAAAGTCATCCATATAAATTTCCACGCATTCATTTGTTAAATCAGCAAAGATAGCTAACACAGCTCTTTGAAAAGTTGCAGGTGCATTACATAATCCAAAAGGTAGAACATTATAAGCATAAGTTCCTACAGGACATGTGAAAGTTGTTTTTTCTTGATCTTCCTCAGCTATGGAGATTTGATTATACCCACTAAAACCATCTAGAAAACAAAAATATTTCTTTCCAGCCAAGGTATCTAGGACTTGATCAATAAATGGTAAGGGAAAATAATCTTTCTTGGTTACTTTGTTCAATTCTCTATAATCAACACAAATTCTCCATTTACCATTCTTTTTAGGGACTATCACCAAAGGTGATACCCATTGGCTGTCTGAAATTGGGTATATAAATCCTGCATTTAAGAGTTTAATGATTTCTTCTTTAACTATTTCTTTCATAGCTGGATTTAATCGTCTTTGGGGTTGTCTTACAGGATTACAACCTTCTTGAATAAATATTCGATGAGTACATACATTCGGGTGGATACCCTTCATGTCTTCGTAGTTCCATGCAAATGTTGATTGATGCTTTTTAAGCATATCTACCAATTGCGACTCTTGTATGCTCAGGAGTTCATTATTGATGTTAAGAGTTCTTCTAGGTATAATATTTATTTGTTTACATTTTTTTGTATTTGCATCTATCCCATTTACTTCATGTTCAAAAATATTCAAATCATAGCCATATGATTCCATTTGAGATTGACTTGTGCTTGCTTCATAAATAGAAGATTCAGATAAATAACTATTGTTTTGACCTTGTTCTTCTTGTTGATTTTCTAACAATAATGGTAAGGGTCCCTCAACTTCTTGTTCAAGTTCTTCGATTAGAACATTAACTGATAAAGTTTGAATATCATCATATTCATGAGGAAAATCATACCACAACTATTTTGGAAATTCTTCTTCTATTGGTGATTTAGGGAATAAACTAAGATCTTTTGTATCCTTGCCATTAGAAATAGTCATGTTTCCTGATCTACAGCTAATGTAAGCATCAGTTGTTGCAAGCCATGGTCATCCTAAAATTAAGGGATGTCCCCCTAATTTCTTTTTGGGTTGTAGGACTATAAAGTCTATAGGGTATTCCCATGAATTTACTGAGACCATAATGTCTTCTAATTTTCCTTCAGGCTTAATAGTAGATCTATCAGCGAGTTGAAGCACAATAGAAGTTAATTGTAGTTTATGCATCCCTAAGGATTCTGTTGTTTCTTTGGTCATAACATTAATAGCGGCTCCTAAATCAACCAAAACATTTTGTAATGTTATGTTTCCAATATGCACAGTGAGTATAGGTATTCCAGGATCTGTATATTTGGGTACTAACCTATCTCCTATCATCATCTCAGATAATTGTCCAATGACTTGAATAGTTTGAAATTCATTCTTCTTTTTATTCTTTGAACATATATTTTTGATAAGTTTAGAATAAATGGGTATATCCTTGATAGCTTGTAATAAAGGAATTTTAATAGTAATGCCTTCTATTTATTGAAGAAAATTAAAGGTTGGCTTGGATGGTTCTTTTGGTATTGCCAGTATTTGAGGAAATGGTACTTCTATTTCCTTACTTGTTTGGATTTCTTGTTGTTTGGTTGGAATATTTTCCTGTTGATTTTTTGTTTCCTTCTTGTTGTCATTTTCATTTTCAACCAAGTTTTCAATAGGATCATCAGATTTTGTGAGAGTGACATTATCTTCCAACACCTTTCCTGATCTTAATTGAATTTGTTGACATGGTGCTATAGATATAGAACATGTTTCATTTGTTTCATAGACTTGTTGGACATTTTTATTGTTATTAGGGTTAGGAACTGGTTGAGCTGGAAGAGGTAATTGCTTAGGAGGATTATTATTATTGTTTGGAGGTGGTAGAAGTCTATTTTGAGGTGAGTTCTGAGTATTTTGTCCCCTAAATTGATTTTGAGAATTTTGTTGTTGCATTGTATTTGGAGACCAATTAGTGCCACCTTGATTATATTGGCCACTATTATTCCAACCAGGCATATTTTGATTTTGTGTTCCTTGATTCCATGGGGGTTGTCCTCCATAAGAGTTAGCCATAAATTGAGCCCATGGGGGTATGTTCCAATCTTGGTTGTAAGAGTTCCAATTAGTCCAGTTTGGTGTATTGGACCATTGATTAGGCCTTTGTTGGTTGGGATAACTAGGGTTTGACCAATTTTATGGGCCATTAAATGGACCATTTCTTCTTTGAGCAACAAAATAAACATCTTCTGCCTCTTCTACTTCAGGTTCTTTTATGGCAGCTTTAACAACAGAGATATACTTACATTTTTTAGTTTTATGATCTTTATCACAAATTTGGCAACAAGCAGAAATATTGGAGATATTTGTTATGTTGAGAGGACATTCTCTTGAATTGTGCTTTTTCCTACATCTATGGCAGTAAATTTCTTCACTATCCTTTGTATTTTTATCCATTAAATCCAAATATGTGGTAAAATTACTCAATAAATCAGTTTTTAAACCTTCCAACATATTTCCAATTTCGGCTCTTGTCACTCCTACTCCTGTAGATATGTATTTATTACCTCTCAAAGGTTTGTTTCTTGAATAGTTTCTACAAAGATTTATAATCTCCTCAAGTGATATAGAATGAATATCTCCTTTTGCCATAAGATTTAAGATTTCAAGAACATCTTCCTTTAAACCTTTCAGAAAAAGTTCTTTTAGGATTTCTTCTTCAAGATCTATATTTATTCTAGATCCTACAAATTGAAATCTCTCAAGATAATCTTCCAAAGATTCATCTTCTTTTTTATTCATACGAAAAAGCTCAGCTTTCTTATCCCTAACTCTACAATAATCTTGATATCTTTCAAGGAATATTTGTTTTAATCCATTTTCTCCATCCCAACGATTACAAACTCCTTCTCCTAGACCCATAAACCATCTCAAAGTGGCATCTTTAAGAGTAGAAGGAAATAATATTAACTTTTGCTCATTGGTAGTGTAAAAATAAGCTTGACATACTACTTCAAATTCAAAAAGAAAAGCATCAGGATCTTCATGGGGTTTTCCATGAAAAGTAGGCAATACAGAAATAGAGATTGATTTAGGTTCCCTTGTTCCATCTTCTGTATGTAAGATTGGGAAAGGAAATGTTTTTCTTTGTCTAATTTTCCCCTGATCTTGTCTTTGTCTCTCTTGCCTTTGTCTCTCATTTCCACGGTTTTCTTCTCCTATTTCACTTTGTGCATCAGCCATTCCTGAATATAGGAATTCAAGAATTGGTTCAGGTATAGGTTCAGTAAAAATAGAAGAGGGATCTATGTAGTTGTCAAATTCTGGATCGGACAATAAATATGTATTGGGATCTTGATCTAGGATTTCAGCTTGATTGGTTGATGATGTAGCCTCAGTTTTTACTATTTTAAAAATCCCAGGTTCTCTAAAGTCTCTTGGGGATTTTTCTATTTTATTAGTTTTTATAAATCTTCCTTTAGAGTCTCTAGGTCTGTTCATGTATGTTCTAAACCTATTATTATTATTTATTTATTTATTTTTTTTTTTTCAAGCACTATGTCTAATCTTCTTTGAATAATTTATGTATATCGTTGATTGGATCAAGTTGGTCTGGTGTCATGAAATGTTCCTCTTCGAAATTAAAATAATCTATCAATAATTGAATTAGCTGAACAAGATAAGCTTTAATTGTGATAGGATTAGGAATTCCAAACTGTAGTTCGTAACGTAATTCTTGGCACAATTCTCTAAAACGTACAACTCTAGGAATTCTACAGTATCTCTTGTTGTATTGCAGGGCTAATTCTCTCCTCTCTATTTCTGCAAGAAAATTGTGAACAGTGAGGGAATCCTCAAGGTATTGATTCCAAGGATAAATTGCTGGATTTACTATTGCTCTTCTATCCCAAAGCCAATTTTCACAACTTATTCCCAGATTATCATAAGGTGTAGGATGATTTACCCTTAAATTTTTTGCTATATTAATCCTTTTTATCTTCTTAAGTTCTTCTGATCTTTCGTTGATAGAGTCAACACGTTCACACAAGTGCTTCCCATTCTGGTTTGGTTGTTATGAAATTTTGATCAACAAGAAGATTAACCTCTTGTTGTATCAAAAATTTTCTAAGGTCTATGAATTCAATCTGACTATTTTCAACCATTTGTTTATTTTCTCTTTCTGAAAATTATATATTATTTTTTATTTTTTGGGTTTTGATTTTTTTTTTTTTCAATCCTACTGTTTACTTAAATATAAAATTCAGAATTTATATATACTTTTAACAAAATGGAAAGAAAAAAGAAATATGTATAATTTTAAACAGACCTAATGCTTACTAAAATAAGATGTGATCCACGGTCTATGAATCCATACAACCTATTTTAGCAAAATTAGGAAAAAGTATGACCTAATACTACTAAAATTAAGTGCGATCCACGGTCTATGAATCCATACAACTAATTTTAGTAATAATTAGGTGAAAATAAAATTGCTGAAATAAAAGGTAACTTCTTATTGTTTCTTGGATAGGAGGATTTCATTACAATTGTGTCACTCAATGTAACTACTTCCTATAGAATAAAAATAGGGTGTTACTTTCGGTGTTCACCTACTTCCTAATTTTATTTATAGGTCCTAACTAGTTTAACAATAATAATTACCCAAAGCAAGAAATTTGCAAAAATTAAAATTTGCAGGAATTGAAATTTAATCTATGAAAGCAGTAAAACATGAAATCCTTATGAAAAATGAACTTGGCAACGTCGTAAGGTGGGGCTCTTTGCAGCCTATCTACAGTAGGGAGGTCTCATGTGTACCATCTACGTAAATATCTACTCGACTCGTATGCACACCAAGGGCCCATGTGTCCACATGATCTCATGCGTACAAGTAAGTCCACTCGCTTTGCACTGCCAAGCAACTTTTTTGACCAACTACTACGATGCTACTTTCCCCGACAACGACGCCAAAATGATCGGCTGTAGAAGCTTACATTTAATTTTATCAATCCGAGGGAAATCAAGGTTAGATTTAAAAAGTAGCAATCCCGTATAGATTATATCGTAGGAGTTAATACTAAGTCTAGCTCAATTTTCTTTCCAGAATTCATGCGTACACGTGTACAAAAAGAAATATAAAAATTATGCAGGGATGAATTATGCAAGATATAGTAAATAAATGCAATCTAACTTTTACTAATGATGTAATTTACTGATGCATCTGATTATTTGCAATTAATTTATGATATGTTTTAATCTAAATGTAAAGAACTAATTTATGATATGAGGATCCTCGTGCAATTTATTTTATTTTATATAAATTAGAATGCAAATCTAACTAATCCTAATCTAATGCAGGGGCGAGAGAGCTCAGGGACATGCCTATTAGGAGTGGGCCCTACCTCCTAAAGTGGCAGTGTAAGTCTTTCTCCCCTAATTTACCTTATCAGTAACTAAGTTTTATGTTTCATACTAATATTTATGCATATTTTATGAATGCAGGTAATAAATCTACAATTTACAAAACATAGATTCAAACAAACTACAAAATTGATTAGGATTACTGTATCGCTCCAAATTTTTTGCACCCTTACCTTCAGGCTATAGGATCCATGCCCGGAAGGGGGATGTGAAAAGGATGGGACAATACCTCGGATTGAGAGGCCCTTTGAAGGTCCCGCCTCTCGGGGGAGGTGTATAAGGGTGAATTTTTGATGGATGGTGGGTTCACCAGGAAAATTTTGAATGGCAGTTTCCATGCCTAGGTTGATAGTGTGTTTGATGTGTTCATTTTTATGCTTGATCATTCAAGTCCTAGGTTTGGCCGATATGAATCTAAACTATTCTATATGCCAATGCGGATTTCAATGAATACAAAAAATAGAAATAGATGCAAATTATAGAGAATATGCTAACCAGAAGAATTCATACCTGATTTCGGATGTCTAATGGAGATTCTGAGTCTTGTAGCAATTCAGATCATCTCAGTTTGCACATTATCGTCTGATATTTCTTGGGATCATCTCAAATCATAGAAGGTCATCTGAAATAGGACAGAATCACCTAAAATCTGATGAATTCATCAGACGAATCCGTCAGAAACCTGCAATCACAGAAACAGACACAAAATACCAAATATGCAAATGCAGAAGCAAGGGATAATGATAGAAATAACAACAAACATGCCTAAATAATAGTGTCTAATAACAAATGAGAAACAATGAGAATGCAGTAAATTTAATGATTGATTTTACCTTTATCATGCAATTATGCTAAATGAGGTGAACTCCAAGATGCATAAAACATAGTAACTTAAAACAGTGCAGAAATATGTTATGGAAAATGCAACAAAGCTTAAGAAAATGCGAACTCTAAACTCGGACTGCCCCCAATCTGGACTACAGTCAGGATCGCCTCCAATCGTACGAAATCGTCCGCAATCGTTCGAGATCGTCTACGACGATCCAAGCTAGCCTCGACTGAAAAACAGTAGAATTCCTACAATAAAAACAAAATGCAAGCAATAATGCGAGGGAATAAGGAGCTAACTCTGCAATGAAATCCTGTCAACAAAGGGGTTGGGGGTTCAGGGAGAATCAGCAAGAATTAGGCAAGGAGGCAGGGGGATAAACTAGAAAAATCCTAGTTTATATAGGATTAAAAAGAGGTTTGGGAGGTTGGGGATCATCCCAATCTGGGAGATCTCCAACAGGGAAATCTCCAACTGCGCAGACACGCTTACGCTCGAGTTGGAGAGGTCGTTGAAACAGAAGCTAATTATGAAAATTCGATTTTGGGACGAAATCGTCTGGACGTTCTATTCCAGACGAATTCGTCAGATCGGGGACGATTTCGTCTAATCTACGACGATATCGTCCAACGGTCAAAACAAATCCTAAAAATGGCACAAAAAATGGGGAAAGCGGGTAAAAGGCGGTTTAACGGGCAGTTTGGGGTTGAAATTCAAATTTTAATATTTTATCTTTTTACTAAGGTTTTAACCATGCCAATTTTAGGGTGCTACATTTTGCCCCCTCTTTAGCGAATTTTTTGAAGAAAATGCGTTAAAGACGAGTTTTTCCCATTTTACGAGAAAGCAAAAATATACTCAATTTTTTAGACGACGATTCTTGGTCGAATCGTACGAATACTGACTATGGTGCCCCCTCCATGTTTTTACCCAAATCGAACGTTTGAGGTAAAAACATGAAAAAGCAAAATTTAAAATGTTGAGTTTTTTAAATAAAATTAAGAAAATAGGGTAAAACCCTAATTCATTTTTACTATTCACTTTGACTGTTCTAGAGTTCTGTAGAAAAATATGGTGGAGACAGCGCACAGAGCGACAGAGGTCCGGCGCGGGCTACGGGTAAGGATCTAATCCTAGTAGATTAGGTTTAATGTAACTTTATGCAAGTTGTTTTGATTTAAATTTGATTGTTTGGGGCATCACGGCCGTTTTTAGGCCGTCGACGTCATCGGGACAAAATCGTCTCGATTTCATCGAAATCGTCCCTAGATCATCGATTTCGTCTGACGGCGAAATCGGCGAAGTAGGGGCGATTTCGTCCAACAAGGGGCGATTCCCAAGTTGCGAAATAGGAGACGATTTCATCCTCACAAAAGATGATTTTGCCCAATTGGGGACGATATCATCCAATGGTGGACGATATCATTTTAAACTTGATTTTAAGTTGTTTAATTTGATGTTAATGATTGGTTTATTAATGATTTTGTTGTTTTATTATTTGTTTTGCAGAAGGGGTTACTAAAGAGCCGAGAATGGAAATACGATGGGCTAAGAGATGACATAGCCACGCTTGACTAGGTAGAGCATGACCGACTTGGATTGGTCGGTCTACAGCATGTGGCAGAGATGCCACAAGTGTCGACTGACATGGGGCTACTGACAGCCCTAGCAGAGAGGTGGTATCCGAGGTCGTCCTGCTTCTGGTTATCGATAGGGGAGATGGCTCCCACTCTAGAGGACGTATGGAGGATCATGAGGATCCCCATACAGGGACGGCTGATGATGCCTATGGCCAATCAGGGCCAGGCGATGATGAGGCTCACTAGAGACCCTAGCTTCGCCCTGGAGAAGGGCGGAGTGAACATCGAGTCTCTACGATAGATGCCTAGGGCATCTAGGCTGACACGGGTTTTGGTAGGAGTTGTCGATGGCTTATTGTTGTGCCACCAGAGTGGATGCAGACTACCGTGGGTGCTCTCAGACATAGTCTACGATATGAGAGACCACGGGTACAGATTTTCATGGGGGAGCTTTGTACTCTGCCGCTTGTATAGGATCCTACATGGGGTCGTATACAAGGGAGGTCGATGTCTAGTTTTGACATCGCTGCTATAGGTTTGGTGCTAGGAGCACATTGCGGTGCAGAGGCCGATAGGGCTCCCATTGATAGGTGTTGACCGGGAGAGACCCCAGGTTTTCTATTGGTGGCTACAAAGAGGGTCATAGTGGTGGATAGATCTGTCGATGTCACGAGAGGTTGCTGGACGACCTCATCCCGGACCGGATCACCTGGAGGCCATGGCGAGAGCACCCCAGGTGGGCGAGAGGATGGGCAGGAGCTGGCTCGCATCAGGCGAGTCTGCTGGCTGAGGATGGAGCGAGGAGAGGTAGAGCTCCACCGCTATGATCGGGTACTACGATAGTTCGGTCTACAATAGGGGATCCCATCTCTCAAGGATTACGAGTACTCCTAGACTATTCGAGATAGTACTACATTGAGCGGGGCTCCAGATATGCAGCGATTCTAGAGTCAGGATGCGAACGATGCCCCCATCCAGCCAGTGGATGGTGATGACACCTGGGGTTGCGGATGGGTACGATGCCTGGTATGCAGGCATCCACCCTCCTCGGATGATGAGGGCGTAGGGTCCAGTGCACGCTACGGTGCGCCAGATGGGGAGGCAATGGCAGGCTGCTATTGAGGCAGCACGGGGTCACGAAGGGAGAGAGCAGTGGTGGATCCCATAGGAGAGATGCCAGAGGATGGCACGGGCTCCACAGAGGCCATGGGAGATAGGGCGAAGGGAGGAGAGACTCCCTTCATAGTAGGGGGAGAGACCACCATCGCCTGATAAGGGCAAGGGTGTGGATGTAGGGGAGAGCAACGAGACGGTGGCTCTCCAGGCTGAGGCTGCCCACCTCCGAGCTCAGGTGTAGTCACTGCAAGATGAGGCCACTCAGTTGAGGATGTAGGTACAGACACTGCAGGATGAGACTACATGGCTCAGGGCACAGAGCGGAGGGGCGAGCAGGGATGAGCTAGTGCGGTCTATGATGCAGACCACATTCTACCAGGGGGTATACTTCCAGCTGGTTCCAGAGGGCCAGAGGGTACAACTGCTAGCCAACATTGCAGAACCAATCAGGCTGGGATCGACGAGGACATCCTCCCGATCGACGACGAGGACCCGAGATACAGCCCGGACCTCTATGGGACCACCTCCTCCACGTCAGGGTGGGGGAGGAGATGAGGTTGAGAGCTCGAGGGCTTCTCGAGACTAGGTGTCTATGGACTATAGATTTTGTAGAGATTGTTGAGAGGATTGAGTATGCCAGGGTATAGATTGTGGCATACCAATCCAGTTTTGATATGATGTAAATAATTTTTGGATATATATATATATATATATGATCTTGTTTCTGATGATATGACTTGTTCATATGTTTTTATGATGCTTTAATGTTTGAATTGTTTGCTTATTGGATTGAGGATTCATATAATTATGTCATTTTGAAATATTATAATTTTGATGTCATCTCTGTAAGATTTTAAATGAAATAATCTGATGTAAACAATTGGTGGTTGTGGTGTGATTTGATAAAAAATAAAAGGGACTTCTAACAATAATTTCAAAGGACATTGTCGCTATTATAGACCATTTCATGGAGTCGCCGCTCACTCGGTCGTCAAGCTAATCCCAGTATAGAAATATTGTTAAAAAGTAAAAGAGTGCTTAAGAGACTGTCTTAAGACTTTGTGTTGTAATGATGGAGATAATGATGGTTTGATGATTTGTTTTCAGATTTTCATAAAAATAGTATGCATGAAAATATGATGTTGCTAGGCATAAATTCCTAAGTGTGATAAAATTGTGAACAATTCCTTTAGAATTTATACCATGGGTGCAATATTGAATTTTGAACATAATGTCATGAAATAGAATAGGTGTTTGTTTGTTTGTAAAGCATAATTGTGTAACATAATGATGCAAGTCACATGTTTTGATGAATTTTGTTTTAAAATAAATGGAAAAGAAAATTAGAATGATGGTTTGCGCTAGGCATAGAATTATAGGTATAAACTTATACCATCATCGCGAAATCCAAAGAAGAAAAATAGATTGTTGGTTTTATTGCAAGATGCATTTTTGACTTTTGATAAACAGAAAAATAATAATATGAAAATTTTGTTTGAAATTATTTTTGAGATTTTATGAGAAGATGTATGTAATTGCTTTTATACAAAACAAAAATTCTGAAATAAAAGGATAAAATTATTCCGAAAAGAGTTACAAGAGATATTTTAAATTATCTCAAAGAGAAATGTAGATTTATAAGGAATCCTCATGTGCAAATGTGAGTTCATTACCAATCTTGATTTATCATAATGATACAAAATCTCTCAAATACAAATGTGTGTGCGATTGTATTGTTCATTCACCAATTTTGAGCAAGATAATTTGATACAAGTAATTTGAATTAACCAAATGAATGTTCGTTGACCATGATTTATATGCATGTAACCGTACCAGACTACTATGTAAGTTAGGTTATCAAGAGCTAGCTAATCCATAAGCTAACAGAGGTCTGTACAAAAGAAGGTCGCTAATGTGACAGACATATCACCACGCTAGGGATTACCCAAGGCCAAGCGGGTTGGGCACAAACCACCTGTTATGGGGCTTACCTCACAGTTTTCGAATAATTGAGAATTCCAGGGATTCAAGCTCATTCACCCTTCTTTTCTTTTCAAGGGGTAGGGAAAGGAGTTTATTGTATTTTGCTTTGGCTTTTCACTTTTGCTTCTCTTTTTTTTTTTTTTGTACTTTTGTATTTTTGCTTGATATTTGAGATAATGCTGAAATATTGTTGTGATGATTCAAATAACCTTTTTCTTTTTCTTTGTTTCTTGAACTTTTCTTTTCTTCCTATGCTAGGGATACTTGCTCGGATTAGCTGTAGAGCAAGGGATTTTTATTCCGGGTAGGGGTGAGCTTGTCCTTTTGTCAATTCTCAAAGATTCTAGACCATGTGCATGATAGGATAGCAGGGGAAACTTTTCGCTCAAGAAACCATTTCTACTATGTAGCATCATATCGAATGTGCAATGAAATCATTTTAATGTGAAAAGATATATTTGGTTCAAGTAAATAACAAGATCAGTTCTCTATGCTCAAAACTTTATTTAATTCAACTGTGGGCTTTGATATAAGAGAGATGAATAATCATAACAAATAAAATCAAGAGATTTATTCATGTGAATGTGAAAGTGCAGGATTCCAAATAAATACTAATTTATCCAAAATAACTGAAAATATAACTGCAATACTTCACAAATTGAGAGGTACAAAGATAAAAGACGGTTTTGAAGATTTTGATGATTTGGATGTTTTTGGTGTTTTTATATTTTAAGTTTATGAATTGAAAGAAATACAAGATAGTGGTTTTTTTTTTTTTGAAATGTTTTAAAAAATATATATACAATGATGAAATGACCCAATTTTTATGCATAGTAACGTTTAAGATGCATAATGTTCATAGGTTCTTTAAGTTCTTTACCATCTAAGGTAGATAATTTGTATGCTCCTGATCCAAATTTAGCATTGATGACATATGGTCCAAGCCAGTTGGGCTCAAATTTACCTTTAAGGTTTGTAGTTGCATTAGTATTTTTTTGATTTTCTTTTAAGACAAGGTCACCGATCTCAAAGGATCGAGGATGAACTTTCTTAAGATATGCTCTCTTAAGCTTGTTTTGGTAGGCGCGAAGATGCTCCAAAGCATTGATGCACTTTTCATCTAGAAGTTCTAGCTGACTAAATCTGCCAGCATGATATTCATCCCCTACTTCAGTATCTTGAAGTAGTAGAGCTAAAGAAGGAACTTCTAATTCAAAGGGAAAAATGGCTTCAGCACCATAAACCAAGACAAAAGGTGAAGTTCCAGTGGGGGTTCGAACACTAGTTCGATAGGCCCACAAAGCAGGATATAACTGAATGTGCCAGTCTCGACCGGTTTTATTGACCAATTTTTTGAGAATTTTGATTAAGGTTTTATTAGATGCTTCTGCTTGACCATTACCCTACGGATAATAGGGAGTGGACCAGCGATGTTGAATTTTATATTTTTGACATAATTTCTTGACATCTTTATTTTTGAAACAAGTTCCATTATCAAAAATGAGATTAGCAAGAATTCCAAACCTACAAATAATTTGATTAAAAACAAACTTGGAAACTTGTGTTCCAGTGCAAGAAGCTAATGGCATAGCTTCAACCCACTTCGTGAAATACTCAGTGGCAGTTATGATGAATTTGTGTCCATCAGATGACACAGGGTTGATTTTTCCAATGATGTCTAGGCCCCATTTTGAAAAGGGCCAAGGAGATGAAATAGCCTATAGCTCTTGTGCAGGTGCATGGACAAGGTCAGCGTGTTTTTGGCACTTGTCGCAATGTCGCACATAATTATGTGCATCAGTTTCCATGGTAGGCCAAAAATATCCTATCCGAAGGAGTTTCTTAGCAATGGCGCTACCACTAAAATGTCCCCCACAAGATCCATTGTGGGCTTCATTCAAAGCTGCTCTGGATTCTTCTAGATTCAAACATCTCAATAAGATGCCTTCAAAAGATCTTTTGTACAAGGTATTACCAATAATCACAAAGCGACTTGCTTGTCTACGTAATAACCTATGCTGGTTGCTAGTGCAACCATCAGGGAAGGTTCCTTTCTGCAAAAAATTAAATATATCAGTATACCATGGTTCAGGAGTTGTTTCGTTGATGAGAAACACATCCAAAGGTTCTAAGCATGATTTTCTTGAAGCGGGTTCCTGGAGTCGACGAATAATGATGGTAGCATATTCATCGTCTAACTCCAAGGGTAAAAGAGATGCGACTATAGCCATAGCGTCAACCGCACGATTGCTAGTTCGAGGAATAGCTTCCAAAGTAACTTGATCAAACAAGGATAATAACTGCAAAACATATGCTTTATATGGGCATAATTTATCATCTCTGGTTTGATAAACATCATTGATTTGGTTTATGACAAGTTGGGAGTCACCGAAAACCAATAAAATTTTAATTTTCAATGCCAAGGCAGCTCGTAATCCAAGGATAAGAGCTTCATATTCAGCAGTGTTATTGGTGCAAGCAAATGTTAATTTGAAGGACAGAGGAATAAGATGTTTTTGTGAAGATATTAAAATAATACCCACACCAGCCCCACTCATGCATCGGGCTCCGTCAAAGTATAGGGACCATTGCTCTGAATGGTCTGCCTCTAGTTTAAGGCATTCATCGGGAAACTCAATGATGAGGGGATGGGTAGATTTTAAAGGTGCAGCAGCTAATTGATCTGCTATGATTTGACCTTTAACAGACTTTTGTCCTATGAAGGTGAGTTCAAATTCGCTTAGCGCAAGAACCCACTTGGTTGTGCGACCAGATAAATACGGTCGACTCATGAGATATCGCAAAGGGTCGAATTTGGCAATAACATACGTTTTCTAACTGAGCATATAATGTCGTAGTTTTTGTGTAGAAAATATGACTACAAGACATAACTTCTCTAATATGGTATAGCGAGTTTCATAACTGATTAAGGTTCTGCTAATGTAATAATTAGCACGTTCTTTCTTCTCATCGTCAAGTTGAGCTAACATAGCCCCTAAGGCAAAATCAAAAGCAAAAATGTACAAGATAAAAGGACGATCAGATCTAGGTGGGGAAAGCATTGGAGGTTTGAGGAGATATTGCTTAAGGAGTTCAAATGCTTCTTGGCATTCGTCGTCCCAATGAAAAGAGACATCTTTCTTAAGAAGCTTAAGAAAGGGTCCAGTTTTGTCTGCCAACTTGTCGATGAAGCGACGAATAGCTTGAAGCTTACCTTGTAAACTTCGTAATTCTGATATATTTGTGGGTGCGGGCATATCTGTGATAGCCGTGATCTTGAGAGGGTCAATTTCAATGCCACGTAAAGAAACTATAACCCCTAATAATTTACCGGACTTAACTCCGAATATGCATTTAGCAGGATTTAGTCGGATAAGATATTCCCTTAACCGATCAAATACTTTCCTTAAGTCATTTAAATGATCATCTTCTTTGATGGAATGAGCTATGATATCATCTACATAATCATGTAGGATATCATGCATCATGTCATGAAAAATATAAGTCATAGCTCGTTGATAGGTTGCACCTGCATTCTTTAAGCCAAATGGCATCACTTTCCAACAAAAAGTTCCCCAAGGGGTAATAAAGGTTGTTTTGGCCTGATCTTCAGGAGCTATCCTGATCTGATTATAACCGGAAAATCCATCCATTAAGGATATCATTCCACTTCCAGTAGTAAATTCAATGATCTGATCCATGTTGGGAAGAGGAAAATCATCTTTAGGGCATGCAGCATTAATGTCTCTAAAATCGGTGCAAACCCTAACTTTAGTGGCTTCTTTCTTAGTTACTGGAACTACATTTGAGATCCATTCAGCATAGTCAATGGCTTGTATAAAAATGACTTTCAACAGTTTTTCTAGTTCTCCTTTGACTAGTAAGGCCACTTTGGGATGCATTTTTCTGAGTTTCTGTTTAACAGGTTTAGCATCTGGATGGACTACTAGATGATGCATAACTACGGAAGGGTCCAAACCTGGCATGTCTTCATATGTCCAAGCAAAGACATCTTCATAGTCTTTAAGAAATGAAATGTATTTATCTTGTTTTTCTTGACTCAATTCTGATCCAATATTAATGATGTGAGGGTTATGTTCGGTTCCAATGTTAATTTTTATAACGTTTTCAACTTCCATATGTAAATCTCTCTCAAAATTAGGTGGGGCGGGTGAAACACCCAATTCTTGTAATTCTTCCAAGGTTAGCTTGGATAATTCGTCTTGAGGAGTCGAGGCCTCAAGTTGGGCTATACTAGGTATAGAGCCATCAAAATAAAATTCATTATATAACAATTCCTCAATGGAAATATCATGAAAGATATCTCCCTCCAACTCGTCGTCGGATTCGGCAATCATTTCAGGATAGGCTATGGATAGCATATTGCAGGTAGAAGAATTATTCTTTGGACACAAAGAATCTTGTTTATCTAGATAATCTTGATAACATACGAGATGGTCATCATCCTCAAATGGAAAGGGCTGACCTTTACTAGAAAATAGGCCCACACCACAGTGGGCAGGCCACGGTTCTACCTCGAAAGGTTCTTTCATACCATTTTGGAAAGGTCCCAAACCTTTCCCTTTATAGCCCAATTTAAGCATTATGGGCTTAGCTTTAAGATAATCATTAGCAAAATAGCATCTAGCATACCCATCACAATGTGTCTTAATGTTTCTGGGTATTCTTCCCCAATCATATCCTTTATAAATAAAAGCACAACTCCCGACTTGGTAGATACTTCCCATAGGTTGTGGGAGGCCCAAGGTACGAGGAGAGGGTGGGAGTTTATTTAAAAGGAGGGAAGTCTGCATGGCAGTGTTGATCTCTTCTGATATAAGAATTTTAGATAAATCGGGTAAGAGCTCATCAGTGAGAGCATAAGAGGTAGAAGGAACATTTCCTTGATCTTCGGATGTGGAAAGAATGCCTGTAGTGGATGTAGATGTCATAGGGATATTGACGGGTGAATCTAGAGGTATGGAAGATATAGGAGTAAAACAGGAAGCATTGGGTGTAGGTTTAGGCTCTTTTCGAGGTCCTAATGTGGTTTGTTCAGAAGATGGTTGAGCTATATGTATAGGTGTAGTTGAAGGAGTAGATGAAGTTATGGGTGTGTGTTTCACACGTTTGGGCGGATGATAAGAATTAGGATGTGTGGATGACAGGGCGGGGCAAAATTGCACTCCAACAGGTTCTGCCAAAGCGCACATATCAAAGGGTCTAGGATCACCATGAATGGTAACCAACTGGTTTTTAAATTCGAATTTAACACACCGATGTAAAGTGGAGGGAACCGCTCGCATCGCATTGATCCAAGGGCGACCCAAAAGTATATTGTACGATGCAGGGCAATGTACAATAAACACGGTCGTATCTAGGGTTCTAGGACCAACTTGCAAGGGTATAGTAATGACTCCACATGTTTCTTGTGTCTCGTCATTGAAGGCTTTGATAATCATATCCGTTCTTTTCATTTCGTCACTTCTAAACCCAAATCGTTGGTAGAAGTCAAAAGTGCAGATGTTTAAAGATGAACCATTATCAATCAAGACTCGTTTAACAACTACATCTCCAATTAGGGCAGTAATATATAAGGGATTATCCTTATGTAAACTATGTTGTGGTATATCTCTATCTCGAAAGTCAATACAATCGACTTCTCGAGTGATGATAGTATTGGTCATGGCTTCAGGCTGAATATTTTGTGGTACCATCATTTGGCTTAATGTGAGCATTAATTCATCCCTATGGGTAGGAGAAGATCTTAAAAGATCCAAAAGGGAAATTCTAGCTGTAGTGTTGGATAATTGTTCATTAATATTATACGGAGGCTTAGGTTGAACATTAGACATATGATTCCCTTTATTGGGATTTTTCAAAATAAATGGAGCTGATCCATCATTCTGAGTTTGATCCTGTTGAGAATTTTGAGCCTGTTGTCTAGTAACGACTCCAATGGTACCTACAATGTTATGTTGAGGATGATGAATTGGTCTCGGTCTAGCATTTATGGCTTGTTCATTAGGAAGGAACTGATGAGAGGAGGGTCGAGTAGTAACTCTTCTTGGAAATGGTTCTTCCGGAACCATAGAATCTGTGATAGGTTGAATAGGATCTGATTCATTTTCAGAACTATTCGATTGATTGGAGGTGATTTCCATGTCACTTTCAGTATCAGATTCTACATCACTAAAATCAAGTGTTTGCGTATTATATAGGGGTCTGGACGTAACTATGGATAAAGTTGTGTCAAATATTTGAGGATCAGGAACAGGTAATTGTCCACTAATAGTCCCTACATATCGGGTAGGAGGGGGAACATTATGATGTTCGATTTGATTAGCCACCTCTTTACCATGCTTTGGTAAAGGATGTTGAAATATGTCCAATGATTGATTGGCATTCTGATTCTAACTTTGAGGGGTGCTCTTTTGAGCGTTATTAGAAGGATTTTGTTTAGGTTGGAAGGCTTGCACCTCCATCTCATTATTATCAATCAAATCTTGTATTTTATGTTTTAATATTTTGCAAGAGTTGGTAGCATGTCCAGGTCCTCTATGAAAATCACAATGTAAATCAGCTCTGTATCCGGGTATAGTTGGATCAGGTTCCCGGATAGCTGGTAATTGGATCAAGCCTCGTGCTAGTAATTGCGGGAGAATGGTTGATAAAGGTTGATTTAACCTAGTAAATTCTCGAGGTGGTTTATCAGGAGGTTTCAATATGAACTTCTCCGTTGTTTTCGTAGTATTAATATTAGCAATGTTTCTACTATCAGTGACTCCGTCACCCACAACTTGTTTATTTTTATACTGATTTTTGGATGTTTTCTCATCATCTTTCTTTTTGAGCTGACCTCTTCTAATGAGAGCATCTTCCACCCTTCGAGCTAAGTCTATAGCTTGATCGAAGGTGGTCAAGGTAGCGATTGATAATTCATAGGATAGTTGTTCTTGTAAATTATTGATAAAAATATCCAACATC
The DNA here is from genome assembly GCA_028583015.1 of Wollemia nobilis. Lineage (NCBI taxonomy): Eukaryota > Viridiplantae > Streptophyta > Pinopsida > Araucariales > Araucariaceae > Wollemia > Wollemia nobilis. Next base: position 6,112,925 of record JAQPPZ010016892.1, on the reverse strand, counting down.
TCCCGATAAGGTAACACAAAGTGTAGTTTTCCTATCAACTGTCTCCATCGAGCTAAGAAGTCAGCAAAACACTCATCTTTGTCTTGTTTTAGGTTGTACAAATATTTAATGGTTACATGCCTTTCGATATAGGCACTAAATTGATGCACAAAAGACTCAGTGGTCTCTTCAAAATTTCTCAAAGAATGAGTGGGTAGTTGATAATACCACTCCAATGCCATCCCCCCTAAGCTTTTCGGGAACATTTTTAGTAATAGCAAATCATCATGTGATATATCATGACATGCTATCCTAAACATACGAAGATGCTCTATGGGATCTTCAGTTCCTTTATATATAGGTAGGACAGGCATGGGAAAGCGTTTAGGATATGGTTGTGCTACAACTATAGGATCTAGAGGTTGACTACACATCTCTCGGTAATTGTACGAGGGACGGTAGGGATCTATTTGGTCCATACGGGAGGTTAACTATTTCACCATGGCTTCCAGATTGCCAGTTTGTCCACCATATTGGTTTGGTGGTACATGAGTATGGGATTTGTGAGCGTAAGAAGGCGGAACATAAGGATTCGATGCTATGTTACTATTATGCAAATGATTGGTAGGAAGAGTATTATGAAGAAGATTTGTGGTAGCATTATGTTGTATCCCAGATTGTTGGAAATTAACATTTGGTTTTGTTTTAGGCTTTAGTTGATTTGAGGTATATTGGTCGATAGCTTGGCGAAATAGAGTAGTGAATGAAGGTTTCTTTTGTGTAGGAATAACCCTTGGTTTGGTAACAGGCACTCTAGGTGGTTGGGTAACCTGTTGTTGTTGCATGTTCTGGATTATAGCAGCCATGTCCAAATTGGACGGTCCAGCTTGATCACTTTCTTGATCAACAAAGGACAAAGGATTAGTGCGTGTGTGATATATATCTTCTAGGGTTGCTTGAGTATCACTAATTTGATCTTTATCCATATGGACTGCTCTATTAAGAGTGCCAATATTATTATTGAGAAATTTCCAAAAATGGTCCATGTTCTCAAAAGTAACAGCTCTGTCTGGAGTTATTTTAGGAGATGAGGATCCTTCCTCTCTATCATTTTCTTTTTGTTCATTTGCGTCCACAAATTCTTCTTCTTGTTGGTTTAAGGTTACTTCTTCTTGAATTGGTTCTTCAAGAAGGGAATCTGGTTTATTGGTTTTTCCTAACCAATCTTCTTCTACTTCAATTTGTTTTCCATTCTTGAGTCTAGTCATTGTGTCTAAATTTAGGTTTTAGCAAATATATATTAATATATTTGCAACAGATCTTGGGAGGTATATATTTTAATTATATACCTACTATAATACTTAAAAGAAAATGTTTTGATTTTTTTTTTTTTATGATAATTTTATTTTGTTTTTGTTTTTGTTTTTGTTTTTATTTTTATTTTTATAAAGACAATAAACAACACACTAAATACAAGAAATAGCAATAATAAAATAATAACTTAGTTTTCTATAAATAGTTTATAGATGTCATTGATAGGATCAAGTTCATCAGGAGTCATAAAATGCTCCTCTTCAAATTGGAAATGGTTTTTCAGGAACTTAATGAAGTGTGCTATAGTGATATTATCTACTTCTGACTTTGATTTGTAAAAATAGATTTCATGGCAATACTCTCGATATAACACAGCTCTGGGAACTCTATACCATCTTTGTCTATCCGTAAGAATGACCTCTTGATCCTCTATACGAGACAAAAATTTATGTACTACTGTTGCATTATCGAGGTATTCCTCAAAGGTATACAACTCAGAAGACACAAGGGCTCTTTTATCTGCTAACCACCTATGGCAAGCTCTCTGAAGTTCATGGTACAAAATCACTTGATCGGGATCCAGGATTCTATCTAGGACAAACCTCTTGATTTGCCTAAGTTCAGTTGCTCTAGATGAAATGAGATCTAATCTCCTATTAAGTTCATCCCACAAAGGTTGAACCCTATTTGTTTGAGGTACTCTAAGCATAGAAGTAATCTCTATAGCTGCTAATTGATTTTCAACATTAATGGTGACAACTCGTCTTTTATTATAATCTACCATCTAAATATGACATGCAATCTTTGATTCTAAATGCATTTATGTTTTGTTTTTGTTTTTGTTTTTGAATTGAATTGTTTTCAAAAGGTTTTTAGTTTTCACGTCGGGTTCACCAAAATGTATCGCTCCAAATTTTTTGCACCCTTACCTTCAGGCTATAGGATCCGTGCCCGAAAGGGGGATGTGAAAAGGATGGGACAATACCTCGGACTGAGAGGCCCTTTGAAGGTCCCGCCTCTCGGGGGAGGTGTATAAGGGTGAATTTTTGACGGATGGTGGGTTCACCAGGAAACTTTTGAATGGCAGTTTCCACGCCTAGGTTGATAGTGTGTTTGATGTGTTCATTTTTATGCTTGATCATTCAAGTCCTAGGTTTGGCCGATATGAATCTAAACTATTCTATATGCCAATGCGGATTTCAATGAATACAAAAAATAGAAATAGATGCAAATTATAGAGAATATGCTAACCAGAAGAATTCATACCTGATTTCGGATGTCTGATGGAGATTCTGAGTCTTGTAGTAGTTCAGATCGTCTCAGTTTGCACATTATCATCTGATATTTCTTGGGATCATCTCAAATCATAGAAGGTCATCTGAAATAGGACAGAATCGCCTAAAATCTAACGAATTCGTCAGACGAATCCATCAAAAACCTGCAATCACAGAAATAGACACAAAATACCAAATATGCAAATGCAAAAGCAAGGGATAATGATAGAAATAACAGCAAACATGCCTAAATAATAGTGTCTAATAACAAATGAGGAAATGCAATAAATTTAATGATTGATTTTACCTTTATCATGCAATTATGCTAAATGAGGTGAACTCCAAGATGCATAAAACATAGTAACTTAAAACAGTGCAGAAATATGTTATGGAAAATGCAACAAAGCTTAAGAAAATGCGAACTCTAAACTCGGACTGCCCCCAATCTGGACTACAGTCAGGATTGCCTCCAATCGTACGAAATCGTCTGCAATCATCCGAGATCGTCTGCGATGATCCAAGCTAGCCTCGACTGAAAAATAGTAGAATTCCTACAATAAAAACAAAATGCAAGCAATAATGCGAGGGAATAAGGAGCTAACTCTACAATGAAATCCTGTCAACAAAGGGGTTGGGGGTTCAGGGAGAATCAACAAGAATTAGGCAGGGAGGCAGGGGGATAAACTAGAAAAATCCTAGTTTATATAGGATTAAAAAGAGGTTTGGGAGGTTGGGGATCATCCCAATCTGGGAGATCTCCAACAGGGAAATCTCCAACTACGCAGACACGCTTCTGCCCGAGTTGGAGAGGCTATTGAAATAGAAGCTAATTATGAAAATTTGGTTTTGGGACGAAATCGTCTGGACGTTCTATTCCAGACGAATTCGTCAGATCGGGGACGATTTCATCTAATCTGCGACGATATCGTCCAACGGTCAAAAAAAATCCTAAAAATGGCGTAGAAAATGGGGAAAGCGGGTAAAAGGCGGTTTAACGGGCAGTTTGGGGTTGAAATTCAAATTTTAATATTTTATCTTCTTTTTTTTTTTTGTGGAAAACATCCAAAAGAGATGCCACTTTCGGGTAAGACCCAAGGAGGCAGGGGTATCCATTCCACCAAAAAAACCCAGGACTCGGACCTGGCCTACCACCTTTGACATACTCAAGGAGCAAACAAACACACAAAACCAAATTAAAAAAAGAAAATAACAACAAAAATAATAAAATAAAATAAAAAACAAACTCCTTGAGTGTGTCAAAACCAAAAGCACAACCAAACATGCACAATAAGATAAAATAAACCACAACACAAACCACATAGAAAAACACAAGAACCACATAACAAAACACAAACAAGACAAAAAAAACATAACACTACAAAGACATAACCCAAAAAAAAGTGAAAAATAAACACAACCAAAACCTAAAAAATAAAATAAAAATAAAAACAACCAACAACAGACAATAAAAAAAACAAAAAACATAGAAAACACTCACACATAAAAAAAGAAATAATAGAAACAAAGAGAAACCCAAGAACAAGAACGAAAAAACACAAGAAAAATAACAATAAACATAAAAACAAAAAAAACAAAAAAACAAAAACACAAGAACAACAAAAAACAACACAAAGAACACAAAAACAAAACAAAACAAAACAAAAGAACCCACCCACCTTAAAAAACTAAACAAAAAAACAAAGAAGACAAAAGAAAAGAAAAAAAAATGAACAAAACAATGACCTATCTAGACTAGAAGACTATTAATGCAAGAATCAACAGAGGAAACAAAATAAAGAATAGAATGAGCTAGGGAACTAAAAAACTGAATGAACCAAAGAGAAAAAAAAAAACAAGAATAAACTAGGTACCTTCGAAGCTGGAGCCATCCAAAGAAATGATAGAAAGAAGAGCTTCCCTAATTTGAGAAGCCCACCATATAGGAGGGTGGCCATAACAAGTAAGATCACCTTTGTCCAAAGCCCAATTAGCTAAAGCATCAACACTCTTGTTTTGATCTCTGACCACATGATTGTAATCAACTTTCAAAAATCCCATCTAGATTAACTGAATTTTCTCAATAATTCTTTTTATTCTCCAATCCACCTTATGATTCTTAGAAGGAGTCTTCAAGAGATTAATCATAAGTTGAGATTCAGACTCAACTAACACCTTTTCCCATCAAACCTTGGTAGCCTCCTGAAGGCCTCTAAGGATACCATACCCCTTAGCAAGGTTATTGGAAAGAATACCCAAATTATCAACAAAAGTAAAAACTAGGGAGCCATCTAAAAGTCTACCAATTCCTCCCACACTGGCTTTTCCAGGGTTCCCTCTAGAGGCTCCATCAGTATTGAATTTTCCAAAATCCTTAGGAGGTTGCCAATTTCTAGTCCTATCCATCTTACTAATACTCACATTCCCTTTAAGTTGGTTGCCCTTAGAAGGTTTAATCTTCAATATTTGCATCACTTGATCCCATCTTTGGTGGGAGTTTTGGGGGTGATTAAGGAGATGATGGACTGATTCAACTAAGTTGTCTATGGTCTTTTGCCAAATATAGTGAATATCCTTCCTATCTTGATTAAAAATTTGGTTGTTCCTTTCATTCCAAATATTCCAAGAAGAATGGTAGAACCCATCCAAACTAACTACCTAATAAAATGATCAACACCCTCTTGATTAGGCCAATCCCTCCAAAGCTATTCAAAAGTGAAAAAATTGGACCACTGTAAGCCAAGTAAAGTTGCCATTCTCCTCCATAGCTCAGAGGCTAAAGTACACTCAATAAAAATATGGTTGATATTTTCTACATTCTCTTCACACATTTCACATCTAAAAGGGCCATGAAAACCATGCTTCATAAGTTGCTCACTAGTAAGCACCTTACGATGCAATAAAAGCCAATTAAAGAACCTCACCTTAGGTCAGAGCTTTTGAGCCCACAATTGAGAAAATATGTCAAAATAATGGTTGGGATTATTATGGCATAAGGTCAAATAACCTTGAGCAACTGAATACTCACCCTTAGTAGTGGCGTTCCATCCAAAACAATCTTTTTCATGGGACCAAGAGAGGGATCTCATATGAAGGATGCCTTGGATATCTTGTCTTTGCATTTCTGGGATTTAAATAGGCCAGTCCTCAATAGGGATCCAATATCTACCAACCTTTGAATTACCAGTATGGTACTGACAGTAATTAGCCACCTTTATCCAATTAGCTCGGTGAAGCTCTTCCATCCAAGGCCTCCAATCGGGAAACTGAGTTATCAAAGGCTTGTGACCATCCCAAGAATCTATCCAAAAATTAGCATTTTGACCATTATGAATGATCCAAAATAATTTTTTCTTTATCAAATCCTCACCAGTCTTAAGAACTCGCTAAAATGGGAGAACCTTTGGTAGGAAGTTGATAGCGAACAAGGTCTTCGGGACTTTTGTTCTCGGCATATTTAGCACGGAGATTATTTGCCCAAAAAGCATTGGGGTTATGCAACATCCTCCAATATAATTTAGCAGCTAAAGCTTTGTTGTTATTAATTGAAGACCGGAATCCTAACCCCCCTTCACTCTTAGGAAGACATAAAGTATCCCATTTTATCTTTTTACTAAGGTTTTAACCATGCCAATTTTAAGGTGCTACAATTACCATATTTGAAAAAATGTTGTTTTATTACTGGAGCTTCAAATGTATATACTTCCTCAGAATTGTAACTTAACTTAGAACAAACCATAAACTGTAATGCAAAATTATTCCAATGCAGCTAATCCAAACCTCTCTCAAGGTCCTCTATGTAATTTTATACTAAAACTAATACAATGATGAACAATTTCTTCCACGTGTTTGTCATGCATAACTTGTGGACTGATGACTATACATGAATCAACAATAATCTAAAACCTAATATAATTTTTATCTTAACTTGGACTTATAAATATTCTTATTGGTCCAAGTGGCATCTACACATAATCCTATCAAGATACTATCTATTCTAACTAACTCGCAAGATAGATGTTAAGACTTTATTTCCTTTATTCCAAGAAGTCTTAACAATCTTTTGCGATTACATTTCAAATGTCCCAAAATAAACTCATTACAATAAATAAGAACTTTGTCAACTTAAGATATTCTCGTAGATAATATGTGAGATGTTGAAAAGTGAAGATATCTGTTATCGTCCATTGTAATGTGTCGTCCTCTTGATTGTGTCATCCATAGTCAATAGTAATTGTTGGTAACATTCTCCAGTAATTGTTCTCCAGTAATTACCTTCAGTAATTACTTTTAGTAGTTACCTTTAGTAACTACCTTTAGTAATATTCTTTAGTAATATGCTTTAGTAAGATCAATTACTATTGTTTCCCGAACTACTATGGTTCTTCTCATCCGAGGTGCATTCCACAGGTTCTGTGATTCCTTTATCAATCATCCATGCTTTTTCTTGCATTTTTCTTAGAACTCGGACAAATTTGATACAAATCAAATATAAATGTCAGATTACCATAATTAATCATTTTTACTAATAAATTATGTTTTATTAATAATAACTTACATAAACATATCAATTATTCAGGTAAATGAAGTAATTTTGATACAAAAATATGTGGTAAATGACCACTCATCACCATCAACGGACAAGTCATAGCAAATAAATTAGAGCCTCTTCAGGATAACAAGCCTCTCACCATATAATTTCCTAATGCGATATTTGCATTATCAAATCCACCAGAACTCAAAGAACCTAAAAAATAAAGAGATATTTCATTCTTCTTCGACATTTCGAAGTGTGAATAAGGGGGTGGAGCAAGGATTGTCTTTATCACACCGTAGGGTGCTCCATTACCCTTATCATTCAAACTAGACTTACCTTGCACAAACAACAACACAAAATATGAGGTATTAATCTTAGGACTCCAAAAAACCATAGCAATGGGTATTACAAGATTGAATATCTTTGGTGACTCCTTGCTTATAGTAAACCAAGTCAAAGGACTATTTCAATGTAGGTGCCCACTCCTAAAGACTTACAAGGAACTTTTTGACACCTACCTAGCCCGATTAGAATGGTACGACATCAAGGCAATCCCTCATAAATCAAATAGATTTGTAGACACCATGGCCTCTTTGGGATCCTTAATCCTTCATAATCTATTTGTTGATTTTATGACCATTCATGTAAAAGTTATTTCACACTCAGCAATATGCCATGAAGCTTTTGACAATCAAGAATCAGTCAACATAATCAACATCAAACCAAATAAGGATTGGTCCTTTGTAGAAAGAGATTTCTTGCAAACAATACCTGGGGGGTCTTTGATCTCCCAAGGACCTATGTACTGTGGTGCAACCATACACCATAGAGTTGTTTCTCAATCCATGTTCACCATTTCAAAAAAAAAGGAAGAGCAAGCTATCTTTTCCATAGAAGTCATGGCTTATCAGGATTTGCTTTCCCAACTACGAGACTTCCTAAAACTTGGAATAATACCTCAAGGTCTGTCGCATACTCAAAGACAAATGTTAAAAAAAAAAGCAACAAGATACATCTTGCTAGGATAAATCCTCTACAGACAAGAATATAATGGATTATTACTCTGTTGTCTTGAGCCCCAAGAAGCATCTTGTGCGATTTTGCAAGCTCACGATGACACATGTGGAGGGCATTTTAGTGGCATGGCCATCGTTAAGCGCATCATGAGAATGGGTTACTATTGGCCCACCATGGAAAAGGACTACTACGAGTATGTCAAGAAATGAATTAAATGCTAGCATCATGCAAATCTAACACACTTACAATCGCAAGCCTTACAACCCATCCAGCAGAGCATGGCCATTCTCGTAGTGGGGACTAGACTTGATTGGGAAAATCTCACCCCTGCCCTTAGGCCGACACACATTCATCATAATGACCACAAAATAATTCACTAAATGGGTCGAAGTGATCCCCTTAACATCGAAAACTAGACCAAGGATTGCAGAGTTTATACTCCATAATATCATAAGTCGTTTTGGGGTCCCTTCAAAGATAATATCGAATAATGGACCATCTTTCAAGAAAAAAATGTGTAGGCTTTAATGAACAAATACTATATTCAACATAGTTTTTCAACACTTTACTATCCACAGGAAAATGGGCAAGTAGAAGCCTCGAACAAAACAATAGTCTCCATCTTGAGGAATATGGTGCAAGATAATCACAAGGATTGACACATGTAGTTACCTCTTGCGCTATGGGAATACAGGACTAGTATATTGATGCCCACTAGGGCAACACCATTTTCACTAGTGTATGGCATTGAGGCCATCATGCCACTAGAGTTGGAAATTCCAACTCTACATATAGCATTAAAGGACTTCATAAATGATGATGACACGCGACAAGGCTGCCTTGATCAGTTGATGCTTCTTGATGAACGTCGAGTCAATACTTTAGATCATCTTTGCATCTCCCAAGGTCGCCTTGTGCAAGCTTACAATAGTAAATTCCACTTAAGGGAATTCAAGGTTTGATATCTAGTGCTCAAAGAAAATAAAAAAAAATTGAATATGTCGTTGCACCTGTGAGACAAGTTCACGATAAACTGGATAGGTCTGTACATGATTTCACAAAGAGTGGGACCTGGAGCATATCACCTTATATCATTAGACGGTGTTGAAGATCCAAAACCTCTCAATATAATTCACTTAAAGGAATTCTACACATAAAACACAAAAACATTCAAATATGTCATAAAACACAAAAATATTCAAATATGTCATAAAACACAAAAACATTCAAATATGTCAAAAATACAAACAAATCATAAAAAAATAAAAATTCAAATCCAATAAAAAATGCTCCAAGGGTATTCAAACCGCTTGGTCAAATTCAATCAAAATGCTCCAAGGGCATCCAAGCCGCTTGGTCAAAAATCAAATCAAAATGCTCCAAGGGCATCCAAGCCGCTTGGTCAAAAATCAAATCAAAATGCTCCAAGGGCATCCAAGTCGCTTGGTCAAAAATCAAATCAAAATGCTCCAAGGGCATCCAAGCCGCTTGGTCAAAAATCAAATCAAAATGCTCCAAGGGCATCCAAGCCGCTTGGTAAAAAACAAATCAAAAAGCTCCAAGGATACTTCATGCTACTTGGTCAAAAATTAAAAAGCCCCAAAGGCACAATAAGCCCTTTGGTCAAATTAAACAAAAATACAAAAACAATTGTATCTCACATATTGCATCCATGTAATTGCATTACATTTTCATATGTCATGAGAGCCTTAAAAGTGATGCCATATTTTGTTTCACAAACCATTCAAATCCATACCTCCATCAACATATGTGTGTCATTGTGTTTTTCAACACAACCATTATCTGTTGCTATACATAATATACTAAGGTTTTTTGGTTATACAACCACACCTATTGATCTTATCAAATTTTGTGGAAAACCATCTTGGTTAGTAGAGAATAAGGTCTATTGGTGATAAAGCCTAGCATATCTCAGAATGCCACAACTAATTAAACACTAAATTCTAGTTGGTACACGGGAAGATGAAAATTACAAAGTGGTCTAGGTTACCAAAAGCAAAAAGGAACTTCCTTGCTTATTCCCCTGTGCAACCGGTTTAAAGGTGCTGAGAATTGGCAAAAGGACAAGTTCTGCCCTACCCAAAAATGAGTGATTATGATCACTGCAAACATCCCTTGCTTTCATAAAAACAGGCAAAAATCCTAAAACAAAGCCAAAATCAAATCTAAAAATTGAAATTTCAAATTCTTCAAAAGTCAAACATCAACACCCATATTCATAGCTCAAAATATTAGAAGAACAAAAGAAAAATAAACAGTGATTATCATCACTACAAGAGTCCCTTTCTCAAAAAAAAAATCAGTTAAAATAAACAGTGATTTTCATCACTAAGTATGTGCAAGTATCCCAACTGAATGAATAAAAAAAGGGAATAGAACTTGAATTCCTGGAATTCTCAGCATTGCACAAAAATGGAAGAAGAAATCCTTACGCATGATGATATGTCTATTACAAAATCTCCTGGCATTTGTATAGACGAATGTTTGAATGTGGATGAGCTAGCTTAGGTAACTCAAAACTGCCTAGTGGTATAGTCCAACATAAGGATGAGATAAAACACTTGAAAATCCCTGATCTTAGCAATGGGCTAAAATAATACCGTCTGACATCAGAGGAAATGCATGGGTTCTATCTAAATATATTCATTTGCACACACAGGTAGAATGAGTATCTAGGACCATGATGAAAGTCTAATTTTCAAAAGCCTTAAATGATCAGTACACAGTCATTGATAAGGTAACTAGAATGTTTGGATCTCCGAAAAGCCCCAAAATTCTTACATAGCAACAAATCATATCATCATTCACACCATCACTTTCTTTATAAAATTCTATAAATTAGGGGGTATCAACATAGTAGGACAGATACTACATATATATTAGAAATAGTATATAGACGGCCACTGACTACTTTATATATTTTAATTTACAGAAATTTATCAAGAAAATACATCTCACACCATTACATCTTATTAATGAATGCTTAATCAATTCTTATGATAAGAGTGATTATTTAAATTCATGATTAATTTTTTTACTTTCTGTGATATCACCCATTAAGATTGTCAATGTCATATGCATTCCTTATGTTTTAAGTGATTAGAGCATACAGGTTCATTTATACCATCCCATCACATAAGTTAGATGCATACAATTAAAGCAAAATTAAACATGCATTTAACAATAACATCATATCCACAAACACAACTCATTAATCATCCATCATCACATCATAAAGCACATCATAAAACATATAGGCAATATCCATTTGCATACAATCATGAATTCATCATTCATCATTAAAATACATCACATCATACGATTAAATCATATAAGCATCTACACATCCATATAAGCATCTACAATATCATCTATCATCTAACATATACATCAAATCATCATAATGCCATCATCACATCACATCATAAAATAAAATAACAACAAAAATATGAGCAATAAATGATACACATAATGAGTCATAATGCAAAGATATCATAAAAGTATATGTGTCAAATCCATGGATATACAAAAATTCTTATGGGCTACAGTCATATAGGTCAGCCGACCTCAAAAATGAATCAAAACCAAGTGAACAATCAATCAAATACTAGGTATGCGCCTCCTGCAGCACCGCCCCCTATGGATAGATCTCTGGGAGAATGGTGCGAGATGGACCCTACTGGTCTCTTAGTACGAGTTTGGACCCCATGACCAAGTCGAATGGAATACTACCCTATTGTAGAGCTCCTGCTAACCTGTGATCCACTTTTGGCTCCTCTCTCCCTAGGGATGGCTCCTAGCCTCCTAATCTTCCTCAAGAGAGCAACAATAAGGGCCACGTCCTCAGTAATCTGTACATCACTCTCATCCAGCAAACCTTATAAATAACTGATATCATCCTCGAGAGATGCCCTCGAAGGACCCTCAAGAGTACGAGGAGCAACAATAACCTACATCTAGGTAGCTCCTCCCATAGCAGCCTACAAAGCCTATATCTGGTCTGACATATGCACTACAGTGGTATCCCACTGAGATATGATGGCATCACACTATTATACATATATCTTGGTCGACTGGAGATTGATCTCCACATCATGTATCTATGCCTTGAAAGGAGAATCTCTCTCCTCAGGCTCCATCTCCTCCTCTGCATCCTCAGTAGCCTCTTTATCCTCCACTACCACCTGCTCTGCCTGTTGACCCCACATCGTAGTCCTAGCACAAACCCTATGCCCTAATGGATCTGCCCCATCTCCACCATCATCCTCTTAGTCTAGACTGCCCTCACTGTGCCACATCAGGTCACCCCACCACCATGCAAACACATCTGTGACTCCACCAACTGCTCCAAGATCAATAATTAGGGCATCCTCCTCATCAGCTAACTCTGTAACCTATCATGGAGGGAGGTCTCTCTCTACTTTGATGCAACTATACAAATATGGTACTAATGGCACATCTTGCTTCAACTCATACTAACAAAGAACCTGAGAGTAGAAGAAGTACTTTCGAATGTTGATCTTACAGTCGATGATCCATTGCTCGTGTCACATCCTAGCAGTAAAGCTATTAAGGTCATCTCAAGCAGAGCACTCATGATATGGGTGCCAGCTAGAAGTCTAGTGAAATTATAAGTATAATGAGATAGCTCCCCTACAAAAGTGTGGCTCTTGCACTCCTCACTCCCTCTAGCCCATCTAGCACCATAGCACTACATCCACTCATCCATAGCTATGATATTAACAAGAAGCCCGTTAGGGTGATCTACCCTAATGTGCTTCATCCCCAAATCTATAATAGCCAACTATAGGTGATGCTGACATGACCCCTCCAGCAGATGTGGTATAGCTCGTCATAACATTGAGCCAATAAATACCTACCCCACGTATAGATGATGGGAGCCTCGTTGTCCATCAGGTCTTGAACCATCACAATGAGGTTCCAAAGGAACCTCAAGATTGAAAAATTTGGGATAAGGATGTTTCTGATAACCATCAGTAATACCGCATGTCTCACTATGAAAACATGCTCCCGGTACCAGCGGATAATAGAAACTCCCCCAGACTTGGTGTCCTTGAGGGCCACCTCAGAGCGCCCTCCAAACACCTAAGTGAAAACAACCACCTGATCATTAGTGGTCTAAGAAACAATCGCCACTCCATCAAAAGAGATATGAAATATCCTGTACACATCCTCCGACGTAATGGTCATCTCATCGGTCGAGAGGTAGAAGGTATTAGTCCGAGGGTCCCAACAATAGACCAAAGCCATAAGGTAAGCCTGATCCGACATAATGTGAGGCATTTTGGTAACGTACTGGATCCTGTGAGCCTTAAGCCACCTCCAATCAGTGGCATACAGAAGGGATAGAAGGTCAATCATGAGCTTCGGGTCTCGAGCCCAAGTAGTAAAGATCTAAGAAAAATGAAAGAAATATATGAAACATAACTATAGTGCATCTAAGACATAAATTCTAATAAAACATAAAAAATATGACACTCTCCTAAATTTGAGCAAAGAGGGGGGAATAAATGCACCTAGACATGCAACACATGCTAAAGAGTAGCTCAAAATTCCAAAAAAAATTATTAAACTATCACAGAAAATCCAATAAAAAGCAAAAAAATTGTGCAAAATTGGTTAAGGGATTTAGCCAATGTGCCTATAGTGGCCATAATCTTGCCACTGGAGACAGCAATGGCCAAATCCCAACGGTAAAATTTCTAACCGTTGGGGTTCAAACCTAGCCGCTCTGAGCGATAGCGGCCAAATTTTCGTCGCTCTGAGCAACAGCGGTCGAAAGGTAAAACAAAAAACCCGTGAACCCTAGACCGTAAAATACAAAAAAATTGAAAAAACAAAAATTGGGACCAACCCACCACTTAAAAATCTATACTAAGCCTAAATACAGATTGCGTTCATTACCAATGTGTTTAGTGAGGTTTATTTACCAGTACTTAGTGAGGTTTAATTTTACCTAGAAAAGGAAAAGAGGTTAGGGTATGAAAGAATACCCAAGAAGCTCTGGCTCATCCAATAGCTGATGCCTCACCTTGTGCAGCCATGTCCTCGACGCAGGTATCTTTAGAAATCATAAACTGTCACTGTCTCACCAGAGCTCTGAAAAGTGAATTGTTAGCAAATGAAAGTGACAGGTAAAAACCCTAAAAGTGCATTTTTTACATTTTCAAATTATTCCTTGGTCGCTGCTGGAATCAGCGGCCCGAACTTCATGGCCACTCAAGGTGACAAAGGCCACAAGAAGAGACTTAGATGTCGCTGGACCTGACAATGGCCTACTCCATAGATAAAAACAAGAAAATTCCTTCCATGGGGGATAACAAAAACATTAAATAAACACATTTTGATGAATTAAAGTCATCTTGATAATCAAAATAACAAAAAAATCACATATTGCTTGGCCATGTTAGATGGAAAATAATATAAGGAACTTATAAACATAATACATTTAAAAATATATTATGCTTGAATGTGCATGTGTTTCCTACTCATGTGTCTGGTTGCATGGATGATTGCATGCATGATTGCCTATAAATCATTCTTACTTGTTTTCATGTGCTTCTTTGCATGATTTCTTAAGTATATATGTGCATCCCATAAAGTCACGAGGGGGTGCCTATAATGAGAGGAAGATGATCCTAGCTAGCAAATAGAGTTACTTGCATTGCATTTGTAGTAAGTCACTAAGCTAGCAGGCCTCTTGATTTCTTCTCATAAATGAATGATTGCCTAGCATATATCACATAACTACTTGACATTCTTTGTACATTCATTTTTTATAATTACATAAATGTCTATCACATAAAATGCATTATGTCCTCTCATAAATTTATGGTATTCTTGTACATGTATCATGCCTTTTGCAGGAAGGAACATGAGAATTATTCCTTGCTCAATAGTTTTCATATGATATTAAAAATATTTACGAGATATAATTCCCCTCTTACCTCCGGAAAAAACCTTGAGCTAGTCATTTGCATCATTTTATTCTTACTATCATGGTTTCCTTTTGTATATATGCATGACTGCTTGTGCATATATAATCAAGGGACTCTGTGATGAAGTGATTATGGTTGCTTTTTTTCTCTACCATGATGCAACGATTACATATATAGAATTATGTGCTAGCATATTTTTTTTCATTTGGTTTGATTTCTTGTATTGCATAAAAACTCTAGCCTATACATTTTGAGGAGGAGATGATGTGAGTTATTCCTAAATGACTTTTTACTCTAAGTCATAAACAAGGAATGAACTTCTCATCATATTCATTCTAGAAATGACATAAGCCCACACCATTTGGAGGGTCGACAGATGAGAATTATTTTATGCTTAGATAGTTTTCATACATAAGCATGCAACATTGAAAATATTTACGAGAAATAATTATTGTCTTCCTTCCCCCAAATTCCTTGAGCTATCAATTGCTTATCTCTTGATTTCCTTGTAATGCATATATTTTCCTTTTTTATTTGGTGGGTAAGGTAAGGGGGAAGGGAGGATATTATGATGATTTTTTCTTGATCAAATCATTTTCATACATCAACACATTACATCAAAAGAGTTGACGAGAAATAACTCTCATAATTATATTTTCCCCATAAGGACATAAACTACTTATTGCATATACAAATTGCTATTATTGTCAAGACTGTATGATCAAATGATAATTCACTTTGCTTGTGTTCATATGCTTGTTGTTTGCATAGAGTCAAGATGATTTTCTATTATCCATGATGATACTAGTTAGTATATATAGCATTATAGGTTAAATTTTAGCTAGGTAACTGAGGTAGCGAATATCTCAAAAGACTCTTCATGTTTTTTCTTATAATGACATGAATTACTTGCATTTTTGTTATGGTAAACTTGTAGTAAGAACTTCCATATTTTATACATAATTCAATGCAAGGACTAATCACTCATCCTTTATCTAAACTAATCACCTTCATGCCATATGATGCCAATCTCTCCTAAGCTATATGAATGGATGGCTCTAATTTCTTATAAATCCCCCAATTAATTCTTAATTCTTGGTTTTAGGCCTCTTATTAGCACCTACCAGGTGATGAGTCAAGCATACTTGGTTAGTTTATGGATCCTAATGAAGTCCTAAAGTAATAAAACCTAAGACACTCTTGTTATATATTTATAGACAAGATAAGTCTATTTCCTTTAGGATCAACATAACATCTTGAAAATTCTTTTCAAAACATACCAAGTGACAAATATCCTATGAAATATGTACAACTGATGGTAAAATTACCCATAGAGGCTTATACTAATGATAATCAACCAATACCATCATAATTAACACCATAACTAGGGGCATTCAACGTAAAGATAAAAACAATGAATAAATAAGGACCTAGACTATCCAAAATATTGTATCATATGGACATAGATTGTCCAAAATATATTATTAAATAGACATAGACTATCCAAAAGATATTCATTTTATATGGACATAGATTATACAATGCATCTTCGCATGGATATAAACTACCCAAAAGGAATTTATTATACAAACATAGACTATCTAAAGCATTATATTATACGAACACAGATTGTCCAAAGCATTATATCATATGGACATTGATTGTTTGAACCATTAAAAGGCATAGACTGCCTAGAAGTAATAGCTTTCCTAAGTGCTTGTAAATTAATTAGGCTAGAACAACCACCACTTAGTAGAAGATAGTAACTCAATAAGGACATAAAATATCCAATAACATAGACTACCTAAAAATGTTATCAGTCTTAGTCGCCTAAGCGCTTGTACATCACTCATGCTAGCAATCCATTGTTTAGGGGCTAATGATACAATATCAAAATAAATATTAGTTTGAAAGCACTTCTAAGTAGGTCCTCCAAATTAATGAGCACATTGCTCCTCCTTTTAAATACCTTGTTTGAAAGGTTGTAATAACATTAAGCAAAAAATAATACATTCAACTACCTCATTTGTTTTGCAAATGAAATATTTTTTACAAAAAATGCTTCTCCTCTTCTTGACCTTATAAAATCTATCTAAGGGCATTCATAGACATCTACTAACATAACCCATGCCTTCAATCACAAAAAATTCAATTAATTTCTTCTAAAAACCAATTTTCATCAAAGAAACAAATCAAAATTTTCAAACTACTAACTTTGCTCACATTCTTTTAAATAAACACAAACCCCTTCAATAACATCCATTTTTCTAATGACATTTAGCTCTTGCATTCACAATTGCCAAAATTTCTTTTTGTAATTTTGCTAAAATCATATTATCCATTTCACTCTTAGATTTTTCCAAATAAAAATAATTTGGAAAAAATTGTAAATCACATCCAAAATCATTTCTACAAACATAAATACCCATCATATACATCATAAAACATCATCAACGCATCACATCATCAAATTTCTTAGCCAATAATTTTACACAAATGTTCATGTTACACAAATTTTTAACACATCAATGAATCAAAACATAAATATATATAGCATTATCATCATACATCAATATAGTGCACTGTAATCACCCAAAATGGTACACTCAAACTAAACCATTTGGTAGAGGTACATAGCAGATAAAATTGGTGCTCTCACACCACTCATAAAAAACCCTAATTGAGAGAGCTCATGGCCTAGGTCTCTCACCCACCCTCTACAGGTCAAGGTGAACATTGCATAGACTCCTATGAAGACCTGGTCACTGACCTTACCTATGAGTGGTACTGATATCGTATCCTGGTGGGTGAGGGTTACCTCTAATATATAGGGACCCCCCTTAGTATAAGGTCCTATACTAGATGCTCCTCTTCATCTCTATTAATAAGTAAGCTTGAAACTAGCCAATTGAGCCTCTAATTGGGTCAACTGACCCACTATAGCCTTAGTAGATAGGTCACTACTATAATACCCTATTTCCACTAATCCTACAATAAAATCATTATGCTTCTAGCTCAGTTGTATGATCTATTGATCCTGGGAGTCTCTCTCAACTTTGATTCAATCTCTCGTGGATCTAGTATGATATGTCTCTAATAGTACCTAATCCCTTTGATACTAGTTATGGTCCCTCTCTACAAGAGACACATCTCATATTTCCATGACATAATCCAACTACACCTAGATAAGATCAATATTCCTCCTCATAGCATCCTTTTCCTATTGGGGTACCTCCTTAGAAGTTGGTATTTGCCCCTATATCAAGAGTTGTATCAATAGGGGGTATAACCAGATCTTAAGAAGACATGGACCTATCCCTCAACCTCTATCTCAATATCTTTATCCATCCAAAAATGATAATAGACCATCATATTAGACCTCATCCAAGGCCATCGCATCATAGGTGTGAACCTTTCTAGCCAAATCTATCAATACCACTCCCAATATCCTAATATTTTCTCTGTCATATCCTACTAATGTAGGTACAAGTGGTATTTAGCATCCTTCTAAAATACCATGGTATCAAGAAGATCCCCAAAATCTTGATCCCTCTCTTAGGTCACCCATTGATACTAGACCTCTCCCATCATTGACCGCTCCCTGAGGAAGGCTTAATTATTGCAAGATGTGATCTAGCCAATAGATCGTGAACCCTCATTAGTATCCCGATAGCCCATCTAGCCCTCCTCACCTATTCCAATTAGAAGGTATATTTTAACCATCCCAAGTACACCCTCCAAAGGCACCAAGTAACTTAAGGTCATCCATGACCCTTTGAGCTACCATTAGAAATCATTTGAAGGACCTCTTCCCTTCCTCATGGACATGAGCCCACCTAAAAATTGTATGTTCTTATACATCATCTAGGTCAACTAAAAGCCCAAATGGTTATTTTATAGCTAGGTGCTCTCATGCTCATACTTCTAGCAATATATTGCAAACCAGGATTTTATCCTTCATATACACAACTTAATGAAGGGTTCAATAAATCCTAAATAGTATGAAAGGACCCCAAGAAACTTATTTCCATTGATCATACATCTGGACAATTATTTGACCCTAGCCCCAATTTAGTAGTCTCTTACTCATTTACTTGATGAATAGACAAGATGTCATGACAAAGAGCAATCTCATTAGCCTTTATAGCATCCTTTCCTGGAAAATAATATTAATATCAATATCATATCTTTGCAATTAAAACTATAGATCCATGGTCAATATCTATAGCAATTGATTCCTATTAGTGCCCCTCTTATTTGAACTTGGAGGATCCTCCATGCATCTTCCAGTGTCATTGATATCGCTCATATTAGGAGCTAAAATGTGGTATACTTAGAGTGCCACCTCTCTACTAATGTTGTTAGAAGAGCATGATATAGATCTATATACAACATGGTGACCAAGTATCGAATGCTTACTCTATCTAACATTGTCCTCTCCATTACAGTAATGACATCAAGGATCAATTTGAAAATAAGAGATCATTGGTCTCGAGTTGCCAAGATATCTAAGATTTGCATGCATGGAAAGAAATTCAAAACCAAATAGTCCTAAAAATAAAAAAATTCTAGTCTTCTTGACCCCTCTTCGAATTTTTCATCCACACACAAATTCATTGTCTAGCCAAATTTACCACCTTAGATGGAAAATTTTCCAATCATCAGGTTTTGAAAATTTACCACCTCTAGTGGTGAATTCATGATGACAAATTCATAACCCACATATGAACTTTTCATTCACGACAAGCGCAAAATAAATAATAAAATTTTAAAAAGTTAATAGAGAGAAAGAGACCATATATGAAACTAAGCCCCAACTGGCCCAC
Source organism: Wollemia nobilis (assembly GCA_028583015.1). Classification (NCBI taxonomy): domain Eukaryota; kingdom Viridiplantae; phylum Streptophyta; class Pinopsida; order Araucariales; family Araucariaceae; genus Wollemia; species Wollemia nobilis. The sequence continues at coordinate 6,093,001 of JAQPPZ010016892.1, read as the reverse complement.
TCACACCTTGTACCACCTCTAGTCTATGGATTGGTCACCTTGGTTGTGTCATTTCACCAATCACTTTATTTTCCCTAGAGCCCTTTCTTCTTTCATCACATAGTAAAAATTAATTGTTTTTACCCTACCCCCTTTGCCTATTGGTCCACCTAATAAAATAATTGCATTACGAATCCATAAAGCAATTAAGAAGGATATGCTATATACATCTAAACCCAAATCTTGTAGCTAGATCAATCTCTCACAAAACTGACATCTTAGGAAAAATTCTTCGAGCAATGAATTTGCCATCTCAAGTGGTAATTTCACCATCTCAGGTGTCAAATATACCGTCTCATGTGACTAGTTCACCATATCAAGTGGTAAATTCATGAAAATTAGCTTTCCTACCCATATTTTATCTTTACCACTAAATTAGACCTTCAACAGTTAAAAGTTATGAATTATTCGATTAATAAATTTGTTAGTGATGGATTTGTAGGTGGTGAACTCATTTCAAGGGTGAACTAATGCTCCATCCTTTATAATTAGATAACCATTTGTGTCACTTCAATCACCACTAAAAACTATCATTCAGGATTGATTGACTCATCAATCTAAAATCTTAATCAATATCTTCTAATTATCAATCAAATTATAACCACCTCCTTGATTTCCAATCAACCCCTATGATTGCCAATCAAGATTGTTAACAAGAAATCAACATATTCTAACTCACCTTATCCTAACACCTCACCCATCTTCCTAGTGGCTACCAATTTATATAAATTGGTCCCTTGGGATGGCATTTGGATCATCACTTTGTGAAGTAACAAAGTGTTCAAATTTTATTTGGAGATATTTTAAGACATTAAAACTCAGTTGCACCTTGATCATATACTTGCAAATCTTCTAATAAAAAAAAGGATAACATGGTAAAGTAATGTTAGAAGTATTATTTTCATTTTTCCTTCAGGTCTTTATTGACTTATTATTCTCTTTTCATTCCATTTAGATTGTATTATCTTATGCTTCTTTTGTTATTAACAAGTTGCTTATCTAGTTTTTTGTGTGTCAGCTTTGTTCTATAGGCCATTGGAGGACATCTATGGGATAACAAGTCAACTACAACCCTTCCTAATAGTCTCAATTAGTAGGCTTGCACTCAATTATGATTACCTTTACTCTATTTCTTTCCTTGAGATGAATTCACTACCTAGAGCTTGTTCAAGCAACATATTTGTTTTGACTATCATTGTTGTAGGACTTTAGACCAAGGTTACTTCTGTCAACTAGAGTAGCTCCCTACAATACCATGATTTTGCCACTCCTAAGCTTTTTAGATGATTTTAGGCCCTTGTTTTTCATTGTTGTCATAAAAACACAAATTCACCATTTAAAGCCTTTTTAGATGGTGGATTCACACCCAACAACCTTAGACATAATATCTCAGGTTAAGGTCACTCCATTTTGGCCATAGTAGTCCTCAACATATATTGGTTTTGATACCTTAAGCCTCTACACCATATTAGGTCCTTGCCTTACCCTCCCTTCACATATAATATGTATTCATTGTCTGGAATTGCTTGAAGTGGCAAATTCACCCTTTGCTCCTTAAACACCATTTTTCCACAAAATTTGATAGTTAACCTATTAAACCCCTTTCTCTATATATTTTCCATCACTTTATTTTCATCATCCCAACTTATCATCTCTCTATTTTTGCTCCCTAGCATTCGTTTTAGGTCACAAAAATTGAATTCAATGTCCACTACACTTTTAGGAAACTAATTCGCAAAAAATAAAAGTAGCATCCATTTCTAAGCATCTTGATTTTATATATATCAATTTGAAGGTCTGATTGTACGTACCAAATATTCAGATATCTCCAATTATTTTGTAGACCCAGAAAAAATAATCCCTTATTTTAGCCTATTTTTTTTATAGATTTTTGGCAAACTCACCATCTAGAGGAGCTATAGGTGGAAGTTTCGCAAAGGTGATAAATTTATCTATAGGCATTGTATTTGCACTGGGCATTAGGCTAGGTAGGTTCTTTGCTCACCTCTTTATTCACAGTTTTTGAATATGTCTATTCTAGTTATCTATTTTTGTTCTATGTTTTTCATTTTAAAACATAAAATAAAAAAGAGAAAGAATCTTAGTTTTTGGTGTAAGTTTTTATTCATTTGTTTTAGGCATTAAAATTTAAAATGCATATAGTATTTGCATTAGGATAGCTTATATGTCTGCATCCCTCTCTTTTGTCCTTGTCTAAAAGAAAAATAAAAATGCTTACTCTCTTGATTCATTGGGATTAGTACTCATCAAAGCTAAGAATTATACTTAGGAAGTTCTTGTATTAATGCATAACTTGTTTGATGCATATTATTTTACATCAGTTATAGCAATATTTTGGTAAGAACATTAATATCTAAAAGGAAATTAAAGAACCCATTTTAGCTTGACATTACCTTCTTTCTTTCATGACTTAGATATTTGGATTGAAATATGCATATAGCTTTTGCATTAAGCTATATTTTGTTTGTTTATATTTTTGTACTTTGTTTGAAATAAAATTAAAAAAATATCTCATTTTGTAAGGCTATCTATTAGATTTTAGAACTAATACCAAGAATTAAAATTGCATATAGGATTTTTGTTTGTTGCATCATTGTATTCATTTGCATTGCATTAGCATCCTTGAATTTTTAGACCTTAGGGTAGAATAAAATCCTAGGTGCTTGCAAAATTAACACATTCAACTAGATTTATGGAAATCCAAAAAGTACCTATGGTGAACCCACAAAAATTATCTTTCACCAAAGTTAAAACCTCGTAAATCAATGGGTCAAAATTTGGGCTCTCTCATATGAGTATAGACCCATGAATTTGGCGCCAGTGTTGCCGAATCCCAATGCCTATAGCCCCAAACATAACACAATATTGACTTATGTGGCAATTTGTTTCCTTAATACTAGGAAAAGGATAAAAATGACAAACTCATTAATATGAATAATAATAATAATGTATAGAAGGAAAATAAATGGTCACAAAAAAAACTAAGTGGAGAGAACTCCTCATGTAACAAAAGAAAACTTTGATTCGTTAGTGTAATAGATAATGGTGCTAAGATATATGACTCTAAAATGGGGTAAATAAAAAAACATAGGGAACATAAAATTGCATAAAAGAAAATTAAAGTCTTCTAAAAGAGAGTTTCATACAATAGAGCACAAAAATTATCCATGGGGAAGATGAAAAATTGAAAGTGGTAGGAAAAGATAAACTTGTAAGGAAAAAATAAACCTTACCAAGAAAATAATTTAACTAAAACTGGTTGTAAAAACCTCTAGAAAGGTAGAAAATGACACCATACACACATTAAGCAAGAAGGGGAGAATGAAGAATGACTAAAACAAGGTAATATTTATAGAAAATTGTTTATGTACGGTGTAATTACATGCATGTGAGTAAAACGTGTGTAGGTGAAATCATTAAATGTGGGTTAATGAAAGTGTATGTCATATTGGGAAACATGCCCTAATACACAAAAGGAAAGGTAAATGTGGGGTAGACATTAGGAGGAGGTCTTAGTTGTAAAAGTTAGACTTAAGATAATATGTCCCTATTTCCATGTGAAAGGTTATTTGTATGAAATTAGGTAGCAAACGACACCATATCTCGTGTTAATGGGAACTCTCTTTTCCTATAGACTTTAGTCTTGTGGGTTGTAGAACATGCACTGACTTTTGCATGTCGTTTAAACACTTTTTAGTTTTAGACAAAACAAATAACCCCCACACACAAACTAACAAAATAGTTAGAAAGTTTTATGCCATAACCTGATTTTCAAGTTTATAAAACTTGTAAAATTTTAACATCATCAATACTGAAAAACATAATAAACAATATGTGTTTATGTTTAAAGCAAAAATCTCACATAACATGCTCCACTTTGGTGTGGGCTATAAGGAATGAAGATGGGTCCTAGAGGGATGCCAAGGTAATTTTTTTCGATTGAGTAAAGATATTTACTTATTCTCAAATTTAATGATGTTATTAACGAGCCAATACCACTGGACAGACTATGACAGGACTACTTTTACAAAATTGATGAGGTGGTCATGGTGGAAGATAAGGGTTCTAACGCCAAGGAAAAGACCCCAAAGGTACGAGAAAAAAGGGAAAATGATTGCCCAGAATATCTAGGAGTTACTTGATGCAATTCAGACAAGAGGTGGAACATTAGTAAAGAAGTAAATCCAAAAGGCACTAAGTTCACTACAAAGATCTTAGCATGAAGATAAACTACAAATACTATTGGGTTTCGATTGCAATGAGGGAAAAAGTCGGTTATGAGATAGTGGGCAAGGAGAAGCAGTTTAATGTAGAGGATTTTTCTAAAGAATTTTTGGGAGAACATTAGTAAGAAACGGGAACCGAACATTCAACTGTAAAATAATTTGTGTTTTTAGACTTTCTTCTAGAAAATCAAAATTAAACCAACACTTGTTAAAAATATATATATATATATGCACAGTGTTGGTATTAGTGGCTATGCAATTCATCTTTGATAAGGTGGGATCTCGTATGTTTGAGAAGACATCCTGTGTTGTCATTCAAGTTGAGGTAACGAGGGCACTTTTATCCTTTTCTTTTTTTCTTTCTTTCCTGTAATGGGCTACGTAAGCACAGTTGCATAATTCATCCGTATGCAATAAGAAGACGCCTATTCATGGGTACCTCTCCCTCCTTTTGAATTTATTACAAAACTCTGAGAGCAAAAATAAAAATGAAGGCCCCGCATGACCGAGATGCAAAAAAAAATGAAAACTCACGACACGACAGGATAGTCACCAACAAATGACGGAGAAAAAAATCGGGATACTGCCGTGTTCTTCGTCTTCTTTCTGCTTACGCACCGCCTCCCGCTCTGCCATTACGAGTGAGATATTTTTTATTTCTACTTGAAAAAAAGGACAATACCTACCCATACTGGTCCAGTGGTCCAATAAAAAGACAATACCTATCCATACAGGTCAACAATTTATATTTATCTTCTAACTTTTCATAGCCACCTGCCCTTCTTGATGTCCTCTTCTCCTTTATAGTAAATGCCATGCTGAGGAGAAAACGGACAGCATTAGTCATCTTTCACCGAAAAGAAAAGGAGATGATCTTACACTGTTTGCATACCCTCTTGAAATAAGAATAAGGAGGTAAGAGATTGAATGTGATATATGCAGGCAAGAGGCGGGAAGATCTGAAGCTTATGATTGCTCAACACCAAGACAATCGGCTAATCTCATTAGAAGTTCAATATTCAGCGCTTCAGAGACGACTTTCCTTTTAAGAAATTCGAATTCATAGCCATTTACACTGCCAAGTTCCAAATATCAAATCATATAGTATAAATTCAGTGGCTTATAAATTGCTAGTTGAGGAAGAATTTGTATGACAATTCAGTGGGAGTAACTGCAGAACAGTTCAAATTGCAGGATGACTTACTTACTCATAGGTAGCTCCATGGTAAAAGAATTTACTCAGAGATAAGAAGTACTAATGTTACTATCTTCAATCATTTCAGTCACGGATTACATAAACAAACCAAAAAAAAAAAAAACAAATGTTGCCAGCCCATGGCTTCAATACGTCAGAACTTTTTTTTTGTGTCTCGTATGTGAAACGTAAAAACTCGGGCAAAGCTCAGAATGTACATCTAGTTTCGTAAGTTGCGGATCCGTTCAATTTTGAAGTGAATGTAGATTGCCATCCACTCCTATTAAAATTCTTTATTAACGAAATGTATGGAAATAGATACGATGTATTTTTTTTATGAGGAACCTTTTATATACAACATATCCGCAACATGTGAGGGAAAATTTTGAACCTGACCTTTCGATAACTTGGAGAGTTTTAGATACGATATACTTCTTTTTTCGGATACCTTTTTAAAAAGTAGTTGTAAGCAAATTAGATACAGCCAAACACTGAAATATTGACATAAGTGATTGCAATGAAATAAAATGTTTTTTATTAAACTTTTGGGAGCTTTGATCTCCCTGCTTTAAAGTGTAGGGGTATGATTATAAAAGAATATCGCTTGCTTGTTTTTTATCAAAATGCAATGGGTACAAAGGAAGAAGTCTCTTTTAGCCAAGTCAACTTGTAGGCCTAAAATTTTTGCACTCCTTTCCTCTAGGCTAATGGATCCGTGCCTCAGAGGGGAATGGGAAAATAGTAGAGCTACACCTCGAAAGAGAGGCACTTAGTTGTACCTTCTTATGGTGATTTTTTGACGAATTAAGGGTTCACCAGGAAAATTTTAACGGTAGTTTCCATACCTAGGCTTGGAAGATGTTTGATGCGTTCTTTTTATAAATCTTTCTCATACACCTAAGTTTGGCCTTTATGCAACTAAACTATCTATATGCGATTTTGATTTAATGAAGACAACAAACAATGAATACAGAATGAAATACAATGCATAAGATTGGAATTATAAGAAATTATAAGCCTTATCTGAGTCGGATGTTCGATGAAGATTCTGAGGGTTGTAGCTAAACAAAATCACCTCTGTTTCGATAGAATCACCTATGTTCTAGACAAAATCGTCTGTGTTTAAACAAAATCGCAGGCGATTATGTTGCAATCCTACAGCAAAATAATTTGACAAAAATAGAGTTTTCTTGCACAATACAACAATTTTCTCGTATTCCAAATTACAAATATGTCTTAATCTCTATATGCAAATAAATATGAAATGATATGGAAACAATATGATGTCTGTTCAAACTAATATGTAATGGATTTATGCGATTATGAATCTTGATTTTAGTATGCAACTAATTGAAATGATGGTGAACGCCAGGATGCAATATGCAAATTTAAATAGTAACTAAAGAAATACTGAACAATGCATGAATAAAAACATAGAAACAGGGAAAGGGATGCAAACAGTGATTTGAATCCTTGCCCCCTTGCTGATCTGTAGACAGGATCGCCTGCCTTCTAACAAAATCGCCTTTGATCTGACGAAATCGCCTAGCATTTCTGACGATCGTCAGGCGATTATGCTGATATCTAGGTGATTATAACTGGGACTTGCAATGACAAAATTAAACAATAGGGGTGCTAGGAAATGAAATTCTATGGCAAATTGATGCGAGGGATTCTTAAGAGAATTTTAGCAGCAATGTCAAGAGATCTGAATTCAACTTGCCAGTTAGTCAATCAAGAGGAAAAAGGGAAAAGGGCCTAGATTAAATAGGCCAAGGAGGGGTTTGAGGAAGTTGGGAGGTTAGGCTAAACATGGAGGAGGTTTTGATCCCTCCTATGTTTGCCACCTTCAATCTACTCGCCAACCTACCTGATCCGAATGGCGGCTAAACCAGGTAAGAGGTTTTAAAATGGATTTTATCTTTTAGCAAATTTGTTAAAATTTTATTTGGGACAAAATTGCCTGGCGATTCTGTCGATCGTCGAGCGATTTTGTTGATTGATGGGCGATTTTTCCCAATGGTCAAGAATTTTAAGTTTGTTGGCACGAAAAATGAGGAAGACGATGTCAAAATTGGACATATTATATACCGTTGGAAAGCTCTTTTCGAGCCCTATCCAATGGTATAAAATTTGATAAGAATTGAGATGATTTGATAGGGTAAAAATTCTCTTGAAGATGACCTTACTTTTCTAGGAGAAAAACTAAGGAAAATGAGTCAATTTTTCATGTCTACATTTTGCCCCCTCTTTGACGTATTTATGAACAATAAATGCGTCAAAGAAAAGTGTAGACACTTGAGTAGAAATGATTATGATTTGACATGGGCAAAAATGGAGTAGATGGTTTAGAATGAATAGTTTATGTGAAATTGATGTCTTAGAAAAAAATAATTACTAATTTACTTGACTAGGATGCCCCCTCGAGTTTTTACACCAAATTTTACGTTTGGTGGAAAACTCGAATTTGATCTTCTTTGTTTTATGTGACTTTGTGTGATTTATTGGATGATTTATTACATTTTCTTATGATGGTTGTGTTACATAATTTCTTGTAATCATGCTTTGATTTTTGAACATTTTGATCATGCTTAACATAAAAGGAAAATGATTTTGTAAAGTGTGTTTTGAGAAAGATGATTTTGTGTGATGATAGATTTGAGGGATTAGCAATGAACCTCGAAGGATGTTGTGTTGATATGTGACTGTTGGTGGAGTTCAAAGCTCACGAAGTCACGAAGCGAATCCTGTTATGAGGAAGTTTTGTATTGCTAATACCAAAATATTGTGTGCTTAAGAATAATCTTAAGGCTTTATGATGAGAAAGAAATGTTTGATGTTGTTTTGGGACAAGATGTTTGATAGATTCTAGCAATAAACCTCAAAGGATGTTGTGTTGTTATGAGACTGTTGGTGGAGTTCAAAGCTCGCTAAGTCTCGAAGCTAATCCTGTTTGTGAGGAATGTTTTTGATATTGCTAAGAATGGTTGTATGCTTAAGAATAATCTTAAGGCTTTTGTGGTAATAGGAATATGTGTGATGTTTGTTTGATAATAATGTATGTGGTAAATGTTTGTGAAATAGATTGAGCAAAGCATGAAAAATTTGAAGGATGATTTACGCTAAGCATAGAATTCCTAAGTGTGAAATTATATGAAATAATTACTTAGGAATTATACCATCATCACGAAAATCAAAATGAAATGCATGATGATATGAAATTATTTGTTCTTTTAAAATGCAAAGTAATGTAAGATAAATCATTGTGTCACATGTTTCAAAAATATTATGAATTTTTTATGAAAATATATGGACTAATTTTGGGCATGAAAAATTAGAAAGATGGTTTGCGCTAGGTATAGAATTCCTAGTGTGAAAATTGAGAAGAATAATTCCTAGGAATTATACCATCATCGCGAAGTCATGAATGCTATGTATGATAAGTGATTTTGAACTACATGTTATTTTTGCAATAAGTTGTTTTGGAGATTTTTGAAATTTTGGAAATATCTATGTAATGTGTTAATATGAAAGTAATGATGAACTAATGTTGTCCGACAAAATTTCAAAGAAATATTTTAACTTATTTCTAAGACAAATTCAAATTTATCAAAAACCAATGTGTGATAAGTGAGTTCATTATCCATCTTGATTTGTCATGATGATACAAAATCTCTCAAGGATCAAATGTGTGTGCTTTGTAATGTTCATTTACCAATTTTGAGTAAGGTAGTGATGCAAGCAAACTTGAATGAACCAATGTGTGTGCAAGTGAAGGGTTCATTAACCATGATTTTTGTGCATGAAACCGTACTAGACTACTATGTAAGTCAAGTCATCAAAAGCTAGCTAATCCACAAGCGGACATAGGTCTATACAAAATAAGGTCACTAATGTGATAGACATGTCACCACGCGAAAAGGAATTACCCAATGTCAAGCAAGTTGGGCACAAATCACCTGTTATGGGGTTTACCTCATGATTTTCGAATAACTGAGAATTCTAGGGATTCAAGCTCATTCACCCTTCTTTTATTCACTTTCAAGGGGTAGGGATTTTGTTCATTTTGTTTTGAACAAGGGGATTTTATTGCTTTTCTTTTTCTCTTTTCGTTCTCTTTTTATTTTTTTCTCTTTCTTTTTCTTTTGATTTTTGACTTTTGCTTTTCTTGATTTTTCTTTTGGGATACTTGCTCGGATTGGCTGTAGAGCAAGGGATTTTTATTTGGGTAGGGGTGAGCTTGTCCTTTTTCCAATTCTCAAAAATTCTAGACCATGCGCATGATAGGATAGTAGGGGAAACTTTTCGCTCAAGAGACTAAGACTACTATGTAGTATCATTTTTCAAATTTGCAACAAATCATTTTAATGTGTAAAAGTGTACTTGGTTCAAGAAGTAGCAAGATCATTTCCCAAAACTCAAAATATTATTTAGTGAAATAGTGATCTTCGATACAAGAGAGATTTATAATCATAGTGATAAAATCAAAATAATTAATTTGTGAAATTAAGTGTATGGTTCAAGATAACTTTTGAATTAATCTAAAATAAAGGAAAATATAGCTTCAAAATTTTGAAATACAACAATGAATAACAATGCAGAATGATCTGAAATATTTTTGATATTTTGATACTTTTTTATTTTTTTAGTTGTTTTATTTGATTTTTATTTTTTATTTTTTTACTTTTAATGATGGAATTGGTGGTATATACAAGATGATCTATATACATTATACAAGGTTATTTGAGTATAGCATGTCTAAGGTGGCTTCAAAATCAAAGGAGGTTTTGAAGGATAATTTGGTTGTGGTGTATGTGAAGTTGTTTGGTTGATAGTTGAGATTGTTGTGATGAAGAATGAGATGTAGATGAAGAAAAGTGATGGATAGAAGATGACAATGATAAAGAGGAAAAGAATAGAGAACTTGATGTGATAATAATAATGAAAGAGAGAATGAAGAACAAAAGGTGATGAATAAAAGGTAGTGATAACAAAAGCTTTGTTATAATGTAGAACAATGTAGCAAAATATTTGACTTTTATGTGTAAAATTGATCATGTTACAAAACAAAATGTCAGAAGGATAAGAAGGTTCTTCATTCTTATCACTATCTTCCAAGTCTTGATAAGATGGAGGGAGCATATGTGAAAGATATGCATGGGTGTTATTTGGTAAACAAGGATGATCGGGTATGGATGAAGAAAAGTGATTTATAGGAGGTAATTGTGATAATGGAGAATGTATAGAACTTGATGTTTCAACTGTTAAATATTCTTCAAATGGTGTTGGGTCACCATGTATGGTAACAATTTTATTTGCAAGTTTAAACTTCAAACATTGATGAAGAATGGAAGGGACAACCCTCATCGTATGAATCCAAGGACTTCTGAGAAGTAGGTTGTAAGGTGAAGGGCAAGATGCTACATAAAACAAAGTATCCAGGATCTTGGGTCCACTCTTAAGGGGAAGAATTATAGTGCCTCGAGCTTCTTGAATTTCATTGTTAAAATATTTTATAATAACATTTGATTCATTGAGATCTTCTTCCTTTAATCCGAGTTTTTGGAATAATTGATAAGTGCATAAATTAAGAGAGGAGCCATTATCTACCATGATAGTTTTAATAGATGTTTCTTTAATAAATCCTGTAATGTAAAGAGAGGAGTCTTCTTGTGGAGTAGAGGAAGGAATCTCCTCATCATAGAATGAAATATGGTTAACCTCAAGAGGGCTTACACCATTAATTGTGTTCTTAGGGAAAAGATCATGAGGAACAAATTGTTGGCTAAGTATCTTGAACAAAGTTTCCCTATGAACATGAGAACTTTGTAATACTTCTAAAAGGGATATCTTTGCTTGAGGATTAATCACTTGTTGTTGGCTATCAAAGTGGATTTCAGATTGAGATTTTGATGCTAAATATGGGCTTTCTATGCTTACATTCCATTTTGGATCATTCTCTAGAGCCAAAGATAGTTTTGAAGGTTGGTCAAATGAGGAATCCATCTCTTGAATATCAAATTGAGTTGATTGAACTTGAGGTTGCTCATTTGTAGTTTCTATTACAATATTAGTGATATCATCATGATGGGACACATTAAGATGCAATATTTGATTGGTTTCCTATTGTTGATAATTGAATAGGGGTTCTTGGGAGATCCCCATGTCTTGATTGATTATGGGTATTTGTTGTGTAGGAGTTTGATTGTTTATTGGAGATTTATAATCAGTTGTAGATTGTAATTCCTTTATAGTAAAAAGACCCTCATCAATCAAATCTTGAATTGCACATCTTAAATTTCTACATTTTTGTGTCATATGTCCATCCACTCTATGATATTCACAATGTAGCTCAGGTTTATACCAATCTGTTGTGGTATCAGGTTGTCTTATGGGAGGTAACTCAATCCTATTTGTATCAAGTAAATGCTTGAGAATTATATCCATTGGTTGATTGAGCTTAGTAAATTTACGTGGTGAAGGTTTTTGAGAGGTTTTTGATAATTGCCTTAGGAATTCAGCCATAAAAGGACTTAATGGTTTATTACCTCTTTTTTCTTTATTATGGGTAGAATGATGATAGGAAGATTGTGAAGTATGATGTGAGTGCATGGTAGGATTGGAAGAAGAAGTATTTTCTTGTTGAAATGGATGTGTTGTGTTGAAAGAAGAATGTTGAAATGGTGGAGAAGGATTGTATGTGGATCGATAGGCATAATATGGATATGTGGGAGAAAAGATAATATCGTTATGAAGAGGATTGGAAAAGGGATTGTCTTGTTGGGGTAAGGATGAAAAATGAGAAAAGTGTGATAAAGGTGATGTTGAATATGGATGAGGTTGGTCATAATCAACAAATGTATTTGGCAGAATTTTCCCAACATTATTGATGGGCTCATATTGATTTGAGTTAAGACTCATGGTTTCTTTAGTACTTCTAAAAGTAATATTTGGTATCTAAAATTTAGAATTGAATCTAAAACATACAAATTTGAAATGATGATTTTTTTGTTGTTTTTCTTGTATATATATATATATATTTTTTTTTTTTTGAAATCAGAAGAAATGCCTATGTATTCACGTCGGGTTCACCAAAGAATGTAGGCCTAAAATTTTCGCACTCCTTTCCTCTAGGCTGATGGATCCGTGCCTCATAGGGGAATGGGAAAATAGTAGAGCTACACCTCGAAAGAGAGGCACTTAGTTGTACCTTCTTATGGTGATTTTTTGATGAATTAAGGGTTCACCAAGAAACTTTTAACGATAGTTTCCATACCTAGGCTTGGAAGATGTTTGATGCATTCTTTTTATAAATATTTCTCATACACCTAAGTTTGGCCTTTATGCAACTAAACTATCTATATGCGATTTTGATTTAATGAAGACAACAAACAGTGAATACAGAATGAAATACAATGCATAAGATTGGAATTATAAGAAATTATAAGCCTTATCTGAGCCAGATGTTCGATGAAGATTCTGAGGGTTGTAGTAGAACAAAATCACCTCTGTTTCGATAGAATCACCTCTATTCTAGATAGAATCACCTGTGTTCAGACAGAATCACCTTCGATTTAACAAAATCGTAGGCGATTATGTTGCAATCCTGCAGCAAAATAATTTGATAGAAAATAGAGTTTTCTTGCACAATACAACAATTTTCTCGTATTCCAAATTACAAATATGTCTTAATCTCTATATGCAAATAAATATGAAATGATATGGAAACAATATGATGTCTGTTCAAACTAATATGTAATGGATTTATGCGATTATGAATCTTGATTTTAGTATGCAACTAATTGAAATGATGGTGAACGCTAGGATGCAATATGCAAATTTAAACAGTAACTAAAGAAATATTGAACAATGCATGAATAAAAACATAGAAATAGGGAAAGGGATGCAAACAATGATTTGAATCCTTGCCCCCTTGCTGATCTGCAGATACGATCACCTGCCTTCTAACAAAATCACCTTTGATCTGACGAAATCGCCTAGCATTTTTGACGATCGTCAGGCGATTATGTTGATATCTGGGTGATTATAACTGGGACCTGCAATGACAAAATTAAACAATAGGGGTGCTAGGAAATGGAATTCTATGGCAAATTGATGTGAGGGATTCTTAAGAGAATTTTAGCAGCAATGTCAAGAGATCTGAATTCAGCTTGTCAGCCAGCCAGTTAGTCAGTCGAGAGGAAAAAGGGAAAAGGGCCTAGATTAAATAGGCCAAGGAGGGGTTTGAGGAAGTTGGGAGGTTAGGCTAAACATGGAGGAGGTTTTGATCCCTCCTATGTTTGCCACCTTCAATCTACTCGCCAACCTCCCTGATCCGAATGGTGGCTAAACCAGGTAAGAGGTTTTAAAATGAATTTTGTCTTTTAGAAAATTTGTTAAAATTCTGTTTGGGACAAAATCACCTGGCGATTTTGTCGATCGTCGGGCGATTTTGTTGATTGATGGGCGATTTTTCCCAATGGTCAAGAATTTTAAGTTTGTTGGCACGAAAAATGAGGAAAACAATGTCAAAATTGGACATATTATATACTGTTGGAAAGCTCTTTTCGAGCCCTATCCAATGGTATAAAATTTGATAAGAATTGAGATGATTTGATAGGGTAAAAATTCTCTTGAAGATGACCTTACTTTTCTAGGAGAAAAACTAAGGAAAATGAGTCAATTTTTCATGTCTACACAACTGAAGGTGGGTGTTGATGATCTTCTTTGCTACAATTAGATTATTGAATGGGCTTGGCCATCCGTATGGACCATCCTTACTTCAACAACTATCCACAAATCTATCACCCCCACACAAATGCTTGCAAACAAGGAAATGAGTCAGTAACATATGAAGGGCCTCCACTATGTGAGGCCCATTTTGATATAAGTGAAAGTTACAAAAACCTTAATTGAAAATAATGCTTGGAGAATATGAGAAACATGTGCAAAAGACAAAACAATATTCAAAAGCTTATTGTGTTCTTACCTGTCTAATACATTATTGAAAGTGGTTGACCTACTCTTGCACAAACGTAGGGTTGCATTTCTAGACCCTCAAGGCTGTGTTTGTGGATGTACACCCTCAGCACTATTTCTATGGATGTACTTCCTTAGGATTGTGTTTGTGCACCCTCGGGACTACATTTTTTACTATACAAATGTAGGTCTATGTTTGGGACTGAATGGTAGAAGGGCTTGGGGTGGCTTTCCTAGCTTCGATGGCCCGATATTTGAAAAATATGTGATCCTCTTATCGCAATTTTGGTAGCGTGATGATATGTTTTCAATACTCTCTTGGTCGATCAAATTATGGAGCCTTTATAGGCTTTTAGGAGATGATGGAGGGTGAGGATAGGTGGCAAGTCAAGGTTGCCAAGTAGCAGGGACTGGGCAACCACCTATCCTGGGCAGTTAGAGTGAGTCACTTAGAGTGTCTCACTTAGGTGGAGTGGTGGCATGTGGGTAGGTGGGAGTGAAGTGAGGTGTGTGATATGTGGTAAGGGGAGGGATAGTGGTGGTTAGGACACATGTCAAGGGGAGAGATAGGGTATCCTATGGGATCATATTTTACAAAATCTGAAAAATAGATTAATGTGCAAGAAATTATGCCTAAGTTAAACCTTAGGCAAATTATCTTATTATGCAGGTTTGTGGGATGGATAATTTTTATGAAGGGTTAGGGTTTGGTATCTATAGATGCTCATTTTTGTACAGAGTTGCACAAAACATAATGCAGTGCAAAAACAAGAGACACCTAGCTTTATTAGATGACAAGATTGATTGGTTTTTTTGTTCTTATGTCAGGATTGAATAACTCTTGAAAATTTTTATTTGGACTTACCTCCTAAAATGAAGAATGGGAGAACGATGATACAGATGAAACCCACAAGCCGCTTGACTGAATGATGGCGAAATAATGTGATTTGATGGATGCAAATGTCGCAAATGAAAATCAATGTGGATTGCCTCAAGTTTGGAGTCGGATTGCATTGTGGAAACTTTTGCTTTTGGCATAATTTTGAGCATGGTTTTCCCACTAAGGTATTTATATTTATATTCAGATAATTATGACATCACAAGTACTTTCTGGACATGGTTTTCCCACTAAGGTATGCTTCGGTTTCACAGTCACTAATTTGATAACTAACCTATTAAACCCCTTTCTCTATATATTTTTTATCACTTTCTTTTCGTCATCCCAACTTATCATATCTCTATTTTGGCTTCCTGGCATTTGTTTTAGGTCACAAAAATTGAATTCACTATCCACTACACTTTTAGGCAATGAATTCGCAACAAGTAAAAGTAGCATCCATTTCTAGGCATATTGATTTTGTATATATCAATTTGAAGGTTTGATTGTACCTACCAAATAGTTGGATATCTCCAAATTTTTTGGTAAACCCCCAAAAAACTAATCCTTTTTTTTAGTGTATTTTTTTTTGTAGATTTTTAGAAAACTCACCATCTAGAGGAGCTATAGGTGGAAGTTTCACAAAGGCGGTAGATTCATCTATAGGAAATTTATTTGCATTGGGCATTAGGCTAGGTAGGTTCTTTGTTCACCTCTTTGTTATTAGTTTTTGAATATCTCTATTCTAGTTATCTATTTATGTTCTACATTTTGTTCATTTTAAAACATAAATTAAAAAAGAGAAAGAATATTAGATTTTGGTGTAACTTTTTATTCATTTTTTTTAAGCATTAAAATTCAAAAATGCATATAGTATTGCATTAGGATAGCTTATATGTTTGCATCCCTCTCATTTGCCCTTATCTAAAAGAAAAATAAAAAGGTTTACTCTCTTGATTGATTAGGATTAGCACTCATCAAAGCTAAGAATTATACTTAGGAAGCTATTGTATTAATGCATAACTTGTTTGATGCATCTTATTTTGCCTCAATTATAGCAATATTTTGGTAAGAACATTAAGATCTAAAAGGAAATTAAAGAACCCCTTTTAGCTTGGCATTAGCTTCTTGATTTCATCACTTAGATATTTGAATTGAAATATGCATATAACTTTTGCATTAAGCTAAATTTTGTTTGTTTGTCCTTTTGGTACTTTGTTTGAAATAAATAAAAAAAGATCTCATTTTGTAAGGCTATCTCTTATATTTTAGAACTAATATCAAGAATTAAAATTGCATATAGGATTTTTGTTTGTTGCAGCATTGTCTTCATTTACATTGCATTAACATCCTTGCATTTTTAGATCTTAGGATAGCTTAAAATCCTAGGTGAATGCTTGCATTTTTAGACCTTAGGATAGCTTAAAATCCTAGGTGTTTGCAAAATTAACATGTTCAACTAGATTTAGGGAAATCGAAAAAGTACCCATGGTGAACCCACAAAATTTATCTTTTACCAAAGTTAAAACCTCGTAAATCAATGGTTCAGCAATAGGGCTCTCCCATATGTGTTTAGACCCATGGATTTGGGGCCAACTTTCCTGAATCCCAATGCCTATAGCTCCAAACATAACACAATCTTGACTTATGTGGCAACTTTTTTCCTTAAGACTATGAAAATGAGATTATTTGGCAATTTTTTTCCTTAAGACTATGAAAATGAGAAAAATGACAAACTCATTAATGTGAATAATAATAATAATAATGTATAGAGGGAAAAATAAATGCTCACAAAAAACAAGTGGAGAGAACTCCTCATGTAACAAAATAAAACTTTGATACATTAGTGTAATTTATAATGGCGATGATTCTAAAATGGGGCAAATAAAAAAAACACAGGGAACATAAAATTGCATAAAAGAAAATTAAAGTCTTCTAAAAGAGAGATTTATACAAAGACAAGAAATATCTAAGGGAAATATGAAAAATGAAAAATGGTAGAAAAAGATAAACTTATAAGGAAAAATAAACATTACCAAGAAAAGAATTTTACTAAAATTGATTGTAGGAGACCTCTAGAAAAGTAGAAAATGACACCATACACACGTTAAGCAAGAAGGGGAGAATGAAGAATGACTAAAAACAAGGTAATATTTATAAAAAATGGTTTATGTAGGATTTAATTACATGCATGTGAGTAAAACGTGTCGGTGAAATCATTAAATGCGGGTTAATGAGAGTGTATGTCATATTGGAAAACGTGCCCTAATACACAAAAAGAAAGGTGCAAGAACAAGGAAATGTGAGGTAAACATTAGGAGGAGGTCGTAGTTGTAAAAAGTAGACTTAGGATGAGATGTCCCTATGCACATAAAGGTCCATGTGAAAGATTATTTGTATGAAATTAAATAGGAAAAAACACCATGTCTAATGCTAATGGGAACTCTCTTTTCCTATAAACTTTAGTGTTCTGAGTTGTAGAAGATGGAGTGACTTTTACATGTCATTAAAACTTTTCAGCTTAGGCAAAACAATTAACCCACACCCACAAACTAACAAAATAGTTAGAAAATTTTATGCCATAACTTGATTTTCAAGTTTATAAAACTTGTGAAATTTTAACATCATCGATACTGCAAAACATATTAAACAATATGTGTTTATGTTTAAAGCAAAAATCCCAAACAACATGCTCCACTTTGGAGTGTGGGCTATAAGGAATGAAGATGGGTCGTAGAGGGATGACAAGGTAAGTAAAGATATTTACTTATTCTCAAATTTCAATACCACAGGACGGACCATGACATGACAATTTTTACAAAATTGATGAGGTGGTCATGGTGGAAGTTCAAGGGCTCTAAGGCCAAGGAAAAGACCCCAAAGGTACGAGAAAAAAAAAGGGTATATGATTGCCCAGAATATCAGACAAGACGTGGAGCATTAGTAAGAGGAATAAATCCAGAAGGCACTAAGTTCACTACAAAGATCTTAGCATGAAGACATACTGCATATACTAATGGTTTCTATTGCAATGAGGGCAAAAGTCGCTTATGAGATAGTGGTTAAGGAGAAGCAGTTTAATGTAAAGGATTTTTTCTAAAAAAAAAATTGGGAGAACATTAGTGAAAAACAGCAACACAACATTCAACTGTAAAATAATTTGAGTTTTTGGATATTTTTTTGGAAAATCTAAATTTAAACCAGAACTTGTTAAAAATATATATATATGCACAGTGTTGGTATTAGTGGCTATGTAATTCATCAATACCATCTTTGATAAGATGGGATCTCATATGTTTTGAGAAACATCCTGTGTTGTCATTCAAGTTGAGGTAACGAGGAATCTTTTATCCTTTTTTTTTCTTTCTTTCCTGTAATGGGCTACCTAAGCACAGTAACATAATTCATCCGTATGCAATAAGACGCCTAAATCATGGGTACCTCTCCGTCCTTGAGAATTTATTACAAAAGTCTGAGAGTAAAAATAAAAATGAAGGCCCCGCATAACCGAGAGACGCAAAAAAAAAAATTGAAATCTCACGACACGACAGGATAGTCACCAACAAATGACGGAGAAAATAATCGGGATACTGCCGTGTTCTTCGTCTTCTTTCTGCTTACGCACCGCCTCCCGTTGTGTCAATTACCGTAAAAAGGCACAGTGAAGGGAACACACCTTTCCTTCTTTGATTGTGTGCAAATGCCTGCGATGGGACACCAATTCCTCCCATCCGTTTTCTTTATCTTCTTCTCTCCATTCGCCTATAAATTACAGAAAACATTATATTAACCCGATTATCATACTGTTGCCGATCTCTTCGCAGAGCCAAAACATCCCGACAAAAGGTTTATCATTTTATATGAATATGGTGGTCAGTAGTGGCAAAGAAAACATTTTGAGATAAAAGCGAATCTAGACACAACACAAATACTTGTTCAACTTTGGAAGCATGAGTTTTGAAAACAGATACTTGTTCAACTTTGGAGGAGTTTCGATAGGTAATGAACAGTAGCCTACAGATTCGAAGGGGAAAATATGTCATTCAGGATATGATGGTTTTCCCACTAATGTATGTTTCGGTTTCACCGTCACTAATTTTTAGTTTTACCTCTCCTTTTCGCGATATTCTTACCGCTCTGCCATTAGGAGGATACATGTGAGATATTTTTGATTTGTACCTGCAAAAAAGACAATACCTACCCATACTGGTCAACAATTTATATTTATATCCTGACTTTTCGTAGCCACCTGTCCTTCCTGATGTCCTCTTGTCCTTTATACTAAATGTCATGCTGAGGAGAAAACGGATGGCATTAGTTATCTTTCACTGTAAAGAAAAGGAGATGATCTTACACTGTTCCCATATCTTGTTGGGATTAAGTATAACGAGGTAAAAGATTGAATGTGATTTATTCAAGCAAGACGCAGCCCATCTTATAAAGGGAAGTTTTGAGGCTTATGATTGCTTAGCACCAAGACAATCGGCTAACCTTATTATAAGTTCACCAAAACAATCGGCTAATCCAACTGCACCTAGAGAAGATTAATATTTCTCCTCATAGCATCCCTCTCCTATTGGGATGCCTTCTTAGCAGTCTTGCTAGTATTTGAACCTATATTAGGAGTTGTATCAAAAGGGGTATAACCAGATCCTAAGAAGGCATGGACTTGTCCCTCAACCTCTATTTTAATCTTTCTTTATCCATCCAAAAGAGACATTAGACCATCATATTAGGCCTCACCTAAGGCCATTGCATCATAGGTATGACCCTATCTAACCAAAACTATCGATACCACTACCAATATCTTGATAGTGTCCCTATGTCATCTCTTACTAATGTAGGTACAAAGGGTCGTTAGCATCCTTTTGAAATCTCATGGTATCAAGAGAACCCCCAAAACCTTAACCCCTCTCTTAAGTCACCCGTTGATACCAAACCTCTTCCATTATTGACACTCCTTAAGGAAGGCTAAACTATTGCAAGATGTAATCTGCCCAATAGAACTTGAACTCTCCTCGGGAGCCCAATAGCCACCTAGCCCTCCTCACCCATACCAATTAGAAGGCATCCTTTCCCCATCCTAGGTGCACCCTCCAAGGGAACCAAGTAACTTGCTTTGAGCTAGGTGCTTTCATCTGGGTCAACCAAAAGCCCAAATGGTTGTTTGATAGCTAGGTGCTCTCATGCTCATACCCCTAGCAATATATTGCAAACTAGGCTTTTACCCTTCATATATACAACCTAATGAAGGGTTCAATAAAGCCTATATAGTATGAAAGGACCCCAAGCAAATTATGTTTGTTGATCCTACATCTAGATAATGATCTCATCCTAGCCCCACTGTAGTAGTCTCTTGTTTGTTTCCCTAATGAATAGACTAGATGTCATGACATAGAACAATCTCATTAGCCTTTCTAGCATCCCTGCCTAGAACATGATATTAATATCAATATCATATCTTTGCAAATAAAATTGCAGATCCATGGTCAATGCCTATAGTAATTCAATCCTATTCCATCTCCTCAAAATCGGTGCCCTTCTTACTGGCACTTGGAGGATCCTTCACACATCTTCTAGTGTCACTCACATATCTCATGTTAGTAGCACAAATGTGACATACTTAGAGTGTCACCTCTCTGCTAATGTTAGAATAACATGATCTAGATCTATATACAACATGGTGACCAAGTATCCAATGCCCGCTCTTTATAACATTGCCCTCTTCATTGGAGTAATGACATCAAGGGTCAATTTGAAGGTATAATATTGTTGGTCTCAATTTGCCAAGATATCTAATATTTGCATGCATAGAAATACATTCAAAACCAAAAAGTTATAGTCTTCTTAACCCCTCTTCAAATTTACCATCCACGCACAAATTCATTATCTAGGCAAATTTACCACCTTAGAAGGAAAATTTGTCATCTTAGATGGAAAATTTGCCAATCATAATGTTTTGTGAATTTACCACCTTTGGTGGTGAATTCATGATGGCAAATTCATAACCCGCATATGAATTTTGCATTCATGACAAGCGCAACATAAAAAAAAAAAAAAATTGAAAAAGTTAACAAAGAGAAAGAGACCGTACATGAACTTGGGCCCCAATTGGCCCACTCACACCATGCACCACCTCTAGTTTGTAGATTGGTCACCTTGGTTGTGCCATTTCACCAATCATTTTGTTTTCCCAGAGTCCTTTCTTCTTTCATCACACGATAAAAATTAATTATTTTTACCCTCCCCCCTTCACCTATGGGCCACCTAATCAAACCATTTGCACTACAAATCGACAAAGGAATTAAAAAGGCTATGCTACATACCTCCAAACCCAAATCCTATAGCTAGATCAACCTCTCACAAATTTGACACCTTGGGACAAATTCGTTGAGCAACGAATTTGCCATCTCAAGTGGAAATTTCTCCATCTTAGGTGTCAAATTTTCCATCTCAAGTGTCTAGTTCACCATCTTAGGTGGCAAATTCATGAAAATTAGCTTTTCTACCCAAATTTTATCTTTACCACTAAATTTGACTTCCAATAGTTGAAAGTTGTGAATTAATGGGCTAACAAATTCATCAGCAATAGATTCGTAGGTGGTGGATTCATTTCAAGTATGCAACCAATGTTCTATACTACCTACAACCACATGTCATAAGCAGGTAACTCTTTGTGTCACTTCAATCACCCCTAACAACTATCAATCAGGCTCGACTAACTTATCAATCTAAACTCTCAATCAATATCTTCTAATTATCAATTAGATTCTAACCACCTCCTTGATTTCCAATGAGCCCCTATGATTGCCAATCAAGGAAGTTAACAAGCAATCAAGATATCCTAATTCACCTTAGCCTGACACCTCACCCCCCCTAGTAGCTACATATTTCTATAAATTGACCCCTTGGGATGGCATTTGGATCATCACTTTGTGAAGTAACAAAGTGTTCAAATTTTATTTAGAGATCTTTTAAAACAACTTAGTTGCACTTTGATCATATACTTGCAAATCTTCTAATAAAAAAATGGGTAACATGGCAAAGTAATCTTAGAAGTGTTATTTTTATTTTTCATTCATGTCTTTTCTTGGCTTATTATTCTCTTTTCATTCCATTTAGATTGTATTATCTTATGATTATTTTGTTATTAACAACTTGTTTTTCTAGCTTTTTGTGTGTCAGCTTGGTTCTATAGTTCATTGGGAAATATCTATGGGATAACCAACTACAACCCTTCCTAATAGTCTTGAGTAGTAGTTTTGCACTCAATTCTGATCGCCCCTCCTCTAATTCCTTCCTTGAGATGAATTCACTCCCTAGAGCTTGTTTAGGCGACATATTTATTTTGACTATCATTGTTGTAGGACTTTAGACCAAGGTTACTTTTGTCGACTAGAGTAGCTCCTTACAATACCCTAATTTTGCCACTCCTAATATTTTTAGACGATTTTAGGCCATTGTTCTTCTTTGTTATCAAAGAAATGCAAATTCACCACCTAAAGCCTTTTAGATGGTGGATTCAAACCCAACAACCTTGGCCATAATATCTCGGGTTAATATTGCTCCCTTTTGGCAATAGTAGTCCCGAATACATATTTGGTTTTGATACCTTAAGCCACTACACCATATTAGGTCCTTGCCTTGCCCTCCCTTCACATATAATACATATTCATTGTCTGGAACTACCTCAAGTGGTGAATTCGCCCTCTGCTCCTTAAACATCATTTTTCACAAAATTTGATAGCTAACATATTAAATCCCTTTCTCTATCTATTTCCATCACTTTATTTTCATCATCCCAACTTATCATCTCTCTATTTTGGCTCCCTAGCATTCATTTTAGGTCACAAAAATTCAATTCACCGTCCACTACACTTTTAGGCAACGATTTCGCAACTAGGAAAAAGTACCATCCATTTCTAGGCATATTTATTTTGTATATATCAATTTGAAGGTCTAATTGTACCTACCAAATATTTGGATATATCCAAATGTTTAGTAGGCCCCCAAAAAACTAATACCTTTTTTTAGCCTATTTGCTTTTGTAGATTTTTGGTGAACTCACCATCTAGATGAGCTATAGGCAACAATTTTTCCAAGGCGATAGATTCAACTATAGGCAATGGATTTGCATTGGACATTGGGATAGGTAGGTTATTTGTTCACCTCTTTGTTCATGGTTTTTGGATATGTCTATTCTAATTATCTGTTTTTGTTCTGCCTTTTGTTCATTTTAAAACATAAAATAAAAAAAAAAAATAATCTTAGATTTTGATGTAAGTTTCTAATCATTTGTTTTAGGCATTAAAATTCAAAATGCATATTGTATTGCATTAGGATAGCTTATATGTCTACATCCCTCTCTTTTTCCCTTGTCTAAAAGAAAAATAAAAAGATTTACTATCTTGATTGATTAGGATTAGCACTCATTAAAGCTAAGAATCATACTTAGGAAGCTCTTGTATTAATGCATAGCTTGTTTGATGCATCTTATTTTACCTCAATTATAGAAATATTTTGGTAAGAACATTAAGATCTAAAAGGGAATTAAAGAACCCCTTTTAGCTTGGTATTAGCTTCTAGCTTTCATCACTTAGACATTTGAATTGAAATTTGCATATAGCTTTTGCATTAAGCTAAATTATGTTTGTTTGTCCTTTTGATAGTTTGTTTGAAACAAGGAAAAAAAGATTTCATTTTTTAAGGCTACTCTTAGACTTTAGAACTAGTGCTAAGAATTGAAATTGCATATAGGATTTTTGTTCGTTGTATCATTGTCTTCATTTGCATTGCATTAGCATCCTTGCATTTTTAGACCTTAGGATAGCATAAAACCTAGGTGTTTGCAAAATTAACACATTCAACTAGGTTTAGGGAAGTCGAAAAAGTACCCATGGTGAACCCACAAAAATTATCTTTCACCAAAGATAAAACCTCGCAAATTGACAGGTTAGTAGTAGGGCTCTCCTATATGAGTGTAGACTTGTGGGTTTGGGGGCCACCATTCTTGAATATTTATGCCTATAGCCCCAAACATAACACAATCTTGACTTATTTGGCAAGTTTTTCCCTTAAGACTAGGAAAAGAAGAAAAATGACAAACTCATTAATGTGAATAATAATAAAATTGTATAGAGGGAAAAAAAAATGCTCACAAAATACTAAGTGGAGGGAACTCCTCATGTAACAAAACAAAACTTTGGTCCGTTAGTGTAATAGATAATGGCACTAAGCCAAATTATTCTAAATTGGGGCAAATAAAAAAAAAATAGGGAATATAAAATTGCATAAAAGAAAATTAAAGTCTTCTAAAAGAGATATTTATAAAGCACAAGAATTATCCATGGGAAAGATGAAAAAGAAAATGACAAAAAAATATAAACTTGTAAGGAGAAAATAAACCTTACCAAGAAAATAATTTAACAAAAAATGGTTGTATGAGACCTCTAGAAAAGTAGAAAATGGGACCATACACACATAGAGCAAGACTGGGAGAATTAAGAATGACTAAAACAAGGTAATATTTATAGAAAATAGGTTATGTACATTGTAATTAAATGTGTGTGAGTAAAAAGTGTATAGGTGAAATCATTAAATGCATGTTAATAAGAGTGTATGTCATATTGAGAAACGTGCCCTAATACACAAAAGGAAAGGTTGAAGAACAAGTAAACGTGGGGTAGACTTTAGGAGGAGGTCTTAATTATAAAAGGTAGACTTGGGATGAGATGTCCCCATGCACATAAAGGTTTACATGAAAGGTTAATTTGTATGAAATGGGGTAGCAAATGACACCATGTCTCGTGCTAATGGAGACTCTTTTCCTATAAACTTTAGTTTTTTGGGTTGTAGAACATGGAATAACTTTTGCATGTATTAATTGTAAGGGTGAGTGAGTAGCCGAGTTGGTGTCAGACAACCAGCTAAGGTATGTGATCTGTACCATGGGTACATTCAACTTCGGTTCAAATCACACTAGCTACCATAAGACTTTTTAATTGTCAAGTGTAGGGTTCAAACTATAGGGACTACCCCCAATAAGCCTATACCATCTCGTTATTTTATTCCCTTGAGGACTAGGTGAATTGGTAAGTGTTTGTCTGGATAGACACTTACCAAGAAGACACCTAGGTTCAAACATCAAGGGCAACCTCTTTGCAAAGGTAGTAGTCTGATATGAATCCTTTGAGTGTCTGTCAAACTGACGATGATGTACGAATCCCAAGCGTCTAGTGGTCCTCTTCACGTCGGGTCAACAATAATGAGGTGGAATAGGTTTGGTGGGAGCAACCCCTGTGGTTTGAACCCCGCGCTTGTCAATTACTAAAAATAGTGTGGTTGTGACCAAGTATCCTATGCAACAAAATAAAACACTTTTTAGCAAAGCTAATTACCCACATCCACAAACTAAAAATAAAAATAAAGAGTTTTCTGTCATAGCTTGATTTTCAAGTTTATAAAACCTATTAAATTTTACATGATCAATACTCGATAGTTGTGTGGCTAGATCCAGCTTTTTAGATGTTTTGGATCTTGGGTTCCAAAGCTCTCTTTCTTTCGTCGAGATCCTTCTTTTCTCTCTTAGGTGCTATGTTTGACTATTTCCTGTAATTTCTTCTCAAATGGCCTTGAGAGTGGTTGGCTCCAATGGGATTTGTGGGTTTCATGGAATTTCTTGTGCAAATCTCCTAGATAGTTTTTTATGCTGTGGATTTTTTTAGCCGGTGTTTTCTAGTGTTGTTTTCTTAAATCGACTATTTTTGTGAGGTGTTGTCCTGTTACATGCTTTGTTGGATGGATTTGTTGATAATGATGACAGGATTCCCTCGTTATCATTTCCTATTAGGTGACAAATACTTCGATTTGGGTGGTTTTTATTTGTAAATTTGTTTTAACCGATAGAATTTTCATTATTTTACTGTTTTTCTCCAGTGCTTTAGATTCCTGAGCACATGGTGCTTTGACCGTGGGGTAATCTTTTGTTTATGCTTGAGAAAATCTACGACTTATTTGCTAAGAGGTTGCTTCATTGGATTTTTGGATTTGATTCGTGGAATCCAGCTCAGTATTTCTTGATGTTTTATTGCTAGATCTAAGGTTTGGGGTGCCTTTCAAAACCCTAATTGTAATAGGTTCGGGGACCCTTTAAAACTCCTACTATCAATAAAAAAATACTGGAAAATATATTAAACAATGTGTTTAATATGCGTTCATATTTTATTTTTTATTACATAGGAGATCTGGTTACAACCACTATTTTTAGTAACTGGCCAATGTAGGTTTCAAACCACATGGACTTCTCCCAACAAACCTATCCGTATCATTCTTGTTGACCCGGCGTGAGATGGGAACCATCGGTCGTTCAGGGTTTATACCATCGTCATCAGTCTGGCGCGTACATAGAGAATTTAGAGTAGACTACTACCTTTGCAAAGGGTTGGCTTCCCCAAGGTTTGAACCTAGATCTCTTCTTGATAAGTGCTCACCCACACCTGCAGTTACCAGTCCACCTAGCCCTTTCATGTTAAAGCAAAAATCTCACACAACATGCTCCACTTTTAGTTTTGGGCTATGAGAAATGACGATGGGTCCTAGAGAGATGACAAGATAATGCACATGAAAACAATAAACTTTTTGGATTGAACAAATATCATATTATTTACCTATTCTCAAATTTAATGATGTCCTTAACGAGCCAATGCCAGTGGACAGACTATGACAAGACTATTTTTACAAAATTGATGAGGTGGTCATGGTTGAAGTTCAGGGGCTCTTAAGGCCAAGGAAAAGGCCCCATAGGTACGAGAAAAAAGGGAAAATGATTGCCCAGAATATCTAGGAGTTACTTGATGCAATTCAAACAAGACGTAGGGCATTAGTAAAAGAAATAAATCCAAAAGGCACTAAGTTCACTAAAAAGATCTTAGCATGAAGATATACTACGAATAGTATTGGGTTTCAATTGCAATGAGGGCAAAAGTCGCTTATAAGATAGTGGTCAAGGAGAAGCAGTTTAATGTAGAGGATTTTTCTAAAGAATTTTTGGGAGAATATTAATAAGAAACGGAAACCGAACATTCAACTGTAAAATAATTTGAGTTTTTGGACTTTCTTCTGCAAAATCTAAATTCAAACCAGAACTTGTTAAAAAAAAACATGCACATTGTTGGTATTAGTGGCTATGCAATTCATCAATACCATCTTTGATAAGATGGGATCTCATATGTTTGAGAAGACTTCCTGTGTTGTCATTCAAGTTGAGGTAACCAGGGCACTTTTATTTATTTTTATTTTTTTTCTTTCTTTCCTGTAATGGGCTACCTAAGCACAATTGCATAATTCATCCGTATGCAATAAGATAAAGACGCCTATTCATGGGTATCTCTCCGTCCTTGAGAATATATTACAAAAGTCTGAGAGTAAAAATAAAAATGAAGGCCCCGCATGACCGAGACGCAAAAAAACAATTGAAATCTCACGACACGACAGGATACTCACCAACAAATGACGGAGAAAATAATCGGGATACTGCCATGTTTTTCGTCTTCTTTCTGCTTACGCACCGCCTCCCGCTCTGCCATTACGAGTGAGATATTTTTTATTTGTACTTGAAAAAAAGGACAATACCTACCGATACTGGTCCAGTGGTCCAATAAAAAGACAATACCTATCCATACAGGTCAACAATTTATATTTATATTTATATTCTGACTTTTCATAGCCACCTGCCCTTCTTGATGTCCTCTTCTCCTTTATAGTAAATGCCATGCTGAGGAGAAAACGGACAACATTAGTCATCTTTCACTGAAAAGAAAAGGAGATGATCTTACACTGTTTGCATACCCTCTTGAAATAAGAATAACGAGGCAAAAGATTGAATGTGAATTATTGAAGCAAGACGCAACCCATCTTATAAAGGGAGGATCTGAAGCTTATGATTGCTTAACACCAAGACAATCGGCTAATCTCATTAGTTGTGGATTAGTTGCGGAACAATCGGCTAAGATCGGGTATAATGTCAGAATGTACATCTAGTTTCGTAAGTTGCGGAACCGTTCAATTTTGAAGTGAATGTTTGTTGGAATCGAATCAGTCCTGAAGATTGCCATCCACTCCTATTAAAGTTCTTTATTAACAAAATGCATGGAAATAGATACGATGTACTTCTTTATTCAGATACCTTTTAAAAAGTAGTTGTAAGCAAATTAGATACGGCCAAACACTGAAATATTGACATAAGTGATTGCAATGAAATAAAATGTTTTTGTATTAAAATTTTAGGAGTCTTGATCTCCTTTCTTTGCAATAGTGATTTTCTTGGATATTATTACAAAAGAATATCGCTTACTTGTTTTTATCAAAATGCAATGGACACAAAGGGAAGCCCTTTTA
Organism: Wollemia nobilis; assembly: GCA_028583015.1. Taxonomy (NCBI): domain Eukaryota; kingdom Viridiplantae; phylum Streptophyta; class Pinopsida; order Araucariales; family Araucariaceae; genus Wollemia; species Wollemia nobilis. The sequence continues at coordinate 6,064,269 of JAQPPZ010016892.1, read as the reverse complement.
GGGGATTTAACTGAAGGTGGATGTTGATGTTGATGTTGATGTTGATGGTCTTCTTTGTTACAATCATACTGTTGGATGGGCTTGGGCATCCTTACGGACCATCCTAGCCTCAACAGCTATTTAGAGACCTGTCACCTTTACACAAATGCTTGCAAATAAGGAAATGAGTCAGTAGCATATGAAGGGCCTCCAATGTATGAGGTCCATTTTGATATAAGTGAAAGCCACATAAAGCTTGACTGAAAATAATGCTTGCAAAATATGAGAAACATGTGCAAAAGACAAAAAACAATGATATTCAAAATCTTGTTATGTTCTTACCTGTCCAATCCATGCTTGGAAGTGGCTGACCTACTCTTGCACAAATGCAGGGTTGTGTTTGCAGACCCTCAAGGTTGTGTTTGTGGATGTACACCCTCAACACTGTGTTTGTGGATGTACACCCTCAGGCTTGCATTTGTGCACCCTCAGGACTATGTTTTTTACTATACAAACGTAGGTCTATGTTTGGGCTTTCCTCAGCTTCGATGGCTCGATCTTTGAGAAAGATGTGATCCTCTTGTCGCAATTTTGGTAACGTGACGATATGTTTTCAATCCCCTCCTGGTTGATAAAATGATGGAGCCTTTATAGGCTTTTGGGAGATGAGGGAGGGTGAGGATAGGTGGTAAGCCAAGGCTGCCAAGTGGCAGGGACTAGGCAACCTGTGATGGGTAGTTAGAGTGAGTCACTTAGAGTGTCTCACTTAGGTAGAGTGGTGGCATGTGGGTAGGTGGGAGTGGAGTGAGGTGTGTGAGATGTGGTAAGGGGAGGGATAGTGGTGGTTAGGACACATGTCAAGGGGAGAGACAATGATGCAGCCAAAACTTCCCTATCCTCAACTTTGAATGTTGTGATCTTCTAGTCCTAAGGCCTGCATAGGAATTCAAAAACAAAAAAAAAACAAAACAACACACAGGCTATCTTGCAGAAATTCACTCCAAGAATAACACAAAAAAAATAATCCAAAATTATGAAATAACAATATTTTCTTTATTTTTATCTCCTCTGTATGCTCTTACAATGCAATTTTTTTAATCTTTTTCTTTTCTTCCTATCTTTCGCCTCCCTTTCTTCTCTCTTATCTATTCTCCCTGAGGAACTGCCACACTTGCCTTCATTTATTTCTCTCCCCCTCTTTCTTCACCCCTTATGCTATCTTATCTATAAACACAAAACACACAGAATTGCCAACTACTTTCTATGTTGGAATTTCTAATTTATTCATCGAATTTTTTTCTGATGGACGGTGAAACTGCTATTTTTTTTCTTTTTTTATCATATCTTATCACTTATCCTTTCTTATATTTCGCATGGAAAGCTTATCATATCCAGTTGGTTACTGTGTGTTGAGTTTGTGATGGTTTCACGGTAAGTTTCTCCAGGCTGGATGCTTTGCATCATACTCCCCGGGTAACAAAAATGTTTCATGAGCTCCCGCTCATGTTCTCCAAAACTTGGTCATCTTCACAAGGCCACTTTGTTATCTTATTTTGGTCGTACTCTGAATATCAAACCTCCTCACATAGAATGCACTCAATATTCTCTTCACCTTCTCCCATTGCGACATATCCATCCAACCGCAATCAACATACACTTTGTTAGCATCTTCCTATTGGTGCCAACACTCACGAGTGGAGTGATTTCATCCTCCACAATTCCCACAAGGATGCAAGTTCCAACACCTAGTTTCTACATGTCCAAATATTCCACACTGACTGCAACAACCCATTCTTGAATCTGCATTCCCTGTGCTCTCTTTTCTCACAAATTTTGTCTCACTGCTTCTTGTCGGACCTGCATATCCAAGGCCTTCATTCTTTGGCCTTATCTCTAGCAGTATGGGCATTTTCATACCTTACCCACATCTTCCCAATCCTTCGCCATTGTACCCCATTCTTCTCATCAACATGGAGCCAATGCCTCTTGTGTGCTTTTCAAAGCACCCAAACTCTCCATCACCACTCTGATCTTGATCATCCTCACAATGTCCTTCATCACACTTTGAAGTAACATTGTCACTATTAGCTCTAAAAATATGGTCATTGTCTTGACCATCAATGACCTGATGAGGTTCATCTTCCTCTATTGTCCCCTTACCACTTCTCTCTTTCTCCTTATCTATTGTAGCAGTTGCTACATTGTCTTCTTTGTCATCACTACTATTGCTGAATTGGACCATCGGTCTCTTTCCCATACCCTTTCTTTGACTTGCCTCTATCCTTTGCTCCTCATTCTCCATTGTTGATGGCTTATCCTTTAAGCCCAATTTGAGACTAGAATCTATATCATCACCAATACTCCTTACTGGTGGTAACCCATTGTTTGAAAGCATCTTTGTGTATTCTTCCATCAAATCCCTCATGCCATGTGGGGTTTTATCCATATTTTCCATTGTCTCCTTTTTTGTGGGTTCAACAATGAAAGCAAAACATGCTTCCTTCTTCTTCTTTCCCTTCAAGGATTGCTTTTCCATATCCTGACTCACTACAGGACTGGTGTCCACTTCTTTCCCTTTGTCCTTCAATGGAGTCAACACAAACTTCTGACCATCCTTCTCAATAGTGTAGGTGTTCTCCCTACCTTCATGCACTACCTTTTTATCAAATTACCATGGTCTTCCCAACAAGACATGACAAGCATCCATTGGCATAATGTCACATAGAATGGCATCCTTATAAGAGCCAATTTGGAGATCTACCATACATTGTTCAGTCACCAAGATTTGATGGCCCTTTTGCAACCAAGAGACCTTGTACGGATTGGGATGCTCTATCCTCCTCAACCCCAATTTCTCCACCATCTCAACAGACACTAGGTTGTTTGTACTTCCACTGTCTACTATTACCTGACAATATTTTCTCCCTAATTTACATATTGTTCTGAAAAGGCTTCTTCTTTGAACATGTTCACTTTCTCTTTTCTCTAGCTTTAGTAGTACTCTCTTCATCATGAGAGATTCTCCTTGTTCAGGTTCTACCTACTCTGGAGAAGCAACACTTTCTTCCTCTGCTTGTGCAATGTTGTTTCTGATCTCCTTTCCTTTGTTGTTACTTTATTGCATGGTTGGACATTCATAATCTCGATGACCATCTTCTCCACATCAAAAAAATTATCCAAAGAATCCTCTACCCCTTCCTCGACCAAAACCACCTCTACCTCATGAGGAATCTCCACCTCCTCTGGTGTTCTGGTTGAAATCACTACGGGAAGTACTGGATTCTCCTTCCTACAAATATTGTCTGCTACCATTGTTTGATTGTTCTCTTCCTTGAGAGGATTGTCCTCTTCCTCTTGTATTATTTTGTTGCCTTCACAACAACTTTTCTTTTGCCTTCAAGGCATATTGGTAGGCTTCTTCTACCGTCCTTATTCTTAGCATACTAACTTCATCTTGTATGGATAGTCGTAATACATTGAGGTACTTTGACACCTTCTCCTCATTATCTTCCACATGACCAGCCCGAATGGTGAGCCTATAAAACTCCTATGTGTACTCCTTCACACTCAACTCCTTTTGTCTGAGATTCAACAATTTTCTGAAGATATCCAATTGGTAATCTATCGGCAGGAATTTGGCTTTTAGTTTGGTGACCATCTAATCCCATGACTTTGTTTAATTTTGAATATTATAAACTCCTATTGGTTTGTTAGCATATATTATTGTTACGTAGCTAACTTAGGGGTTATTTGAGAGCATATAGGAAATATGGTTAGACTTAGTCCAAGTTTAGGTGATTTGCAAATATGTCTCACGTAATTCACTGGGTGCTCCAAATGTGTTGAGCACAAATTTATATTATAATTGTAATTCAGTGTTGAGAAATACACATTGAATGAATTGAAAAACTTCATTTTGGTATCAGAGCAAGAAGAGGATACTTTGTTTTTGGATTGCCCATCATTTCTTGAGTTCAGTCTAGGAAAAAGGATCTGTGTTTGAGAGTGCTCCGCAGTAAATAGAGAGTGATGCATGAGACCAAGACATGGTTTCATAAGACAACAAGACGTTGTGCCTATGCGTGACGATTGCAGAGATATTTTGTTTGAAAAGTATGGAACTTTGTATACATTGGAGCGTTGTATACATACATGTCAAGCACTGTAAGCATGTAAACAAGAAGCCTACTATGCCTCGATTGCGATGAGCATGAAGGATTTGGCGTACTGAAGTTGTGCGTGCTACACTGCATGAAAGAGAGGAGACGTAATATGATACATCATAATTGGATACTCTGGAATGGATACTTCGAATACATCTTGTGTTGTGATGATTCGAGGAAACATTTGAGGATTGGAAAAAGAGGTCTCCTATGAAGTGGAGAAGAGTTGGAGAAAGGGAATCGCGTTCGTCTTGCAAGATTTTGTTTGATTTGTTGTGGCAGACGTAACAACCAACCCGCTTGCAAAACACATGAAAGGAGAAATGTGACAATGTCTTACTTGTTGAAGAGAGATTGAGATCTTAATATTGCAATAAAATATGTGCACACTGTGCGTTGAGAGAAGACAAGCGATTGCAGTTTGATGCAATTGGAGACGCAGTAGACGTACATGAAGTGATCCATTTGGAAGGTTTTTATAAAAAAAGCAAATGTTACCTACCAAAGCGATTAGTGGAAGAGTCAACGTGCCCTGATCGTGACCAAAAAAATCTTACGTTGTGAGTAAAGAGAATACGAAAGAAGAATTTTTTTCTTTGTAGTAGCCAAGCTTGGAAATCCTCGTTTAGGGTCCTAAATTTGAGTTGAGAGGAGTATGTAAGTGCTACAAGGAGGAGATGTTGGTTATATCTGATGGTTATAACTATTGTTTGTTGCCATCTGTGAGATAGTTCACTTCCACAAATAGAGAGGTATAAAAAAATTTGTTTGCATTTTGTTTTAAATTTATTTCAATTTTTTTAATAATTTAATATATTTTGCTTAAAATCAATATCTTTGATAATATAATTGATTTTTTAGCTTAAATATTTTATTATTAATTAAAATTATTGATTAAATTTATTTTTGCAAACATAATATAAAGGAGTAAAATATTTTTTCTAAGTTTTGTTACTAATGGCTACTAATAATAATCTTCCTATCCCTGAGTTCAATGGCCTTGATTATGAGTATTGGTCCATCAAGATGAGGACCTTACTCATTGGAAAAGGGCTATGGGATATAGTCGAAGAAGGCTACAATGAACCTCAGGACTGGACAACCTTGAGTGCAGCCGATAAGACTACTAAGAAGGATGCCCAAAAGAAGAACTCATTTGCTCTCTACCATCTCCAAGCAGCCTTGGAGAAGAGCATCTTTCCAAGGATTGCTTCTTGTACAACAGCACTCGAAGCATGGAAAGCCTTGAAAGATGGCTATCAAGGGAGTGATCAGGTGAAGCAAGTAAGGCTTCAAACCTTGAAGCGAGATTTTGAGAATCTCAAAATGCAGGAAGATGAGAAAGTTGGTGACTATTGTGTGAGAGTGAAAGCAGTTGTCAACAAGATGGAGACCCTTGGAGAAGACATAAAACCTGAAGTGGTTGTGAAGAAAGTGTTGAGAACACTTCTTCATAAATGGAACCATATTGCTATCATTATTGAGGAATCTAAAGATCTTTCTAACCTCACTTTTGATGCACTAATAGGTTCTTTGATGTCTCATGAAGAAAGATTGCAGGGTGCTACATCTACAAGCTATGGAGGTGATGAGAAAGCATTCTCATCCAAAGAAGGTGATAATGCACAAGGAAGAGGACAAGGAAGAGGACAAGGAAGAGGCCAAAGGAGAGGCAAAGGAAGAGGATGAGGTAGATCAAGAGGTGGCAATCAAGGAAGAGGAAGAGGTGACAAAACAAATAAATCTTGTTACAATTGTGGCAAGGTTGGTCACTTTGCTAGAGATTGTTGGTCCAAGACTTCTCAAGATGGGAGAGGTCAATATGGAAACTATGGAGAAGAGGAAGGATCTTCTTCAAATTTGTTTCTTACTTATGGAAAATCAGATCCCAATCTCAATGAAACTTGGATTTTGGATACTGGTTGTTCCAATCACATGAGTGGCAAAGAGGAGCTCTTTGCTACAATGGATTCCTCCTACAAATCAAAGATCAAATTGGGAGATGACAAGGCACTACAAGTTGAAGGTATGGGAGCCATGGAGGTTCCAACAAAAGAAGGCACCAAGAAGGTAAATGACATCTATTACACCCCCAAACTCCAACATAATTTGCTTAGTGTTGGACAAATAATGGAAAAGAATTATAAGCTTGTTTTTGAAGATGGAAAATGTATCATTTTTGACAAAAACAATTGTAATAGAGTTGTTACACAAGTACCTATGACAAAGAATAGGTTGTTTCCTCTTAAGTTTGGGGAACAAGGAGGTGCTCAACTTGCTAGTGTAGCTATTGCTAATCCAAGTGTGCTTTGGCACTTGAGATTTGGTCATCTTAATTTTGCAAGCTTGAAGTTGTTGACTTCTCAAGCTATGGTGAGTGGACTTCCAAGAGTTGAAGAACACAAGGAGGTGTGTGAAGGATGTGCTTTGGGAAAGCACTCAAGATCAAAGTTTCCAAAGGGACAAGCATGGAGAGCAAGCCATCCACTACAATTGGTGCATTCGGACATTTGTGGTCCAATGCAAACCAAAAGCATTGGTAACAACTCTTACTTTCTCACTTTCATTGATGATTTCTCTAGGATGTGTTGGATTTATTTTTTGAAAACTAAAGATGAAGCTTTTGATTGTTTCATAGATTTCAAAAATAATGTAGAGAATCAAAGTGAGTTTGTTGTAAAGAGTCTAAGGACTGATAGAGGAGGAGAGTATTCTTCAAATGCATTTCTAAAATATTGTAAATATTATGGAATAAAAAGGCAATTCACAACTGCCTACACCCCACAACAAAATGGTGTGGCTGAAAGAAAGAACCACACTATAGTAGAAATGGCTAGATCAATGCTTCAAACTAAGCATCTAAGTAACATGTATTGGGTTGATGTTGTTAGAACTAGTGTTTACATTTTGAATAGGAGTCCTACTTCTAGTTTAGATGGGATTACTCCTTATGAAGGATGGTATGGCAAGAAGCCAAATGTAAAACACTTTAAGGTTTTTGGTTGTCTTGCATATGCCCACATTCCTGATGAGCAAAGAAAGAAACTTGACCCCAAAATTCAAGCATGTATTTTTGTTGGATATTGTGAGTCTTCCAAAGCATATAGGCTCTACAATCCCAAAACACATAAAATTGTACTCTCCAGGGATGTAATTTTTGATGAAGGGGGAGAATGGGGTCATCAAAAACTTTTTGTTGATGATGGATCTCATGATGCAAGTTCCTCTCAAGTGCAGCAAGTGCAGCCCAAAAATAGCAAAGGAAGTCCTCCAAGCCCAAGTATGAGTACTACTTCAAGTACAACAGATGCTACTCCAAGTCCTTCTCCACAAAGATCAGTAAGTTCTTCACCAATGGATATTGATTCTCCATCTAGAGGTAAGAGAACACTTCAGCATCATCCATATTTTCAAATGTTGGATAAGAATTTCCAGAAAAGATACACTAGAAGTCAAGCTAGTGAAATGAATGCAGTTTTGAAAAGACTTGAAAATCTGCATATGTATGGTGATGATGATTCTCAAGAACCTAAGGGTGATGTTGTAAATTATGCTTTAATGACTAGTGTTGAGCTAGAGCCATCTAGTTATGAAAAAGCATGTAATTTTGATGTATGGCAACAAGCCATGAAAGAGGAAATGACCTCTATAAAAAAGAATGATACTTGGGAGCTAGTGAAGCTTCCTAAGGGCAAGAAATGTGTTGGATGCAAATGGGTCTACAAGACCAAATTCAATGTTGATGGAAGCATTGAAAGACACAAGGCAAGACTAGTAGCAAAAGGGTTCACTCAGAAGTATGGGATTGACTATGAGGAGACCTTTGCTCCTGTTGCTAGACAGGAGACAATCAGATCAGTACTTTCTTTGGCTGCCCACAAAGGGTGGAAAATTCAGCACATGGATGTTAAAAGTGCCTTTCTCAATGGGTACTTGAATGAAGAGGTTTTTGTGCAACAACCTCAAGGATTTGAAGAACAAGGTAAGGAGAACCTTGTCTACAAACTAAAGAAAGCACTATATGGCCTCAAGCAAGCACCAAGGGCATGGTACTCACGCATTGATGGCTACTTTCAAAGGTATGGATTCACTAGGAGCAAAAGTGAACCTACTCTCTACTACATGAAACAAGGTAAAGACATTCTCATTGTATGTTTATATGTGGATGATCTAATATTCATGGGTAGTAGTGCTAAGATGAATGAGGAGTTCAAAAACTCCATGATGAAAGAATTTGAAATGAAAGATCTAGGCTTGATGCATTACTTCCTAGGCATGGAAGTACATCAAACAGGTAAAGGGATCTTCATATGTCAACACAAATATGCTCAAGATATGATCAAGAAATTTTCTATGGAGCAATGCAAGCCTGTTGCAACTCCAACGGGTCATGGGATCCAATTGAGCAAAGATGATGGAGCACCAAAAGTTGACATGACCACTTACAGGAGCATGGTTGGGAGTCTAATGTTCCTCACCAACACAAGGTCGGATATTCAGTATGTTGTTTCTCTTGTTTCAAGGTATATGGCTGATCCATCTGAACTTCATTTACAAGCAACTAAAAGAATTTTGAGATATGTAAAGGGTACATTGGATTTTGGGATCCATTACCACAAATGTAATTCTGTAAAATTAGTTGGCTTTAGTGATAGTGATTGGGGCAGCAATATAGATGATAGAAAATCTACTTCAGGGAATTGTTTTAGTCTTGGGTCAGGACTAATTACATGGAGTTCCAAAAAGCAGACAGTTGTAGCATTATCATCTACTGAAGCTGAGTACATAGCAATCACAAATGCTAGTACCCAAGCTTTATGGTTGAGAAAAGTCCTTGAAGAAATTGGAGAGAAACAAAGTGGTCCTACAAGATTGTACTGTGACAATATGAGTGCCATCCAATTGGCACATAATCCTATCCACCATAGCAGGTCAAAGCACTTTGATATGAAGTATCACTTCATTCGAGACATGGTGGAGAAACAGGTGGTTGAGCTACGACATTGCAACACTTTGGACAACATGGCGGACATCTTCACCAAAGGAGTTGCTAAAGCTCAATATATAAAGCTGAGAGACTGTCTTGTCAGCCCTCTCAACTTTAAGGGGGAGAATGTTGAATTTTGAATATTATAAACTCCTATTGGTTTGTTAGCATATATTATTGTTACGTAGCTAACTTAGGGGTTATTTGAGAGCATATAGGAAATATGGTTAGACTTAGTCCAAGTTTAGGTGATTTGCAAATATGTCTCACGTAATTCACTAGGTGCTCCAACTGTGTTGAGCACAAATTCATATTATAAATTGTATTCTGGTGTTGAGAAATACATATTGAATGAATTAAAAAACTTCAGACTTGATATTTTCCTTTCCTTTCCTTCATATTTCCATCTGCACATGATCCCACCACAAGGATGCATGTCCTTTTAACCTTGTGGAGGTAAATTTCACTCGTTTAGGGTCTTCAATTGACTCGAAGTCAAAATATTTCTCCATCTCTGCAATCCAGTCTATGAGCTCCTCTAGATTCAAGCTCCCATTGTATGGCGAAGTTTCTATCTTTGATGTTTGACCTAAATTTGAAATTGCTCGAATCAATCGTTCATCTACTTCTCCCTCTCTTCATCATGATTTTATTCGTGATATGTTTTCTCTTCTTCACTATCACTAAATGCCTCAAGATGAATGCCTCTTCTTTGAGCCATTTAGATTGCTTCGAGTGAAGCAGTAATTCCCCTCAACATCTTTGTTATATATGTGGCTCGAGGACCTCACTATATTCTTCTTCCCCATTGTGCCATTGTTTCTTCAACACGTCCTCAACGATATTCTAGCTCTGATACCAAAATTATGTAGCCAAAAATTCCTTATACTCAACTTTGAATGTTGTGATCTTCTGGTCCTGAGGCCTGCACAGGAATTCAAAAACAAAAAAAATAGCACACACAGGCTATCTTGCAGAAATTCACTCCAAGAATAACATAAAAATTAATAATCCATAATTATGAAATAACAATATTTTCTTTATTTTTATCTCCTCTCTACGCTCTTACAATGCAATTTTTTTTTATCTTTTTCTTTTATTCCTATCTGTTGTCCCCCTTTCTTCTCTCTTATCTATTCTACCTGAGGAACTACCACACTTGCCTTCCTTTATTTCTCTCCCCCTATTTCTTCACCCCTTTTTCTATCTTATATATCAACACAAAACACATGGAATTGCCAACTACTTTCTATGTTAAAATTTCTAACTTATTCATCGAATTTTTTTTCTGATGGATGGTGAAACTGCTATTTTTTTTTCCTTTTTTATCTTATGTTATTGCTTATCCTTTCTTATATTTCACATGGAAAGCTTATCCTATCTAGCTGGTTATTGCGTGTTGAGTTTACGGTGGTTTCTTGGTAAGTCTCTCCAGGTTGGATGCTTTGCATCAAACAGGGTATCCTAGGAAATAGTTTTCATATTTTACAAAATCTAGAAAATAGATTAATGTATGAGATTTTATGCCTAAGTTAAACCTTAGGCATATTATTTTATTATGCAGGTTTGTGGGATGGATGAGTTTTATGAAGGGTTAGGGTTTGGTGTCTACAGATTCTCCTTTTTGTATCACATTGCACAAAACATAATGTAGTACAAAAATAAGAGACACCTAGCTTTATTAGATGGCAATATTGATTAGTTTTGTTGCCCTGATACCAGGATTAAATAACTCTAGAAAATTTTAACTTTGGCTTACCTCCTCAAACGACGAATGGAAGAAATATGAAACAGATGAAACACACAAGATGCTTTACAGAATGATGATGAAATAATGTGATTTGATGGATGCAAATGTCACAAATAAAAATTAATGTGGATTGCCTCAAGTTTGGAGTGGGCTTGCATTGTCAAAAATTTTGCTTTCGGTAGAATTATGAGCATGGTTTTCCCACTAAGGTATTTATATTTATATTCATAAAATGATGACATCACGAGTACTTTCTAGACATGGTTTTCCAACTAAGGTATGTTTCGGTTTCACCGTCACTAATTTTTAGTTTTACCTCTCCTTTTCACAATATTCCAAGTTCACTTTACCGCTCTGCAATTACAAGTGAGATATTTTTTATTTGTACTTGAAAAAAAGGACAATACCTACCCATACTGGTCTAGTGGTCCAATAAAAAGACAATACCTATCCATATAGGTCAACAATTTATATTTATATTCTAACTTTTCATAGCCACCTGCCCTTCTTGATGTCCTCTTCTCCTTTATAGTAAATGCCATGCTAAGGAGAAAATGGACAACATTAGTCATCTTTCACCGAGAAGAAAAGGAGATGATCTTACACTGTTTTCATACCCTATTGAAATAATAATAACGAGGCAAGAGATTGAATGTGAATTATGCAGGCAAGATGCAATCCATCTGGGAAGATCTGAAGCTTATGATCACTTAGCACCAAGACAATCGACTAATATTATTATAAATATAAATTTAGTGGCTTATAAATTGTTAGTTTAGGAAGAATTTGTATGACAATTCAATGGGAGTAATTAAAGCAGTTCCAGAACAGTTCAAATTGCATGATGACTAAATTACTCATAGGTAGCTTTATGGTAAAAGAATTTACTCACAGAGATTAGATTACTAATGTAACTATCTTTAATCATGTATTACATAAAAAAACATAACATAAAAAAATAGAACATATGTTGCCAGCCCAAGGCTTCAATACGTTAGAACCTTTTTTGTGTCTTGTATGTGAAACGTAAAAGCTCGGGTGTAATGTCAGAATGTACATCTAGTTTCATAAGTTGCCAAACCGTTCAATTTTGAAGTGAATGTTTATCGAAATCAAATCGGTCCTGAATATTTTCATCCACTCCTATTAAAATTATTTATTAATAAATGAAATGCATGGAAATAGATACAATGTACTTCTTTATTTGGATACCTTTTAAAAATTAGTTGTAAGCAAATTATATACACCCAAACACTGAAATATTGACATACGTGATTGCAATGAAATAAAATGTTTTTGTATTAAACTTTTGGGAGTCTTGATCTTTTATATTTATAATAGTGATTTGCTTGAAATTGCAATGGTATGATTCTAAAAGAATATCACTTACTTATTTTTATCAAAATTCAATGGGCATAAATGGGAAAGCCCCTTTAGCGAATTCAACTGAAGGTGGGTGTTAATGATCTTCTTTGCTATAATAAAATTGTTGGATGGGCTTGGGTATCCTTATAGATCATCCTTGCGTCAGCAGCTATCTACAAACCTGTCACCTCCACACAAATGCTTGCAAACAAGGAAATGAGTCAATAGCATATGAAGGGCCTCCATTGTGTGAGGCCCATTTTGATATAAGTGAAAGCTACAAAAATTTTAACTGAAAATAATGCTTGCAAAATATGAGAAACATGTACAAAATATAGAAAATAATGATATTAAAAACCTTTTTTTCTTCTTACCTATCTAATTCGTGCCTGGAAGTGGTTGACCTACTCTTGCACAAATGCAGGGTTGCATTTACAAACCCTCGAGACTGTGTTTGTCACTATAGACCATCAACACTGTGTTTGTGGATGTACACCCTTAGGCCTATGTTTGTGCATCCTCAGGACTACATTTCTAATTGTACAAATATAGGTATGTGTTTGGGACTGAATGGCAAAAGGTCTCGGGGTGGCTTTCCTCAACTTCAATGGCTTGATATTCGAGAAATATGTGATCCTTCTATCACGATTTTGGTAGCATGATGATATGTTTTCAATACTCTCTTGGTTGATCAAATTATAGAGAATTTATAGGCTTTTGGGAGATGAGGTAGGGTGAGTATAGGTGGCAAGCCAAGGCTACCAAGTGGTAGGGATTGGGCAGCCACCTATCTTGGGCGGTTAGAGTAAGTCACATAGAGTGTCTCACTTAGGTGGAGTGGTGGCATGTGGGTAGGTGGGAGTGGAGTGAGGTGTGTGAGATGTGGCAAGGGGAGGGGTAGTGGTGGTTAGGACACATGTCAAGAGGAGAGACAAGGTATCCTAGGGGATATTTTTTAGATTTTACAAAATCTGGAAAATAGATTAATGTGCGATCAATTATGCCTAAGTTAAACCTTAGGTATATTATCTTATTATGCAGGTTTGTGGGATGGATGAGTTTTGTGAAGTGTTAGGGTTTGATGTCTACATATGCTCCTTTTTGTACCTCATTGCACAAAACATAATGTAGTGCAAAAACAAGAGACACCTAGATTTATTAGATGGCGAGATTGATTGGTTTTGTTGTTGTAATACCAGGATTGAATAACTATTGGAAATTTTAATTTTGGCTTACCTCCTCAAGTAGTGAATGAGTGAATGATGAAACAGATGAAACCCACAAGCTGCTTGATAAAATTATGGCAAAACAATGTGACTTGATGGATGCAAATGTCACAAATAAAAATCAATGTGGATTACCTCATGTTTGGAGTGGACTTGCATTGTCAAAACTTTTGCTTTTGGCAAAATTATGAGCAATTTTGCTATGGTATATGGACTAGCCATTGAGGGTGCACATTTGATCCATTTTTAAATGGCATAGTGTATACCAATTTAAAATTTGTGAAACATTATGACTTTTGTGACCCCGTAGAGAGTGCTTGATGATAGCTTTGAGCAAATTTTCTTGAACACAGTCGCATTCCAAAATTAAGTTACCAAATTGATCTAATTTAGGATAATATGAAGTGCGATGATGTTTTGGATGCATAAATGAGTTGATTTGATGATATTGTGAATTTTTGTAGCCTTTTGGGATGTTTTGGAATGATTTAGGGCTAATGGCGCCAAACACATGGCTACATTTGAGGTTTTACAAACACAGGCTTCATTTGGGAATTCATAAATGCAGGGCTCCATTTGGAGGTACCTATAAAATGCAAGGCTACTTTTGGAGGTGCTTATGAAACATAGGATTGCATTTGTGAGTGCCTTTTTAGGTTATAAATAGGCTTATGGGGGTCATTTTTGCTTCATTCTTATGGTTGTGAATTTTTATTTTGTGTTTGAGAGAGTCGAAGAGCAAAGTAGAGTGATGAAGAGAACGGGTGTAGCGGCCGAAGTGGGAGGGGTTGGCATAGGCAGGTGAGAAGTAGAGGTAAGTCCCCATGCAATATTCTTCTTGCTTAGATGCTTTTATTTTACATTCATTTTTATTTTTTTTATTTTTATTTGTTTTTAAGTATTTTTTTATCCTTATTTTTTTACAATGAGATAAAGGGTGGGCAATTTTATTTAACATGGGGATGGTTGAATTTTTTTAAAATGATATTGATGATGTATTGATATTTTTTTGTTGTTTTTTATGCCATAAGTGAAGATGTTGGATTCACGACATCAATTTTATCTACTTTTGCCTCATATTAGGAAGGGATTGACAAGGGATGACTAGAGGTGGTTGGAGTGAGTGGGACTAGTAGGGGTTGCACGGGTGTGTTGTGGCTGCTCCACAACGTACCCCAAAATTGGGGACCCACCTTTTTTGCATGTGTTCCAAGAAGACCGAAGTGGCCCATAGGCTAAAGATCAAGGAAAAAAAGCAAAACACCACAAGGAGAAAAAGTGTCACGATATCGCGACATGTTGCACTTTCGCGGCCAAAGAAGAAAAAGTGTCGCGATATCGCGACATGTTGCCTATTGCGGCGAAAGGAGAAAAAGTGTCGTGAGACATGTTGCACCATCGCGGCCAAAAAAAAAGTGTCGCGATATCGCGACATGTTGCACCATCGCGGCCAAAAAGAAAAAGTGTCGCGATATCGCGACATGTTGCACCATCGCGGCCAAAAAAGAAAAAAGTGTCGCGATATCGCGACATGTTGCACCATCGCGGCCAAAAAAAGAAAAAGTGTCACGATATCGCGACATGTTGCACCATCGCGGCCAAAAAAGAAAAAGTGTCGCGATATCGCGACATGTTGCACCATCGCGGCCAAAAAAAGAAAAAGTGTCGCGATATCGCGACATGTTGCACCATCGCGGCCAAAAAAGAAAAAGTGTCGCGATATCGCGACATGTTGCACCATCGCGGCCAAAAAAGAAAAAGTGTCGCGATATCGCGACATGTTGCACCATCGCGGCCAAAAAAAGAAAAAGTGTCGCGATATCGCGACATGTTGCACCATCGCGGCCAAAAAAAGAAAAAGTGTCGCGATATCGCGACATGTTGCACCATCGCGGCCAAAAAAGAAAAAGTGTCACGATATCGCGACATGTTGCACCATCGCGGCCAAAAAAGAAAAAGTGTCGCGATATCGCGACATGTTGCACCATCGCGGCCAAAAAGAGAAAAAGTGTCGCGATATCGCGACATGTTGCATCATCGCGGCCAAAAGAGAAAAAGTGTCACGATATCGCGACATGTTGCATTTTCGCAGCCAAAGAGAAAAAGGTGTCGCGATATCGCGACATGTTGCATTGTCGCGGCCAAAGGAAGAAAAGTGTCACGATATCGCGACATGTTGCATTTCGTAATTCAGAGCAAAGAGAGAGAAGAAAGAAAAAGTGTCGCGATATCGCGACATGTTGCATTTTCACGGCTAAAAGCAACAAAAGATAGAAGGGGCCAAAAGTGTCATCGCGACATGTTACATTTTCGCGACGAAGGGCCACAAAATGAAACGAATAGTCAGGGAAGGTGAAACGAAGAGCCATGGGAAAATGAAACGAACATGCAGGGAAGGTGAAACGAACAACCATTGGCAAATGAAACGAACCGTCATGGAAGGAGAAACAATGTTTTCACAAGTTTAAATACGCCATTCAAAGAGGCCAGAAGGGTGGAAAACTGCTGCAAGTAGCGTTGCAGATTTGAAGGCGATAAGGCCATTCTGGACCTAGTTGGGTTGTTTCTTAACGACGTTTTTCTTCTTCATGGACATGGGTTGGAAACTGCCGCGAGCAGAGTTGCAGATTTGAAGGCAAGAGGGCCATTACTGGACCTGTTTGGGTTGTTTTTCTTCCATGGACTGGTTTGGGAAAACCAAAAATTTTGCTATTGTAAAATGACAAATTTTTAATACAAAAATTTTCAGAAAGTTGCATCTTATGGGCAAGAAAGAAGGAGTCATTTTCTGCATGCAGGATTAAATGTCTATTTTTCCCCTTTTCAGATTTAGGCTTGTAAATGGAGTTTATGCAAGTTTCTTGGTTGCTTCATGCGAATGTTTAAATCTGAAAACCTCATTTAAAACCCTAGGAGCCAGCACCTAGCTTATCCGGATTGTGCTTGTTTTGCAGGTCCAATAGGTTAGGTTGCATGCATGGAAACCTCACATCTTCGGTTTTGTCGAAATAGGATAGCATCATACTGAATGCATTTTATTTTTCTGCATTTCATTTTCATTTTTTCTGCATTTTATTTTCAGAAATTTCAACTTCATTTTAATATTCAGGCATTAAAATAAACATTTAAAAAATTTCAAAATCCAAAAATAATTTAACCATTGCGTAGGTTATACTTCATACTGCTAATACGCAATTTGAAATTTCATTTTGGAGTTGTTTAGTATTTTTAAAAATTCATCGAAGTTGTTGTTTTGTTACAGATTTAAAAAATCCGAAAAATGAAAATTTCCATTTTAAGGTCAAATTTCATTTTTTCAGTTTTGTTTTGCACTCATGAGCCTATGATGACATTCCCTTCATGAAAATTCCAATTTCATTGAAGGAGTTATGTTTTATGGCATTTTCACAAATTTCCATTTCTTGAGCACTACATCGAGGTCATATGAGGACCAACTCACATTTGCTCTATTTTGGTTCAATGAACAATCACTAAAGTTTCATGGTAAAATAAACCAACATTGCCCCTTGTTTACGGTTACTTGCAATCACTAAGGTGTTCCAAGCATTTAAATTGAATATCTTTATTTGAGATTACTAATACACATATGCAAATGCTAATATAGCGGAGACCTTGGAGAAGTTGTTTGTTTAACTTCTTTGCAAGAGGGGATTTGGAGCCCAAATCCTAAAGGAGAGTGTACTTTCACAAGCTGTGTGAAAATACCACTCAACATTTTGGCGCTAGAAGGAGGGCCTGAATTGGTTTATTTCAGTGTGATTTAAATGCTATAGGGATTTAAATTTTGAATATTTCATGCCCTATTGATTATTATCTGTAGCCCTCTTTTAACAATACAACCTTGTACTGTTAAAAGGAGGACATGAATTGCTATGCATTGTTCTAACACTTTTGATTGTTCATACAGGAATAATGTGTTTTGATTCGATTTTGAAAAAAAAAAAAATTTGGTCTTGACTAACGAGGTTGTCTCCATGCAATTACTTTTATCGGATTTTAATGGATACATTTCTTGGTTGATGCTAACACGATTATTCATACGTTACATGTTTTTATATTTGCTAGTCATTTCATGATTATTTGTAAGGAATTATTTTGTCTAAAATGTATTTGTTGTCGGTATTATGCTCTTCACTTGCGTGTAATGCGATCTTGTGAATCAGAAAGCCTACAACACTAGGAGTATGCTCTTCACTTGCGCATATGCGATCTGGTGAATCAGAAACTAATTTACATTTTTAGAATATTGCTTTGTCTTGGTTTCTTCTTTTATTCATGACTAACAAATTGGTTTTGAAATTATTCTTTGAGTTTCATTAATGGCTACAACTACAGGAACGTGGTATGGGATACATGCTAATCCGTTGAACATTAGTGGAGATTTTCATGATTTACCCAAGAACGTAGAAAAACATTTGCCCAAGTTTAAACACAATGGTCCAACATTAGCCGAGGAACATATTCAAGCCTATGTGGATATCCTAGTTAGATGGAATGTCGAACATGAGGATGTGGCATGTAGAATGTTTCCTGGAACCCTAGATGAGGTGGCATATGATTGGTACATCAATTTACCCACTGGTTCTATTACATCTTGGACTCAATTGAAAGATGAGTTTATCAATCAATTTAGGTTGTTCATTGATCCTCTCACGATATTTCAACAATTTGCTTCTTGCAAAAGAGAACCTAATGAGCCAGTGAGAAGTTTCAACTTGAGGTTTCGAAAGCTTCATGCGAGATTAATTTCTCCTTATACTATTGAGGAAAGTGGCGCTCTTCAAATATACTTTCGAGCATTGGATCCATTGTTTGCCATATTTGTTAGGATGAATCCCTTGGTTACTGATCTTGCATCGGCCTACACAGAAGCTATGATCGTAGATCAACAATTGAGGCCACAAGGTTATGGAATGGAGCAATCAACTATGGTAGGACAACTAGGGGCTTGCAATCAAGCCTCGATGGTAAATCAAGCGTGGGCACAACAAAATTTGATATCAAATGTTTTTCCCTACAATCAACTTTATCCTACCATACCAACTTATGCTCCCACATGTGCTTATACAAGTACTTTCATCCATCCAACTATGCCTCAATTAGAGAATCATGTGGTCACTCATGGAACCATTGCAACAAATGTTCAAGCATTGTCCATGGATATCAATCCAACTAATCCTACTACTTCTACCACTCAACCCAAAGAGTTCGTATCGGAAGTAAAAGAGCAAAAGAAAGTGGTTAAGAAGGTATGTAGGCATGTTCCACCGCAAAAAAGAGCACATCAATGTATGCATCCAAATCATCCTAGGAAGAAAATTCATAATTCCGATCTTAATGATGTTTCATGTTATGCTTCTTCAAGCGATACAAGAAATTTTGAGGTAACTCACGTTGAAGTAAATACCTATTCGAAAAGTCTTGAAGAGCATGAAGATTTTGGAGAAGAAATTCTATGGATGGGTAACAAGAAGTTGGAATCAAATGATCACCATCTTGTTTTGGAAAAGAAATATCCAGAATCATTACCCAAAAAGGAAGATTTGGATGAACAAACTTATGTGGATATGATTTGGTCAGAGGTACTTGCAAAGGATTGGAGCAGCTATATGACACGGAATTCAAAAATTGATCCCATTGTAGAAGATCCTAAGTCATCACAAGTGGCTGAAAATGAATCTGAAATAAAATCAACAAATGAAGTTGAAGACATAATCGAATTTCACCACTTGTTCTCGAAAGACACTTTGGATGATGCTCTCGAAAGTGATGACCAAGAGGATCCACACCTTCCAAATTGTGATAAAATTGAATCATGGGTTACAAATTTGGATTATGATAGCTTTACCAATTTGAATTCAAGAAATAACCCACTTTTGGAAATAACTGAATCATCTAAGGAAGGTGAAGATGAATTGGATGAGAAACATGCTGATGAATCGAGAAGATGAAGAAGAGGTACTTGAGCGTCATAACTTGAACTTGGAAGATGATAAGGATTCTACAACCATGAATCAAGGAAGAGAGTCATTTGCTTTAGATTCCTTTGAAGGAAAAGAAATTGAAAATCTTGATCCACTTACTTGTGCTACAATGATTATGCCATTTCAAAATGAGAAAATTACAAAACCTAAATCATTTGGGTTTGATATCATTGATGATCCAATTGAAAATCTCACGTTACCCAAAACAACCCAAGTGATTGACCATGGAAATGTGTTAGTTAACCCACCCCTAGATAGACAAGACTTATGGTTTGAAAGGGATGGACATGTGTTCAATTGGGTACCTAGGTTTGGTGCCTTTGATAAACAAATCATGGAGAAAGAACAAGTGCTATATGATGAAATGCCTTTGAAGGTGAATGAAGAACAAGGATTAATTTCTAACCACACCTTTGATAACATTACTTTAATGAATGAAAAGGAGTTGGATGCATTTAAATTGCTAAATCAAATTCATCAACAATTAATTCTTGAAGTTAGGATAAAAACTCCTAATGATCCCAATTTAGTAAATATCCTAGAGGCTTGTAAATTGTTGCACAATTTTAATTGGCCTAAGAACATGGAAAATGAATTAGCTTTGAAAATTTTAGAAATAGGCTCTTGCTTACAAAATTTCATTTTGAATAAAGAAAGCCTACTTCTAAATCATGAATGGAATTATGAAATTTGCACCTTAAAGAATAGACAAGAAAGAATTGAAAATCAACCATTGTCTAATCAATTTGGTAATTTGAATCTCACCTATGAGAATACTAATGGAACTAAATCTAATTGGTGGGGTGAGAGGGAAAAGTTGAAGTTGGTTGCATTGTTTGGTCTAGTCTTGTTCTTGTTTGATTACTTCCAAACTAGGTATGCGTATCACGTCATATGTCTTTTAAAGAATTCTAATCAGGTTTGGGATCCGGGAAAATGATAATCCAAACTTTGCACCATCTTGTATTATATTGTACATTTGTATATACTGTTGGTTGTTGTGTTTTGGTTTTGGATTGGATCTCATTTTGGTTTTAAGTTTTGTGTGTTGGTCCTTTGGACACTTTTGGTTTGTCTTGAAAAAAAAAAAAAAGCAAGATGTCAACTTATGTCCTTATGAATGTTAACTAAGACTAAGAGAATATGAAACATCGGAATTGTATTGCAGAAAGCTCCACGAGTATCGCAAACACATTAAAGAATATCGTTTGGAACTTGTGATGCATGAAGTTGTCAGTTTTATAAATTATGGCAAAGTAGGTGATATACTCCATCCGCATTTCAAAAAGAACAATGCATTCATATCTCATGTTACATTCCGCATTGCATATACATTTCATCTCAGTTGCATCTACATTTCAAATACAATCATTGAAAAGGTGTCGAATCCTCTTAGGGTTATTACATAACATATATTAAAAGGATCCTAAGGTTGGGAAATGATGCCCGAACTATCTTGAACCAAGCACGTTCTACACATATTAAAGAGGATCTTGAGCAAAATGGTCAAAACCATACTTGGAAGAAAAGGTGAGGCGAAAGGAGTATTTCGTGTCTGTCCTATCATGCAACATAATCCTTAAAACAATGGTTTTTACCACTCCTATAGTGCTTAAAGCCTAAAATCAGAGTAGTAAGGATAGGGTTAAATCCTCATTGAACTTAGGTTGAGGATCCAATTCCCCAAAGCTCTGATTTGACCTTCATGGAGTAGTAAGGATAGGGTCTAATTCTCATCTCGCTTAGGTTGAGAATCCGATTCCCCAAAGCTTCTATTTTGCCCAATCAAGAGCTTGAAATTCCAAAGCGAATATGTTTCATTATACTTTTGTTGCATCATTGATATTGGATTGGAAGGATCGTACTACATGTCCCTTGCAAGGATGGGTAGTCATCCCCAAGGTTCAAGAAATCAAAAGTAAAGTCAAATCCTGGATTATGGGGTTGATCTCCACCGGGGCTATAGACGCCTGACTGGCAGTGGAGTATGCTCATGCGTGGCAACATGTCTTGTCTAAAAGCAAGACCACTGACTGCTCAAACGGATAGGCTAGCCTGACAATTTCATCCATAATAGGTTAAATCATTTTGTTCAAGATGAGGTAATGAACTCTTGATCAGAGTAGTAAGGATAGGGTTAAATTCCCATCTCGCTTAGGTTGGGAATCCGATTCCCCAAAGCTCTGATTTCACTTACACTTGCACATGGGTTCAAGATGGTAGTGACACATAACCAACTTTGGGATCTCGTAAATTAATTCAGTATACATATATTTGGTCCTAAGAGGGTTTGACAGTTTTAATATGTTTGTTCATGATACTAGAAAGTTTGAGCCTTTGCAAAGCTTGTTATATCTCTAGCATCTTCACCATGCATTAAATCCTACAGGAATCATTCATAGCCTTGCATACGAATCATAAGTGAAACTGACAATGGAAAGTTGAACGAGTTTCAAACGATAGGGAATGAAGCACATTGCACACACCGAGCTGATGCTTAATAATTCTAATGCTTCATGTATTTCTCGTCTAGTTTCATTCTTGGGATATTTGCTAACGCTTGTATTTGAGTCTGTGTGTTTTCAGGTTGAGTTCTCACCGAAATGCTCGGGAGCATTTCCCAGCAGAGTCGCCATTTGTTGTGGCTGCTCCACAACGTACCCCAAAATTGGGGACCCACCTTTTTGCATGTGTTCCAAGAAGACCGAAGTGGCCCATAGGCTAAAGATCAAAGAAAAAAAGCAAAACACCACAAGGAGAAAAAGTGTCACGATATCGCGACATGTTGCATTATCATGGCCAAAGAGAAAAAGTGTCGCGATATCGCGACATGTTGCACTATCGCGGCCAAAAAGAAAAAGTGTCACGATATCGCGACATGTTGCACCATCGTGGCCAAAAAGAAAAAGTGTCGCGATATCGCGACATGTTGCACCATCGCGGCCAAAAAGAAAAAGTGTCGCGATATCGCGACATGTTGCACCATCGTGGCCAAAAAAGAAAAAGTGTCACGATATCGCGACATGTTGCACCATCACGGCCAAAAAAGAAAAAGTGTCGCGATATCGTGACATGTTGCACCATCGTGGCCAAAAGAGAAAAAGTGTCGCGATATCGCGACATGTTGCACCATCGTGGCCAAAAAATAAAAGTGTCGCGATATCGCGACATGTTGCATCATCGCGGCCAAAAAAGAAAAAGTGTCGCGATATCGCGACATGTTGCACCTTCGCGGCCAAAAGAAGAAAAAGTGTCGCGATATCGCGACATGTTGCATGAAAGTGTGCGATATCGCGACATGTTGCATCAAAAGAAAAGTGTCGCGATATCGCGACATGTTGCATTGAAAAGAAAAAGAAAAAGTGTCGCGATATCGCGACATGTTGCATTTCGGCCAAAAGAGAAAAAGTGTCACGATATCGCGACATGTTGCATTTTCGCGGCCAAAGAGAAAAAGTGTCGCGATATCGCGACATGTTGCATTTGCGGCCAAAGAAGAAAAGTGTCGCGATATCGTGACATGTTGCATTTTCAAAAAGTGTGCGATATCGACATGTTATTAAAAGGAATGATTTGGAAGGCATAAAATGAAAAAAGGAAGGTGAAACGAAGAGCCATGGGAAAATGAAATGAACATGCAGGGAAGGTGAAACGAACAACCATTGGAAAATGAAACGAACCATCATGGAAGGAGAAACAATGTTTTCACAAGTTTAAATATGCCATTCAAAGAGGCCAGAAGGTGGAAATGAGTTGTTGGTTTTTATGGAATGGGTTGGAAGCGCCGCGAGCGAGTTACATATTTGAAGGCAATAGGGCCATTCTGGACCTGTTTGGGCTGTTTTTCTTCCATGGACTGGTTTGGGAAAACCAGAAATTTTTGTTATTGTAAAATGACAAATTTTTAATACAGAAAATTTCAGAAAGTTGCATCTTATGGGCAAGAAAGAAGGAGTCATTTTCTGCATGCAGGATTAAATGTCTATTTTTCCCCTTTTCAGATTTTAGGCTTGTAAATGGAGTTGATGCAAGTTTCTTGGTTGCTTCATGCGAATGTTTAAATCTGAAAACCTCATTTCAAAACCCTAGGAGCCAGCACCTAGCTTATCTGGATTGTGCTTGTTTTGCGGGTCCAATAGGTTAGGTTGCATGCATGGAAACCTCACATCTTCGGTTTTGTCGAAATAGGATAGCATCATACTGAATGCATTTTATTTTTCTGCATTTCATTTTCATTTTTCTGCATTTTATTTTCAGAAATTTTAACTTTATTTTAATATTCAGGCATTAAAATAAACATTTAAAAAACTTCAAAATCCAAAAATAATTTAACCATTGCGTAGGTTATACTTCATACTTCCAATACGCAATTTGAAATTTCATTTTTGGAGTTGTTTAGTATTTTTAAAAAATTCATCGAAGTTGTTGTTTTATTGCAGATTTCAAAAAATCCGAAAATGAAAATTTCCATTTTAAGGTCAAATTTCATTTTTTCAGTTTTGTTTTGCACTCATGAGCCTATGATGACATTCCCTTCATGAAAATTCCAATTTCATTGAAGGAGTTATGTTTTATGGCATTTTCACAAATTTCCATTTCTTGAGCATCACATTGAAGGTCATATGAGGGCCAACTCACATTTGCTTTATTTTGGTTCAATGAACAATCACTAAAGTTTCATGGTAAAATAAACCAACATTGCCCCTTGTTTACAGTTACTTGCAATCACTAAGGTGTTCCAAGCATTTAAAGTGAATATCTTTATTTAAGATTACTAATACACATATGCAAATGCTAATATAGCGGAGACCTTGGAGAAGTTGTTTGTTTAACTTCTTTGCAAGAGGGGATTTGGAGCCCAAATCCTAAAGGAGAGTGTACTTTCACAACTGTGTGAAAATACCACTCAACAGGGTGGAGGTGGTCAAAGCGAATGAGGGCTAACTGTCGACATTAGTGTATTGGTGGGATCTTGATAGAGGCACCTTTCAGCTCCCAATAGGGGAGATGACGATTACACTCGAGGATATTTATCGTATCTTTCATGTTCCTGTTAAGGGGTTGCTTGTTCGGGTCAGATGGGATAAGGAGGATGTGATGAGGCCCTTATTTGGTGATATATGGGAGGTTATTAATTTCAACAAGGGTGGCATATAGTCCCTTGATATATTCTAGAAGGGGGAGCTAGAGGCACTACCCACTTATGTCATGTTCATATTGGCTAATATGCTACTACCAAACAACACAAGAGCCAGGTTCTCTTAGAACCAAATTTGTTTCTTATTCGACATGATAAGTGAACCTTGGATTTATGATTAGGCACCTAAGCTATTGTCTTAGAATTATATAGAGCTATATGAGGTGAAAAGTCAAGAGAAAAAGGGGTTGGGCTACAGCCTGCTACTTCAGATATGGGTTGAGAGCACTTTAGTGTGGCTCACCATGTGGGATTACCTTGTGATCGGGATAGTTTGTGCTCTTATGGACTCATGTGGTAGGCAGGTGAGGAGTTACAATCAATATTCCCTAGCTATAGCAACCAGGAGTACAAAGATATGTGGGTAGGACTAACATTTGTTGAGGTGATTTGGCGATTGTGGCGAGGAGATGGATGAGCTAAAGGTAGGAAAAAATTACGATGAGTTCAACGAGCTTGATGGATGTCAGGATGCCATGGCAATGAGAAGTTGATTCAATTTTCTTGCATCTTGCGACTGTAGAGGGTTTCGGATGATCATGTCATCTACAAGCACCATATGGATAAGCTTGGCTTGGCCTATCTTGATGATTGGATAGTGGAGGATGAGGATGATGAGGTACTAGATGTCAATCCTATCATCTACAAGCACCAGCTGGATGATATTGGATTGGCCTATCCTAATGTTTAGCTAGTGGAGGATGAGGATGATGAGGCATTAGATGTCCTAGACATGGATGACATCAGGATTATAATTGAGTATGATGATTTGTTTGTTACACAACTACTTTGGATACCGATTTAGGTTATGTATGATGTCAGTGGGGATGATCAAGATGTAGGGATGACATAAGAGCCTCCACGATGACAGAGATGTCATTGATTGAGTAGTGGTGCAAAATTCACCAGGGTTTTTGAGGACATACCTTTGAAGGAAGTTGGTGAAGGAGATGGTGGAGCTGGTGGGAATGGTGGTGTAAACATGAGAGATATGGGTGAGGTTTCAAATAGGGCTTCGATGTAGGGCAAGTTGGATTGGGCGACACTCCAAACTGAGCGGGATACCCCCGTAGAGTAGCAAGACCGCCTTATACATATGGTGGAGGCTCGAGACGTTGACATGATGGCTCGAGATATCAAGATAGTTTGGTTGTAGAGTGAGGTAGAGAGTCTATAGAGTGCTTAGTGTGTAGGTGGAAAAGTAGCAATAATAGTTGCTCTCCATGAAAATTTGGCCAAGATAGAAGGGTGACAACAACAAGCTTTGGCTTACTTTCAATTGTAGGATGACTATATTTGTTCATTGGAGGATCGATTTGGTCAACATCATATTCCACTATCGATGCAACCTTCTTCTTCGAGGTCTAGATCTAGCCGGTAGAGCGATTCCTAGCATGGAAGCTCTTACTCAAGAGCTTCGTAGTTTTAGGAGCCATCACTATCATAGGGATCTAGTTTGGGATCTCCAATTGGACAACCTAGAGGTCTTGATGGAACTCGTTAGCAATGTTCATTGTACTTCTTTTTTATATTTTTTATTTTTGATAACGAGCCTCGGTGCTCTGTTGTATATAGCCTATGGGTGAACTATGTACTTTATGATTTATACATATATATACATGGCTTTTTGTGTATCATTTTTATTGTGCTTTGTGTGTGTTGCTTTTATTGTGAATGTATGGATGATGGTATATGTATGTGATAGAATGAATGTACTATGAATGAATGCATATGATATTCTAATGATGGATGTAATTGAACTAATGGTAAGACCTTATCAATTGTCATTTGAATAAATTATGGAGCATTTTTTGACAAACTTTGCCTTTATTGCTTAATCAAGGACACCAACATAGTAATACTAGTTTGATGATGAAATGAACTATAATACATGTGTAATAATGCGATGGTGGTATGGAATGTAAGCTCACTTATCAACTTGTTTGTCTTAGGGATAAAGGATCTAGAGTTTTTTTCCAAAGACTCAAACATCCTAGTGATCTCAAACAAACTCATCTATTAATCTCATAAATCCATAAGATACTAAGGGTGTCCTAGTGGAGTCAAATCTCTCAAGGATCAACTGTGTGTGCTTTGAATATTCATTGTCAATCATGAGCATGGGTAGACTAATCAATTGTAACTTATGCCAATAAGCTAGCTCATCCATGAGCATACATAGGTTTATACAAAATAAGGTCACTAATGTGATAGACATGTCACCACGCCAGGTGTACTCCACTACCAATCAGGCATCTATAGCCTCGATGGAGGTTAACCCCATGATATAATGACCTAAGAATTCCAGGGATTCAAGCTTTTATTTTATTTTTTTGGAAAATACTTTTGTATTTTGCTTTTGCGCTTGTCCTTTTTCCAATTCTTAGGGTTAGACCATGTGCATGATAGGATGAGTAGGGGAAACCATTCACTTTATGGTAATAACTACTCATGAGTTTGTCATTCCAAGGCATCACAATGTTATTAATGTGTGATAATGTGCGTGGTCCAAGAGGAAACTTGATTTAGCTAGGAACAACTTGTAGCACCTAAAGACTATTTGACGTTCAATGGAGGTTGCTTGAAACACTAGGAGTGGTTGAGTGATTGAAAACACCTAGAGATTCCTCAAACCATAGACTACCAAAGAAATAAGGTGCTATGGGATTTATTGCTATTTTTTTTTATGGTGGTGGATGGTGGAATGAAACCAATACTAGGATGAAGGTGCCCTTGATTAAGGCAACAAGACTTAGTGGACTAACAATTATCCAAACTAACCGAATGACAACCAATACAACCAATGATATGTATGAATGCAAATGATATGAATGTGTGAATGTAGTGTAATCGACATATATGAGTTATGAATGTATGAATGGATGTATAAAATGTAATGTGATAATAATTTATATATATATATATATATTTAGCCATGTATATGTAAATATATATAATTTACATCAGGTATAGAATTCTTTCAAGTGAATGATGTTCAATGGCTCAGGCTCTTCTATTCCCTCGAGATTGGCAAGTCTGTATGTTCTAGGACCCAATTTTTATTTAATTATGAATGGACCTAACCAATTAGCTATAAATTTTTCATGAAGGTGTGGCAAGGCATTGGTGTTTTGTTGATTCTCTTTGAGGATGAGATCTCCTACTTGGAATTCATGTGGATGAACTTTTGCATTATAAGCATGCTTGATATGGTCTTGATATACCCATAGATGCTCCAAGGCATTGATTCACCTTTCATCAAGGAGTGTGAGTTGGTCAAGATGTGCTTGTCTAGAAGTATTATCATCCATGAATTCTTGTAATGAAATGTGTAGTGAGGGGATCTCAAGCTCAAGAGGTATAATTGCTTCAGCCCCATAGACCAATGAAAATGGTGTTGCCCTTGTAGGTATATGAATGCTCATTTGATAAGCCCATAATGCTAAGGGGATTTGAATATGCCAATCTCTGTGATTGTCTTTTATGAGTTTCTTTAGAATGGCTATCAAGGTCTTATTGGTGGCCTCAACTTGTCCATTTGTTTGTGGGTAGTAAGGAGTCGAGAAACTATGTTGGATATGATATTTCTCACAAAGTACTCGAACATCCTTATTCTTGAAATACTTGCCATTGTCTAAAATTATCTTTGAGGGAATGCCAAAATGATAGATTATGTGTTGGAGTATGAACTCCATGATTTTAGGTCCTATCGTAGTGGTCATAGGAATTACCTCGACCCACTTTGTGAAGTATTCTATGGTAGTGATGATGAATTTGTGTTATCTCGATGATGGAGGTAATATTTTTCCAATAAAATCAAGGCCCCATTGTGAAAAGGGCCAAAGAGTTTGGATTGGTTGTAACGCCTATGATGGTACATGAGTTAAATTTGCATGTTGTTGACATTTTTGAAATTTCTTTACATAGTTGCAATAGTCACTTTCCATGGTGGGCCAATAGTAACCCATACGCAAAATGCACTTTGTAATGGTCATCCCACTAAAATGGCCACCACAAGTACCATCATGAGCCTCAGATATGGCCCATTGTGCCTCTGTGGGCTCTAGACAATGAAGTAAGATTCCATCATAGCCACGTCTATACAACACATCTCCCAAAAGAGTGTAACGAGTTACCTTTTGTTTGAAAGTGTGTTTGGTAGTTCATGAAAAATCTGTTGGGAGAGTACCAAACTTGAGAAAGTCCTTTATCTGATTAAGCCAAGGCTCATATGGCTCTATGTGAATGAAGCAAACATATTTTTCATCTTTAGACTCAACTCGTGAAATTGTAGATTTGGACATTGTTGTAATGATTAGTGGTTGGACCTCTCTAGTGGGGTTCTTTGGAATCAATGATCCTAGAGAGGCCATCGCATCTGCAAATCTATTTGTCGAATGAGGTAGGTTATCGATCTCATACTAGTCAAACTTTTCTAGCAATTTCATTGCTATTTCATTGTAAACTTTTAGGACTAGATCTCTGCATTGGTAAGTTTCTTTCACTTGATTAACTACAAGTTGGGAGTCACCAAAGATTCTAATATGCTTGATGCCCATAGCGATAGCTGCCTGAAGCCCTAGGATTAGGGCTTCATACTCTGCATTGTTATTCGTGCATGGGAAGTCGAGTTTGAATGATGAAGGGATAGGCATCCCTTGTGGTGTATAAAACATGACTCCTACACCTTGTCCTTTCTCGCACTTTGATCCATCAAATAATAGGGTGATGTCAACATCATCTTCAGGAGTGATGTGTTCTTCCTATTTAGTAATGGTAAAGATTGAATCATCTGGTAGCTCGATAAATAAAGGTTGATCGTTAGGAAGTAGAGCTTCTCATGATCTAATCACCTATCACCTGACCCTTGATGGATTTTTATCTAATGAATTCGAGATCAAATTCTATTAAGAGCATTATCCATTTCGTGGTATGGGTGTTGTTGTATGTGCGAGTCATCATGTAATGTAGAGGGTTTTCATGAGCTATGACATAAGTGGTGTGACTTAGCATGTAATGTCTGAGTTTCTTAGTGGTAAAAACCATTGCTAGACACAACTTTTCCACATATGTGTATCTGGTTTCATAGCTCACCAATGTTCGACTAATATAATAAATTGCTTTCTCTCTATGATTTTCATTCTTTTGTGCAAGCATTGTCCCTAGTGCAAAATTCATAGCTGAGATATAAATATGAAATGGGACTGCCAAGGCGAGGTGGCATCAGAATTGACGTTAGAGGCTAGATATTGTTTAATGTCATCGAAAGCCTCTTGACACTCTTTATTCCATGAGAAAGTGACCCCCTTTTGTAGTAGGTGATTGAATGACCTGCATTTTTTGAGAGTTGCATGATAAAGTGATGAATTGCTTGAATATTTCCTTGTAAACTATGCAACTCTTTAAGGTTTCTTGGGGGTGGCATTTCTGTAATGGCCTTGACCTTGTTTGGATCCACTTCGATGCCTCACTTGGAGATAATGAACCCTAGAAGTTTACCTGATGTAACTCCAAAGATGCATTTCTTAGGGTTCAATCTCACCTTATGCTCTAGAAGCCAATCAAAGACTTTACTTAATACATCGATATGATCAAGACGTGTTTTAGATTTTGCTATTAAATCATCCACATAATCTTCAATGATTTTATGCATGTAGTCATGGAAGATATATGTCATGGCACATTGATATGTAGCTCCTACATTTTTAAGGCCAAATAGCATCACCTTGTAACATAAAGTCCCCCAAGGTGTTGTAAATGTTATTTTGTGTTGGTCATTAGGATTGATTCAAATTTGATTGTATCCTAAAAAACCATCCATTAGAGAAAGCATTTCATGGCCCATAGTAGAGTCTACAAGAGTATCGATGTTTGGTAAGGGAAAATCATCCTTAGGACACACTTTATTTAGATCTCAAAAATCTATGCATATGTGAATCCCCTCGTTAGGTTTACGAATGGGTACCATGTTTGAGAGCCACTTAGGATAGTCAATGGGTTGAATGAAACCCACATCTAATAATTTTTGAAGTTCTTCTTTGACCATGAGGGCAATGGTAGGATGTAATTTCCTTAATTTTTGTTTGACTAGCTTTGCATCAGGACCCAAGGTGAGATTATGGACTACCAAATTAGGGTCAAGGCTAGGCATGTCTTTATATGACCATGCAAAAACATCTTTCTTTGCTACTAGTAATGTTGTAAGCTACTCTTTTTCTTCTTTAGATAGACTTTTTCCTAATTTAATGATTTACGGATTATCTATGTCTGTACTAAGGTTCACATCAAAAGTATCTTTGATAAGCATGTGTGAAACCTTCCTCCAACTGGTGGGGAGTAGGAACTAAGTGAATATCATTGGCAACATCCTCAAATATTTTTGGTGTTGTCTCTTCTACTTTGGTATGAAAAATGGATGAAGGGAAAGGCAAAGATTATGGAGGGATATAAGCATTGGAAGCTCTTAACAATTCTTTAGATAAGATGAATTTTGATATGGATGGCGGTTATGAGATCTAATCCATGTTGATAAGTCTAATGTCAATAGGAATTGGTTTTGCTAAATCATATGGATTATAGAAGGGTCCCAAAAAGTCAACAAAAATCATGTTAACTTAAAGGACTTGTGGTGCTTGCGATCTAGGATTGATGGATTATCATGATGTCACGAAGGTTGCCAAGGTGGATCTGGTGGGTCAACTAGTGCATTGGGTCGCTCAAGTAGAAGGAGGAGATGAAATATGGGTTGATGGATAGGAAACATGCAAAGGTAAAACTCATCCTCATAGGTGAAGGGTGCAATGGGGATTGACTCTTCTTCAGAGCTATCAGAGGTGATTGAGAGTACGTCAAATTCCTCATCAAAGTATTCCTTAGAGTCATCATAAAAAATGGAGTCAATCATGGTAATGTGTGGTCACATTTCTTCAAAAATCCTCATACAAAAGAGGCATAAACTTAGGGTCTATATATTCATCATCACTATCATCACTATCCTCATCATCCTCCTCATTGGGGTTTAAGGTAAGTTGTTGAAATATTTCCTCAAAGGAGGATGTAGAGGGTTGTGGCCTATATCCTAGGCCAGAGTGATCATGCACCTCTTGATAGTATGACTCAAATATGTTATGAATACCCTATTCATGTCATCCTAAACCATATCCCTACCAGTTAACCCATCAAAAATATCGCATTGGGAAATCTGGATTGGATAAATACTCAATATTAGCACAAAATTATTGTTGGGGTTCATCGTAGGGAGGTGGATCGAATGAAGAATTAACTCCCCCATACACAAATTTTAATAGATTAGGTGTTGAAACCATGTTATATATTGCACCAATTGCTACATTTGGGTCACGTGGGTGATCGTAATCTCTAAAATTCTCATTGGTGGATGCAGTTATTACAATATTCTAAATGATGTACTCATCAATACTTGGGTTGGTGAGATGGACTACAACATATGTGGGTGCAATTTGGGATGAAGCGGGGATAAAGGTAGAGGTCTTAATAGATACCTATGGATTAGATGGTGGAGGTGAAGGAGGGTTAGACTGAGTGGAGTAGATAACAAGTTAGGGTTTAGGATTAGGTTGGGTAATAATGGGAGTTTGTGGAGTGGGATTGGTGTGTAATGGGGGTAATGAGTGATTGTGGGTGTTAATGTAGGGTTGGGTGGTTTACTTTGTGATGTGGATGCTTGCCCCCTATGTAAAGGTTGAAGGGGTGAGAGGCTGGTTGTTCCCAATGAGATGATGGAATGTGATTTGATGAAGGTGAAGGTTGATTTACAGGATGATGTGGTGTGATGGGAAAGTGATATAAGGTGGAATATGAAGCATGATTCAAAATTATGGTTTGATATGTGGGGGCATGATAATCTATGGGAAGAGCCTCTTTAATGGGTGTTTTTTTATGAGGTGTCTTGGCATGGGGCTGATTAAGTGGTCAACAGGGTGATGGATAAGTGAGTGGATGGAAAGGATGGTGCATATGGGTTTGAAATGAAGTTGTAGTACTTGAAAGGTTCTTCATATATAGGAATACAGTGAATTTGTTCCTCATGCATATATTTTAGGCATTCATGTAATTTTAAGGGCATACTACTCATATCTCTAATCTAGGGGTGTCCAAGGAGTATGATATATTGCATACCCCCTCTAGGATGTGGAACATTGTGTGAATGGTTTTGATCCCAACTCGCACAGGAAGGACAATTGTTTCGACTGTAGAGCATAGAACTTCGTTGAAAGCTCATATGGTAAAGGTGGAGTTGGCAATATGTGACGGTGGAAGTTTAAGGTGTGTTGTGGATTTTTACTGCTTACCCTACAAATATTTGTCACGTCACAGGGAACTCTTGAAATCACAACCAACACTATGGATTCTGGCAGATCCACCTAATTAAATTGGGAATAGACTACCTTTGATAGCTCTAAACTGACCAAATTGGGTAAGGAAACCCCAAGCAGTGGGTCCTTTCACTAATGCTTCACAATGCACATGCCCACTATGCCAGACAAAATATTATTTAGTTATTTTAATGATTTTGGATGATCAAACCTATTAATATAAGTGCTCATTAAGCCAAGACTGATGCCTTATCCATTACAGAGTTGTAGAAAATTTATACATGGCTTTAGACAGATTAAAGCAAGAGGAACCAATTTGTTTTATCCCAGTCAAATAATGTAAAGTAAACAAAGTGATTAAACTGGCGAGATAGAAAGCGTCAATTGATGAGGCCTGCAAATGCCTCATCCATGGACTAGTTTTGATAACTTATAAACACTTTTGAACACCTTATGTTATGTTTTGATGCTAATTATAGTGATAGAATGCATTATGTATTGATGTTTACATGTTGTAAATGTTAAAGTGCATATATCCTGTTTTGACTATTTTTCTATATTTTATAGTCTGTTTCAACTGTATTATTTAGTATATTTTGCATTAAGTTAATGTTGTAGTATTAAGGTGCTGCTATCTATTTGGTTTTGTGCTTCTTTCATAAGCTTTCCCCATCGTTTAACCATTTTAAATAACCAAAAGGCGCCAAAACTTTGTCAACAGTTTGACTATGCAAAAAATAGGAACTTTTCCATACAAATTCTAGCCAACTGTACATATACAACATGGCTTGGAATTTGTCCACTCCATCTCATGCAAAATATGGAATCAGTCTTCTGGGCACTTATGGAGACTATTTCCACCATCACAACTATTCTCATGCACTTCTGGAGCATGTATTAATATAAACTCTGTTTTGCTACTTGATATTCTGGAGCAGCTCCGAAATAAGTGCAGAAGCAATAGTTTGGGTCAAAAGCGCCTTTAATTGCAATAGAGGGTGGTAAACGGTGGTTGCAGCTATTTTAGGGATATCCCTATCTTTTCCAACACCTGTCCCTCAATGGATGAAGCCCAACATATGGAATGGATAAGGTTTAATGGATCAGATCCCTGCATTTTTGGGAAACATAGTCCTACAACAGTTGTAACAGTCCTGTATTAAAGCACCAAACCTTATCACTATTGTACTTTGCTATATAAATAAAGTGCTCCCATTTGGTTGAGCATATAGGATAAGAGGATATAGGTACTAGGAGATAGAGTAGTCCAAGTGTTGTAATTGTGTACTACAACAGATCAATAGTCTGTAGAACTTCCCCTGCACTATTGATATGCTGATAATGAAATAAAAGTGCAATATTTGTCATTCATGTTTGCTTCTGAGTTCAGTGTGAAGATTTGATAGTGTAGAACAAGTACTCTTCCCCTATTTTGGTTCAGGAAGCAAGGGCCACTTCTAGGCCTAGAAGAGGGATTATTCCTACCAGAGTTCTGCTAATTTCTTGCTACAACAGGTCAACAGGAATCTGACAACTTTTTGCATAGTTAATATTGAATTAAACTTCATCTAGCATGTGGCACATGAATGCATTATAGTTAAGTCATCTAGAATAGATTTTATAGCATAACATTTTCTGTTTCAACTTCAGCATTTCTAGTCTGTATTTCTAGTTTGCATCAGAGAATTTCTTGTTAATTCAGTTTGCTACAGATTTGCAATATTTGCTTACCAACCTTTGAATTTCATCATTGTCTTAGGTTTCATTTTCTGCAGGTGTGAAGTTTCAATTCTGAAAAGTTTCATTGTTGTTATAGTTAATTCTGTGATTTCAATTTTGTTATTTTAAATTCTGTCAATTAAATTTTGTCATTTTCAATTCTGCAATAGTTCAGATTTGCTTTTCCTGCAACTGTGTGAATTTCAATTATGCAAGGATAAGTAGGCACTCAATTTTAGTTTCTAGGAGATTAAAAGGGACACTTGACACCCCCAAAACACTAACTGTTCCATGAATAAGGCCATGATCTAGATGAACTAAAAATCAGTCTGTTAACCCCTACTTTCGTATATAGCCTTGGACACCACCCTGGATTGACACATAATGATTAAATGATGAAGAGTTGATGACACTCATCATTTTTGGCACCATTTTCGGGGACACTTAGGTGTTGTTAGGAGAGGTCTAGCAGTCCAAAAACTGTCCTATTTCAGGAAATAGTTTTTGGAAACCTGAGGTTTAGTTTATTTAGTAAATAGGCATGAATGCATAGGCCAAGAGACGAAAGAGGAAGGTTTATCAGAACTAGCTCTTTTCCACCAAGGCGTTCTTCATGATCAGGTGAAGATCTGCCTATGTATGAACTTCTTGAAAGACTTAAAAGAGAATCATCTTCTTCATCAACTAAAATTGTAGGATCTTTGCAAGAAGAGCTCTTAGAGGCACTTGCTTCTAGACATACCCATAGGGCTGATCCATCTGAACCAGTTGAACAAATTAAAGTTGAGGAAGCACCTATGGCAGAACAAGGAGAACATGATAGGGATATTGTTGGTCATGATGCTGACAATCCTCCTGTTAGAACTTTTGAATACCCTATTCATCTGAATCCTACTCAGAATGCTCCTATGAAAATAATTTCACCCTCAGTATTGCCAATATTTAGGGGAGTTGTTTCTGAAGATCCTGATCAATTTCTGTTTGAATTCAAGGTTCTGTGTCAGACTTATGACTATGTCAATGATAACCAGAAACTGAAGTTATTTCCCTCTACACTCAAAGATGCGGCCTTACGGTGGTTTATGAGCCTTGAATCAGATTCAATCCGCACTTGGGATCAAATGGAAACTGCATTTTTGGATAAGTATCAGGAGTATTGTAGAGTGAGAAATAGGAAGGATGAGTTATTTCGGATAAGACAAGAAGAGGATGAAAACTTAGAGGATTATCTTGATAGATTTGCCTTTATCCAAAAGAGATGTGGTCCTATGGAAACTGACTTATTAAAAACTATATTTTTGAGAGGTTTGTAGGATGATTCTAGAGAGGTATTAGACTTAATGGGAAAAGGAGATATAAACCAGCTTGATATTAATGATATTGTAGAGTTGTGCAAAAATTATTCCCGCACTAGGCAAAGAAGAAGGAAAAGGAATCCCAGTAATACTGATATAAAATATTTGATGGAGGAAATGGCTAATATGAAAACCGATATACTTGTTCAACTAAACACTGCTTTAGGAGAAAGGAATACAAGAGCCAATTCTTCACCACCCCTGTCTATCTATTGTCCTAGGTGCAGAAATAAGCATGCTCTGCAAGATTGTCCTTTGGACAAGACTTCAATTTCAGCAATTTGTGGCATTTGCTCAAAGGAGCATAAAACTGATAAATGTCACCTTTTGCCCCATCTTCGAAGTGTTTTAGAAACCCAAGTTGAAGAACTTCATGCTATTGGGCAAAGGCCAGGAGGCAACTTCATACAAAACCAAAATACCCCTCGCTTTTCTTCAAATTGGGGACAGAATCCTTGGAATATGCCATGGGCATATACCGAACCTCCTCCCCAAACTTGGAATCAATCTTGGGCAGCCCCTCAAGATTGGTCACATTCTGGTTGGAATCAGCCATGGCATTCGGTTAATCCATCTTGGGTACCAAATCAGTCAGGGCAAATATGGGGGCCACAATACCCATCCTATCAAGGGCAGTAGAGGTATCAATCACCAAATCAACACTTGCTGCCGACCCCTAATCAAAATTTTTAGGGAAGAGTTCAACCACAACAAACATAGCCGGTTAAGCAACCTCCACTTCCAGCTCAGCCTATGGCTAACCCCAATAACAACAAACAAGCAACCCCTATTTATGGAGTTGAGTCTAAAGAGACTATTGCAATCCATGTCCTTGACTTTAGTAACATCCAGTTACATTCAGGGAAGGTTTTACCTGACCTCGCACCACCCACTATTGAAGAAATTGATGGAAAGCAAGAATTTTCAAATCCAGAAAAACCACAAACAGAGCAAAAAGAGGAAAAAATAGAAAGTTTACAAGGAAAAATTGAACCTGCCTCGGCAGACCTACCGTATCCTGAAAGGTTTGACCACACTATCATTGCTCCTGAATCAGAATTAATCATAGAATTGAGGAAAATGTCTATCTCACTCCCTTTGTTGCAGGCAATAAAGGATGTACCTCTGATTAGGAAAACCATTCAGGAGCTGTGTATTAGGAAACCTGGCAGGAAGAAGAAAGCCTTTCCTAAGATTGTACAAGTAGAAGGTAAGTTGGCTGACCTGCTTTCTGGAAAACTAGTACCCCCTAAATATGGTGATCCAGGGAGTCCAGTAGTTACAATTACTGTTGGGTTAGTTCAAATTCCAAATGTACTTATCGATTTAGGAGCTGCAATCAACGTGATGACTAAGGAAACCATGCAAAAATTGCAGCTCAATAACCTTAGTCCTACTACCACAGTTTTGGAAATGGCAGATAGGTCAGTGGCTAAACCGAAAGGAATTCTGGAGGATGTTGCCATTGAAGTTTCTTCTTGGGAATACCCTTGTAGATTTCTTAGTGTTGCAGCCTAGAAACTCAGCTAATGGCTATCCTATTATTCTAGGACGACCTTGGCTTGCCACTACAGCTGCATTTATAGACTATAGGTCAGGTGAGATGACCATTTCAAATGGTGTAGACCTAAAAAATATTTCCTTGTATCCACCAGCCCAACCTTCAGCCAAATTTTTTGGACAGATATGGTATCCTGAGTCTGATGAAGAACATGAAACTATTGTCACCTTGGCCACCGTTGTAGTAAAAGAACATATTGAAGAACTTAATTCACCAGAAAGAGAAATCTTTGAACATGAAACAATTTTGGTGAAAACATTGCAAGAAGAAGGCCTTAAGGATGATCAAATTCTTGTCCATCGTTTGTTATGGAAATATGAAGAACAAACTGCTGAACATCTATCATCTATTCCACTACAAGAAAGCTCCTTCACATTGCCACATGGATGGCATCATCATCTTCTGACTTCTTTCACCTGTCCTATGCAAATGATCCCATCAGGTATCACATTTACACTAGAATCAAGAGTATTTCATACTCTGCAGCCACATCATTGTCCCTTAAATGCTTTAATCAGTAAATATGAGGTTGTCAACTCTGTTTATCCAGGGATTAAGCAGATTGAGATACAGCCAAGAAATTTTTTGAACATTAATAGTTGGTTGACTAATGAGCAAGAAGCCAAATTATTTGTTGTTTTACAGAGACATGTTCAAGCTTTTGCTTGGAGTTATAAGGACATGACTGGCATTCACCTTGATGTGTGTACACATAGGATATACACTGAAGATGTCAAACCAGTAAGACAACCACAAAGGCGTCTGAATCCCGCTCTGAAGGATATTGTTAAGGAAGAAATCGAAAAACTATTGGATGTAGGATTCATTTATCCAATTTCAGATAGTAGGTGGGTTTCACCATTGGTCATTGTTCCAAAGAAAAATGGGAAGATGAGAGTATGTGTGGACTACAGGGGAATTGAATAAGGTCACACATAAAGATCACTTTCCATTACCATTTATAGACCAAGTGTTGGACACCCTTGCTGGTAAGAAATTTTTCTGTTTCCTTGATGGTTTTAGTGGTTATAATCAGATCCAGGTTGCACCAGAAGACCAGGAAAAGACAACTTTCACATGTCCTTGGGGAACATTTGCTTACAGAGTATTACCCTTCGGTTTGTGCAATGCACCAACAACATTTCAGAGAGCTATTTTGGCTATCTTTTCTGATCTAACAAATGAAAGTGTAGAGATTTATATGGATGACTTCACAGTGTTTGGAGATACATTTGAATATACTTTAGAACAACTTGAAAAAGTTTTAATACGCTGTGAAACATATCATTTGTCTCTGAACCCTGATAAATGTTTCTTGATGATGGAAGAAGGAATTGTTCTTGGACATCATATTTCTGCTTATGGAATTAAAGTTGATCCTAAAAAGGTAGAGGTCATCAAGAACCTTCCTCCTCCAAAAACTCAAACTGATGTCCGTAGTTTCTTAGGACATATTGGCTTTTATCGCAGATTTATTGCTAATTTTAGTACCATTGCTAATCCAATGTTCGCATTGTTAACAAAGGATTCTGAATTTGTTTGGTCTGCTGGGTGTCAACAGTCCTTTGAAGTTTTAAAGGAAAAGTTAACAACTTTGCTTGTATTGAGAGGTCCTAATTGGGAGTTACCCTTCCATATTCAAACTGATGCTTCCAATACTGCTATTGGAGCTGCATTAGGGCAGATTGAAGATGGACAACACTATGCCATATACTACATTAGTAAAAATTTGATTGGAGCTGAAAAGAATTATACCACAACCGAGAAGGAATTTTTAGTTGTGGTGTATGCTATTAACAAATTCCGACACTATATCATAGGATATCCCGTATTCATCCACACAGACCATGCTGCTATAAAGTATTTGATGAATAAACCCTTGGTTAGTGCACGAATTATTCGCTGGTTAATACTATTGCAGGAATTTGATATTACTATAGTCAATAAACCAGGGAAGTCTAATGTAGTGGCAGATTTCTTGTCAAGATTGTCAAATGCAGATACGGAGGAATTGGTTGAGGATGCATTTCTTGATGAGAAATTGTTTGTTGTTTCTATACAATCTCCATGGTTTGCAGATATAGCTAATTATTTAGCTACAGGGAAGATTCCTCTTCACTTTACTCCTAAACAAAAGAAACAGTTGATCAAGCAAAGTTCTTCTTTTGAATGGATAGGAGGTTTATTGTTTAAATGTAGTCTTGACCATGTTTTGCACAGGTGTGTTCGCAAGGATGAGGTATATGACATCCTGCGAGCATGTCATGATGAACCATCAAGAGGGCATTATTCAGTGAAAAGTACCATTCGAAATATTTTGGGTATTGGTTACTACTGGCCATCCTTGCACAAAGATGTCAAAAGGTATGTCAGAAATTGTGATGCATGCCAAAGGATGGGTAAGCCTACTTTTACTAGTGAAATGCCTTTACAACCTCAATTAGGTACAAAACCATTTGAAAGGTGGGGGCTAGATTTTGTAGGACCCATTGATCCACCTTCCCAAGGGAAAGTGCATATCTTGGTATGTACTGATTATGTAACCAAGTGGGTAGAAGCCCATGCTTTTAAGCATGCCCGAGAAGAGAAAGTTG
Source organism: Wollemia nobilis (assembly GCA_028583015.1). Taxonomy (NCBI): domain Eukaryota; kingdom Viridiplantae; phylum Streptophyta; class Pinopsida; order Araucariales; family Araucariaceae; genus Wollemia; species Wollemia nobilis. The sequence goes on along the minus strand of JAQPPZ010016892.1, from coordinate 6,024,014 downwards.
TTGATTTCCTATATTCACAAATATTTCTACGATTTGGAGCCCCATATTCTATCACCACTGATCAGGGACCTCAGTTTACCTCAAAATTTGTTGAAGCCTTTATAAAGTTGTATGAAATCAAACATAAAAAATCCTCACCTTACCATCCACAAGCCAATGGCCAAGTTGAAGTGACAAATAGGGAATTAGAGAGGATCTTAACCAAAACTATAGCAGCCCATAGGAGGAATTGGGTGGAAAAGTTACTTGAAGCAATTTGGGCTTATAACACCACTTGGAAATCCACTACTGGATTTACTCCCTATGAATTGGTTTATGGCAAAAAGCCTCTTTTGCCTATTGAGTTTGAATTACTAACTCTTCGAACTGCTTTAGAAGTTGGTATTGATTTGTCACAAGCATAGACGGACCAGATTCTATAGCTCAATGCATTGGATGAACTACGGAGGGATGCATTGCACTAGACTGAGCTGATCCAAGCACAACGAAAATTGTGGCATGATAGTCACATTCAACAAAGGAAGTTTTAGCAAGGCGACTGGGCTTTGTTGTTTGACTCACGTTATGAAGACTATCCTAGAAAATTGTAGACTAGGTGGCTTGGACCATATCATATTGAGGAAGTGTTTGCAAATGGAGTTGTACATCTTTCACCAATAGATGATTCAAGAAGGAAAATGGTGGTTAACGGTCATCGTCTTCGGATATATCACAAACCGTTAACCAAGGAGGAGTTTCTCAAGCAAGTAGGAAACTTGGATGTATCAGTATTGGAAGAAACCACTTCTTCCAAGATGGACTCAATCAAGTGACATGAACCAAAATATATAAAAATATAAATAAATATATATATATATATATATAAAATAATAATAATTCAGAATGTGAAAACCTCTTTGAGGCGCATCTGAATTGGGCTTACATGAAAACTAGTTTTTTTGGCATGTTTACCTCACGGACCCACCACCATTCCATTCATTCTCACCATTGTTTCACTATTCACCATTCCATTCATTCTCACCATTGTTTCACTATTTACCATTCTATTCATTCTCACCTCTGTTTCACCTATTTTCAGATTGCACCTGTCTTAGTCAGTAGAGCAGCCAACAGAGAATCAACAGAAACAACCACTGTACGATTGTAGATAAATGGTTATATCAGGTATGTGCCTTTCTCATTTTAGAACATTGTTGATATCAAGTATGTAGTGCATAATATCCTTAGTTAGTATATGAGGCATACATAAGGTTATTTTAAAAAAAAGTTATCCATCTAGTCAATGGAAGTTGTGAAAACAATAGGAAATTTTTACCTTCAAATGCTTCAGCATGATAATGCTCCGGAATAAGATTTTTGTTCAGCTTCGGAAATATGGAAGCTCTGGAATGAAAAATTGTTGTTTTAACAAAAGCGGCTTCAGCATAAAAAGGGGTGTGCTTCGGAATAAAAATTATTCAAACCTTGAAGAAAAAAACTTTGGAATGAATAAAGATAAAAATGAAATGACATGTGGCATTATAATTCCTATTGTTTGAAGTAAGGAAAAATTATGGCACAAATTTTAAGACGCAGGTTTCCAACACAACGATGGGAACGGAGGTGTTGGGAATCATCGTACATTTTGCGATAAGCAAAAATCTTTGGCACACTTCACAAGGACTTCGAGAAAAAGGAAAGCTCTGTACGTGGTACATGACACGACCAACAAATGACTGCCATGTCAATGCGTCGTAATCATTTAATCAAATGCAGTGGATCACGTTCCCTCAAAGAAATAGAAATCTGCCACGTGATACGTAAAGGAGAAATTTAATTTTTCAACCGCTTCAACACGTTTTGAAGCATTTTTTTGGTGCTATAAAATTTTAATTTCATAGCCTATAAGCCATTTTTGCCCTGCAACTACAAATAATTTGATCCAGACTCAGGCACAACGTTGTTGTTTCGGCACTAAGAGGAGATAGAACACAAAAAAATAAAAATGGGGGGTAAGAAGAATCGGATTGAGCCAAAAAATGCATATTGCCTATAGGGAGATCCTGAATCACTGCGTATCTTCACGACGGAAGGGTTTATGCCATTTCTACGAAAATTCGATGGACACTCTGAAGGGTTGGCAATCGAATTCACCTGAACGTTCAGAAACAACCAAGTCCATATTAGCGGCATGACCATCCAGGTAACTCCAAAAATTCTTAGTTCTATTACTGAAATGCCTTTGCAAGGGGTCCAAATTGTAAAAACTAGAAAGAATGCCCTGGTAGAAATTGTCAATCAATTTAGAGAAGAAGGGGACAGGCCAATTGAATTTTTAATGAGCAAAAATGTTTGTAAAGGGGTTAAACGGTCTAGTCTACCACCTCCCTGGAATGAAGTAGTTGTGTGGGTTATTAGGTTTTTAACCTGTGATGGACAATTTCTTGTTCTATCTGGACATCATATCAAAATTTTGAATCATCTACGACATGGTCATTCAAACCCGGAGGTCAAGATAAATCTGCCCTTATATCTTCATCAAGAATTGAGCAATATGGCTAGAAAATACCAACAAGGAAGGGGCACTCCCAAACACCATGGGCTCATCAAGCTTATCTGCAAGCATCACTTCAGAGGAAACCCTAGGAGTTTTGAATGGTTCTTTTCTGCCTGGAATGAATTAGAGAGTGAAAGCCCTGAATCTGAAGGAGAGGCAAAAGGTGAATCTGAAGATGAAGCAGAAATTACAAGATCTGAACCTGAAATTGAAACTGAATCCTCTGACAAGGGAATCCCCTCCTCACCATAAGGACCTCCATCCTCTAGGACTAGGAAACAAAGGGAAAAATGGTCCAAGTCTGGTCCCATGGGAAAAAGAAGGAAAGTTACATTTTTTGAGAATGTAACTATTTGTCCAACACAACCTGTCGAGCAGTCTGGTAGTTCAAGTAAAGAAAGGCAAATAGGGAAAGAAACGCCTAAAGTAGGTTCTACTCCAGAATCATCAAAATTTGTTTCGGAGTTACCTAAAAAGGTTAAACAAGCTCCTATGGGGTTACGAAGGTCTTCCAGACTTCAAAAACAAAAAGTAATAGAAGAAATAATGGATGAAGAAGCTACACCACTGTTTTAGCAGTTAAATACAGAGCATGGGTAGGAAGTTCTTGTAGAACAATTTACAGAAGAGAGATCAGAGGAAGTATATATGGACATAGAAGAATTGGAGGTAGAGACAATAGTCACAGATACAAAAATACCTACAGTCTCACTTGTTGACTATTCAGACTCTGAAGATTCTGATTCTGGCAAAGAATCAATAAGAAAAGAGGAAGAGCCTGATATAAAAACCTAGTTACATGCTGCTAGAAGTGTCATTAAGACACAAATGGGTTGGATTGAACAACATGAAGCCTCTCACATAGAGAAATATAAGCTTATTGCTAATTTGCAGGAAGAGGTGAATAAACTAAGGGCTCGATTGTCCACTCTGGAGCAATAGTCTACAAAAACTGGTTTTGAGGATGAATTGGCCAGAATTCTGTTAGAATTAGCAGAAGATCATAGAGAATTGGCCTTACCTGAGGAAGAATCACCCATCAGAGGAGTGGAAATAGAAGAAACAACAACCCAAATTTTCCAGCAGGATGTCAGCATGATAGATTCAGAAGCCTCTACAGAACATTCTAAAAATTCACAGTAGGGGGCACAAACAATACAAGCAGCTGAGGAGGCCAATGAATAGGAGGAAGTGCAAGAATAGGTAAATATACAATCTCCTCAACTATCTGTTGAATTAATTATAGCTGAATCACCTCAAGTTGAAACAACATAAATTGGAGTGCAAGTAGATCGATTCATTGTTAACACATCAGAAGTTGGTATACAAGTGGACTTGCCTCCAAAAATACAATCAGTTATAAGGCCCCCACAAACAGTTACAATGACAAAATATAATGAGGACATAGCACATTGGATGTTGCAGTGTCAATATATGGAGGCACAAATTTCAGCCTTAAAACCTTTGAAGCAAAAGCTAGAAGCCCAAACTACAGATATAACTAAGTTATAGGAACAAATACAAGATATGTGCCAAATTGCAAAGTACTTAGTTCAGTGCAGAAGGCCTGCAAGGTTTTATACTCTAATATTAAAGGAAAAATATCTTCATTGGCAATTAATGAGAATTATTTCCAAACTTCCATATAAACTGGACACTGCTGAAGAATTTGTGGAAACATATTTGCATAGTCCAGAGAAATAGAGGAATCTGCTTTGTGAACTATTTTTGCATAACTTCTTCTTACCTAAAAATGGAACCTTCTTGCCACACATCTTTACAGGAGATATTCAGCTGAGAGCCTTTATATCTTTAGTACAAAATCAGATTTATTGGGAGGAGGAGAAAAAGGCAAGCAAGGAAATGGAGTTAACAACTGAGTTACTGATCAGAAGAACCCATACTAATTACAGGGAGTCCATCAATCAACATTTTACTATGATGAGAGAACAAAAAATCAGAGAAGTATATAAGAGCAATCTTACTGATTGTATCAAGAATTTTTAGGTCTTCTGTAATCAACATTTTGGTAATGCTCTCTCAGCTTGTAAAAGCAGGTGGGGAGAATTATCAATATCACTTCAGAAGAGGGAACCTATCTCACCTAACAATTTATTATGGTCTAGAAGGAGAGCAGAAGGTATAGTACAGGTTATCCACAAGTTGCAGGATCACTGGGTAGGTTTGAGGTATAGGCTGCCAAATGTGATAACTCTAGTTCCTTATTTCTTTGATAGTGATCCCCAATCAGATGAGCAGTTCCAAGAATGGCTCAAGAAAATACAAGCAATCAGAGGATATTATAAGGTTCCAGGACCAAAGCTGAGTTATGAAGAATGGAATCTGGATGTAGATCTCTGTGCTATTGTGGCTGCACAAAATGCATGAGGACATGCATTAAAATAGGTTGGGGGGAAATGATGAGGCCTACAAATGCCTCATCCATGGACTAGTTTTGATAACTTATAAACACTTTTGAACACCTTATGTTATGTTTTGATGCTAATTATAGTGATAGAATGCATTATGTATTGATGTTTACATGTTGTAAATGTTAAAGTGCATATATCCTGTTTTGACTATTTTTCTATATTTTATAGTCTGTTTTAGCTGTATTATTTAGTATATTTTACATTAAGTTAATGTTGTAGTATTAAGGTGTTACTATCTATTTGGTTTTGTGCTTCTTTCATAAGCTTTCCCCATCGTTTAACCATTTTAAATAACCAAAAGGCACCAAAACTTTGTCAACAGTTTGACTGTGCAGAAAACATGAACTTTTCCATACAAATTCTAGCCAGCTGTACATATACAACATGGCTTGGAATTTGTCCACTCCAGCTCATGCAAAATATGGAATCAGTCTTCTGGGCACTTATGGAGACTATTTCTGCCATCACAACTATTCTCATGCACTTCTGGAGCATGAATTAATATAAACTCTGTTCTGTTGCCTGATATTCTGGAGCAGCTCCGAAATAAGCGCAGAAGCAATAGTTTGGGTCAAAAGCGCCTTTAATTGCAACAGAGGGTGGTAAACGGTGGTTGCAGCTATTTTAGGGATATCCCTATCTTTTCCAACACCTGTCCCTCAATGGATGAAGCCCAACATATGGAATGGATAAGGTTTAATGGATAAGATCCCTGCATTTTTGGGAAACACAGTCCTGCAATAGTTGTAATAGTCCTGTATTAAAGCACTAAACCTTATCACTATTGTACTTTGCTATATAAATAAAGTGCTCCCGTTTGGTTGAGCATATAGGATAAGAGGATATAGGTACTAGGAGATAGAGCAGTCCAAGTGTTGTAATTGTGTACTACAACAGATCAGTAGTCTGCAGAACTTCCCCTGCACTGTTGATATGCTGATAATGAAATAAAAGTACAATATTTGTCATTCATGTTTGCTTCTGAGTTCAGTGTGAATATTTGATAGTGTAGAACAAGTACTCTTCCCCTCTTTTGGTTCAGGAAGCAAGGGCCACTTCCAGGCCTAGAAGAGGGATTATTCTTGCCAAAGTTCTGCTAATTTCTTGCTACAGTAGGTCAACAGGAATCTGACAACTTTTTGCATAGTTAATATTGAATTAAACTTCATCTAGCATGTGGCACATGAATGCATTATAGTTAAGTCATCTAGAATAGATTTTATAGCATAACATTTTCTGTTTCAACTTCAACATTTCCAGTCTGTATTTCCAATTTGCATCAGAGAATTTCTTGTTAATTCAGTTTGCTACAGATTTGCAATATTTGCTTACCAACCTTTGAATTTCATCATTGTCTTAGGTTTCATTTTCTGCAGGTGTGAAGTTTCAATTCTAAAAATTTTCATTGTTGTTATAGTTAATTCTGTGATTTCAATTTTGTTATTTTAAATTCTGTCAATTAAATTCTGTCATTTTCAATTCTGCAATAGTTCAGATTTGCTTTTCCTACAACTGTGTGAATTTCAATTATGCAAGGATAAGTAGGCACTCAGTTTTAGTTTCTAGGAGATTAAAAGGGACACCTGACACCCCCAAAACACTAATTGTTCCATGAATAAGGCCATGATCTAGATGAACTAAAAATCAGTCTGTTAACCCCTACTTTCGTATATAGCCTTGGACACCACCCTGGATTGACACATAATTATTAAATGATGAAGAGTTGACGACACTCATCATCATTCAAGGGTTTTGATTGTAAGAAGACATGAATGAGCATCACACAAACCATACAACACAGAAGGTAAACCAAGAATTGGGCTACTTGATTATTATGACCGTCTGCCCTGCTGGAACGATCATGTTGTACCCAATCCTGAGATGCACTCAAAAAGGGCCACATATGTTGTGTTCCCTTCATGCAGGCAGAGGTTGTGCACTCTTGTCGATATTTCCTTGTGTTGGCGACTGTGGCCCTCCTAGTGCGTGTTTTCTGGCAATGGTGGACCCTACTATTACCCTATGATTTTGAATGGCTTGGTCAATAAATTCCCAAGCCTCATCATGAAAGGTCAGAGAGAAGAGGAGCAAGTTAAAATATTGGATGGCCTCCACTACTCGATCTTTAGCCCATTGTAAATTGTTATTGGTAAAATCACACAAGTAGTCTACCATTTCCACCAAATCCGCGAAGCATTTATACAACCTATTGCCAGACTCTAAATCAAAATTTTAGATTTTCTAAAAAAAAATCCTTGATGACTAGTGCTCGCCCAAAATCCTCGATGGAGAGGTTGCAATGAGCCACTCATAATTGGCCTCATATTTATATTCTACCACTTCTTGGCCCCATTTGCAGCAATTTTGCTTATTCTGCAAAAACATGGAGACCTTGATGTATTCTCCTATAAAGAAGCATGGGGATTCATTTGCTAGAGTGGTCGATAGCCCAAAAATAGGTATGTAGTCCTCCTGAAATATCCTATAGACTAGCATGATTGCATATATCCTTTGCCTCCCACACTATAATTTGTCCTGGATGAGGCCTATTACTCGTCTTACAGTGTATATATCTATTAGGATGGACTCCAAATCCCCCATTTTAGCTTGGAATTTTTCCTTCATCTCTTGTTTGAGCTCATCCGCCAACCCGAGTTGGACGCTAGTCTGTGTAGTGCAAGGAGTTGGCATCTTCAATTTATCAACTTCTGCCTTAAGTTGCTTGACCCTGAGTTGTAGTGGCTCAACCTCGACGGCCTTGGCTTTCCATTCTTCAATTTCCTTTTCTACTACTTTGGCCACTTGTGCTTGAGTGGCCATTTGTGATTTCATCATTTGGATGGGCACAATAGATGTTCGGATGACACCTTTGCTAGTATCTATAGTGGCCTCCCTCATGCTAGGTGGTAGGGGAATCTCAAAAGAGACAACAGGTGTATTTGTGGTCTCTTGTCCAGCTGCCTCCTTGTGCCTGACTATCCCCTTACTTGGATACCTTTGCTCTTATATATCCTGGATCTGATCTTCTTTGTCAGCTATGAACTAGCAAGTGTCAGTGACCCTAGCCATCGTAAAATTTTCCACTTCTCGATTTTAGGATTCAATCCTAGCATTTTTATGAGTGGGAGACCGCATGGGGCTTTGCATTTTGTAACCCCTCAAAAAATTAGATAGCCCCCCAACTTGCACTATCTTTTTCATCACCCTTGGTCTTATTTGACGCTCCTCTTGATTTATCACTAGGGTGGCAAAATATAATGAGGGTTGACTTTCTACCAATTGTCTTTGCTCACGTGATTTATCAAAGTAAATGCTGATGAGGCAGCATCCTGCTTAGAAGATCCAATGGCCAACTCCTTCCCTTCTGAAGTGGCAATAGGGAAACCGAAAGAGGAGGGGAGCTTGGCCTACTCGTCAACTATTTTCATCATGACCTCAAAGAGGTCAGAATCTTGTTGAGCTATTTGGAGGGTGGGGTCCTCGAATTCTTCAAGAGGAGCTGCTAGGACCAACGAGGCCATCTTATCCACTAGCAACCCTCGATGTAACTTAAGCTAGGTGTTGTAATCATCGACAACCTCCAATCCACTGTAAGAACATAGATCCTTGGGCATCCTCCATATCAAGTCTAGCATCTGATTATATTTGAAATGCCTCTTGCATCGCATCTTCAAAATCATCACCACTGTGTGTGACTTCCAGAAGGGCCAGCTTGTTGGTAACCTCTCTTTTGTGGTGGTCATTCGGGTCATAGGCCCTCCAAGTTACCTCGGGGAAGTAGTAGGTATCCATATTCCATATGGCCCGCAACGAAGCAAAGTGGTCGAGATAGGTGTAATACCCCATGGTACAAGGAATGGGCAACCACTTTACTGGTCCTTTCTTCCTTAGGTGTCTAATTTTTACTTCTTTGGCCATCTGCTGAGTGATCTCAAGGATGGCAATGGAAGTTGGGTAGTGAAAAGGTAATGCCTTAGGGGGTAGTTTTGATCCATAAATTTTGATATAGGATAATTCTTCTATGTAAAAGTAGTCTCCTGCTTTCTCCTGGCGTAGAAATTCTCTTACCCCTGTCTCAATTCTATTTGGGAAATTCTCGCACAATAGAAAGTATACTACAGGAAGGACCTTCTCGAACAAGGTTGTATAGCTGGAACACCTCTCTTGGATGCATAATAGCCAATCCTGTACAGTGGGCATGTTTACTCCCCCCATTCGAGCCACCAAGGTCTTGTCCAACTGTGTTATGAATAGATGAATGAAAAAGTAGTATGAGAAGGGAGGCATATCCCTCTTATTGGCCATCATGGACTCCTGCAACAGTCGTAGTTCTTCATCCACTTTATCGTTGATGACATATTCCCATTGGTAGAGAGGTTTCTTGTCTATCCGGTTGCATTGGATGATTAAAAACATCACCTCCTTAGTGATAGGCTCCAAATATTTCACTCCTAGGGCTAGATTGATCATGTCAACGTAATCTTGTGCCCAGGGACGGAGCATGAATTTCCTGATGGGGAAGTCTGCTGGTCTCATTTTCCCCCTCTTCAATAGGCTTTGGGGGAATGTCGTATTTATCATATAATTTGTCGAAAGGGCCAATGTTTTGAAAACCACCACCCTAAAAGCAATGGCCAAGCCAAAAACTTGCCGAATCCTGTCGGTCGATACCCGGGCCACTACTTGACCATTGAAATCATGGATGGTGCGTGCTCTGGAGTCATAGGAAATGGTGAGCCATGCCAGCATATCGGAAGAGTGGTACACCTTTGGACAAGTTAATCGGTCGAGGTTTGTGCTCCATTTGTTACAAACAGGAGTAGGTCTGTTACTGTCTTGATAAGCCCATGTGTAGAGATCCCTCAACAGCGTTGGGTGGCACTGGTTATCCTCCTCTATGGGATAAAATGAGTAGATGGTGACTTATTCCACCTCTTTTTATTGTTATTTTATTATATCCTTGCTGGATTCGGGCAAATTTTTTAACGCCTTGGGGTTCTGCGCCCTCCCTGGCCTCTTGTCAATAGGCCATTCTCTAGTAATTATGTTGATTCTATTTTGGACGAGCAACGCATCAGGGGTCGGAGAGCTGGTAGATGCCATATTGCTCAAACTATCATAAATTTTTCACCCCCATCGGCTACAATTTTCTCTCTGTGTTCTCTTTTCTTTGCTCGACCTCGTCGATAGGTAGTTTCGCATGCACGGATGATGCAAAAAATGACTACCACCTTCTTTTTATAATAGATGCATTAAATGTGGTAGATGATGCATGAACCTTTTTTTCTTTTCATGAGCTACTGGTATTGGCTAGGTGCGCCATGCCATCCATTGTCTCTTTGCACTGATGGATGAATTACGACTACCAATAATGATCGGGACACATGGTGGTTTAGCATTGGCTAAGGCGGGGTGCAGGTAGGTATGTGCTCACTAAAGATGCACTGGGTTTAATTTAAGCACGTGCACCCCCTTGGGGAGTGGGGTGCATGGCTTTCAAGGTGGGTGCACAGGGTTGTGCATCTATGCGACCTTTGAGGAAGTGGAGCACGCTCGCCTCTATGGGGCGCACATGTTGTGCACCCTCTTTTGACCATGTGCACTCCGCCCTAGTGGAGTGCATAACCCGGAGGTAGGTGCATGACTTTATGCACCCATTTTGGATATTTATGCACCCCCGAATGGAGAGGTGTGTCGACTTGGGATGGGGCGCATAGCCTTGTGCACGTCGATTGAGGTTGTTCGCTCCACTTGAGAGTGGAGCACACTCAACTGGGAGGGAGTGCACATCTTTGTGCACTCAGAGGAGTTGAGTGCGCTCTATGGTGGGGTGCACACCGGGCTCTATGGCACACAAGTCATGCGTACTTCAGGGACTAAGTACACTTTGCTTCATCGGAGCACATGGGGCACACAACCTTGTGCACCCCAAAGGACTATTATGTGCTCCACCTCCCCATGGAGCACATAGACTAGCATTGGGATGCACTACCTTGTGCACCCCCTCCTTCAACATGGTGCACAGGCTAGAGGCGGGTGCACAACCTTGTGTGCTCACTCGGGGGAGTCCGCGCTCCATTGGAGTGGAGCACATCGACTTGGCTTGGGGCACACAAGTTGTGCATCCGGGTGACTTGGAGTGTGCTCCATTGGAATGGAGTGCACATGGTAAATTTGGGGTGCACAAATTGTGTGCCCCAAGGGCAAATATGGACTTAGCTCCAAAAATATGGCTAACCTCTTTAGGGTCAACAAGGTGTTGAACTGTTGGGGTGGTGATAATATTGATGGAAGAGCTAGTGTCAATTAGCACTCATTTGAAGGGATTTTGATCAATATGAGCTATGATGTGCAACGAAGGATCATGTATCTCCGTTGGTATAGTTTTAATCTCAAAATTATAAAATGTAATTGATGGTTCCATGCATGTCTGGATATTTCCCACAAATTTTGCAAAAGCATTGTGATCTTGTGTCTGAAATTCAATGGATTTTAGGATCTCCATCAATTCTTCACGATGCGAGGGAGATTGTTGTATCATCTCATACATCAATAGTTTGGACAAAGCTAATTTCAAACTATACATCAACTGAATCCTTAGTGTGATGGTTGGTCTTGGTGGATGGTTTTGGAGGTGGATTTGGGGTGGATTGTTGTGATATGGTTGAAAAGACACAATAGTTGATGGTGCCATAGGAGAGAGTACCACTAGTGCTAGTTCGTTTGATTATTGTGTGTGATTGACATTTCTTTTACCATGAGTGACTATATGTATAACACCTACAAAATATTGGTATTGTTGAGCATTGTGTATATGATTAACTTGGTTGGGGGTAACTGTAGAAGTTGATGCTCCTATTGTTTGTTGAGTCACCTCATGATGAGGGAGATGTGTTTGATAAATACCAAGGTTCTAGTTTTGTTGTGCTAAAGGGTTATCAATCTTGATAGTCCCCTTCTCAATCAAATCTTACAAAATACCCTTGAACGAATAGCAACATTAATATCATGACATTTATGATGATGAAAGGTACAATATTGGTACTCCTTATACGGCTTTCCACATGGTTTGTTTGGATCTTCAGGTTTAATTTATGGTAGTGTAATCATTTGTGCCTCAGACAACTAATGGAAGATGTTGGAAAGTGGCTTGAGGAGTGGAGTATAATTGTGAGTCAGTCTATTGTACTATTTATGTTGATGATTATCTATTGTGTTGATCTAATTTTTCATATGAGGTGGGGGTTGTACTACTCAATATGATTGTTGTTGCTATAGTGGTTGGGTTTGGGTTTGTTGGTATTGGACTTGAGTTTGTTGAGTTTGTGGTTAAGCTACAGTCAAGACCACTTGGTTCACCTGGCCAGACTTGGACTAGCCCTTATTATTCCCCCTTTGGTTCTTATTATGCCATTCCTTTTTCTTAAGTTTAATCTCATCATGGATTTTAATTTCTTTGATTAATCTATCTTGGGTGAGTGTTTCTTCAAAAGTGTTGTATTGTTGTAACTATAATAGTAAGGTGATGGGTTTCGAACAACTCCTTATGAACATTCTTGTGAGTTCCACCATGGGAAGGGTGAATGGAAATTTAGTTATAACTACCCTCTAGCAGTTTCCATAGTCATAAACTGACTCATATACAAATTGATGTAAGTTGAATAAGTTGGTCAATGTGGTTTTCTTTCTAACATTTAGATAGAACCACTCTAGAAATTAGTCTGCTAATTGCTTGAAAATGTAGATATTGTGGTGCAGTAAATAATTGTACCATTCTAGTGTATCTCTCTAAATGTTTGAGGGAACGTTTGTATCATCAAATGGTCATTCTCTTGTATTCTGAAGTATGCATGGATGAACAAGCCTATTTGCTCTCGAGAGTCCTCATCCCATTTGAATTTATCAAACTTTGATAGTGTAAAATCAGAAAGATAAAATGGTGATGGTACCAAAGGATGAATAGGGTGATTGACTAGATACCTTAGAATTGGTTTTTGATATAACATTCTAGGTGTCTGCATGGATAAGATGTTAATATGGTTGTAAAAACTAAAATTTAGGATATTCTAATGGTGATTTAAAGCCTTGGTTTACTTGTGTGTAGGTTGGGTGAGTTTGTTGCATGATGAAATGGGATTTTGATTGGTTAATGGATTGGTGTTAATTGATATTTGATTGTGTTGGATGTTTTGGTGGTATTGGTTATGGAATTATTTTTGTTGATTGTGGAGGTTGTTGTTATGTAGATGGGGGAATGATGGTGTGTTGGGTTGATGATGTGGCATAGATGTTGTGAGGTGGATGGGTGGGTATGGTTATGGTGGGTGGTCGTGACATCCAATATGAATCTTGGGTGAAGAATGTACTTTGGTTTGATATGGGTGGATGATTGAAGTTTGCTACCCATGATTGTTGTTGCAATATGGGAAGGATACCTTGATTGGCGTTACTAGTAAGCAATTGATATAGATAATACAAATCTTGTTGTATAGCAATTGCAAATGTAAGTTGTATGGTCAAATGAGGGGCAAAATTTTAAACTTGATGAGTGGTGATAACATGGGTGGATGTTTGTGGAGGATAAGTGGTGAAGGGGATGGCAATTGAGTTAGGGATGACATTCTACGTAGGATCAACTAAGGATAGTGATGTAGGTGGTATTGATGTGGGTACTTACAAAGCAACATTGACTCTTGCTTCATAGAGCAGGTTATAGCAGCTAATGTTATGGGTGTATGGAATGGAGATGTATTGATTGGATGATGATGGATGGTTTTGGCTCATAGTCATGGTTGTGGATTCAAAAAGTGGGTTGGTTATGATCTGGTTGGTATGGTGAGTGTGTGAATAGGTGTGTTTCCATTGGAAGGTAGGAATATCTTAGGGCGAAATGGTGAGTGGTGGATGAAAAGACTAAGTTCAAATAGGTTCTAAGGGTATCAAAATATATGTAGATAATATGGTGGTCATAGGGTGTGGGTGGTTTAGTGTGAGAAGTATCGAGGATGGAGGTGTGGAAGACTCTCTGCATCATATCAATGTTTGAAGTGGGTATGGGATTGGAAGTCCCAATGGACAATTCTAGGTACATGACACACTCCCTTGCTCAATCACAGAAGTGACTGAGGCATGGAAAGCTTGAGCGTAATGCTCCATGGACGCAGGTGGTTGGCTTTTAAGTGGTTGGCTTAACACTTTGGGTTGACTTTGGGTCAATACCATAAGCTAGGGATGCAATGAAGTGACGAATGTGCAAGGTATGTGTGTGGCAAGTGTGAAATTTATGCAATAAACAAACACATAATCACACAAAAAAACAAGTGTTTTTTGTTTTCCTTTTGTTTTTGCAAAATTTATTTATTTTTTCTTTTTTTTTGAGATTTTTGAAATTTTGATTTTTTTGGTGTGTTTTATGTAACTTAGGCCTAAACTATGGATGGTAGGTGGTGAAGTGGAATATAAAAAGGTTTGTTTGTACCCACCCCTATGTCGAAGGATGAGTCACGAATGATTGAAAAGGCTTCCTAGATGAAGGCTTGGTGATGGGTGTAACCTAAGGAATCAAAGTTACCTCTTGAAAGAGGTCACATTGTCTAAGTCCTACTATCAGTTGAAATGAAACTTTCGCTTCAACCTCGGGTGAGCTCAAAAATAATGAAAACTACAATCCACTAACTATTTAGTCCCATGGTAAAAGTGCATCTAACCTAATGATCACCTCGAGCTAATCTCTGGAGCGACCATCCCCTTGGTGATGAAATCCAAGTGACTATCATACTAACTATAGTTCTGCTAGAGCTCTACTAATGATTTGTGATGAATTCCAAATCGTTCAAGAGGTTTTCCTCACACTTGTCATGCAACGGTGCAAATTTATTATAGTGCATGTGTGTGGTGGTGTTGTTTTTAAACTTTTTTAGGTTTTGTGAATCAAATACAAAGCTAACCCTAAAGATACAAACTATGATGCAATTTGAATTTTGATGCCTAAAACACAGTAAAAAATAGACAAAAACATAAACAACACTTAAAACAATAGAAATAACCAAAATTCTAAGCTAAAATACAGACCTAATGCTTCAAAAGAACTCTAAAGTGAGTCTAAGGCATAAGTACAAACATAGGGTTACGTTTGCAGACCCTCGAAGCTACATTTGTGATTGCACAAATATAGGTCTACATTTGCAGACCCTTAGAGCTATGTTTATCACTGGGAAAACATGGGTCTATGGTTTTGACTGTATCTTAGAATCAATTTGAAGCAGAACAAAATCCTGAGTGTGCCTTAAAATACATCTATTTATGCAAGTTAACGTTATGATGCAAACTATTAATATTTTGTAATGTGAAACTTAGTTAATACATCTTAGAATACGATTTTAACTTTTTTACTATAAAATGCATTTCCTAGTATGTACTTAACAATGAAACAAACATAGCGATAAAAATAAAAACAAAAATAGGACAAACTTTCTTTTTTTTTCCTTTTCTTTATTTAAGAGCAAATTTGAAGTGGAAATTAAGTCAAAACCACTTACTTGGAATCCTTTTGCTCTTGTTTTAGCTCTCCAAATGCAGAGTTGCATTTGCACGATGTTCTCATATGTAGGGCGACATTTGTGTAAGTTCTCAAATGCAGGATTGCATTTGTGTAGGTTATCAAATATAATATTACGTTTGCATAGGGCCAAAAACAACCTGCCAGTCCGTAAAACTCCCAAAATAATTCTTGCTAACTTTGTGAAGTGGAGCTCCAGAAACCTGCAAAAAACAAACAGACATAGATTAGGTGTAAGAAATAACAATACAAACAAAATATAACCCTTTAGGGGTCCCACCATGATCACCAATTTGTAAGCAAATTAGATACACCCAAACAATGAAATATTGACACAAGCGATTGCAATAAAATAAAATACTTTTGTATTAAACTTTTGGGAGCCTTGATCTCCTCTCTTTACAATAGTGATTTACCCCAAATTGTAGGGGTATGATTACAAAAGAATATTGCTTGCTTGTTCTTATCAAAATACAATGGGCACAAAGGGGGGGATCCCCTTTGGCAAATTCAACTGAAGGTCAGTTTTGATGATATTATTTACTACAATCATATTGTTGGATGGGCTTGGGCATCCTTATGGGCCATCCTTGCCTCAGAAGCTATCCAAATACCTTTCACATGCACACAAATGCTTGCAAACAAGGAAATGAATCAGTAGCATATGAAAGACCTCTGCTGTGTGAGGCCCATTTTGATATAAGTGAAAGCTACAAAAACCTTGACTAAAAATAATGCTTGCATAATGTGAGAAACATGTACAAAATACACAAAACAATGATATTAAAAACCTTGTTGTGTTCTTACCTATCTAATTCATGCCTGGAAGTGGCTGACCTACTCCTACGTAAACACAGAGCTACGTTTTTAGATCCTCATAGCTACATTTGTCATTGTAGACCCTCAACAATATGTTTATCGATGTACACCCTCATGCCTACATTTGTGAACCCTCAAGGTTTCATTTCTGATTGTACAAATATAGGTCTACATTTAGGACTAAATGGTAGAAGGGCTCGGGGTGGATTTCCTTAGCTTTGATGGTTCAATATTTGAGAAATATGTGATCCTCCTATCATGATTTTGTAGTGTGATGATATGCTTTCAGTCCTATATTTTTTGATCAAATGATAGAGACTTTATAGGATTTTGGGAGATCAGGAGGATGAGGATAGTGGCAAGCCAACACTACCAAGTAGTAGGTATTGGGTAGCCAACTATCCTAGGTAGTTAGATTGAGTCACTTAGAGTGTCTCACTTAGGTGGAGTGGTGGCATATGGGTAGGTGGGAGTGGAGTGAGGTGTGTGAGATGTGGCAAAGGGATGGGTAGTGGTGGTTAGGACACATGTCAAGGGGAGATATAGGGTATCCTATAGGATATTTTCCAGATTTTACAAAATCTGGAAAATAGATTAATGTGCAGGAAATTATGCCTAAGTTAAACCTTAGGCATATTATCTTATTATGAAGGTTTGTGGGATGGATGGATTTTATGAAGGGTTAGGGTTTGGTGTATGTGGTAGTTATGGAGTTAAAATATATTTTTTAATTTTTTAGTGTGATTCAATTTAGTGTTGCTTTTATGTTGACACTACTATTTTTTGTGATATTCAGGTAAGTGATTTTTTAAAATTAATTACAATTTTTTTTAATAATTTTATTTCATATTAGTTATTCATACATTAGGAGGTTGAAATTTTTCTAAAAGTCAACTAGTCCTTATTTTTTATATTAAAAGGGTGTTTTTTTTATTGTGGAGCAGTAGCAATGACAATGATAGCGACAACAAAACAATCACAAGCATTGGTTGTTGTGACTAGGGTTTGACAGTAATTGTGAACTGGAGCATGGTTTGGGGTGTGAGGTGGTATGTAGCTTTGGTAGTGGAAAGAAATAAATTTTTGGAGGTATCAACTCAACAAACATACCAGATCCAAGTCTACAACAACCAAACATACCATATCCAAGTCTACAACAACCTTCTTGAGCTAGGCATGATGACAAAAAAAAATAGAGAAGTGGGAAGAATCTTCCAACACCAAATTTTTGATCGAGGGGTGAAATCATGGCTTAATACAATTAAAGGAATTCTAAGGAAGTGAATTAAGAATTTTAACTTGTAAATGGAGGAAGGAAAGTTGGTAATACCGGATGAATTGGTAGAAATGGGTGTTGCGCAAGGGGATCTTTATTTAATGGAGAAATTTTTGGATGTGAGACCAAATCTGGATATGATTTGAAAATAGGCCAATGAAAAGTAGAAACCCTTAGGGCATATGGAAATTACAACCCTACCCAAAAAAAATTCTTGGTAAGATTGAACTATGCAGAAAATATTAATCGAATCTTGTAAAGAGGACCTTAGTGTTTTAGGAGGACGGGTTTGTTTTTGAAGTGTTGGACTTCAAAATTCGATGCTTATAGTCAATCCATTATAAAAGCACTGATTTGGTCTAGGTTACCAAGACTACCATTGTAATTTTGGCAAGAGGAAGTTTTCAAAGGAATTACAAGGGTTTTTTGTTAGCTCATTGTGGTAGATCTAACAACAATGGTAATATCGAGGTTGATTTATGCTAGATTTTGTGTTAATACTAATTTGGAAAAGGGTATTCCAAATTTGTGTGAGATTATATCAAATTTTGATAAATGGCTACAAACAATAGTATTTGAAAATGTGCCAACAAAGTATAAAATGTGTCAAATTTGGACATTTAGGAAGATTTTTCCCTAATGAAGTTGGGAGAAAGCATATCAGAATATTTGGCAAAAGAAACAAAATAAGAATAAAATGAATGATGAAGATTATGATGTGAAGGAACACAGGACTATTGATCCAAAGAAGATTTAAGTAAAAGATGCTTTGGAAAACACTACATATGAAGAAGGTGAGATTGTTGAAGACCTAGACAAAGTAAGTCAAACTACTTTGGATCATCACTTCATGAAGTAGCAAAGTGTTCAAATTTTATTTGGAGATATTTTAAGACATTAAAACTCAGTTGCACCTTGATCATATACTTATAAATCTTCTAAGGAAAAAATGGGTAACATGGTAAAGTAATCTTAAAAGTGTTATTTTCATTTTTCCTTCATGTCTTTTCTTGGTTTATTATTCTCTTCTCATTCCATTTAGATTGTATTATCTTATGCTTATTTTGTTATTAACAAGTTGTTTGTCTAAATTTTTGTGTGTTATCTTGATTCTAAAGGCCATTGGGGGACATCTAGAAGATAACAAGTCGACTACAACCTTTCTTAATAGTATCAAGTAGTACATTTGCACTCAAGTTTGATCATCCCTACTCTAATTCCTTCTTTGAGATGAATTCACTACCAAGAGCTTGTTTAGGTGACATATTTGTTTTGACTATCATTGTTGTAGGACTTGAAACCAAGGTTGCTCCTGTCGACCAAAGAAGCTCCCTATAATACCCTTATTTTTCCACTCCTAAGTTTTTTATATGATTTTACGTCCTTGTTTTTCTTTGTTATCATATAAACACAAATTCATACCCTAAAGCCTTTTTAGATAATGGATTAACACCCAATAAACTTGGCCATAAGATATCATATTAAGGTTACTCCCTTTTAGCTATAATAGTCCTCAACACATATTGGTTTTTGTAGGCACCAAAACCTAGGCACTTACAAAATCCCATTTGCACCCCACCATCACAATCCTGCATAAGAAAATTATATACCTAAGTCTAAACTTAGGCATATAAATCCTGCACAATAAAAGTATTTTCTAGATTTTAATAAAATTCAAAAATCTACTTAGGAATTCCTTCCTCATCACTAAACATGTGTCCTAGCCACCCCTACCCCATCCCTTGCCACATCCCACACACTCATGTCCCCCTTGTCCTTTCACATGGGACATCCCTTACACCACACTCCACTTGCACTCCTTCATTAGCCATGTCACCCCAGTTAAGGTAGACACCCTAGGTGACCAGGGTTATGCATAGTGGCGAATATTCTCCAATTGGGTGAATATTAAGATTTTCAAAATTGGAAATTGGCGAATATGAGGATCCTCAAAGTCAGTCCATTCGCCTAAAATTTTTAGGACCAATTTTTTATTAGGGTCAATTCACCATAATATATATCCAAACATAGGCATATTTATACTCGTTGGAAAGCTATTTTAAAGCTTAGTCTAATGGTGGTGTTTTTATGAAGTTATAATATGATTTAATAGGTCAAAAGTAGCTCTAAATATAACCTTACATTTTAGGGCTTCAAATACCCTAAATGTTGGTATGAAGATGCTCGATTTGATTTGCTTAGGATTCATCATGATTCACCTTAATTTTTATTAGGATTCACCATTTTTTTACAAGTACATTTTGAGTCCAACCCCCTATGCATAACTCTATGGGTGACTCACTATAACTGCCCCTTCCATTTAATAGCCTTGGATTTCCATTTGGCAATCCTAGCTTGCCACTTCCCTTTTCCCTCCAAAATTTAAAATGGCCTATAAAAGCAACCCAACCCCATTAACCATAAGAGGCTAAGAGCACATATTTTTAGGCTATCGAAATCACACCAGGAGTTCACACACATCAAACATTCAAATCCCCAAAGCCCCTTCTTGGAGTCTTCTACCATCCAACCTCAACCGTTCGTTTGTAGTTACACAGTCGCAACCGCCCTCTCGCGGTTGACCAACCACAATCATGCATCTGTGGTTACCTAGAGTGTAGAGAAACTCATACATGGTGTAAATCAATACTGTTTCAATTTATTAGCAAGGCGTTTCGATTCTAATTTCATTTGTTTCATGCATCTTTACTTTCACGTTTGCAACTAAGGTTTTATATGTATTAATTTTTTATTATGTTTGTAGGTGCTACTAACCCTTGTTTACTTTCCATGTGCATATGAGACAGGTAGTTGAAAGAGCTATTGAAGCTAGAAGTGACCCTACATCCAAGATACAAAACCCACTCATTTGTGGAGTTGTAGTAGAGGAGCAAAAGATGACAGTTGACTTGTTTGGATAACCGAAGATCGTTGTTTGAGCACTTGCACTTTATAAAGGTAAGACATTGTAATACTCATGCCCAAACATTGGGCATTAAGAATTGTAAAATTTGGGAGACTAAGGCACCCCCGTGTTAATACAAAAGAAACATTATGTTTATCATAAATGTTCATTTTCATGTACGTGTTTTGGTGTTGAATCTTTTACTACAATTTTGATACCTTAAGCCTCTACACCATATTAGGTCCTTGACTTGCCCTCTTTTCACATATAAGATGTATTCATTGTCTGGAACTACCTCAAGTGGTGAATTTTCCCTCTGCTCCTTAAATACCATTTTTTCAAAAAAATTGATGGTAAATCTATTAAACCCCTTTCTCTAACTATTTTCTATTACTTTATTTTCATCATCCCAAATTATCATCTCTCTATTTTGGCTCACTGGAATTTGTTTTAGGTCACAAAAATTGAATTCACCATCCACTACACTTTTAGGCAATGAATTTGCAATAGGTAAAAGCAACATCCATTTCTAGGAATCTTGATTTTATATATTTCAATGTAAAGGTCTAATTGTACCTACCAAATAGTTGGATATCTACAATTGTTTGGTAGGCCCCAAAAGAACTAATCCCTTTTTTTAGCTTATTTTGTTTTGTAGATTTTTGGTTAACTCATCATCTAGATTAGTTCTAGGTACAGTTTTGCAAAGGCGATAGATTCAGCTATAGGCAATGTATTCACATCGAGCATTGGGCCAAGTAGGTTCTTTGTTCACCTCTTTGTTCTTAGTTTTTGAATATATCTATTCTAATTATCCAATTTTGTTCTGCCTTTTGTTCACTTTAAAACATAAAATAAAAAAGAGAAAGAATCTTAGATTTTTGTGTAAGTTTTTATTCATTTGTTTTAGGCATTAAAATTCAAAATGCATATAGTATTGCATTAGGATAGCTTATATGTCTACATCCCTCTCTTTTACCCTTGTCTAAAATAAAAACAAAAAGACTTACTGTCTTGATTGATTAGGATTAGCACTCATCAAAGCTAAGAATTATACATAGGAAGCTCTTGTATTAATGCATAGCTTGTTTGATGCATCTTACTTTACCTCAGTTATAGCAATATTTTGGTAAGAACATTAAGATCTAAAATGGAATTAAGAACCCCTTTTAGCTTGACATTAGCTTCTTGCTTTCATCACTTAGACATTTGGATTGAAATTTGCATATAACTTTGCATTAAGCTAAATTCTATTTGTTTGTCCTTTTTGTGCTTTGTTTGAAACAAAGAAAAAATATCTCATTTTGTAATGTTATCTCTTAAATCTTAGAACTAGTGCCAAGAATTGAAATTGCATATAGAATTTTTGTTTGTTGCATCATTATATTCATTTGTATTGCATTAGCATCCTTACATTTTTAGACCTTAGGATACCATAAAAACCTAGGTGTTTGTAAAATTAACACATTCAACTAAATTTACGGAAATAAAAAAGTACGCATAGTGAACCAACAAAAAAATATCTTTCACCAAAGATAAAATCTTGTAAATCGATGGGTCAATAGTAGGGCTCTCCCATATGAGTGTAGACCCATGGTTTTGGGGGCCAGCGTTCCCGAATCTTGATGCTTATAGCCCCAAACATAACACAATCTTGACTTATGTGGCAATTTTTTCCTTAAGACTAGGAAAAGGAGAAAAATGATAAACTCGTCAATGTGAATAATAATAATATTCTATAGGGAAAAATAAATGCTCACAAAAAACTAAGTGGAGAGAACTCCTCATGTAACAAAAGAAAACTTTGATCTGTTAGTGTAATAGATAATGACGCTAAGAGGGATGATTCTAAAATGGGGCAAATAAAAATAAAGGAAAACATAGAGAACATAAAATTGCATAAAAGAAAATTAAAGTCTTCTAAAAGATAGATTTATACAACCGAATCACAAGAATTATCCATGGGAAATATGAAAAATAGAAAGTGGGAGGAAAAGATAAACTTGTAAGTAAAAATTAAACCTTACCAAGAAATTAATTTAACTAAAACTGGTTGTAGAAGACCTATAGGAAAGTAGAAAATGATGCCATACACACATTGAGCAAGAAGGGGAGAATGAAGAATGACTAAAACAAATTAATATCTATAGAAAATGGTTATGCACGTTGTAATTACATGAGTGTGAGTAAAAAGTGTGTAGGTGAAATCATTAAATGTGGATTAATGAGAGTGTATGTCATATTGGAAAACATGCCCTAATACACAAAAAAGAAAGGTCCAAGAACAAGTAAATGTGGGGTAGATGTTAGGAGGAGGTCTTAATTGTAAAAGGTAGACTTGGGATGAGATGTCCCTATGCATATAAAGGTTCGTATGAAAGGTTATTTGTACTAAATAGAGTAGCAAACGAGTCAACGAAGACTTTCTTTTCCTATAAACTTTAGTCTTGTAGGTTGTGGAACTTGAAATGACTTTTGTATGTCATTAACATTTTTAGCTTAGGCAAATTAAATAACCCACACCCTCAAACTAACAAAAAATAATTAAAAAATTTTGGCCATAAAACTTGTAAAATTTTATCATTAACAATACTGCAAAACATATTAAACAATATGTGTTCATGTTTAAAGCAAAAATCTCACACAACATGCTCCACTTTCAAGTGTGGGCTATAAGGAATGAAGATGGGTCCTCGGAAGGTAATTTTTGGATTGAGCAAAGATCATAATATTTACCTATTCTCACATTTAATGATCTTATTAAGAGCAATACCACAGGACAGACTATGACAAGACAATTTTTACAAAATTGATGAGGTGGTCGTGACTCATGGTGGAAGTTCAAGGGCTCTAAGGCCAAGGAAAAGACCCCAAAGGTCAAAAAAAAAAAAAAAATGCCCAGAATATGTAGGAGTTACATGATGCAATTCAGACAAGACGTGGGGCATTAGTAAAAGGAAAAAATCCAAGAGGCACGAAATTCACTACAAAGATCTTAGCATGAAGATATACTACAAATAGTATTGGGTTTTCATTGCAATGAGGCAAAAGTGGCTAATGAGATAGTGGTCAAAGGAGAAGCAGTTCAATGTAAAGGATTTTTCTAAATAATTTATGGGAGAAAATTAGTAAGAAACGGGAACCGAACATACAACCGTAAAAATTTGGACTTTCTTCTCCAAAATCTAAATTCAAACTAAAACAGTTCAACCGTAAAAATAATTTGAGTTTTTAAATTTAAAAAATAAAATTAAATTCAAACTAGAACTGGTTAAAAATATATATATGCACAGGGTTGGTATTAGTGGCTATGCAATTCATCAATACCATCTTTGATCAAGGTGGGATCTCATATGTTTGAGAAGACATCCTGTGTTGGCATTCAAGTTGAGGTAACGAGGGCACTTTTATCCTTTTCTTTTTCCTGTAATGGGCTACCTAAGCAAAGTAACATAATTCATCCGTATTCATGGGTACCTCTCCGTCCTTGAGAATTTACTTACAAAAGTCTGAGAGTAAAAATAAAAATGAAAGCCCCGCAAAACCGAGACGCAATAAAAATAGAAGTAAAGTGAAAACTCACGACACGACAGGATGCTCACTAACAAATGACGGATAAAATAAAAAAAAAATATGCTTACTAATAAAATAACTCGATTATCATACTGTTGCCCATCTCTCCGCAGAGCCACAAAACACCAGACAAAAGGTTTATCATATTATGTGAATAGTGGTCAGTAGTGGCAAAGAAAATATTTTGAGATAAAAGCGAATCCAAACAAAACATGAAAAAATTGGTGTAGCTGTGGGTAGTTGGATCTCTTGTTTTTTAATTAATTAATTTATGTGATGTTATTTTATATCAACTATTTGTTTCCAATAACATATTCCTATATTAAAATTTAGTTCCACTTTAATACCTCTCCTAATACAATTATTATTATTATCTTATTAAAGTAGTTAAAAAAAAAGACATGAACACCTGGGTGCAATGCAATGGTTTGGGGTCAAGGTTTAAACCGTGGCCTGAGTGAATATGTGAGAGGGTGGGTGTGTGTTTCCTCATGGAATTGTTATAATAAATTGAGGAATTAACATTCTTTTGCAGGGCTCCACCAATACTGTTTTACTTATCGTTGAAAGCATGCGTTTGAAAAACAGATACTTGTTAAACTTTGGAGGAGTTTCGATAGTTAATGAACAGTAGCCTGCAGATTCGAAGGGGAAAATATGTCATTCAGAATATGATGATGTCACCAGTACTTTCTGGAAATAGTTTCCTCACTATGGTAAGTTTCGGTTTCACCGTCACTAATTTTTAGTTTTACCTCTCCTTTTCGCGATATTCCAAGTTCACTTTACCGCTCTGCCATTAGGAGGGATGCATGTTGTCAGATATTTTTGATTTGTACCTGAACAAAAGACAATACCTACCCCTACTATTTATATTCTGACTTTTCATAGCCACCTGCCCTTCTTGATGTCCTATTCTCCTTCATACTAAATGTCATGCTGAGGAGAAAACGGACGGCATTAGTCATCTTACACCGCAAGAAAAAAAAGATGATCTTACACTGTTCCCATACCTTCTTGAAATTAAGTATAACGAGGCAAAATATTGAATGTGATTTATTCAGGCAAGACTCAACCCATCTAGATCTAAAGCTTATGATTGCTCAGCACCAAGACAATCGGCTAATCCAATTGTACCTAGAAAAAATCAATATTCCTCCTCATAGCATCCCTCTCCTATTGGGGTAACTCCTTAGCAAGATTGCTAGTATTTGCTTTTATATCAGGAGTTGTATTAATAGGGGTATAACCAGATCTTAAGAAGACATGAATCTATCCCCCAACCTCTATCTCAATATCTTTTTATCCATCCAAAAGAGATATTAGACCATCATTTTAGGCCTCACCCAAGGCCATTGCATCATAAGTGTGATCCTATCTAGCCAAATCTATCCATACCACTACCAATATCTTCATAGTGTCCTTGTGTCATATCCTACTAATGTAGGTACAAAGGGTCATTAGCATCCTTCTGAAATATCATGGTATCAAGAGGATCCCCAAATCCTTGACCCTCTTTAGGTCACCCATTGATACCAGATCACTCCCATCATTGACACTCCTTAAGGAAGGCCAAACTATTGCAAGATGTGATTTGTCCAATAGAACTTGAACTCTCCTCAAGAGCCCAATAGCCACCTAGTTCTCCTCACCCTTGCCAATTAGAATCCATCCTTTCCCCATCCTAGGCGCACCCTCCAAGGGCACCAAATAACTTGTTGTACCTAAAGGTCATCCATGACCCTTTGAGCTGCCATTAAAACTCCTCTAAAGGACCTCTTCCCTACCTCATGGACATGAGCCCACCTAAAACTTGCAGGTGCCTATACATAATCTAGGTCAACCAAAAGCCCAAATGGTAATTTGATAGTTAGGTGCTCTCATGCTCATACCTCTAGCAATATATTGCAAACCAGGATTTTACCCTTCATATACACAACCTAATGAACGGTTCGATAAAGCCTAAATAGTATGAAAGGACCCCAAGCAAATTATTTTTGTTGATCCTACATCTAGATAATGATCTCATACTAGCCCCACCACAGTAGTCTCTTATTTGTTTTCCTAATGAATAGACTAGATGTCATGACACAGAGCAATCTCATTAGCCTTTCTAGCATCCCTGCCTAGAACATGACATTAATATCAATTTCATATCTTTGCAACTAAAACTGTAGATCCATGGTCAATACCTATAGTAATTTAGTCCTATTCTAGCTCCTTAAAATCGATGCCCCTCTTACTGGCACATGGAGGATCCTCCACACATCTTCTAGTGTCACTAACATCTCTCATGCTAGTAGCACAAATGTGGCATACTTAGAGTGCCACCTCTTTGCTAATGTTGTTATAATAACATGATCTATATCTGTATACAACATGGTGACCAAGTATCCAATACCTACTCTTTCTAACATTGCTCTCTCCATTGGAGTAATGACATCAAGGGTCAATTTGAAGGTATGAGATTGTTGGTCTCAATTTGCCAAGATATCTAAGATTTGCATGCATAGAAAGACATATTCAAAACCAAATAGTCCTAAAAACCAAAAAATTCTAGTCTTCTTAACCCCTCTTCGAATTTGCCATCTACACACAAATTCATTGTATAGGCAAATTTGCCACCTTAGAAGGAAAATTTGTCATTTTAGATGGAAAATTAAAGCATTTTTCACAAACTTTGATAGCTAACCTATTAAACTCCTTTCTCTATCTATTTTCCATCACTTTCGTTTCATCATCCCAACTTATCATCTCTCTATTTTGGCTCCCTAGCATTCGTTTTAGGTCACAAATATCGAATTCACCATCCACTACACATTTAGGCCACGAATTCGCAACAGGTAAAAGTACATTAATTTCTAGGCATCTTGATTTTGTATATATCAATTTGAAGGTCTAACTATACCTACAAAATAGTTGGATATCTCCAACTGTTTAGTAGGCCCTTAAAAAACTAATCCCTTGTTTTAGCCTATTTTGTTTTGTAGATTTTTGGTGAACTCACCATCTAGAGGAGCTATAGGCAACAATTTTTCCAAGGCGATAGATTCAACTATAAGCAATGTATTTGCATTGGGCATTGGGCTAGGTAGGTTCTTTGTTCACCTCTTTGTTCTCGATTTTTGAATATGTCTATTCTAATTATCTATTTTTGTTCAACCTTTTGTTCATTAAAAATAAAAAAGAGAGAATCTTAGATTTTGATGTAAGTTTTTATTCATTTGTTTTAGGCATTAAAATTCAAAATGCATATAGTATTGCATTAAGATAACTTATATGTCTACATCCCTCTCTTTTTCCCTTGTCTAAAAGAAAAACAAAAAGGCTTACTCTCTTGATTAATTAGGATTAGCACTCATTAAAGCTAAGAATCATACTCAGGAAGCTCTTGTTTAAATGCATGTTTGATGCATCTTATTTTACCTCAGTTATAGCAATATTTTGGTAAGAACATTAAAGATCTAAAAGGAAATTAAAGAACCCCTTTTAGCTTGGAATTAGCTCCTTGCTTTCACCACTTAGACAATTTAATTGAAATTCGCATATAGCTTTTGCATTAAGCTAAATTATGTTTGTTTGTCCCTTTGGTACTTTGTTTGAAACAAAGAAAAACAAATCAATTTATAAGGCTATCTCTTAGATTTTAGAACTAGTGCCAAGAATTGAAATTGCATATAGGATTTTTGTTTGTTGTATCATTGTCTTCATTTGCATTGCATTAGCATCCTTGCATTTTTAGACCTTAGTATAGTATAAAAACCTAGGTGTTTGCAAAATTAACACATTCAACTAGATTTAGGAAAATCGAAAAAGTACCCATGGTGAACCCACAAAAATTTTCTTTCACCAAAAATAAAACCCCGTAAATTGATAGGTTAATAGTAGGGATCTCCCATATGAGTGTATACCCATGGGTTTGGAGGCCATCATTCCCGAATATTGATGCCTATAGCCCCAAACATAACATAATCTTGACTTATGTGGAATTTTTTTTCCTCATAATAAAAAAAGAAAAATGACAAACTCATTAATATGAATAATAATAATATTGTATAGAGGGAAAACTAAATGCTCACAAAAACTAAGTGGAGAGAACTCCTCATGTAACAAAACAAAACTTTGGTCCGTTAGTGTAATACATAATGACACTAAGCCGTTAGTGTAATACATAATGACACTAAGCCAAATGATTCTAAAATAGGGCAAATAAAAAAAAACATAGGGAACATAAAACTGCATAAAAGAAAAATAAAATCTTCTAAAAGAGAGATTTATTCAACCAAAGCACAAGAATTATCAATGAGAAAGATGAAAAACAGAAAATGGTATGAAAAGATAAACTTAGAAGGAGAAAATATGGTTGAATGAGACCTCTATAAAAGTAGAATATGGCACCATACACATTGAGCAAGATCCAGAGAATGAAAAATAACTAAAACAAGGTAATATTTATAGAAAATAGGTTATGTGCATTGTAATTACAAGCGGGTGAGTAAAAAGTATGTAGGTAAAATCATTAAATGCATGTTAACAAGAATGTATGGCATATTGGGAAATGTGTCCTAATACATAAAAATGAAAAGTTGAAGAACAAGTAAATGAAGGTAGACGTTAGGAGGAGGCCTTAATTGTAAAAGGTAGACTTGGATTGAGGTGTCCCCATGCACATAAAAATTTGCGTGAAAGGTTATTTGTATGAAATGGGGTAGCGAATGACACCATGTCTCGTGCCAATGAAGACTCTCTTTTCTTATAACCTTTAGTCTTGTGGGTTGTGGAACATGAAATAACGTTTGCATGTCTTAATTGTAAGGGTGAGTGAGTAGTCGAGTTGGTGTGAGGCGGCCAGCTAAGGTCTACGATGTGTACCATGGGTTCATTCAACTCCGGTTCAAATCACACTAGCTACCATAAGCCTTTTTAACTATAAGTGTAGGATTCAAATTACAGGGTCTGCCCCAATAAGCATATACCACCTCGTTATTTTATGCTCCCGAGGGTTAGGTGGATTGGTAAGTGCTTGTTTGGCCAAACACTTACCAAGAAGACACTTAGGTGCCTATACCACCTCGTTACTTGTTTGGCCAAACACTTACCAAGAAGACACTTAGGTGCCTATACCACCTCGTTACGTAGTAGTCTGATATGAATCCTCTGAGTGAGCACCAGACGTACGATGTGAATCCCGTGTGGCCGATGATCCCCTTCACGTCAGGTCAAAGATAATGAAATGTAATAGATTTGGTGGAAGCAGCCCTTGTGATTTAAACCCTGCACTTGTCAATTACTAAAAATAGTGTGGTTGTGACCAACTCTCCTCTGCAACAAAAAAAAAAAAAAACATCTTTAACTCAAACAAAGCTAATTACCCACACCCACAAACTTAAAAAAAAAAAAAAAATTAAGACGTTTTTTTGTCATAGCTTGATTTTCAAGCTTATAAAACTTGTAAAATTTACATGATCAATACTGCAAGACATATTAAACAATATGCGTTTAATATGCGTTCACACACAAGATGCTCCACTTTGAGGTGTGGGCTATGAGGAATGAAGATGGGTCCTAAGGGATGACAAGGTAATGCACGCTAAAACAGTAGACTTTTTTTTGGATTGAACAAAGATCATAATATTTACATATTCTCAAATTTAATGATGTTATTAATGAGCCAATACCACTGGACAGACTTTGACAGGACTACTTTTACAAAATTGATGAGGTCGCCATGGTGGAATTTCAAGGGCTCTAAGGCGAAGGAAAAGACCCCAAAGGTACGAGTAAAAAAAGGGAAAATGACTGCCCAGAATATCTAGGAGTTACTTGATGCAATTCTGACAAGAGGTGGGCCATTAGTAAAAGAAATACATCCAAAAGGCACTATGTTCACTACGAAGGTCTTAGCATGAAGATATACTACAAATCATATTGGGTTTCCATTGCAATGAGGGCAAAAGTCGCTTATGAGATAGTGGCCAGGGAGAAGCAGTTTAATGTAGAGGATTTTTCTAAAGAATTTTTGGGAGAACATTAGTAAGAATCGGGAACCGAACATTCAACTGTAAAATAATTTGAGTTTTTGGACTTTCTTCTGCAAAATCTAAATTCAAACCACAACTTGTTAAAAAATATATGCACGGTGTTGTATTAGTGGCTATGCAATTCATCAATACCATCTTTGAGAAGATGGGATCTCATATGTTTGAGAAGACATCCTGTGTTGTCATTCAAGTTGAGGTAACGAGGGCACTCTCACCCTTTTTTTTTCTTTCTATCCTATAATGGGCTACCTAAGCACAGTAACATAGTTCATCCGTATGCAATAAGACGTCTATTCATGCGTACCTCTCCGTCCTTGAGAATTTTTACTTACATAAGTCTGAGAGTAAAAATAAAAATGAAGGCACTTTTATCCTCCTCTTTTTTCTATAATGGGCTACCTAAGCACAGTTACATAATTCATCCTATGTAAAAAGACAATACCTACCCATACAAGTCAACAATATATATTTATATTCTGATTTTTCGTAGCCACTTGCCTTTCTTGATGTACTCTTCTCCTTTATGCTAAATGCCATGCTGAGGAGCAAACGGACAGCATTAGTCATCCTTCACTGAAAAGAAAAGGAGATGATCTTACTCTGTTCCCATACCCTGTTGAAATCAAGCATAACGAGGCAAGAGATTGAATGTGATTTATGCACGCAAGACGCAACCCATCTTATAAAGGGAAGATCTGAAGCTTATTATTGTTCAGCACCAGCACCAAGACAATCGGTTAATCTCATTAGAAGTTCAATATTCAGAGCTTCAAGACAACTTTCCTTTTAGGAAATTCGAATTCATAGCCATTTACACTGCCAAGTTCCAAATACAAATTCAGTGGCTTATAAA
Organism: Wollemia nobilis; assembly: GCA_028583015.1. Taxonomy (NCBI): domain Eukaryota; kingdom Viridiplantae; phylum Streptophyta; class Pinopsida; order Araucariales; family Araucariaceae; genus Wollemia; species Wollemia nobilis. The sequence continues at coordinate 5,993,021 of JAQPPZ010016892.1, read as the reverse complement.
TTGTTCGTTGAGGAAGAATTTGTATGACAATTTAGTGGGAGTAATTGCAGAACAGATGACTAAGTTACTCATAGGGAGCTCCATGGTAAAAGAATTTACTCACAGAGATAAGAAGTACTAATGTTACTATCTGCAATCATTTCAATCACGGATTACGTAAACAAACAAAAAAAAACGTCAGAACTTTTTTTTTTGTCTCGTACGTGAAACGTAAAAGCTCGGGAAAAGCTCGGGTATAATGTCAGAATGTACATCTAGTTTCGTAAGTTGCGGAACCGTTCAATTTTGAAGTGAATGTTTGTCGGAATCGAATCAGTCCTGAAGATTTGTCATCCACTCCTATTAAAATTCTTTATTTACGAAATGCAGGGAAATAGATACGATGTACTTCTTTATTCGGATACTTTTAAAAAGTAGCAATGGAGTTAAAAATGTGTTTTTTTAACCTTGTAGCGATTCAATTCGGTGTTACTTTTATGTTCACTCTCTACTGTTTTTGTGATGTTACATGTAAGTGATTTTTGTGATTTTTTTAATAGTAATTGCAGAATTTTTAATTAATTTAATTTTATTATTCACGTTGGAATTTCGTCACTTTAATACCTCCTCTTTTTCTACTAGAGGGGGTTGATCTTTTTCTAAAAGTTAGCTAGTCCTTATTTTTTACATTAAAAGCTGGTTTGCTACTGTCGAGCGGCGGTGGCAGTAACAGAAACGCGACGATGATAGAACAAACGTAGGTTGTTGTGACCAGGGTTTGGCACAAAGGTTATGCATAGCTGTTTATTGTTAAATTCATTAAATTTGGTTTTTTAAAATTTGAAATTGGTTGATATTTGGGACCGTCCAGGCTCATTAGCCAAAAACAAATTGGGTGCAAATTTTTTTTTTTTGGGTCCATTCACTCAGTTTTATAATAATTTGATCATTTTAAGTTTAAATTTTCAACATTGTGTTTAATAATAGTGAACCTTATACATATTCCAACATTGCGTTTAATAATAGTGAACCTTTTACATATTCTAACAGTGCTAATAATAATAGTGAACCTTCTACATACGTTTGGACACTATTTACCTGTATTTCGAAACTGATTCAGCCAAATTTTTATAAATACATTTTGGGGCCGACCCCTTACGCATAACCCTAGTTTGACAATACTTGTGAAATGGAGGGTGGTTTGGGGTGTGAGGTGGAAGGCAATTTTTGTAGTGGAGAGGAACGAAGTTTTTGAGGCATCAATTCAGTAGACATGCTAGATCCAAGTTTGCAACAATCTTCTTGAGCTGGGCATGGTGACAAAGAAAGGAATGGAGAAGTGGGAAGAAGCTTCCACCACCAAATTTTTTATCCAAGGGCGAAATTGTGGTTTAATACAGTTAAAGGAAACCAAAGGAAGCAAATTAAGAATTGTAACCTATCAATAGAGGAAGGAAAGTTGGTAATACTAGATGAACTGGCAGAAATGAGTGTTGCACAAAGAGATCTTTGTTTAGTGGGGAAATTTTTGGATGTGAGACCAGATCTGGATATGATTAAGAAATGGACCAATGAAAAGTGGAAACCCTTAGGGCATATGGAAATTAAAACCCTACCCAAAGAAAAACTTCTTGGTAAGATTAAACTGTGCAAAGGATATTGATCAAATCTTGCAAGGACCTTGGTTTTTGAAGCATTGGACTCCAAAATTTGATCCTTATAGTCAACCCATTTCGTAAGTACTAATTTAGGTCAGGTTACCAAGATTACCATTGCAATTTTTGTAGGAGGTTTTCGAAGGAATTGCAAGAGATTTTGACCAACTCATTGTGGTAGATCTAGCAATAGTGGCAAGATCGAGGTTGATTTATGCTAGGTTTTGTGTTGATACTAATTTGGAAAGGGATCTTCCAAATTTGTGTGAGTTTATCTTAAAATTCGACAAATGGTTGCAAATAATAGAATATGAAAATGTGCCAACGAAGTGTAACATCTATAAAAAATCTAGACATATTGGAAGATTCTACCCTAATCAACTTGGGATAAAGCATTATCAGAAGATTTGGCAAAAGAAATAAAATAAGGAGAAAATGAATGATGAATATTATGATGTGAAGCAACAAAAGACGATTGCTCTGAAGGAGATTCAAGAAAAATATTCTTTGGAATGTGCCACATATGCAAAAGGTGAGATTGTTGAAGACATGGACAAAGTAAGTCAACGTTCTTCTAATTCTAGTAATACTAGGAATGGAATTTTAACTAAGACTTATTTTGAGTCTTTGGAATTTTTAAATGTTGAGAAAGATAATACAAAGAAAGGTGGGAAAGGGGTAAATGAAAATAATGAATGTATTGAAAAATAACTAGATATAACCAGTGAAATGGAAGGAAAAACGAATTTAGAACTAGATAATATAAGAATTGGCCAAAAAAATACTTCAATAAAAGAAAGTAAAATCCTTACTTCAAACAAAATAAATAGGAATAATAGAAAGGGTGGGATTGATGTTGGAGTGGAGTCAAAGCTAGGAAGACCTTCAAAGTAAAAAATAATCAAAGAGAAATAACAATTGATGTGGCTAACAGAACCCAAACTGTTCTTAATTTAAGCGGGAAAATACAACCCACTAGATATAAGAAATGAAGGTTATTTCTTGGAATGTGAGGGGTTTCAATGCCCCTTAAAACATCTATTGGTGTTTTCATTGAGAAAAAGAGACAAAACCATGCAATTTAGCTCTATAGGAAACTAAGATCTCATAATAGAATTGTGGAAGTATAAAGCAAAGGATCTGGAAAGAAGTGGAATTTGTAGCCAATCATGCTCATGGGGCTTCAAGAGGTCTAATGTGTTTGTGGGATCCAAATAAAGTAGAAGGAACAATGATAAAAATAATGTAAAGATTTATCTCAATTATTTGCTATTTTATTGATACAAAATAGAGTTGTATTTTAACTGTAATTTATGCACAAAATATAGTTGTAGGAAGAAGACAATTATGGCAAGAGTTAACTTATATCAGGATAGCTTTTGAAAATAATCCTTGGGTTTTAGCAGGGGACTTTAATTCTCCAGTTTTTTGTTCTAACAAAATGGGAAGTAATTCTTCAATTTTTGATAGTATGATAAATTTTGAAACTTTTGTGAATATCAAAGAATTGATGGATGTGGAATTAAGAGGTACTAGATTTACATGGAGTAACAGAAGAATTGGTGATCAACTTATCCAAATAAGGTGGGATCGTTTTTTGATTTCAAAGGAAGGGTTCCTTACATTTGGGGATTCTATACTTTTAGCTCTACCAAATATTGGATCTAATCATAATTCTTTAGTTTGGGAAACATAAATAGGAACAAGGATTTTTAAAAGTCCATTTAGGTTTGAATTGATGTGGGTGAGACATGATGATCTGAAAAGAGAATTGAAGAATGATGGAAAAATACTTTTTGGGGGCCATAATATCATAAATTGCAAAGAAACTAAGGTACATTAAATAGAACCTCAAAATTTGGAATAAGAATATTTTTAGAAATTTATTTGTTAATAAGAATGCATTAAAACAATAGTTGATGTATATTGATGTATCTATTAACAATGGAAATCTATCGGTTGGTATTCAAGGAAAAGAAAAACAATTGTTATCAGATTATCATAACATAATAGCTAGTGAGGAGGTTTTTTGGAAACATAAATCTAGAGTTCTATGGCTTAAAGAAGGTCATGGAAACATGAATGTTTTTCATATTTCAGCTCTTAAGCATAGAAATTGTAATAAGATTAAGAAAATTATTAGAGATGATGATAGAGTTGTTGATAATATCCTTGAAATTAGAGATGAGACAGTTAAATTCTTCACATATATGATTGGAAGAGAGGAGATGATAGATGAAGAAGCAATGAGTTTACTACTCTAAAATATTATTTCTTGTTACAAGTCAACACAATGATTACTTGATTAGTCTGTTCAAAGAAGAAGATATTAAAATAGTAGTGTTTGATATGTGTGGGGAGAAGGCTCTAGGTCCATATGGTTTTTAGGCTACATTTTCAGAGATTTTAGATGATTGTTGGGTTTGATGTAATAAGAGCAGTTATGGAGGTTCAAAAATTCAATTTTATACCTAGGGATGTCAACTCTGCTTTTCTTGTTCTAATTCCAAAAATTGGAGGTGCTAAAGCTTTCAAATATTATAGATCGATATGCCTTTGTAATGCATTATACAAGATTATTACAAAAGTAATTTCTAATAGACTCAAGTATGTGTTGCCCTTGAAAATTTATATGCAACAAGGGGGTTTTGTGATGGGTAGACAAATCTTGGATGGTATTATAACCATTCATGAAATCACTCATTCTATTGAAAGGAGTAAAGAAGCATGGATGTTGCTAAAGCTAGATATAAATAAAGCATATGATAGAGTGTCATGGGTTTTTTTAGTCAAAGTTTTGGAAAATTTTGGTTTTCATGTTGATTGGATTGTTTTAATCAAGGAGTGTATCACAACAACAATGTTCTCAATAATGATTAATGGGGTTGCAGTTGGTTATTTTAAGAGTATGAAGAGGTTGAGACAAGGAGACCCACTATCTCTATATTTGTTTATAATTATGACTGAAACCCTGGGAAGATCAATTTCAATGCTACTAGAGAAGGAAAATTGAATAGAATTAAGCTAGCTTCAACTTTAAATCTAGTTTCACATCAATAGTTCGTAGATGATACGATTACTATCACAAAATCCTCCATTCCCAAAGCAAAGGTAATAAGGAACATATTGGGTATTTATGAGAATGTTGTTGGACAAAGGGTGATTTTTCTCAAAAGTAAAGTTTTATTTATCAATACTCCCTTTTTAAGATAGAACCTTATTACAAGGATCTTTGGTTGTGATATTGAGAATTTTTTTTCTACCTACCTTCGAATGCCTATTTTTAGTGGAAGAAGGAAATATGATATGTGGAATCTAGTAGTTGAAAGATTTTCTAAAATACTTATAGGTTGGAAGGGTACACTTCTTAGCCATGTAGGTAAAGCTTAAATGGTCAAATCTACTCTCCAAATTTTTTTGATATATTTTGTATCCCTTTTTAAAATGCCTAGGAAAATTTGGAAAAGAATTAAAAAAATTCAAAGGAACTTCCTATGGAATGGAATGGAGGAGAAGAAATGAATAGCTCTTGTTGCTTGGGATAAGGTTTGTTCTAGAAAGGAGGTGGAAGACCTAGGTTTAAGGAAATTAAAACAAATGAACGAATATCTCATGGGAAAGCAGGGGTGAAAAATAGTTACAAATGAAAAAGTAGGATAGATTCAGATCTTGAAAGCAAAGTATATGAGAAATAAAAACAAATTTTTGAAGAGATAGATGGATGAAAAATATCCCTTTGTGTGAATACCTTGAATTTGCAAAACCAGAATAAGAAATTTCTCATAAGTATGGATAATGGGTTCACAATTTCATTGTCACAGATATTAATGGCAAATTATGAAAACATATATATGTTGAGGGTATGAATAATAGGAAAAGACAATTGGTAAAAAAATTAAATAGAATATGCACGTATATTTTCTAAATCAAGGTAGACTAGAGGATTCTCCAATTTGAAAATGTAGAAAAGATGGGAAGTACTTTGTAAAATTTGGTTACTTTATCTTGGAAGATGTAGGATTGGGATGGCTACTGGGAAGCAAGATCTGGCTCAAACACCTAACTCCAAAAGTGGCCTTTTACTCTTGGCTTGCAGTTCAAAACAAAGTTCTCACATTGGACAATTTTCTTAAGAGAGGTCTACAGATCCCTAATAGATGCCCATTATGTGAAAGGGATTGGGAGGAGATATGATATTTGTTTTTTGGATGTTCATTTTCAAATGAGGTGTTTAACAATGTCCTTGACATATTTTGTATAGCATGGGTCTTTCCAAATTCTATTATTGATTTTTACTTAAGTTGGGAATAACCTTTTAGGAGCAAAAGATAGTACTTTATGGAACTTTTGTTTACCTCACTTTATGTGGGGTATTTGGAAATAATGAAACAATAATTTTTTTAAAGGATGCAAGAAAGATATGATGTCTACAGTGATCAGGATTTGCAATGCTATGAAGGAGAATATTTTGATAATCAATTTCAAGGACTCATGGGAAGATGATGGTGAAAACGTTATTACAAATAGTTAGGGGTTGAATTTTTGTAGTAATTAATCATTAATTTCTTCCAAGCTTAAAAGACTTCAAACAAAATGGGAGCCTCCACTACAAGGTTGGTTAAAATTAAATTTTAATGGTGCTTCAAAAGGGAATCCAAGCATAGCATGTCCCAGTGGTATTTTATGGAACGAAAGATAAGTGGTATTATTATATGTTGAGAATTTTGAAATTCAATCTCATCATTTTGCTGAAACAAGAGCTATGTGCCTAGGCATTAGGATGATTAATAGAATTGGAGTTAAACATCTCATTATAGAAGGATATTCATTAAACATTATCAATCTGATTAAGGGTAATCAAGATTCAAGTTGGGATATAAATGATATGATTTAGGTTAAACTACAAATTAGGAATTTTGGAAATGTACAAATTGTACATATCTATTGAGAAGGAAACAAGGTTGCAGATTGGGTAGCCAATTGGAGAATTGAGAATGAAGGATATGTTAACTTGGAAGATAATTTTCCACAAGAAATTATGGAAATTAGCAATAATGAATTTCAAAATATAGTTATTTGATATAAGGATTAGGAAAAGTGATTCACAAATGTAGGATGGTAGAGTCCATAAAATAAATTGTTGTTAAGTATTTGTCTCAGTGCTATGTTTCAATTGTTAAGTTTTTGACTTTTTGACTAAGCTAGTTTTCTTTAGTATAAGTTGATATAGGTTATGTGGGTTGTATTTTTAAATTTGTGAGTCACTTTATGTCACATATTAGGCTTTGTATCGAAGTATTATGTTTTTTTTATGACAATGTAAAAGGGTTGGGGCCCTTTCAAAAACCTCTTCCTCCAACATAATAATAAAAAAATTATATTAAAAAATTGAGTTTAATCAAATAGTCAATGCTAACTTATACATGGTAGGTTATTGTGAGCAAAAATATTGATACACTTAAAGGTATATATAGAAAAGAATAAAAGATATAAATGTAGATCATTAAAGTTTTTGTCACACACTTGAGTTGGCATGTCTTGAGTTTTCGTTGAAGAGACTGACCCAAGTTTGAATCATGTGAAGGATGGCCTTATTATACCCCAATTATAATTTGTATCTTTTAATATATATATATATATATATATATATATATATATATATATATATATATATATATATATATATATATATATATATATATATATATATAATCACATATTTTAAGTACAATAAAGCATGAAGACTAGATATTATTCATTATCATAACACATATTATTCTTTATTGTCATTTTAATAAAGCTAGATTTCTTGGGTTGTATTCCTTACATGATGCCTTCATAGTGAAAATTTGTACCATTTTCATGAAACAATTAGAATTTGTCTTGTCCTTTCCTTTATGAACCTAGAAACTTATGTGTACAATCAATTGTTGAAGTAGACATTATGAAGAAGGCATGGATCCAATTTTTTTTTTGGAATCTATGTGACAAAGGTTTTCAATGACCATCACTCATGTGAAATATATTATGTATAAATATAACAAATGATGAATGAATTTTCTTCAATAAAACATAGGATATTTGAGGATGTGGGATAAGATATAATTAAGGCATTTCCTAGTCCTTTGTGAACCCATGGAAACTTATGTGTGCAACCAATTTTTAAAGTAGGTATTATGAAGAAGGCATGAATTCATTTGTTTTTTGAATCTTTGTGACAAAGGTTTATAATGGTTATAATTCTAATGAAATATATTATATATTAATTTAAAAAATAAGAAGGCCACACATTTTCTTCAATAAGACAAGATATCAGAGGATGTGGGATGATAAATAATTAAGGCTTATATGTACATTATTTATATTTTATTGGATAAGTGCTATGGAACAAAAAACAATCCCTAAACTAGGTTATGTGGCCATTTAATAATTTTCATCAACATTCTTTCTAAAGGGAATTACTCTAATGTTTGCATCCGCCCAATATAAAGCATGCAAATATGGATTGCCATTGGGATGGATGAAAAAACATTGAGAAAATAATATTCTTTCTCATGAGTTGGCTTTATTGTGAGTCATAAACATGTTTAAGCATTTAGACATATTATTCCAATTGTAAGTAGTTAAAGTCAAGGTTGCATTCACCATAAATATGATGGTATACATTAATTTAGATATTTAGATTTTTTTTTGACAAATTAAGGAATATAATTTTTTATACTTTATAGTAAAATTAAAGTTTTTGTCTAGGATGAGTACAACAACTAGTTTGATGGGGATGATCTGGAAAACCATGCGATTTCCTCTACTCTTGGCGATGGTGAATGAAGAGCCTCCTTCCTCTTCTCTTTTTGTCTTGTACCTTTGTTCTTCCTTTCTCTATTTTGTTGGTGGGATCCCTGAGCTCTGGAGATCCTCTTATTAGTTGATTTGTGGGCTCCCTATTCTCTGGAGACTCCCTCTTTTGTTGTTCCCCTTGGCCTGTCCTCTAGACATAATATCTCTCGTGAACTCTGAGTGAGGGCCTCTCTTTTTGTCTCATGAAGACTGTCTCTTTTTTCCTTTGGTTGATCCTCTTCTTTGTTTCTCCTTGGTGTAAAAGTTTCAAGGACCCTTTCAAAACCCATTCCTTCAATCAATTAAAAAAGTTAAATATTTTGTTATTTGAAACAAAAAATTGATGTATGATAAGTTAAAATAATTTCTTCTACTTGAAAAAGGTTAAAAGGAGTTTTATGTGCCTTTAAATAAAATTATAAATGTAATATTTTTTAATCTCTATAATAATTGAAGGATTCAATTGTTGAGGAGTTAGAGGTTGTCTAATTGAACGAAAAATCAAAGCGTAGCCATAATTTTATGTGCTCATTCCTAGAAATGTTTCTTCCAATGATGTGGAATGGAGTCAAAAGGTAAAAACTACTACAATGAATCATGCCCAATAGTATGTGGTCAAAAGGTAAAAAATCCTACAATGAACCATTATCCAATAATACGTGGATTATATGAAGTAATAGAATAAGATCCTCATAGTTGACTCATTGGGACTAACTCCAACTAACATACAACCCTCATTTAAAATTTACATAATGATACCTATATGTGAGACCATATGGGTGTCAAGTTTGTGACCAGAGGGTTTATGAAAATGTTCAATAGTGGAGTCATTTGAGGGTTGAAATGTGGGAACAATTGGATCCACATGGATATTAATGGGTTTGGTGTATCATGTGCTAAAATAAGTAAAGAGCCCATAACATACAATGTTAATAACCACATTTCTAAATTGAATGGAATGCCTACAAAGGCAATATCTTCACTTGTGTGTTATTTTTTAGTATAGCTAGAATGAATTAACCAACCTGCTACTACAACTAACAAAATTTGCCTTGATGCCTAGACATCCTTTGCTAAATCCACTATATTGATAAAAGCATACATTTTAAAGAAAAATATTCTATTAAACTTCACAACTCATCTCAATGGTGCCTAATATTATGATTATTTTTTATGAAGGACAAGACTAATTGGAATAAAAGAGTTTAGAAATTGAATTGCATGCTCATTAAACTTTGAGTATTAGGTTATTCACATTTAAATGGGTCGATATTTAACAACATATAAATAAGAAAATAATTAACTAAAAGTCTAAGGAAACTATAAGAGAATTTATTTAGGAATCAAACAAGAACAAGAAATATTTTTTGCTTTTCTATAGTTACAAATTAAAAGTACTATTTTTCATAACATACAAGTTACATGAGCCATAACCTTTATTTTTTCCTTATTCAATAAAGAATTCATAATACACAAAAGAATACATATGTGCAATGAGCATCAACCATGTAGAATATCATCACTCAATAAACCATTCATATGCATGCTAAATGTTTGAAGTTTACCAGTTGTTTGTTGTTATAAGTTAGTCCTAATACCCAATAACTTTAAAATATCTTATCCATTGTATTTTTCTATATAGTTTACTTTTATCTTATTACTCCACTATAACCTACAAAAGGCATAGTCACTATGATGATATTTTTAAAGAATGAGTCTAAAGTCTCCCATTTGTTTGGAATTAATACCTATTTTCATAAATGAAAAGAAGCAATCCATCCACACAAATTTTATATAAAAAAAGCGTACAAAAGGATAAAAAAAAGAAATATATAATGGGTATCCATATATACTTTAAATAAGCACTATATTTTTCATAGATAAGAATCACAACACTTTGATACCATGGATGGAATGGTGGGGGGTAATTATACCAATACCAAAACCCCTATTAAATAAATTAGTTTAAAATTAAGTCTACATAACAAGAGGACTTAAGGTTAATTGTAAGTTATAATTTGGGTTTAACCATAAAAAGGTTAACTACAACCCATAAGGATTACATAATAAAATATTAAAATAAATTAAATACAATTAGGCAATGATTGTTCTTAAGCATATACAAATTTACATCATATAATTTCAACCTTGGTCATAAGTTAGATTACACTCTCAACACCCCCTCATAATCTCAACTAAGGGGCCAAGGAGAGGACATTAGTGACAATAATATCTTCTTCACATAATGAATTATCTAGTGGGCCTTCATACTTAAGATAAAATCATCTGAATCCCCCTCATCATCTAAAATATACTATTGCAAAAAACCTTTCCATAAGAATATCCTTAGGCTAGACTATATTCATCACTACCACTATCAAATACTCCATACATATCCAAAGAACCCTTCTGCTATGACTCCAAATGAGGAAGATAAGTTAAGAGTATCATCTTTAAAGCAAATTTGCTTTAATCTTCTATAGTCACATAAGGTAAACCTTAGAGACTAAGTTCTCCTTTTATAGTATACATCATCTTATTTGGAAACTTAAACTTGCCCTTAGGCTATTTTATTTCCATCATCAAAAGAGGATTTGCATGAACCTGCTCAAGAAAATAGCTATTACATACTTCCAAGATTACTTGGATACAAAATTAAAAAAGGAAGATATCATAAATGATTAAAATTTATTGAATAAGATAAATCATGAGCCCAAAGAAAGAATATGGATTGACCAAAGCATATTTTGAATCCTTTTTTTGTAGGCATCCAAAAGGATTAAAACCTACTACAACTATTACAAATCCAACTACATCTCCCAAGAAAAGTGAACCAAATATTTTGATTATAAAAAATATTGTAAATTTTTGCTTTCAAAATAGGGTAATGTGCCTTGAGTACTATCCTTCATTATTCAAATCCTAACATTGTAATAATGTTAAAATACTAATATAGCCAAGTCGGCTATATTTCCAAGTGATAATTAATTTATTGATTTATCATTATATATAGTTGTAGGTTTATTTATTATTAATTATCTTTTCATATTTATAATAATTTGTGTAATCACAAGGACTAAGCCCTCCTTAGTGGCAAAGGACTTAGCCCTCCTAAAGTGGTAAATATAATTTGATTTCCTATTTGATCTACTTCCTTGCATTCGTTTGATGATTGTTATGCTTCAAGTGGTATCAGAGCTAATCGATCGGTGCAATTCCTATTGATTCAATGGATTAGTCATAGTAATAATCATTGAAAATTTTCATTACGAAAGCTATGGATACAAGGAAAATCTATTTCCATCGACTGACTATTGCGTAATGAAGGTGCGCATAGTTTACGTCTTCATAATATCCTGCTCAAGTTTATTTTAGCAGATAGCTGCATCCGAGCTAAATAACGTACCAATCAGGCGAATGGATGAAGAACAATCATCATGGGAGACAAAATAATTTTTTTACTCAGGTCGAGCATGCTCAATTTGGAAATTATGAAATTAGGGTTTGGGTTAATATAATATTATTGCTTTTTTCTAAGGTGCGAAGTTAAATATTATTGCACATGAAGTCTGCTTAAAAAAGGCATCAAATCAGATGTGTAATTAATATTAAAATTTTAAATCTTTATAGCCAAAAAAACCATAACGAGGTGTTCGCAATCGGAATACGTCTGATGCAGCATTGGCAAATCACCATACTCTCCAAGTTAATATCCCATGTATCAGTATTACCAGATGATTATTTTAAGCACGAGACATAGGAGGTGGCATAATCTGTTGTATCTGCTTATAGTGATCAATCTTGTCCAAATCCAAATATTGCAATAGTGAGGATCAATTTGGTTGTCACTTACTGTTATCCAGGGTGGTTGCATACTTTATGAAGATCCAGTGTGTGTTACAAAGGAAGGCGTAACTTGCTCATATAAATTAAATGGAAGAATAAGGTCGGTGTTCCAAACAACTCGCCAGATAACTACAACAGGAAAATTTAGAATTCAAGCAAATGAATTAAAACCAATAAAAAGGGCACCAATCACATTTCAAAAAGTACATGTATTGTCAATTTCTTTTTTCCTTTTGGAACTTTAGTCCCACACTCGTCATGTGGAAACCAAATTGGGGTTTATATTCAAAAAAATGCATAAGTTGTTGGCAATTTTGGGTTTGAGATCCTAGCTCCTTGTCTATGAGTTGTCATTGATGTCAAAAGGAAATGGCATTAATGTTAAGAGGATGTGTTGGCTTCAAAGGTGAAAGATTCCAAGAGAATCTTCTTAAGAGAATCCGGAGAGATTCCATTGGATAAGGTTTTTGGATAGGGTTTTTATTAAAACCAAGTTAAATGGTTTTTATTAAAACCAATGGAGGTTCTCTTTATTATTTAATTATTATTTAAAACCCTTCAAGGTTTTAATTAATTAATTATTTAATTAATTAAGGGAGAAATTATTTTTAATTTATTAAAAATACTTAAAGGTTTTTAAACCTTTTTTATTCTTAATTTATTAAAATTAATTAAGGGTTTTTAAACCCTTTAGAAAGCAATTTCGATTAAATTCAAAATTACGTTTCTCTGTCGTCGACGTGTTCTAAAGTCCACGATTGGACTATAAATATGGGAAGGATCCTAAGGTTTAACTCCTCTTGAGAATTTCGAATGCATTAATTTTTGGTTGCGATCGATGCTCTGTTGACGCCGTGGAAGAAGAGAGCTCGCGTTTGAAAAACTTACGAAGTGCTTGTTCGTTGAAGTGGTAGGAAGTCTGTCTTAGACTTCGTTAGCCCCTTGTGGGCTAGTGGCAGCATAGGCTGCATTTGGGCTTTGCGTAGGCGGAGGTCTGCGTTTCGATTCCCGCGAAGGGAGCTGTGCATGGATTAAGTCACGTTTTTGTTAAAACGTATTTTGTGCCACGTTTTTCGGATTCGTCAAAGGCAGCCATTCCGCGATTTTCGGATTCGTCAAGGGCAGCCATTCCGCGATTTTTGGATTCTTCAAGGGCAGCCATTCTAAGGTGTGATTAATTTCTTGATATAATTTTTGGCATTGTTTAGCATTGTTTAAAAGACATAGGAGAAATAAGGGGATATTTCTTTGGTTGTATTTTTGAGATTAGTCTTTTGCTATGCTAAAGTTTAAAATGGAGATATAAGGTGTAAGTTTTGGTTGTTGTGTTTTTGGCTTCTTTGGTGGTTGTTTTCAAAAGAAGAGAAGCTAAAAGGTGTACTAAGGAAAGTTTTTATATATGCTCATTTATCTTGGTTCTAACCCTAACTTGGTTGGAAGTTTGAGGGTTGTGTGTGGTGACATCTTTAAGGATCAATTTTCTTCTACTCCAATAAGGTATGGGCACATTCTTCTTATGAGTATGATTGGTGTATGTTTTCTGAAATAAGGTTGGAGTGAAAAGGTTTTCAACTAGGTTTTCTTTGATTGGGTGTAAATCCTATTTTCTGGTTTGTTGAAGACTACTTATGCATTGTTATCCTTAAGGAGAGTTTTTTTTGATGAATGCATAATTTCTGGTTTGAGATAGTGGAAGCTTTGTGCACTAGGGTTTGTATTTGTGAGTCAAGCTACTTGCATTGAGTTGGTGGAACCCTTGGTTGGCTATTTTGAGTTTGATGGTTGAGTTGCTTCCATAGAGGTTGTTTGATCAAGTTATTGCTTTACTTGATTCATGATATTGGGCTTACTCCATTGAGTTGATTTGAGCAAGTTATTCTTTGCATTTGGTGATATTGTGTTGGTGGCTGTTTTGTTCAAATATCTTTGGAGGGAAAAGGATTTCTACTTGTTTCCTTTTCTTGTGATGATTGGTTGAATGCTTCAAGGTTAATGTTGAGTTGAATGATGTTGGTTAAACCTTGTCTATAAGCATTGTTGTTAAAGCCCTAATTGGTTGAGAAAAGATATTGGTTGTGGAAAGAACATGAGTATCATTGTTATATGAGATATTGCATGTTTGGCAATTGTTGGGTTGTGTTTCATGTTCTTGAGAAAAGCATACTACATCTATCTTATTCTTTTGAGATTGAGATTGAGTTGAGATTGATATTGGGAGTTAAGTATAGATCATATTGAGTCTCTAACAATTCTCTTTATGTTTCTATGAGATTTGAGATTGAGATTGGAGATTGAGATTGGGAGTTAAGTATAGAACATATTGAGTCTCTAACAATTCTCTTTATGTTTCTATGAGATTTGAGATTGAGATTGGGAGTTAAGTATAGAACATATTGAGTCTCTAACAATTCTCTTTATGCTTCTATGAGGTTGATGAATCACATTGGGTCTCTAACAATTCTCTTTGTGGGTTCATGCTAAGCAAGTTTTTCTTGGTGAACTTGTGAGCTGTTTTGGACAGGTTCCGTTGGGGACTTGTGAGCAGGTTTTGGACAGGTTTCTTGGGGACTTGTGAGCAGGTTTTGGACAGGTTTCGTTGGGGACTTGTGAGCAGGTTTTGGACAGGTTTCGGTGGGGACTTGTGAGCAGATTTGGACAGGTCCTAGCAGAGGACTTGTGAGCTGAGATTGATAGTTCTATCAGAGAACTTGAGGACAGAGGTACATTGGTTCTATCAGAGAACCCGAGGATAGATTTGGCAAGTCTTTGAGAAGGCTTGTGGACAGAGGATTGATTTGTTCAAGAGTTGGACAGATCTAACAGACAGAGGAAGACTTGTACTAGACCGACTGACCGTGTTTGGTACAGGTTGCTGAGCTATTGTGGACGTGATCATAGAAGGCAGAGGTCTCTTAGGCTAAGCATTGAGGACAGGAGGTCTTCGGTGGAAAGGAGTTCCACGTGCTGGCAAGAGGTAGAGACAGTTGATCTTCTGAGGGATCATATCCAGAGTAGAGGGGAAGGTATCTCCTTTGAGCAGAGGCTCATAAATTTAGATTGGGGGAAGGTATCTCCTTTGGGCAGAGGCTCATAAATTTAGATTGGGGGAAGGTATCTCCTTTGAGCAGAGGCTCATAAATTCAGATTGGGGGAAGGTATCTCCTTTGAGCCGAGGCTCATAAACATTGTAATTGGGAAGGTTTCCCAAAGAACTTTGAGATAACTTTTAGAGAAAAGTTTTGTGGACGTAGCCCCGGCATTCTGGGTGAACCACGTTAAAATTGGTGTCACTTTGTGGATGATTTTGTGCATTGCTTTGATATTGCTTTGGGTATATTGCTTTACTATTTTGAAGTATAAAGGAAAAAGTAAAAAGAGGTCTTATACTGTTCACCCCCCCCTCTCAGTATAAGCTTGTGTTCTTCAATTGGTATCAGAGCGGTGCCTTCGAAAAGTTTAACAGCTTGAAGGAAGATCTTACAAGAACACAAATGGCAAGGAAAGGCAAAAGCAAAACCATAAGACACAAGAAGAAGAAAACACACATGGTCATGAAAGAAAATGAAGATGAACTCAATGTTGCTGTTTTGGGAAGAAGAATGGAAATAGATTCAAGAGATGAATCAAACAGTGGAGAACAGGCCAGATTAATAAAGTTTTGCACCAAATGTGGGAAGACCGGTCACTTTGCAGCTGATTGCTCACAAGGTAGAGAATGTTTTGTTTGTGGTCAACTCGGTCATAATGAACGTCATTGCCATGGGTTT
The DNA here is from genome assembly GCA_028583015.1 of Wollemia nobilis. Classification (NCBI taxonomy): domain Eukaryota; kingdom Viridiplantae; phylum Streptophyta; class Pinopsida; order Araucariales; family Araucariaceae; genus Wollemia; species Wollemia nobilis. The sequence goes on along the minus strand of JAQPPZ010016892.1, from coordinate 5,976,937 downwards.
AGTAGCAGTGAAGATGAAGATGATCCGTTCAAAATTGGTGAAGAAACAGATTCAGAATAGGAATGTGATGAAGAAGGAAGTGATGCAGAAGCAAATTGGAAACATAAACTAATTTTAGCTCTGAGTAAAAAGGTTGAGGATGCAGAAGATATAATCACCAATTTGAAAGTACAAACAGAAGAATACAAGAAAATTTTTGAAGATCTCGAAATGCAATTAACCAGGAAAATAGAGTATTGCAGTAAGCTAGAAAAAGAAATTGACGGTTTAAGAATGCAGATAGAAGAAATGAGTAATAAAGTCGATATATGCAGCAAACATGAAGAGGAATCTAACAAAGTTGTTAGCAATCTAAAGCTGCAAATAGAAGAGTCCAAAAGGAGTGAAGAAACTCTCAGGTCTCAGATCAATGAGAAAGAGACTGTTTGTTGCAAACAAGAAGAAGAGATTGTTTCATTGAAGAAACAACTAGAAGAGGCCAATACAAATCTTAAAATCAAAGATGAGCACAACAATCAAGAAAAGAGGTATTCTCACAAGCACAAGAAGAGTTTCTACCTAGACAAAGCAAATAAGTGTTCTAGTAGTGATAGTGAAAGTTCTTCAAGTGATAATGAAAATGAGATGTTGTTCATATCAAAAAAAGAGGAAGAACCGAAACATAGATTCATTATCATGAAATGTCTTAGATGTGGAAATTTTGGTCACCTTGAGGATGATTGCACAAATAATGATTTGGTTTCTAGTATGTATGAGGATGCTTCAGAAAACTATAAGGAAGATGCATGTATGGTTTTTGAAAAGGGTAGCACCTCTAGTGATAAGAAATCTAAAAAAGGCTTTGATGATTCTAAAAGGAAATCATATAGAGGAAGGTGAAGTAGATCTTGAAGGTGAACTTATTAGTGCTCTTAGTGCTTTGAAAAAGGAAAGAAAGAAGAATGCTAGACTCAAGGATAAGTTAGATGAATGTTGTATGGAGAGAGATGATCTTATTGAAAATCTTGATTTCTCTATAGCTAAGACACAAGAACTCAAGGATGAGTTAGAGTCTAAGGTTCTTGAGTATAGTGAGTTAGAATAGAAAATGGCTTCTTTGAAAGAGGAAACTAAAGAGTACAAGGATAAGCTTTACAGGTTTCAAGATAGCTCCAAAAAGGTTAAGTCACTCATCAAAGGTCAAAGAAAGACAACAGATAAAATAAGCCTTGGTTTTGTTAAGTCACACAAGGAACAAGTTGGAGAGTCTAGTAAGAGACTCCAAAAGGAAGAGAGTTCTGATGAGGAAAGTATTTCAGATCATGAGTCCTTGAATGATAGATGCACAGAAATAGAAAATAGAATTCAGAATGAGAAGAAGAAGAAGTTTTCAGGACCCAAGAGGTCAAATAAAGGAAAGTTTCAAGGCAGATGTTTTGCTTGTCACAGGTTTGGTCACATGGCTTCACATTGCATGGCTCAAGTGAAGAAGGTAAATGACAGTTTTAGAAGTGCTAGTTACTTTCAAGGGTATTGCTACTCTTGTCAACAGTTTGGGCACAAGGCAGTTTATTGCAAGGCAAATAACAAGAATAGGTTTGATCAGAACAGGTTTAATCAGAACAGGTTTAATCAGAACAGGTTTGGTCAGAACAGGTTTGGTCAGAACTGGTGGATTCAAAGAATAGGTATGCCTAAAAGAAATAACATTGTTACTTGTTATAAGTGCAACAATGAAGGTCACATAGCTAGACAGTGTAGAGCTAAAATTCCAGAATATAGGAACAGGAATAGTGGCATGATCAGGTCCAAGGATCAAGGCATGGACAAGAACAGGGATGAGAACAAGAACAAGAATAGTGACAGGAACAGGAATATGGACAAAGAGTTCAAGAGAAGGCCCGGAAAGGAAGTTATAGACGCTGATGATGATCAGTGCCTAATGGGAGTTTTACTCCCACCCCAGAATTAATCACCTCAACAGGAGGTGGGGGAGGGACTAAGCTAAGAGGCTCATTCTTAGTCCCAAGCCCCAAAGGTGACCATTTGCCATTGATGACAAAGGGGGAGAGATTTGAGTAAGGGGGAGAGCCTCAAGACAGGGGGAGCTGTTTATGTTGAGTTTTTGTTGTTGAGAAGCATGGTTTGCCATCAACGACAAAGGGGGAGATTGTTGGCAATTTTGGGTTTGAGATCCTAGCTCCTTGTCTATGAGTTGTCATTGATGTCAAAAGGAAATGGCATTAATGTTAAGAGGATGTGTTGGCTTCAAAGGTGAAAGATTCCAAGAGAATATTCTTAAGAGAATCCGGAGAGATTCCATTGGATAAGGTTTTTGGATAGGGTTTTTATTAAAACCAAGTTAAATGGTTTTTATTAAAACCAATGGAGGTTCTCTTTATTATTTAATTATTATTTAAAACCCTTCAAGGTTTTAATTAATTAATTATTTAATTAATTAAGGGAGAAATTATTTTTAATTTATTAAAAATACTTAAAGGTTTTTAAACCTTTTTTATTCTTAATTTATTAAAATTAATTAAGGGTTTTTAAACCCTTTAGAAAGCAATTTCGATTAAATTCGAAATTATGTTTCTCTGTCGTCGACGTGTTCTAAAGTCCACGATTGGACTATAAATATGGGAAGGATCCTAAGGTTTAACTCCTCTTGAGAATTTCGAATGCATTAATTTTTGGCTGCGATCGATGCTCTGTTGATGCCGCGGAAGAAGAGAGCTCACGTTTGAAAAACTTACGAAGTGCTTGTTCGTTGAAGTGGTAGGAAGTCTGTCTTAGACTTCGTTAGCCCCTTGTGGGCTAGTGGCAGCATAGGCTACGTTTGGGATTTGCGTAGGCGGAGGTCTGTGTTTCGATTCCCGCGGAGGGAGCAGTGCATGGATTGTCACGTTTTTGTTAAAACGTATTTTTGTGCCACGTTTTTCGGATTCGTCAAAGGCAGCCATTCTGCGATTTTCGGATTCATCAAGGGAAACCATTCCGCAATTTTTGGATTCTTCAAGGGCAGCCATTCTAAGGTGTGATTAATTTCTTGATATAATTTTTGGCATTGTTTAGCATTGTTTAAAAGACATAGGAGAAATAAGGGAATATTTCTTTGGTTGTATTTTTGAGATTAGTCTTTTTCTATGCTAAAGTTTAAAATGGAGATATAAGGTGTAAGTTTTGGTTGTTGTGTTTTTGGCTTCTTTGGTGGTTGTTTTCAAAAGAAGAGAAGCTAAAAGGTGTACTAAGGAAAGTTTTTATATATGCTCATTTATCTTGGTTCTAACCCTAACTTGGTTGGAAGTTTGAGGGTTGTGTGTGGTGACAGCTTTAAGGATCAATTTTCTTCTACTCCAATAAGGTATGGGCACATTCTTCTTATGAGTATGATTGGTGTATATTTTCTGAAATAAGGTTGGAGTGAAAAGGTTTTCAACTAGGTTTTCTTTGATTGGGTGTAAATCATATTTTCTGGTTTGTTTTTTTTTTTGAAAAAAATGAAAACTTGTATTAATACAAAGACCAATTACAAACGGGAGAGAACACATCCCGACCCAGAGCAAAGAGCAACACAACAAGTGCAAAGCACAAAGGCAGCACTAACAACCACAGGGCAAAGAAAACAACAGGGCACGAAAAGGCGACATGTCGCGAAATCGCGACATGTCACGAAATCGCGGCAGTCACCCCCGTCTCGACCGCGTCGGCGCCAACAGTCGCGATAACGCGACATGTCACGAAATCGTGACATGTCGCGATATCGCGACAGGAAGGGCCCTCGGCAGCCGCACGCAAAAGGAGTCACGAAATCGCGACGAAGTTTCTAAACGACTCTCATGCCACAAAAGGGTCGCGATATCGCGACAATTATCCTCCCAACCGCTTAAGTGCCAAACGTGTCGCGATATCGCGACAAAAATACCTTGCAACTTCCAGTTTACCAAACTGTCGCGATATCGCGACGAATTATCAACTTTGCTCTTCATCTTCAAAAGAGGCACGAAATCGCGACATAATCTCAACAAGAGCCGCGATAGCGCGACATGTCGCGATATCGCGCCAGAAACCCGCCAAAGGCCGCAAAGGCTCAACCTGTCGCGAAATCGCGACAACTTCCAACTCGAGGCCGCGACGGCGCTACAGGTCGCGATATCGCGACAATTTTCCTCCCAACCGCTTAAGTGCCAAACGTGTCGCGATATCGCGACAAGATTACCTTGCAGCTTCCCACTCTCCAACCTGTCTCGATATCGCGACGAAATTTCAACTTTGCTCTTCAACTTCAAAAGAGGTGCGAAATCGCGACAGGATCTCAACAAGGACCGCGATAGCGCGACATGTCGCGATATCGCGACAGAAACCCACCAAAGGCCGCGGAGGCTCAACCTGTCGCGATATCGCGACAGCTTCCGGCTTGAGGCCGCGACAACACTACAGGTCGCGATATCGCGACAAAAAATTTCCTTAGCATAAAAAACACTGCACATTATTTCAAAATTTGTTCAAGGCCTTGTCTAATCTCTGCATCCTCCACGTGCATATCACTATGCATATGCATCCCAACCTCCCTCTCAAGACCCATCTTAGCAAGGAAATCAGCCGCTTTATTAAGAGTTCTACTAGCATAAACAGGTATCACATCCTCTAATTCCTTCCAAAGCTCTTTAATTTGGGAGACCATAATCCGCAGCCTCCAAGCTTTTAAGGCAAAGTTCCTCATGCAATCAAGAGCGCCAACCAGGATTTGGGAATCAGACTCAATGATTATCTTTCTATGACCCTGCTTGACGGCCCAGATGGAAGCAGATTTAATAGCAAAGGCCTCGGCTTCATTGTTTGTGGCATATCCCAGACCTTGCAATTCCCAATAGAGCACAACCCTAGCATGATCACGATAGATTACTCCACTTCCAAAGATTGCCCGGATTGCCTTTTGTAGCTCCATCGCTGTTGATTTTGATCCAGCTCTTCCGGGGGAGGTTTCCAACAACTTCTTACCCGTCTCTCAAGATCGCAGCTCTCTCTTCCGTAGGCTTAGAAGCAGTGCTGATTTTCCTCCTCAAAGATAGATGGCAACGGTTTCCACTACTTTGCTCCGGATGACCCGCCATATCCCATCCACCGAAGAGAAGGTTTCACGAAAAATACGAGCATTTCTTTCCAACCACACCTGCCACCAAATAAAAAGGAAACCAAGCTCCCAACCCACTTCGAAGAGCTTTAGATGTAAATCTACCTCTCTTCCAGCCTTTCCCATAAATTGGTCCGAGACAAGTCTCCAATAGCCCGAAGTTTAAAATGGGAGAACCAACGATGCCAAATACGTTGTGTGAAAGGACAATCAAACGAAGATGATCAGCAGCTTCCTCATTCCTATAGCATAAAACACACTGGGAAGGACCAATGATGCCTCCGATTCCGAGATTGTCAAAGGTCGGGATTCCATTGTGCATCACCGCCGTGCAAAGAAGTTCACTTTCGGCCAGCCCTTGGGATGCCAAATCTTCCTCCATTCTTGAACTGGAAAAGAGTGTAGGGGGGGCTCTGGAAGGATCGAATCATAGCCCTCCTTCACAATATAAACCCCAAGGTTCCCAAAGCCCCAGGCAAGCTCATCCTCCTCATCTCTCCCAGTAAGAAACCGTTCTGACAAGATTTTTTCCAGAGTTGGAGCCTCGCCTCCGGGGGGATTGGAATAGGCCATTCACCCAACTCGCTTGAACTTTTGAATCTTATACTCCCCCAATTGGCTGGTATTGAAGTAGCTCTCAATATGGATCCATCCCTTATCTTCTAGAGCTGATTTTAACGGATGCAATTCAGGAAACACAGCAAGAATGGGAGGATTCTGATCCCAAGAATCAGTCCAAAACCGGGCCTTCTCCCCTCTCCCAACTTTCCATAACAATTGATCTTTGATAATGCGAGATCCAAGCTTGAGAGCCTACCACACTAATGATCCATTACCCTCCAAAGGAAAGCGTCCCAAGTCATTGGGATGAACAAGACCCAAGTATTTACTAGAGAGGATTCTCGTCGAAGAGGGACGTTGGTCGGGAAATCCACCTCCAATACAGCTTTACCAGCCAGAGCCTGATTGTTAAACTTGGAGCTTCTTAATCCCAACCCACCTTTTTCCTTGGGCTGGGTGACCTTATCCCATCCAACCAAGGCCCATTTCCTCTCTCCTTTGGCACCTTCCCAAAGAAAACTTCTAGCCACTTTGTCCAGCCTCTTTCCAAATTGATGGAGGGGCAGCCAGGATAGAGAATTTATAAATTGGCATGGCCTCGAATAACAGATCGCAGGAAAGTCACCGGCCCCCATAGCTTAACCATCTATGAGACAAGTGATTCATTCTCTCTTTGATGCCATCCAAAAGGTCCTTCCATAAATCAGCTTTCAGTTTTTTGAAATGCAGAGGAACCCCTAGGTAAACAACAGGAAGAGAGGTCCTAGTGAATCCCAAGATCTCAATAACTCTGTCTTGTGACCTTTGATCAAGATTAAAGAAGACCACTTTGGATTTTGTTTCATTGATGACTTGATTAGAGGCCCGTAGGTAGACGTTTAGAGAATCTCTCGATTCCTCTTGCTTCCCCGAGGCCGGCCACTCCCACCAATCCAAGGATCATCCACAAACTGTAAATGAGTCAAAACTTCAGCCCCGATTTTAATTCCTGTTATCTGTCCTTGAAGTCTTCTTCTCAGGAGGAGTCTGCCTAATCCTTCAGCCAAGATGAGAAAGAGATAAGGAGAGCAAGGGTCTCCTTGGCGAAGACCCCGAGAGGCTCCAAAAGGTGGCGAGGGAAGCCCCTTAATTAAAACAGAGTATGAAGGCGTAGAGATACAACTCATGACCCAGGCAATCCAGTCCTGAGAAAAACCAAAGGCTGCCAACATCTTGACCAAGAAGCCCCACTCTACCCTGTCATAAGCCTTAGACATATCCAGTTTGATGAACATTCCTTTGTTACCTGAATTGTGCATAGTATGGATAGCCTCCCGAGCCAAGATCACTCCATCCAAGATCCTGCCTCCCTTCAACAAAACCCCCTTGCTCGGGGGAGATTATATTCTCGAAGAAGAGGTTTTAGTCTTTCAGCCATAATTTTAGTGATTATTTTGTAAATCACATTGCATAAGGCAATAGGTCTCGAAATCGAAATGTGAGCCCCCCCTCTCCTTTTGGAATTAAGGTAATAAAGGTGTGATTTAGAGCCTTGAGCATTCTTTTATTAGTTCGGGACTCCTCAATGACAGCCAGGACATCCTCCTCCAGGGTATCCCGTAAGGCCCGAAAAACTCAATAGGGAAGCCATCAGGACCAGAGCGATTTTCCAAAGGCACATCCCAAAGACCACCTTCTTGAGTTCATCACGATCAATGGGCTTAAGAAGGGCCTCGATTCTCTTCATGAGAGATAATAGAGGGAATGCCATCAATGACTTCATTTTGGGCTTCCACATCATGCTCCATACTTTCCTTAAAGAGGTTTGAGAAATACTCCATTGAGTGGGAGTGCATACCAGGGAGAGTGTCAAAAGAGTTTCCATTCTCGTCTTGAAGGAGTTCCATGTTATTCAATTGTCTTCTAGCACAGGCAGAGCGATGGAAAAATTTTGTATTTCTGTCTCCTTCTAATAACCATGTGTTTCTTGCTCTCTCGCTTCCAGAGATCTCTTCTTGATTATCAATGTCCTCAACCGCTTTGCGTAAAGCATCATCCTCGGATTTAAGATGCTCGTAAATGATTCCTTCCCCGAATTGTTTTTGCACCTCGCTCCATCTGGTCAACAAGGGAGCCCGTTGGAGCTGGAAATCAGATTTGTTAGTTTGCCTCCACCGTTTTAGTTTACTCTTAACAAAAAGAAGCTGTTTATGAAATTTGAACATAGCTGTCCCAAAAGGGAGACGACCTTCTTCCCACCACTGTGGAATTTTCCTTCGGAGATCCTCTTTTTGCAACAAAAAATTTTCAAATTTAAATGGTTTGTAATATCGCCTCGACATAGTCCCTCCCTCCAAAGAAATGGGAGAGTGATCTCGAGACTCGGGCCCTCCAAAATCTGGAATTTGATATTCCATCTAACATAAGCTTCCTCCGAGACCGAAAACCGGTCAAGCTTAACCCTCCCGTTGTATGGCTCTCTTCTCTTATTAGTCCAGGTAAAGTTTGTACCAGGGCCTTTGATATCAACAAGGTTAAAGGCCCGGACTTGGGCAATAAAAAGCCGGTCCCCCGTATCCAAAACTCGGGATGCCACCTTCCCCGATCCCCGGCAGATAATTTGGCATTGAAGTCCCCAAGCAATAATCCAATCAAAATCTTCCCTGGAGGACCTCATGTTTTGAACAGCTTTCCATTGAAACCGCTGACCATCGATGTTCCGAGCCCCATAGAAGTTTGTAATTAAGACTTGTTCAACCGTAACAATGTTCCTAAAAAGAGATGTGAGGACACCCCTCCAAGCTATATGTTCTATTGCTATCCACGCCAAAGGGTTCCAAAGAGTAGCAATCCCTCCCGAGGCACCTAGAGCAGCCACGACCATATGGCCAAGCACCCTCCGTATTCGATCGACAGCTTTACTCATAAGGTCTAAAGACATTTTTGTCTCCCGAATGAGCAGAAAGTCTGTTTTACTTCTCTCTAAAAGTCTTTGAACAACAGATTGATGGGTTCTACTGTTTAAACCCCTCACATTCCAAGATTGAATAATCATTGGAAACCTTGGGAGCAATAAGAATCAATTGTTCTCGCCAATCCTCCATTGATTAGCTTATCTCCTTGCACTGCAATTAGATCCTTATTGGATTTCCCCGCCCGCCCCTTGGGAATTACTATTTTTCGACCTCTTCTCCACCCGGGTAATCCCTAGAGCTCGGTCTTTCTCTCGATCTTTTCTGCATTTCCCATGGTGACATCCTTAATAGCCGGTCGTGGCCGGGGAGTGGATTACCAATGCCCCTGGGTTTTCTAGCTGCAAAATCTCAGAGGAGTCAATCACCTGTTCTAGGACAGGGGTTGGTGAGGGAGGAGCATGAGAATGGATGATATTATCCTCAAGGTTCCCATCCGCTCCTTCCATAATTTGGTCTTCTTGATCCACAAGAGATTTGAAGATTTCATACCGGTTGGTTGGCTTGGGTTGAGCTTGCTCCTTGCCATTTCTCTTTTTGTTTCTTCTTCTCTTCTGCTGTTCAAAGCCATCTTTCTGGGCATCATAACCAGGGGGAATGATGGGTGGTTCCTTGACCGGAGTGGGCTTACCCTCTCTGGGGCGATTTGGCATTCCCCGTGGAACATCCGCTTTGGTGCTCAAGATATTTGGGCATAACCTAGCCAAATGGCCATGCTTATGGCAAACTCTACATCGGAAAGGTAGGGCTTCATAGTCTAACTACCGTATCCAGGATTGTCCTGCTAACTCTAGTTCCATCTCAGCGGTAGCGGCTGGCTAATATCCAGTTCTACACAAATTCTAGCATAAACAACAGTGTTTCCTTCTATGGTATCTTTGGAAACTCCCAAATATCTACCTAGAGAGTTACCTATCAATTCAAGAATCTGCTCACCCCAAAACTCCATCGGGAGAGCATACAGCCGGATCCAAACCGGGACAGCCGTGGGCTCAATGCGAGGGTCGAAGCCCGCTCTCCACGGTTGGACAAATAACCCTGCCGGGCCATGGCTCCTCTTTTCTGATTCAAATGCTCTGTTTCTATCCGCTAAGGAGGAAAAACTAATAATAAAATACCCATTGCTTATGGGCCATAAGGAGTACTCACCGATAGGCTCCCGCTTTGTCTCACCCAGGTGTGCAAAAGTGCAGTGGTGGGTCTGATGCCCATGAATTTGCAAATCAGGTCATGAGTAGCACGATAGTTGATCGTGTCCTCGACCAGCTTTGGTTCTATGACAATCTTCGGTCTGGAAGCGGATTGCGGGAGACATCCATTGACTCTGTGCATAGGAGAACCCTTGCCCGCAATCCCGGGATAGCGAATGGTAAGCACTCCGCTGAGCTTCATCGTGAGGAAGACGCAGGGTTTTCTCTTAATATCTCGGCATAAGAGGTCTTCTTCCCATCGAGAAATCCTGGAGGAGACCCCATTGGGCCCTCCCGGGCAACGAAAGAGCCGTCAACGAAAAACAACAACAAACCACCTGAGTCCCTGGTAGAATCTTCCCACCAGAAACCCTAGAGCCTCGGCCGACGACAGTTCAGAAAGTTTCCCGCCAAATCGCCAAAGCTCAAAAACCAGTTCGTAATTTCTCAGTCTGCAATATATCTTTCTGGTTTGTTGAAGACTACTTATGCATTGTTATCCTTAAGGAGAGTTTTTTTTTTTTGATGGATGCATAATTTTTGGTTTGAGATAGTGGAAGCTTTGTGCACTAGGGTTTGTATTTGTGAGTCAAGCTACTTGCATTGAGTTGGTGGAACCCTTGGTTGGCTGTTTTGAGTTTGATGGTTGAGTTGTTTCCATAGAGGTTTTTTGATCAAGTTATTGCTTTACTTGATTCATGATATTGGGCTTACTCCTTTGAGTTGATTTAAGCAAGTTATTCTTTGCATTTGGTGATATTGTGTTGGTGGCTGTTTTGTTCAAATATATTTGGAGGGAAAATGATTTCTACTTGTTTCCTTTTCTTGTGATGATTGGTTGAATGCTTCAAGGTTAATGTTGAGTTGAATGATGTTGGTTAAACCTTGTCTATAAGCATTGTTGTTAAAGCCCTAATTGGTTGAGAAAAGATATTGGTTGTGGAAAGAACATGAGTATCATTGTTATATGAGATATTGCATGGTTGGCAATTGTTGGGTTGTGTTTCATATTCTTGAGAAAAGCATACTACATCTATCTTATTCTTTTGAGATTGAGATTGAGTTGAGATTGATATTGGGAGTTAAGTATAGATCATATTGAGTCTCTAACAATTCTCTTTATGTTTCTATGAGATTTGAGATTGAGATTAGGAGTTAAGTATAAATCATATTGAGTCTCTAACAATTCTCTTTATGTTTCTATGAGATTTGAGATTGAGATTGGGAGTTAAGTATAGAACATATTGAGTCTCTAACAATTCTCTTTATGTTTCTATGAGATTTGAGATTGAGATTGGGAGTTAAGTATAGAACATATTGAGTCTCTAACAATTCTATTTATGCTTCTATGAGGTTGATGAATCACATTGGGTCTCTAACAATTCTCTTTGTGGGTTCATGCTAAGCAAGTTTTTCTTGGTGAACTTGTGAGCTATTTTGGACAGGTTTCGTTGGGGACTTGTGAGCAGGTTTTGGATAGGTTCTGTTGGGGACTTGTGAGCAGGTTTTGGACAGGTTCCGTTGGGGACTTGTGAGCAGGTTTTGGATAGGTTTCGATGGGGACTTGTGAGAAGATTTGGATAGGTCCTAGTAGAGGACTTGTGAGCTGAGATTGATAGTTCTATCAGAGAACTTGAGGATAGAGGTACATTGGTTCTATCAAAGAACTTGAGGATAGATTTGGCAAGTCTTTGAGAAGGCTTGTGGATAGAGGATTTATTTTTTCAAGAGTTGAACAAATTTGACAGACAAAGGAAGACTTGTACTAGACTGACTGACTGTGTTTGGTACAGGTTACTGAGCTGCTGTGGACATGATCATAGAAGGCATAGGTCTCTTAGGCTAAGAATTAAGTATAGGAGGTCTTCGATGGAAAGGAGTTCCACGTGCTAGCAAGAGGTAGAGATAGTTGATCTTCTGAGGGATCATATCCAAAGTAGAGGGGAAGGTATCTCCTTTGAGCAAAGGCTCATAAATTCAGATTGGGGTAAGGTATCTCCTTTGAGCAGAGGCTCATAAATTCAAATTGGGGGAAGGTATCTCCTTTGAGCAGAGGCTCATAAATTTATATTGGGGGAAGGTATCTCCTTTGAGCCAAGGCTCATAAAAATTGTAATTGGGAAGGTTTCCCAAATAAATTTGAGAAAAATTTTAGAGAAAAGTTTTGTGGACGTATCCCAGGCATTTTGGGTGAACCACATTAAACTTGGTGTCACTTTGTGGATGATTTTGTGCATTGATTTGATATTGCTTTGGGTATATTGCTTTATTGTTTTGAAGTATAAAAGAAAAAGTAAAAAGAGGTCTTATACTGTTCACCCCCCCCTCTCAATATAAGCTTGTGTTCTTCAATTGGTATCAAAGTAGGTGCCTTCGAAAAGTTTAACAGCTTGAAGGAAGATCTTACAAGAATACAAATGGCAAGGAAAAGCAAAAGCAAAACCATAAGACACAAGAAGAAGAAAACACACATGGTCATGAAAGAAAATGAAGATGAACTCAATGTTGCTATTTTGGGAAGAAGAATGGAAATAGATTCAAGAGATGAATCAAACAGTGGAGAATAGGCCAGATTAATAAAGTTTTGCACCAGATGTGGGAAGACCGGTCACTTTGCAGCTGATTGCTCACAAGGTAGAGAATGTTTTGTTTGTGGTCAACTCAGTCATAATGAACATCATTGCCATGGGTTTAGTAGCAATGAATATGAAGATGATCCGTTCAAAATTGGTGAAGAAACAGATTCAGAACAGGAATGTGATGAAGAAGGAAGTGATGCAGAAGCAAACTGGAAAAATAAACTAATTTTAGTTATGAGTAAAAAGGTTGAGGATGCAGAAGATATAATCACCAATTTGAAAGTACAAACAAAAGAATACAATTTTTTTTTGAAGATCTCGAAATGCAATTAACTAGGAAAACAGAGTATTGCAGTAAGCTAGAAAAAGAAATTGAAGGTTTAAGAATGAAGACAGAAGAAATGAGTAATAAAGTCGATATATGCAGCAAACATGAAGAGAAATCTAACAAAGTTGTTAGCAATCTGAAGCTGCAAATAGAAGAGTCCAAAAGGAGTGAAGAAAATCTCAGGTCTCAGATCAATGAGAAAGAGACTGCTTGTCGTAAAACAAGAAGAAGAGATTGTTTCATTGAAGAAAAAACTAGAAGAGGCCAATACAAATCTTAAAATCAAAGATGAGCACAACAATCAAGAAAAGAGGTATTCTCACAAGCACAAGAAGAGTTTCTACCTAGACAAAGCAAATAAGTGTTCTAGTGGTCATAGTAAAAGTTCTTCAAGTGATAATGAAAATGAGATGTTGTTCATATCAGAAAAAGAGGAAGAACCGAAACATAGATTCATTATCATGAAATGTCTTAGATGTGGAAATTTTGGTCACCTTGAGGATGATTGCACAAATAATGATTTGGTTTCTAGTATGTATGAGGATGGTTCAGAAAACTATAAGGAAGATGCATGTATGGTTTTTGAAAAGGGTAGCACCTCTAGTGATAAGAAATCTAAAAAAGGCTTTGATGATTCTAAAAGCAAACATATAGAGGAAGGTGAAGTAGATCTTAAAGGTGAACTTATTAGTGCTCTTAGTGCTTTGAAAAAGGAAAGAAAGAAGAATGCTAGACTCAAGGATAAGTTAGATGAATGTTGTATGGAGAGAGATGATCTTATAGAAAGTCTTGAATTCTCTATAGCTAAGACACAAGAACTCAAGGATGAGTTAGAGTCTAAGGTTCTTGAGTATAGTGAGTTAGAATAGAAAATGGCTTCTTTGAAAGAGGAAACTAAAGAGTACAAGGATAAGCTTTACAAGTTTCAAGATAGCTCCAAAAAGGTTAAGTCACTTATCAAAGGTCAAAGAAATACAACAGATAAAACATGCCTTGGTTTTGTTAAGTCACACAAGGAAAAAGTTGGAGAGTTTAGTAAGAGACTCCAAAAGGAAGAGAGTTTTGATGAGGAAAGTATTTCAGATCATGAGTCCTTGAATGATAGATGCATAGAAATAGAAAACATAATTCAGAATGAGAAGAAGAAGAAGTTTTCAGGACCCAAGAGGTCAAATAAAGGAAAGTTTCAAGGTAGATGTTTTGCTTGTCACAGGTTTGGTCACATGGCTTCACATTACATGGCTCAAGTGAAGAAGGTAAATGACAGTTTCAGAAATGATAGTTACTTTAAAGGGTATTGCTACTCTTGTCAATAGTTTGGGCACAAGGCAGTTTATTGCAAGGCAAATAACAAGAACAGGTTTGATCAGAATAGGTTTAATCAGAACAGGTTTGGTCAGAACAGGTTTGGTTAGAATAGGTTTGGTCAGAACAGGTTTTGCCAGAACAGGTTTGGTCAGAACAAGTTTGGTCAGAACTGGTGGATTCAAAGATTAGGTATGCCTAAAAGAAATAACATTGTTACTTGTTATAAGTGCAACAATGAAGGTCACACAGCTAGACAGTGTAGAGCTGAAATTTCAGAATATAGGAACAGGAACAGTGGCATGATCAGGTCCAAGGATCAAGACATGGACAAGAACAGGGATGAGAACAAGAACAAGAACAGTGACAGGAACAAGAATATGGACAAAGAGTTTAAGAGAAGGCCCGGCAAGGAAGTTATAGACGCTGATGATGATCAGTGCCTAATGGGAGTTTTACTCCCACACCGGAATTAATCACCTCAACAGGAGGTGGGGGAGGGACTAAGCTAAGAGGCTCATTCTTAGTCCCGAGCCCCAAAGGTGACCCTTTGCCATTGATGACAAAGGGGGAGAGCCTCAAGACAGGGGGAGCTGTTTATGTTGAGTTTTTGTTGTTGAGAAGCATGGTTTGCCATCAATGACAAAGGGGGACATTGTTGGCAATTTTGGGTTTGAGATCCTAGCTCCTTGTCTATGAGTTGTCATTGATGTCAAAAGGAAATGGCATTAATGTTAAGAGGATGTGTTGGCTTCAAAGGTGAAAGATTCCAAGAGAATCTTCTTAAGAGAATTCGAAGAGATTCTGGATAAGGTTTTTGGATAGGGTTTTTATTAAAACCAAGTTAAATGGTTTTTATTAAAACCAATGGAGGTTCTCTTTATTATTTAATTATTATTTAAAACCTTTCAAGGTTTTAATTAATTAATTATTTAATTAATCAAGGGAGAAATTATTTTTAATTTATTAAAAATACTTAAAGGTTTTTAAACCTTTTTTATTCTTAATTTATTAAAATTAATTAAGGGTTTTTAAACCCTTTAGAAAGCAATTTTGATTAAATTCGAAATTACGTTTCTACCGCCAAGGTGTTCTAAAGTCCACGATTGGACTATAAATATGGGAAGGATCCTAAGGTTTAACTCCTCTTGAGAATTTCGAATGCATTAATTTTTGGCTGCGATCGATGCTCTGTTGACGCCGCGGAAGAAGAGAGCTCGCGTTTGAAAAACTTACAAAGTGCTTGTTCGTTGAAGTGGTAGGAAATATGTCTTAGACTTCGTTAGCCCCTTGTGGGCTAGTGGCAGCATAGGCTGCATTTGGGCTTTGCATAGGCAGAGGTCTACGTTTCGATTCCCGCAGAGGGAGCTGTGCATGGATTAAGTCACGTTTTTGTTAAAATGTATTTTTGTGCCACGTTTTTCGGATTCGTCAAAGGTAGCCATTCCGCGATTTTTGGATTCGTCAAGGGCAGCCATTCCGCAATTTTTGGATTCTTCAAGGGCAGCCATTCTAAGATGTGATTAATTTCTTGATATAATTTTTGGCATTGTTTAGCATTGTTTAAAAGACAGGAGAAATAATTGAATATTTCTTTGGTTGTATTTTTGAGATTAGTCTTTTGCTATGCTAAAGTTTAAAATGGAGATATAAGGTGTAAGTTTTGGTTGTTGTGTTTTTGGCTTCTTTCGTGGTTGTTTTCAAAATAAGAGAAGCTAAAAGGTGTACTAAGGAAAGTTTTTATATATGCTCATTTATCTTGGTTCTAACCCTAACTTGGTTGGAAGTTTGAGGGTTGTGTGTGGTGACAGCTTTAAGGATCAATTTTATTCTACTCCAATAAGGTAATGGGCACATTCTTCTTATGAGTATGATTGGTGTATGTTTTCTGAAATAAGGT
The DNA here is from genome assembly GCA_028583015.1 of Wollemia nobilis. Lineage (NCBI taxonomy): Eukaryota > Viridiplantae > Streptophyta > Pinopsida > Araucariales > Araucariaceae > Wollemia > Wollemia nobilis. The sequence continues at coordinate 5,961,010 of JAQPPZ010016892.1, read as the reverse complement.
TGGAGTGAAAAGGTTTTCAACTAGGTTTTCTTTTATTGGGTGTAAATCCTATTTTCTGGTTTGTTGAAGACTACTTATGCATTGTTATCCTTAAGGAGAGTTTTTTTTTTTTGATGGATGCATAATTTTTGGTTTGAGATAGTGGAAGCTTTGTGCACTAGGGTTTGTATTTGTGAGTCAAGCTACTTGCATTGAGTTGGTGGAACCCTTGGTTGGCTGTTTTGAGTTTGATGGTTGAGTTGCTTCCATAGAGGTTGTTTGATCAAGTTATTGCTTTACTTGATTCATGATATTGGGCTTACTCCTTTGAGTTGATTTAAGCAAGTTATTCTTTGCTTTTGGTGATATTGTGTTGGTGGCTATTTTGTTCAAATATCTTTGGAGGGAAAAGGATTTCTACTTGTTTCCTTTTCTTGTGATGATTGGTTGAATGCTTCAAGGTTAATGTTGAGTTGAATGATGTTGGTTAAACCTTGTCTATAAGCATTGTTGTTAAAGCCCTAATTGGTTGAGAAAAGATATTGGTTGTGGAAAGAACATGAGTATCGTTGTTATATGAGATATTGCATGGTTGGCAATTGTTGGGTTGTGATTCATGTTCTTGAGAAAAGCATACTACATCTATCTTATTCTTTTGAGATTGATATTGAGTTGAGATTGATATTGGGAGTTAAGTATAGATCATATTGAGTCTCTAACAATTCTATTTATGTTTCTATGAGATTTGAGATTGAGATTGGGAGTTAAGTATAGATCATATTGAGTCTCTAACAATTCTCTTTATGTTTCTATGAGATTTGAGATTGAGATTTGAGATTGAGATTGGGAGTTAAGTATAGAACATATTGAGTCTCTAACAATTCTCTTTATGTTTCTATGAGATTTGAGATTGAGATTGGGAGTTAAGTATAGAACATATTGAGTCTCTAACAATTCTCTTTATGCTTCTATGAGGTTGATGAATCACATTGGGTCTCTAACAATTCTCTTTGTGGGTTCATGCTAAGCAAGTTTTTCTTGGTGAACTTGTGAGCTATTTTGGACAGGTTCCGTTGGGGACTTGTGAGCAGGTTTTGGACAGGTTTCGTTGGGGACTTGTGAGCAGGTTTTGGACAGGTTCCGTTGGGGACTTGTGAGTAGGTTTTGGACAGGTTCTGGTGGGGACTTGTGAACAGATTTGGATAGGTCCTAGAAGAGGACTTATGAGCTGAGATTGATAGTTCTATCAGAGAACTTGAGGATAGAGGTACATTGGTTCTATCAGAGAACCTGAGGACATATTTGGCAAGTCTTTGAGAAGGCTTGTGGATAGAGGATTGATTTTTTCAAGAGTTGGACAGATCTGACAGATAGAGGAAGACTTGTACTAGACCGACTGACTGTGTTTGGTATAGGTTGCTGAGTTGCTGTGGATGTGATCATAGAATGCAGAGGTCTCTTAGGCTAACCATTGAGGACAGGAGGTCTTCGGTGGAAAGGAGTTCCATGTGCTGGCAAGAGGTAGAGACAATTGATCTTCTGAGGGATCATATCCAGAGTAGAGGGGAAGGTATCTCCTTTGAGCAGAGGCTCATAAATTCAGATTGGGGGAAGGTATTGTTGGCCCGGCTTTCATGCACACCCCGGGAAAAAGGATGAAGGCAAGGAAAGCTCCGGAGACACCCACGGGACTGATCCCACTCATCTTTAGGATCTAGCTGGTTATCCAAGGTGCGAGTTACAGAGTTGGGTCGAATGGCAATTCACTCTTTTCCACTTCGGAATAGATTTCGATATGGACTGCTCCGTTACCTTACAGGGGGTTCCCGAACTTGTTCGAGAGGTTGCAAAAGTTGTTGACAATCAGATTTGACTTGAATTCTTTGATCTAGCTCTCATGGGTCAGCAGATTTAAATAAAAGGCAAACAAAGAAAATAAAAATGGATCATTCACTGAAAGCAAAGAGAGGGTAGGGTAAGGCGTAAAAGAGAAGTTTATCAAACATCAATTGTAAACCCAAACCGTCAATCTTATCTATGCTATCACCTTCACAACTGAACAAATCCCGTAAGAAAGTGTCCAATCACCTAAGATCACTTTCAACTAAGAGCACAAGGCAGAGTGAAACAGATCTAGCGTAAAAATCATAAATCCAAGGGCAACTGGTTAAAATCGGTATCTTTCACCTGCAGCTCTAGCTCGCACAAATGAAGACAGAGCAATTAGAACAAACTTACACCTCAAATCAGTAATTTCCCTAGCAGCATAATAGAACAATCGAAGCCTAACAAAGATATTTAATCTTGACAATGGCAGATTTACAAGATATATCTAACAAACTTTAAATGGAACGGATAACAAAAGAAAATACACTTATCACACTCGCAAAAGATTAGGCTCCCGGCCATGCTATCACGTAAAAGCTAAAGCACATCAACTCCAAGTCCGTAAACAAAGGATTTCACAAAATTTGCAAGAAATTGCTTATAAGCCTTTATTTCTAAGTCTCCGCCTCCTGCGATTACATTTAGAATTTGTATTTATAGACTCAGGACAGACCCTGATCTTTTCCAAAATATCTTGCTCAAACCCTAAATCTTATCGCACTTAAACCCTAGGACCCGGGTTTTACAATAAAAATCCATTTAAAAATCAAAGTCCGGATAGAACTTAACCCTTCGGCAAATCAGTGCAGTCAGCTGCCATAAATGGAGAAGATAAAATCAAATGCAACTTGCATTCATCCGCATCTGCAAATAAATGCCTCCGTTAATTCTGCTGGTGAGCCGGATGAGTCACCACTTCTCCATCAATTTGATCTCCGTAAATCCATCTCTGAGTTGAAATGGTCTCCATGCTATCAATTCTGCAATAAATCTCCATTAAATGCATTTACCGGCAGCCTCTCTTCTAGCATGGCGGTCCTTGACTAAATCCGCACTTTATCTTTGCCTTTATGGTCTTTCCCGTTGTCCCGTAAGTGCCGGTGGAATCCCGCATGAAAGACAAAAAGATGCATTAGATTAGCATTTTAATTAAATCGAAGCTTAAAACATTAAAAACAGATTAAATCCGCAAAATAAGCTTGCATGTCGGCTTCTGTTTGTCCCATTCACGCTTTGACACGTGTCGCTACCCCAGTGAAGCCTTCTCGTTTCCCGCCGGAATGCACTTTCATGTCAACTATGACTTTCTCTCTCCTACCGCGATCTCGCGACATGTCGCGATTTCGCGACATGTCGCGAAATCGCGACCCGGCCAGCAGCATCGGCAACTTCCTCCCTCGTCGGCCGCGAAAACGCGACATGTCGCGATTTCGCGACATGTCGCGAAATCGCGACCCTTCCCGGCCTCCGTACGCTTCTTGATTTTCACCGCGATTCTAGAACACGTCGCGATATCGCGACAGCTCCTCTACCCGCATGCGCTGACCGCGTTGGACCGCGATTTTGGAACATGTTTCCGACTTAGCCGATTTTTCATCCTGCAGCCCACTTTCTCTCTCCTCCCGCGAAAATACGACATGTCGCGATTTCGCGACATGTCGCAAAATCGCGCCCTCCGTACAGCTTGCTTCTCTCTCCCAAAACCTGTCGCGATTTCGCGACATGTCGCGAAATCGCGACCTTTCTGGCACTTAGCCGCATTTTGACTTACCTGTCGCGATATCGCGACACTACCAAAAATGGAAAGTTTGATTTTTCAGTGAATTATGCAACCGTTTTCTGGATTTTCTCGGTACCCGTGCAAGATTTTGCTTGTGCATGAATGATTCTAGCATGTAAAAAGTGAATTCTTGGATAACACAGCTAGAATGCAAGAAAAAGCACAACTTTAAAAAGGAGGCAAGCAAATTTGGATTTAAAACCCGAAAAGATCAAGAGGGTCCCTGCTGCAAAAAATGGAAGTTCATAATTTTCTAAGGATGGAATCTCATTTTTCAGTGGGGGTGTGTTGCTTATCAACAAATGGCGATATCTCACGGGTAAAATAGTAGCACTATTTTAGAACCCAAGACTCCGGTTTCAAAACAAAAAGACCATGCATCATGCCTTGCCACAGCATTCTTCACAATAAATTGACTACTAACCGCCAACTCGTTAAAATTTCCCAAGGACATACTCAGGTCGGATTACTTCAAGGAAGATTTCCGATGTGCAATTACAAAGGGTATAGAACTTTCTTCAAGGATGACTGAATTGAATGATAAACTTGGATTAATCAACTTTTCTAGATTGTAAAAGGGGAAACCGAGTAGAGCTCTGTTTACTAGTTTAGCCTTTTACAGCCTAGACAGAGTTACCCTTTAGATTTACACGACCCAATTTACAACTGTAGGGCAGAATCTAATATTGGCTGCCTCTTTTGATCATATAACTCTTTTTTTCTTTTTTCTTTTTTTTTCTCTTTTCTTATCTCTTTTTTTTATCTCTCTTCTTTTTGAAATATATCACTATCTGGAAGACCTTAGAGAAATTACAATTTTCTTTTAATATTTGATCAATCTGGAACTGTTTCAGTCTAGGCATTGATAGCCTCTGTGGACACCCAAATAATTGCATGAACCATAGTCCCCTCTTATAACCAGCCTTTTCTTGGATTCCCTGGAGTTCCTCCAACTAAACAAAGATAATAGTTTTTCTATCATTAAAACAACTCGTGGCAAGTAAGACACAAGATCCAATCATCTCTCTACCTTCATCCTGGATAACAAAATAGTTCCACAGCTCATAGCAAGCGTACTATCTCAATTAGAATAATGAGCAGTAATGGGGAGGCACTCGGATTGAGGATTTATCAGCTAGGAATAAAACAATTTTCAGCAGGCTGACTTTTCATTGATTGCTCAGGCAGAGGCAAAGGACAAAAAATTTTAGAAGCCAAAGGACTTTATACAGGCTTCCAAGGACAGGCACAGGCTTTAAAGCAAAACAAAATAAAACTGCACAGACTAAAGCACAGAACTGTACAAGCAACAAAATAAAACTAAAACAAAAGACTGTACAGACAACAAAGAAAAGGAAAAGTAGGGAAGAAAATAAAAATCGTATAGTAATAAAAGAAATAAACTAAAAGAACTCGAAGCAAATAAAAATTAACTCAGAAAGCTAAATCGAAAGATCGAAATAAACTAAATCGCAATTGAAATAAATTAAATCGTAAATCGTAATCGTACAGATAGCAAAGAAAAAGAAATGCAATAAAGAAAAGACTGTACAGATTAAAATAAAAGCAAGCTAAAATAAAAAGACAAAGAAAGGAAATAAAAAGCACTGACAAAAGAAATAAACTGCACAAGCTAAAACTGAAAAACAACTAAAGAAAATCAAATAAGTAGTACATTTAAAAATAAAACCGCACCGACAAAGAAATAAACCGAAAAACAAATAAATTAAAATCGCAGAGCATTAAAATTAAACTCGAAAAAGATTAAAACCGCACGTACATTGAAATAAAAACTGCACCGACAAAGAAATAAAACCGAAAAACTTCAAAGCTTATTTACAAAGGATACATATGTTACAACTTCCCTTCATACTCAAAAAATGCAGCAGCTTGGGAAAGCAGAGAAATGGTGCTTTAAAAAATTTTGACCATGCAAGTAATTTAAAAAAAATTACCTTTCGAGTCCCGTTGACGAAATGCACTCCAGACCGTGCTTCAAAAATTTGCTATCCCGGGAAAGACTTGGGTTTATCGTCTTCCCCGTCCCATTTGAAAAACAAATATGCAACTCCTTCAAATTAAACAAATCATATAATAACAAATCATATGATAACATGTTTATGCTTCTAATTAAAGGGTTTGCAGAGTTCTTTCAAAAGGACTGAATGTAAAAAACCCCCAGGATCAAATACTTTAAAACCTTGACAGACCTAGACCACCACATTTTCAAATTGATGTGACAACTGAAAGAAATCATGTTTTATCTGTATGCCCCGGTTCTTAACAACTTGAACATTTTGTGGTTGCTCTACCGCTTCAATATCCAGGACTTCAATTTTTATCCCTCTAGCAGAATGCTTACAATTTTCCTTTTCACCTGAGCCTTGCTTAGACTTAACCTCATCAATGTGCAATGTCCAAACATCATTGTTGTTATTGATTAGGGCTATAATTGTTCTCACCTTTTCAGTTGCCAAATCATAAACTCCAATATCTGCATCAACACGCTTTATAGCCTCCTCTTTGACATTATGTTCGAAGTTGCAGGCTTATGTTGAGACAAGCTTCATCAATTCCAAGTTGGTCGACCACATTCATATTTACCATCTTTTCCTCCTTTTCTTGAAATTCAACAGGTGGTCCAGAGTAAGCCTCAATCAAGTTAATGTTTTGTCCAACAATCTGAGGCGGCTCATAGAGGGTGATGTCGACTTTAAGTTCCCTCATATCCTCAATGATGCTATCCTCCTCGCCATTTCTCGCATAGTGAGATTGAATCTCACTTTCATCATCCTCTGATGAGGAAGGATCATTATTAATTTCTGGACTCTCACATTTCAAGTCATAACCGTCCATTTTGAACTGTTGAAAATCTTGCATTTCATCTACAGAAGTCCGTACAAGACTTTCTCGTCTCTTCGGGAAAAGTGACAGAATCCGAAACCCCGGTTGTACTATTTTTGGGTGAACTAGAAATATCAATATTTCTTTGATCTCTAGGAAAATTTAACTCACCAGGAAAAACTTCGGATTTGGGTGGTGCCGTATCACAACCGTTCACTTCAAGCACCCCCACTTTGAATTTGTCAGAACTCTTCTCTGTATTTTGCACATGCTGAGTGGATGTGACAGTTAACGGAGTCTCCTTGGGTAGAGCATGACATGTTGGCATTAACTCATGATGTGGAATGGGGTCTGGAACATGCATGTTCTGTGTAACATAGGATATCAAAGGACTGCTCAAAATTTGAGGCCCTAACTCGTCTTTCAAGAATTAAGGCTTCTTTATAAGCCCCCGCCAGGGTTGTGATATTAATGTCTCTCTTGAGGAAAATAGAGGTCACCGAATCCAATGCATTCTTGTAGATTTCTAAGGCCAGATTTGCATTTGGGATGTAATGGCCAATAATTCTACCGTAAGCTCTTTGGAACCTCATATTGAAAGACCTGACAGTTTCTCCCGACTCTTTCTTGATGCTGGAAAATTGCTGATATAAAATGTCGGGATCTATCACTTCACCGAACCGTGATATAAAAGCTTTCTCTAGATCATCCCAACCTAGTAATGGAATTGCCGGTGAGGTTTAAAAACCAGCTCATAAGCTCCCTCCTCGGAGAGTGAACGGGAACAATCTGCAGGCAACATCTTCATGTCGTATATTCAACAATCTTAAAGCATTTTTAAAAGCTAGCAGATGTTCTTCTGCAGTTCTTGTCCCATCATGTTTGTACCTGGGGAGATACATTTCTGGACTTCTGGGCAAGTCATGGGCTATACCCGGAATGTTCAAAGCGGTGGAGCCCAACCAATTTGCCATTATTACTTGGCTGACAGTGATGTTCTGATTTGTAATTGGATAACCGCAAGTGATGATAGAACTGTTCTTAACAAACCACTGAACTTAAGGCCTTCTCTCGGCAATTTCAAAATCCGCACCGACAACTTTCAAAAACCGCACCGACAATTTATGAAACCGAGCCACTTTTAAATGTTAAAATGCCGGACTGGATAAAATACAAGACATACAACTTTACGCTTCTTAACGTGTTCCGCATTTGGAAATTTAAAACACTGTCAATTTAAAAACTGCACTGACAATTTATAAAACTGTACTGACAATTTATAAAACTGTCCCGAGTTCACTGTGGGTCCTTCAAATGTTGCTGTTATGCCCTTACAATACTTGAACTGAGTTCATGCCCTCCTTCTAGCGCCAATTAGATGTTGGCTGAGGAGGAGGGGAAAATTGGCTACCAGACTTTGGATAAAATACAGCTTTTACAGTTCCACATACAGTCGGATTTCTCAACTCAAGTGCACTAAGAACATATGTTCTGTGGCCCTCCTTCTAGCGCCAATTAGGTGTTGGTCCGGCTTTCATGCACACCCCGGGAAAAAGGATGAAGGCAAGGAAAGCTCCGGAGACACCCACGGGACCGATCCCACTCATCTTTAGGATCTAGTCAGTTATCCAAGGTGCGAGTTACGTAGTTGGGTCGAATGGCAATTCACTCTTTTCCACTTCTGGAATAGATTTCGATATGGACTCGCTTCCGTTACCTTACAGGGGGTTCCCGAACTTGTTCAGCAGTTGCAAAAGTTGTTGACAATCGGATTTAACTTGAATTCTTTGATCTAGCTCTCATGGGTCAGCAGATTTAAATAAAAGGCAAATAAAGAAAATAAAAATGGATCATTCACTGAAAGCAAAGAGAGGGTAGGGTAAGGCGTAAAAGAGAAGTTTATCAAACATCAATTGTAAACCCAAACTGTCAATCTTATCTATGCTATCAGCTTCACAACAGAACAAATCCCGTAAGAAAGTGTCCAGTCAGTCTAAGATCACTTTCAACTAAGAGCACAAGGCAGAGTGAAACAGATCTAGCAGAAAATCATAAATCCAAGGGCAACTGGTTAAAATTGGTATCTTTCACCGGCAGCCTAGCTCGCACAGTGAAGACAGAGCAATTAGAACAAACTTAACCTCAAATCTGTAATTTCCCCTAGCAGACAATAGAACAACTGAAGCCTAACAAAGATATTTAATCTTGACAATGGCAGATTTACAAAGATATATCTAACAAACTTTAAATGGAACGGATAACAAAAGAAAATACACTTATCACACTCGCAAAAGATTAGGCTCCCGGCCATGCTATCACGTAAAAGCTAAAGCACATCAACTCCAAGTCCGTAAACAAAGGATTTCACAAAATTTGCAAGAAATTGCTTATAAGCCTTTATTTCTAAGTCTCCGCCTCCTCGCGATTACATTTAGAATTTGTATTTATAGACTCGGACATGACCTCGATCTTTTCCAAAATATCTTGCTCAAACCCTAAATCTTATCGCACTTAAACCCTAGGACCCGGGTTTTACAATAAAAATCCATTTAAAAATCAAAGTCCGGATAGAACTTAACCCTTCGGCAAATCGTACAGATCAGTCGCCATAAATGGAGAAGATAAAATCAAATGCAACTTGCATTCATCCGCACTGCAAATAAATGCCTCCATTAATTCTGCCGGTGAGCCGGATGAGTCACCACTTCTCCATCAATTTGATCTCCGTAAATCCATCTCTCGAGTTGAAATGGTCTCCATGCTATCAATTCCGCAATAAATCTCCATTAAATGCATTTACCGGCATCCTCTCTTCTAGCATGGCGGTCCTTGACTAAATCCGCACTTTATCTTTGCCTTTATGGTCTTTCCCGGTTGTCCCGTAAGTGCCAGGTGGAATCCCGCATGAAAGACAAAAAGATGCATTAGATTAGCATTTTAATTAAATCGAAGCTTAAAACATTAAAAACAGATTAAATCCGCAAAATAAGCTTGCATGTCGGCTCTCGTTTGTCCCATTCACGCTTTGACACGTGTCGCTACCCCAGTGAAGCCTTCTCGTTTCCCGCCGGAATGCACTTTCAGGTCAACTATGACTTTCTCTCTCCGCCGCGATTCTCGCGACATGTCGCGATTTCGCGACATGTCGCGAAATCGCGACCCTCGCCAGCAGCATCGGCAACTTCCTCCCTCGTCGGCCGCGAAAACGCGACATGTCGCGATTTCGCGACATGCAGCGAAATCGCGACCTTCCCCGGCCTCCGTACGCTTCTTGATTTTCAGCCGCGATTCTAGAACACGTCGCGATATCGCGACAGCTCCTCTACCCGCATGCGCTGACCGCGCTGGACCGCGATTTTGGAACATGTTTCTGACTTAGCCGATTTTTCATCCTCGCAGCCCACTTTCTCTCTCCCGCCGCGAAAATACGACATGTCGCGATTTCGCGACATGTCGCAAAATCGCGCCCTCCGTACAGCTTGCTTCTCTCTCCCAAAATCGTCGCGATTTCGCGACATGTCGCGAAATCGCGACCTTTCTGGCACTTAGCCGCATTTTGACTTACCTGTCGCGATATCGCGACATTTCCGAAAATGGAAGTGTCGCGATATCGCGACACTACCAAAAATGGAAAGTTTGATTTTTCAGTGAATTTATGCAACTGTTTTCTGGATTTTCTCGGTATCGGTGCAAGATTTTGCTTGTGCATGAATGATTCTAGCATGTAAAAAGTGAATTCTTGGATAACACAGACTAGAATGCAAGAAAAAGCACAACTTTAAAAAGGAGGCAAGCAAATTTGGATTTAAAACCTGAAAAGATCAAGAGGGTCCCTGCTGCAAAAAATGGAAGTTCATAATTTTCTAAGGATGGAATCTCATTTTTCAGTGGGGGTGTGTTGCTTATCAACAGGTATCTCCTTTGAGCAGAGGCTCATAAATTTAGATTCGGGGAAGGTATCTCCTTTGAGCAAAGGCTCATAAATTTAGATTGGGGGAAGGTATCTCCTTTGAGCCAAGGCTCATAAACATTGTAATTGGGAAGGTTTCCCAAAGAAATTTGGGATAACTTTTAGAGAAAAGTTTTGTGGACGTAGCCCAGGCATTCTGGGTGAACCACGTTAAAATTGGTGTCACTTTATGGATGATTTTGTGCATTGATTTGATATTGCTTTGGGTATATTGCTTTACTATTTTGAAGTATAAAAGAAAAAGTAAAAATAGGTCTTATACTGTTCACCCCCCCTCTCAGTATAAGCTTGTGTTCTTCATAAGTGTAATTGTGACTTCGGTCACATGAACCCTTGTGTTCGATCATGTGTATTGTCCTTCCACATTACAACTTTCTTGGGTCACCGTCCACAAGACCCACACATGCATAGCTCAAAATTCCACGTTGCTCCACCCACATAACACCATCTATCTCCTATCCATTCTCTATTGCATCCAGTCCTTCGATAGTTTCTATCGGTCATTATCATATCCACTCATCGTCGCCTAGTCCTACGTGTCTTTCGATCCTGTATACCTCGCTTCGATCCCCCGCATCCTACATGTCAAGCATTCAAGATCTTCAATTTTCATTTCTATCCACCATTCATCGGGTTATTGTCATCCTCTAGTCATGTTATCATGTCTTGTGGACAGGTTATGTCTTGTGTTTGATTATTAACCGCGTTCTCATGTCACGTTCCTATATCTTATGGTAAGGTCATATCACGTGTCTTATTATTAGTTGCATTCTCATATATTGTGGTCATGTCGTATCCCATCATTGTGCATTCATGTTCTATCTATTGTATCCAAACTAACCATTGAACAACTTGTGTCTGAACTAGCCATTGGCAGTGGGGTCCAACTAGTCGTTACCCATCATTTCCGAACTAGTCGTTGAACAACTTGCATCCAAACTAGTCGTTGACATTCAAATTCAAATCCGCATCATAGTTGGAGAGACAAGTGAGCAGAAAATAAATCATTTTTTTATCAAATTAATCAATTTTTGCAGGAATCAAGATAAATTTTGAAGAAATTTTGCAGTAATTATTTTTGGTGACTTCCAATTTTTTGCAAAATTGTATAAAGCAAGTGCATGAGTGGTAGGTGGAATAAAGGACCAAATGGAAGGTTATATAGCTCAGATAATACTAACAAAGGAATTTCAAAGTCACCAAGAAGACCTCCATGAAATAAAGGTATACAATATAACTCTCCTTTACGCATTAATAACTTTAACCCCAACCATCCTACTATTAACCCCATGGCTCCTTCCAACTCATCCCATGAAAATCTCACACATGAGGAAATAGAAAATACCAATGCAAGTAACCAAGACATCCAAGCATGTATAACTCAACTAATGACTAGTATGAGCAACATGAATTTAATGTTGAGGCAATTATTGAAGAAATAGAACCAAGAATCTCCTCATTCCCCAAATAACTACCATAGAAATAATGGTAATGAGGATTAGGATGCAGAGGAAGTTTATCAACAAGCAATATGGCTTACAGGTTTTAATATTCCACGTGTTGATATGCCTACATTTGAGTGTGGGGATCCATGAGTGTGGATAGCTAAAATGGAAGGTATCTTAGAACTATATCGTGTGCCCGAATCTAAAAAAGTTTCTTATGCTTCCTCCAAACTAGGTATTGAAGCTTACCAATGGTTCACTTGGAAAAAATGTCAACGTAGACGACCCCTCTTATGGCATGAATTAAAGAAGCTTTTTCTCAAGATATTTGACGAAGGAAATTCATCCTTGTACATAGTTTATCTATTGGCACTTAAACAAACTAGCTCGATAAGAGATTATATTTTAGAATTCACAAGTCTTCTTGCTTATACAGGATATGTACAAACCGATGTGGTGGTTTCGACCTTTAGACATGGGTTGAAAGAGAATATTCAAATTGAATTAGACTTACAGGATCCACACTCTTTGGATCACACTATAAGGATTACTAAGCTGACTAAGAAAAAGATGCAAAATTTGACATCTTTCAAACGTGACTCCTATAATCGTCCTCAATATCGTAAAAATTCCTTTAGTAGAAATGACCAACCATCAAGATAATACTGCTATAAATGTTAAAATCATCATCCAAAATATCAAGCATGTGTACCAAGACAAAAATTTCAAATAGAATATAATAATAGGGAAGACAAAGAGAAAGCAAATGATATCAATTCACTCAAGTCACCTATGTCTGAAGAACAAATAGATCATGATGAAGCAACATGTGATGAAGACACTATGGCTATTTCAGTACATGCTCTTATGATATTAACAAATCACCATACAATCAAGGTACCAGGATTCATTCGGTAGAAGACGATAAATGTATTGATTGATTCAGGTAGTACTCATAATTTTATTGACCTTAAAACCCCTAAGGCATTGAACTTACACATTCACTCCTCCAATCACAAATAAGTTTTAAGTTTTAGTTACAAGTGGAGGAAATGCTCAATGTATTGGTAGAACATCTTCAATTTCAATACAAATGGGAAGTTATACTTGGCATGGAACTCTCTTTGTCATGAGTTTAGGGAATTCAAATGTTATTTTGGGAGTTGAATGGTTAGAACAATTGGACACTGTTAGTTTTAATTTCAGAAAACTATTTGTGGAATGGAAAGAAAATGAAAATACTATTCGCATCCAAGGAATTCAAACTCCACCATCAAAAGTGGTGAGTTATCACAACATGGAAAAAATTCTAAGGAAAAAAAGTTATGGATTCATACCTTAAATAAATTTTTTGGAGGCACAAGCACAAGATATTCTTGAAATTCACTCAAAATATCTTCAAGATATTGTGGCTAACTATGATGAAGTTTTCAAATAACCAAAAGGGCTACCTCCCAAAAGGTCCCATGATCATGCCATTCATCTTGTCCCCGGAAGCCTTCCTCCTAATTTCTGTCCTTATCACTACCCTTATTCTTCACCAGTGGTTTTGGCCCATTGTAAGGATAATTCTTGGTGTATGTGTCCTAATTTTTGTCCTATAAATAAAATCACCATCAAGGATAAGTTCCCTATTCCTGTCATAGATGATTTATTAGATAAATTGCATGGTGCAAATTTTTTAATAAAATTGGATCTATATTCTAGTTTTCATCAAATTAGAGTAAGGGATGAGGACATTTCTAAAATCACCTTTCGTACTCATGAAGGTCATTATGAATTCTTAGTCATGCCTTTTGGTCTCACTAATGCCCCATTCACATTCCAAAGTATCATGAACCATGTCTTTCGTCCATTCCTTTGTAAATTTGTCTTAGTCTTCTTCAATGACATTCTAGTATATAGTAAAACATAGAAGGATCATTTGATGCATGTGGGAAAGGTTCTTCATATATTACATAAGGAAAAATGTTTTTTCAAATGCTCCAAATGCTCTTTTTGTGTTGTTGAATATTTTAGGTCATATCATTTCTCATGAAGGTGTTAAAGTGGATCCTAATAAGATTAAGGCCATTCAGGACTAGCCTTTACCTAAAACCATCAAGAAACTTCATGGTTTTTTGGGTCTTACAGGTTACTATTGTAAGTTTATGCGCAAGTATGGTAAAATTGTAGCCCCTCTCATTGCTATAAAAAATAAGGACACCTTTCATTGGTCTGAAGTAGCTACTCACGTTTTCATGGCACTCAAGGAAGCAACGTGTACTACTCCAATTTTGGTGACCCCAAATTTTCACAAACCATTTGTGATTGAATGTGATGCCTCAGGAACAGGTATTGGGGCAATATTAATGCAAGAAAGGCATCCCTTGAAATTTGAGAGTAAAAAAATTTTGGGTAAGAATTTGGGAAGGTCTACATATGAGAAAGAAATGCTGGCTATTCTACATGTAGTTGAGAACTAGAGACACTACTTAATCAATAGTCATCTTATCATAAAAATAGATCATAGTAGTCTCAAGCACTTTCTAGAAAAACGATTTTCTTATCCATAATAAAACAAGTGGTCAACAAAATTATTGGGATATGATTTTGTTATTGAGTATAAAGGGAAAGAAAATATGGCAGCAGATGCGTTGTCTCAAAAATACGAAGATGAAGTAGTTACCAATGCCATTTTGGGTCCTTGTTCCCAATGGGTTTCTCAGCTCCAGGAAGAATGGTTGTCAATCAGAGAAACTACTCAAATAATTTAAGAATTGAGGCTAGGATCATCCAATCCTCCTCATTTTTCATATGAGGACAAGGTATTAAGAAGAAAGAATCACATTTACATTTTACACAATTCTGCCATCAAATTAGGGATTCTTGAAGAATCACATGCTTCTCCATCAACAAGACATTTCGGTTTATTGAAGACATATATGTGGGTAAAACAATCCTTTTATTGGAAGGGATTAAAATATGAGGTCAAAACATGGGTGGCTGAATGTAAAGTATGTTAGCACAATAAGGGTAAAATAGTGAAATCTCCAGGATTGATTCAACCACTACCTATATCGGATCGACAATGGGAACATATTTCAATGGATTTTATTGAAGGTCTTCCTAAATCAGAAGGTAAAACAATATTTTTTGTGGTAGTGGATCGTCTCTCCAAATATGCTCACTTCAATTTTCTCCAACATTTATTTTTAGCAAACAAAGTGGCTAAGGTATTTATGGACTCAATTTTCAAATTGCATGGAATGCCCAAAAATATTGTAAGTGATCGTGATCCCATTTTTACTAGCAATTTTTGGAAAGAATTATTTTTTCTTAGTGATTCGAAGTTAAATATACTTTCTGCATATCATCCTCAAACAGATGACCAAAATAAAATAGTTAACAAATATCTGGGTACCTATCTAAGATGTTTTGCTCAAGATAAACAGTATCAATGGAGTCATTGGCTTTCATTAGTAGAATGGTGGTACAACACTTCGTACCATTATTCCATCAAGATATTTCCATTCGAAGCATTTTATGAAGTAAAACCGCTAGCAATAGCATATTATGTTCCAGGATCTTCCAAAGTGGCCCAAGCAGACGATTGGTTCCAACACCAAGAGTCAATGCTCAACATTCTCAAAGATAATTTGGTCCAAGTATAAAATTACATGAATCAGCAACAAGACTCACACCATTCTAAAAGATAATTTAATACAAGTGATATGGTGTTCCTACATCTGCAACCCTACAAATAGGTATAATTGAATATCAAGACCAGTCAAAAGTTGACTCCAAGATTTTATGGTCCTTACAAGATAGTGCGCACATAGGCAAAGTGGCATATCAACTAGAGCTTCCTCCCTCATCCTGTATACATCTAGTATTTCATGTTTCATGTCTCAAGAAGATGATCGGAAAAAACATACACTCTCAGTCAGAACTGCCAGTACCTGATGAAGAAGGACGTATATATCTCTAGCCAAAAGCAATTTTGCAAAGCAGATCACGTATTCTTTGATCCCGTCACATTAAAGAATTTCTAATCAAATGGCAAGACCTACTAGTAGAATATTCTACATGGGAAATAGAAAGTATCTTTGAGACATTTCCATCTTTGAGAAAAAATATTTCGGAGGAGGGGAGCCATGTTATAATACCAATATAGACAAGTTGGCTATATTTCCAAGTAATAATTAATTTATTGATTTATCATTGTATATAGTTGTAGATTGATTTATTATTAATTATATTTTCATCTTCATAATAATTTGCGTAATCCACAAGGACTAAGTCCTCCTTAGTGGTGAAGGACTTAGCCCTCCTAAAGTGGTAAATATAATTTGATTTCTTATTCGATCTACTTCCTTGCATTCATTTGATGATTGTTATGCTTCAAACAAGTCCATAAATTGATGTCATCGGTGCATAGAGCTAAAAAATTATATGATTTGAAAACATGGATCAAAATACTTTTGTATGAAAAATATATGGCCTTAGAAATATTTATCCATATATACATCAAATATGCAAAAATAAACCTCAAAAAAATTAAAATATAAAAAACAATCCCAACCTACCACTTGAAATCAACTCATTTGCAAGTGACTTCCACTCAATTTGCACCACTTGGTAGCCAATGGTTTGCTAGAACCTTACCATTTTCTACTCTAATTAGTTGAAGGTAAATTAATAGATAAAATAAAGGATAGAAGGCACTCAGGGGTGTCACATAGGTTGTCGTGATGGATAAGAGTCTATTTCATTGTTTTGAAATATCCAAAAAATAAAAATTAGATTCAAACCCTAGTATTCCATGTATAAGATATCTTATGCTAGCCATGGCACCATCATTATAATTAAGGAGAAATATGATCTTTCAAATAAATTCTTGTCTCCTAGAAACAAAAAATGCTTGTCAGCTCCAAGGAAAAAAAGAAACTTGGGCTTTAGGAGAATTGAAACTACATCTAATTTGAAGCCTAAAGCTTAGCCACCGCAACATAACCATATGAGCACTATTCACCATAATGAACATACCAACAACATATCCATTAAGAATGTTGTTTGACCAACCTATGATGAAAAACACTGATAAAAAATGTGAACTCATGTAATTCAAACTTGAATTCTTTCACAAAATGCACTTGAATTATTTGTCTTTCATACAAAATTTGCTCATGAAACTTTGAGAAGTAGTTTACCCTAAAAATCAGAAGAAGGATTGGAGGCTCAAAATAAATATTTTGCATGACCAAGCAATGATGTTCTATACCCACTCTTATACCATGTTGGAATATACACCTACTTCTAAAAACAAACAAAAGCAACCAATCCATTTACATCTTATACAAAAAGCATAAAAAGGACAAAAGAGAGAAAGATATAGTGGGCACCCGTAAAAACCATAAATAATCACTATATTATCCATGATAAGAATCCCAAAACTCTGATGCAATGGATGGAGTGGTGGTGGGTATTTATACAAATACCAAAATTCCAATTACATAAATGAGTTTAACCTAAGTTGACATAACAAGAGGGCTTAAGGTTAATTATAAGTTATAAGGTGGTTTTAATCATAACAAGGTTAACCGTGACCCATACAACTTATACAATAGAAAAATACAATAAATTAAATATAATTTTACAATGATTACCCCTAAGCATATAAAATATTATGTCATACAATGTCAACCTTGGCCATAAGTTAGATTACACTTTCAACATTTCTATCATACTAAAGGTGGAGATAGAGTCAATTTTTTTGGCAAGTATAATATGAAAAATTTATTCTTATTAGAAAATCCATATATTAAATCATTTAGGAAAAAGGCCCAGTAGTAATGCACTGATAGGGATTAGCATTGTACAATATTTAATGCTCACACGGATTGGGTGCATTAAATGCCACTTTTGTAAAGGTAGACATGCCTATAAAAATATTTTTGGTGTGAATTCAATCTTAAGTTTTCATCATGCTTATTCTTATGCCTTTGCTCTCGAGTGTTCATTCTATATCAGTGGTATCAGAGCCGATTGTTGGATTGAAAAGTATCCTCTTCCCCTAGGCCAGGTTGGTTCACAGGGGGAATAAGAAAACCACCAACAGATCTAGGCTTGGAAGGAGCACTCTTTTTCTTTGCAAAAGTCTTCGAGCACTCCTCATTTAAAAACTCTCGTTGGGATCCCTCTGGTCACCGATATTCAGCTAAGCCAGGGTTTCTTTGACCTCAACCCTCAACTCTTGATCCAAGTTCTCACACTTGGATTTGTCATTCCTTGATAATTTTATCCAAGTATCCACCCTTGGATTCGACATTCCTTTGACACCATGCTACCAATTTTGATCCATTCATTGGATGAAATCTCTCGACGGTACAGAGAGATCGATGATGAATTTCAGTTGATTCAAAAAGTCATTCTACTCGATGCTATGGTAGTTGTTGAAGCTGACAAATATGAATCAATACCTGGAAGCAAACTAGGGTATATGGGCAAAAGGCCCATCATCTTTCTTATGAGTGAAACTAAATATAGAGAGAAACTCAAAGAAATTTTTGAAAAATATTAGCAACTCAATGTTGAGTTTCAATTGCTCCAAGATGTCATATTTGCAGCAAAAATTGCATCTATTGAAGAGGAAAATATTTCTCCTACACTGGGATATGAAATCCTTCCTATTGAAGAAGAAGAATTTGCTAAAAATTAAGAAGCAACACCTAGATTTGAACTAGGATCTGTGGGAAAAAGGCCCACTGTCTTGCCATTAGACGATGTTGCTAATGGTAGTGATATTTTTTTGATGTATATCTAAGCTCCTTGGAATCTCCCGATGTAGATTGAACCCTTTCGAAGGTTGTAGTTGAAGAACCAGCTACCATATCTACTGACATCATCATACTTGTTGCACTACATGATCCGCTCGTTCCTCGTAGTGATGTTCCAAACGTTGATTTGTTATCACCATTGTCTGATTTAGTTCCATCTAATCTCAATAGCCTTGGACGTTTGTTGTTTTTCGATTCAACATTTTTCAACAATGATCTTATGATTTCAGGCGATGAGCTATGAGAAGATTTTCTGCCAAATTCCACCTCGAAACCATGGCGGCGACCATTTGATCCTAGCAGGCATTGCGCATACTTTTGGACACATTTCCTTAAATTAAATCAAATTAAATTTTTTAATTTAATTTAATTTTTCTATCATTAATATGCATTCATTAATGTATTTTCCACTTGCACATGTTTTTAACCATTGTCATTCCCTTGGAGAAATTTTAAAATTAAATTAAATTAAATTTAAAATTAAAATATTTAATATCACAGGTATTTTTAAATACCATAATTATGTGTTCAATTAAATATTCTCCATTGACCATTGTCCTGGTCTACTTGATCGTTGTCCCGGTCCACCCATAATTTAATGCCAACAATTAACCACACATTAATTAAATTAAATTATTTTTTAATTTAATTTAATATTTTCCCACCTCACGTGTCATCTAGGCCCACTTGACCGTTGTCCCGATCACCAATAATTTAATGCCATTGATTCAATCCATTGCACATCCACCACCATTTTTCAAATGCATTCCATAAACCCTCATTTAAATTAAATTAATTTTTTATTTAATTTAATTTAATCATTTCATTCATTGCCTTTCATTAATGCATGTGGTCCAACATCCAAAACCAAAAATCAACTACATCCACAATTTCCAACTTGGCTCATTTTGGCACATGGTTCGAGGAATATTTTACTGCATCTTCTCCGACACTTCAATTGTTGTTGTCTTCTGCCAAATTTAGGGACCTATTTTAGTTGTCCGCTAGTATAGCAGTGTTTACAATCGTTGGAGAGTATTTTTTGAGCATGTTCCAGATCTAGTGTTAGATTTTTGTTTTTTGAAGATTTGTATAAATTTGTCATTTTGGTCTTCATGGTTTGTAACAAGAGTGCATTTTCGGTAGTACCTGACACTCTTCAGTTCCACATCTTCCTCTTCTTGTATGCATTGGGGACCAATGCTTCCTCAGTGGGGAGGAATGATAGGGATTAGCATTGTACAATATTTAATGCTCACACGGATTGGGTGCATTAAATACCACTTTTGTAAAGGCAAACATGCCTATAAAAATATTTTTGGTGTGAATTCAATTTTAAGTTTTCATCGTGCTCATTCTTGTGCTTGATCTCGAGTGTTCATTCTATATCAGTGTAATGATAGGGATTAGCATTGTACAACATTTAATGCTCACACAGATTGGGTGCATTAAATACCGCTTTTGTAAAGGCAAACATGCCTATAAAAATGTTTTTGGTGTGAATTCAATGTTAAGTTTTCATCATGCTTATTCTTGTGCCTTTTCTCTCGAGTGTTCATTCCATATCATGCACTTTGTTTTTGAATATTCATTGCTAAAAATTAATGAGTTTGTTTCAAGCTAAAAATATTTGTAAAAATCATTCTTATGTTATAATGTTATACATTTTATTTTAGTTTATTTTTTTTAATTAGTTATATGGGATTGGAATGGACCCCACCTGTATTACATTATGACCATATTGTGGTTTGACAAGAGGTTGAAAATTATGCATATATCCTTTTTCAATATTCAAACCTCTGTCCCATCGTTGAAAGTTGAGGAATATAACTAGTTGAGCTAATTCCTTTTGATATATTTCATTCCATTTTAATCAGATCACATTAAATGTATTTTTGAGTTCTTTTTGCTTACATACAAAAAATAAGGGGATATTTCTTGACAAAGATATTTCAAATACTAGTTCATTTTAAATTAAGAATTGAATAATTCCATGAGGGTGATATTTTGGCACTCCAAAATACACATTAATTAGAATGCAATGTAATCATATCGTAATTAATTTTTGAAACTCTTTCATGGGATATATGATACAAAAAATATTTATTAAAATAAAAAATAATTAGCATTCCTTATTGCCTAATTATTAATCTTTTACTACTTTAGATGTACACTTACATTGGATGTATTTCTTACACAATTGGTGACACGTTGCTTCTAATACATAGTGGAACTATGATTATTATTTTTACAAAAAATGTGTGGATTCAAGTCCTATTAAAACTATGATGAACATCCCTTTATTAGATAATTATATCTAGTTTTAGAAATATTATCATGTTCTTTCAAATATTCTTAGGGTGTTGTGTTAATTTGATTTCTTCCTTTTATAAATAAATTTTATTTCAATATCTTTATATCATTATCCCACTTCAAGGTATCCAAGAACAAACTACTCAATTCTTGTTTCTACATCTATTAGAATTTTGATATCTCATTTATCTATTCTTTCCTTTCACTTGGTTATTACAACTCATTATCTCTAGAAATTTGGAGTCTATTCCTTTGATATCATAGTCAATATTATCAAAAGGGTCATTAGCTTGCTCAAATACAATAAGAATGAAATATTGGATGCTTGCCATGTCTTCTTTATTCATAAACCCAATATCTTTGTCAACATTTAATTTTCATTCTTTGAAGACTATTTTTTCTCAAGAATTTATTCACATTTGGATAGAAGATTTGTTAAGAACTCTTTTTAGATGTTGTCTCTTATTACAACTTCCCCATAATTCTATACATTTTCTTTCCACTTCTGATGATTGTTTTATTGGCAAGGGTCTTTATATCAATAAAATTATTTGTCACTATCAAAAATATATTTTTTCTTAGAATTTTAGCTTCATCTCTTAATTTTTTTACCATACTAGAAATAGAAAACCACTATTAATATTAGATTCATTGATATGATAGTCAATATTATCAAAAGGGTCATTAGCTTGCTCAAATACAATAATAATGGAAGGTTGGATGCTTACCATGTCTTCTTTATTCATAAACCTAAAGTCTTTGTCAAAATTTAATTTTCATTCTTTGAAGACTATTTTTTCTCAAAAATTTATTCACATTTGGATAGAAGATTTGTTAAGAACTCTTTTTAGATGTTGTCTCTTATTACAACTTCCCCATAATTCTATATATTTTCTTTCCACTTTTGATGATTGTTTTATTGGCAAGGGTCTTTATATCAATAAAATTATTTGTCACTATCAAATATATATTTTTCTTAGAATTTTAGCTTCATCTCTTAATTATTTTACCATACTAGAAATGGAAAACCACTATTATTGTTAGATTCATTGATATGATAGTCAATATTATCAAAAGGGTCATTATCTTGCTCAAATACAATAAGAATGGAATATTGGATGCTTACCATGTATTCTTTATTCATAAACCCAACATCTTTGTCAAAAATTAATTTTCATTCTTTGAAGACTATTTTTTCTCAAGAATTTATTCACATTTGGATAGAAGATTTGTTAAGAACTCTTTTTAGATATTGTCTCTTATTACAACTTCCCCATAATTATATACATTTTCTTTCCACTTATGATTATTGTTTTATTGACAAGGGTCTTTATATCAATAAAATTATTTGTCACTATCAAAAATATATTTTTTCTTAGAATTTTAGCTCCATATTTTAATTATTTTACCATACTAGAAATAGAAAACCACTATTAATGTTATATTCATTGATATGATAGTCAATATTATGAAAAGGGTCATTAGCTTGCTCAAATACAATACGAATGGAAGGTTGGATGCTTACCATATCTTCTTTATTCATAAACCCAACATCTTTGTCAAAATTTACTTTTCATTCTTTGAAGACTATTTTTTCTTAAGAATTTCCTCATATTTGGATAGAAGATTTGTTCAAAAATATTTTTATATGTTGTCTCTTATTACAACTTCCCCATAATTCTATACATTTTCTTTCCACTTATGATGATTGTTTTATTGGCAAGGATATTTATATCAATAAAATTATTTAGCACTATCAAAAATATATTTTTTCTTAGAATTTTAGCTTCATATCTTAATTATTTTACCATACTAGAAATAGAAAACCACACAATTTACACTTAAGCAAAATTTAAATATGGGGAAATAAGGTGCAAATAAAATTTATCTATTGATTAAAGCATATATAGAAAACTCTTTCATTCAATTGTGTTATGCAATTCTTTATATATAATTTGTAAAGCCTTTAGATGGGATGCCTATCATCCTATAGATAATTACATGGCATAATATATCTTTATGAAAAGATAATGTACTTATATCTTACATACAATATATTTCTTTACAAGTTAGGATTAGTACTTTATGCTTATCTCATATGTTCAATATGCTTAGAATCATCAAGACATTATACTATTAATATTAGATTCATTGTCTGAAGTCACTAGATTCCAACTAAGTGACTGTAGGTCCAAAAGCCCACATCATAAGAAAAATTTTACAATATTTTCTAAGGCATGAAAGAGCTATTCTACCCCATAGGAGTTAACATGTGTTTTCCAACTTTGTAGTGCAGGATGTTCTACCCCACGATCAAAGCGGTAAAATTTTACACTTAGTCATTTTAAGATTGTGGACCACAACACATTTTTGGTTACGTCTAAAGATATGCGGTTTGTAGCATGCTCTAGCCCGCATGACGTAGAACATGGTTCCAACCCATGGTCAACACCAGTAACATATGATGTCACCACTTTCCAAATCGTGGTACATCACATAATGCTCTACTCCAAAGCTAAAGAATATTTTATGCGTCGCTCCACCCCGCACAAGTTCAATTACATTTCTTTGTGGCGTAGTGCACAATGCTTCAACCCACGGTCAAAGAAGTCAACATTCCAAAAAAGGATTGCAAGGGAGAAGGCTAGTGCAAAGTTTTATATGACATAAATTTTATGTTCTATTCTGTGTGGGCTAGAGCAATGCTCTACCCCATGGTCAACTATGGGTAAACTTGAAAATCCAAATTTTTAGGCATGGGATACAACATATTTTGGATCTTGTTCTACATCATGAATGTGAAACAAATTTAAGTAAATTAAAGAGCGGACCAGGTTCTATCCCGCATGGCTCAAAGTGCATTTTCACATTGAAGTCTCATGTGCTCCTACCCATGGTCAAAATGGTCAAACAATACGGTAAGGTGTTGTAAGGAGTGGGCTACGACATGTTCTACGTCGTGTAGCTATTAGTGATATTCAAGTTTTAATCTTAGATTTTTATAAGTAAATCAATCGTTGGCTTCTTTTAACGGTCTCCAAGCACATAAAAGTAGAACTTATTTAGCATGAATCAATCAATCAAAGCCAACCAGTAGGCGAGGGATCAATAGGGTCAACAACTAAGAAACACAATCAGTTGCTGATTTGTGGATGGATGATGATTACAAGAATAATGGATGGTCTAGGTTGTAGTTTTGATAGCCTAGATCTGAACCACCATGAAGGACCAACAATTTGTAAGAGTCAAGCTACAAAGGAGCAAAAGAGCATGCATTTTTTTGGGTCCCAAATACAAATAAGAGGCTGCCACCTCAGTTCCTGGCTGGTCTAGCATTTCATTTTCCTTGTAATGTTCCATTTTTCTTTTCATTTTTTTCAAGCATGTAAAACTATAAAATGAGGTTGAACCCTAATTTTTTAGGATTGGCTCTAGAGTGTTTGCTTTCGATGCTATGTAATACTTTTTTGAAAATAAATAGAAGAAACATTACTTAGATGTTTGCCTCAAACTGGTGTCTTCTGTAATATTTGAGAGATTCAAGCTCTGAAATGCTTTTCTGCTACTACTGCTATGGTTAGTCTATACTACCAACATTGGATTGCTAGCTTGGAGCACTTGAAATATTTCATAATTGGATATATACTTGCAAGAGGTTATTTTATTTTAGATCTTAATACTGATCTTATTTTGCTAATTTGAATTATTAGTATTTTTGATATTAAAATAACTTCCTGAAGTATGTCTCTGTTCTGTCAATTGATGAAGATTGTCTATTTTGAATGTTGTTAATCTCAAGTATGGGACACTAGAAATTGTTTTTCATAAGTTTTTTCCTATATATGCCTATGTTGTTAGCTTTATGTGTCCATTGTTTAATCACCATTTTATTAACCCTAAAACCATTTATATCCCCATATTTTAAACATTTAATTGTGCTTAAATGAGTTAACACCTTAATTGCTGACAAGGAATACTAGCCTATTCTGGAGTTTGGATTAGAGAAATATTTAATTCATCCAATTTTGAGTTCTGGACTATGATTAGCGGGTGCATTCCTAAGAAGATAATTGGAAGATAACAGTCACAGTTTCAAGCTTTTGCTTGATGTCAATTTGGATCCCAATAGTTTTGGCATGCCCGGTGGGACCTGTTTACAAGAACATTAGTGAACCCATCCTTTCTAACTTTAAATTTTCTCGAAGAAATCAATATTTGGTGAATTTTATTGACCTTATCAAGTGGTGATCAGTAAATTCACTTGGTGACTCCTTGAATGCAAGAATCCAGAAAGCTGATCTAACAGCTTATAGTTTTTCATGAATACTAGATCATCTGCAAAGAACAATCCAGATCCATTTATCCATTTTGAGATTCCTTTGAGAGGATCTACCATCATAAAAAAATTAAGCCTAGATTTCAAATCAGATGAGACTCCTCTTGAACCACACCCTACAGCACCCCTAAGGCCACCTTCAGCTAAAACAACAATTGGAATCATGGGTGAAAACATAATTGTAGCCCCAAATAAGCCTCTGCAAAAGTATCCTAGTTGGAATACAATTGGTCCTTTGAGACTTGCCCATATGCATGATATCCCTCAAGATGTATCCAAAGTGATACCTACCTATGATGGATCAAGAAAAACAACTTACGAGCATTGCCAAGATATCCTAAATCTAGCAACAATTCATAACATAAAAAATGAAGATGTCATTGTCAGAATCTTGGCCCTATCCTTTAGAGGGAAAATATTACATTGGTTTAGGACCTTAGAGGACAATAGCACTACTCCATGGGCTGCATTAGAATATCCCTTTGTATAAGAATTCAATGAGTTTGTCAACCCCTTTTCTCTTTTGAATCAGTTTACATCCATGTAAAAGCATCAACAAGAATCAGTTTCAGACTTTAACCTAAGATTCAGTAGAACCTGGAAGAGGATCCCACTTGAAGCTAGGCCAGTTGCAACCCTTGATTTTATGTATTATATCAAAGACCTTGGGTCATAAATGATTTTACAAACTAAACAATTAGAGATATATACCTTCCCCTAGGTTTACAATGTAATTGTCCAGGATGAGAACATCCTTATCAATGTAGGAAGGTTACCGCCAAAGACTATGATGCCTTACTGATTTGAAATTCCTAATGTCCAAGATTAGGAATATACGTCTTCTTACATGGAACCTCCTCCTCTATCATCACCAATTTCTCAGATGACTCCAATTATCCTCCCTAAATTATCATCTACTTCAATTAATTTTTCTCCTCTTCCATCTCAAGCACCTCAAGAATCCACTATGCTTCTTGATATTTAGAGCATATTAAAAAATCTCAATAAAAAGATGAATTCAATGGAGAAAAGAGAGAACCCAACAAAAAATATTTCCCAATGTCAATAGAGATAAAAATCCCAATACCAACAATAGTGCTTGAATCAGAGTTAATGCGATTCAAGAATATCTAGAATATTCCTTTAAAACTAGTCTTGTGAATGTGTGGTGCCTTGTGTGTAATGATCCTCATGATTCAGAGTCATGTATTATGTACCAACATCATGTGGAGTAAGCTATGGAAAAGGAAGGGAGAAACCAGAAAGGTAGAATTAATATGCTTTGGAAACCTACCAGATCATGGTTGGGCAAGATCTTGATGAAGAAGGACCTATTTTTGTTATGACAAGATCAGAAAAAAAGACCTTGCAGGTTGATCCACAAAATATGGGTTAGTTTCAAGTCCCTTATTAGAAGAAGAAATATCCCCCCCTGCAAAATAGTGATCAATTCCCTATTCCTCAAATAGTTGAAAAAAGGGATGCAATCCCAAAAGATCAAGAAATATAAATTAGCTTCCCAAGGAGATATGAAAAAGAGAATAACAAGAAAATGATGAAATCTAAAAATGAAGCTCAAGAGAAGCTAAGATTCCCTTCCATAACTTAAATACAAAGGCTTGAATCCACTCAACAATATAAAAGGAAGTATGGTGAGCCAGAAAAGAAAACTAAGAATTCCCCTCCAGGGAAGTCAGAATATAACATTGTGAAAGAAATGAAAAGAAGCTAAGATAGTTGGAGTGATAAAAGATGTACTAATGAGGCTGCATAGGTCTCTAGAGATGACTAATGTGCAAGAAATTGTGGTGGTAGAACTAGAGTCTTATTTTAGCCTATGCCTTTCTAGATAATTGACTACTTGGATTATTATAGTATGATGATCCCTTTCAAAGGAAAGAGAATAAGAATAACACTCAAAAATCCTATGTCCTTTCACATTGAGAAGATTGAAGAATATATGTGTAACCTCACACCTATAAATGAATTTGGACTGGTAGAAAGTTTTGAAGAGTTAGATATTAAGGATGAATTGCTCTCAGAGAATATTACATTTAGTTTAGAGCAAGTATGGGCACATACAACCTTTCTTTAGAAGCAAAGAAAAATATCCTTGCTATATCTAATCAATCCTTGAGATAAACAGAGACTTGGACCATGCACTTTGATGGTGAAAGATGCAGAAATGGGACTGGTGCCGTTGTAGTTTTGCAGTATCCATTAGAATATGTAAAACATTTTTCATACAAACTGACATGGTCTTGCACTAAAAATGCTATAGAATACAAAGCTCTATGCTCAAGGCTAATGCATTATGAGAACATGAGTATAAATATACTGAATATATATAGTGATTTTTATCTAATAGTCAATTAGGTAAGGGAAATATACAATAATAAACACCACTACCTAAAAGCACACAGAAATAGGGTGTGGGATTTGATGGAATCCTTTGATGCCTTTAACATCCATTTTGTTACTATAAAATAGAATATGTTGGCTGACTCATTAGATGTTAGAGGATCTAATTTCAACCCTTCTGCAGATATGGGAGTTGCTAAAGACAACATGATCAAAATGGTTTTTATGCCTGCAGTTCAAGACAAACGTATCTTTTGGTAGATCTTCGAAAGTGATGAAAAAATAATTTATTTCTTAGTAAGAGAGGCTTGTTTATCCACTATTCAAGAGGAATTCCCAAATGAGATAGAACAATAAGATGTTATCCAATTAAAAATTAATCATATCACTATGGGGTTTGTCACCCTGGAAAGTCTCTTTGATAATTAAGATAGGAAGAAAACCAAAGCTATGGGGATAAATGAAAATATATATAAGGAGATGAAGATTGAAAAGGATAAGAAGCTCAAATTTGGTATCCGCTACTCTCTAGAAGAGGTAGAGGAGATTAAGATCCTGTGCCTAAAGTACCAAGACATTATGGCCTGGTCATATGAAGATCTAAAAGTATATGACAAAAGGGTGATCCAACATACTATTGAGCTAGAACCAGATGCAAAATTTTTTAGAAAAAATCAGAGGTTTGTGAACCCTAATATTGAATCCATAATAAGATAGGATTTGCTCAAATTACTGAAGGCTAATATTATATATTTGATCAAACACTCTACATGGGTAGCTAAATTGGTGCCTGTATGAAAAAAATGGAGACATCCACTTATGTGTAGATTTCAAAAATATTAATCAGGCATCATTTAAGGACCACTATCCCATCCCTTATATTGATCAGATTATTCAAATCATCGCAGGAGCAGAAAGGTTCTCACTGTTGGATGACTTATCTCGTTATAATTAGATTTGGGTAAAGGATGAAGATCAATTCAAGACAACTTTTACCACCAAATGGGGTACTTTTGCTTATCAAAGGATACATTTTGGTCTATCAAATGCAAGAGCAACTTTCTAGAGGGCTATATATTATGCTTTTGGAGAGCTAATAAATAAGTTCTGAAGAGTAAAAAAGCAACACAAAACAATGCTAAATAAATTGAACACAAAGAACCCAAAATTGCACAATAGATCATCTTATATTAATGGGAAGAGCTTAAAAACTCCATTGTTACAATGTGGATCTTTGAATCCTTTTTGATACATATTTACAATGGCTAGGGTTCTCCAAAACTGTAGAAAACAAGGCTGGTGGTGTCTTTAGGCATGTCCTTGCTCCTAATAAAAGTGATAATTTAAAAGTGCATAAATAAAATAAGAAATAATGAATTAACCTTACGCACTTGCTATATTTTGATCTAATAAATTTGATTGTAATGAATCGATGCAGAGATGACCTAGCATCACTTGAGGCTAGGGAGACTTCAGGATATCTGGCATAAAATATTCATGGGTGCTTGGCAACTACAAGAAATGCTCATGGGTGCTTGGTGATGGTGAAAATTTCCTAGAGGTACTTGTTATAGGGGAAGAAAGTTCCCAGAGGCACTCAAGTGATAGGAAGCGCCCAAAGGTGTTTGGCGATTGAGGAGGGAGTCTACAGAAGCACATATGGCTAAGCCAGAGATGTGGTGGTGGATGTAGGGGCTTTGGTGAGTGAAAATGGAAGGGAAGAACACTTGGATACTCTAGGGAAATATGGTTATAGCTTATTTGGATTCAGGATGTGAATTGCTTAGGAAACTCAGGGATTCAGGGGATTTAGTGGTTGAGCCATCAAAATGGCTCCTATTAATAATCTAACCTCGGGCATGCTAGGGTTTCAATGACACTAATCATGTGGCTAATATAAAAGCATATCAGAGGGTGGATATTAAATTTAGGTTGTGTCATGGATTGATGTAAATGTATGGATAAGATTAAATGAAATAGGATGGTTGAGATTAATTCACTTATACAAATATATATTTATTAAATATATATAATATATATAAAATATAATATATAATATATAATATATTAATATTAAATATATTAAATAAATATATATAAATATATGTAAATAAAATATGGAAATGATGGGAAATTCAGGATGGAGGACAAGTGGCTAGGTTTTGGTGTCTATAGATACCCCTTTTTGTACTGCATTGTGTGAAACACAATCAGTACAAAAACATGAGACACCTTGGTGAGATGCATAAGCAACTTCTCTTGGGATGTGGAACACGAGATTGGAGATAAAAGAATAAAAGAATTTAAGTTTTACGTAGCTTACCCCATCAATTGGTGAATGAGTTTGCAGATGAATATCACAAGCCAATTGAAAAATCTGCACAAATGAATGGTGCAAATGTAATACCATTTTTGCCCCAACAGTATGGAAGGGATTGGTGAAAAAAGTGATATGATGCATATATTTTTGCCCGAACAGATGAAGGGTTTTGTGAAAATATGTGATGGAAAATGTGTTTATTTTTTCCCCAATAGATAAAGGGATTTTTGCATAGTGTAGATGTCATTATCATGTAAGATGTATCCCGTTGTGGAAAATTCAAAACGTAATGTGGTTACCCCAAATTTGGGGTGATTCGATGTTGTTGAAGAATATGCCTTTTGGCGTCATTAATATGCAAAGATGAAAATGCATATATAAAAGTAGTCAACTTTAGAGGGTCAACTAGTGACTGTCATATAATTCCTATGATCAGAACCAATCACCCTAGCTAAAGCTAGTCACCATGATGAATGTCATGGAAATGTTTAATGATGAAGTGTGATAATGTCCATGTTTTAAGCCCCATGAACTAGGCCATCAATGACATATTTTGTGCAAATTATTCTTGGTAAGGTTTCACTCAAAATGTGAAGTACCAAATATGATTATGATTTTGAACAATAAGATACGGAATAATTAAAATGACCAAGTGTCCTTATGGTAGGCTCTTCATCTTACCGAATTGCATGGATGCAAATCACTGCAATCGCCAAGTATATAAAATAACCCACTAGATACAAGGTTCACTTGAATGTTGTTTGACTTGGAAAATATACAAATGATGATATGGATTGATGTAAAAATGATGTATGATGATATTTATGATTGTGGTCGTTTTGTGAAGATTTGGACCATTTTGGAGTGCTTTTGTAACTTGTTAGGTGAATTTGCAATTTGTGGTCACAAACAAAAATTATGCATCCAAATCAGTTGGGATCTTCACAAAACTTGATAAAATGATGGAATAGATGCTTGGATGCAATATGGATTGATTTGGTAGGGATAAGCCATTATTTTGTAAAACTTTGATCTTTTATCGAATTTAATGCCAAACGTCCATTGGTGCTTTTGGTTTGCAGAAATGCCTACCGGTGTTTGGGCATTCTGCAAACACCCATGGGTGCTTCAGTGCATCAGGAAATACCCATGGGTGTCTCAAGGCACTTGAAGCAACTATAAATAACTACCAGGATGAGAAACCAATCTAATTTGTGTGTTTGAGAGTTTGTGAAGTTGCATCTAGAAGAGTGGAATGAAGTGAGGTAAAGTGATTTGAGCGCATAAGCTATGGCGATAGAGGGAGCAGGTGTGAAGACCATGGCTGATTCTGGAGTGTGAGCTGCTAAGGTAATAGCCTTGTTTGTGTATTGTGCAACATTTTTATGCTTTTTTGTGATTTTTTTTCTTTTTGAAAAATGATAAATGACAAGTGTTTTTTGTTGTGTTGCAGCTTAGGATTTTGGAGGCTCGGCACCGGTCCTCACCGTACATTCTTGGGATGAGGAGGGTAGTTTTGGATGATGTTTGGGAGTTTTTGGAGGATGAGGGGCTAGTGGAGGTAGCTCGGGTTGATGTGGTGAGGGCTGATGAGGGGTAACTTTCTACCTTGGTGGAGAGGTGGGATGCAGATAGGGAAACTTTTTAGCTCCCCATGGGAGAGGTGACCATGACCTTGAAGGATGTATATTGCATCCTCAAGGTACTGGTGGAGGGGATCCGAGTTGAGGTTGGGCATATTTGGTGATGCTTGACAGGGTGTGAGGGTGGAGAGTGGAGGTATACCTTACTTTTCCATGTACATGGAAAATGATTTGGATGCCCTCTATGCCTTGGTAATGTTTGTGTTGGCCAACATCGTGGCCCCTAACAACACTAGGTGTAGGTTCCATTGGAACCTGATAGGAGTAGTGAGCGATATGCTCACTAAGTGAAAGGTGTATGCATGGGATCCTACCTTGTTGGTGCAAGTATACCGAAAGCTATATGAGGTGACAAGGCAAGGGAGGAAGAGATTGGTTTGCAGCTTGCTGCTACAGTATTGGAGATAGGATCACTTTAGCGTTTTCTCATATAGAGGGTTTACTGATAGGAGGCTTGGGTAGTGAGAAGACATATGCTAGGAGATGGGTAGTGGACAAGGAGGTACAATCGAGTTAGCTAGTATGTATAAGTTAGTGGTACCAAGAGATGTGGGTTGGATTGACATTTTCCCAAGTGGTATGGAGGTCGTAGCGGATGTATAGGTAGATCAAGGATGGAGAGCTCTTGTGATGAGTTTGGCAGGCTTGGTGGGTGGTCAGGTGATATCAAAATGAGGCTGAGTATTTTTAGTTCTCATGAGTCCTCACGAGTGCATGTGTGTGAAAGAAAAAAATTAAGTACAAATTTTGTGAGCATACAAAGGTTTTTAATTTCTAAAATGTGCAACTAAAAACATGGTAAATAAAGCGTTCGAGGTGCAGAGGTTGATCACAAACCAAATAGTTGAGCTAATGGCAAGATATCGCTAGTTAAGTCACTGGGAGAGTGGAGGTTCCACGTTTGAGTCTTGGCGAGGGCAAATTGTTTTTGTTTTAACTTTTGGCACTGGATCGAAGGTACTAAGCACACAAGGCACTTTTCTCTCTCAAGTGAGCACCTAGCTCACATGACAATTGGGTCATGGCTAGGGCACTGGCGATTGGGGGACCTAGGATTGAATCCCACTGAGGAGAGCATAAGGTAATTTTATTTTTTATTATTTTGTTTATAAAGTGTAAGGTCTAAGGTTGCTTGTGAGCACTAATTAAAGTGCGTGGTATTTATGAGCATTGTGTGAGCACGTGGTCTAATTTTATTAAGTGAGCACCTAGGGAGTTAAAAGGAGGGTAAGGTAAAATTATTTTTTACCTTAGTTAAAAGGTGGTAGATGGTATATTTGTGAGTTAAAAGTAAATTGCATTATTTTTGGTTTGTAAGGTCAATTATTTTGAAAATGCAATTGTGTGACCCCGAGAAGCACGCACCACAACTGACCCTACTTGCAATGTTATTATTATATCAAATGCAGAAATAAAGAAAGCACACAAGCACATATAACATGAAAGTAAAAAGCAAAGAAATATTCTTTTATTAATGCTTCCAGATCTCGGTTACATGTACGTCCCTCTGAGGGATACTCATTTTGATACAATCTATTACAAGTGGGGCAACGGTGAATGTATCCCCCACAAGGGGATGGTGCACCTTCGTAGGCCTCCCGATCTCGCACACCAAACTATCCGAGGGCTTACTGATGCCTCCTCCCGATTTCATCCTGGAGGGATCTCGTGCTCTGGATACTTTGAACTGATCCTGTGAACCTGTATCTGCGGGCATGGAAACAACAAAGCACAATAAGTAGTCCAGGCTACCTCCCCGGATGAGGTTGTTAGTATCAAATCTGATAAGCAAGGTAAATAAGCATAATATGATTAAATGCAATGAAACTAATGAAAAATGTGTGCATATCTCAGGGAACAATAATGTAAATGCATAAATAAATCAGATCTATACTAGAAATAAATACTAAAGTAGAAAGTAATCTGATCTAATGCTAGAACAAAGGAAACTAATGTCTAATCCCTAGGTTATGCCTATGGGCCACTGTCCAGGACAACGACCACGAAATAAACCTCTCTCCTCTCGATCCAAGGGTTGTAGTACTAGGTTCCTCGCTCCAATTGATGTTCAAGGGTCATCGATTGTGTCTTGGTACACTTGTTGGTGGTGAATAATAATGGATCTGAATAGCGAGTGCGTAGTCTCTCCTCAATCGGATAGCACTTCGTTGCTCCTCAAGGGTGCACAAATTCGCTCTCCAATCTGACAGGGCTTCACTGCATAAACTCTAAAAATTATGGATCTCTTTTGCTCTTTGTGGGAGAGTCCATATGTAGACTTCCCTCTCTTTAGATCTAGACCTTGGCTTCCTAGAGAAGCTTCAATCCAAATTGCATGCGACTGACCATCTCGGGTGGAAAGCATCAGTCACAAACTGGCATTGAAGGGGTAGTTAGGAGGAACTCAGGGAGTTCCTCACCAAAATCCACCCATAAACAATGCAAGGTGCAGTTAGACTGCATGATCTAGGCCTGTATTCATGGCTAGATTATGCATGGTGCTAGCCGTTATCAGGTTCAGTGGCTAGGTGTGGCCATTGTAGGCTTCAGTGGCCAGATGTGGTGGCCGCTCTGCTTGAGAGCGGCCAGGCTTGGATGGGCTAGAACTACCCTTTTTGAGTGGTTAGGACCACTGCTTGCTCTTGGAGAGGTCCAAGAGGATTCATATGGTCTATGAATGTGTCCATATGGGTAGTCTCCTAAACATGATGCATTTTAGGTGTCTATAGATACCCCTTTTTGGGATGCACTATGGGAAAACATAGCGTGGAGAAAAAATAGACCACCTAGGGTCACATTGTAGGTTGTGTGATGATCATTGATCTGATCAACATTGGATGCCCCAGTCATGTAGAAGGTGCGCATCCTAGAATCATTGCTTCCAATAGGATGGAAGGCTTAAATTTGCAAAAGCTTGCACTCGTTCATCAGACAATCGGGTAGCTTGATCGCTACTATAGGCTTCAGTGCAACTATAGATCTGAAAGGAGGAGAGCTACAAACTTAACTATCATGTTTGCTTTTTCCCCAACAAAGGGTAAGCTTATGATAGTTGTTGGTAATGATTCATAAGATGAATACAATTTGACATGATCGAGTGATATTTTGTTGATTTTGATTATGATTGTTTGAAATTTTTGACTACCCCCTCAAGCGACGAGTCGATGAGGAAAGGACAATTAATAAAGTGATGAGTCACTTGACCAAGATGAATGATTTGGACCTCTTTAGAGGGTTGCTTTGTTGTTATAGGGTAGTTCCCATCCAGGTGTGATTTCAACCATTTTTGTTAATTGTACATCTCTATCCCATGGGGTGGTCTAACCGCAATGGCCTTCTTAGGGAATCAAGATGATAGCAATTCTATTGTAGCTTGTGTTGAATCACTATTTGTTATAGGAGAAATGAGATGAATCCTCGCTCCCATGGGGCAGTCCGGCCATCCTGGCCTTCTTCGGGTTTGAAGTGAAGCGTCTCAATTCGACCATAACTATTTTGCCCCAAGTGGCCTTATGGTAATTTACTCATCTTGTCGAATTGCATGGAGTGCTAGTCACTGCAATCACCAAGTGTATAGAGTAAATAACTGATTACGAGGCTCACTTGAGATTTTGTTTATTTGATTTTTTTGTGTTAATTTGAATTTTATGATGTTTTTGGATTTTGATTTATGTTATTTTTTTGGTATTTGTGCACATTTTGGTTGTTTTGGATTGATAGATGTGCTTATTGGCTCATTTTGAGGTGCTTTATGGTGAGAAATTGAGTGAATTTCTCCTTTTTTCTTAGTCGTTGTCAGGTCTAATGACCCCCAATTGCTGCTTCATGGTCGCTGTCAGGTCTAATGACTAGAAAGTGTGGGTCATTGATGCCAATAATGGTTGAGGCATGACTTGAAAATATAAAAGTAAATTTTAGGGTTTTACCTTTCATTATTTCTAGCTATCAATTGCACTTTTGAGCTTTGAGGTGAGAAAGTGTAATTGTGACATGGAGTGCTACCATATTTGCTGCTGACTTTACGTGATGGCCGAGTAGGGGGAGGCATCTATGAGCGGAGGAGTTAGAGCTTCACGGGTACTTTGCCAACCCTGACTTGCTTATTTAATTTGGTAAAATGAACCTAATTAATTAATTGGCTAAATGAACCTCACTAAACCTATTGGAAATGAACCAAAACCATCAATAGGTCTAGGCTAGGTTTAGTTTTAGTGGGTCTAGGCTAGTTTTAGGATTTTTAATTTTTTTGTGATTTTTGGCCCAAGGGGAATGTCGTTGGCGTGTCACCCACTGGTCGTTGCCACTCGAGTGGCTTACCTAGCTCGAGGTTGGTCGTCATCATCAGTGACTAGTTTAAAATCTAATGGTCAAATTTTTGACCATTGGAAATTGGTTGTTAATGCGCTTCGATGGTGCTCCTGGCATGAGCGGCCACTAGGCCTTAGATTTTTTTAAATTTTGAAGCAATTTAATTGATTTTTTTGCAATTTTGAAGTGTAGTTTTTTATTTTTAGGTTTTTAGTTACTATTTTAATAGCCTTAAGCTCATCTTAGATTATCTTGCATTATTTTTGTTAGTGCATTTATTAGTTTGTTAGTGCATTTGATTTAGGCATTTATTTTGCACTTCTAGATTTTGTCTGCATGGGCTTGGGACCTAAAATTGCTTGTGGACCTTTTGCCCCACATGGATGACATGGACTGGGATTGGCTCGATGCTCATGGCCTCTAGTATATCACTAGGCTTCTAATGATCATGTTGGATCAGGCTTATCTTACTACTTTAGCCCATAGGTGGGACTCTAGGACTAACACATTCCACCTCCCTATCGATGAGATGACCATTACATCGGAGGATGTGTATAGGATCTTCAGGATCCCCTTTGATGGAGTCCCCATTGTGTCTTCCTTGATGGGTGCTAGGGATGTTGTCTTTGCTAGAGTTTTTGGGAGACATGTTGTTGCATTTTAGGATACCAATCTAGATGGGATTTCGTTGTTTGATGGTACCAAGAGAATGTCTTTTCTTGGAGATATGTTGTCCTATTGATGGTTATTTATAACATCCTTCTACCTGATTGCTCTAGAGTGAGGTTCCCATGGAACCTCTTAGTGATGGTTCAAGATCTGATTGATAGTGAGGCACCTATCATTTATGCTTGGGGAGCACTTTGCTGTAGTGCTATGATGAGTTGTATCGTATCCAATGGTGAGGATGAGCTAACATCACTTGTAGCCTACTCCTATATATCTGGGGCTAGGAGCATATCATGGTGGACCATCTAGGAGGTCTACCTATCGAGTTTACTGATATAGTAGAGGTTGCATAGTGCTATGGATCTAGATGGGCTTGAGAGTGCAAGGAGCACAAGAGTCGATGCCATGTGGGAGAGCTCTCTCACTACATGACTACTCTAACTGGCTTGTAGGCCCAAGATATCATTTGGAGACCCTATCATGCTTGCCCCACTTAGGAGGAGGTAGATAGATTCATATCCTAGACTCGATATGATCGATGGGTTATCCATAAGGATGACATCAGGGAGTTCTACTATTCTAGGGTGCTTTGATAGTTTGGCATACAGCAGGATGTGCCTCTTGAGCTAGTTGTGTATAGATGGATCACTATTGAGAAGAACCTTCCACCACCTCAAGTTTTAGTAGTTTTAGAGGAGGATGACCCTCCAGTAGTTGATGCGAGTGTGACTAAGGCATATACTTGGTGGTGGTTTACACAATTATGGTAGGGTGGCTGACCATCTAGGGTGGTCTATGGATGAGGTAGATGTTGAGGATCCTGATGGGCATCGAGTGTAGGCTCGAATAGGGACTAGGGGTAGGTAGAGTAGTAGGTGGTAGAGGAGTAGGTCACCCTTGAGGAGGAGGAGTTAGCTCTCAAGGAGTAGGAGTCCCCTCTCTGGGCTCAGCTGCACTAGGTAGAGGTTGAGCTTCAGTCATCTCAGATTTAGGTATAATAGTGGGATTCTACTATTGCCTCACTTTAGGCATAGGTTGCATAGGTCACTATCGAGCGAGATGCTACCCTAGCTTGTAGTAGTCACTCCTACTATGTAGGGGCCTATAGGTTTGGATATAGGGTCGAGGTGAGATGGTTTAGGGGATCATAGAGGAGAATGAGGACTAGATGGCATCAGATATTGCCTACATCATTACTCTGAGGTCTCAAGTTTAGCTACTAGGTGCCACTCCTAGGGAGAGACCCATAGTAGGGGGGTCACAACACAACATGCGGACTACATCAGGGTAGTCTTCGGTTCGGCCTAGCTAGAGGACTAGGACCCGTACATAGAGGACTACGGGGACTAGCTCCCATCGTTCGCATAGGGATAGAGCCGAGGGTGGAGGTGAGGCAGGGGGTAGAGGCCCAGGTTGATTGGTTTATTGTATTAGCTTCATTTTTGAGTGTAAGGTCGGGTGACCTACATAGTTGTAGCCTTATGGTGATTTTGTACCTCCATGTACTTATTTGACACACTTTATATGATATCTAGACTTTGAGACTCATTATGTGTATCTTTTATGATTATATTTTTATGTTTATGTGATGCAGATATGATGTTATGCTATATGATGTGACATATGATGTGCATTAGCTAGATGATAGATGTATGTGATGCTTAGATGTTTAAATGCCATGATATGGATGTGTAAATGGACTACTTATGATTTTGTGTTACATGATGTATATATGATTTTATGCTATGTGATGGATGTATTATTAGATGTTGTGATCTAGATGATGTATGCATATATGGATGCAATGCTTATTGTTAAATGCATGTTTAATTTTGATTTATTGTATGCATCTAACTTATGGTGAATGAAATGTATGTAATGCATTATGTTGATGATCTAATGTGAATGAACCTGTATGCTTTAATCACTTAAAACATATGGTATGATGTGATATGAGTTTTGACAATCTAATGGACGACACCACAGAATGTATAAAAATCATGAATAAATAATAACTCTTATAATAAGAATTAATCATTTAAACATCCAAATGTGAGATGAGATGATGTGATATGTATGTACTTTCTTGATTAGCTTCTGTAAATTAAAAGATATCCCCAAAATAGTCAGTGGTCATCTAAATATCATTGTTGACATTCATCCAGGTATCTATCCTATTTCATGAATGCCCTTTAATGAACAAAACCTCCTAAAGAAAGTTGATGATGTGAGTGATGATATGAATTGTTGCTATGAGGGGATTTTTGAGGTTTTCCATGAGACTCAAACACCCTAGTTGCTCCATCAAAAGTTGTATACTGATCATACAGAGCTTCTGAAGGATAAAGTTTTGTTATGAAGACCTAGATACTCATTATCCCTGTGTGTGCAAATGAATATATTAGATAAAACATAAGCATACCCCAGTGCTAGGTGGGATTCATTCAGCCCATTGTTGTATTGGGGATCCTCAAATGTTTTATCTTGATCCTAAGTTGGACTCAGTTGGATTAGACCACTAGGCGGTATAGGACACCTAAAGCTAGCTCTTCCACATGCAAACATTGGTCTGTACAAAAGTAAGATGCTAATGTGATAGACATATCATCGTGCATAAGGATACCTTACGGTTCATCCATGCTGAGAATTCTAGGGATTCAAGTTCAATACTCCCTTATTTTCTTCATATTTATTTGGGATACTTGCTCATGCTTAGTGATGAAAATCACTATTTATTTTGAATTTTTATTTTCTTTTGAGCAAGGGATTTATGTAGTGATGATAATCACTATTTATTTTTTGAATTTTGCTTTGTTCAAGATTTTTGCTTGTTTTGATTAAAGCAAAGGATTTCTTTGGGTAGGGGTGAACTTGTCCTTTTGCCAATTCTCAGCATTTTCGAACCGGTCGCATAGGGGATGAGCAAGATAAACTTTTCACCTTAGGATACCTAATACCACTTTGTAGTGTTCATATTTCCCTTGTTCCAACTAGGATTTTAGTGTTTTTATTAGTGATAGGATTTTGAAATATACCAGGTGCTATCAAAACTAAACCTCACCTATTAAAATCTAAGATAACTTTCTACAAAGTTTGATAAAACCACTAGGTATGGTTGAGTGACTAAAAAACCCTAGTATATTCCTTATAGCAATAGGAGGGGTTGTGTTGAAAAACATAGTTACACACATGGGTTATGGATGATGATGGATTTTGAAGATGCATGATTGATGTACAAATGTGGTGTCATTTGTAAGATTGTGAACACATATGTATCTAAATGTAAATGCAATGGATGCAACGTGCCTAATGCAATGCAACTATATGGATGCAAGTGCGAATGCATAATGCAAATATTTTTGTATTTTTGATGCTTTCAATTGTTTTTGAGTTTTGATTATTCTGAATGTTTTTGAACTTTTTGATTTTAAATTGTTTTGACCAAAGGGCTTTAAGATGCCTTTGGAGCCTTTTGTGATTTGACCAAAGGGCTTTAAGATGCCTTTGGAGCTTTTTTTTGACCAAAGGGCTTTAAGATGCCTTTGGAGCTTTTGTGAGTTGACCAAAGGGCTTTAAGATGCCTTTGGAGCTTTTGTGATTTGACCAAAGGGCTTTAAGATGCCTTTGGAGCTTTTTGTGAGTTGACCAAAGGGCTTTAAGATGCCTTTGGAGCTTTTTGTGATTTGACCAAAGGGCTTTAAGATGCCTTTGGAGCTTTTTGTGATTTGACCAAAGGGCTTTAAGATGCCTTTGGAGCTTTTTTCTTTGAAGTTTTCTATTATTTTTGTAATTTTGAAATTTATTTGAATGTTTTTGATATTTTGTTGTGCTTATGTGTGAAATACCTTTAGATGAATAATGTTGAGAGGCTCTGGCTCCTCAACACCCTCTAGCATTGTTAGGTGATATGCCCCAGGCCCAATCTTCTCAGAGATGATATAGGGACC
The DNA here is from genome assembly GCA_028583015.1 of Wollemia nobilis. Lineage (NCBI taxonomy): Eukaryota > Viridiplantae > Streptophyta > Pinopsida > Araucariales > Araucariaceae > Wollemia > Wollemia nobilis. The sequence goes on along the minus strand of JAQPPZ010016892.1, from coordinate 5,920,390 downwards.
TATCCAATTGGCCATAAATTTGTCTCGTAGATGCGGTGGTAGATTTGAGTTCTGTTGGTTTTCTTTAAGCACAAGATCCCCAACTTTAAAGTCTCTCAGGTGGACTTTATTGTTATAAGCTCATGTTAGATGATCTTGGTAAATATGAAGATGCTCAAGAGCATTGATGTGATGTTCATCCAGTAGGGTCAATTGATCCAAGTGAGCTTGTCATGCAGTGTCATCATTGATGAACTCTTTCAATGCGATGTGCAATGTTGGAATTTCCAACTCTAAGGGCATAATGGCCTCAATGCCATATACAAGTAAAAATGGTGTTGCCCTAGTGGGTATCCGTATGCTAGTCCTGTAAGCCCATAATGCTAAGGGTAATTGTAGATGCCAATCCTTATGATTTTCTTTCACCATCTTCTTTAAGATGGCTACTATTGTCTTGTTAGAGGCCTCTACTTGCCCATTTGCCTGTGGATAGTATGGTGTCACAAAACTATGTTGAATGTTGTATTTGGTCATTAAAGCTCACACATTTTTGTTTTTGAATGATGGACCATTATCCAAGATTATCTTGAAGGGTACCCCAAAATGATAGATGATGTTGTGAAGTATGAACTCCATAATTTGAGGTCCAATTATCGAGGTTAAGGGGACCACTTCCACCCATTTGGTGAAGTACTCAGTGGTCATTAAGATAAATGTATGTCGACCCAAATATGGGGGAGAAATATTTTTGATCAGATCGAAACCCCACTGAGAAAATGGCCAAGCCACCTGAATGGGTTGTAAGGCCTGAGATGGCAAGTGTATTAGATTTGCATGATGTTGACATTTAATACATTTCTTGACATACTCATAGTAATCCTTCTCCATGGTGGGCCAGTAATAACCCATTCGAAGGATGCACTTGACAATGGCCATGCTGCTAAAGTGGCCATCGCATGTACCATCGTGAGCTTGCAAAATCACCCAAGCTGATTCTTGGGGCTCTAAGCAATGAAGGAGGACTCCATCATAGCTTCGATGATACAATATGCCTCCTAGCAAGACATATCTTATCACTTTTTTCTTGAATGCTCATCTTTCGGCATGCGATAGTCCTTATGGGATAATTCCAAGCCTCAAGAAATCTTGTAACTAGGATAGCCAATCCTGATAGGCTACGACCTCAATAGATAAGATGACTTGTTCCTCCTACAATTCGATTTGCACAAATGCAGATTGAGAAACAACCTTGTGGTGAATAGTGGTACCATTCTCTGTAGGACCCTACGAGATCAAGGACCCCCAAGGTGCCTTCTTTAAGAAGTCTTTGGCTTTACAGAACCAGTCATGGTCTGGCTCTATATGAATCATGTTGACTGATTCCTTGTTATCAAAAGCCTCATGCTGCATCATTGAGTGCGAGAGCATTTTCACATGAATGGTAGTGAAATCAGTAGATGGATTCTGAGGGATCAAGGATCCTAAAGATGCCATGGTGTCTACAAATCTATTTTATGAATGAGGGATTGCCTCGATGTCGTACCATTCTAGTTTGGCTAGATATGTGTCAACAAGCTCCTTGTAAGCTTTCAGGATTGGATCCCAACATTGAAATAGTCCCTTGACTTGGTTGACTATGAGGAGGGAGTCACCGAAGATATTTAGCCTCTTGATTCTCATGGTGATGGTTGTTTGGAGACCCAAGATTAGGGCCTCATATTCGGTGTTGTTATTGGTGCAAGGGAAGTCTAGCTTGAATGACAAGGGCATTGGAGCACCTTATGGCATGAAAAAGATAATCCCTACACCACCTCCTTGCTCACACTTTGAACCATCGAAGAACAAAGTCATGTCAGCTTCATTTTTTGGTTCTTTGGGTTTGGGTGCTTCTGATAATGCGAAGACTACATCATCAAGAAGTTCTATGGTGAGGGGCCTACTATTCTGAAGAGGTACCTCAGCTAGCTGATCAACTATGACTTGTCCCTTGATGGAATTTTGGCTTATGAATTCCAAATCAAATTCTATCAATAGCATGATCCACTTTGTAGTATGTGTGTTATGATATGTCTTGCTCATCATATACTACAAAGGATTTTGTTTGGATATTACATATGTCGTATGGCTCAGCATGTAGTGGTACAATTTCTTGGTTGCAAAGACCACTGCTAAGCATAACTTTTCTACGTATGCATATCCTATCTCGTAGCTCACCAAGGTGCAACTGATGTAATATATCACTTGTTCCTTATCTTGCACATTCTTTTGAGCCAACATGGTGCCCAAAGAAAAATTGGTAGTGGATATATATAACAGGAATGGCACGTCTAGCCTTGGTGGAGCTAGGACTAGTGGTGTTTCTAGGTACTCCTTGATTTCAGCAAAGGCTTGCTGACATTCTTCATCCCACTAGAATGGGACCCCCTTGTGTAGCAGTCGATTCATGGGTCGACATTTATCCGATAGTTGTGTGATAAATCACTTTATGGATGCTACTTTGCCCTGTAAGCTTCTTAGCTCTTTGATGTTCATGGGTGGGGCCATTTCTAGGATAGCCTTTACCTTTGTTGGGTCTACCTCGATGCCTCATTTAGAAATGATGAATCCCAAGAGTTTTCTAGAAGTTATGCCAAAGATGCATTTCTTGGGATTCAACCTGACATTGTGCTCAATCAGGTGATCGAAGACCTTTCTGAGGGTCTCAACATGCTCTTCTCATAGCAATGACTTGGCTAGTAAGTCATCGATGTAGTCTTCCAAGATCTTGTGCATGTAGTCATGGAAAATGTATGTCATAGCCTGCTGATATGTGGCACCAACATTTTTAAGACCGAATGGCATCACTTTGTAATAGAATGTCCCCCATGGAATGGTGAATATGGTTTTATGTTGGTCTTTGGGTTTAATCTGAATCTGATTGTAACTAAAAAAACTATCCATTAGGGAGAGCATCTCATGACCTACAGTTGCATCTACAAGAGCATCTATGTTGGGCAATGAGAATGAATCCTTTGGTGTTGCCTTATTGAGATCCCTAAAATCCATGCAAATGTAGATTCTTCCATCAGGTTTTCCTATGGGCACCATGTTTGATACCCATTCTGGATAGTCGATGGGAACAATAAAGACTACATCCAATAGTTTTTGCAACTCATTCTTAACCATCAAAGTGATGGTTGGATGCATCTTTCTGAGCTTCTTCTTGATCGATTTCTTCATGGGGTCTAGCGAAAGGTTGTGGACAACCAATTTTGGATCTAGCCCTGGCATGTCTTTGTAGGTCCAAGAAAAGAGATTTGGTCTCTCTTGCAATAGAGGAATTATGATGGCCTATTCTTCTGGAGATAAGATTTCTCTGAACTTGAATTTATTTGGTTGAGAAGGATCATCACTTATGTCCACCTTGAAAGTCTCCTCTATTGCCATATGTGACCCCTCCTCAAGCTGGTGAGGAATGGGGATTAAATGGATGTCATCTACTAGATTTATAGTTCCCACTGACTCAAGGTCGAGACTAACATGATAGACATCATGTGCATAGCCTAGTGCAAAATGGAATGGTTGTAGCATCTCTTCATTAGGGAAGAAATATTTAGGCTCTAGGGGTGAATCAACATGATCCCAATCAATAGCATCTAAGTTAAGACACAATGGTTTTGAAGGATCTATTGGGTTATGGAGTGGAGTGGTCAAATCAATGGAGATCATGTTGATGGATGGAATGAAATCTCTAGGACCATGTGGGTGAAGCTCTACATCAAAGGTGTGCCCTTCATACTCATGATGAGGCTCTAGGGGTATAGGGATCTCAGGATCTAGTCTATGGATAGATGAGATGATGGGATCATTAGGCAATAGTTGCTCTCTAAATGTTGGTGGGTCTGGGAAGACCATGTGATAGATGACCTCTAGATCAGGTGGTCTTCCTAGGAAGTGAAGATCAGGATCTATGGTATGAAGCATCACTTCTCTCTCAACAAGCAGATCGACTGGATGCAAGTGATGAGGCCCAAGATAAGCCATCTCGATCTCATCCTCAAAGTCATCATCACTTATGAAGAAACCATTGGCATTTGTTTCTGGCCCTAGGATAGGGTGGTGACTTGCCTACTGATGCCCAAGATAGGCCATCTCAGTCTCATCTTCATAGTCATCATCACTTATGAAGAATCCATTAGCATTTACTTCTGGCCCAATGATGTGGCTCACATGTCTAGGCCCTAGGTAGGCCATCTCTATTGAGTCCTCTAACTCATAGCCACTCTCATATGACATGTATCCACCCTCATTCGAGATGTATCCACTCTCATCTGAGATGTATCCACTCTATGTGGCCTATCCAAGCAAGGTTTTGCACATACCGAGGCCCATGGTAGGCTAGGCCAGCTTCATATTCATTCTCACTTGGGACATAATCATACTCCTCTCACTCATATCCATGCATTGGCTCTTCCTCCCATAGGATGGCTCTTTATGGGGGCACTTCAAGAGAGGATTCAGGGTGATACTCATCAGATGGTGTGATATTGATCATCGACACCCATCCATCACCCAAGTAGTTTCTGCTAGGGGGTTGATAGGGATTCTAGTCAATGTCCTCCTCGAACCCTATGCTTAGCCTATCTAGGGTTGCTACCAAAGAATCATCGTGGCTCTGTATTTGATAGCCTAGACCACACCTATCAGTAGGTAATTGGTACTATGGCTGGAATGGTAGTTATCACCCTTGCTCATGTAGGCCTAGGCCATAGCCATGCCAATGACACTACTCAAAGTACCTTAGAGTGAACTCAAGATTTGATAAGTAATGAACATTCATGGTGAATGGTTCATCCTCAACTTCTTCAATATCAGTAGTAGTATGGGCATAGTCTAAACTAGCATATATGAAGTTGGTTTGGTTAGGGAGAACCCCTAATGGGACTACTATACCTATTAGAAAATTTGGGACTCTTGGTCATCCCATGTCTTGTGCAGACTCAATAATAGGTATGAAAGTCATGTTTGCACAAGATATTCACCTAACCCTATGTTGGCTAGGTGGACTATCACCTGGGGTGCAGATGATGTTGTTGATGATGCAAGCGAGGTAGGTTGAGGTACCTCCTTGGCTATGTCTTAGGAATATTCCTCCTCCATGGGATTTAGAATTTTTGTAGCTGCTATAGTTGGACGCTCCTTAGGTCCTTCCTTCACTAGGGGTGCTTTCAGCTTTTGAGTATCTTTTGCCTTAGATGTCAAAGGCTTTTTAGAAGCGCCAGTAGTCTTAGATGTAGGAGGTGGTGCCGATGTGGATGGGTCACCTCACATTGATCTATTTTTGTTCTCTGGCTGTGTGGTTGGGGATGAAGGCCTTATGTATAGATGCATTGATGGAAGGACAAGCAAGTCGACTTGATGCACGTACTTGAATGACTCTTCATCAGATGGAACCACATGAACTTGTCCCTCATGCACATACTTGATGCATTGGTGCAGGATTGAGGGCATGCACTGCATGTCCCTTATCTAGGGATGCCCTAGAAGGATGTTGTATTGCATCACCCCTTCCAACATGTGACACATCATGGGGATGGTCTTATGTCCTACTTTTATAGGTAAAATGATTGTACCCACTATGGAGCACAATGCATCATTGAAAGCCCTCAATGTGTAGGAGGTTGGGATAATGTTGGACTTAGGGATCTTTAGGTGCCCTATAGCCTTTGTAGTGATGATGTTGATCGATGAGCCCGTATCGATCAGAACCCACTTGAATGGTATGTCATTGATTGATGCAATAATATGCAGTGGTGGGTCTGCTAGGGTAGTAGGAACTACCTTGATTTTATGATCATAGAAATGGATCACAGGCTCTTGGCACTACTGCACTTGCCCCACAAAGTGTGTGAATGCATCTGGGTTCTAGGGCTGGAGCTCGATTGATCTCAAAATCTCCATCAAAGTCTCCCTGTGCCTAGGAGATTGTTGTATGAGCTCATAAATGGACAACTTAGCTAGAGTCATTTGTAGATTTTGTTCCAGTCTACTCCAAACAGTTACCATAGGTCATGTTGGTGGACCTAGAGGATTTTTTTGCACCTATCTCTATCGAGGTGCAATCAGGATATTAATAGGAGCCATTGGAGGCTATGGTTGCCCATATCACTAACTCCTAGTTGCCATGTTGACTATCTCAACCATTTTGATGCATCCCTGAATAGGTGGCTCGACTTAAACCTGGTTGACTTGGGTGCCCTGATCTCTAGGGGCCTCATGATTTGGCAATGGGTTCCTGAATATACCCATATCTCTATTATTGGGAGCTAGTGGGTTGTCAACTTTTAGCTCTCCCTTTTCAATCATGTTTTGTACAACATTCTTGAATCCGATACATGTCTCGATGTCATGCCCCTGTATTCTATGATATGGGTAGTATTGATCTTCCCTATATCCCTTTGGCTTGGGATGATTAGGGTCAAGAAGTTGTACATTAAGAAATCTGATCCTCTGTGCCTCACTCAACTGATTAAATATCGATTGCATCAATTTAGTTAATGGCATGTAATAGCGAGGTGATTGATATTCCCTGTTTTGGCCCTGGTTGTTCTTAGGGTCATAGTTGGTCGATGGGGGATGAGCTTGATAATTATAGGGTTGCTGTCCATTCCCCTCCTTTGGCATGGCCAATACAACCTGATTAACCTGAGCAGGCTTGGCCTACTTCTATTTATTTTTGTCATTCTGATTGTTCTTGCTCCACTCTTTCTTGTTGTAAATCTTGAGGTCTCCCTCATCGACCTTTATGTCTTCAATAAGCTTGGCTTGAGCCAAGGCTTCTTCGAATGATTCATACTACTACAATTGTAATAATAGAGAGATGTGTTTTGCATAGCTCTTTGTGAACATTCAGATGAGTTCTTCAGTGGGGATGGAGAATGATAGTTTTACCATGATTTTTCTCCACCTATCCCCATAGTCCATCACTGGCTCATCATCATACTACTTTAAATTAGCTAGATCAGATAGGTTCACCTTCTTCTTGGTACTGAAGGAGAAGCATTCAAGGAATACATTCACTAGTTGCTCAAAATTGGTGATGCTATGCTTGGGAAATTGATTGAACCATTGAGTCATTACACTTGAGAACATCATGATGAATGTTCTCAGCATTAGGGCATCATTCTACTCAATATGGAAGCACACGTTCATGAAGTTGGTAATGTGTTCTTGCATATCTTCCTCTCCCTTAAACTTGTCTAGCCTAGGCATCTCAAAGTGCCTAGGATATGTAGGACTCGGGATTGAGGGGCATAGAGGTTGGTTGTGTATCTTGCTCAATGTTGGCTTCTATCCACCCATGTCCTATTTTTTGAGATATTTGACCCTCTTAATGAGTATCTGATATGCCTTCGAAGAAGTAATCTCTTGTTCTTGAAGGTTCACTCATGGTGGTAAGGGAGGTAACCCTATGTTTGCCTGATTTGGGCATCTGTACTCATCCCCCATAACCATGGATGGAGGTTCAGGATATGTCTATTCTTGACCTTCCATCCCTACCTGTTCCTCATTGAATTATGTTTGTTCAAGGTCCAAGTGTTGTTGATGTTGTGAAGCATGGTGAGTACACTCATTTATTTATCTAGTGCTTCTCTCCTATTGAGAATCAACACGTCTCTCATGTTGGTATCTCTCACCACCTATGTGTGCGTCCGCTCGAGCTAACCTCTCTACTAGCTCTTCATGCTCAACTCTTTCTTCTCTTGAGCATTGTTCTTGTAGGTGTAGGTACCTCTTCCTTCGCTCTTCTTGCTCAAGAGCTTCTACATGCTCTCGCTCGATGCGTAATGCTTCCTCTAACCTACGTATATGGTCATATTGACCTACTACTGAAGGTTCATGCCTTTCTAACTCTGTGCGAGGAGTTCTAATGTTTAGGCCCCTTGGGGAGGCTCCTATTGTGTTCTTGCCCTTGTCCACTAGGGTGACTTGTTCTATGTACTATGTTATGTGTTGAGTACCCCCATGGTCGAAAGTAGTGTATGTGCTGTGGGGTCACTTTGAAGCTTCCCCTGGTTCATTGGTGCATCTAGTAGCTATGCTACATGAACTTCCTAAAGTAGAATGTTTGGTAGCAATGCTTCTTGGAGCTGGTCTTGAGGGAACTCGATCCAACTCATCAAGTTATCTGGTTCTCCATGGCTGATCCCATGGAGTCCCATTGGCACCAATGAGCTCATAATCTAAGGGTACCCTCCCATCTGCAGGGAGGCTATAGGATGTCTTGGGTCTATGACTGGATGCAGCCCTAATGTCTTACCCCTTAGTGGGTTGATCTATCCTATGTGTATCATGTGAAGCTTGGGGTCTTGCAACCCCTGCATGCCTATGCGATGATGGAGGCCTTGATGCCTCCTCATGTCGATGTGATGATGGAGGCCTTGAAGCCTCTATATGCCTATGTGATGAGGGAGGTCATGATGCCTCCGCATGTCGATGTGATGAGAGAGGTCATGATGCCTCCACATGTCTATGCGATGAGGAAGGCCTTGAGGCCTCCTCATATCTATGTGATGAAGGAGGTCATGATGCCTCCATGTGTCTGAGTGATGAAAGAGGCCATGAGGTCTCCTCATGTCTATGTGATGAGGAACCAGGATGTGGCTCTCTCATTGGGGTTTCTCGAGGAGTCCCCCAAGGGTTGAGTTGTCACCCCTAAGACTTGCCGAACTTCATCCGGTGACACTATGGGTGGGCGGCTCAATGCTAGTGTGACTGTGAGTGTGTGGAGCATCCATTTCCACCTCGGTGGTGGATCGAGGGTGGTTGCTCCGAGTGTATACCATGGTGACTTATGAGTTATCTTCTTAGGTAAATTCCAAACCATACAAACAAAACAAGCAGATGTTTATCTCGTTTAAGGATTTATGTGTGTGTTCCCTAAACTATTTGGTGTGTTTTGATTCATTGGATATATAAGCTAACTCTCATCATGTTTTGCACTTTTTTTGGATGGTATACTTAAATTGTTTAAGGGATTTCACCTATATACTCGCACAAGCCAAATATGGTAATGAAGTCCATACTCAATGAGGTAGCATAGGTACTACCAACCCTCACCCAACACCCCGTGCACAATGATACACCCCTCAAGGAGGAGTGCATGCTATTTTGCATGGTTAGGATAGTTCTTGGGTCGGCCTTGGCCATGGATGGGTCCCGATGATACTCTTTCTCATGAGCCAACCAAGTGGTAATGACCTCCACTGTTGGTCTCGATCAATGGGTTGGATGTGAGAGCCCAACGTCACTGATGTTAAAAATAAGACGTGATGTGTGTGGGGTTCTTTTTAACCTTGCATGTAAACAAAATGCATCACCAAGCAAACATGATCTTTCCTATATGCCTAAGATAAAAGATATTTCATTTCAGAAAGATGCATGTATTCAACTTATATGAACTTCAAAGAATGCATTCTATTTTATGAATTAATGGCCACTGGCTGGGCCGCATGCAAGCAAACTAAACACATAGAAGCCTAGCATGCTGGAGACTAGGGCAGACCTTACAAGTAGAGGCCCGCTGTTCCTAGAAGTACCTAGAGAAAACTAAAGAAAATCCTAGGAAACATCAAATGCATTTTCTTTTTCCATTTTTCTTTATATTTTCCTTAAAAAAAGTGATTTAAGTTGTTATTTTTTAGAAAAAAAGTTGTAGATAGAAAAACATAGAGAAATAGAGAATGCTACCAACCTCAAATCTTGATATGATGATGGAAATTCTACCCTCTACCACACTTTTCTTCTAGTTATTATTGACCAAAGTGGCTACTTTTGGTCATTGACTATAGGAGCGGCTAAGATCTTCTGGTTGCTGTCGACCAAAGTGGCCAAAACCTGTTGGTCATTGTCGACTAGAGTGGTTGAACCTACACATAAAAAACTTGTAAATATTAGTAAATTGACAAAAAATAAAAACTTGGTGGGGGTCCCATCATGATCACCATCTGTGCGACCTCGGGAAGCATGCACCACAATTGACCCTACTTGCAATATTATTATTATATCAAATGTAAAAGTAAAGGAAGCACACAAGCACATATAATATGAAAGTAAAAAGCAAAGAAATATTCTTTTATTGATGCTTCCAGATCTCGGTTACATGTACGTCCCTCTGAGGGATACTTATTTTGATACAATCTATTACAAGTGGGGCAATGATGAATATATCCCCTGTAAGGGGATGGTGCACCTTCATAGGCCTCTCAATCTCGCACACCAAATTTTCCGAGGGCTTACTGATGCCTCCTTCTCTCGATTTCATCCTAGAGGGATCTCATGCTCTGGATACTTTGAATTGATCCTGTGAACCTGTATCTACGGGTATGGAAACAATAGAGCATAATAAGTAGTCTGGGTTACCTCCTCGAATGAGGCTGTTAGTATCAAATATGATAAGTAAGATAAATAAGCATAATATGATTAAATGTAATGAAACTAATGAAAAATGTGTGCATATCTTAGGGAACAATAATGTAAATGCATAAATAAATCAGATCTATACTAGAAATAAATATTGAAGTAGAAAGTAATCTGATCTAATGCTAGAATAAAGGAAACTAATGTCTAATCCCTAGGTTACACCTATGGGCCACTATCTAGGATAATGACCATGAAATAAACCTCTCTCCTCTTGATCCAAGGGTTGTAGTACTAGGTTCCTCGCTCTAATTGATGTTCAAGGGTCATCGGTTATGTCTTGGTACACTTGTTGGTGGTGAATAATAATGGATCTGAATAGCGAGTGTGTAGTCTCTCCTCAATCGGATAGCACTTCGTTGCTCCTCAAGGGTGCATAAATTTTCTCTCCAATATGATAGGGCTTCACTGCATAAACTCTAAAAATCATGGATCTCCTTTGCTCTTTGTGGGAGAGTCCATATGTAGACTTCCCTCTCTTTCAGATCTAGACCTTGGCTTCCTGGAGAAGCTTCAATCCAAATTGCATGCGACTGACCATCCCAGGTGGAAAGCATCAGTCACAAACTGGCATTGAAGGGGCAGTTAGGAGGAACTCAGGGAGTTCCTCACCAAAATCCACCTGCAAACAATGCAAGGTGCAGTCAGACTACGTGATCTAGGCCCGTATTCATGGCCAGATTGTGCATGGTGCTAGCCGCTATCAGGTTCAGTGGCTAGGTGTGGCCGCTATAGGCTTCAGTGGCCAGATGTGGTGGCCGCTCTGCTTGAGAGCGGCCAGGCCTGGATGGGCTAGAACTACCCTTTTTGAGTGGTTAGGACCACTGCTTGCTCTTGGAGAGGTCCAAGAGGATTCATATGGTCTACGAATGTGTCCATATGGGTAGTCTCCTAAACATGATGTGTTTTAGGTGTCTACATCAATTTTTGAGTAGGGAGACAAGTAAGAATTTTGGATTAATTTATGCATTAAATTTCTGAAAGAGGTTATTATGAAACTGAGTGATTGGAATCTTTGTTTGATAATTTTGGAGATAATAAGGTGTATTTGAGTCTTGTTAATTTTTGTAATGGTGAATTAATATTGAGGGAAATATTTGAGTGAATATTTTTGCTAACTTTCAAATTTTGAAAAGAGGAGTTGATTGTGATTGAGACAAATTTTGAGGTTATTTCTCCATAAAACAAAAGGTATGGGCACATCTTCCTTATGAGTGGAATATTATTGAATTGAATGTTGTGATATACAAAGTTAGAGTGAAAAATATTGTTTGATAAGCATTGTTGGAAAATTTTGAGTGAGCATTCATGTGCGTGATTAGGTTTTGTGAAAGAACATGAGTATCATTGTTATGTGATTGTTTGATAAACATTATTGGAAATATTTTAGTAAGATTTCATGTGCATGATTAGGGTTTGTGAAAGAACATGAGTATCATTGTTATGTGAGGTTGAGAACTATCTTGAAATAGAATTTGTGAAAGAACATGAGTATCATTGTTATGTGAACCTGGGAAGCATCTTGAACTAGGGTTTGTGAAAGATCATGAGTATCATTGTTATGTGAATTTGGAATCATTCTGAGTTAGGATTTGAGTTCCATAGTGTGAGTTATTAGAAGCATTGTGAAACATGTGGTTAGGGTTTGAAAGCAAGTTGTGTTTCATTTAGTGATTGGTTGAGTGAAGTTGGTTGAGCATTATTGATTGAATGTATTGGAGTGATAGTTCAAGTTCCGTGAAACAAATTGTTCTTTATTCTAAGTTAAATTGAAGGAGATGTTGAAAGTGATTGAGTGTTTTTAGGAATGTGAAACATATTTAGTCTCTAACCATTCTCTATATATTTCTATAGGTTAAAGAAGATTAAGAGTGAAACTTGTTAGTGGTATTGAAGAGATTTTTTGAAAGAGATTAAGTTGAGTTTTGAATGCAAGTTTGCAATTTATTTGAATAAGCTTTTGTGAAAGCTAGTGGGAAAATTTGAGCAAGTCCTAGAGAGGACTTAAGGATAGAGTTAAGCAAGCTTTTGTGAAATCTTGTGAGCAGATTTGAGTAAGTCCTAGAGGGGACTTAAGGACAAAGTTAAGTAAGCTTTTGTGAAAGATTAAGGACAAATTTGTGTGAGATTTTGTGGAATATTACAAGTAGGATTGAGGTAAGTCTTGGTGAAGACATGTGGACAAATTTGTGTGAGCTTTTGTGGAAGCTTACAAGCAGGATTGAGGTAAGTATTGGTGAAGACTTGTGTATAAATTTGTGTGAGCTTTTATGGAAGCTTACAAGAAGAGTTGAGGTAAGTCTTGGTAAAGACTTATTGAGCAGATTGGACAAGTTCTAGTGAGGACGTTTTGATAAGGTTTGAGGTAAATCTAGTGAGGACTTGTTGAGCATGTTAGTCTCACAATGACACTGAGAGGGGGGGTGAATCAGTGTAGCTATTAAAAACTTAAATCTTCAACTCTTAATGCCGAAACAATGAAAACTTAAAACCCAATAAAGCAAATATAACAAGAGAGCATTCCACAACACACGATGTAACGAGGTTCACCAATTTGGCTACTCCTCAAAAATGACTGCTTGGATTCCCGTCCAAATCCAGCCTTTGCAAAATACCAATTTTACAATCACTTTACCAGCACCCACTGGAAGGAGCACCAACCCCTGGTTTATCTGCACCAACAGAAAGGAGCACCAACCCCTAATTTCTTTGCACCAACAGAAAGGAGCACCAACCCCTAATTCCAAGCACCAACTTGGACTGCACTTTTGAAACTATAAGATTGACATAAAAATGCCTTCGCTTATACAAGACCCCGATCGGTCCATTGCTAACCCAACCTCTCTCACTATTCACCAAAACACCACACTCTTAAAGCTCGCTTACTGCTCTTTTATGGCTCTCACTGCTCTACTTAATACTCTCTTGCAGCACTCTTTCAACCCCCTTCTTGCAGCACTTTCACACTATTTCAGCAGCACGTAATTCTCCGTGCAGACCTCCTTTTATAACCATATTGTATCTTTGTAACTCCAGTTGTAACTCCTTTTATTTCTCATGCGCCACTTGTCAGTTGTAACGCCTTCTAACTATAACTCCTTTTGTATATATATAGGGTAGGCTTTTCATCAAACACGTTGCATGTTACGAATTGACACATATACCCCTACCATGACTGTTCGTCTTCTCGGTCATGACTGTTCATATTCTTTTCTGTGCATGCATGCATATTCGATTCTATTTATATGACTGTTCGATTTCTCCTTCTTGACTGTTCTTATAATTAGCTGCATGATTTTATTTTGTAATGTCCCTGTAACTGCTGTATAACTTCAGTTAATGGTCACATATCTTATTTCGGTTGGGTTCTCTTCTTAGCTCGACCTACTCTTTTATCGAAACACAAATGTCACGATATCGTGACACTTTCACCTCCTTCTCTTTCTTTTGTTTGCAACTTTCCTCCTTACTTTTCTTTTCAATGTCAGGATATCGTGACACTTTCCTCCTTACTCTTTCCTTTTACTTTTGTCAGTGATATCAGCACACTTCTCCTTCTTATTTCTCTCTCCTCCTTGAGTCACGAAAATGCGACATGTCGCGATATCGCGACACTTTTTTTCTTCCTTCCTCTCTTTTCAAGGTCACGAAAATGCGACATGTCGTGATATCGTGACACTTTTCCTTCTCGTCCTTCCTGCTCTTTTCGTGTCATGAAAATGCGACATGTCGCGATATCGTGACACTTTTCCTTCTTTGCCTTCCTCTTCCTTTAGTCATGAAAATGCGACATGTCACGATATCGTGACACTTTTCCTCTCCTTTTCTCTTCCTGTCGCGAAAAATGTGAACATGTCGTGAAATTGTGACACCTTTTTCTCTCCTTTTTCTCTTCGCTTTTCAAATGAACATGTCATGAAATCGTGACACTTTTCTCCTCCTCTTTCTCTTCTTTAAAATGAAACATGTCAGCGAAATCGTGACACTTTTTCTTCTCCTCTTTCTCTTATCAAACAACATGTCACAAAATCGTGACACTTTTTCTTCCCTCTCTCTCTTGCAATAATGTCTCGAAATCGTGACACTTTTTCTTCCTTTTCTCTTGCAACATGTCATGAAATCGTGACACTTTTTCTTCGTACTCTCTCTCTTGCAATATGTCATGAAATCGTGACACTTTTTCTACTTGCCTTTTTCTCTTCCAACATGTCATGAAATCGTGATAGTTTTGCTTTCTTGCTCTTTCTCTCCGAACATGTCACGAAATCATGACAGTTTTGCTTTCTTGCTCTTTCTCTCCGAACATGTCACGAAATCGTGACAGTTTTGCTTTCTTGCTCTTTCTCTCCGAACATGTCACGAAATCGTGACAGTTTTGCTTTCTTGCTCTTTCTCTCCGAACATGTCATGAAATCGTGACAGTTTTCTTTCTTGCTCAACATGTCGCGATATCGCGACAGTTTTCCTTTCTTGCTCAACATGTCGCGATATCGCGACAGTTTTCTTCCTTGTGATTTTCTTTTGATTTTTTGCATATGGGCCACTTCTATCTTTTGGAAAATCACTGTACATACTCTGAAGATCCTCTTAACTCCTGTCCACTGCATCAACCGATCTGTCTGACTGTGTTGACAACAATGACAATACTGTTGCTGCACCTTGCTCATCAATCTCCCCCTTTGGAATTGTTGGCAACACACATGCAATTTCCTGTAATTCTTCTCCCCCTTTGACAATAATACCAAAGGGCTACTGCAGACTCCCCCTGAGTCCATGCACAACATTCTCAGGCACACGTTATGACAGTTAGCAAAAATTACAAATATGAGCACAAAGATAATCAAATATATAAATGCTCCCCCTGAGAATGTGGTCTTGATAGCTAGTCAGTGCTTGGGAAGCATGACCACTCCCAATTTATTGCGAAGGTACTCAAAAATTTCTTTGGGCAGCGGTTTTGTGAAGATATCCGCTACTTGCTCTGTAGTTGGGACAAAATCCAACTTTACCTCTTCTTCCGCAACTTTCTCCTTCAGAAAGTGATATCGGATAGCAATATGTTTTGTGCGAGAATGCATAACCGGATTCTTTGAGATGTTAATGGCACTGGTGTTATCACACTTAACTGAAATTGGCTCACTGAAGTTAATGCCAAGATCTTTCAGGGTTTGTTTCATCCATAAGACCTGCGTACAACACGTAGTTGCTGCAATATATTCTGCCTCTACTGTGGATAAAGAGACTGATTCTTGTTTCTTACTGTGCCATGCAACCAACCTGTCTCCAAGATAGAATGCACCTCCACTGGTACTCTTTCTGTCATCGACACATCCTGCCCAATCTGCATCTGAATACGCAATAAGAGTGAAGTCCTTACCTTTCGGATACCATAACCCATACTCCATAGTACCCTTTAGATACCGAAGAATCCTCTTCACTGCTGTCACATGAGTCTCCTTGGGACTCGCCTGAAATCGTGCTACCATGCAAACTGCCTGCAAGATATCTGGTCTGGTAGCTATCAAATACAATAGGCTCCCAATCATAGATCTGTACATGGTTTGATCAACTTTGAGAGATTTGTCATCCTTGCTCAACTTGCAACCTGTCGTCATGGGAGTGCTAACAGGCTTACAATCCTCCATTGTGAACTTTTTTAGCATCTCTTTCACATATTTAACTTGAGAAATAAATATGCCCTTCTCATTTTGATTAACTTGCAGTCCGAGGAAATATGAAAGTTCACCAATCATAGACATTTCAAATTCTTTCTGCATCTTATTTGCTAAATCCTTACACGACTCATCATTGCTGCTGCCAAAAATGATATCATCTACGTATACAACAAGGACAATGAGATGGCCATTCTCTATTTTGACATACAAATTGCTATCCACCATACCCTTTTTGAACCCTTGTTGAGTAAGATAGTTGTCTAGCCTTGCATACCATGCTCTGGGTGCCTGTTTCAAGCCATACAATGCTTTCTTCAACTTGCAGATGAAG
The DNA here is from genome assembly GCA_028583015.1 of Wollemia nobilis. Taxonomy (NCBI): domain Eukaryota; kingdom Viridiplantae; phylum Streptophyta; class Pinopsida; order Araucariales; family Araucariaceae; genus Wollemia; species Wollemia nobilis. The sequence continues at coordinate 5,903,947 of JAQPPZ010016892.1, read as the reverse complement.
TTGGGATTATCACCGAGTTGGAAACCATCTAGGCTGCTCAATATAGACCTCTTCTTCAAGTTTTCCATTCAGAAATGCTGATTTCACGTCCATTTGATAAACTTTGAAATTCTTGTGAACTGCTAAAGCCAGAAACATTCTGATTGCCTCTAGTCTAGCCACAGGTGCAAAGGTTTCCTCAAAGTCAATACCTTCAACTTGTGCATAGCCTTTACAGACCAATCTTGCTTTATTCCTGACTACTTGTCCATCTTCATTCAATTTGTTTCAAAAAATCCATTTAGTACCGATTATATTTTTATTTTCAGGTCTTGGTACTAACTCCCAGGTTTTGTTTTTCTCGATCTGATCTAATTCTTCATTTATTGCAGTCATCCAACTTTCATCTTTGCTTGCTTCAGCAATATTTTTGGGCTCTATGCTGGATAATAGAGAGTAGTTACTTACTACTCTTCTTCTTGTCTGAACACCAACTGTGGGGTCTCCAATTATTTGCTCTCTAGGATGATTTTTCTGCCAGCTGCCTGTTTTGAATTTCTTGTTTTCTTCCTCTTCTGAATCACTACTTAAATCATCTGAGTCAATTTTTTGTTTCTTTTCCGTTTCCTTTTCCTCATCTCCTTCAATAACTTCTTCATAAATTGGGTAGTTTTCTTTATAGCTTATTTCTCGTTCCCTACCTTCATCAACTTTAACATCGGCACTCTCCACAATTTTCTTTAGCCTCTTGTTGTAGCATGTGTAGGCTTTGCTTTTTGTCGAATAGCCAAGAAAAATACCTTCATCAGCTCTATCTTCAAACTTACCAAGATTATCTTCAGTCCTTTTGATGTAACACTTATTGCCAAAAACTTTAAAGTATCTTGTTGTTGCCTTTTTACCGAACCACAGCTCATACGGAGTTTTGCTTTCATGCGTCCTCAACATGCACCTATTTTGGATGTATACCGCAGTATGGACTGCCTCTTTCCAAAATCTGTCTGCTATTTTGCTCTCAATCAACATAGTCCGTGCCATTTCCTGCACTGTCTTGTTCTTTCTTTCTACCACACCATTCTGTTGAGGTGTCCTTGCTGCTGAAAACTGTCTCCTAATCCCATATTTTTCATAGTACTCTGCAAACTCCTCTGAAATGAACTCTCCTCCTCTATCTGATCTTAAACATTTAATCCTTTTTCCTGTTTGATTCTCAACTTGTTTTTTGAAAATCTTGAACATCTCAAAGGCATCTGATTTAAGCTTCAAAAATAGTACCCATGTCATCCTGGAATAATCATCTATGCACAACATAAAGTATTTGTCACCATTTATGCTTTGAGTTCTCATGGGTCCACATAAATCAGTATGTATTAGTTCTAATGGTTTGCTTGTGAAGTACTCTTTTGTTTTAAATGTGGCTCTAGTTTGCTTCCCCTTTTGGCATGAGGCACAAATGCTATTTAAAGGTTTACCAATGGTGGGAATATCTCTTACTACCCTTTTTGAGCTGATTTTTACTAGATTGTCAAAACTGATATGACCGAGCCTCTTGTGCCACAACCAATTTTCTTCTTCCTGTCCAATCAAGCATGCTCCTTCTGAAGTCTCTGAGAGAGTATACAGGTTGCCAGATGTCCTTGATCCAGTTGCTATCAACTTTCCATAGTTTGTTGTTCTGACTTCACAACCCTGCTTCTTGAAAATTACTTCATGACCTCTGTCACAAATCTGACTTACGCTTAACAAGTTATGCTTCAGACCAATCACAAACAAGACTTCTTTTGACTTGATTTTTCCATCACTGATCTTAACCGATCCTTTGCCAACTATCTTAGCTCCATCATTATTTCCAAATTTTATAGAACCACCTTCATATTTCTGTAACTTCTCAAATTTTTGTTTGTCACCTGTCATATGACTGGAGCATCCACTATCAAGTATCCATGGTGCAGATTTGTTCTGTGCTTTAAATGTTGTCTGTACGATCAAGGATTCCTTTTCTTCCTTGGGTCGCTCCTTTTCTTTCCACTCTGGTTTGATTACAGTTTTGGTCACTTGTTTTGACTTTTCTTTGTCAGTAGCCTGTGTATGTTTTTCGAGAAATTTTCTATTTTGTCTCAAACCATTTGGTTGAAATTTTCTTCCCTGATGTTTATTTGCTGCAAATGTACTTCGACAATTTCTTGCAATGTGCCCAAAATTATGACAGTTATAACATTCTACCGCATAATCCATCAACGGTGAAAAAACATTTCTACTGGTAAAGTTCCTTTGTCCTACATTATACTTGCAATCTGAAATCTTATGACCATAACCATTGCATTTAAAACAATAACCAAAAAAGGAATGAGTGAACCTGGGTGATGGTCTTTGCCATTTTGTAGTGGGAGCCATAAATCTTCTTCTCCTTTGATGAGTGACATTGGTGAATCCATCATTGTCAATACTCCTCTCTTGCCTGGATTTATTGCTTTCTTTAGCATGATTCATTTTTTCTTGATCAACCCCGATCTTATCTTCATTCTTTATGGGTTCTACAGTTATGGCCTTTGATCCATTTGATGATTCTCCTTCGATGAAACCTAAACCAAATTTGATGCCTGTAGTCCTTTGGTTATTTATAATCTTGTCCAGCTTCATAGAACTTCCTTCAAGTTTGTGATAACAACTCAATTTTTGATTCATCTCTTCTAGCTGTATCCTTAAACCAACAATCTCTTCTTCTAACTTGCTGCACTCATCTATTTTCATGGTTAATTGTACTTCGATATCTTTAGATATTTTCTTAAATTCATCTATCTATACTTTCAAGTTGGATATGATTTCATTGGCATCCTCAAGCTTTCTTGAAGTTTTCTTATTCTTTTTCCTTTCTAAACTCAGCTCTTTAAGTGCAACGACCAACTCACCTTCCAGATCTACTTCAGCCTCAGCCTCAAGGTTTTTATTACATTCCTATTTTTCCTCTATTTTTTCTTCTTCAAATGCCATGAAAAGAGCTTCACCTTTTTCTTCTTCAGAATCCTCACCGGAGCTGTCTTCTGAAGGACTGACATTCTTGGATATGAAACTTTTCTTCTTGAAGTTTCCTTTTCTAAAATTTGGTTTCTTCTTCCAGTCACTTCTTTCTTGGTGTGAACCTTCATCACTTTTGTTTTTCTCATTAAGAGGACATTTAGCTGCAAAGTGCCCAATGCCTCCACAGTTGAAACACTTAAATGGTAGCTTTCCTCTGTATTTTCCTTTTCCCCTGATTAGTTTTCGAACAAAGTTTGCTTCTGTTTCATCTGATGTCTCTTCTTCCTCGGATTCTTGTTTTGCTTTTATATTTTTATGTGCTTTAAAAGTAGCTTCTCTGTCTGTGGGTTTAGTTTTTCCTATTCTCATCTCATATGCAGTCAAAGAACCATGCATCTCATCCATACTAAAAGTATTAAGATCTTTAGCTTCTTCTATTGTAGAAACTTTGGAATCAAATCTTTGGGGAAGAGATCTTAGTACCTTTTTCATGACGACAACATCTTCCATTTCCTCGTCGAGTCCTCTAATCGCATTAATGATTCCATTAACTCTCAGCATGTATGCCTCTATGTTCTCATCCTCATTCATCTTTAATGCTTCGAACTGAGCTCGATGCGTTTGTAACTTGGCCTCCTTGATCTTGTCGTCTCCTTCATGAATGCTCCTTAGTTTGTCCCACATATCTTTTGCCATTTTACAACTCATAATCTTTATCAGTTCGTTGTCCACCAAACCGCACATGATAGCATTCTTTGCTTTAGAGTTATTCTCAAACAGTTTCTTACCGGCAGCATCGGTTGGAGGAGTGGTGGGTATGGTGTATCCACTGTCTACTGACTCCCAAATGTCGTATCCCAAAGAACACAAATATGTCTGCATCCTGAGTCTCCAGAATGCGTAATTAGTTCCATCAAACAATGGTGCTTTGTTTGATGAGAATCCTTCACCACCTGCCATTGTCTCACTTCCAAGATCACCTTAGCCGATTAAGCTTGTTCAGGAACTTGGCTCTGATACCAATTGTTAGTCTCACAATGACACTGAGAGGGGGGGTGAATCAGTGTAGCTATTAAAAACTTAAATCTTCAACTCTTAATGCCAAAACAATGAAAACTTAAAACCCAATAAAGCAAATATAACAAGAGAGCATTCCACAACACACGATGTAACGAGGTTCACCAATTTGGCTACTCCTCAAAAATGACTGCTTGGATTCCCGTCCAAATCCAGCCTTTGCAAAATACCAATTTTACAATCACTTTACCAGCACCCACTGGAAGGAGCACCAACCCCTGGTTTATCTGCACCAACAGAAAGGAGCACCAACCCCTAATTTCTCTGCACCTACAGAAAGGAGCACCAACCCCTAATTCCAAGCACCAACTTGGACTGCACTTTTGAAACTATAAGATTGACATAAAAATGCCTTCGCTTATACAAGACCCTGACTGGTCTGTTGCTAACCCAACCTCTCTCACTATTCACCAAAACACCACACTCTTAAAGCTCTGCTTACTGCTCTTTTATGGCTCTCACTGCTCTGCTTAATACTCTTCTTGCAACACTCTTTCAACCCCCTTCTTGCAGCACTTTCACACTATTTCAACAGCATAATTCTCCACGCAGACCTCCTTTTATAACCATATTGTATCTTTGTAACTCCAGTTGTAACTCCTTTTATTTCTCATGCGCCACTTGTCAGTTGTAACGCCTTCTAACTATAACTCCTTTTGTATATATATAGGGTAGGCTTTTCATCAAACACGTTGCATGTTACGAATTGACACATATACCCCTACCATGACTGTTCGTCTTCTCGGTCATGACTGTTCGTATTCTTTTCTGTGCATGCATGCATATTCGATTCTATTTATACGACTGTTCGATTTCTCCTTCTTCGACTGTTCTTAAATTAGCTGCATGATTTTCTTTTGTAATGTCCCCTGTAACTGCTGTATAACTTCAGTTAATGGTCACATATCTTATTTTGGTTGGGTTCTCTTCTTAGCTCATGAAAACACAACATGTCACGATATCGTGACACTTTCACCTCCTTGCTTCTTTTGTTTGCTTGTACCCACAAAAAAATGTCACGATTATATGACACTTTCGCCTCTTCCTTACTTTTAAAACACACATGTCGTGATATCGTGACACTTTCTCGTACTCTTCCTTTTACTTTGTCGTGATATCACAACTTTCTTCTTACTTTCTCTCTCCTCCTTTAGTCAGTGAAAATGCGACATGTCACGATATCGTGACACTTTTTCATTCTCCTTCCTCCTCTTTTCAGGGTCACGAAAATGTGACATGTCGCGATATCGTGACACTTTTCCATTCTGGCCTTCCTCCTTTTCAAGATCACGAAAATGCGACATGTCACGATATCGTGACACTTTTCCTTCTCTGCCTTCCTCTCCTTTACTCGAAAATGCGACATGTCAGTGATATCGCGACACTTTTCCTCCTCATTTCTCTTTTCACCGAAAATGCAACATGTCATGAAATCGTGACACTTTTCCTCCTTTCTTTTTTTGATGTCAAATGACACTTTTCTTCCTCTTCTCTTCTTATGTCACGAAATCATGACACTTTTTCTCTCTCCTCTTTCTCTTTGCTTTGGCCAATGAAACATGTCACGAAATCGTGACACTTTTTCTCTCTACTCTTTCTCTTGAATTAAACAAATGTCACGAAATCGTGACACTTTTTCTCTCTCCTCTTTCTCTTCCAACATGTCGTGAAATCGTGACACTTTTTCTTTCCTCTCTCTCTTGCAATATGTCACGAAATCGTGACACTTTTTCTTCCTTTTCTCTTCAACATGTCATGAAATCGTGACACCTTTTTCTCTCCTCTTTCTCTTTCAATATGTCACGAAATCATGACACTTTTTCTACTTGTCTTTTTCTCTTCCAACATGTCATGAAATCATGACAGTTTTGCTTTCTTGCTCTTTCTCTCCGAACATGTCACGAAATCATGACAGTTTTGCTTTCTTGCTCTTTCTCTCCGAACATGTCGTGAAATCATGACAGTTTTGCTTTCTTGCTCTTTCTCTCCGAACATGTCATGAAATCATGATAGTTTTGCTTTCTTGCTCTTTCTCTCCGAACATGTCACGATATCGCGACAGTTTTCCTTTCTTGCTCAACATGTCGCGATATCGCGACAGTTTTCTTCCTTGTGATTTTCTTTTGATTTTTCGCAAATGGGCCACTTCTATCTTTTGGAAAATCACTGTACATACTCTGAAGATCCTCTTAACTCCTGTCCACTGCATCAACCGATCTGTCTGACTGTGTTGACAACAATGACAATATTGTTTATGCACCTTGCTCTATTTGAGGTAAGTCTTGGTAAAGACTTATTGAGCATATTGGATAATTTATAGTGAAGACTTGTTAAGCATATTTAAGGTAATTCTTGGTGAAGACTTGTTGAGCAGATTGGAAAAGTTCTAGTGAGGACTTGTTAAGCAGAGTTGAGGCAAGTCTTGGTGAAGACTTGTTGGATAGATTTGAGGTAAGTATTTGAGTAGACTTGAGAGTAGATTTGATTGATTGATTTGTTCAAACCTTGAGTTAAGGTTTGGGGCAGATCTAGCAGAGTTGATTTGTAATTGCATTAAGCTCTATGTTAAGGCTTGAGGATAGAATTGAGGATAGATATTGGTGCATATTTGAGGATAGATTTGTGCCAGATCAAAGATAGATATTGAGCATATTTGTGCTAGACTGAAGGAAAATGTTTAGTACAGATTTGAGACAGAGATTGAGCAAATTTGAGAGTAAGCTTTAGAGGTGATATATTGGAGGATAATAGTCTCCAATGGATAGAGATCCATTAGCCAGGGAAATGAGGATAGAGGTCTTTTGAGTGAGGATAGATTCTTCTATGGAAAGAGATCCACAAGCTAGTTCAATGGAGGTAGTAGTCTTCTAGAGGATCACTAGCCAAAGTAGAGGAGAATGAGTTCTTTTATGGATAAAGATATACAAACTAGCTAAGGGGATTGGTGTCTCCTATGGATAGGTATCCACAAAATTGATTAGGATATTGGTGTATCCTTTGGATAGAGGTACATAAACATTGTAAAAGGGAAGGATTTCCAAGAGATTTGTTGAGAAAAATTTAGTGAAATATTTTCTTCATGGATTTAGCCCATATTGGGTGAACTACGTTAAATTGGTGTCTCCATTATGTGTGGTGATTTATGCATTGCTTTTATTACTGTTGTAGATATTGCAATTTATATATTGTATAATATTATTTGGGAAAGAAAAGTAAAAAGTGGTCTTATACTATTCACCCCCCTCTCCATATAATCTTGTGTTCTTCAATTGGTATCAGAGCGGGTTCCTTCGAAAAATTTTAACAACTTGAAGAAAAAGCTTACAGGAACATAGATGGATTCTTAGAGTGGATCTTCAGGGAATAAGGTACCATTTTTCGATGGGAACAATTATGTATTTTGGATAGTAAGAATGAATATTTTCCTAATGGCACTAGGAAATGATTTATGGCAAGCATTTGAGGATGGGTACATACTGCCAGCTACTCCACCTACAGATAAATATGGTAAGCTCCTACAACTAAATAATTCACAGAGTTTTTAAAGGTTATCCATTGCACATCATCAAAAGAGATTTGGGATAAGCTGAAGGGTATATATGAGGGAGATAAAAAGATCAAGATGGCAAAATTGCTAAATCACAAGAAAAAAATTGAAGACCTAAAAATTAAGGATGAGGAAGACATTGCTTCATACTTACTTCGTGTGGACGAGGTTGTTAAATCCATGCAAGGAATTGGGTTTAAATTTGAAGAAACAGATGCTTGTCACAAGATTTTAAGGTCACTTCCTAAGAGGTATAGTGAAAATTTTTTAGCCATAGAAGAGTGAAAATATATTGAATTATTGACAAAGGATGAGTTACATGGAATTATCACAGCTTTTGAGATGAGAATAAAATAGGAGGTTGTTCCCTAGAAAGAAGCAACCTTTAAAGTTACAAAGAAGATAAATGGTAAGAAGTCAGATTCAACCAATGGGTTATCTAGTGATGAAAAAGTAAACTAGTGTATAAGGAACAAGGACATAAGAAAGTATAAAGGTACAAAATCAGTTAGGTGTTTCAATTGTGGTAAATGTGGTCACTATGCATCTGATTATCCAGAGGTTGGAAGTAGCAATGATGATGAAAGACAGGATCATAAGAACAAGGAAACAAGAAAACACAGGTACCAAAAGAAAAGCAGTGATGGACAAGGTAAGCAAAGAAAGAAGATTTTCCAAAGGCATAAGAATATTTTTTATGCAGACAAGGAAAGTAAGAGTTCAAGTGACAGTGATGAAAGCTCTTTAGATAATGAAGAATAAGAAATTATTTTTATGGTAGTAGAAAAAGAAGATGAAAATGACACCAATAATTCTCAAGTGTTTTAGGTATGGTCACTTTGGTCATCTTGAAGATCAGTGCACAAGGAATGGGTTTAGTTTTAGTGAAGATGAATATGAAGATGCTCTTGAAAGTCCAAAATAAGAAAGTCTACTTATGGAAAAAGAAGAAGAAGGAAGTACTTCTAGTGGAAATAAATAAGAAAGGAATGAATATGATCTTATAGGTAAAGGAATAGAGGCAGAATCAGAGGAAGGAGAAGTTGATCTTGAGGGTTAGCTTATTTCTACTCTTAAGGAATTAATAAAGGTAAGAAAGCAAAATTTAAAACTCAATATTCAATTTCAAAAAATGTGATGAAGAGAAAGGAAATCTTATAGAAGATCTAACCAACTCAATAGCTAAGACAAGGATATTTAAAGAGAGGTTAGAGGTAAAGGTTTTAGAATATGAAAGATTAGAGCATGAGGTAGATTTACTAAGGAAGGAAGTAAAAAAGTCTAAATACAAGCTACATAGGTTTGGGAGAAGCTCAAATAATTTGAATAAGATTATCAAGGTACAAATATCTTCATCAAACAAGACAGGACTTGGCTTTGAACATGAATATAGAGAACAAGGAGAAGAGTCAATATCCTTATTGGTTGCATTAGCTTGTCCATTTCTCTAAGGGTAATAAGGTATCAAGAAGTAATGTTGAATATGATACCTATTGCATAGTGCTTCAACATCCTTATTTTTGAATGGTGGTCCATTATCGAAAATGATTTTCAAAGTGATACCAAAATTATATATGATGTGCTGTAATATGAACTCAACAATTCAGAGTCTTGTTGTACTGGTGAGAGGAATAGCCTCAACCCACATGGTGAAGTATTCAATGGTTGTGATAATGAAGGTGTGATATTCTAAACATGGAAGGGAGATTTTCCCAACAATATCTAGTCCCCATTGTGAGAACAACCACAAGGCTTGAATGGGTTGCAAGGCTTGTGATGGAAGATGGGTCAAATTGGCATGATGTTGACATTTGTGATATTTCTTGACATATGTGCAAAAATCATGTTCCATGGTGGGCCAATAATAACCCATGTGTAGAATGCACTTCATGATGGCCATCCCACAAAAATGAACACCATTTGTACCATCATGTACTTGAGATGCTACCCAATTGGTTTCCTATGGTTCAAGATAATGAAGGAAGACACCATCATACCCATAGTGATAAAGCACATCCCCTATTAGAGTGTATCGAGCTACATTTTTATTGAATGTGTGTTTAGAATTGGGTGAAAAGTCAAAAGGAAGGGTACCAAGTTTTAGAAATTCCCTGATATGTGTAAACATAGCATGGTAGAGTTCTACCTAAATTAGATGGACATCTCATTCATCATTAGATGACTCTCAAGAGATAGCCAATTAGGAAAGCTATAGAAAATAGTTGCACAATGATAAACGAAATATTATTAATTCAACATTATCTAGACTTAGGAATGTAGTATCTTAATATATGTTACAAAATAGGTTTAATAACCAGTTAGCTTAGGTAGCGCTAACGGAGTTTTGAAATAGAATTATGCTAACAAACTAACTAAAGTATATTAACATAGGATATTTTAGCTACTAACCTAAGTTAACCACAAGATATTTATAAAACAGTAAATATCTCCTATGGTAAAAAGTAAATGTAATAACCTATGTAGTATAATGCAATATACTACCTATTTTACCTAGTTGAATAAAAGGGTAAATATGTCGAAGAATGGAATATTAATCTAACATCCCCCCTTATTACATTATTTAGGTAATACATATACATCCTCCTATACAACAATATTTGGATAAAGTATATAACTGTCCCAATACAGTGAAAAATATGTTCATCTACTGGTTCTTGATTTGTCACAATGCTCTAGATGCTCCTAAGCAAAAAGTGGGTCATTCCTCACTTTGTCTTCACACCAACTAATGTCCTTATAGTAACCATTTCATCAAACTAAATTTCATGGGTAACCAGCCGTTGCAATCGCTAGGTGTAGTAGAATAGATCACTTCATACGAGGTTCATTTAGTTTACAATATGAGTTTGCAAAATATAAGGCAGCTAAGGTTTCGGTCGCTGCCAAAAATGCACCCTTATAAGTTTACCTCTTCTTGTTGCAAAACATATTGTAATTAATTTTTGAAAGAAGTATAAGGTGTCGGTCGCTGTAGAAAATGCACCCTTATAAGTCTTATTATCTTTTTACAAAAAATTGTGAAGAAAAATAATTGAATATCCCCCCTTAATTTCAAAATATGTGCATCTCAAGTGTTTTGTGAAGGATTTTACAAATATTGCCTCTTAGGCAATTTTACACCAAAACATTCCCTCCTTTTGTTACAAGAACTTCAAACAATGAGAGTTTGCTATTTATGAAGCCTAAAATAGGTACAAACACCCCTTTTATTACAAGCACTTCAAACAAAAACTTATGCAATTTATGAAGCCTAAAAAAAAAGGGAGAGGAAATGGTGCTTGCTTAAGGTGATAAAATGTGTTTTCCCTCTACAATATTGTCTTAGCAATGAGCACTCTATGTGCTTTTTATGAACCAGAATCAGAATCAAAACTAGACACTTCACTAGAAATATGGCCTTTGTTTTGCTTTCGTGCTGTGCCTTTATCTTTCTTGTTTTGCTTGTTTTTGAACCAAAACCGATTGGTGTCATGGTTGTCCTTTTTACAATAAGAGCAAAACCTCTTTTGAGATTTATTTCCCATACCTTTTGAAGATGATCCCCCCTTTTGAAAATTTTATTTCTTCTTATCACCCTTATAGTTTGAATAAATTGCATTTTTTGACACTTCATCATTTTGGAGTTGGTTTGCTTCCTCAGTTTGAAGCAAATTGACTAACTCCACAAAGGTGACAACTCTTTGTGAAACATTAAAGGATGTAATCAACATTTTGTAGGATTCAGGAAGAGCTCTCAAAATTACTGAAGTCAAAATGGTGTCTTCTACTTTAGCCCCTAAAGCATTAAGCTTAGACTTCAGATCTGCCACTCTGTAGAGGAATAGTTCTACTGATTCACCTAACTTCATATGGAGTTGGATGCAACCGAAAATGCACCTAATTTTCCAATGAAGGTGTCGAGTAAAATCGAAAATGCACCTTTTAAATTTTTGCAACAAAATGTGAAATTGTGTTGTGCAAAAAATTGATATGTTATGTCTCCTTCTTGTCTTACAATTTTGCAAAATAAGTACAATGTTGTCTTCCCCCCTTTATTTTGTAAAATTAACAAATCCAACACTCCTTCCAAGACAAGTCGACACACGATCCGCGTTTGAAAGGCTTCTAGACCAGTTGACAAATGACTTAGTTTTTATGGACCCAAGGTTACAATTTCTTCTCAATTTTGCAAAAAATAATGTGCAATTTTATGTCTTATATCCCCCCTTGGAGAAAACAAATGCACACTTTGCCTTTTGAATTTTACAAAAAAAATTCAGTCTCCTTGTCTAATTTGCAAAAAGAATTCAAGTTTGATTCTTTATTGTATGCTAAATTAACAAGGTTGAGAAGAGTTTTTATGTTTTGCAACAAAATTGTTGGTTTCTTTGTCTCTTTATCCCTAAGTGTGGAGAAAACATAAGAAATGGAAATGTTATAGTTGCAAAAAAAAAATTGGTGTATAAAAGGTTTCCAATGTAAATGCTAAAAATAATAATTTTAAAGACTTAATTTTACATAATTAAACATAATTTGTCAAAAAATAATCAAGTTATAAAGAAAAAATGATTATTTTAGGCAAAACTATATAAAATTATCTAAAAAAAATATTAAATTTAAGCAAAAATTAAAAAAAATTGAAAACTTTACCAAATATTACTCAAAATACACCTTGCTTTGATAAGGCAAAAAATTGCCTTTTGTTCTTTTGTCCCTGATTGGCAAAATAATTTGTCCCCACCGGGACTCGAACCGACGACCCCGCGGGACTTAGCCCTTGGCTGGCTCGTTGAGCCAGTCAGGCTATCTTGCCCAATGAAATGTGAAGAGGAAGGCCTTCATTTTGAATGTGTCCCTACGTCGGAGTGTGAGAAACATGGGAATAATCCCACATGCGTCCCGCAAATGCAAATTGGGGTTTTAAAAGGTCAAAGGCACCCTTTATTTATCGACTACCTTTGGGAAATAAGTCGATCATCACATTTTTGTCCCTGCCACTTGTTGACGATAGTCTGGTCCATGTGTCAGGTGGACACGTGGCTTAGCCTGCCACATGTCTATCGTGTCCTATCTAATCCATCTAGGTGGCACGTGGCTAGTCCACCATGTGTCACCCGTCCCAAGTGTCACATGTCCCTTGTCTACCTTGTAATCCACACCCACCAATCATCAATCTATGTGTTTGGTCTCAAAGTGTGTGTCAGTTCGATGGTCATGCCACGTGTGTCCCATCGATGTCCAATCTAGTTGGGTCATGTTGGCATGCGGAAGTTTACCACGTGTCACCTCGGGCTTCGAGTCAATTCTGGTGCAGCCTTGAGGTGCATGTCATTGTTGTCTCACCTAGGGTCTATCCCTGGCATCGATGGAGGGTGCGCCTACCATCATTGACCAGTTTTTGGTTGTTGATTTGTTGGAGTCAGGGCACTCTTGCCCTGAATCTACTTCATCAGTTATCGGAGTGTGCTTCAGTGGTCATGTAGTGTTGTCACCGTTGTCGATGCAACCCTTGAGGTATGTTTCCCAAGGGCCCCTATAGCCGGGCTAGAGAGAATAAAATCTTCGATTGTCGACAGAGGACTTTCAATCCCTCGCTCATGGAGACAAAGTTGGGTCGTTCATCAAAAATAGATTTTTGGTTGCCAATCCACTGATAAGGCCTCACCTGCCTCTCAATGCACGTGGGCATCTTACCCACTGTGCGTTAGGAGATGTCTGCCTGACTGTGCACGTGGACCTCCTGCCCATTGTGTGAGCCTGTTAGATCTGACAATAGAGTGTTGTCATATTCTACGGGCCTGAGGTCCTAAAATAAAATTAGTATTAGGAGTTCATAAAATTATGAAACCTAAAGCAACCAAATTAAAAAATAAATGGTGATTCCTCCTCGAAACACGTAGAACGTGAAACCCTTCGCCTTGTCCAATGGAACAAGAAGTTTCTCGCCTTGCCCTGTGGAACGAAGTGTGACTCCTGCCTTGCCCAAAGATTTAGGTGCTCTGATGCCAATGTAGCAAATAGTTGCACAATGATAAATGGAATATTATTAATTCAACATTAGCTAGACTTAGGAATGTTGTAGCTTAATATAGGTTACAAAATAGGTTTAATAACCAATTAGCTTAGGTAGCGCTAACGGAGTTTTGAAATAGAATTATGCTAACAACCTGACTAAAATATCTTAACATAGGATATTTTAGTTACTAACCTAAGTTAACCACAAGATATTTATAAAATAGTAAATATATCCTATGGTAAAAAGTAAATATAATAACCTATGTAGTATAATGCAATATACTACCTATTTTACCTAGTCGAGTAAAAGGGTAAATATCCCAAAGAATGGAATATTACTCTAAAAAAAGCATGGTGAATTGAACATGAGTGATGCCATTGATAAGATTTTATGGGATAAGGGACCCAAGAGAGACCATGGTGTCTAAAATATTATTGAATGACCTAGGCAAAGCTTCTATGTCATACCAATCAAAATTGACTAGTAATTTATTGATGATTTGCTTATAGGTCTTTAGGACTAGGTATTTGCACTGGTAAACCCTCTTAAATTGATTAAAAATGAGGAAGGAGTCACCTATGATGTGAATACATTTAATGTGCATGGTCATAGTGGTCTTAAGTCATAGAATTAATGCTTCATACTTTAAATTATTGTCAATGCAGAAGAAGTCAAGCTTAAATGATGAAAGGATGGAAATCCCTTGAGGTGTGAAGAAAACAATTTTTGCACCTCCCCCTTGTTCACTCTTGGTTCCATCAAAAAAATGGTGATTTTGACATCATATTTAATTTTGACATGCTCTTCGAGCTCGGTAATTCTAAAGATAAAGTTATCTAGATACTCTATGCAAAGAGGTTTATCATCTTGAAGGGGAACTTTAGCAAGTTGGTCAGAAATGACCTGACCTTTTATGGATTTTTGGATTATGAATTCTGTATTAAATTCTATTAATAGCATTATCCATTTTATTGTGCAAGTGTTTGTGTAAGTGCGACTCATCATATAACATAGAGGATTCTCTCTAGAAAATTGTATGGTTGAGCATATAGTGGTGAGGCTTTTTGGTTGTAAATTCAACAACAAGATATAGCTTCTCCACATATTCATATATTGTTTCATAACTCACCAAGGTATGACTAATGTAATAGATAGCCTGCTTCCAATTAAAATCATTCTTTAGAGCCAAAATAGTCCCTAAGGTAAAGTTAGTGTTGAATATATGTAGATGGAAAGGGATTTTTGGTCAAGGCAAGTATAAAACTGGAGGGGAAGCAAGGTAATGCTTGATGGTATCAAAAGCTTCTTGAAACTCTATGGACCATTGAAATGTGACCCCATTTTGCAATAGATGGTTTAATGGCTTGCATTTATCTAACAATTGAGTGATGAAGTGATAAATCATTTGGATCTTACTGTGCAAGTTTCAAAGTTCTTTAAGGGTCATAGGTGGTGGCATTTTGAAAATGGCATTGACCTTATTAGAATCCAATTCAATGCCTCTCTTGGATACTATGAACCCTAAAATTTTCCTTGAAGTGATGCAAAAGATACACTTTTTAGGATTAAGTCACATTTTATACTCGAGAAGGTAATAAAAAACTTTGCACAAAATATTGATATGCTCATGGAAAGTTTTAAATTTGGCCAAGAGATCATCAGTATAATATTTTATAATTTTATGTATGTAATTGTGGGTGTAATTTTGCACTGCTGCACCCACATCTTTTTTTGCAAGATGATGCTTCTCAAAGTGGCTACCAAAATTTTGAGGAATATTTATGGATGGCCAGAAGGCAAGTAACTGCGATAGCAATAAAGGATGGATATAAGCATCGGGTGGATGGCGGATTGAAACAAGTTATATGATAAAATGGGCAAACGATCCACCCTTGGACTTGGGAAAAATTATCCAAAAGGTCCACCCACTAGTTGGATGGAATTTTCAAGTGGCTAGCAAGGGTGAAAAAGTCATATAACCCCACACTTGGAGAATATAGAAACTCTCATCCATCTCGAGCAAAATGTGTGAGCACAAATTGGATGGAACTTCGGATAAATGTTCACCCTCATCCCTAATGTCTCCATGGGTGGAAATAATGACAAAGAAAGCAACCGATTGGCGTGTAAAGCTCTAACCATCACCCAAAATTTAAATATAATATGTACTCATTGTTGTAGATCTCCAGTACCTGGTGCTCGTATGTGGAAGTCATAAATTTGAGGTACTTTTCTCCCAAGGTAATTAATGTAGTCATTCACTACCTAACCAGGGGATCGCTTAACAAGTAAAAGGGCTAGGTAGATGAAAATTAATGAACTAGGTAGAAATTATAAACACCTAAAACATGTCATGTTTAGGATACTACTCATATGGGCATCTTTGTAGACCATATGAATGATCTTGGACCTTTCCAAGCCAAAGCAGTGGTTCTAACCACTCATTTTAGGCACCTGGGCCTATTCAACCTTAGTTGCGGATGACATTCATAGCTAAGATCTCAACCATGGTTGACACTTATGGCTAGGGTCCTAGCCACATTTAGGAGTTGTGGTTAGCTCTATAACTATCTTAGCCTCCCGATCTAAGCCAAATCAGTTGTAACAACTATGTGAAATTGATCCTAGGCAGTTTTGGGTGAGAAAGCTTCTAGTTGTTTACTCCCAACTACCCCAGCCTAGAAATTCTTGATCTTGGATTCTCAAGGAAGCTAATATGAGGAGTTAGGAAGGATATAAGACTCACTTAAAAATTGGAGAGAGGTCTAGATGAGATCCAAATTTGATTTCAATGAAGCCCTACCGAATTGGAGAGCCACTTGTAACCCCTAAGGAGTGCTTACATGCTATCCATTTGGAGAATCATACCTACATTTGAAGCAATGGAGATTTCAAGAGCTTGAGGAGAAAGCTTACCAATTGACACACTTCCATTACAAATTCTAGTGAATTCAACCACCAATCTATTCTAGAACACTGAGGTGACCCTTGATCATAAATTCCTTGGAGGATTTGAGAGTTTTTGACCCTGATTTCAAGAGAAAGGGAAGTTTTCCCGTAGCCACGGTTAACAAAGCCAGCTATGTTTAACACCCATAGCTAGGGTTTGATACTCTTTTCCCTCTATTTTAGCCATAGATTTTCATTTCCAGTTAAACAAATAATTTAATCTAGCATAGATTAACATTGTAGCGGATATTTGACCGGTTAATTTACAATATTAGTGGTCACTTTACTTTAATCTTTGTCACATTTGCTCATTTACATAAATAGTCATATATTAGCTTTATTCATGCTTTATGCTTCAAATTACATGTTAGAATAGCTAGATCTATATGTTTTCAAGCATGCTTTACACTGATTTAGGCATTTTATAAACATATTTACATATCTTTATGCTTCTTTAAATTTTAGCCTTATTTCTTGCATGTTCTTGACAAAAGCCTCATCATGGGAGGCCTCATATGCATTTAATGTGCTTTGTTGTTTATTGTATGTAGGTTATAGGTTCTTTCAATCTTCAAGGAACTCTCAACATCAAGTTCCTCTTGATAATTGGAGAAGGAGGTATCCTTGTAAGCCCTCAAGCAGAGTTGGTGGAGATATGAAATCATTATGAAGCACATATTCCCCCATTTCGGGGTCATTTGCATATTGTAACATTGTATCAAACTTTGGTATCCCTAAGAGGGACAAATCTATAATAAGTGATTCATTTTATTAATAAAAGAGATTTTCCTTTGTTATGTTGCAATATCTATAGTTGTGTGGTTTTCATAGATTTCTACAAAGACGATCACGATGGAAACCCCACAAATTTTGTTTTTTTTTTCTGATTTTTTCTCTATTTTTATGTGCAAGTCTTCGTCGCACTTGATAGCCATGACGCATAGTGTCAATCATGTTTAACACCCACGACTAGAATTTTAGCCATGTTTAATAATCATGGCTAGCAGAGAGTAGAGAAAAGGATAGGAGGTAACCTATCTCTTCATCAGATGAGGGATTCCAGGTAATTATACCTTCTCTGTGATTTCTTATTTTTGTATTTTTCCTATTAGTAGGATAATTAAATCATCTAGCCAAAATTTAGAGGTAATATCATGAAAAATTGCTTGTCTACTGTTAGTCATGGATGACAATAGTGACTAGCACTATTAGTTGTGGTTTTCACCCACGACTAATATTTTAGCTATGTTTCTATACCACAGTTGAGTTTGTTAGTTGTTGTACAAAACAATGGCTAACATTTAGACTGTGTGTTAGGGTTTGCATGCTTGGGGCCTATCTAAAGGCTAGTTTTTCATGTAAATTTGAATTATATGTTCTAGAAATAGCATTTAATTTTGCATACTTTTTGAAATTAAACATCAAATTCCTAGGTATGTAGGAAGAATCATGGATGCTCTATGATGCACTTTCTTTTTATGCAAAATTAAAATAAACCCCCATACACCACTTTACACTTAAACATTAGTGAGTTGGATTTCATCACCAACCACTAATAGAGACCAATGACGGTGGGATTCATCTCCACCTGTTGGCTCAAATTCTACGAACCCATTTTTGGCCAAGGTCATATCCAAGAACTGACATAGCTTGGAAAATTTGCATGTACTTCTCTTTAGAGGGTATAATTCTAACCAAGTGATATTGGGTGAGGATTTGTAGGACCTATGCTCCCTGATCAGGTATGGGCTTCATCTCCATACTTTTGTCGGTTTACGTGACTGGAATTTCATTTTTGGTTATCGAGCTATGAGTATACAAGTGAAATCACTTAAACTATACAAGAATATCATCAACAAAAATACAAACACGATGAGAGATACTTTATGTATTCAATAAACCAAAATTCACTAAACAATTTAGGAATAACAAAGAATATTTAAAAGAGTTAAACACCCTTGTATTCTTTGTATTCCCTAAAATTTACAAAAGATATAATTTGCATTATGGTCAACATACGGAGAGGCCAACCTCGATACACAATCAAGGTGGAGGCCAAAGCTCCAGGACACACACAAGATAACACGTTGGAACCTCTACCATACGATCCTCCTGAACGATATTTGGTGAGTATCAGATGTGATAACTAAATGTGTGGGGATTCTATTTAGAATACCCTAGTCAGAGGACATAACATACACTCCTCCTGGGATAGAGCTAAGGGTAGCTCAAGGCACCCATCATCCCATGGTAGACATAGAGAAAATCCACCCAATTAGGGGTAGGAATACAGGGTTGCATCAGAGTATAGACCCATAAATACTCCAAACCATAATAAACCTGGAAGGTTCACAATAGATATTGCCACTCTTGGAGCCACTAGAACACCTCTAACGAGCCCTAGAAAACTAGTCAACTTAATGGACTAGAATAAGTGTTAGGAATGCTAGGCTATAAGCCCTCTACTGCTCACTCTCATTCTGAGAGCTCACGTAGTGAATATATACAAAGGCATACTCATGACCTAGGAGAATGCTTAAAGAACTCCTATAGAGCATGCCCCATCCACACAGGTGGGAATATAAAATAGACTACATCATAATACAAATACCATCTACATAGACAAGGGCAAGAGTGTGGAAAATAAGTCTGTTGGGGATTATACTAATAAAGCCTTATGTATAGAGCTATAAATTCAATGGAATCACACTGCCAATATGGTAGATCGATATTAGAGGTTGGATTTAGAGAAAATATGACACATTTTCCAAGACCAATTAGAAGATGTGTGTGCAGAGTGCAAGCACCTCGAGCATGAGGACTCTCAATGTCAAATGTTGCTTAGATAGCATTTATATGAGAAGTTCCCATGAGAGCAATGCATCCTTGATCAAAAGGAGTATGAAGAGAGGATAGACTAGCTTGAGCCAACCTACACCCTCAAAGTGAGTATAGGGAGCACGACCAAAGACGTGTTGCATCGCAGTCCTAATTGCACCCTAAACAAGTTGAAAACCATACTCATTGTATGGCGTATAATATGCTATAGTGTTAAGCACTAGAACAACCTGGGTGTACCTAGTATAAAGAGTTAGAAGGAGATGAGCAATATCAATAGGTGCCCAATATATCCTTCATAGATGTAGATGATGAGCCTAATCCTCCACCTAGGCCTAAAAATAATCTACCCCTAGTAGATTTGTAGAGAACCCTTAGGGAAGAGGAAATTTTATCCTCACAAATGTACAGATACTTGGATGAAAAGGTGAGAGCTATTGAGAAAAAATATATGACTTATCAAAGACTGCCTTAAAAAGAATTTGCAATATGCATTTATGCCCTTCAGTTCCTAGCCCATCGTATCCCAATCATTTTGAAATGCCCAAGCTGGACAAATTTCAATGCAATGAAGATGCACATGAGCATGTGACGAGCTTCATGAACTTGTGTTTACATATACAAAGTAGTGATGCTTTGTTACTAAAAACTTCATAATGATCCTTTCAGGTCCAACCCTGAAATCGTTTAATAAATTGAAAAGGCACAACATTACTAGCTTTGAACAACTGGTGAATGCATTTCTTGAACGCTTTTATTTTGGCATTAAGAAGAAAATAAATTTGATTGACTTGGCAACTTTAAAGCAATATGATGATGAGCCGATCATGAATTTTGGTAATAGATGGAGAAAGCTAATGGCTAAGTAGTTGTTCTTCATCCCCACTACCGAACTAACTCATATGTTTACAAAAATCTATATAAAACACATCTTGTTGTTATTACTACAAAAATACCATACATTCGAAGAGGCTTTGGTGCAAGCCAATGTTATAGAGGATATCAGGTTAAAAGAAGGTGATTTGAAACTCCAGATGAAAAAGGAGTGGAATTATAAAAATATAAAGAACCAGAATCATGAGGCCAAGCTGGCTCATGTGAATCAGGTTGTGTTGAACCAATAAAAGGGGAATTAGGGACAACAACTACAAAACTATTAGGCTCAACCTCCCTCAATGCAGTATAATCTATGAAACAATAAGAAATATAGTAAGAACAGAGAGCAATGCCCTCCTCACAAATTTACACCATTGTTTGAGACTATGGCATCGATATTCAATCAATTGTGTGAGGCTAAGGCCATAACTTTACCCAAAGTCAAATTACTCAATCCTAATCAACCTAAATTGAAAGGATTTAGGGAAGATCAATACTATTCATACCATAGACAAAAGGGGTATGATATCGAAGCATGCCATAGCTTCAAGCATCTAGTATAGAATATGATTGATAGGAATGAGTTAATAATTTACAATCCTCTAGCTTTGGACAACTAGAATATGGGGATATTCAAAAATCCCCTAACGAATCATGAGCCCTTGAGGAATAACACTAGATAAGTAAATCAAGTGTGAATCAAACCGCCCACACAAGGTTTCATTGGTATGGTGAATGTAGTCACCAAAAACAGGAGGTACAATCAACTATATCCTCCTTCTCCAATCAAAATTCAAGTTGTGCCCCCTCAAAGGCCAGTGCAAAACAACTTGCTAGGCCCACCAACTAGATTGGTGGTGACCATAAGGAATAGAATTATTCAAAGTCTATAGATAGCCTCAAAAAATCTATCAATTTATGATAATACAATAGTCTCCTAGGCATAAGGATATGCTAATGGACATCCTAAGGTCCATAAAAGTACAATCCCAAGATAGTTTCTACTGCTATAGCAAACCTGTTGCTTCACATTATTGTATGTGTAAACCACACACCCTTCAAGTGGGTGTTGATCGACACAGGATCTTTGATCAACATTATTACCACAAAGGTCTTGACACATTTAAAATTTCCTAAGTCACATATTGTACCTTCAACTTTCACACTATGAGCATTTAATGATGCATTATGATCGATAGTGGGCACTATAATCCTTCCCATTCTGGTAGGATTAAAAACCATCCTTGTGATGTGTCATGTGCTTGAAGGTGTGATGCAATACAACATTTTATTAGGCAGGTCATGGATAAGATAAATGCAATGTGTACCCTCGATATTACATAAATGTATCAAATATGTACATGAGGGGTAAGTGCATGTGGTTCCTTCAGATGAGGAGCCATTTAAGTATGTCAACCAAGTGAGTTTTACAAGAGATTTAATTCTCCCTTCTACGCATCTGGATATCATACCTACATTGCCTATCAACCATCCAATGGGAAAATCAAAGGAAGTGTGTGTTGGTCCTTCAACATCGGTACCATGACCAAAATCACATACAATAACTAATTCTGTGAAGCCTACAACATCGATAATTCTTAGGAATGATATAATGCTAAAGGTAGTATTGGGTGAAAAAGAGTTTAAGGAAATCCCCAATGTAGAAACTATCGAGGTCCAAAATCCCATGGAGGAGTAGAACCCATAAAATAAAATCGAGGAGGTACCTAGGTCTGCCTCACCTGTGTCTTCAGCTAGGTCATCTACACCATAGGTGAAAATTCATTTAGTCAATCCTAGGTTAATAGAATACCTGGTGTGGAATGTGACTTTCATGCCAATCATCAAATCTGCATAGGATATGGATAGGCCTCAAGCCCATCGCTTTCATGTCAGGATGGTGGTACCACTATTGATGCCACATAATCAAACTAACTTCATCTATGGAGGCTTAGATCAACTTGCAGATTATTTTCCTATAGAATAATATGATGATGAACCATTCATTGTAAACATTCATTATCTATCTAATCCAAATTTCACCCTTCAATATTTTGAGCATTACCATTGGCATGGTTATGGTCTAGGGCTCTTTGAACAAGGGTATTGAACCCCATATCAACCACACTATCATCTTCCATATGATAGGTTCAGATTGGGTTATGATATAAGAGGTCAGTATGAGCTTCTAGCTATATCTCTAGATCGCCTGAATCTGAGCATGGGGGTAGATGATATTGATTGGAACCCCTACCATCCTAATCCTTTGTACTCCCAAAGGGGTAACTGGTTGGTAATCATGGTTGCCATAGAACCATCATTGGTATATCAGGATAATATTTTGGTGGAGGTTAGTCTAGAGGATATGACAAGAATTAATTGGCTAATCAAAATTTGTATATATGTCGATGACATTAACATGGAATACCAAAATTTTGATCTAACCACAAAGCCTAGAATAGAATTCATATTTGAAAGTGGTGGACCAGAATGCAATTCTAAAGAGGAGGAGAGTGAATACTCTTCAAAGATGATTAATAAGGAGATGAGACCGAGTTAGCTTACTTAGGCCCTCAGTATTTATGTCATATATTACCCCAGGTGGATATGGAAGAAGTGTATCGTACAGTTTTCCTGGGACCTCGAATCCCAATGTGAGTAGTGAACTTGAATGAAATCTATCACATGGTCTTAACGAAGCCTTAAATTGAAATGCAAGTGTGTCCACCGAATGATCCAATCATCCCATCTATTCCTATAGAGGTACTAATTATCCCCATACCCCTTGAGATGCATCTAGAGTGCGGGGAACAATCTGGAGATATAGATTCTATGTCATGTGGTCCTAGAGATTTCATCCATTCCATCAGCATGATCTCCATTGATTTAACCACTCCAATCCATAATCTGTCTAACCCTTCAAAACCTTTGTAACTCAATTAATTTTTATTTTGCCAATTCACCTTTAGAGCCTAAAGATTTCTTCCCTAATGAAGAAATGTTACAACCATTTCATTTTGCACCAGGATTTGCTTATGATGTTTATCATGTTGAGGATAATTATGATTTAGTAGAACCTTTGAACCCATTAGATGACATTCATTTAATCCCTATGCCTCACAATCTTGAGGAGAGGTCACATATGTCAATAGAGGAAACCTTCGAAGTGGATATCAGCGAATATCCCACAAATCCAAGGAAGGTTAAATTCAAAGAAATCTTATCTCCTAAGGAAAACACCACCCTCATTCCTCTATTGAAAGAGAAACTTGATCTCTTTACTTAGACATACAAGGACATGCTGAGACTAGATCCAAAATTGGTTACTCATAACATTTTATTGGACCCCAGCAAGAAACCTGTGAAGCAAAGACTGTGGAAAATGCATCCAATAGTTTCTTTGATGGTTAAAGATGAACTGCAAAAACTATTGGATGTAGAATTTATCATTTCCATCGATTATCCAAAATGGGTATCAAACATGGTACCTATAGGAAAACCAGATGGAATAATCTATATTTGTACATATTTTAGAGATCTCAATAAGGTGATACCAAAGGATTCATTCTCATTGCCTAACATTGATGCTTTGGTAGACGTGACTACAGGTCATGAGATGCTTTCCCTCATGGAATTTTTTTTTGGTTATAATAAAATTCAGATTAAACCTGAAGACCAACATAAACTGCTTTTACAATGCCATAAGGAACATTTTACTACAAAGTTATACCATTTGGTCTTAAAAATTTTGGTGCCACATATCAGCGGGCCATGACATATATCTTTCACGACTATATGCATAAGATCCTAGAAGATTATATCGATGACTTATTGGTGAAGTCATTGATGTATTCAAATAACACTAAGGTTCTCAAAAAAGTCTTTGATCGCTTGATAGAGCACAATATCAAGTTGAATTCCAAGAAATGCGTATTTGGTGTAACATTAGGAAAACTCTTGGGATTTATTGTTTCTAAATGAGGGACCGAATTTGACCTGGAGAAGGTCAAGGCCATGCTAGAAATGTGTACTCCCACTAATATCAAGGAATTGAGAAGCCTAT
Source organism: Wollemia nobilis (assembly GCA_028583015.1). Taxonomy (NCBI): domain Eukaryota; kingdom Viridiplantae; phylum Streptophyta; class Pinopsida; order Araucariales; family Araucariaceae; genus Wollemia; species Wollemia nobilis. The sequence continues at coordinate 5,879,584 of JAQPPZ010016892.1, read as the reverse complement.
AGGGCAAATTAGCATCCATAAAGCAATTCATCATACAATTATCAAATAAATTTCAACCCATGAATCGACTACTACACAAGGGAGCCCCATTAAATTGGGATGAGGAATATCAAAAGGCCTTCACTAAGATCAAGCAATATCTAGAAACACCGCCAGTACTACTTCTGCCTAAACCAGATGTACCATTCTTTCTTTATATATCTACCACTAATTTTGCACTAGGAACCATGTTAACCCAAAAGAACGTGCAAGGTAATTACATCAACCAAATTTTGGTAAGCTACGAGCTACGATACGTATATGTGGAAAATCTATACTTAGAAGTGGTCTTTGAAATAAAGAAGTTGTGCTACTACATGTTAAGCCACATGACATATATAGTATCAAAATAAAATCCTTTGCAATATATGATGAGTAAAACGTATCATAATTGTAGCGACCCCAGGAAAGCACGCACCGGTCCCTTTTCTAAAACCCTACTTGCAATGCTATTTAAAATACCCAAGATGAAATGGAAAGACAAGAGGAAAAAGCATATAACACGAAATAACAAAATACGGATCTCTTTATTGATATTGAAGCTCGGTTACATGTCGGTCCCTCTTAGGGATACCCATTTTGATACTATAAATTACAAATAGGCAAGGAGTGCCCCTTCCACGAAGAGGTGGTGCGCTTATAAAAGCTTCTCGGTTCCGCACACGAAAATGTATGAGGGCTTACAGATGCCTCCTTCTCCAGGTCTATTTCCTAGAGGGATCCCTTTTGCTCTCGTATGTTGTAATCTTCGTCCGATGTACCTGTGGCCCTGCAAGCAATGAAACAACAACACACATTTAGGTGTCCGAGATTGCCTCCCTGGATGAGGTTGTTAGTAATCAAATAATGTAATGAAAATATGATAAAACTATGCCATGAAATCATGTAAATCTATGCTAATGATATAAGAAAATAGAATAAAAGATGCTATGTCTATCTAAGCTAAGCCTACGGGCCACTGTCCAAGATAGCGGCCGCTAAAGTAAACCTTGCCCTCTTTGCCCCAAAGCTATGGGTCAAAGACTTTAATCTGATGTTGAAATAGTAGGTGTTATGCTCTTCGATTCATCAAAGCTCCATCGTACACGTGATCTCAAAGAGAACTCTCCAAGTCTCGAAAGCTCTCCTCAAAAATATGTCTCTCTCTAATATGATCTCCTGTATGTCTCTTTGATAAAATATAAAAGATCTCTGGATATCTTGGTGCTCTTAGGCTTGCACCTTTTATAGTGTGAAACCCTAGGTCTATGTCCAAGCCCTAGAAATGAATTTCTCATGCGTAGTGCAAGTTAGCATGAGAAGCTTTTGTCCATTGTCTATATTTGAAGGCTAGTTAACTGAAATCTAACTGCCCACTTGAGTCTTCTATGCGAACTGGTCATTAGCATGAGAAGCTTTTGTCCTTTGTTTATGCTTGGAGGTCAGTTAACTTAAGTCTAAATGCAAACTCAAATCTCCTATGTGAACTGGTCATGAAAAGGAATGCAAAGTCACTCCCGCTCACCTTTATTGCATGCAGACTACCACTTCCATCCGAGATTAGGCTTATTTGTCGGTAAATCACTTCTTATGGCTTAGCCATTATCATCTGTAGTGGCTAAGATCTGGCCACTATCATCTACAGCGGCTAAGGTCTGGCCGCTCTAGGCTTGAGCGGCTAGGATCTGGTCGCTCTTGGCTTGAGCGGCCAAGCTTGGATGGCTTGAAAAGGCCCCAAATGAGTGGTGAGAACCACTGTTGATGCTTGGAAAGTCCAAGATTATGTCTTATGATCTTATGAGTGTGTCTATGTAAGTAGCTCCCCTAAGCATGACATGATTTAGGTGTCTACAGATGCCCCTTTTGTGACATGCTGTGTGGAAAACACAACGTTGAGCAAAAATGTAGACTGATCTGTTTGTAGGGTGTATGGTGATCAATGGTCTGATCAATGCTGGATGGCCCAATCATGCAAGATGGTGCACATCCCTTGAATCATTGCCTCAATGTTCGGAGGACTTAGCTCAGTGGCTTTTGCATGTTAAATTGCACTCATTCCTCAAACTCAATCGGGTAGCTTCAGTTGCTACAACAATTTCGACCGGTAGGAGAGCTACAATTGAAGATGTCATGTCTGCTTACGTTCCTAGCAAACAAGGGAAATTTGTGATTGTTGTATGCAATGATTCATAGGATGAACATGATTTTGTTATGATCGAGTGATATTTTGTTGATTTTGATTATGATTATGTTGAAGTTTTGAACTACCTCTTCACACAATGAATTGGTGAAGAAATGACAATGAATGAAGCGACAAGTCGCTTGACCAATATGACTAATCTGGTTCCTTTCTAGCATTTGTTGCTTTTAATGGGCAATCCCACATCCAAGTGTGATTCCAATTGCTTATGATAATCATCCATCCCTATCTCGAGGAGCGGTCCGACTATCAATAGCCTTCTTAGGGAGTTAGGATGAGTGATTCTATTTATGCCTAGATTGTATCACTTTGACTTAATATTTTTGATGTCATAGGGGAATTAGAATGACCCCTTCGCACCCATGGAGCAGTCCGACCATCTTGATCTTCTTCGGGTTTGAAGGGTGACATATCGTAATTCCAAAATGAGTTGTTTTTGCCCCAAGTGGCCTTATGGTTATCTACTCATCTCACCAAAATACATGGAGTGCAAATCACTGCAATCATCGAGTGGATAGAGTAGGTAACTAGATACGAGGCCTACTTGAGATTGTGATTTTATGTGATTTTTTTGTTATTTTGAACATTCTGATGATCTTAAACCACCAAAGTGTGTTTATTTGTTATTTTTGTGGGATCCCTCATGGAGAAAATCCCTTATTTTGATCTGTGGATCTGGCCACTATCAAGTCCAGTGGCCTCTGAGTTCCTTCCTATGGCCACTGTCACCTTGAGCGGCCAAGAAGTTTGGGCCGCTGACATCAGCAATGACCAAGGCATAATTAAGGAAATATAAAAATTTGTATTTCTAGGGTTTGACCTATCATTTTCACTGTTGAAGATTCATTTTTAGAGCTCTAGTGCAGTGGCGATGGTTGCGACTTCGAAACTTGTTGGTGCTGAGGACATGGTTGCATGGGGTGAGACATCAGTTGTTGGAGGAGTTGAAGCTTCTCGGGTATTTCTCTCTTCAAAACCCTAGCTCTCTTTTCTTTGTCTAAGTAAAATTGAACTTCACTAAGTAATGAGCAAAATGAACCTCACTAAACCTGCTGGCAATGAACAAACTCCGTAATTAGGCTTAGGTTCCCTTTTGCTATGGTGGGTTAGTCCCCAATTTTGCTATCTGTCAGTGGCTTCAGCTTAGGGTTTTTGAAATTTTTTAATTATTCACCTACTGCCACCATTTGGGCATTCTCAAACTTAGCTTAGTTTTGATGCTTGGGTAGGGAATTTGCTTTCCATTTTGTTTGCTTTCCCTCCCTATGTTATTTTTTTTAAATTATTTTGTTAAATTTGTAATTTTTTTTTATTTTTTGGCCAAGGGTTCATGGGTTTGTCGTGCCGCCCCTTGGCCGTTGTCGCTCAGAGCGGCCGGCTCTAGCGTTGTCGCTTAGAGCCAAGCTTGAATCCCAATGGTCAAAAATTTGACCATTGGGTCTTGGCCATTGCTGCCTCTAGCGGCTAGGTTTTGGTCACTGTAGGCGACAACGGCTAAAGCTTAAGCCTTGTTTTTTTTTTGTATTGATTTTATGATTTTTTTTGACTTTTGAATTTTTGCTTTGCTTGATTAGGTGCAATTTATTCTTCCTTTGCTTATATTTAGAGTAACTCATACTCTTTTGCACCATTTTCATGTTTATTGTGAATTATGCCTTAGATGCATTGTAGTTATATTTTTTCTTTCTTCTGCTTTGCTTAGATCCTCACTGCTCGGGCTCGGGACCCGAAGCTCCTACTTGACTTGCTTCCTGGATTTGATGACACTGACTAGGAGTGGTTTAAGGCTCATGGGCTATAGTACATCATCAGGTTACCCCATATTATGGTCGACCAGGCTTATCTTACGGCCTTAGCCCACCGTTGGGACCCACGGACCAACACCTTCCACCTTCCACCCGATGAGATGACTATCACGTCGGAGGACGTTTATAGGATCTTTCGGATCCCATTCGATGGGGTGCCCATTGTTTCATCGACCACTAATGATCAGGTGGTCGTCTATGCTCGGGTGTTTGGAGCACGCTCTGCATAGGCCCTCTAGGAGACTAGGTCTAGGGGAGTATCTATCAAGGCTTGGTATGATGCTCATGTTTTCATAGTGAGGCATGTCGTGTTGTTGATGGTGATCAACAATGTTCTTATCCTGGATTGCTCAGGTTTGAGGTTCCCTTGGAACCTCTTGGCGATGGTGCAGGACCTACTGGATAGCGAGGAGCCTATCATCTATGCATGGGGTAGATCACTATTGGCTCAGTGCTACGATGAGTTGTACCACATCCATCGATGAGGACGTGTCAGCATTACTTATAGCTTGCTCCTATAGGTTTGGGGATGGGAGCACATTAAGGTAGATCACCCTAAGGGGCTCTTAGTGAGATTATAGCTATTGAGGCTTGAACATAGTGCTATGCTACCAGATGGGCTCGAGAGCATGAGGAGCGTAAGAGCCATACTTTTGTAGGGGAGTTGTCCCACTATACTGATGCTTTCACTAGACTATTGGTCGGAGATGTCGTGTGGTGGCCTTACTATGAGTGTCCTGCTTGGGATGATCCAGCTAGTTTTACTGCTAGGACATGATATGAGCGATGGCTCATTGGCCATAAGATTGCCATCTAGGAGTATTTCTTCTACTCTCGGGTTCTTCATCAGTACGGATTGCAGTAGGATGTGCCCTTGATACCATTCTTGTATAGGTGCCTCATAGTAGAGAAGGACCTACCTCCATGATAGATCATAGAGCTTTCAGATGAGGAGGATGCCCCAACCGTAGACCCTATAGTGGTTGGGGGAGTTACAGAGGCCTACTCTCAGTGGTGGGGTGATCGGATGTGGCATGGCATCGGTAGCCTAGGGCACGAGGATGATGGTGGGGGTGATGGCATAGATCTAGTAGGATGTAGGGTTCGAGCCAGGACCGAGGTATGGGGCCAGTCGATAGAGCAGGTGGTAGTAGAGGATCCTGATGTTCTTGAGGAGGAGGAGTTAGAGCTCGAGGAGAGAGACTCTCCTCTGAGAGCATAGTTGCATGAGGTCAAGGTTGAGCTTCAGGCCACTAAGATCTAGGTACAATGGTGAGATGCTACGATTGAGCAGCTCTCAGCATAGATACAGGCTCTACAGGCTACTATTGGGGGTGGCGATGTCAGGATGCAGTTTGTTGTTCCTCCTTCTACACCATAGGAGGTTCCAATGGTAGGTTCAGGGGTAGATGTGGGATGACTTCAGTATTTGTTGGATGAGCATGAGGAGCAGATCCGAGGACTTATGGATCATGTCACCATCCTTCAGATGTAGCTTAGGAGGCATGAGATTGTCCCTAAGGATCCAGAAGGTGCAGGTGGTTCGCAGGTCAGTGGGCGCTCTACCTCGGGGTAGTCTTCCACCCATCCTAGCCAGCGGACCCAGACTCGAACAGAGAGACCGACAGGCTCACATCACTCGACTCGCGACACCGCCATAGGGGGAGGTGGCACTAGAGGAGGTGATGCAGGGGCTCAGGCCTGACATTTGATTGATGCTCTACTTGGTTCTTGATCCATTTTTGAGGTCGATTGACCTACATGACTATAGCCCATGGGAATTTTTGTATATCCATTGGACTTGACACACATACTTTTATGATAGATTTGCTTTTATGACTCATTATGTGTATCATTTATTGCTTTATGTTTTTGTTATTATTTTATTTTATGATATGATGTGATGATGGTATTATGATGATTTGATGAATATGCTAGATGATAGATGATATTTGAAGATGCTTAGATGGATGTGTAGATGCTTATATGATTTGATGATATGATGCGATGTATTTTGATGATGAATGATGAATTTATGATTTGGTATGCAAATGGATATTGCCTATATGTTTTATGATGTGGTTTATGGATGATTAATGACTTGTTTTTGTGGATGCAAATGTTATTGTTAAATGCATGTTTAATTTTTGCTTTAATTATATGCATCTAACTTATGTGATGGAATGGTATAAATGAACCTGTATGCTCTAATCACTTAAAACATACGGAATGCATATGACATTGACAATCTTAATGGGTGATACCACAGAAAGTAAAAAAATAATCATGAATTTAAATAATCACTCTTATCATAAGAATTGATTAAGTATTCATATATGAGATGTAATGGTGTGTAATGTATTTTCTTAATAAGTTTCTGTAAATTAAAAGATATAAAGTAGTCGGTGGCCATCTATATACTATTTCTAATATATATGCGGTATCTGTCCTACTATGTTGATACCCCCTAATTTATAGAATCTTATAAAGAAAAGTGATGGTGTGAATGATGTTATGATTTGTTGCTATGTAAAAATTTTTGGGGCTTTTCGGAGATTCAAACACTCTAGTTCCCCTATCAACAATTGTCTACTTACCACTTAGACTTTTGAAAAGTAAGGCTTTTACCATGGACCTAGTTTTTCATGATCTCTGTGTGTGCATGTGATTGTATATTTTGAGATAGAACTCAAGCATTTCCTCCGATGTCAGGCGGGATTCTTTCAGCCCATTGCTAAGATCAGGGATCCTCAAGTGTTCATCTCATCCTTATGTTGGACTTAGTTGGACTATACCACTAGGCAATATTTGGTTACCTAAGCTAGCTCATCCACATTCAAACATTGGTCTACACAAATGCATGAAGCAATTGTAATAGACATATCATCATGCGTAAGGATTTCTCCTTCCAGTTTTGTACAATGTTGAGAATTCCAGGGATTCAAGCTTTATTCCCTTCTTTTTGGCTTCTTTTTGGCTTTGGATTTTTGCTCATATGTAGTGATGAAAATCACTGTTTATTTTGATTTGATTTTTTTCTTTGAGCGGGGATTTTTTTGTAGTGATGATAATCACTGTTTATTTTGCTCATACGTAGTGATGAAAATCACTGTTTATTTTTTATTGATTTTTTTGAGCTTGATTTTTTTTGAATTTTGAATTTATGATTTGTGTATCGGATTATTGCTTTGAAATCTGGACTGTATGCTTGGCCTTTTGAATATGTACTTTGCTTTGGGATTTTTGCTTATTTTGATTTAAGCAAGGGATTTTGATAGGGTAAAGCTTGTCCTTTTGCCAATTCTCAACACCTTTAAACCGGTTGCATAGGGGGATAAGCAAGGATAATCCTTTTCACTTAAGGTAACCTAGACCACTTTGCAACTTTCATATTTTCCTTGTACCAGCTAGGATTTTAGTGTTTCAATTAGTGATGGGATCTTGAATATCCAAGGCTTTATCATAGCTAGGCCTTACCTTCTACTAATCAAAGTTGTTTTCCTCAAAATTTGATAAGATTACTAGGTGTGGTTGACTAACCAAAAAACCTTAGTATATTATGTATAGCAACAAATAATGGTTGTGTTGAAAAACACAATTACACACATGTGGATGGAGGTATGGATATGAATGACTTGTGCGACAAACTGTGGTATCACTTTTAAGGCTCTCATGACATATACAATTGTAATGTATGTGAAAATGTAATGCAATGATGTGGATGCAAAATGTGAAGTGCAATTGTTTTTGTATTTTTGATTTTATGTTGTTTTTGTATTTTTGATTAATTTGACCAAAGGGCTTATTATGCCTTTGGGGCTTTTGTTATTGATTTTGACCAAGCGGTTTGAATTACCCTTGGAGCCTTTTTGAATTGATGTTTGACCAAGCGGTATGAATTACCCTTGGAGCCTTTGAATTGATTGGATTTGACCAAGCGGTTTGAATTACCCTTGGAGCCTTTGAATTGATGTTTGACCAAGCGGTATGAATTACCCTTGGAGCCTTTGATTTGATGTTTGACCAAGCGGTATGAATTACCCTTGGAGCCTTTTGAATTGATGTTTGACCAAGTGGTATGAATTACCCTTGGAGCCTTTGATTTGATTTTGACCAAGCGGTATGAATTACCCTTGGAGCCTTTGATTTGAATTTTTGAATTTTATGTTTTTATGATTTGTTTGTGTTTTTGACATATTTGAATGTTTTTGTGTTTTATGACATATTTGAATGTTTTTGTGTTTTTGACATATTTGAATGTTTTTGTGTTTTATGACATATTTGAATGTTTTTGTGTTTTATGTGTAAAATACCTTTAAGTGAATGATATTGAGAGGTTCAGGCTCTTCAACACCATCTAATGATATAAGGCGATATGCTCCAGGCCCAACTCTCTTTGAAATCATATATGGACCTATCCAGTTTATCATGAACTTATCTCGTAGATGCGGTGACAGATTTGAATTCTGTTGGTTTTCTTTGAGCACTAGATCTCCAACCTTGAATTCCCTTAGGTGGACTTTACTATTGTAAGCTCACGCAAGGTGATCTTGGTAAACATGGAGATGCTCTAAAGCATTGACTCGACGTTCATCAAGAAGCATCAATTGATCAAGGTGGCCTTGTCATGCAGCTTCATCATCTATGAAGTCCTTTAATGCTATGCGTAGAGTCAAGATTTCCAACTCTAGAGGCATGATGGCTTTAGTGCCATATACTAGTGAAAATGGTGTTGCCCTAGTGGGCATCCGTATACTAGTCCTGTATGCCCATAGTGCAAGAGGCAACTGCATGTGCCAATCCTTGTGATTTTCTTGCACTGTCTTCCTCAAAATGGAGACTATTGTTTTGTTTGAGGCTTCTGCTTGCCCGTTTGCTTGTGGATAATAAGGCATTGAAAAACTATGCTGAATATGATATTTTTTCATTAAAGCATGCACATTTTTGTTCTTGAAATATGGCCCATTATCCGATATTATCTTAGAAGGGACCCCAAAATGACTTATGATATTGTGGAGTATAAACTCCACAATCCTTGGTCTAGTTGTTGATGTTAAGGGGATCACTTCTACCCATTTAGTGAAGTATTTTGTGGTTGTTATGATGAATGTGTGTCGGCTTGAGGATGGGGGTGAGATCTTCCCAATCAAGTCTAGTCCCCATTGCGAGAATGGCCATGCTTCCTGGATGGGCTGCAAAGCTTGCGATGGTAAGTGCGTTAGGTTTGCATGATGTTGGCACTTACTACATTTCTTGACATACTCATAGTAGTCCTTTTCCATTGTGGGCCAATAGTAACCCATTCTCAAGATGCACTTAATGATGGCCATGCCACTGAAATGGCCTCCACATGTTCCATCGTGAGCTTGCAAAATTGCCCAAGATGCTTCCTGGGGCTCAAGACAATGGAGTAATACTCCATCATATCCTCGTCTGTAGAGGATTTCTCCTAGAAAAATGTATCTTGTTGCTCTCTATTTGAATGTTCACCTTTCAGTATGCGACAAACCTTGAGGTATTATTCCAAGCTTCAGGAAGTCCCATAGTTGGGAAAGCCAATCCTGATAGGCCACAACTTCTATAGAATAGACAACTTGCTCTTCCTACATTTTTGAGGTAGTGAACACGGATTGAGGAACAACTCTATGGTATATGGTTGCACCACACTCTATAGGTCCTTGGGAGATCAAAGACCCCCAAGGTGTTGTTTGCAAGAAATCTCTGGCTATGAAGGACCAATCCTGATTTGGTTCGATGTTGATCATGTTGACTGATTCTTGATTGTCAAAAGCCTCATGATGTATTGCTGAGTGCGAAAGCACTTTCACATGAATGGTTGTAAAATTAGTAGATGGATTCTGAGGGATTAAGGATCCCAAAGAGGCCATGGTGTCTACAAATCTATTCGATGTACGAGGGATTGCCTCGATGTCGTACCATTCTAATCGGGCTAAGTAATTGTCAACAAGTTCCTTGTAAGTCTTCAGGAGTGGGCACCTACATTGGAATAGTCCTTTGACCTAGTTTACTATGAGCAAGGAGTCACCAAAGATATTCAATATTTTAATGCCCATCGCTATGGTTGTTTGGAGTCCCAGGATCAATGCTTCATATTCTATATTGTTGTTTGTGCATGGGAAGTCTAGTTTGAATGATAAGGGTAATGGAGCGCCCTGTGGTGTGATAAAGACAATCCCTGCTCCACCTCCTTGTTCACACTTTGAACCATCAAAGAATAATGACATGTCTTTTTCTTTCTTAGGTTCTTCGAGTTCTGGAAGATCTGATAATGCAAAGACCGCATCATCAGGAAATTCTATGGTGAGAGGCTTGTTATCCTGAAGAGGCACCTCTGCTAATTGATCTGCTATGACTTGTCCCTTGATGGAATTTTGGCTTATGAACTCTAGATCAAATTCTATCAATAGCATGATCCACTTTGTGGTACATGTATTGTGATATGTCTTGCTCATCATGTACTACAAAGGATTTTGTTTTGATATGACGTAGGTCGTATGGCTCAACATGTAGTGTCACAACTTTCGAGTTGCAAAGACCACTTGCTAAACACAACTTTTTGACATACGCATATCCTAGCTCATAACTCACCAAGGTGCGACTAATGTAATATATGGCTTGCTCTTTGTCTTGTGCATTATTTTGGGCTAACATGGTGCCCAATGCAAAATCAGTAGCTGATATATATAGTAAAAATGGTATGTCTGGCCTTGGTGGAGCCAATACTGGCGGTGTTGCTAGATAAGTTTTGATCTCTGCAAAGGCTTGATGGCATTCTTCATCCCAATGAAAGGGGACTTCCTTGCATAGCAACCTATTCATAGGTCTGCATTTTTCTGATAATTATGCGATGAATATTTTGATGGATGCTATCTTGCCTTGTAGGCTCCTCAACTCCCTAATGTTGGTAGGGGTGGCCATTTCTAGTATAGCCTTTACCTTTGTAGGATCTACTTCGATGCCTCTCTTGGATACGATGAATCCCAAAAGCTTGCCATAAGTTACACCAAATACGCACTTCTTAGGATTCAATCAGACATTATGTTCTATGAGGTGATCGAAGACTTGTCTAAGGACTTCGACATGCTCTTGCCGCAATAGGGACTTGGCTAGTAAGTCATCCATGTAATCTTCCAAGATCTTATGCATATAGTCATGGAATATGTATGTCATGGCCCATTGATATGTGGCACCAACATTTTTGAGACCGAATGGCATCACTTTGTAATAGAATGTTCCCCATGGAGTAATGAAAGTAGTTTTATGTTGATCTTCGGGCTTAATCCAGATTTGGTTGTATCCAGAAAAACCATCCATTAGGGAGAGCATTTCATGACCTGCGGTTGCATCTACAAGAGCATCTATGTTTGGCAATGGGAATGAATCCTTTGGTGTTGCCCTATTTAAATCCCTAAAATCCATGTAGATACGGACTCTTCCATCAGGTTTCCCTATGGGTACCATGTTTGACACCCACTCAGGGTAGTCGATAGGAACTATGAATACTGCATCCAGTAGTTTTTGCAATTCGTTCTTCACCATCAAAGCGATGGTTGGATGCATTTTCCTCAGTTTTTGCTTGACTGGCTTCTTCATGGGATCCAATGAAAGGTTGTGAATGACTAACTTTGGATCTATCCCTGGCATGTCTTTGTAAGTCCAAGAAAAAATATTTGGCCTCTCCTTGAGGAGAGGAATTAGGATGGCTTGTTCCTCTGGAGATAGACTTTCTTCGAACTTGACTTTCCTTGGTTGGGTAGGATCATCATTGATGTCCACCTCAAAAGTTACTTCTATAGCCATATGTGACCCATCCTCTAGCTGATGAGGCATGGGTATCAAATGAATGTCATCGATGGGATTCATAGGACCTATTGACTCAGGTTCCAAACCAACATGGAAGACGTCATACGCACAACCTGATGCAAAATGGAATGGCTATAACATCTCTTCATTGGGGAAGAGGTCTTCTGGCTCTATGGGTGAATTAGCATGATCCCAATCAATAGCCTCTACATCAAGATGCAATGATTTGGTAGGATCTACTGGATTATGAAGTGGAGTGGTCAAATCAATGGAGATCATGTTGATGGATGGGATGAAATCTCCAGGACCACATGGGTGCAATCTTGTCTCAGGGGTTTCCCTTCCATACTCATGATGAGGTTCTGGAGGAATGGGAATTTTTGGATCTGGCCCATGAGCAGGGTGGACAATAGGATCATTGGGCTCTAACTGCTCTCTGAATGTAGGTGGAGGGGGATTGACCATCCGATGAATGGCAGCTAGGTCAATAGGTCTCCCCAAAAATTGGAGATGAGGGTCTATGGCATGAAGTGCCACCTCTCTCTCTACTAGCTCGTTGACTTGCCATAAGTGGTGAGGTCCAAGATAAGCCATCTCGGTCTCATCCTCAAAGTCATCATCACTTATCCAAAAATTGTTAGCATTGGTATGCGGCCCTAAGACAAGGGGCTCATGTCTTGGCCCCAAGTAGGCCATCTCTATTTCATCTTCATATTCTTCATCACTTATGAAGAATCCATTTGCATTTGTCTCTTGCCCCAAAGTCAGGGGTTGATGGCTTAGGCCTAAGTAAGCTCTTTCTATTGAGTCTTCTGATTCATAGTCACTTTCATCTGATGTATATCCAATCTCATCATGGATGGACCATGTGAATCTTTGTAAATAGTGAGGCCCTTGATAGGCTAAGCCAAGTTGCACCTCATCATCACTTGCTTCATATCCATTCTCCTCATCCCATGAGTTGTACCCTATTGGGGTGGAATCAATTGAGGTGTTTGGATGATAAGTTTCTGGAGGTGGTATGTTTACCATGGCCACTTGTCTATTGCTCAAATTTGCTATTCTTAGGGGGTGATAAGGAATGAAATCAATGTCTTCTCCTAACCCTATGCTTAATCTTTCCAATGCTGCTACAAGCGAGTCATCTCGACCTCCGGTATAATAGCCTAAGCCAAATCTATCGGAGGAAAGCTGATATAGTGGCTCGTAAGGCCTCATGTGCCCTTGCTCATATATGCCAAGGCCATAGCCATGCCAATGGCAATGCTCAAAGTAGCTTAGAGCAAACTCAAGATTAGAGAGGTAATGAACATTGACTATGAATAATTCATCACCATCCTCTTCTATATCTTAAGACTTATGATTTGATGCACATATTGACTGTGCAAGATCGAAGGTACACATTCATGGCCTTTATCAAGGATTCCCTAAGAGGATGTTGTATTGCATAGCTCCTTCCAAGACATGATACATCATGGGGATGGTCTTGTGCCCACCTTGATGGGTAGGACTATCATTCCCATAGTATTGCATAAAGCATCATTAAAATCTCTCAATGTGTAAGCTCCTAGAATGATATTGGTCTTGGGTATCTTGAGGTGCTCTATTGTAGTTGTTGTAATGATGTTTATTGATGAACTTGTATCGACCAAAATCCTCTTGAAAGGTAAGTCATTGATTGTTGCTATAATGTTTAGTGGAGGGTCTGGTAAGGCAGTAAGAAATATCTTAATCTCATGATCATAGAATCGGATTATAGGTTCTTGGTATTCTTGTACTTGTCCCACAAAGTGAGTGAATGCATTCGCATCTTGCGGTTGAAGCTCAATTGTTCTTAAAATCTCCATTAGAGTCTCCCTATGCTTTGGGGACTATTTTATGAGCTCATAGATGGATAACTTAGTTGGAGTTATCTATAGGTTTTGCTCCAATCTACTTCGAATAGTTACCATAGGTCTCGTTGGTGGACCTGGAAGGTTGTCTTACCTTTGCCTAGGAGTGGTTGGGATGTTCATGGGAGCTACAGGTGGTTGCGGTTGACCATACTGCCTAGTCCTTGTTGCTATGTTAACAATCTCAACCATCCCAATGCATCCATGGGTAGGTATGTCAGCTCGAACTTGATTGACTTGGGCCCCTTGCTCTCGAGGGGCCTCATGATTGGGCAATGGGTTTCTGTATATGCCCATGTCTCTATTATCGAGAGCTAGTGGGTTGTCAACTTTGAGTTCTCCCACCTCAATCATGTTTTGCACTTGATGCTTAAACCCGATGCAAGCCTCAATGTCATGCCCCGGTATCCTGTGATAAGGGTAAAATTGATCTTCCCTATATCCTTTTGGCTTAGGATGGTTGGGATCTATAAGAGGTATATCAAGAAATCTGATCCTCCTGGCCTCGCTCAATTGATTAAATATTGATTGCATTGATTCTGTCAGAGGCATGAAATAACGAGGTGGCTTGCATTCTCGATTTCTTCCTTGATTGTTCTTTTGGTCGTAGTTGGCTAGTGGGGGATGTGCTTGATAGTTCTGTGGTTGTTGTGCACCCCCATCCTTGGGTGTAGCCAATATGACTTGATTGACTGGAGCAGGGTTGCCCTGCTTCTACTTGTACTTGTCATTCTTACCATTCTTGTTCCACTCCTTTTTGTTTTGGAGCTTAATGGTTCCCTCATCTACTTTTATCTCTTCGATGAGCTTGGCCTGTGCCAAAGCTTCCTCAAATGAAGGATACTGTTGGAGTTGTAGCAAGAGGGAGATATGTTTAGAACAAATTTTGGTGAACATGCGAATGATCTCTTCTATGGGAATGGAGAATGATAATTTTGCCATGATTTTTCTCCATCTATTCCCATAATCCATTACTGGCTCATCATCATACTGTTTCAGGTTGGCCAGGTCTGAAAGGTTCACCTTCTTCTTAGCACCAAAGGAGAAACGCTTCAAGAATGCATTTACTAGTTGTTCAAAGTTGGTTATGCTATGCTTAGGTAGTTGGTTGAACCATTGAGTGGCAGCACCTAAAAATGTCATTATGAATGTTCTTAGCATGAGAGCGTCATTGTCTTCAAGATGAAAACAGGCATTGATAAAATTGGTGACATGCTCTTGTGCATCCTCTTCACCTTTAAACTTTTCTAACCTAGGCATCTCAAAGTGCTTAGGATATGGAGGGCTAGGGATTGATGGGCACAATGGTTGATTGTGTATCTTGCTCAATGTTGGTGAGTTCCGAGCTGCCTCTTGTTTCTCAAAGGTTTTCATATTTTCAGCAAGCTCTTGAAATGCCTTTGATGCATGGATTTCCTCCTCTTGTAAGCCTATTCACATTGGCAATGGAGGTAACTCTCTATCCATTTGATTTGTTCCATTTTCCTCCCTCCTACGAGGGGACCCAGGATTGTGATCTTGGTTTGTTATGTTTGCCCTCCCCCATTAGTTGGATTTCGTTCATGATTTGGTGGGGGGTTTCATTGTGGGCTATCTTGTCTAGTGCGCCTCTCCTTAGGTGAGTCAGTGTGTCTTGTTCTTTGGTGGTCACCACCATTTATCTATAAATTGTTAAGAGCTAGCCGCTCAACTTGCTCTCTTAAATGCTGCTCATGTTGGCGCAAGAGTCTTTCTCTTTGTTTCTCTTGTTCGAGAGCTTCCACTAGCTCTCGCTCTTTATGTAATGCATTTTCTAACCACCTCATTCGGTCAGTTTGTTCTGTCGTAGAAGACTCATGTTTATCTGACTCTGTTCTTGTTGTCTTGACTCGCAGATTCCTCGAGGGGGTTTCTATTGTATCTGTACTCTTGCTAGTTAATGTGACTTGTTCAGTGTACTATTGAGTATCCCTATGATCAGACTCCATGCGTCTTCTACGGGGTCGCTCTGAGGTACCCCTAGACTGGGAGGTATGTTTAGAAGTCATAGTTCATGAGCTTCCAGATGCAGAGTTCTCAGTAGCTACAGTTCTTTGAGTTGGTTGAGTAGGAAATCGATCCAACCCATCTAGTTGTCTTGTTTTCCATGGTTGGTCCCGTGGGGTGCCATTTACTCCTATGAGGTCATAGTCTATGGGAATATTTCCTTTTGTGTGAAGGGTTTCTTCTATATGATTCCCATGACTAGATGTAGCTCTAGTTTCCTGCCCTTCAATGGGTAGACCTATTTCATATGTTTCTTGTGAGTCTTGAGGTGTTGCAATTCTTGTTTGCCTTCTTGATGAAGAGGGCTTGGTGGTAACATGTTTTCTCCATGTGGATGGAGATGTGGCAGTCTCGTCATCCCTATGTGAAGAATGAGTCTTAGAACCTTCTTTATGTCCATGTGAGGAGGAAGCCCTTGAAGCTTCCTCATGTCTTTGAGATGTTTCTGTGTGTTTAGAGGAGGCCCTTGAGGTCTCCTCATGTCTCCTTGATGAGGATGGTTGTGAAGCCTCTTTTTGTTTATGTGACTTTGTTCCATGATGTGGTTCCTTACTTGGGGTTTCTCGAGGAGATCCCCCAAGGGTTGAGTTATCACCCCTTAGGCTCATGGAGCTACGTCTCACGGTCTTACGGGTAGGTCATTCAATGTTACTATGACTCCGCCTATGGGTATGAATTGCTTCTGTCTCTCCCTCGGTATCAGACCGAGGGTGTTTACTTCTTGTTTTGACCATGTTGTTTTATGACTTGATATTTTGAGTTTGCAATTTAGGAATGACCACACAATTCCAAACAAATGTTTATCTTGATTACCGATTTGAGTGTGCCCTAAACTATTTGGTGTGTTTTGATGTGTTGTTCTTTCGATTTCTTTGCTCTTGTTCTTGGATTAAGAATGAGAAGACTCATCCATAGTGACAATCAAGTACACTCGTGCCAAACATGATTTTCTCAAAAGAAGCTAGGGTACACCATTGAAGACCCAATGGAGGGTTCGCCTAGCTCTTCCACTCTGAACCAATGATTGTTCCAATAGTGGGAGACAGTTTGAACACAAGTAACTTAGTGTCACTATAAGTAAGTTTCCCAATCCATTTCTAGGAAGCTCTAGGGGGTAAACCAGTGGAAGGAGATGAATTCCAATGTCACTGGACTGAATTGAAGGTTGGTGATGAAATCCAACTCTCCAATGTTTAAATGAGATGTGCATGTGTGGTGTTCATTTTAATCTTGCGTAACATAAAGTGCATCATATAGCAGCAATGAGTCTTTCCTATATGCCTAAGTGCAAAAATACATTTCAATATTCAGAAAGATGCATGAACTACTATGATTTGTATGAGCGCACTTTATCTCATGCAACTATGGCCTCTAGTAGGGCCTCAAAGCAAGCAAACAACATACAATGTCTAGCACATTGGATTCTAGGGTAAAATTTTTAGGCATAAGCCATTGTTCCTAGCAACGCCTAGTGGAAAATTTAAAAGAAGATCTAAGATATGCGAAATGCTTAATTCTTTCTTCTTTATTCTTTCAATTTCCAAACATAAATGTGCTTTAAGTTCTCTATTTTGAACACACATAAGTAGATATAAAGCTATAAAATATCAGAGAAGCTATACCAACCTTTGATCCAGCTCAGAGAGTCGATGTTTTGACCTCTGCTGCACTCCAATTCTGGCCATTGTTGACCAGAGTGGTTGGTTCTTGGTCGTTGTAGCTCAGAGTGGCTAAGCTCTATTGGCCATTGTAGCTCAGAGTGGCTAGTTTTTTGCCACTATAGCTCAGAGTGGCTAGACCTGCACATAAAATTAAGTTAGTATTTTGGTAAAAAATGAAAAATTAGTGGTTGTCCCACCATGATCACCATCTGTAGCGACCCCAAGAATGCACGCACTGGTCCCTTTTCTAAACTCTACTTGCAATGTTATTTAAAATACCAAAGATGAAATGGAAAGACAAGAGGAAAAAACATATAACATGAAATAACAAATGATGGATCTCTTTATTGATATTGAAGCTCGGTTACATGTCGGTCCCTCTTAGGGATACCCATTTTGATACTATAAATTACAAGTAGGCAAGGAGTGCCCCTTCTGCGAAGAGGTGGTGCGCTTATAAAAGCTTCTCAGTTCCACACATAAAAATGTATGAGGGCTTACAGATGCCTCCTTCTCTAGGTCTGTTTCCTAGAGGGATCCCTTTTGCTCTCATATGTTGTAATATTCATCCGATGTACCTGTGGCCCTGCAAGCAATGAAACAACAACACACATTTAGGTGTTCGAGATTGCCTCCCTGGATGAGGTTGTTAGTAATCAAATAATGTAATAAAAATATGATAAAACTATGCCATGAAATCATGTAAATCTATGCTAATGATATAAGAAAAGAGAATAAAATATGCTATGTCTATCTAAGCTAAGCCTACGGGCCACTGTCCAAGACAACGACCGCTAAAGTAAACCTTACCCTCTTTGCCCCAAAGCTATGGGTCAAAGACTATAATCTGATGTTGAAATAGTAGGTGTTATGCTCTTCGATTCGTCAAAGCTCTATCGTACACGTGATCTCAAAGAGAACTCTCCAAGTCTCGAAAGCTCTCCTCAAAAAGATGTCTCTCTGATATGATTTTGTATGTATCATTCTCTGTCTCTTGGTGCTCTTAGGCTTGCACCTTTTATAGTGTGAAACCCTAGGTCTATGTCCAAGCCCTAGAAATGAATTTCTCATGCGTAGTGCAAGTTAGCATGAGAAGCTTTTGTCCATTGTCTATATTTGAAGGCCAGTTAACTGAAATCTAACTGCCCACTTGAGTCTTCTATGCGAACTGGTCGTTAGCATGAGAAGCTTTTGTCCTTTGTTTATGCTTGGAGGTCAGTTAACTTAAGTCTAAATGCAAACTCAAGTCTCCCATGTGAACTGGTCATGAAAAGGAATGCAAAGTCACTCCCGCTCACCTTTATTGCATGCAGACTGCCACTTCCACCCAAGATTGGGCCTGTTTGTCGGCAAAACACTTCTTATGGCTTAGCCGCTGTCATCTACAGTGGCTAAGATCTGGCCACTGTCGTCTACAGTGGCTAAGGTCTGGCCGCTCTAGGCTTGAGCGGCTAGGATCTGGTCGCTCTTGGCTTGAGCGACCAAGCTTGGATGGCTTGAAAAGGCCCCAAATGAGTGGTGAGAACCACTGTTGATGCTTGGAAAGTCCAATATTATGTCTTATGATCTTATGAGTGTGTCTATGTGAGTAGCTCCCCTAAGCATGACATGATTTAGGTGTCTACAATAATATGTATACTGTAAAGTGGATCATGCTATTGATGAAATTCGATCTAGAATTCATAAATCAAAATTCTATCAAGGGACAAGTCATAGCATATCAACTGGTAGAAGCTTCTCTTCAAGATCATAGGACTCTTGTCAGAGAGCTCCCTCATGATGCAGTATTTGCATTATCAAAGTTGCTAGAATCCAAAGAACCTGATAATCAAGCATATATGTCTTTGTTCTTTGATGATTCCAAATGTGAGCAAGTGGGTGATGCAATAATTGTGTTCTTCATGCCATAAGGTTCTCTAATTCCCTTGTACCAATAAAAATGTTTAATATGAGGCCCTAATATTAGGTCTCCAAATAGCTCTCGCTATGAATATTAAAAGGTTAAATATCTTTGGTGACTACTTGCTCATTGTTAATCAATTTAAGGGGATCTACCAATGTAGATGTTTTATTTTTAAGGCATATAAAGAGTTTTTGGACACATATCTAGCCCATCTAGAATGGTATGACATCGAGGCAATCCCTCGAACATCCAAAAAACTTGTAGACACCATGGCATCTTTGGGATCCTTAATCCCTCATAATCCATCTGTTTACTTCACTACCATTCAAGTGAAAATGCTATCGCAATTTGTGATACAGTGTGAGGCACAAAAAAATCAATAATCAGTCCACATTATTCAAATAGAACCAAATCATGAATGGTTCTAAAAATCTAGATAATTTATAAATAAGGCACCTTAGGAATCATTGCTTTCATGGGGTCCTCCAGAGAATAGCACTACTATTATCCATAAAGTAGTTTTCCAATTGACTTTTGTACAATTCAAACTACAGCGGGAGCATGTTGTTTAGTCAGTCAAATATGTTACCTATCAAAATTGGATGTCGCAAGTACATGATTTTCTTAAGCTTGGTATAATCCCACAAGGATTTTTGTATTCCGTAAAATGAGCATTCAAACAAAAAGTGACTAAGTATGTCTTGCTAGGAGACATCTTGTATCATCGTAGCTATGAAATTCTCCTTCATTGCTTTGAGCCCCAAGAATCATCTTGGGCATTCTCACAAGCTCATGATGGTACATGTGGCAGCCATTTTAGCAGCATGGCCATCTTCAAGAACATCATTCAAATGGGCTATTATTGGCCCACTATGGAGAAGGATTGCATAGTGTATATCAAGAAATGTGTCAAATATCAGCATCATGCTAATCTTATACACTTGCCACATAGGCCTTACAACCCATCCAAGCGATTTGGATATTTTCTCACTAGGGTTTTGATCTGATTGGTAATATATCTCCTCATTGTCAGCCCGATATACATTTTTTTTTTGGTAAATAGAATTCTTTATTAATTATTGGGTTTTGCAGGTTAACCCAAAACCTATTACAATATCCAGCCTTCTGCTGAGATTGTAGATCCTAGTCATCCTTGAAACTTTCTTACCAAAAATTGTGATGAATCCCCTACAACACCTTACTAACAAAGCACACCCATACCTAAACATAACTGTAAACATTACTTACATTGACAAGAATTGAAGTTTCAAACTTTGCACTTGTGAAACCTGTTGCTTGCCCATTTCCTATTCTCTATCGAAATTTTCCAAGGCTTACACCCTATTACCTTCATTTCCAATTTGGTATGATTTAGAGGGAAACCCCATAGTTATTACCAGCTCCATGGGAAAAAAACACCCATTCATCTTTCTCCTTAACGGGTAGGTTTCTTTTCATGACTAATAATGTTTTCCACTTCACGTGGCACACCTTGTGTCCATGTCACCAAACTACCAACATCAACACATATGTTGGCTAATTTTTCAGTTGACCTGTTGGCCTCACGGTACACGTGACAAGCCCTCCTATTTTGTCTTTTCATAAAAATGATCCTCACTTCATGGATGACTCCCTCGATTCTCCATGGAGGTTTTTTGCCATTGGTTAATAGGTTGATAATGTTCATAGAATCACCTTCAATCATCAAGTTACCTTGAGTTGCTTGGGCTACTTGCAACCCTCTCCAAAGGGCTCTAGCTTCTGCTTCATTATTAGTTCTGATTCCCAATGGTTCAGCAAAGTCCTTGACCATATTTCCTTGATGATCCCTAATTATTCCTCCAGCTCCAGCTCTTCCTGGGTTCTCCTTGGCTGCACCATCAAAATTTAGTTTGAACCAACCCTGGGGGTGGCTCCCAAGAAATATGATTTCTGGGATTGGGCAAAGGAATGGAAGGTTTGTCATCAACACCTAATGCCCGAGCTAATTATTTTTCTTAGGGAAGAATTGAGTGGTTCTCATCCACTAAGGTGCTAAGGTTTTCTTTCACAAAGACAATAATCCTGTTGAGGATGGTTTTTTGGTTGTGAATGGTATCCTTAAAGGCTCTATGGTTCCTTTCTAGCCAAATCTACCAGAGAAAATGATGCCAACAGATTTTCCATAGGTACTTAAGTTTTAGGCTAACAAAGGGTTGAGGCCATTGATGGAACACTTCGGATATAAGAGCAAGCTTAACCCATGAGATCCTAAAGGCTTGGAAAAGTTCATCCAAGATGGACTCCGCTATCGGACACTCCAAAAACAAGTGTTGGGTAGTCTTCCATCCTGCCCTGCACATGTAGCAACGATTAGCAATAACCATACCTTTGGATAACATATTGTCCATAGTGAGGATTTTTCCTTGAATCACCAACCATGAAAAAAAAGATATTTTAGGAATTAAGCCTTTGATCCAAACCAAACTCTATTGAAATTGTTGACCTTCTGCATTGAGAAGTAAATTATAGGTAGACTTAACTGTGAAGTCACCACTTTCAGTCTCAGCCCAAAAAATATGATCTTCATCCTCTCTAGAGGGAATAATTTGCTGAGTTAAAATGTTATAAAGCTCTTCAGACACCACTTCAAAGCCCTGTACTCTGATGTGTTTCCACCTATTGATATTTATATCATACCACAAATAATTTGCAACCTTCTTCCCAATATGTTGCTCCATATGCTCTTGAATCCTAGCCAAACAAGGAATCTGGGATAACTCCTCAGCTCTCACCCACCGATCCTTCCAAAAGTCTATTATTTGCCCATTTCCTATTATCCATCTAAGACCTTTCTTGAAAATATCCCTGCTCATGAGGATTGCATTCCAAAAAGTAGACCCCCTGCTTGCTAAGTTGTCATTAAGGAAGTTCACACCTTGGAGGTATTTCCTCCTAACTATGGCATTCCATTCATTATTGACCTTAGTCAATAACCGCCATGCTTGTTTGGCTAACAGAGCTATATTGAGATGAGCAACTCTCCTCAATCCTAACCCCCCATCAGATTTAGGTTTGCAAACCTTGTTCCAACCTACTAAATGGATCCTTTTATTATCCTTAGTCCCTAACCAGAGAAATTTTTTTGAAGCTGCTCAATTTTATGATACACCTTGTTGGGATCTTTGAAGACTGATAGGAAGTAAACGGGTATACTTTGAAGTGAAGCCATAGTTAAAACTGCTATGCCTGCTTGAGATAACAGATGTCCTTTCCAACCTGCTAGCTTTTTTTGGATCCTCTCCAGAACTATGTTCCACATTGATCCTTTAGGTTTCCTCGTAAATAGGGGAAGACCTAAATAGGAGGTGGGAAGGGATACAATCTGACATTCCATGATCCTTGCTATGTTGTTTTGCCTAGGAATGGGGGTATTGATGAAATAAAGTTTGCTCTTATCAAAATTCACTTTTTGTCCAGCCGCTTCTTCATACATTATGAGAATATTTTTAATCCTTCTTTCCTCAACCACAAAAGCCAAAGTCAGTAGCAATGTATCATCAACAAATTGCTGATGTGTCATTGGGGTAGTTAGCGACGTGGCCTTGATACCTGATATGAGTCCAGCTATCGCTGCTACCTTAATGGTTCTTCCCAAGGCCTCAGCTACAATGATGAACAACATGGGACTTATGGTATCTCCTTGTATTAGACCACATTTGATTTGAAAAAAACCTGCATTAGACCCATTAACCAAAACTGAAAAACAAGGCTTAGAAATACACTCTCTTATTAACTTGACCCATTTCATGTTGAAGCCAAATTTTAATAAAACTACCTCTAGGAATTCCCAATTTATCCTATCATAAGCTTTGTTCATGTCTAAATTTAAAGCCATGACTACTTTTTTGGTCTGAAAGGCTGTATGAAGAGCCTCATGAATAGTAATAACTCCATCTAAGATTGATCTTCCTTGTATAGAACTTCCTTGACTTGGATCAATGATAACCGGTAGAACTTTCTTCAAACGGTTGGATAAAACTTTGGACATGATTTTATAGGATATATTACACAGGCTAACCGGCCTAAATTCAGCCATAGTCTTGGGGTTGGGGCATTTAGGGATCAAAGCAATGAAAGTTGAATTGAAACCCCTTGGAATATGATTTGAACTTTGGAACTCCTTGATTGCAACAATAACTTCTTCTCCAACAATATCCCAACAAACTTGGAAAAACCATGGTGAAAACCCATCTAGCCCAGGAGCTTTGTCAGGATCCATGTTAAACAAAGCCTCCTTGATCTCTTCATCTGAAAAAAATGTTGTAAGAGACTTGTTAATCATTTCATCAATGAGTTATGGAATGAATTGAAGGAGAGAGTCCTTTGCTTGGGCATTACAGGCCCGTTCTTCACCCAATAATGAACTAAAAAAATTAATAGCCTCGTCCCTGATCTCCTAAATGTTTTGAGTTGAGGATCCATCCACCTTAGTTAAATTTCTAATATTATTGTTGCTTCTATTGCTCAATCTGGTAACATGGAAAATTTTTGAATTAGAGTCCCCTTCCTTTAGCCATAATGCCCTTGATTTCTACCTCCAATACATCTCTTCACAAGCTAAAATATTATAAAACTCACAAACGGTTTCCTTCTCTTCAGTCCTTGTCGCCTCATAATAGGTTCCATTTTGGATTTTTCTTTCTATTATTCTCAGTTTTTCCCCCACTGCTCTCTTATTCTAAAAAATATTTCCAAAGATTTCTTTATTCCATATTCTAAGGTTGTTTTTCACCATCTTAAGTTTTTGAGATAATTTTAAGGAAACACTTCCCTGGATAGGCTTCTGCCACCATTCCTCTATTCGTTTCTTGAATTCCGGATGTTTAACCCACATTGACAAAAATTTGAATGGCTTTTTAAAGGAGTTAGCCTGAAATGCCTCCCATAGAATAATATTATGGTCTGAAGCGCATTTAGGAAGGGCTTGTAACGCTGAATCACCAAACATTGTTGTAGCTTCCTTGGATAAAAAAAACCTATCCAACCTTTCTTGAATCAGCTGACTTCCTATCCTCTTGTTACTCCATGTAAATTTGGCTCCTTTTAGTCTTATATCCATCAATTCATTTGTGTTAATGAATTCATTGAAGTCCTCTATGCTCCTTGAGGGTAACCCAGATCCTCCCTTCTTATCAGATGGGTAAATGGGGGTATTGAAATCTCCCCCAATCACCCAAGGAATGTCTTCAAAAGCTTGGCTCAAATGCCCCAAAAACTCCCTCAGTTCAGACCGCCCTTGGACAGAGGTGGGGGCATAAATATTTGATATAATCCAATTCTTATTAGTATCAAAATCATGAAATAATACACTTAAGACTCTTTCATTTTCCTAAATAATACTTCCTTCTATTTTAATAGGATCCCATAAAATCATGAGGCCCCTAGATGCTCCTCTCACCTATTGAAAGGACACTTCCCCTTGCTTCCAAATCCTTCTAGCTATAAGTGTTGATTGTGCCGCATCTATTTTGGTTTCTTGAAGAAAAGTGATAGTAGGATTCCAATACTTCCTTATATAATTCACCATCCTTTGTTTTGGTGGGCCGTTTAGGCCTCTCACATTCCATGAGAGAACCTTTATTTATACTGTTTAATATTTTTTCCTTGCCCCCTTCCCTGATCCAAATGAGGTTTGTCAATTTTGCTATTATCCTGGCCAAGAATAGATTGCTATAACAATATTCTTTGCTTTTTGTTTGCAATTTCTTCATTGATTCTCATTCTATAGTGCTCTGCTGTAGATATTCTCCCTTTCTTTCTTTCACTTCCATAATCTATCGAAATCTTGGTAGTGCTTCTAGTCTATTTTGGACTGAAATGAGGAGTCATATATTGTGATAGTCTAGGGCTTGAACCTTCTTCCTCATTTTGGGGGTTTTCAATTCCCTCTTCATCATCAGCCTTGTTTTGGTTCACCTCTCCTATCTGGTTCCTAAACAGGGGGTTTTCCTTCAAGGAACCTTTTACTATTGGGCTCATCTGATAAGGGATAATTTGCTCCACTACCAGATTAGGAGCTACATTCCTGGATCTTTTTTCCACAACTTTGACTCTTGAATCTATTTTTTCTATGTTTAAACTGAAATGACTTGGCAATTTTTCTTTATTTTGAGCATAGCTTTTGGGGATTTTTTTCATAGCTATGGATGGTCACGATTTGGATGGGGAGTCTAGGGTTTCAGGAAAATTAACACTGATGGTATCATCCTTACTATTTTATTTTTCAACTTCTAGATTTTCTAGGATATTAAACATGTTCAAGCTGGGATATTTATTACATACCTTCTGATTTTTGCCTCCCTCATTATGTTGCTTTCCTTTCTCCTAGATTTTTTCTAGTTCTATGTTGGCTTGGTCAGCCTTGTTATTCTTAACTTGTATGTATCCTTCCAAGTTAAGACGTGGTCCTTGAAAATTTGGGATCCCTCTCCCATTAGTTTTCCCCAAAAAACCATCGCTCATGGCTTCCTTTTTTGCAGTTATTATCAGACATTGGGCTTGAAGGTGGCCCTGGGTTTTGCACATGCTATAGAATGTCGACTTGTTCTCATACTCCACAGGCTGAATCCTTAGAAACTCTCCATATGCTAGTTCCACCTAAGAAGGTAGATCAAAATCCAAGTTTGCATTTAAACGGATCCTGGCATGCGTCAGTCGAGTCCTTGCCTGTGTTGAATGGTATATTGCCATGAGCTCTCCTAACGTCTTTGCTATGCCACTAATCCAGTACTCATTAACAAACTAGGCTGGGAGGTTTGGTAAGTGGACCCAAATGGGTGCTATATTAATGTTCTACTTCTTAGGGTTGAAATCCTCCCCCCACTTCCTCAGAAAGAGGCTATGCCTTCCTAGAAACTAGGGTCCTCCTATCAAGATGCGCTCTGCATCATCTTTGTTGTTGAGTCTTATCATAAAAAACCTCTTGACATGGCTACAATTTCTAAGCTTCCTAAATTTTTCCACTTTGCTGTGGCCCATGAGCGAATAGTCTCAATGTCCGACCTTCCTCCCAAAAACTTGCCAACTAAGGATGATGCCTCCATATCCAAGAATCTTTCCATAATATCCACTGGCATAGTTAACCTGTTATTGTTTGTAATAAGGGGCGGTAGTTCACTGATTGGATCCTTATTTTTCCCTTTCAACATTTCCAAAAGGGTTGGGCCCTTGTTGCCAGCTCCTGAACCCCAGTGGGACCCTTTGTCTGAGGGTTTATCTAGAGGATTTGTACCTGTGGAATTTTTAAATTGAGCTGATAGGGAATCCTTTTCCTTTCCAGCTATAGCATTCTGCCCTACCTCTGGATCTTATCCTTTTGTTGGTTCAAAATTCTTGCCTATCATTTTTGCTCCTCCTTCACTTCCTCCGCTTCCTCCACTTCTCCTTATATCTCCTCCTCCACTTCCTTATTTTGGAATCAAATGAAGAAATCCATTTCCAATATCTATCCTAATATACATTCATTATAATGGCCACTGAGTACTTTAAAAAATGGGTCAAAGAAATCCCTTTGAAAATGACAACAAAAGCACGTATTGTGGATTTCATACTCCATAATATCATATGTCATTTTGGGATACACTCCAAGATTATATAGGATAATGGAACATCATTTAAAAATAAAAATATAAGGGCATTTATGGCAAAATATAATATAAAACATAGTTTTGCAACTCCATACTATCCACAAGAAAATAGGTAAGCTGAAGCTTCTAACAAGATAGTGGTAGCTATCTTGAAAAATATTGTTCAAGAAAACCATGAAGAATGGCATATCCATCTACACCTTATATTATAGGATTAAAGGACTAGTATACGGATACCCACTGGGGTAACCTTATTTTCACTAGTATATGTCATTGAGGCCATTATGCCATTGGAATTGGAAATTCCAACCCTACACATCGCATTGAAAGATTTCATTGATGATGACACTGCGTGAAAAGCTCACATTGACCAATTGACACTTATTGATGAACATCATATGAATGCCCTTAAGAATATTCACATTTATCAAGAACGCCTAAAACAAGCTTACAATAATAAAGTCCATATGAGAGAATTTAAAGTTTTGGATCTTGTGCTGAGAGAAAACCAATAGAACTCAAACCTACCATTGCACCTATGAGACAAATTTACGGCCAACTGGTTAGGTCCATATATCATCTCAAAGAAGATAGGGCCTGAAACATATCACCTAACATCACTTGAATGTGTTGAAGAGCCTGAACCTCTCAAAATTCTTCATCTAAAGGCATTCCACACATAAAAATAAAAAAATAAAAAACAATTGAAAAATAAAAATTTTAAAAACAATGTAAAACATCAAAATCAAAACAAATCAAAAAGCAATAAAATTCAAAAACATTGCAAAACATCAAAAACATTTACATTATGCATTTCATTTGCACATGCATTCAATCAATTGCATTGCATTAGACATATTCATCCATTGCACTTGCATTAGGATAGGTTGTGTTTAAAATCTTACAAACGACACCACGTTTGTATCTTAATCATGCATCTATTCATCATCATCATCTATCACCCTTGTGAGTAATTGTGTTTCTCAACACAATCCCTCTTGTTGCTATAAGGAATACATTAGGTTTTTCTAGTGATTCAACCATACCTAGTGATATTATCAATTTTTTTAGAAAGTTGTCTTTGCTTTTGAATATGATGTCTAGTTTTGATAGCACCTAGCATATGTCAAAATCCCATCACTAATTAAACACATTAAAAATCCATGTCTAGACAAGGAAGGATGAACACTACAAATTGGTCTTGGTTACCATAATTAAAAGGTGTCTACTTGCTCAACTTGTGATGTGCATGGTCTAGCGTGTTGATCATTAACAAAAGAACAAGCTCCTCCCTACCCAAAGAAATATCTTACATTCATACAAAATAAGCAAAATCCCAATCAAAGCAAATCCTTTACTCAAAAAAATGCAAAATAAATAGTGATTTTCATCACTATGCATGAGAAAGTATCCTAATAAAAGTGAAGAAAAGAAGGGGGTGAAGATCTTGAATCCCTAGAATGGTCAGTACTCAAAGCCATTGAGTGATCCCAAATACAGTAATGGGATGAATGAATCATGCCTGCCATTGGGGTAGTTCTAAGAAATTTACAAATGAGCTAGCTTTAGGTGGCCTGTATTACCTAGTAGTCTAGACCAACTACGTCTAAAATTAGGATCATGGTGAACATTTGGTGATCCTCATTACAATAATAGGCTGAATGAATCCCATCTAGAAATGAGGTAGTCTTATGTCTCATCTAATATATTCATTTGCACACACAGGGATAGTGAATATTTTAGTCTTCATAACAAAATTTTTTATCTTTTAAGATTCCTGTATAATCATTATACAACTTTTGATTAATCAACTAGGGTGTTTGAGTCTCATGAAAAACCTCAAAAATCCTTCATAGAAACAAATCATCTCATCATCATATAATTAATGCATTACATTATATATCATGTATCATATCATATCACATATATTAAATGCATCAACAATTGAAACAAATTAAACATGCATTTAACATTAAACATTACATCCATATATGTATACATCATTTCATCCATACAAAATGCATTTACCATACAACATTGCATCCATATATGCATACATCATTGCATCCATACAAAATGCATTTACCATACAATATTGCATTTGTATATGTATACATAGCAGTGCACCTACATATTTAGATCATAGCATCTAAGCATACATATATCATCTAGCTAGTGCATGTCATTAGTACATCGCATCCATATAACATAGTTACATCATCATCTAGGCATTTCATCCACAAATGCATCAGTAAAACCAACAACAATAAATGAACATATTTTCTCATCATAAGGAGTTTCATAAAGGACAATCAAACATATATACTGGTCCAAAATTTTCAAAACTTTCAAAAATAACAAATAAATCAAATAAATAAAAAATATCAAATATGCTTTGTATCTAGTTATTTACCTTATACACTTGGTGGTTGCAGCGATTTGTTCTCCATGCAATTTTTGAAAAGATGATTAAATTACCATAAGGCCATTTGAACCAAATTATTCATCATCAAATAACATCAAAATCTCAATTAAGCCTCGTATCCAGTTATTTACCCTATACACTTGGCGGTTGCAGTGACTTGCACTCCATGCAATCCGACAAGATGAGTAAATTACCATAAGGTCATTTGAGGTAAATCATCATAAATCACAAAATCACAAAAACACTCAAATAACAACAAAATCTCAATTAAGCCTCATATCCAATTATTTACCCTATACACTTGGCGGTTGCAACGACTTGCACTCCATGCAATCCGATAAGATGAGTAAATTACCATAAGGTCATTTGAGGTAAATCATCATAGATAATAAAATAACAAATAAATTAAATAAATCAAAATTCAAATGCACCTCATAGTCATTTATTTACTCTATACACTTGGCGATTGCAGCAACTTGCGCTCCATGCAATCCGACAAGATGAGTAAATTACCATAAGGTCATTTGATCCAAATTATTCATGGACAAATTGAAATATCTTCACTTCAATCCCCAAGAAGGCCATTGCAGCCAGAATACTCCATGGGAATGAGGTTTTTATTTCCTTTCTTCTATGAGTTCTCATCATAAAGCACAAAATCACAAAAACATTCAAATAACAACAAAATTTCAAGTGTGCCTCGTATTCAGTTATTTACTCTACACACTTGGTGGTTGCAGCGACTTATGCTCCATGAAATCTGGCAATATGAGTAAATTACCATAAGGCAATTTGGGGTAAATTAGTCATCGTTGACATGAAATGTCTTCACTTCAATCCTGAAGAAGGCCATGGTAGTCAGATTGCCCCATGGGAATGAGGTATTCATTTCATTTCTCCTATGAACTTTTTAGTAGATCATCGAACATAGTGATTCACCACAAGCCTAAATGTAATTGATATCATCTTGATTTCCTAATAAGGCCATTGTGGCTGGATAATTCCATGGGATAGATATATAAAATTACTATTAATGGTTGAAATCATGGTTGTAATAAGCCTTGCCATATAAAAAATTGCAATAGTCTTGAATCATCCAAATTATTCATCTTGGTCAAGTGACTCATCACTTTAATTAATTATCCTTTCCTCATCGAATCGTCACTTTAGGGGGTAGTCATAATATCAAAAATCAGAGTCAAAATCAACAAAGGATCACTCGATCATGTAAATTGTGTTCATCTTATGAATCATTTCTAACAACTATCATAAGCTTACCCTTATGCTGAGGAAAAAGCAAATATGTCAGTTTAAAGCCTTTTGGTGATCCACCTATTGAAACAAGCATACCATCCCTAATGCTAGACGATCACAGCTAGACACATGAAAAATTTATAAATTTATGTCTTCCATCCTGTTGGAAGAAATGATTCTAGGATGTGCATCCCTTGTAGGACTGGGCATCTAATGTTGATCAGGTCAATGATCATCATTCAACCTAGAACATGGCTTTAGGTGGTCTATTTTTTCTTAGCACTATGTTTTCCCATAATGCATCCCAAAATGGGAATCTGTAGACATATAAAACACATCATGTTTAGGAGACTACTCATATGGGTATCTTTGTAGACCATATGAATGATCTTGGACCTTTACAAGGTAAAGTAGTGGTTCTAACCACTCATTTTAGGCATCTTGGGCCTATTCAACCTTAGCCATAGATGGCATCCATAGCTAAGATCTCAGGCATGGTTGACACCCATGGCTAGAGTCCTAGCCACATTTAGGATTTACGGTTAGCCCTGTAACTATCTCAGTCTCTTGAGATGAGCTAAATAAGTTGTAACAACCATTTGCAACTAATCCTAGGTGTTTTTAGATGAGGAAGCTTGTGGATGTTTCCTCCCAACTACCCCAGCCTGGCAATTTTTGATCTTGGCTTCTCAAGGAAGCTAATATGAGGAGTTAGAAAGGCTATAAGACTCCCTTCAAAATTGTATAGAGGTCTATATGAGATTCAAATTTGAATGCATCGAAGCCCTGCCGAATTGGATAGCCACATGTAACCCCTAAAGAGTGCTTACATGTTGTCCATTTGGAGAATCATACTTGCATTTGAAGCAATGGAGATTGCAAGAGCTTGAGGAGTAAGCTTACTAATTGACACATTCCAGTGAATTCAACTACCAATCCATTCTAGAACACCGATGTGACCCTTGATCATCAATGCCTTGGAGGATTTGAGAGTTTTTGACCCTGATTTCAAGAGAAAGGAAAGTTTTCTTGAGCCATGGCTAACATAGCCAACTACATTTAACACCCACAGATAGGGTTTGATGCTCTTTTCCCTTTATTTTAGCCATATATTTCCATTTCTATCTATGCAAATAGTTTAATCTAGCATAAATTAGCATTGTATCAGACATTTGATCGGTTAATTTACAATATTAGAGGTATCTTTACTTTAATCTTTGTCACATTTGCTCATTTACATGAATCTTCATATATTAGCTTTATTCATGATTTATGATTCAAATTACATGTTATAATAGCTAGATATATATATTTCAAGTATGATTTACACTGATTTAAGCATATTATAAACATATTTGCATATATTTATGCTTATTTCAAGTTTAGCCTTATTTCTTGCATGTTCTTGACAAAAGCCTCATCATGAGAGGCCTCATATGCATTTAATGTGCTTTGTTGTTTCTTGTATGCAGGTTACAGGTTCTTTCAAGCTTCAAGGCACTCTCAACATCAAGTTCCTCTTGACAAATAGAGAAGGAGGCATCCTTGTAAGCCCTCAAGCAGAGTTGGTGGAGATATGAAAATCATTGTGAAGCACATCTTCCCCCATTTCGGGGTCATTTGCATATTGTAACATTGTATCAAACTTTGGTATCCCTAAGAAGGAAGAATCTATAATAAGTGATTCATTTGATTAATAAAATAGAGTTTCCTTTGTTATTTCTTTCTTGTCAAATGTTTGCTTAGATTACATGTTTTCCCTTTGTTATGTTGCAATATCTATAGTTGTCTGTTTTTCATAGCCTTCTATAGAAATATTAGTGATTCCAAAAGCCCAGATAAAACAAGATGCATCTACCTTGATATGGAATTATTGAAGCTAAATTTTATTAAAACAAACATAGGACTTAAATAAGCCCAGAAGGAAAACCGTAATCCTGGAAATGATGAACTGCTCCAAGGATTTACGTACAAAATCAAGGAAAGGCTAAAGATGAAAGCCCTAAATTAACGAAATGAAAAACACCTAGACCTAGACCAGTCAACGGAGGTTAGAAACAACTCACGTTGATTATTATGAACACTAAGTCCTAATTAACATATCCTAGGTCTAAAAATAATTAGCCCCTAGGTCTAAGATTCCTTATCATTCGTCCCAACAAAAGAAGCATTGGAATCCAATGCTTTTAACAAAGAGGGAAAATCCTGGGACAGAATATGAGCAGAAATCCAGCGAGCCTAATGCGGAAATTGGCCTCGACGGGCCACAAGATATGAAGTAGAAACACCTTGGCGTGTTTGTCGGGTCTTCGTATCAAAGACTGTATCGACGTCAAGTGGAAGCTGAGCATCAGGAACCACATCAACTGGATGTATGATGGCTGGAACTATCTCCAATGTGGAATCATAGTATGGTTTGAGAATATCAACATTGACAACATCGTGAATTCCAAGATGAGCTGGAAGGTCCAAGCGATAGGCATTCACAGAGATTTGCTGAAGAATCGTATAAGACCCATAATGAAGAGGCTTTATTTTGCTATGTGCCTTATTTGCAAATCGTCGTTTGTCAAGATGAAACCATACTTTGTCACCAACCTGAAAGGAATGAGGAGTGCGGTGCTTGTCCATATGTTGTTTCTGCTTTGTCTTGAGTCTTCTGAAGAATTTGAACCACTTTGGCTTGAAGAATCTGCAAATGCTGCACAAAAGAGTTGGCCTTGTCTTGTTCCTTCTAAATGTGCATTATGGTTAAAGAAGGCAAAGACAAAGGTAACTCATAAGGAGCAAGTGGTTGAAAACCAAAACACACTTCAAATGGAGAGTGCCCTATAGAATTGTGGACAGCCCTGTTGTAGGTGTGCTCAATGTGAGTGAGGCTTAAGTCCCACTTGGTTGGAGTGGAATGATGGTAAATCCTCAAACTCTGCACTAGAGTACGATTAACTACCTTTGTCTGCCCATTGGATTGTGGATGATAAGCAGTAGAGAAGTTAAGAGATACTCCCAAAATCTTCCAAAGTGATCACCAAAAGTGACCCACAAAGCGTGAGTCACGATCAGAGACAATGCTGGTAGGAAGACCAAAAGAACGCCATACCACCTCAAAGAAGAGTTGGGCAAGATCCTGTGTAGTACTTGTCTTGCAACAAGGAATGAATTTGCCCATTTTGCTGAATCTGTCCACCACAACAAAGACACAATCATGCTTGCGTACTGTCATTGGAAAACCACTCAAGAGATCCATGGAAATGCTTTCCCACGGACGAGAAGGAATGGGCAAAGGCATGCTCATTCCCAATGTCCTATTGGCTGATTTGGAGCGATTACATACGCACATTGTCGCAAGAAGTGAAGAACATCTCTTTGCATGTGTGGCCAAAAGAAAAACCTCTACAGATGATGAAGAGTTTTCTGCCTACCAAAATGTCCCCCATAGAGTGTGGAATGAGCTTCCTTCAAAAGAGACTCCCTGTTCCCATGAGGAACACAAAGTTTGTTCAATTTGTACAATAGTCCATCCTGAATATGAAAGTCTTGAAGAGCTCTTAAATTTGAAGAAGAAGGATTGGAAAGTTGGTGGAAAACTTTGCCAAAATCTGGATCCATAGGATACTGTGTAGGCCAAGTTTGGAAGCCAAGATGAGAAGTAGTGACAATTGTCAAAACAAGTGTAGAAGGAGGACGACTCAAAAAATCAGCCACTGCATTGTTTCGTCCTTTCTTGTACTTGATTACCAAATGAAATTGTTGCAAGTACGATGCCCATTTCATGTGTCTAGCTTCCTCAATTTTTGTTTGAGATTGAAGAAACTTAAGGGGCATGTGATCTGTATGAACAATTGTTTCTTTTCCCAAGAGATAATGCCTCCAATACTTGATTGCTTGAACCAAAGCATAGAACTCCTTATCATATGTAGAATAGTTCTTCTTGGCCTTTGAAAATGTTTCTGAATGATAGGCCACTGGATGGCCATTCTGCATGAGCACATCTCCAAGTGCAACTTGTGAAGAATCAATTTCTATCTCAAATGGTTGAGACAAATCAGGAAGAACAAGAACTGGAGCAGTACTCAATTTTTGTTTCAATGTGTCAAAGGCTTTTTGTTGTTCCTTTGTCCACTGAAACTGAACTTTGATCTTTGTCAAATAGTGTAAAGGTGCTGCAATAGAAGAATATCCTCCAATGAACTTGCGATAGAAATTGGCAAGTCTAAGAAAACTCCTTAACTCCGTGACTAAAGTAGGAGTTGGCCAAGAGAAGATAACTTCAACTTTGGAAGGATCTACTTGCACACCTTTTTCACTAATTACAAATCCAAGATAGGCAATGAAAGTTTGCCCAAATGAACACTTAGGAAAATTTGCATACAATTGGTTCTTTCGAAGAGTTTGAAGAACTGTTTCTAAGTGTTCCAAATGATTCTCCCAAGTAGAAGAATATATAAGAATGTCATCCAAATAGATGATTACAAATTGTTCTAGACAATCTCTAAATACTTCATTCATCAGCCTCATGAATGTAGTTGGAGCATTTGTAAGGCCAAAGGGCATGACAAGCCACTCAAAGAGTCCCATTTTGGTCTTAAATGTTGTTTTCCAAGTGTCTTCTGCTTGAATTCTCACCTGATGATACCCACTTTTGATATCAATTTTGGAGAAGAATTTTGCACCTTGCAATTGGTCCAAAAGATCATCAATGCGAGGAAGTGGATAACGATTCTTGATTGTAATCTTATTGAGTTCCCTGAAATGAATGCATAATCTCCATGTGCCATCCTTCTTCAACACAAGCAAGATAGGTGAAGCACAAGGGGAAGTCTTGGGTTTGATGAACCCTTTAGTCAATAATGCTTGAATTTGCTTTTTAATTTCTTCCATTTGCACTATTGATTGTCTATACATTGAAGAATTAGGAAGAGAAGATGCAGGAACAATCTCAATACTATGATTAATCTGTCTTTCAGGTGGAAGACTTGTGGGTTCTTGAAAAACATCAAAAAATGATTAAAGTATTGAATGAACTGAAGAACTCCTGTTATTAGTGTGCTTAGGTGCTTGCTTTTCCTCTTGAATTGGTCTGATGAAGATGAGTGCTAATTCCTTTGCTTGATTTACAGCTTTACGTGCTTGTCTACAACTCAACATCAAATTATGTGGTGTTTGTTGTGTACTTCTGATTATGAATACTTTATTGTCTTTGTGCAAAGTGTATGTATTTTTGTACCCATCATGTATAGACCTCCTATCATATTGATAGGGTCTTCCAAGCTACAAGCCACAAAAATCCATTGGAGTTACATCACACACAACCGAGTCCACAAAAGAAGGACTGAAAGAAAAATTCATAGTGCAAGTGTGTGTGATGTCGGATGTAATCCCATTGTCCTTCCATCCCAAAGGATAAGGATGAGGATGAGGATTCATCGGTAACTTCAGTTTGTCAACAACGGACCTCATAATTAGATTTTTCTGCGAGCCGCTATCGATTATAAAATCAACCATAAAGGTGCCACTGAGATGGACCATAGTCATAAACAAATTCTCGCAATCACCTTGTGAAGTATTCATAAGGTTCAATTTGTTTAACCCTGCCAATTCCTTATAAGGCTTACGTTCCCCTGTAGCCTCAATGGGATTTTCTTGTGAATCCTCATTGTAAGGCTTTACAACTAGGGATTGTTTCTTCACATTTTGCAACTTAAAACACCTCTTTTGAGTATGCCCTAACTTTTTACAATAATTACAAACCAAAGGTGATTTAGAAGAAGAAGATTTTTGTGAAGAAGGGGAAGATGAAGAAGAGGGGGAAGGAGAAGAAGAAGATTTAGCTCCCTTGGAAGGTTGTGGAGAAGCCTTCGGATTTCCTCCCGACGTAGAAGAGCGAGTCCCATGTGATTTCTCCCTTATTTCCTCCTCAGCAAGAAGAGCTTGATTGAAAGCCATGTCAATGTTAACAATCAACTTGTATTTCATCTTCCTGTAAATGGGCTCTTGCAAACCACTTTTAAATTTATTAACAAGTTGTGCTGCATTATCCTGTATAGAATTCAAAATCCACAACTTGCTAAATTGAAAAATATAATCATGAACAGTCATATTGGAGGTTTGTCGAAGACGAAGCCACTTGATCTCAAGGTCAGTGGCATAGTTTGAAGGATAAAAATTATTCTTCAATACTCTTTGCAATTCATCCCACGTGTCAATGGGATTTTGGGTCCATTTTCGATCAGTGACAAGGACCTTGGCAATGCCAAAAAGTTTCAACTTTGCAAAGTTAACTTCCTGATCCTTTGCGATCTTGATATACTCAAACCAACTGGTCATGTCCAAAATCCAACTATTGAGGACCTCGGGATCTCGTGAACCAGTGTAAACTGAAACCTCACATTGTTGTTGAACTTCATTAGAAGTAACCTTATCAGCAAACATGCTGACAAGTTGGGTTACTTGAGCCAACTTATCGGCTAATTCGGAAGCCATTTGACCCTGAGTGATCGCCAACAAGAATTGTTACAAAAAGACAAATTACAAAATGTGCAAAATAAAAATTGCCCAAATTAATTTGCAAAAATTGCAAATGTACAAGGGAAGGGCAAAAAAAATATAAATTTGCACAATGCTTTTAAAACACAAAGTCAAAATGTGTCTCGGTGGAAAAGACAAAATTTTGTTTTTAATTGAATTTTCCTCTTTTTTTTTTTTATGAAATTAAAACGAAATGAAAGTTTTGCTTGGCTAATCAAAAGGGTAAGTAAAACCACTGTTTGGTGGCTGGTCCAACCAGTGAATTCACGTCCACCAGGGCATGCTTGGAAATCACCGTGGCAGATTCAATGCGGAAATAGGTGGCTATTGTGTCAGATGCCACGACGTGGCAGTTTGCATCCACAATCCTCAATCGCAAAAACCCAGAAACTGTCAACTGTCATCGTTAAACCTGGCCCTGCGTGTTGACAGCACGCTGACCGAGACAATGCAGAGGGTAGCATTGTGCAGGTAGATCCTTTCGCACTTGTCCACAAACAATGTCCATGTGGTCGACGCTCAGTAGATCTGGTCACGGCCAAAAATTTCCACATAGGAAATCGATGCACAAGAAATTGTTCTAATTTTTTTTTTAAAAACTGATCGACGCATAGCAGAACGTTGTAATTTTTTTTTTAATTAAAGGGGAATCTTCAATTAAATGGGTGTGCGTCGTCCCAAATTCTTCGATCACCAACGATTGCACCCTTGAAATTTCCTCGACCCACGTTGTACGCAGAAAAATCAAACCTGCACAGCGTCTTGGTGTCGTTTAACCGCGGTCAGGAAGTGGTTCCCGACAAGCGAGCCGATGGAGTCGTTTGTCCCCAAAAATGAGACGACAGGTGCAAAGTTCGAACACAAACAGAGACACATGTATGCTGTCTCTCGCGATCCCTCCCAAAACTCGCACGTGCATCAGAGATCTGGCATGTGTTCGTCTGGAGCAATAGGTTCGGCATCAAAAAATGGCCAACAATTTTGGGTACGTTTGGCATCGGATCAGAAGCCTTCTCCTGGTCAAAACGTAGTGGAGGGACGAGATTGGCACCATATAAAAAGTTTGGCAAAATGCAGAGGACATGGGCAGAATGGCTGGCACGCGGAGGTAGGTGGCAGGGATCTGACAGCCGCCTGTCACGATCCGTAGTGTAGCGGGTTCCCAAGCACAAATAAAAAAAATTAGAAGGCTTCTCCAGCTGAATCACAGCTAATTGCAGCAAATGACGTGGACAACGTCGAAAAGTCACAGGAATTTGCAGATGAACGCAGCCGCAAATATGAATCACCCTTCAAAAATTTGATTTTGTTTGTCCTTGAAAAGTTGTCGACATTTTTTTTTTTTATATATATGTCAACAAAATGTGTCAACAAATTTTGTCAACCAAAAATGGAAATTAGCAGCAATTTGTCTGCAATTTCCCTGAGGTTCAACTGGAACAGGTGGTGGAGTAACACTTTGGAGGTCGAAAATGACCCAAAACCTCCAAAACTAACCTACTCTGATACCAATGATATGGAATTATTGAAGCTGAATTTTATTAAAACAAACATAGGACTTAAATAAGCCCAGAAGGAAAATCGTAATCCTGGAAATGATGAACTGCTCCAAGGATTTACGTACAAAATCAAGGAAAGGCTAAAAATAATTAGCCCCTCGGTCTAAGATTCCTTATCATTTCCTTATCATACCTCCTTCTAGAAGATCAACATCATCTCGAGGAACATCGTACTAGTTGAGTTTATATCAACTTCAAGTGTTGTCTTCTTGCCTACTACCATTAATGTTTGAATTATGAATATAATGTAAAAATACCTATAAATAATGGAATGTTGGTCATTTCCATGGGTGGCTCTTTAGTCATTGCAATTCATATGTAAGGTTTTCACCACTGTGTAAATATAGATTCATCATTATTTGGTCTCTAATTTTACCTTCATATTTTTATTTAATGTACGAATGCTTATTTATGCTTTAGTTATTTTAGTGGTCTCATTTTATTCTGCAATATAGATTTTATGGGATTTTCTTAGTGATCCCGGAGTGTGCATTTTTAAATACAGGTTGGGGTTTTATTTTTGCTAAATCTAGTTGGATAGGAGTGCTCTAATTCTGCATCTTGGATTTCATGCATCTTTTCACTGCTTCTAGAATTCACCCTCCACCCATCACTTTGAAGAGCATAATGAAGGTATCATAGGCTGACCTGTTAGGTATTGTGTCTATGTTTCCATCTTGGGTGTGATGCTTGCATGTGTTTTGTGTGGCTATACCTATCCTTGTGAGTTCTAGCTATGATCAATTTCCCATATCTTTCTCCTATTTTTCCCTTTTTCCACTTTGCAATGTAGATATCTAGAACCACCCTTGAGGAACTGACCTCCTCTAGATATTGACCACCCCATCCCAACTCTACGGCCATTTGATGTTGGTGCAAGTCCACCCCTGCCCTCTGCATGGTATCATATTAATGACCAATAGTAATCATGAAATATTTAAGTCATGGCTCATTCGCATGTAGCTCCTATATTCTTGATAGGGGTATAGACTTGACTTTGTAGCAAAATGTCCCCCAAGGATATGTAAAAATTGATTTGTGTTGGTCATCAGGATTGACTCAAATTTGGTTATATCCTAAAAAACCATCCATCAAATTAGCATTCCATGGCCCATGGTGGAATCAACAAGCATATTGATGTTAGGGAGAGGAAAATAATCCTTAGGATACGCTTTGTTTGAGATCACAAAAATCAATGCAAAAGTGTATCCCCTCATTAGGTTTTCCAACAGGTACCATGTTTGAAATCCACTATGGATAGTCAATTGGTTGAATAAATCTCACATATAAGAGTTTTTACAACTCTTATTTAACCATAATGGCTATGGTAGGATGATGTTTCCTCAACTTTTGTTTTATTGACTTAGTGTTAGGTTTAGTGTGAGGTTGTAAACGATAATATTTCGATCAAGGCAAGCATGTCTTTATAGGACCTGTACTGACCCAATTTTTTTGTGCCCTTACCTTCAGGCTAAAGGATCTGTGCCTGAAAGGGGGATGCAATAAGGATGGAACAATACCTCAGGCTGAGAGGCCCTTTGAAGGTCGTGCCTCTCAAGGGATGGGTATAAGTGTGAATTTTAAACGGATGGTGGGGTTCACCAGGAAACTTTGAGTGGTAGTTTCCACGCCTAGGTTGAGAATGG
The DNA here is from genome assembly GCA_028583015.1 of Wollemia nobilis. Lineage (NCBI taxonomy): Eukaryota > Viridiplantae > Streptophyta > Pinopsida > Araucariales > Araucariaceae > Wollemia > Wollemia nobilis. Next base: position 5,839,216 of record JAQPPZ010016892.1, on the reverse strand, counting down.
TTTTGATGTGTTCATTTTATACTCGATCATTCATAATCCTAGGTTGGCTAGAATGAATCTAAGCTATTCTATATGAAATGTTGATTTATATGAATACAAAAAGCATGAATGAATCCTAAATACCATGAATATACTTAAATAAGAAAGAATGCACCTGATTCCGGATGTTTGATGAAGATTCTAAAGCTTGTAGGAGTCCAGATCATCCCGAAAATGATAGGATCATCTGCAATTGTATAGAATCATCCCAAATTATAGTCGATCGTCTGATATCAGACAAGATCATCGTTGATCTAATGAATTCATCAGAAACCTTCAATCACAAAAGCAGACACCAAAAACCAAAAATGCAACTACAAGAATAATGCAAAATGATAGAAATGATAGTATAAATGCCTAACTGATAAATCTGAATAGAAAATTAAAGGAAATGCATTATTTTAATAACTTATTTTAACTTTATCATGTAGTTATTTTAAAATGAGGTGAAATCCAGGATGCAGAATAAAAATAATCAAGTTAATGCATAATAAAATAAAAAAGAAAGATGAGAAATGCAAACTCAGGGCTCTAATTGCCCCAAATCTGAACTGCAGTCGAGATCGCATCCAATCGTATGAGATCATCGTAGATCTATGAAAGGATCGTCCAAAACCATCTATAATTTCCTGCGACGATCCGAGCTTCGTCCAGCTGAAGCATAGTGAAAACCTGCAATGAAAACCTAAAACTACGAGTGCAAAACTTCAATGGTAGGGAAAACCAATCAGGGAAAGGGTTAGGAGGAAATCCAGGCAGGGGATCCAAAGATTCAGGGGGATAAACTAAGAAAATCCTAGTTTATATAGGATTAGGGGGAGGTTAGGATGTTGGGGATCATCCCAATCTAGGAGATCTCCAACAGAGGAATCTCTAGCTACGTAGACACACTTCTACCCAAGTTGGAGAGGCTATTGAAACAGAAGCTAATTATGAAAATTCTGTTTTGGGACGAATTCGTCTGGACGTTCTGTTCCAGACGAATTCGTCTGATTTGGGACGATTTTGTCTAATCGGTGACGATATCATCCAACGGTCAAAACAACTCCTAAAAATGGCACAAAAAAAAGGGTGAGCGGTTAATGGGCGATTTCGAGGTTAAAATTCAAATTTTATCTTTTTACTAAGGGTTTAACTGCACCAATTTTAGGGTGCTATATTTTTCCCCCTCTTTAGCGAATTTTCCAAATAAAATGCGTTAAAGACGAGTTCTTCATGCTTTACAAGAAAGAAAAAATTTACTCAATTTTCTAGACAACGATTCTAGGTCGAATCATACGACTGGTTTCTATGGTTCCCCCTCCATGATTTTATCCAAATCGAACATTTGAGGTAAAAGCGCGAAAAAGCAAAATTTAAAAAAAGTTGTTTTTTAAATAAAATTAAAAAAAATAGGGTAAAACCCTAATTCATTGTTACTATTCACTTTCACTGTTTTTAGAGCTCTCCAGGCAAAATGGTAGAAACACCGCATAGATCGATAGAGGTCTAACGCAAGTTGCGGGTAAGGATCTAAACTTGATGGATTATGTTTTTAATTTGATTTGTGTAGTTTTTAATTTAAATTTTGACTATTTTTGGGGCATCGTGGCCATTTTTAGGGCATCGACGACATCGAGATGAAATCGTCCCAATTTCCTCGAAATCGTCCCCAGATCATCGTTTTTGTCTAAGGGCAAAATTGATGAAATAGGGGTGATCCCCAAGTTGAAAAATCGAAGATGATTTCATCCTACAAAGGATTATTTGACTCAATTTAGTACGATATCATCCAATAGTGGACGATATCATCATTTTTTATAAGATGAAATTGATTTTAATGATTATCTATTAATGATTTTTGTTGTTTGATTGTTTATCTTGTAGAGGGGATTACTAAAAAGTTAGGAGTGGAAATACGAGGGGCTAAGAGATGACGTAGCTGCGCTCGATCAGGCGGAGCGAGACCAACTATTAGAGGTTGGGCTACAACATGTGGAAGAGATGCCACAAATACCTATAGACATGGGGCTACTGATAGCCCTAGCAGAGAAGTGGTATTCGGGGTCATCCTATTTTTGGGTACCGAAAGGGGAGATGGCTCCCACTCTAGAGGATGTATGGAGGATTTTGAGGATCCCCATACATAGAAAGCTGATGACTCCTATGTCCAATCAGGGCCATGCCATGATGCAACTATGCAGAGACCCTAGCTTCACCCTAGAGAAGGGTAGAGTGAACATCGAGACATTGTGGCAGATGCCTGGGGTGTCTCGATTGACTTAGGTTTTGGCAGGGGTAGTGGGTGGCTTACTGCTATGCCACCAGAGCAAATGCAGGTTACCCTGGCTACTCTCAAATGTGGTCTATGATATGAGATACCACGGCTATAGATTTTCTTGGGGTAGCTTTATGCCATGCCGCTTGTATAGGATCCTACACAAGGTCATATACAAGGGAGGTCGATGTCTAGTTTTGACATCGCTACTACAGGTTTGGTGCTGGGAGCACATTATGATGAGAAGGCTAGTAGGGCTTCCATTGATAGGGGTTGATCGGGAGAGACCCTAGGTTTTCTATTGGTGGCTCTAGAGAAGGTCAAAATGGTGGACAGATCTGCCAATGTCCCAAAGGTTGCTAGATGGCCTCATCCCTGACCAGATCACTTGGAGGCAGTGGAGAGAGCACCCAGGGTGGGGAGAGGACATACATGAGTTGGCTCACATTAGGTGAGTCTTCTGGATAAGGATGGAGTGGGGAGAGGTAGAGCTCCATTGCTATTACTGAGTTTTGTGGTAGTTCAGTCTACAATAGGGGATCCCTGTTAGTCTTACAATGGCACTGAGAGGGGGGGTGAATCAGTGCAGCTATTTTAAAACTTAATGTTTTAACTCTTAAAGCCAAAACAAAAGAAAGCTAAAACCAGAAACAACAAGTACCACAAGAGAGCATAACATAACACAAGATGTAACGAGGTTCACCAGTTTTGGCTACTCCTCAAACTAGACTGCTTGGACTCCCATCCAAATCCAGCCATTGTAAAGCACCAACTTTACAATCAATTTACCAGCATCCACTAGAAGGAGCACCAACCCCTAATTTACCAGCATCAACTGGAAGGAGCACCAACCCCTGATTCCAAGCACCAACTTGGATTTCTATTTTCAATTTTGATTGACATAAAAATGCCTTCAGTGTTACAAGATCCTCACTGGTCTAGCTTAAATCAAATCAATCTCATGGAAACATACACTCTTTTATAGTTCTACCTTCTGCACACTTACAGCCCTTTCATATGGCATGCTCTTGCAGCTCTTCACAGCATTAACACAACACTGTTATAATCTCTTACTACACTCTCACATCTCACTTACAGCCAGCCTCTTTCTGCAGCATCTTCTATCACACAACAACTTCTTCTTCTCTGTACGGTTATTCTTCTATAACCTTCCAATATGGCATGCAGTCGAATGACCTTCTCCAACTGTTCGAATGCATGAACATACGGCTGTTTGAGTGCTTTTTAGAAGCGGCCTATACGACGCTTGAGTGCTGTAAATACGTCTGTTCTGATGCTTTTGCAATTCTGCGTATTTGGCTGATTTTATATTTCAAATACGGCTCTTCGATTTTCTTTTCTTTTCTCCATATGCAATTCTTCGAAAGCTTTTCGATTCTTCATGTTCGGATTTTTTGTATGCTTCAAATACGTCTGTTAGAATGCCTGCAAATACGACCTTTCGAATGCTTTTATTATCCTTCATATTCGGCTTTTCGAATGCGTTTCAATTATGCATGTTTGGCTATTGCATTGCATGTCCAACACCTGTCAACGTTTAACTGTCTGTCTGACTTCAGTTACTTCTTATGTGACAGACTGCATGATGCTTTTCTGCCATGTATCACCTTTCATGTTGCTTTGGCATTTTCTAGTCTAATTGTTTCCTATCGCGATATCGTGACACTTTAAACTAATGCTGACGTCACCCTGAATGTTGTCGCGAAATCGCGACCATTTTGGCCTTGAAAGCTTTTCCCCCGCTCATGTCGCGAAATCGTGACACTTTGAACTTTTGCTGACGTCATCCTCAATGCTGTCACGAAATCGTGACATTATAGGCTTCTGTACAACTTTGCTTGCAACCTCCAACGAAAATGGAACATGTCACGAAATCGCGACGCTTCCGGCTCTTGCTGACGTCATCATCCTTCTTGTCGCGAAATCGCGACGCTTTCGGCTCTTGCTGACATCATCATCCTTCTTGTCGCGAAATCATGACATTTCTGGCTTCTAGTAGCTTTCCTTGAAACTTGTAATGAAATCATGACACTTTCGGCCCTTGCTGACATCATCATTATCTTCATCACGAAATCGTGACGCTTCTGGCTTCCGTACGCTCTTTGCTCCATGCAGTAGCGAAATTGCTACAACTTTGTGCCTTGTGCTTTTGACTTGTTACATCTTTCTGCCAGTTTCTGAATTTGGGTCACCTCTGTTTTCCTTGAAACTTTTTGCACTTGATCTGACTGACCTCTGAACTGCATCAACTGCATCAATCTGATTGTGTTGACAACAATGACAATACTTTTGCAATGCTTTTGCTGCACCTTGCTCAACAAACAACTCCTATCCATCACCTTGCTCACCAATCAACTTCTAACCATTGCATCAACTAATCAACCTGACTATGTTGACAACAATGACAATACTTAGGTTGCACCTTGCTCATCAATCTCCCCCTTTGGAATTGTTGGCAACACACGTAATTGTGCTGCAATTACACTGTAATTCTTCTCCCCCTTTGACAATAATACCAAAGGGCGGCTGCAAAACTCCCCCTTAGTCCATGCACAACATTCACAGGCAAAAAATTAATCCAGTTAGCAAAAAGCATAAACATGAGCAATATGATGAACAGATCCATAAATTCTCCCTCTGAGAATTTGATCCTGATGTCTAGTCAAATCTTAGCCAATACTTGGAAAAAAATGACCTCTTCAGATCATGCTGTCTTCTGAGCCTCAACCCTATGTACTCTGTCATAGACTCACTAAGAACCTTCTTAAGAAGCACACATAGAACTTATCCAGATCAGCACACAAGTTCTCACTAGAACCACTCTTAGCATGAACCCACAAAGAGAATTGTTAGAGACCCAATGTGATTTATCAACTTCATAGAAACATACGAGAGAATTGTTAGAGACTCAATATGTTCTATACTTAATTCCCAATCTCAAACTCAACTATTAAACTCAAGACAGCCAACCAAGGGTTCCACCAACTTAATGCAAGTAGCTAGACTCACAAAAATAAGCCCTAGAGCACAAAGCTTCCACTATCTCAAACCAGAAATTAGGATTTACACCAAGCCAAGGGATACCTAGAAGAGTACCTTTTCACTCCAACCTTATTTCAGAAAACATACACCAATCATACTCATAAGAAGAATGAGTCCATACCTTATTTGAGTAGAAGATAATTGAACCTTCAAGTGACACCACACACAACTCTCAAAATTTCAACCAATTTAGGGAAGGAATAAAAATAAATTAGCAATAAAGTGAACTTCCTTTATTACACCTTTTAGCTCCACTTCTTTAAACACAATCATCAAAACATGCCAATAAGATAATGTCAAAGCAAAATATGACAACTTAACCTTATACCTCCATCAATTATATTTGCCAAATCAATTCAAAATACTCCAAGCAAATAATAATAAAAGATATACCTTGGCGAAACTTAGTTCTCCAAACTTTGGAGAAAGTGAATAACACCACCACAAAAGCTAAAGCGCTTTTATTGCTGCTATCCATGAGCATCACGACCAAGACGAAATTTCCCACAACATGGGTCAAAATTGGCACCTCTGCCCAACGCTTCTTCACTTCAACAAGCAGATTTCACATCTTTCAATAAAATTGATAGGAGACTCACTTGTACCAACTCTACAAATTTACTGCCAACTTAGTGCAAGCAATAAATACTGGTCTTGTGGCACAACTTGATTCATTTTTAAACTTAAAACTTGATCTGAGTTTTCTACGAATCTGCGAGATCACTTTACTTTTAACGAGTGCAAATCTTGGAGAAGAAATTTTGACAAACACTTTATGGCCAACCATAGAGCCCCTTACTCAACCTCAACTTCTTAACCTCGGATTGATATTTTATCAACAGTTAACCCGAACTGTCTGTGAATTGAATAATCTTACCAAGGTGACAAGAAGGATCTTGCAAGCTTTACCTCAAAGTGTAAAACAAATACACGCTGCTCGAAACACGTATATGTAGCTAGAGCAAACATGTATAAAAAAAATTCTAAACTGTTATGATCCGAAGTGATGAACAGTTGGTGGAAGAATTATCAATAGTACAGCAGTGACATATCTCAACACTACCAAATGTGACAACTCTTCAAATTAAACAGCACACTTCACGGCACCTTCAAAAACAACAACAAGAACTGACAACACACTTTAGCTGCAAACAACAATAACTCGACTTCTTACCTTTCATCCTCAGAAAACTGGCCCAAAAACAAAGGAGCATTAAAATAAAATTTTAAGATTGCTCCCCCTGAGGATGTGCCACCTGGAGCTGCTTAAAGTAGAAGAGGAGTAATCTCCTTCTGTCCAAGGAGACACGAATTCCTTTCTTCTGTCTTTCTCCAGACTTTCCTAAACTTGGGCTTGAGTTTTTCAACTACATCCCTATTTTGCCCCTGTTCGTGAACTTGAACATTTTTCTTGCGGGGTTGTCTCTTGTGCATTCTTGAAGGATGATTATTTTCCTTTCTGCTGTGCACATGATTTATTCTCTGTCTGTATTGTATTCTTTGCGTCTGATGAAATCTAGGGTTTTTCCTTAGATTAGATACAGAAGTGCTTGCACAGAACCTTGCTATATGCCCTTGACCATTACATTTAAAACATTGCACATGTTTTATTCCCTGTCTGTATTGCATTCTGTGTGTCTAATGAAATCTATGGTCTGGCCTTAGATTGGATACAAAAATGCTTGGACAAAACCTTGCTATGTGCCCATGGCCATTACATTTAAAACATTGCACGGGGTGTTCACTCAAGAAAGCAGATGTGTTTTTATCAGCATAACTCTTTGATCTATTATTCTGTCCACAATAAAATGCCTTGTGACCATAGTAGTTGCATTTAGAACAATAGCCATTAAAAGCATTATTATTAAAAGAGTGAGAGTGAGAGAACCTCTGTTGTTGTGGTTGCTTTGCTATAGATTTTCTTTGATGATTTCTTCCTTTTGAGGATTCAGCTTTAGACTTTTCTTTTTTCAAACCTTCAACCGAGGACTTCTTCTTCTCTGCATGTTTAGAGGATGAAGGTTGTTCAGCTTCATATCCAAGACCAAACTTAGACGTGGAGCTTCTTTGTTGATTTATCATTGTATCTAGAAATTATGTGCTTTTCTCAAATTTGAGATTTATATTGGCCTCTTTTAGTTGTTTCTTCAAAGAAACAATATCTTCTTCTTGTTGGCAACAAGCAGTATTTTTCTCATTGAGCTGAGACACGAGAATTTCTTCAACCCTCTTGGACACATCTAATTGCAGCTTTAGATTACTAACGGTTTTGTTAGATTCTTCTTCACGTTTGCTATATACATCGCCTTTATCATTCAGTTTGTGTCTTCAAGGCTTCTTCTGCTTTCTTGGCCTCTTGAATTTGTAAACAGAGATTTTCAATCTCATCCCCGTATTCTTCCAACTTTTTGGATAGTCTTTTGTTGCTTTTCTTTTGTATACTTAACTCTTCAAGAGCGGCGATCAACTCACCTTCTAGATCTACTTCAATCTCCAGGTTTTCATTGCAAACTTCAGAGTTCACTTCTTCTTCCTTCTTTAGTGCAATTTTCTCTTCTGAAGGAATTGAAACTGACTGAGATGCCTTAATGGAGGATAATATATTCTTCTTACCCATTGTAAACTAATCCAAGATCAACCCTGACTGATTTAGCCTGAACTGGGAACCTTGCTCTGATACCAATTGTTAGTCTTACAATGGCACTGAGAGGGGGGGTGAATTAGTGCAGCTATTTTAAAACTTAATGCTTTAACTCTTAAAGCCAAAACAAAAGAAAGCTAAAACCAAAAATAGCAAGTACCACAAGAGAGCATAACATAACACAAGATGTAACGAGGTTCACCAGTTTTGGCTACTCCTCAAACTAGACTGCTTGGACTCCCATCCAAATCTAACCATTGTAAAGCACCAACTTTACAATCAATTTACCAGCATCCACTAGAAGGAGCACCAACCCCTAATTTACCAGCATCAACTGGAAGGAGCACCAACCCCTGATTCCAAGCATCAACTTGGATTTCTATTTTCAATTTTGATTGACATAAAAATGCCTTCAGTGTTACAAGATCCTCACTGGTCTATCTTAAATCAAATCAATCTCATGGAAACATACACTCTTTTATAGTTCTACCTTATGCACACTTACAACCCTTTCATATGGCACGCTCTTGCAGCTCTTCATAGCATTAACACAACACTGTTATAATATCTTACTACACTCTCACAGCTCACTTACAGCCAGCCTCTTTCTGCAGCATCTTCTATCACGCAGCAGCTTCTTCTTCTCTATACGGTTATTCTTCTATAACCTTCCAATCTGGCATGCAGTCGAATGACCTTCTCCAACTGTTTGAATTCATTACTCCTGTCCATAATGTGACTGTTCGAATGCATGAACATACGGCTGTTCGAGTGCTTTTTAGAAGCGGCCTATACGACGCTTGAGTGCTGTAAATACGTCTGTTCTGATGCTTTTGCAATTCTACGTATTTGGCTGATTTTATATTTCAAATACGGCTCTTCGATTTTCTTTTCTTTTCTCCATATGCAATTCTTTGAAAGCTTTTCGATTCTTCATGTTTGGCTTTTCTGTATGCTTCAAATACGTCTGTTAGAATGCCTGCAAATACGACCTTTCAAATGCTTTTATTATCCTTCATATTCGGCTTTTTGAATGCGTTTCAATTATGCATGTTTGGCTATTGCATTGCATGTCCAACACCTGTCAACGTTTAACTGTCTGTCTGACTTCAGTTACTTCTTATGTGACAGACTGCATGATGCTTTTCTGCCATGTGTCACCTTTCATGTTGCTTCGGCATTTTCCAGTCTAACTGTTTCCTATCGCGATATCGCGACACTTTTAACTTATGCTGACGTCACCCTGAAGGTTGTCGCAAAATCGTGACCATTTTGGCCTTGAAAGCTTTTCCCCCACTCATGTCACGAAATCGTGACACTTTGAACTTTTGCTGACATCATCCTCAATGCTGTCGTGAAATCACGACGTTACAGGCTTCCGTACAACTTTGCTTGCAACCTCCAGCAAAAATGGAACATGTCATGAAATCACGACGCTTTCGGCTCTTGCTAATGTCATCATCCTTCTTGTCATGAAATCGTGACGCTTTCGGCTCTTGCTGATGTCATCATCCTTCTTATCGTGAAATCGCGACGTTTCCGGATTCTAGCAGCTTTCCTTGAAACTTGTCGCAAAATCATGACACTTTCGGCCATTGCTGACGTCATCGTTATCTTCGTCGTGAAATCGCGACGCTTTTGCTTTCGTACGCTCTTTGCTCCATGCAGTAGCGAAATCGCTACAACTTTGTGCCTTGTGCTTTTGACTTGTTACATCTTTAATTTTTTCAACTTTGAATGGTAGCGAAATCGCTACACCTTTGTTTTTATACATTTTGTCATGCAGCGAAATCGCTACATCTTCTTGTTTATGTCTTTTCACTTGTAGCGAAATCACTACATCTTTGTTTTCTGCACTTCCTAATTGTAGCGAAATCACTACACCTTTGTGCCATGTATTTTCATCATGCAACGATATCGCTACACCTTTGTTTCCATTCATTTCATCATGTAGCGATATCGCTACACCTTTGTTGCTGAGCATTCTCTCTCCTCTTCAGGTCACGAAAACCCGACGTGTCACAATATCGTGACACTTTTCGTTGCTAGCTCCTTTTCTCCATTTATGTCACGAAATCGTGACATCTTTTCACCTTGCTTCTCTCTCTGCCAGCATGTCGCGAAATCGTGACAGTTTACCTTTCACTTTCTCTCTCCTCTGCCATGTCGCGATATCACGACAAATTGGCATGCACTTTCTCTCTCCTCGACAATGTCGCGAAATCGTGACAATCTTCCTTGCAGTTTCTCTCTCTTCAGTTTTGTCGCGATATCACGACACATTTTCTCTCTCCTCAGCGAAAACTCGACATGTCGCGAAATCGTGACATTTCCTGCTGCGCCTTCTCTCTCCTCGACCATGTCATGAAATCATGACAGTTTTGCTCGCATCTTCTCTCTCCTCGGACATGTCACGAAATCGTGACAGTTTTTCTCGCATCTTCTCTCTCCTTGGACATGTTGTGAAATCGTGACAGTTTTGCTCGCATCTTCTCTCTCCTCGGACATGTGAAATCGTGACAATTTTGCTCGCATATTCTCTCTCCTCGGACATGTCACGAAATCGCGACAATTTGGCATGCATTTTCTCTCTCCTACTTTTTGTCGCGAAATCACGACACATTTTCTCTCTCCTCAACAAAAACTCGACATGTTGCGAAATCGCGACATTTTCGACTGCGCCTTCTCTCTCCTCGACCATGTCGCGAAATCGCGATAGAAAACATGTCGCGATATCGCGACATTTTTCTTCCTTGTCTCTTTCTGCCAGTTTCTGAATCTGGGTCACCTCTGTTTTCCTTGAAACTTTCTGCACTTGATCTGACTGACCTCGAATCGCATCAATTGCATCAATCTGACTGTGTTGACAACAATGACAATACTTTTGCAATGCTTTTGCTGCACCTTGCTCAACAAACAACTCCTATCCATCACCTTGCTCACCAATCAACTTCTAACCATTGCATCAACTGATCAACCTGACTGTGTTGACAACAATGACAATACTTAGGTTGCACCTTGCTCATCAATCCCTTCTCTTAGGGATTACGAGTACTCCCAAACTATCCGGGATAGTACTACACTGAGCGGGGCTCCAGATATGCAACGATTCTGGAGTCAGGATATGGATGATGCCCTCATTCAGCTAGTGGATGAGGATGATGCTGGGGTGATAGACGGATATGATGCCTAGTATGCAGGCATCCGCCCTCCTTGGATGATGAGGGCATAGGGTCCGATGCACATCGTGGTGCGACGGATGGGGAGGTGGTGCCAGGCTGCTATCGATGCAGTGAGGGGTCACGAGGGGAGGGAGCAGTGATGGTCTCCTCAGGAGAGACACCAGAGAGTGCCATAGGCTCTAGAGAGACCGCAGTAGCCAGAGAGGAGGGAGGAGGGGCTCCCTTCTCAGTAGAGGGAGAGGCCACCATCACCCGATAAGGGCAAGGGTATCAAGGTGGGGGAGAGTAGCGAGATGGTGGCTCTCCGGGCTGAGAATGCCCACCTCCGGGCTCAGGTGCAGACGCTACAGGATGAGGCTACATGACTCAGGGCTCGAAGCGGAGGGGTGAGCACTCAGGATCTGGCGTGGTCTATTGCTCAGGCCACGTTCTACCAGGGATTATACTATCACATGGTTCCAGAGGGGTAGAGGATACCGCTGCCAGCTAGCATTGCAGAGCCGGTCATGATGGGGTCATCGAGGACATCATCACGATCGACGTCGAGGACCCACGATACAACACGGACCTCGATGGGACCACCTCCTCCATGCCAGGGCAGGAGAGGAGATGAGGCTGAGAGCTCGAGGGCTTCTCGAGACTAGCTGCTCTTTGGCTGGACTGTATATGTTTGAGAGGATTGAGTATGCCAGGGTATAGATTGTGGCATACCAATCTAGTTTGATATGATGTACATATATTTTTGATATATATATATATATATATATATATATATATATATATATGATCTTTTTGTGATATGACTTGTCCACATGTTTTATGATGCTTTAAGTTTTGAATTGTTGATTGATTATTCATGTAATTATGTCGTTGGAAATAGTATAAGTTTAGGTCATGCTGTAAAATTTAAATGAAATAATCTGATGTAAACAAATTGGTTGTTGTGGTATGATTTGATGAAAAATAAAGGGACTTCTAACAATAATTTCAAAGGACATTGTCGTTGTTATAGACCATTTCATGGAGTCGCCGCTCGCTAGGTCGTCAAGCTAATCCCAAGTATAGAAATATTGCTAAAAGTAAAAGAGTGCTTAAGAGACTGTCTTAAGACTTTGTGTTGTGATGATGAAAAAATGATGATGGTGATGATTTGTTTTCAGATTTTCATGAAAATATTATGCATGAAATATTAAAAATATGATTTTTGCTAGGCATAAAATTCCTAAGTATGATAAAATTTTGAACAATTCCTTAGGAATTATACCATCGTTGCAAAATTGAATGGGTGACATAATGAAATGAATATAGAAAACTTTGTGTTCTTTTTAAAGCACAATTGTGTAACATAATGATGTAAGCCATATGTTTTTATGAATTTAAAATTTAAAACAATGGTTTGCGCTAGGCATAGAATTATAGGTATAGACTTATACCATCATCGCGAAATCCAAAGAAGAAATTGATATAATAATTGTATTGCATAGTTGATTTTTAATTTTGAGATAAACAGAAAAAATATATAAACGTGACTTTATTGCTAGATCTTTGAATATGTTGTTGAAAGAAATTTTGGATTTTTGAAAAAAAAAAACATGTATTGAATTGTTTTTATACTAAACAGATGTTCTTAAATAAGAAGATGAAATTATTCCAAAAAGAGTTGCAAAAATATTTTAAATTATCTCAAAGACAAAATGTAGATTTATAAGGAACCCTCATGTGCATATGTGAGTTCATTGCCGATCTTGATTTATCATAATGATACAAAATCTCTCAAATACAAATGTGTGTGCAATTGTATTGTTCATTTACCAATTTTGAGCAAGATAATTTGATACAAGTAATTTGAATTAACCAAATAAGTGTTCGTTGTCCATGATTTATATGCATGTAACCGTACCAGACTACTATGTAAGTCGGGTCATCAAGAGCTAGCTGATCCATAAGAAGACATAGGTCTGTACAAAATAAGGTCGCTAATGTGATAGACATATCACCATGCTAGGAGTTACCCAAGGCCAAGCGGGTTGGGCACAAACCACCTGTTATGGGGCTTACCTCATAGTTTTCGAATAATTGAGAATTCCAGGGATTCAAGCTCATTCACCCTTCTTTTCTTTTCAAGGGGTAGGGAAGGGATTTTGTTGCTTTTGCTTTTGCTTTTCTTTTTCTCTCTCTTTTTTTTTTTGTATTTTTGCTTGGAACTTGAGATAATGCTGAAATATTGCTGCGATGGTACAAAATGATATTTTTCTTTTTCTCATTTTTTTTTGACTTTTCTTTTTTTCTTCCTATACTAGGGATACTTGCTCGGATTGGCTGTAGAGCAAGGGAATTTTATTCTAGGCAGGGGTGAGCTTGTCCTTTTGTCAATTCTCAAAGATTCTAGACCATGTGCATGATAGGATAGCAGGGGAAACTTTTCGCTCAAGAAACCACTTCTACTATGTAGCATCATATTGAATTTGCAATGAAATCATTTTAATGTGAAGAGATATACTTGGTTCAAGTAAATAACAAGATCAATTCTCTATGCTCAAAACTTTATTTAATTCAACTGTGGACTTTGATATAAGAGAGATTAATAATCATACCAAATAAAATCAAGATATTTATTCATGTGAGTGTGAAAGTGCGAGATTCCAAATAAATGCTAATTTATCCAAAATAATTGAAAATATGACTGCAATACTTCAAGAATTGATGGGTGCAAAAATAGAAAATGTTTTTGAAGATTTTGATGATTTTGATTTTTTTATGTTTTTTATATTTTGGTTTTAATTTATGAATTGAAAAAATAAATAATATTACTATTTTTTTGAAATTTTTATATGGATGACTAAAATGAAACAATATGCAAAATAACAATATATACAATGATGAAATGACCAGATTTTATGCATAATAGCGTTTAAGATGCATAATGTTCATAGGTTCTTTAAGATCTTTACCATCTAAGGTAGCTAATCTGTATGCTCCCAAGCCGAATTTGGCAGTAATAATATACGGTCCAAGCCAGTTGGGCTCGAATTTACCTTTAAGATCTTTAGTTGCATTAGTATTTTTTTGATTTTCTTTTAAGACAAGGTCATCGATCTCAAAGGATCGATGATGAACTTTCTTGAGGTATGCTCGTTTAAGCTTGTTCTGATAGGCTCGAAGATGTTCCAAAGCATTGATGCGCTTCTCATCTAGGAGTTCCAGTTGACTAAATCTGCCAGCACGATATTCATCTCCTACTTCAGTATCTTGAAGTAGCAGAGCCAACGAAGGAACTTCTAATTCAAAGGGAAAAACAGCTTCAGCACCATAAACCAAAACAAAAGGTGAAGTGCCCGTGGGAGTACGAACACTAGTTCGATAAGCCCACAAAGCAGGATATAATTGAATGTGCCAATCTCGGCCAGATTTATTGACCAGTATTTTGAGGATTTTAATTAATGTTTTATTAGATGCTTCTTCTTGGCCATTACCCCGAGGATAATAGGGAGTGGACCAACGATGTTGAATTTTATATTTTTGACATAATTTCTTGACATCTTTATTTTTGAAACAAGTTCCATTATCTGAGATGAGATTTGCAGGAATTCCGAACCTACAAATAATTTGATTAAAAATAAATTTGGAAACTTGGGTTCCAGTGCAAGAAGCTAAGGGCATAGCTTCAACCCACTTCATGAAATACTCGATGGCGGTTATGATGAATTTGTGTCCATCAGATGACACAGGATTGATTTTTCCAATGATGTCTAAGCCCCATTTTGAAAAGGGCCAAGGGGATGAAATAGCCTGTAGCTCTTGTGCAGGCGCATGGACAAGGTCAGCATGTTTCTGGCACTTGTCGCAATGGCGCACATAATCATGTGCATCATTCTCCATGGTAGGCCAAAAATATCCTATCCTAAGGAGCTTCTTAGCAATGGCGCTACCACTGAAGTGTCCCCCACAAGATCCATCGTGGGCTTCACTCAAAGCTGATCTAGATTCTTCTAGATTCAAACATCTCAGTAGGATACCTTCAAAAGATCTCCTATATAACGTATTGCCAATTATTACGAAGCGACTTGCTCGTCTACGCAATAACCGGCGTTGGTTTCTATTAAAATCTTCAGGGAAGGTCCCATTTTGAAGAAAATTGAATATATCAGTGTACCAAAGTTTAGGAGTAGTTTCGTTGATTAGAAACACATCCAAAGGTTCTAAGCATGATTTATTTGAAGCGGGTTCCTGGAGTCGATGAATAATGATGGTAGCATATTCGTCATCTAACTCCAAGGGTAAAAGAGATGCAGCTGCAGCCATAGCGTCAACCGCACGATTGCTAGTTCGAGGAATAGCTTCCAAGGTAACTTGATCAAATAAAGATAATAATTGTAATACATATGCTTTATATGGATGCAATTTATCATCTTTGGTCTGATAAACATCATTAATTTGATTTATGACAAGTTGAGAATCACCGAAAACTAATAGATTTTTAATTTTCAGTGCCAAGGCAGCTCGTAATCCAAGGATTAGAGCCTCATATTCAGCAGTGTTATTAGTACAAGCAAACGTTAATTTAAAGGATAGAGGTATAAGATGTTTCTATGGAGATATTAAAATAATACCTGCACCAGCCCCACTCATGCATCGGGCTCCGTCAAAGTATAAGGACCATTGCTCTGGATGGTCTGCCTCTAGTTTAAGGCATTCGTCAGGAAACTCAATGATGAGGGGATGGGTAGACTCTAAGGGTGCAACAGCTAATTGATCTGCTATGATTTGACCCTTAACAGACTTCTGTCCTATAAACGTGAGTTCAAACTCGCTTAGCGCAAGAACCCACTTTGTTGTGCGACCAGATAAATAAGGTCGACTCATGAGATACCGCAAAGGATCAGATTTAGCAATAACATAGGTTTTCTGACTGAGCATGTAATGGCATAATTTTTGTGTAGAAAATATGACTGCTAGACATAACTTCTCTAATACTGTGTAGCGGGTTTCATAACTAATTAATGTTCTGCTAATGTAATAATTAGCACGCTCTCTTTTCTCATCATCAAGTTGAGCTAGCATAGCTCCTAAGGCAAAATCTGAAGCAAAAATATACAAGATAAATGGGCGATCAGGTCGAGGCGGCGAAAGCACAGGCGGGTTAAGAAGATATTGTTTGAGGAGTTCAAATGCTTCCTGACATTCGTTGTCCCAATGGAAAAAGACATCCTTCTTAAGAAGCTTAAGAAAGGGTCCGGTTTTATCCGCCAGCTTATCGATGAAGCGACGGATGGCTTGAAGTTTACCTTGTAAACTCCGTAATTCAGATATGTTTGTGGGTGCGGGCATATCAGTGATAGCCACAATCTTGAGAGGGTCAATTTTGATGCCACGTAAAGAAACTATAACCCCCAATAATTTACCGGACTTAACTCCGAATATACATTTAGCTGGATTCAATCGGATAAGATATTCCCTTAACCGATTAAATACTTTTCTCAAATCATCTAAATGGTCATCTTCGTCAGTAGAACGAGCTATAATGTCATCTACATAATCATGTAGTATATCATGCATCATATCATGAAAGATATAAGTCATGGCTCGTTGATAGGTTGCACCTGCATTCTTCAAACCGAATGGCATCACTTTCCAACAAAAGGTTCCCCAAGGGGTAATAAAGGTTGTTTTAGCCTGATCTTCAGGAGCTATCCTGATCTGATTATAACCATAAAATCCATCCATTAAGGATATCATTCCACTCCCAACAGTAAAA
The DNA here is from genome assembly GCA_028583015.1 of Wollemia nobilis. NCBI lineage: Eukaryota > Viridiplantae > Streptophyta > Pinopsida > Araucariales > Araucariaceae > Wollemia > Wollemia nobilis. The sequence goes on along the minus strand of JAQPPZ010016892.1, from coordinate 5,822,279 downwards.
TCAATGATCTGATCCATATTGGGAAGAGGAAAATCGTCTTTAGGGCATGCAACATTAATATCTCTAAAGTCTGTGCAAACCCTAACCTTAGTAGCTTCTTTCTTAGTTACTGGAACTACATTCGAGATCCATTCAGCATAATCAATGGCTTGTATAAAAATGACATTCAGGAGTTTTTCTAACTCCCCTTTGACCAGTAAGGCCACTTTAGGATGCATTTTTCTAAGTTTTTGTTTAACAGGTTTAGCATCCGGATGGACTACTAGGTGATGCATAACTACAGAAGGGTCTAATCCTGGCATATCTTCATATGTCCAAGCAAAGACATCTTCATATTCTTTAAGAAATGCAATATATTTATCCTATTTTTCTTGACTCAATTCTGATCCAATGTTGATTATGTGAGGATTATCCTCAGTTCCAATGTTAATTTTTATGACATTCTCTACTTCCATGTGTAGATTTTTCTCAAAATTAGGTGGGGCGGGTGAAACGCCCAATTCTTGTAATTCTTCCAAGGTTAGCTTGGATAATTCATCTTGAGGAGTCGTGGCCTCAAGCCGGGCTATACTAGGTATAGAGCCATCAAAATAAAATTCATGATGTAATAATTCCTCAACGGAGACATCATGGAAGATATCTCCCTCCAACTCATCGTCGGATTCGGCGATCATCTCAGGGTAGGCTATAGATAGCATATTACATGTAAATGGCTTATTCATTAAATGCAAAGCATCACGTTGATCCAAATAATCTTGGTAACATATGAGATGGTCATCATCCTTAAATGGGAAAGGCTGACCCTTACTAGGAAATAGGCCCACACCACATCGGGCAGGCCATGGTTCTACCTCAAAAGGTTCTTTCATACCATTTTGGAAAGGTCCCAAACCTTTCCCTTTATATCCCAATTTAAGCATTATAGATTTGGCTTTAATATACTCATTAGTAAAATAACATCGAGCATATCCATCATAATGAGTCTTGATGTTTCTGGGTATTCTACCCCAGTCATATCCCTTGTAAATAAAAGCACAGCTCCCGACTTGGTAAGTACTTCCCATAGGCTGTGGGAGGCCCAAGGTATGAGGAGATGGTGGCAAATTATTTAAAATAAGGGAATCTTGCATAGCAGCATTCGTTTTCTCTGATATAAGAATTTTAGATAAATCGGGCAAAAGCTCGTCAGTAAGAGCATAAGAGGTAGAAGGAACATTTCCTACATCTTCTGATGCGGAAACTATGCCTTTGGTGGATGTAGATGTTGTAGAGATGTCAATGGATGAGTCTTTTATAGGTATAGAAGTGATAGGAGTAGAACAAGAGACATTGGTTGTGGGATTAGGATCTTTCTGAGGTCCTAATGTGGTTTGTTTAGAGGATGGTTGAGTTGTATGTAGAGGTGGAACTAATGGAGAAGAAGTAGATGGCATTGTGGGTGTGTGTTTCACACGTTTAGATGGGTAATGAGAATTAGGATGTGTGGATGACAGCGTAGGGCAAAATTGAACTCCGATAGGTTCTGCCAAAGCACACATATCAAAGGGTCTAGGATCACCATGGATGGTAACCAACTGATTCTTAAATTCGAATTTAACACATTGATGTAAAGTTGAGGGAACAGCTCGCATCGCGTTGATCCAAGGGTGACCCAAGAGTATATTGTACGATGCAGGGCAATGTACAATAAACACGGTCGTATCCAAGGTTCTCGGACCAACCTCGCAATGGAATGGTAATAACTCCACATGTTTCTTGTGTTTCGTCATTGAAGGCTTTTATGATCATATCGGTTCTTTTCATTTCATCACTTCTAAACCCAAATATTTGGTAGAAGTCAAAAGTGCATATGTTTAAAGATGAACCATTATCAATCAAGACTCGTTTAACTGCTACATCTCCGATTAAGGCAGTAATATATAAGGGGTTATCCTTATGTAAACTATGTTGAGGTATGTCTCTATCCCGGAAGTCAATACAATCAACTTCACGAGTTATTATAGTATTAGCCATGGCTTCAGGTTGAATGTCTTGTGGTACCATCATCCGGCTTAATGTGAGCATTAATTCATCTCTATGTGTAGGGGAAGATCTTAAAAGGTCCAAAAGAGAAATTCTAGCTGTAATATTTGATAGTTGCTCATTAATATTATAAGGTGGTTTAGGTTGAACATTAGGTGCCTGATTCCCTTTATTAGGAACTTTCAAAACAAATGGGGCTGATCCATCATTCTGCATTTGATCTTGTTGAGAGTTTTGAGCCTGTTGTCTAGTAACAGCTCCGATGGTACCCACAATATTATTCTGCGGATGATGAATGGGTCTTGGTCTAGCATTTATGGCTTTCTCATTAGAAAGTAATTGGTGAGACGATGGTCTAGTAGTGACTCTTCTTGGAAATGGTTCTTCTGGAACCATATAACTTGTGATAGGGAGAATAGGATCCGATTCATCCTCAGAGCTATTCGATTGATTTGATGTGATTTCCATATCACTCTCAGTCTCGTATTCTGTATCACTGAGATCAGGTGTCTGGATATTGTATAGAGGCCTAGTCGTAACCATAGATAAGGTTGTGTCAAATATTTCTGGCTCATGAGCAGGTAAATGCCCACTAATAGTTCCTACATATCGGGTAGGAGGGGGAACATTATGATGTTCAATTTGATTAGCCACTTCCTTGCCATGTTTTGGTAAAGGATGTTGAAATATGTCCAATGACTGATTGGAATTCTGATTCTGGTTTTGGGGGATGTTCTTTTGAGCATTATTAGGAGGATTTTGCTTAGGTTGAAAGGCTTGCACCTCCATCTCATTGTTATCAATCAAGTCCTGTATTTTATGTTTTAATATTTTACAAGAGTTGGTAGTGTGTCCAGGTCCTCTATGGAAGTCACAGTGTAAATCAGCTCTGTATCCGGGTATAGTTGGATCAGGTTCCCGGATAGTTGGTAATTGAATCAAACCTCATTCTAATAATTGTGGTAGAATGGTTGATAAAGGTTGATTTAACTTAGTAAATTCTCGAGGAGGTTTATCAGGAGGTTTCAGTATAAACTTCTCCGTTGTCTTCGCAGCATTAACATTAGCGATATTTCTACTATCAGTGACTCCATCACCCACAACTTGTTTATTTTTATATTGATTTCTGGATGTTTTCTCATCGTCTTTCTTTTTAAGCTGTCCTCTCCGAATGAGAGCATCTTCCACTCGTCTGGCTAAGTCTATAGCCTGATCGAAGGTGGTCAAGGTAGCAGTTGATAATTCGTAGGATAGTTGTTCTTGTAAATTATTAATAAAGATGTCCAACATCTCCCTATAAGGCAACACAAAGTGCAATTTTCCTATCAATTGTCTCCACCTAGCTAGGAAATCGGCAAAGCATTCATCTTTGTCTTGTTTTAAGTTGTACAAGTCTTTAATGGTCACATGCCTTTCGATGTAGGCACTAAACTGATGAACAAAAGACTCAGCAGTTTCTTCGAAGTTCCTCAAAGAATTAGTGGGTAATTGATAATACCACTCTAATGCCATTCCTCCTAAACTTTTTGGGAACATTTTTAGTAATAACAAGTCATCATGTGATATATCATGACATGCTATCCTAAACATACGAAGATGCTCTATGGGATCTTCGGTTCCTTTATATATGGGCAAGACAGGCATAGGAAAATGTTTAGGATATGGTTGTGCTACAACTATAGGATCTAACGGCTGACTACACATCTCTCGATAATTGTACGAGGGATGGTAGGGATCTATCTGGTCCATGCGGGAAACTAACTGTTTCACCACAGTTTCAAGATTACTAGTTTGTCCACCATATTGGTTCGGTGGGACATAAGCATGGGATTTATGAGTGTATGACGGTGTGACATAAGGATTAGATGCTATATTGCTATTATGCAAAGCATTGGTAGGAAGAGTATTATGAAGAGGATTTGTAGTAGTATTATGTTGTATCCCAGATTGTTGGTAATTGGTGTTTGGTTTTGTTTTGGGTTTTTGCTGATTTGAGGTATATTGCTCAATAGCTTGGCAAAATAGAGCAGTAAATGATGGTTTCTTTTGTGCAGGAATGACCCTAGGCTTGCTAACAGGCACTTTAGATGGTTGGGTAACCTGTTGTTGTTGCATGTTCTGGATTATAGCTGCCATATCCAAATTGGATGGTCCAGCTTGATCACTCTCTTGATCGATAAAGGACAAGGGATTAGTGCGTGTGTGAAATACGTCTTCTAGAGTTGCTTGAGTGTCACTAATTCGATCCTTGTCCATATGGACTGCTCTATTAAGAACACCAATATTAGTATTAATGAACTTCCAGAATTGTTCCATGTTTTCAAAAGTAACAGCTCCTCCCGGAGACATTTTAGGGGATGAGGATCCTTCCTCTCTAACATTTTCTTCTTGTTCATTTCTTACAACAAGCTCTTCTTCTTGCTGGTCTAGGATTTCTTCTTCCTGGACTTGGTCTTCAGGAAGGATATCTGGGTTATTTAATGGTTTTCCTAACCAATCTTCTTCTTCTTCAGTTTGTTTTCCATTCCTAAGTCTAGGCATTGTGCTTAAACTTAGATTTCAGCAAATATATATACTTATATATATATATATATATATATAGCTAGGTTTGAGAGGTATATATTTTAATTATATACCTACTATAAAAAGGAAATGTTTTGATTTTTTGTTTTTGTTTTTTATTGTTTTTGTGTTTTATAATATTATTATAAAGATAACAAATAGCATTCTAGTTACAAAAGGAATAACAATAATAAGAATAATGATTTAGTTTTCTATAAATAGTTTATGGATATCGTTGATAGGATCAAGTTCATCAGGAGTCATGAAATGCTCCTCTTCAAATTGGAAATGGTTTTTCAAAAATTTGACAAAGTGTGCTATGGTAATATGATCTGTCTCAGATTTTGACCTGTAGAAATAAAGCTCATGGCAATACTCTCGATATAACACAGCTCTAGGAACTCTATTCCATATTTTTCTATCCGTAAGAATGACTTCTTGATCCTCTATACGAGATAGAAACTTATGTACTACAACTGCATTCTCAAGGTATTCCTCAAAGGTGTACAATTCTGAAGACACAAGTGCTCTTTTATCTGCTAACCACCTATGGCAAGCTCTCTGAAGTTCATGATATAAGGTTACCTGATCAGGATCCAGGATTCTATCTAGGACAAACCTCTTAATTTGCCTAAGTTCTGTAGATCTGGATTCAATGATACCCAATCTCCTATCAAGTTCGTCCCACAAAGGTTGAACCCTATTTGTTTGAGGTACTCTAAGTACAGAAGTAATCTCTATGGCCGTTAATTGATTTTCAACATTTATGGTGACAACTCGTCTTTTATTATAATCTACCATCTAAATATGATATGCAACTTTAATTGTTTGTCTGATGATTCTAGATGTTACTTAATAATAATTTTTTTTTGGATTGTTTTCAAAAGGTTTTTAGTTTCACGTCGGGTTCACCAAAATGTACTGACCCAAATTTTTTGCACCCTTACCTTCAGGCTAAAGGATCCATGCCCGAAAGGGGGATGCGAGAAGGATGGAACAATACCTCGGACTGAGAGGCCCTTTGAAGGTCGCGCCTCTCGGGGAGGGGTATAAGGGTGAATTTTTGATGGATGGTGGGGTTCACCAGGAAACTTTGAGTGGCAGTTTCCATGCCTAGGTTGAGAATGGTTTTGATGTGTTCATTTTATACTCGATCATTCATAATCCTAGGTTGGCCAGAATGAATCTAAGCTATTCTATATGAAATGCCGATTTATATGAATACAGAAAGCATGAATGAATCCTAAATACCAGGAATATACTTAAATAAGAAAGAATGCACCTGATTTCGGATGTCTGATGAAGATTCTGAAGCTTGTAGGAGTCCAGATCATCCCAAAAATGATAGGATCATCTGCAATTGTACAGAATCATCCCAGATTACAGTCGATCATCTGAGATCAGACAAGATCATCGTCGATCTGACGAATTCATCAAAACCTTGCAATCACAAAAGCAGACACCAAAAACCAAAAATGCAACTGCAAGAATAATACAAAATGATAGAAATGATAGTATAAATGCCTAACTGATAAATCTGGATAGCAAATTAAAGGAAATGCATTGTTTTAATAACTTATTTTAACTTTATCATGCAGTTATTTTAAAATGAGGTGAACTCCAGGATGCAGAATAAAAATAATCAAGCTAATGCATAATAAAATAAGGAAGAAAGATGAGAAATGCAAACTCAGGGCTCTGATTGCCCCCAATCTGAACTACAGTCGAGATCACCTCCAATCGTACGAGATCATCGCCGATCTATGACAGGATCATCCGAAATCATCTGGAATCGCCTGCGACGATCCGAGCTTCCTCCAGCTGAAGCACAGTGAAAACCTACAATGAAAACCTAAAACTACGAGTGCAAAACTTCAATGGTAGGGAAAACCAATCAGGGAAAGGGTTAGGAGGAAATCCAGGCAGGGGATCCAAAGAGTCAGGGGGATAAACTAAGAAAATCCCAGTTTATATAGGATTAGGGGGAGGTTAGGAGGTTGGGGATCATCCCAATCTGGGAGATCTCCAATGGAGGAATCTCCAACTATGCAGACACGCTTCTGCCCAAGTTGGAGAGGCTGTTGAAACAGAAGCTAATTATGAAAATTTGGTTTTGGGACGAAATCGTCTGGACGTTCTGTTCCAGATGAATTCGTCCGATCTGGGACGATTTCGTCTGATCGGCGACGATATCGTCCAACGGTCAAAACAACTCCTAAAAATGGCATGAAAAATGGGGTGAGCGGTTAACGGGCGGTTTCGGGGTTAAAATTCAAATTTTATCTTTTTACTAAGGGTTTAACTGCACCAATTTTAGGGTGCTACAGGACCATGTGAAGACCTATTGGTATTCAATTAAGAGTGTGATATAAATTTGTTGCTCTTTGATGGAGATAATTTTTCTAAACTTGATGATTTTGGGTTATCTGGATCTATGTTGATGTTGATGCCAATGATTTCTTTGATGAGCATATGGAAAACCTCCTCAAGTTGATAAGGCATGGGAATGAAATGGATGACATCTAAGACATTATTAGCAAGAGGTGATGTAGCCTCATCGTTACTTCGGTATTATAAACAAAAGAAGGCAAATAATGGGGTGAATAAGGAAAGTAGATGATTCTCTTAGTAATTGATCTGAGGGATAGAAATTAGAGATTTTCATAGAGGATGAAATTTTCTTGAAGTCAATGAGACTAGTATTGATGAGGATAGCATGTGCAAGATCATATGGGTTATAGAGGGTTGTACATAAGTCAACAAAAATCATGTTGACTTGAGAGAATGAAAGGGATTATAGATTGGATTTTGGGTTCCCTTGTATATAATCTTAAGGAAGGATTGTATTAAGAATGGGTGGGCAAGGATCAGGTAGAGGTAGGGGATTGATAGGAACATTGGGGTGCTCCAATGGAAGGAGCATAGGAAAAATTGGAAGTGGCATGGGAAACAGACATAGATAAAATTCATCCACATATATTATGGGAACAACATGAGATGATTCATCTTCAAAGCTATTAGAGGCAATCAAAAGTGCCTCAAACGAATCATCTAATTCATCATTTGAAGTTTTGTATGAGATGGCATGGATGGTGGAAACTTGGAAAAACATTTTGTGATGGGGGGGCAGGCTCATGATAAATGCATTCATCCTTACTATGCTACTTGAAGCCAAGGGTAATGCATCAAATATTATCTTCAAGGAGGTTTATTAAAGGATTTTGATCATATACTAAGCCATATTTTTCTTGAAGAGGCTGATAATGAGTCTCCAAAATAGTCTACATTCCTTTATCATAGTGGCCAAGACTGCATTCTTTCCAATTGAAATGATGGAAGTACTTCATGGTAAATGAAGGGTTACCCATAAAGTTGATATTGCAAAAAAAATTAGGCTTTGGGCTCTTTTTCAAGAGGTTTATTTGATTATGAATTGATTTCCTCATACATAAAATTTATATGATTAGATGATACCATGATGAAAATAGCATTGATGGTTAAAGGGGTATGGCTAGGGTGGCCAAAATCCCTAATCGATTCTATGAGGTAAAAATATTATATTATGTACAAGGTACTCTCCTATGCTAGGAGTGGTCATATGCTAGGAGTGGTCATATGAGATGAGAGTGTTGGAAAGGGGGATGAGGATGATGAATTTGCATTATCCATGAAATTGGAATGGGATGCAAAGGATGGTAGAATGAGAGTGGGTTCCCTTGATATATTTCATGGATGGGTGGATGCAACTCAAAAGAGTTTCGAGGTGGGGGTGGACTAAGTGTGATGGAGATGATATGGTTTGGGACACATGCATGGGTGTAGGTATAGAGGAGATATAATGGGTAATTATGGTAGGAGTGGGAGTTGTAGTAGCCTATATAATGGAAGAGGTGATGGGAGTGAAGATAGAAGCATGATATGGTAGTTGGGATTTGTGGAAGGGATAGAAGCGTATGATTTGGATGGAGTTGGTGGAGAGTGATTGATAAAAGGGTATAGAGGGGAGGATGATGTGGTATGGGTTTTATGGATGGGGTTGAGGATGGGGGCCTAGCCACTAAATATGAATGAAGCATATAATGAGAGCACAAAGGATGAATAGGTTAGGGTTGAGTTTGAACGACTTACATGCTGAAAGAGGGATGGAATGGTTGAGCATTAGGCAAAGTATAGGAGGAAGGTGGGTAGTTTTAAGGAGAAAAATGCAAATAATATGAGGTAGATGGTTGGTTTTGATATGGGGTAAGATGAGAGGTGTGGTTTGTACCCAAGGATGAAGGAGGAAGAATTGGATTGGGTGAGATCAAGTGGATGGGTAGCAGATTGGAAAAGTATGATGTAAGTGAGGAAGTGTGAGATGTGGCTTTATGGTAAGATGGTGAGATCAAGGAGATGAGTGAGAGATAAATATATTAAAGGTAGAGAAGACTCATGCAGGTGTATGACCATGTGATAATACTTGGATTATCATCACCCACTAGAATGCAGTGAATGTGAAACTCGTGTGTATTTGAGATAATAGTGCAAAGTTGAGGGTTTGCACTGCATATCCTATATCCGTGGTCTACCAAGGAGTACATTGTATTGCATCTCTCCATCGAAGACATGACTATTCCTAGTATTGAGCACAAGGTATTATTGAATGCCCACAAAGTGAAGGTAGAATCAACAATATTAGTGGGTGGAAGATTGAGGTGTTTGAGGGAAAATTATGCGATGATGTTTATGGAATAGATTATGTCAATTAAGACACACTTGAAAATTTTATTGTCAATAGAGGCCATGATGTGCAGGGGTGGATTTGGTCCTTACACTGAGATAGTCTTAATCTCAGTATCATAAAATGTAATGGTTGGTGAGGTGCAAGTTTGAATGTTACACACAAAATTGGAAAAGGCATTGGGATCATGGGTTTGCAGCTCTATAGCTTTTAGGATATCCATTAATACCTCTTTATGGGGATGCAATTATTGGATTAACTCATAAATTGAGAGCTTAGTTGATGCTATTTTGAGACTAAGAGTAAGCCTATTTTTGAGATGAATAATTGGTCAAGGTTGAGGCATGGTAATTTGCATTGGCAAATATGGCAAAGTTGATGAGAATGACACATTTGAAGGATCATTTATTTATGTAGGTGGATCTATGTATCGTCAATTATTTGTGACCACATAAATCATGCCAAAAAAACCTTGATAATTAGGGACATTGTTGACATGATTAACCTTATTTGGTTGAGGGGTAGCTATGGTGTCTCCAATATCTAATTATGTTATGCCATGTTGTGGTAATGTATTTTGATAGATATCCATATTTTGATTAGGAGAGCAAGAGGGTTGTCAACTTTGATAGATTCCTTATCAATCAAATCCTACACTTTATGCATAAGTTGAATGCACCTATTGATATCATGATCCCTCTATTGATGGTATATGTAATATCGATCTTCTCTATACCCCCTTCCTCTAAGTTTTTTTGGATCTTCAGGTATCATCTTGGATAAGGATATCAATTATGTGTCCACAATTTTTTGAAATATGGTGAACAAGGTCTCTAAGAGAGGTGTAAAATTGCATTGGGATTATTGAGGGTGTGCAACCTGATAAGTGTATTGAATGGGATTTTGAATTTGGGTGGGAGGTGGCATGGTATTATTTGTTGGTTGTGGTGGTAGATAAGAAGGTTGTTGTGGTGGAGTTTGAGGTTGTTGTTGGGGAGGTTGAGTGGTAGAGCTATCCAACACTACCTAGTTGACTTGGGCATACTTGGATTGATTATTGTTGTTGTTGTGGTGGTAGAGCTATCCAACACTACCTAGTCATTCTTTCTTCTAGAAATTGATTTCTCCTTTTTGAATTTTGATATCCTTGATAATTTTAGCTGGAGTTAGAGCTTTCTTAAGAGTTTGGTATTTTTGGAGTTGAATAAGGAGTGATATTGATTTGGAATAAATCTGAGTGAAAATCTAAGTTAGCTTAGTAATGGAGATAGAGAAAGGTAACTAAATCAATACCACTCTCCATTGATTTCCATAGTCAAGGATAGACTCATCATCAAAATAATGAAGGTTGGTGAGATTCATCAAGGTGGTCTTATTTTTAATGTTTATATTGAAGTACTCTAGGAAGATATTGGCTAGTTGTTCAAAACTATACAAGTTGCATCTAGGTAGATGGTTGTACCAATCGATGGCTCTCCTTGTAAGGGATAGCAAAAAGGTACAAAGCATGATATGATCTATGTCATTGATGAGATAGAAGGTATTTATGAATGTGCTCAAGTGATCTTGAGGATCCTCTTTGCCCTTAAAATTTTAAATTTAGGTATTTTGAATAGGAGAGGATAGAGTAATGCTAGGACCTAGGGGTTGCTAGGGTAGTTTTAAAGTTGACTCAAGGTTATATTTTTATACCCCATGCCTGTAACTTGCAATCCCAAGCTATTGACATTGTTGGCCAAATATTGGAATGAATTTGGAGCAACTTGAGGATCTAAGTAGTGGATACCATGATGAGTCAGATGGTATGGCTTGATGTAGGATATGATTGGTGTGTATAGAGGTGATGGTAATGGTGATGGTTAGGATCAAAATATTTCACTTGTGGGACTTAGGATCCCAAGGGTAGATATTGATGGTGTTAATGACAATGCTTATGGGTGTGTGGGGGATGTGATGGTAGTTTTTGAGGGTGGTGTTGATGATAGGTAGGTAGTTGAAGTTGATGATATGATAATAATTAGGAATTAAGGGGTTGTGTAGAGGTTGGATGATGCGTGTGTTTGGTGAGGTGCAATTGGTATGGTTGTGAGGTGGGTTTATATGGATTAGGAGTGGAATGATATTGATGAGGTGGTGGTTGATGTGGATGTGTGTCATGTGATTGTATCATAGACCAATTATGAGAATCATGAGCGTTGGAATAGATTGCAGGTACCATGGGTGGACATGAGATCCATGATGGTTATTGGGGAATGAATGATCCCTGGGATAGTGGATGAGATGAAGGATGGGGAGTTTGGGTTGGTTGTTGGAGAATATAGGTGGTGTGCAAGGAATGGATGTGACATGATGGACAATGATTATGAGGTGCTTAATGGGAATACAATTGATGAGAAGATGTTACAAGATAATAGAATGGTAGACGAAAAATATAACACATGGTAGAAGAATACGCGATAACTACAATAGTGATATGAATAGTTGTGGATGAAGGGTAAGTCATGGAAGGTGCAACCAAGGTTATGCATAGTGGCTATTTATAGCCAATTGGCTAAAATTAGGATTTTTGAAATTTGGAATTGGCTAATATTTGGGACCTTTGACCAAGGCCCATTAGCCAAAAAATTTTGGGTGCAATTTTTTTGGGGGGTCGATTTACCCCAATTTTATAAATATTTGACCATTTTAAGTTTAAATTTCCAACATTACCCATAATAATAGTTAACCTTATACATGTGTTTCGATACTATTCACCTAGATTTTGAAACTATTTCACCAAATTTTTATAAATATATTTTGGGGATGACCCCTTATTCATAACCCTAGGTCCAACATGAAGAGCCACATATTGTAGAAGTAGGTTAAGAAATTGGAAAGAAGAAGATGGTCTAGATGAGTGTATATGAGAAGTAGCACAAAATTTGGTCAAATGATGTGAGTGAGACATGTGTGTGACGTAGGAGGGTGATGTAGAAATGTATGGGTATTGTGATGAGTGGAAATAATTAGAGAAATATGGGAGGTTAAGGTTGATGGTCACTAAAATTAGGTTTATGGTGTGCTGCAAAGGGGTGGTACTAGTTTCCCTACGAGGTGAGGATACCGATAGCATTCCAAACTTTTGGACACTCGAGGTGTGGTAAAAACTAGAGGAAGATGTAGGAGGTGATGGAGGTTGATAGGGCTTGTAAGCCTATAGTTGGGCGAGTGTGGAGCTAGTGTGGGTATGAATGTGTAGTGGGGGTAAAGATAGTCATGACAAGTTAGGTGGAGGGATGTGAGGAAGAAGGGTCTTGTTGAGTAAGAGGTGATTGGATATGGTAGATTGGGTTGGTAAAAAGGAGGAAGGTAGCTTCAATATAAGTGGGTATGACGTTTGGATTGGGTGGAGAAAGGGGAGTCTCAAGATGAGGGGACTCAGAAGGGGTGGTGTGGGTGACATGGTGATTGACACCTTGATCATAACTAGGGTGATGTGTATTATGGGTGTGAGATATGTAGTGGTGGGATTCATCAGATATGCCACCCTAATGGATTTGGGGTGCATCCATTTTATGAATCGAGGGAGTAGTCAAAGAATGAGTAGATTGACCTGAATGGTCCATGGGGACTTGGGTTTGGGAATAGGCCTTGGCTTGATTGTGATTCATTACCATAGACTATACAAAATGGAATAGGTGTTTTTGGATGCTCTCTTTGTCTCTATTATTTTTTAAAAATAAGAACACATTATCTTGTTAGTCTCACAATGACACTGAGAGGGGGGTGAATCGGTGTAGCTCTTTTAAAACTTAAATCTTCAACTCTTAAAGCCGAAACAATGAAAACTTGAAACCAAATAAAGCAAGTATAACAAGAGAACATCACACAACACAAGATGTACCGAGGTTCACCGATTTGGCTACATCCTCAAAATGACTGTTTGGACTCCCATCCAAATCCAGCCTTTGCAAAGCACCAACTTTACAATCAATTTACCAGCACCCACTGGAAGGAGCACCAACCCCTGATTTATCTGCACCAATAGAAAGGAGCACCAACCCCTGATTTATCTGCACCAACAGAAAGGAGCACCAACCCCTGATTTATCTGCACCAACAGAAAGGAGCACCAACCCCTCTACCAAGCACCCACTTGATTTTGATATTGATAATAAAATGACATATATGAATCTTCTCTTCTCACAGAAAAATTGACCGTTCTCTTAGCTCATTTTGTCAATTGCTAAACGCTTTCTGGGTATTGTGCAAAACTCTGTCTATGACCTCCTCTCAAAATTTCAGCCAAAAATGATATCGTATGAGAAAGTTATGCCCAAAATACTAAAGTGACATTTTTCACCTTTTTCCCAAAAACACGGATTTTCACTCTTTATTTTTCTCCACACACTCTTCTCTCCGCACAAAATAAAATCACACTCTTCAATAAAACACTTCTAACTTAAATGCACACACTTGCATTCCTTTTCACTTTTCACTTTCTCCAAAGATCTTTATTTAATGAAACTTCTTAAAATAATATAACTCCCTTTTTTTATATTGAGAAGGCATTTCGTCAAACACGTCACATGCAAAGAATTGACACCTTACTCGTTCTCATACTTCGGAGCCACGTGACAACTCAAACCAAAAACAAAATATGATCTATTTGATGCCTTGAAGGTGTAACAACACTGAAACTGAAACTTTGGCGACTCTTCAAGGTCGAAACGGCCAACTAAAGGATTTTGCCCAAGTGGCACAAATTGACATAAAAGAGACCTATAACGTTTTTGCAAAAATCATAACTCTCACCTCGTAACTCGGTTTTCTCTAAAATTTGAAACGTAGAATATTTGCAACACTGAATATGTCCAAACCAAAAATCACTACCTAACTCCTTACGGTTCACCTGTACCACTTCCACAAAAACTGCTATTGACACACTTTTTCAAAAAAGAGCATTTTTGTGACAGTCTTGCAACGCTTGTAAAATTCACCTCGTTTCTCCGTTTTCATTGAAATTTGGAAAACATGTTCTTGAAGATAATGAACACCTCCAGTTCAAATTTTGCTACATAAATCCTTACGGTTTGTTCGCAGTGCTTCTAACAAAACCTGCACTTTTTCAGCCTGTACAACCACTTGCCAAATCATCCGCCAAGATACCGAAAACACCACCGATCACTCCAAACACTGTGTTGACATCTCCAATGCTGTTATGGACTATTTCCTGACATGCTGGCATGTTCCAAACTGATCCATCCTGTCCAACTGTGCCCGTGGCGACTTTTGCAACTTTTTGACTATTTTACTGCTTTGACAACTTTCTGACGATTTTTTCAACTTTTGCAAATTTGCACAAACAACCTGTAACAACTTCACCCAAACATCAAAAACATCCTCATAAGCATTTAACATCACTGTACATACTCTGAATAACCTCTGAACTCCTATCCATTGCATCAACCGATCTATCTTACTATGTTGACAACAATGACAATATTATCGTTGCACCTTGCTCAACAATCTCCCCCTTTGGAATTGTTGGCAACACACGTGCAATTTCCTGTAACTCTTCTCCCCCTTTGACAACAATACCAAAGGGCTGCTGCAAACTCCCCCTGAGTCCATGCACAACATTCTCAGGCAAAAATTATTACACTTAGCAAAAATCACAAACATGAGCAAAAAGATAAACAAATACACAAATGCTCCCCCCGAGAATGTGGTCCCGATAGCTAGTCAATTCTTGGGAAGCGTGACCACTCCCAATTTATTGTGAAGGTACTCAAAGACTTCCTTGGGCAATGGTTTTGTGAAGATATCCGCTACTTGCTCTATTGTTGGAACAAAATCCAACTTAACCTCACCTTCCGCAACTTTCTCCTTCAAAAAGTGATATCGGATAGCAATATGTTTTGTGCGAGAATGCATAACCGGATTCTTTGAGATGTTAATGGCATTGGTGTTATCACACTTAACTAAAATTGGCTCACTGAAGTTAATACCAAGATCTTTTAGGGTTTGTTTCATCCATAATACCTACGTACAACACGTTGTCGCTGCAATATATTCTGCCTCTGTTGTGGATAAGGAGACTGACTCTTGTTTCTTATTGTGCCATGCGACCAACCTATCTCCAAGATAGAATGCACCTCCACTGGTACTCTTTCTATCATCTACACATCCTGCCCAATCTGCATCTGAATACGCAATAAGGGTGAAGTCCTTACCTTTCGGATACCATAACCCATACTCCATAGTACCCTTGAGGTACCGAAGAATCCTCTTCACTATTGTCACATGAGTCTCCTTGGGACTAGCCTAAAATCGTGCTACCATGCATACTGCCTACAAAATATCTGGTCTAGTAGTTGTCAAGTATAGTAAGCTCCCAATCATAGATCTGTACATGGTTTGATCAACATGTGGAGATTTGTCATCCTTGCTCAACTTGCAACTCTATCATCATGGGAGTGCTAACTGGCTTACAATCCTCCATTGTGAACTTTTTTAGCATCTCTTTCACATATTTAATTTGAGAAATAAATATGCCCTTCTCATTTTGATTAACTTGCAACCCGAGGAAATACGAAAGTTCACCAATCATTGACATTTCAAATTCTTTCTGCATCTTATTTGCTAAATCTTTACACGACTCATCTTTGTTGCTGCCAAATATGATATCATCTACGTATACAACAAGAACAATAAGATGGCCATTTTCTATTTTGACATACAAATTACTATCCACCATACCTTTCTTGAACCCTTGTTGAGTAAGATAGTTGTCTAGCCTTGCATACCATGCTCGGGGTGCCTGTTTTAAGCCATATAATGCTTTCTTCAACTTGCAAACCAAGTTGGGATCATCACCAAGTTGGAAACCATCTGGCTGCTCAATATAAACCTCTTCTTCAAGTTTCCCATTCAAAAATGCTGATTTCACATCCATTTGATAAACTTTGAAATTCTTGTAAACTGCTAAAGCCAGAAACATTCTAATTGCCTCTAGTCTAGCCACAGGTGCAAAGGTTTCCTCAAAGTCAATACCTTCAACTTGTGCATAGCCTTTACATACCAATCTTGCTTTATTCTTGACTACCTGTCCATCTTCATTCAATTTGTTTCGAAAGACCCATTTAGTACCGATTATATTTTTATTTGTAGGTCTTGGTACTAACTCCCAAGTTTTGTTTTTCTCGATCTGATCTAATTCTTCATTTATTGCCTTCATCCAACTTTCATCTTTGCTTGCGTCAACAACATTTTTGGGCTCAATGCTGGATAATAGAGAGTAGTTACTTACTACTCTTCTTCTTGTCTGAACACCAACTGTGGGGTCTCCAATTATTTGCTCTCTAGGATGATCTTTCTACTAGCTACCTGTTTTGAATTTCTTATTTTCTTCCACTTCTGAATCACTGTTTGAATCATCTGAGTCAATTTTTTGTTTCTTTTCCATTTCCTTTTCCTCATCTCCTTCAATAACCTCTTCATAAATTGGGTAGTTCTCTTCATAGCTAATTACTCGTTCCCTACCTTCATCAACTTTAACATCGGACACTATCCACAATTTTCCTTAGCCTCTTGTTGTAGCATTTGTAAGCTTTGCTTTTTGATGAATAGCCAAGAAAAATACCTTCATCCGCTCTATCTTCAAACTTACCAAGGTTTTCTTCAGTTCTTTTGATGTAACACTTGCTGCCAAAAACTTTAAAGTATCTTGTTGTTGCCTTTTTACTGAACCACAACTCATAAGGAGTTTTGCTTTCATGCGTCCTCAACATGCACCTATTTTGGATGTATACCGTAGTATGGACTGCCTCTTTCCAAAATCTATCTGCTACTTTGCTCTCAGTCAACATAGTCCGTGCCATTTCCTACACTGTCCTGTTCTTTCTTTCTACCACACCATTCTGCTGAGGTGTCCTGGCTGCTGAAAATTGTCTCCTAATACCATATTTTTCATAGTACTCTATAAAATCCTCTGAAATGAACTCTCCTCCTCTATCTGATCTTAAACATTTAATCATTTTTCTTGTTTGATTCTCAACTTGGTTTTTGAAAACCTTGAACATCTCAAAAGCTTCTGATTTATGCTTCAAAAATAGTACCCATGTCATCCTAGAATAGTCATCTATACACAACATAAAATATTTGTCACCATTTATGCTTTGCGTTCTCATGGGTCCACATAAATCAGTATGTATTAGTTCCAAAGGTTTGCTTGTGTAGTACTCTTTTGTTTTAAATGAGACTCTAGTTTGCTTCCCCTTTTGGCATGAAGCACAAATGCTATTTGATGGTTTTCCAATGGTGGGAATATCTCTCACTGCCTTTTTTGAGCTGATTTTTACTAGATTGTCAAAGCTGATATGACCGAGCCTCTTGTGCCACAACCAATTTTCTTCTTCCTGTCCAATCAAGCAAGCTCCTTCTGAAGTCTCTGAGAGAGTGTACGAGGTTTCCAGATGTCCTCGATCCAGTTGCTATCAACTTTCCACTATTTGCTTTTTGACTTCACAACCCTGCTTCTTAAAAATCACTTCATGACCTCTATCACAAATCTGACTTACGCTCAACAAGTTATGCTTCAGACCAACCACAAACAAGACTTCTTTTGACTTGATTTTTTCATCACTGATCTTAAGCTGAACCTTTGCCAACTATCTTAGCTCCATCATTATTTCCAAATTTTACTGAACCACCTTCATATTGTTGTAACTTCTCAAATTTTTGTTTGTCACCTGTCATATGATTGGAGCATCCACTATCAAGTATCCATGGTGCAGATTTATTCTATGCTTTAAATGTTGTTTGTACGATCAGGGATTCCTTTTCTTCCTTAGATCACTCTTTTTCTTTCCACTCTGGTTTGATTATAGTTTTGGGCTCTTGTTTTGACTTTTCTTTTTCAGTAGCTTGTGCATGTTTTTCGAGAAATTTTCTATTTTGTCTCATTCCATTTGGTTGAAATTTTCTTCCCTAAAATTGATTTGATGCAAATGTACTTTGACAATTTCTTGCAATGTGCCCAAAATTATGATAGTTATAACATTCTACTGCATAATCCATCAAAGGTGAAAAAACATTTCTATTGGTAAAATTCCTTGGTCCTACATTATACTTGCAATCTGAAATCTTATGTCCATAACCATTGCATTTAAAATAGTAACCAAAAAAGAGATGATTGAACCTGGGTGATGGTCTTTGCCATGTTGTCGTAGGAGCCATAAATCTTCTTCTTCTTTGATGTGTGACATTGGTGAATCCATCATTGTCAATTCTCCTTTCGTGCCTTGCATTATTGCTTTCTTTTGCATGAGTCAATTTTTCTTGATCAACCTGTTTCTTATCTTCATTCTTTATGGATTCTTCATTTATGGCCTTTGATCCATTTGATGATTCTCCTTCATCAAAGCCCAAACCAAATTTGATGCCTGTAGTCTTTTGGTTATTTATGATCTTATCCAGCTTCATAGAACTTTCTTCACGTTTGTGATAACAACTAATTTTACGATTCATCTCTTCTATCTGCATCCTTAAACCAACAATCTCTTCTTCTAGCTTGCTGCAATAATCTATTTTCATGGTTATTTGCACTTCGAGATCTTCAGATATTTTCTTGGATTCTTCTATCTATACTTTCAAACTGGTTATGATTTCATTTGCATCCTCAAGCTTTCTTGAAATTTTCTTATTCTTTTTTCTTTCTATCTTCAATTCATCCAGAGCTACAATTAGTTCCTCTTCCAAATTTACTTCTGCATCAATTTCTTCTTCATCACATTCCTGTTCTTTTTCTATTTTTTCTTCTTTGAGTGCCATGAAAAGAGCTTCACCTATTTCCTTTTCAGAATCCTCACCGGAGTTGTCTTCTGATGAACTGACATTCTTGGAGATGAAACTTTTCTTCTTGAAGTTGCCTTTTTTTAAATTTGGTTTTTTCTTCCAGTCACTTCTTTCTTGGTGCGATCCTTCATCACTTTTGTTCTTCTCATTAAGTGGACATTTAGCTGCAAAATGCCCAATGCCTCCACAATTGAAACATTTAAATGGTAACTTTCCTCTGTATTTTCCTTTTCCCCTTTTTAGTTTTTGAACAAAGTTTGCTTCCATTTCATCTGATGTCTCTTCTTCCTCGGATTCTTGTTTTGCTTTCATATTTTTATGGGCTTTAAAAGTAGCTTCTCTATCTGTGGGTTTAGATTTTCCTATTCTCATCTCATATGCAGTCAAAGAACCATGCATCTCATCCATACTAAAAGAATTTAGATCTTTAGCTTCTTCTATAGCTGAAACTTTAGAATCAAATCTTTGGGGAAGAGATCTTAATACCTTTTTCACGATGATAGAATCTTTGATTTCCTCGCTGAGTCCTCTAATCGCATTAATGACTTCATTAACTCTCAGCATATATGCCTCTATGTTCTCATCGTCATTCATCTTTAATACTTTGAACTGAGCTCGATGTGTTTGTAACTTGGCCTCCTTGATCTTAACGTCTCCTTCATGAATGCTCCTTAGTTTGTCCCATATTTCTTTTGCCATTTTACAACTCATAATCTTTACCAGTTCACTGTCCACTAATCCGCACATGATAGCATTCTTTGCTTTTGAGTCATTCTCAAATAGTTTCTTACCGACAGCATCGGTTGGAGAAGTGGTGGGTATTGTGTATCCACTATCTACTGAATCCCAAATGTCGTATCCCAAAGCACAAAGATATGTCTGCATCCTGAGTCTCCAAAATGCGTAATTAGTTTCATCAAACAATGGTGCTTTGTTTGATGAGAAGCCTTCACCACCTACCATTGTGTCACTTCCAAGATCACCCTAGCCGGTTAAGCTTGTTCAGGAACCTCGCTCTGATACCAATTGTTAGTCTCACAATGACACTGAGAGGGGGGGTGAATCAGTGTAGCTCTTTTAAAACTTAAATCTTCAACTCTTAAAGCCGAAACAATGAAAACTTGAAACCAAATAAAGCAAGTATAACAAGAGAACATCACACAACACAAGATGTACCGAGGTTCACCGATTTGGCTACATCCTCAAAATGATTATTTGGACTCCCATCCAAATCCAGCCTTTGCAAAGCACCAACTTTACAATCAATTTACCAGCACCCACTGGAAGGAGCACCAACCCCTGATTTATCTACACCAACATAAAGGAGCACCAACCCCTGATTTATCTGCACCAATAGAAAGGAGCACCAACCCCTCTACCAAGCACCCACTTGATTTTGATATTGATAATAAAATGACATATATGAATCTTCTCTTCTCACATAAAAATTGACCATTCTCTTAGCTCGTTCTGTCAATTGCTAAACGCTTTCTAGGTATTGTGCAGAACTCTGTCTATGACCTCCTCTAAAAATTTCAGCCAAAAATGATATCGTATGAGAAAGTTATGCCCAAAATACTAAAGTGATATTTTTCACCTTTTTCCCAAAAACACGGATTTTCACTCTTTATTTTTCTCCACACACTCTTCTCTCTACACAAAATAAAATCCCACTCTTCAATAAAACACTTCTCACTTAAATGCACACACTTGCATTCCTTTTCACTTTTCACTTTCTCCAAAGATATTTATTTAATGAAACTGCTTAAAATAATATAACTCCCTTTTTTTATATTGAGAAGGCATTTCGTCAAACACGTCACATGCAAAGAATTGACACCTTACTCGTTCTCATACTTCGGAGCCACGTGACAACTCAAACCAAAAACAAAATATGATCTATTTGATGCCTTGAAGGTGTAACAACATTGAAACTGAAACTCTGGTGACTCTTCAAGGTCGAAACGGCCAACTAAAGGATTTTGCCCAAGTGGCACAAATTGACATAAAAGAGACCTGTAACGTTTTTGCAAAAATCATAACTCTCACCTCGTAACTCAGTTTTCTCTAAAATTTGAAACATAGAATATTTGCAACACTGAATATGTCCAAACCAAAACTCACTACCTAACTCCTTACGGTTCACCTGTACCACTTCCACAAAAACTGCTACTAACACACTTTTTCAAAAAAGAGCATTTTTGTGACAGTCTTGCAACGCTTGTAAAATTCACCTCGTTTCTCCGTTTTCATTGAAATTTGGAACACATGTTCTTGAAGATAACGACCACCTCCAATTCAAATTTTGCTACATAAATCCTTACGGTTTGTTCGCAGTGCTTCTGACAAAACCTGCACTTTTTCAGCCTGTACAACCACTTGCCAAATCATCCGCCAAGATACCGAAAACACCACCGATCACTCCAAACATTGTGCTGACATCTCCAATGCTGTTCTAGACTATTTCTTGACATGCTGGCATGTTCCAAACTGATCCATCCTGTCCAACTGTGCCCATGGCGACTTTTGCAACTTTTTGACTATTTTGCTGCTTTGACAACTTTCTGACGATTTTTTCAACTTTTGCAAATTTGCACAAACAACCTGTAACAACTTCACCCAAACATCAAAAACATCCTCATAAGCATTTAACATCACTGTACATACTCTGAATAACCTCTGAACTCCTGTCCACTGCATCAACCGATCTATCTTACTGTGTTGACAACAATGACAATACTGTCGCTGCACCTTGCTCAACATATCTATACAAATAGAAAAACAAGAAAATAATGAATTTTTGTTGGAACTATGTTGAATATTTTCCATGTTATTCAGGAGGGGTTAACTCTTACACCCTGTAAAAATTTTCTCACTAAGGTTTGGGTGGTTTAATCTATTTTTAGATCCATATGGGTGTATTTGGGTTAATGTAATTTTAGCCCATGGTTTTGTGCCCATGGTATTGTAAAACCCCTCCTTGTGTTGTTGGCATATAAAGCAACACTTTCATGAGGGTTTGGTAATCAAATTTGAAAGAAATATAATCACAAGTGAATAGTGAGAGAAAGGATATTATTGTATTGAAGACGATCAAGTTTATACAATAAGAAAATATTCTTGCTAGGGATTTTTTCGAAAGGGTTTCCCAGGATAAATTCTTGTGTAATGTGTTCTCTATTTTTCCTTTGATTCTGCAATTACTATTTTTCTAGAATTTTTTTATCGAGGTATTATTTCTCTTCATTTTGTATCATTGATAGGTTTTAGCTTTGTTCGAGGAATAAGGGTTTGAACCCTGGGATAAATTAATTCTTGAGTGGGAGTAGTGCACAAAAGAATATGGGTGAAGGAAAATGATAGGAAGCACATAGGTAGAGATCAAAATATTTAATGGATAGAATTTTAAGTTATGAAAACTAAGGATGGAGGATCTATTGGTGGATAAATATCAGTGGGTCATAGTCTCAATTTTAAAACCAATAGGAATGACAGATTAGGAATGGCTAAATATCGATAGGAAGACAAGGATATCTATCAAATTGTGCTTATCTAATTCATTATTATTGTATGTATCGACAGAGGCCACAATAAAGTTGTTATGGAAAAATCTAGGAGCATTGTATCAGATAAATTCACTAGTAAGTAAACTCTTTCTCTAAAATTTGTATTCTCTTTGGATGAATGATGGTGACTCTGTAACTGAACATCTAAATGCTTTTAACACTATGGTAAGTCAATTAAACTATGTATATGTAGAAATGGATGAAGAGGAAAAGTTTATTACTTTACTTTGTTCATTACTTGGTTCTTGGGATAACCTAGTTATGGCTATCTCCAATACTACTTCTACATTAAAAGTAGAGGATATAGTAGGAACATTGCTATCTGAGGAAATTAGACAAAAATATTTTGAGTATTATCATCAAAAGTATGCCTTGGTTGTGATAGGCCATTCTTAAGAAAGAAGCAAAAATAAATAAGGAGAAAGGGTATCAAAATCTAGGGGAAATTTTGTTGTTCCTGAAAAAGAAAAATGTTGGAAGTGTGGTAAAATAGGGCATTATAAAAGAGACTACAAATATAAAAATATTGATGCAGGAACATCTGTAGCAATAATACCACAAACAAATATTCAGGGGACCTGTTCGTAGTTGCAGCATGCTCAAGCGAACACCATGACTCATGGTTGATTGAATTTGGTGCTTCTTTTCATATGAATCCTCATAGTGAGGGGTTATGTGAATATGAAAATATAAATGGATGTGAATTCTTCTTGGGATACAATTCGACATAAAAAATAATAGGTCAAGGAAGAGCCAAATTGAGGTTAAAATATGGAAAATTTATAACACTTCTTGGTGTCCTCCATATTCTAGGTTTGGCAAGAAATCGTATATCCATTAGTATGATGAAATATGTGGGTGTAACTACAAAATTCAATAAGGATAGTTGCAAGATGGTTCATGGATGCTTAGTGTTGGCAAGGGAAGTTTGTACAAGAATTTTTTTCAAACTTGAGGCTACAACTGTAATTATTGATTGCAATAACTCTTTAGTTGTAGGGGAAATTAATACAGTAGAAGAAGCTCTAAGTATTCCTGTAGTGAAGACAATGTTGTGGCATCAACCCATGGGGCATATTGGTGAGAAAGGCCTTCGTACATTGAAATTGAAAGGTATGGTTAAAGGAGTTTCTGATTGCCCATTAAATTTTGATTTTTGTGAGCACTGAATTTTTGGAAATCAAACCAAAGTTAAGTATTCAAGTAGTACTACAAGATCTGAAGGAATTTTACATCTAGTTCATAGTGATGTGTTTGGACCTGCAAAAGTACCATCATTAAGTAAATTTATCTATTTTGTTACATTATATAACTTCTCAAGAAAGACTTGGGTATAATTTTTATGGTATAATTCTGATTTTTTCAATAAATTTAAATATTTCAAGCCTCTTGTAGAAAATCATATAGAGAAAAAGATAAAGATTTTGAGAAGTGATAATGGTGGTGCATATTTTTCTAATGAATTTGAGAAGTTTTGCAAATAATTTGGAATAGAAAGGCATAAAACAACTCCCTATACTCCACAATAGAATGGAGTTGTAGAATGGATGAATAGAACATTGATGGATAAGGCCATAAGCATGCTAGGCAGTGTAGGATTAGAAGAGAAATTTTGGGCAGAAGCTATGTGAACTACTTTCTACCTCATCAATAGATCTCCTACCTCAGCTTTGGTGGATAAAACTCCACAAGAAGTGTGTACTGATAAGAAACCCTCTCTTAGTCATATAAGGATTTTCTATTGTGAAGCTTATATGTATGTCCCAAAAGAGAAAAGGACTAAGCTAGACTATAAATCTAAAAATGCATATTTTTGGGTTATAGTATGGGCGTGAAAGGATATAAGTTGTGGAATCCAAAAAAATAAAATATTACTTACATTCCTAATGTGATCTTTAGAGAAACAAAAGGGGTTCTAAAATAGGAAATGCAACCAAGAAAAAAAACCAAAAATAGTTCAAGTAAAACTGGAATAGGACAAAGAAATTGTGGTAGAATCTGAATTACAATGAGAGCCAAAAGAGGAATATTTAGAGGAATAAGGTTAGGAGGATGCTGAATATGTACAACCTAGAACTCCAATTTTTAGGAGATCAAATCGAGAGAGAAGACCCCTAGAAAGGTGTAGCCCTTCAAATTTTTGTTTGTCATTTAATTTATCAGTTACTGATGAAGAACCTAAGAATGTAAAGGAGGCACTTCAGTCAAGTGATAATAAGTCTTGGAAAAGGGCTATGGAAGAAGAAATGGAGTCCCTGGATAAAAATAAGACATGGGACTTGGTGAAATTACCCCTTGGAAAAAAACCTATTGGTTGTAAGTGGTTGTTCAAGAAGTACAATATAGAAGGAAATTTGGAGAAGTACAAAGTTTGCCTAGTAGTAAAAGGATTTTCTCAATTTGAAGGAATTGACTTTGATGAGATTTTTTTCTCTTATGGCTAAACTGACATCAATTAGAGTTATGTTGGCTATTTCTGTAGCATTTGATTTTGAAATAGAACAGATGGATGTAAAGACAACTTTTCTACATGGTGAACTTAATGAAGACATATATATGTTACAACCAGAATGCTTCAGGGTAAAAGGTAATGAGGACTTGTTATGAAAGTTTAAGAAGTCTCTTTATGGGTTGAAGCAGTATCCAAGGATGTGGAACCAATAATTTGACAAGTTTGTTTTGACCATTGGGTTTAGAAAAAGAAAAGCATATCCATGTGTATATTTCAAAAAGGAAGGTCAATTTTTTTATCATTGTATTGTATGTGGATGACATGTTGTTAATTAGTAATAATAAGGAGATGATAAAGTTACTAAAATCTCAGTTATATTCTGAATTTGACATGAAGGATTTGGGTGCTACAAAAAATATTTTGGGTATGGAAACAATAAGAGATCATGCAAAGAGAAATTTGTAGTTAAATCAAAGGAAATATATTGATTTGATACTATAGATATTTAGGATGCATGATTGTAAACTAGTATGTACTCCATATCTGGTTGGTTAAAAGTTATCTTTTGATCAATGTCCTAAAACAAATGAGAAAATTTAAGAAAAACATCTTGTTCCTTATGCTAGTTTTGTGGGCAATTTTATGTATGCAATGGGTTGTACTAGACCTGATATTGCACATGCAATGGGAGTAGTTAGCATATATATGTCCAATCCAGTAAATGAACACTAGACTGCTATAAAGAGGATATTAAGATACTTGCATGGAACTACAGATTATGTTATTTTTTATGAAGGAAAATTTGGAGACAATATTATTGTAAATCTACAAGGGTTTGTAGATGTTGATAAGGTCAAAGATCTTGACAAGATAATATCCACGAGTGCTTATATGTTTAGGTTGTTTGCAGGGGCAGTAAGTTGGATAAGTAAAAAATAATAAGTCATTACTTTATCCACTATAGAATCAAAGTACATTATCACAATACACGATAGTAAAGAAGCAGTGTGGCTATAGAGGATGTGTTCAACGGGTTGGCATTAAGAAGAAGGTTGTGAGAATCAACAGTGACAGTCAGAGCGTAATATTGTTGGTAAACAATACCGGTTTTCATGATCGATCAAAACGAATTCATATCAAATGCAATTTTATGAGATAAATGGTTGAATATAATTGGGTGATATTGCAGAAAGTTGATACAGAGAATAATAATGTTGATTCATTAACAAAGGTTATACCTACTCAAAATATTTCTTGGTGTAGAATATCTATGGGTATGGTTACCCTTGATTTTTGACAATGATAGTTATTAGCCCCTATGGAAAGTATTCAACAAGTGGGATAATGTTGAAATTATGTTGAATATTTTTCATGTTATTCAAGAAGGATTAACTCTGAAAGGACTTTACACTTTGTAAAAATTTCCTTACTAGGGTTTAGGGGGTTTAATCTATTTTTAGACCCATATGGGTGTTTTTGGGTTAATGTAATGTCGGCCTATGGTTTTGTACCCATGGTATTATAAAACCCCTTATTGTATTGTTGGTATATAAAGAAGCACTTTCATGAGGGTTTGGTAATCAAATTAGCAATAAATGTAATCACAAGCGAATAACGAGTGAAAGGATATTATTGTATTGAATATGGTCAATTTTATATAATAAGAAAATATTCTTGCTAGGGATTTTCTCGAAAGGGTTTCCCAGGATAAATTCTTGTGTAATGTGTTATTCTTCTCTATTTTTCCTTTGATTTTGCAATTATTGTTTTTCTAGAATTTTTTTATCGGGGTATTATTTCTCTTCAATTTTTTAATGTTTTCATTTTTGAAGTTTTGATTTTTTTTAATGTTTTTGATAATGTTTTTTTTTTTTTTTTTAATTTCTATGTGTTTGATGTTCCCTAGACCTAGGAGCTATGAATGGGTGATGGAATTAAATCTAGAAATTCATGTTTATGCCCACTCCTATTACAAGGAATAAGACACAAATGGCTAGAGGACTTCCTAGGATGGTGGGTTGGCTCCAAGTATCCTAAGGGGATAAAATAAACCTCTTGAGAGAGGTTGTGTTTTCTATGTCCTACTACTTTCCTAGTTGGGTATTTTCTTTATCCTCAGTCGTTCTTGGATATAAATTATAGTTGTGAGTCCAAAAATTATTACGCCCTATAAACAAAAGTGCGTCTAACCTCAAAATTACCTTGATCTAGTCCCAAGGGTAACCAACTTTCTAGTGATGAAATCCAAGAAACTATGTGATCTATTTATGGTGTCTAAAGGATCAACCAATGGTTGGTGGTGAAATCCAACATCATTGAGATATTTTCCTCATAAAAACTTTGTAGAATGTAACGTACAAATGTGTGTGGTTCAATGAGATTTTGATTTTGATTTTTTTTTATGTTGTTTTGGGTTGAATTTTTTATTTTATTTTTTATGCCTATTTACCATGTAAATTTTAAAACTAACCCTAAGGATGCAATGAAAACAATGATCTAATGTGCTATGAAAAGAAATCTTGATCTAAATGAGCTTATGGAAGCATGCACAAACTGATCTACTAAGCTTGGAAAGGAAATAACAACTTAAGCTACTGAGTTTTGAAAAGCAAATGATGACTAATCTAATGAGTCTTTGAGTTTTTAAAAATAAATAATAGCTAATCTAATGCACCTTAACTCTTTTGAAAAATAGAAAGAAACAACTAAGCTACCATGCCTTTCATTTTTTGAATAATAATGAAAAAAATAACTATGCTACTGTGCCTTTGAGATTTTGAAGAACAATGAAAAGAAACTACACTGCTATGCCTTTGAATTTTTGTGCGGGAATCATGAAACAACTATGTTAGTGCTTTTTGGAAATTTAAAAATAAAAGGGGGGAAATATATTCAAACAAACAAATTAAATGAATCCCACTATGAATTTTTGCACACAATTAGAATATATGAGCAAATAACCTATAAAACTATGTTGAAAGAAAAGAAACTGAGCATACTCTATACCTAAGTCTAAGCCTATGTAATTGTATCTAAGCCTAAAGATCACCCTGGGTGGTTATGTCTATGCTTGAGTGCTACATTGGGTAGTTGTGTCTAAGACTAAGGAATACCTTGGGCAGTTGTATTTGGGCCCGAGGATCACCTTGGGCGGGTTGTATCTAAGCTTGAGGACCACCCTGTGCGGTTGTTTCTAAACCTAAGAGGGTATATCTTACAAGATCAAGCACTAATATAAGAAGTGTAATTGTATCTTTCCTACCCTTGGATACATATAATATAAATAGAAGGTAAAAATTTAGCAAATAACGCCAAGCAAGCATGCAAGCACAAAGAACCCTAAGCAAAACACATAAGACATTCTATGCTCGATGCAAGTGCCAAAGCTCATGCAAGAAAAAAATCATCAATGTGTTTATGGGTAAAGGATCCCATCATGATCATAATTTGTTTGAAAGAGGAAATACATCATAAAAATTGAAAATAGATAAAAAGCAATAGATTTGATATTGATAAACTTTATCTTTTACAAATTGGCCTTTTCGATTACAATCGACCTCCCTAAACAAAGGATTTTCTTGATGTTGTAAGTTATCTCCTCGATCACACAATAGGTTGTGGAAGGGTTTAGAAGGTATGTTTCTTGACCTATTAATATTTTATGTGTATCCAATACCTACACATAAGCTCACAATGAAAACATCAATATCATATGCAGGGTATTTCGATATGAGACCCAAAACCGTGAAAGAGGGTTACAAAAGAAAATAAAACATTACAAAAGTTCACAAAATTAGGTGCAAAATTTACAAACTATATTAAAGGCTTATAAAACCTAATAGAATACTTGTTTTTATCTTTTTGTGCAATCAGTGGTAGTTTGGAGTTGTTTACCTTGAAGCTCAACCACTTGGGGTGATTGGCTCTTTATATAACCGTTCGGTGTAGTTGTGGCTCTGTGTAACTGTCATGTGTGGTTGTGGCTCTATGAAACCACCCTAGGTAGTTGTGACTCTATATAACCACCTTAGGTAGTTGTGACTATTATCTAGTAGAAGGTTTCAATCCTAGATCTGAGCCTTCCTAGATTTATTTTGCAATCTTCACTGCAAATCTGGTGCATTTTTGGATATCGATTATGGGTATGGCTATAAAAACAAGGGTTAGAAAACACTTCTAATATCCTTCATGGTTTAATACTTTGAGTTATCCAAATGGTAAACCTCCAACCATAATGCCAAATACATACACAGTAAAATCAAATGAAATTTGATCAGATTTTGGTTATATTTTTTATGCACACACATGAAAATTAAAATGGGGACCTATTTGTAAAGTCTCCCATGGGTGGAGGAGAGTGATGAGGGGGAAGAATATGGATGACAAGTGGCATGGGTGAGTAAGAGAGGAATATTAGGGATTCCCCACTTGGGTGGAAAAATGTGCAACTTTTCTTATTTGGGCTATGACATCCTATGATGCCTTATGATGTGCCATAACACCTTATGACATGCCATGATGCATTATGACACACCTCACTAATTTTATTTTTGTGGAGAGATTCCTCACCCACCAAATTGGAATTTCTCATCAATGTGCTTGGGTGGAGGGAATCCTCACCCAGATGCATTGAATGTGCTTTGAATTTGGACGAAAGGGAGGAAATAAATGCTAATTGGAATTAATGTGATTCGGAGTTAAAAATAGTGGAGTGGTCTCATGATGACCACAATTAAGCATAGGAAGGGGCTTAAGTGGGTCAAAGGGGCTAAAATAGCCAACTTTAATAATTTATAAGGTTGTAATACATTAATTAAAATAATTGCACACATTATTAAATATTAATATTAACCATTGCAAATATGATACTTTTTAGGTGTCCACACAAAGTATGTATAAACATTATGGTATAATGGACATACTATGAAGGAATGTTGGCATAATCTATTTAAAAATTGATCACCTTCATGAGAGATGAACCAACAGTAATACAAGTCATCTTTAGAAAATAAAAATCAAAATTGGAGAAAGGTACAAAAAAATAATGTAGCTGAAGAAAATCAAGTTAAATAAGAAAAATAAAAATATCAAGAAAAAGAAAAATGTGTGTTTATTTCACAAGCACAACTTAGACAACACAATAATATTTGGTATGACTCCAAAGCAACCAAACATATGACAAGTCAAGAAACTTGGATCCATTCAAATCATCCAAATTATTATACAAGAAAATTTGCATCAATTGATCACTTCAATCCAAGGAACCAATAAGAGGCAACACTACCTAGATACAAAGGCAACTATTACAAGCATAAACCATGGGATGCCTCTAAGTACAAGAATTTAATTACATTTTTGAACAAAGATGGTTTATTAAAATTTAATTACTTTTCTACTTATTTCCCAATTATAGAGAAAAATATTTTCATAAATATAGATGATAATGAGTGCATAGTAGTTTTGTTTGGTCAATTTTTAGAATATTTTGGTCCCTACTCCATAATAGATAATTTGACTATACATGGAAACAAGGAATTTCTTCTAGAACTTTCTCAAGCCTTTGATGAGGCCAAATAACGCCTCATTTTTATAGTATTTTTGACATAAAAACTTGCCATATTACAAAACATAACATAGTTAATTTCCAAATAGTTGATTAAAATATGTTATTTGCTAATGTTTGCATGATTTTATGTTTAGGAACACTATACCCCTGTTTTGACTATTTTTTTGCATTTTATGACTGTTTTTGCATGATTAGTTAGTGAAAAATGCATAATAAAAATAGTAGCTGATAAGGAGTGCTATGGTTTATAATTACATCATGCTATTTGAACATTTTCCCACCTTAAAAATGGTTTGTATGAATAATTAGCACCAAATTTCAAGTTTTGCTAGAAAACTAGACAGTGCAGCTGTAGCCCATACATTTTCCAGCCACCTATCATTATAAAGGAGGGCATGGAATTTGTCAACCAAAGCTAAGGAAAATGCTTGGAAATAGTTGAGGAATATTAGGGGAGATAACCTATCCACTTGGCAGAGTTTCTTCGTACATTTTTGTTGCAGATGTGCAAAAATCCACCTTTTTGCTAAAAACTGGACAACTCAGCTATAGTCCATACAAATTCCAGCCACTTGTCATTATAAAGGATGGCATGGAATTTGTCAAACAAAGCAAGGGGTAATGATTGGAAATGGTTGATAAGGGATAGGGAAGATGTCCTATCCACTTGGAATGACTTTATCACATGTTTTGGTGTCAGTTGTGCATGAATCACATTTCTATTGACTGATATTTCGAAGATCTTCGGAATGACAGGGGAGACTAAGTCGTTTCAACCAAAATAGGTGCAGTTGCATTCAAATCGCATGGAGGAAGATACAAAGAGGTGAATACAGGTGTATGAAGCATCTCCCAGCCATTCCCAGCTCGTTCCCACTAGTTTGGAGGCATCAAGTGGCCAATGGATAACTACTACAACAGATTCTATCCTGAATTAGATTGAGTCTACTATAACCTAGGAAGCAATCATGAGCAAACAATAGTTAGTTGAAGATGTAAACAAGGCACATTTGTAATAATTAGTATAAATAGGTAGCTCCCTCATTGGTTGAGCTAATAGGAGTTGACTTAGTGAAAAGTAGCCAATAGAATAGTGGATGTTGAAAAGTGTTTTTTGTAACAGTTCAATATGACTTGATAATCAAATAAAGTGTATTTTTTTTATATTTGTCTTGTGATTTGAGTGATTAGTTTTAGTATCTAGGAGGTTTTTTTCACCCTCTTCTATATTGGAGAGCAAGGGCCACTCTCAGACCTAGAGGTAAGGGCTATTTAAATAGGTTTTCTGATAACTTTTGCTACAATAATTTATTGCTAGATTTCTTGTTAATTTGTTGTTTGTTGCTAATTAGACTAACCCTTGTTTTAGTTCATGTGATGTTTTATGCTCTCAAGTGTGGTTTATGCAAAGTGTGTTTGGTCAGCTGACATTAGTTATAGATTTGAATTCCCTATTTTCTATTTTCTACCAACTGTCAAATTCAACAATTTTATTTCTTGTTAGTTCCTGTAGCAAAAATCTGACAACCTTCTGTAGCAGTGCACTAACATCTATTTGCAAATTTTCTTTAGCATGAATTAGACTAGAATTTTTCCAATTCAAGCATATTTTTCATTCTAGTTGTTTCAATTTTGCAATTGTAATTTAGGTTTCAATTCAGCAAGATTTGATTTTGTAATTTCATTTTCTACAAATTGTAGTTAATTGTCAATTTTATGTCTTAGAAGCAGTTTTCAATTTTGTAAGTTAATTTAGTTTCAATTCATACACATTAGGATTTAGTGTGACCTCAAAAAAGTCTAAACCAACATCTGTTTCACCGAATAAATGCTTATGAACTAATTGCTTGAACTATAACTTGCCAAAACCTTCTATCGTAGATAGCCTTGGACACCACCCTGGATTTGATAAATATTGAAAATTAAATGATGATAATAATGACACTCATCATTTTTGGCACCATTGTTAGGGAACATAGGTGTTTTTAGGAGATAAAATAGTCAAATAATTGTTGATTATGCTAAGTTGTGAACTTTAGAGTAAAATCTGAAACATAACAACTTGCATGAAACATAATTGTGAAACTGATAATTGCAATTCAGACCATTTAGAAAACAAGCATAAAGTATGAATAGGTTAAGGGATGCAAAAGGATGATGTCTTAAAAACCCTTTGCCTACCACAGGAAGAAAAATTTCACAACAAGAGGTTGAAACTATGCCAAAGTTGTCTGAATTTATGATTCCCAAAACTATTGCAATTTTCAAAGAATCACAATCATCTATGTCAAGAAGTGTAGGATCCCTTGAGAAATCATTACAAAGAGGAAAAATCAGTAGTTCAACACCACCTTATTTTGACAAATCCATACAATCAGGACAATTTAATAGGATGTATAATTGTTGTTGGGAACCCATAATGGTAGGCTCACAAGAGAATCCAGGGAGAGCCAGTAATGTGCTCCACCCTAGTGCATCTAGTACACCTACCAAAACTTTTCAAAACCCCATTCAATTAGATCCTAATCAAAACTCTCCTATGAAAGTCATTTCACCTTCTATGTTACCAACTTTCAAGGGAGTTACATCTGAAGATCCTGATATATTTTTATTTGAGTTTAAGATTGTATGTCAAGCTCATGATTACACTAATGACAATCAAAAGCTCAAATTATTTCCTTCCACTCTTAAAGAATCAACCCTATGATGGTTTATCACCTTAGCACCTGATTCAATTCGAACTTGGGATGAGATGGAAAATATATTTTTGGAGAGATACCAAGAATATTGTCAATTCAAGAATCAAAATGATGAATTGCTTAGAATGAAATAAGAGGAAAATGAAATTTTAGAAGACTATCTAGATAGATTTTCTTTTGTTCATAAGAGATGTGGGGGTGTTGAATCTAAACTTACCAAATTCATATTCTTGAGAGGACTACAAGATGAATCTAGAGATGTATTGGATATTATGGGAAGAGGAGATGCAAATACACTTGAATTCCAGGAAATCATTGAACTCTGTAAAAATTATTCTCATTCAAGGCATAGAAAACATAAAACTGGTAATAACACAAATGATTTGAAAGAGTTCATGAAAGAGTTTTCTAATCTAAAAGCTGATATTTTAGTACATCTTGATAAAACATTAGATGAAAATAATGAATCCATTGAATCTTTAGCCATCTATTGTTCAATATGTAAGAAGAAGCACTCTCTTCATGAATGTCCTTTGAACAAAATATTTATATCTACTACATGTAGCATTTGTGAAAAAGGACACCCTACAGATCAATGCGATTTGTTACCAGGACTCAAAAGTGTCTTTGAAAAATAGTCTCAACCTATGAAAGAATTCAATTTTGTAGGACAAAGACAAGGGGGTAATTTTCTTAAATTTCCATATCAAAATTCTTCTCAATTTTCTAAACATTGGGGAAATAATCCTTGGTATATGCCATGGTCTACTTCAGGTCCACTTCAACCACATTGGAGTCAACCACCATGGGCATATTCCCAAGAGTGGTCTCAACCTAGATGGATGAATCAACAATCAAATCAACAACATCCACCATGGTTGCAACCAAAAATGTAGGGACAACAATGGGAACAACAAAAACAAGCAAAACAACCTCCACTTTCAGTTCAACCTATGGCCAATCCAAATAATGTTAAATAGGTAACCCCTGTCTCTATGGCTGAATCAGAAAATACAACCATAATAAATGTTAATGATTGTGATAACACTCAATTGTGTTCAAGAAAACCACTTCTTGAACCTATTCCACTTATCAATGTAGAAATGGGACCTGAAGAAAATAAACATGAAAACCCATCTACATTGAAACAAAAAAAGAACATCAAAAAGAAAAAAAAACCTCTCTCAAAGTGATTTAACAAAGAAAGTATCATATCCTGAACAATTTGAGATATCAAAAATAACATCTTCAAACTTAGATGTGGTAAAAGGATTAAAACATTTATATGTTACAATCCCTTTACTACAAGCTATTAAAGATGTACCAATCATTAATAAGATTGTTCAGGAAATGTGTTTTAACAAACCAAGAAAAAAGAAGAAAATATATCCTAAAACCATACAAGTAGGTGGAAAATTAGTAGACTTGCTTGCAGGAAAACTTACTCCACCTAAGTATGATTATCTAGGAAGCCTATGGTTTCTTGAATCACATAAGGAAAATGAAAAGGACATTTCAATTTTGGCCTCCATAGTTGTAAAGGATAATGTAGAAGAGTTGGATTCATCCAAAAGGTTTATGTTTGATGAAAATGTTCTAATCAATAAATTGCATGATTTAGAGCTTAAATATGAACCAATTACTATCCAACAATTACTATGGAATGAAGAACAAGAACTTAAACATTTATCACCCATTCCAATACAAGATAGTTTCTTTCATTTACCACATGGATGGCATCATCATCTTTTCTCATATTTTCATTTCCATCTATCAAATTTAATTCCTTCAAGAATTATTTTTGATAAAGATACATAAATATTCCATTCTCTTCTACCACACCATTGCTCTCTCAATTCATTAATGCATAATTTTCAAAGAATCAATTCAATACATCTTGGTCCAAAACAAATTGAAACACAACCAAAATAACCTTTGAATATCAGTAGTTGGTTGACTAATGACCAGGAAGTAAAATTTTTTGATGCATTGAAACAACATCCTAATGCTTTACTAACACTTCATACATCTTTAGAAGTTGGCATTGAGTTGTTGCAGGTACAAAACAAGAGAATTTTATAGTTGAATGCATTGGATGAACTTTGGTTGGAGGCACTTCACCAAATAGAGTTTATTCAAAAATAATGGAAAATGTGGCATGATGATCACATTAGGAGCAACAAGGATGAACCAAAAGTGTTTGAGAATGGAGTTCAACTTTCTTCAGTTGATGATTCAAGGAGGACATTAGTGGTGAATGAACATCATTTATAATGGTATCATAAGCCACTAACAAAGGTGGAATTTGTTCAATATTTCTCACAATCAAACTTGCATATGATAGAAGAGGCTTCCTCTTCTGATAAAGATTCTTAATGATCATATATTTGAATCATGAAAAAAAGAAAGAAAAAAAAAAAATAATAATAAAGCCAAAAAAGATAGAGAGAAATGAAAAAAGAAAAAAGAGAAGAAAAGAAAAAAGAGAGAAAAAGAAAAAATTGTAGCATAAGGCATGTCCCACAAAATGCAGATGTATGAGGACATGCATCAATTTCAGTAGGGAAGAGGAAAAATGAAGTTAATATTTCATTTTCAGCAATAAGGAGGTAATGATGACATGAGAATATTCTTATTGCTCATATGAAAAGAAAGGTTGATGCTTCATTGTTGCTATTTTCTTGCAAAAAAAATGATGTGCTTTTTGCAGAATAAGGATTGTTCTTATCCAAATAAAAATGAGAGACATTCTCTCTCATTGAAGCCTCATGAGAGACATTCTCTCTCATTGAAGCACTTGAAAAAAAAAACATAGAAAAAAAGAAGTTGGTTGAAAACCAGAAATGGTAGCCTCTTCTGATGAAAAAAGATGAAAAAAAATGAAAAAAAATGAAAAAGAAATGAAAAAAATAGAATAATTTAGTAGTGAAAACCTTTTTGGAGGTGCTATTGAATTAAAGCTTACATGAAAATTGGTTTTTGATATGTTTGCCTTCTTGATCTATCTATCATCCACCATTGTACAAATCTCACCTATTGCACATGTGTTTTATTTTTTGTTTTAGATACTCTAACTAACAATCATCAAAAGTAGTGATTTGTAAGGTGTATGATAAATTTTTAGGACAATAAGGTATGTGTTTCTTGCATTTAGTCATAGTAAGCATTTAACATGTAATGTATGATAATCCGTATTTGACATAAATTATTTATAAAATATTGGCAAATTAAAAAAATGGAACATGTTGTTCAAAATGTCAAGAAACACCCTATCCTATCCTTGGTTGCATGAAAAGTTTAGTCTGGCAGCATAACAATAGAGTTGTAGGTAAATTTCTAACACATCACTGGTAAAGTGCTTCACAACGTGTAGAATCATAGAATTGCTAAAAAAAATGCAGTTGGTTTCAAAATTATAGTTGAAAAAAATATAAAAATTGTAGTTGGAATAGATTTCTACTAAAAATGAGCCAAAGTAGGTAAAGGAAGTAGTTGTAGATAGGGTAGGGACCCTTGAAGACAATGTTTATGAGAGGGTTATTCTAGAAAGAGGAAATTTGAAAGTAGCCTTGCAAAACAACTAAAAAAAATCACTTTTAGTGATAAGGTTACTAAGATTGTTGCTCAGGAAGGAACATCTACATAGTTAGAACCTTCAAATTCTATAACAACTAGGTCATTGGCTGAAACAATAGATTCATCAGAAAAAGATAAAACTAGTTGTACAATTAGGTCTATAGAAAAAAATAGAGTACAACTACAAAAACAAAGAAAAAACTGCAAGAATAAAGCAAACTGGTGAAGAAACAGGTACACAACAGCTGAGAAGATCCACCAGGTTAAAAATAAATTCTATTGCAAAGAAGTTGGTTGAAAAAAAGTACATTCATCAGTTGTTGTAAGAAATGAGTGAATTAAAAGGGAAAATGGCACAAACTGCAAAATCTACCTACAAATCCTAATTTTGGGAAGGAGATAGCAGCAATTTTGTTTGAATTAGCAGAGTAATTTTTGTAAGAGGTAACACAAGAACACATTCCATAATTGCCTCATCAAATTGAGCAAGTCACTCTGGAGCAAGAGCTTGATATTTTTGTTTCTGCCTTGGTTACTACTGCAACAGAACAACAACATGCAAAAAAGAGAGTACACCTCTAAAATAAATTGATAAGGGGATCATGGATGCTATAGGGAGTCCACATCAGAGAGAGGATACTCTGGAGATGGGCCAAAAATAGTGTTTTCACAAAAAATTGAAAACAAAAGTCATTTTTGCACTTTTGGATGTAGCTTTGGAATGAACATATACAACTCTGGAATGAATAGAGATAGCTTCCAGAATGAACAGAAATTGTGCCAAAAATCCCAGATACAGTTCCAGAGTGACAAAAATGGCAAAGCACATCAAAAAGTGAGGTCCCTAAAGCTCAAGCAACCCCAATACAAGTAAGTACATCCCCTCAGGAAAATTCAAAATCAAAATTTTGTCAGTTCTGTTTCAAAGGTGTAAACAACAGAAATAGGCATTCAGGTTGAAATGTTATCAGAACATAAAATTCCATCAGTAGTAGTGCATCTTCCAGATATGGTCCCATTAGAAAAACACAATGAGACTATTGCAGGATGAATCACATGCTACCAAGCCTTTAAGTTGTGCCTTGCAACACTAAAAACTATGGAAGTGCAAAAAAAGAGAAAACTGCAGGAATTGCAAAAACTGCAACATTAAAGGATGAAAGTGCAAAAAATTGAAGAATTGCAAGTTGGTAGTGCAAAATTGAAAAAATTGCAGTAATTCTTAGACTTTCATCAATTTCAAGGTTTTTAGCAGTTTTTAGAAAATTACAACAAAACTCAAAATTTCTAGAAATAACAACAAATTCAGAATTTGCAGCA
Organism: Wollemia nobilis; assembly: GCA_028583015.1. NCBI lineage: Eukaryota > Viridiplantae > Streptophyta > Pinopsida > Araucariales > Araucariaceae > Wollemia > Wollemia nobilis. Next base: position 5,783,960 of record JAQPPZ010016892.1, on the reverse strand, counting down.
TTTTTTAGAAATTACAACAATTTCAGATTTTCCAAATTCAGAACATCAACATTTTTCAAAAATTGCAGTACTTTTAGATTTTTAGCAATTTATACATTTTTTAATATTTTTCAAAAATTGCAACAATTTCCACACTTTCAACATTTTTTACAAATTGCAGTAATTTTGGCATTTCAACCATGATTAGCAATTTCAACATTTTTCATATGGTTGATAGAGGATGTTGTTCAGAAGGTTGGACCTGAGTACTGCTAGGATGCATGAGGGCATGCATCATGTTAAGTTGGGGGGAATGATGAGGCCAAATAATGCCTCATTTTTGTAGTATTTTTGACATAAAAACCTGCCATATTACAAAACATAACATAGTTAATTTCCAAATAGTTGATTAAAATATGTTATTTATTAATGTTTGCATGATTTTATGTTTAGGAACATTATACCCTTGTTTTGACTATTTTTCAGCATTATTATGACTATTTTTGCATGATTAGTTAGTGAAAAAATGCATAATAAAATTAGTAGTTGATAAGGAGTGCTATGGTTTATAATTACATCATGCTATTTGAATATTTTCCCACCTTAAAAATGGTTTGTATGAAGAATTGGCGCCAAATTTCAAGTTCTGCTAGAAAATTGGATAGTGCAGCTACAACCCATACATTTTCCAACCACCTATCATTATAAAGGAGGGCATGGAATTTGTCAACCAAAGCTGAGGAAAATACTTGGAAATAGTTGAGGAAGATCAGGGGAGATAACCTATCCACTTGGTAGAGTTTATTTATATGTTTTTGTTGCAACTGTGCAAAAAATCCACCTTTTTGCTAAAAATTGGACAACTCAACTACAGTCCATACAAATTCCAACCACCTATCATTATAAAGGATGGCCTAGAATTTGTCAAACAAAGCAAGGGGTAATGATTGGAAATAGTTGAGAAGGGATAGGGAAGATGTCCTATCCACTTGGAATAACTTTATCACACATTTTGGTGTCAGCTGTGTACGAATCACATTTTTGCTAATTGATATTTTGGAGATCTCTAGAATGATAGGGAGACTAAGTCGTTTCAACCAAAATAGGTGTAGTTGCATTCAAATCATGAGGAGGAAGATACAAAGAGGTGAATATAGGTGTATGAAGCATCTCCCAACCATTCCCAACTCGTTCCCACCGGTTTGGAGGTATCAAGTGGCCAATGGATAACTATTGCAATAGATTCTGTCCTAAATTAGACTGAGTCTATTGTAGCCTAGGAAGCAATCACAAGAAAACAACAGTCAGTTGAAGATGTAAACAAGGCATATTTGTAATAATTAGTATAAATAGGTAGCTCCCTCATTGGTTGAGCTAAGTAGGAGTTGACATAGTGAAAAGTAGCCAATAGAATAGTGGACATTGAAAAGTATTTTTTGTAATCGTTTAGTATGACTTGATAATCAAATAAAGTGCAGTGTTTTTATATTTGTCTTGTGAGTTGAGTGATTAGTTTTAGTAGCTAGGATGTGTTTTTCACCCTCTTCCAGATTGGAGAGCAAGGGCCACTCTCAGACCTGGAGGCAAGGGCTATTTAAATAGGTTTTTTGATAACTTTTGCTGCAACAATTTATTGCCAGATTTCTTGTTAATTTGTTGTTTGTTGCTAATTAGACTAACCCCTATTTTAGTTCATGTGATGTTTTATGCTCTCAAGTGTGGTTTATGCAAAGTGTGTTTGGTCAGCTGACAGTAGTTATAGATTTGAATTCCCCTATTTTCTATTTTCTACCAACTGTCAAATTTAGCAATTTTATTTCTTGTCAGTTCCTACAGCAGAAATCTGACAACCTTCTGCAGCAGTGCACTGACATTTGTTTGCAACTTTCCTTTAGCATGAATTAGACTAGAATGTTTCCAATTCAAGCATATTTTTCATTCCAGTTGTTTCAATTCAACAAATGTAATATAGGTTTCAATTCAACAAGATTTCAAATTCTGTATTTTCATTTTCTACAAACTGTAGTTAGTTGTCAATTTTAGGTCTTAGAAGTAGTTTTCAATTCTTGCAAATTAAATAGTTTCAATTCATACATATTAGGATTTAAGTGACACCAAAAAGGATAAACCAATATCTGTTTCACCGAATAAATGCTTGTGAACTAATTATTTGAATTGTGACTTGCCAAAGCCTTCTATCGTAGATAGCCTTGGACACTGCCCTGGATTTGACGAATATTAAAAATTAAATGATGACAATAATGAAACTCATTAGTCTTAATACAAAATAATATGAAGAGGGATTTAAATTGCTTTGAGAAATGTAACTTCAAGTTGCTGATAAAAGAAAAAGTTGCTAAAAAAGATACCAAATTATTTTCTATGAAAGAATAGGAGGGTAGATTCAAGTTAAAATTATTTCATGAAGTCAAAGCAATCATTTAAAATTTGAGATAATGTTGTGTAGAGTATCCTTGAGAGAAGTGGAATAAATATTATTCAATTACAGATATTCCTATAGTCCATAACAAGGTCATCAAGTGCAAAGCTATTATATTAAATGTTGAGTATGAAGGTCTAGTCCTAGGTAAAATAATGATTAGTAAAGGGACTAATTCAGTATTCCTCTTATCAATATTTTAGAGTTGCCTTTCTATTTTATAATGATAGAGAAATAATGAGAAGAGAAGTAGAATGGTAATGAGTTACATACCTACAAAAGGTAATCATCCTGATCAATTATTCAATTCTTAACAAATATTAGTTAATTCAAAAGGTTGGCTAAGTTCTTCTCAAAAATTTATTGCAAAATTGAATATCACCATATATTAATTAGGGATTAATATGTTCACAAAACAAGGTTATTGCATGTAGTTGACCTATTTTAATGGTGAGTGATACCATTGACTTTAATATTGCTTCTAAAAAGCATCATGATAGTTGGGTTTAGGCAATGTTTAGGAGGGAGTGCAGGAATTCAAATTTTGGAAGATGATAAGGATCAAATTTGAATTTTTGAAGAGCTAGAGGGTGGTCTCGGGAGTGGTTAGGATAGAGTCTCTTTCGAGGATCTTGATAAAGCTTTTGAAAAGGTCACGCATTTCTAGGGATATGAACCTCCCGACAAAGGGACCAAACCTGGGTACCCTTAGGTCAAAGGACCCATTGCTGAAAAGTCCTCCACCAAATTCCTTAGAAAAGGAATTAACAGTCCCAGGGAATCATACTTTTCCCTGTATCCTATTAGGACAAAAATAAAGGTCCCTGCAAATATCATCTCCAATTATATTTCAATAGAAACCTTTTCATTAGTTGGGAAGCTCATTGGAGGTAGGCCAAATCTTGAAACCATCAGGAGGTGGGCTCACTCCAAATGGAAGGTCACTAGATGCATGTAAATTTTTAGCCTATCGAGGGTTTTTTTGGTATTAGGCTAAGAAATCATGATGATGCTAGTCAGATACTCACAGGGGGACCTTGGTTTCTATGAAGGCAGAGTTTATTCCTAAGATGTTGGTCTCTTGATTTTGATCCTGAATCATAGACCATTAATTATGCTCCTATATGGGTTCGTCTACCAAAACTTCCTTGGAATTTTTGGCATGAAGATATCCTCAAAGGCATTGCTAAAATTATTGGAGATTTGATGGCCATCGAGCATGCTACTTTGGATAGGACCATGATGAAAGCTACCCAAATTTGTGTTAATGTAAATTTGGATTTTGATCTCCCTACTTTCATAGAGCTGGAATATGAATCCTATTACTAGAATTAGGTGATTGAGTATGAAAATAAGTCTACATTATGTATGGAATGTCATACTCAGGGGAACCTTAGATCACAATGCCCTTCCTTAAAGGTGCAAGAAGAACCATAAATTCCAAAAAGAAAAACCCCTTTCATAATTAATGAGAGGAGGAAGAATCTGGCATCAAAAGGAGTGTTATTTAGACTAGTCAGAAACCAAAACCCAAAGAGAAGCAGGAATGAATGTCGTTAGGAAGATGCTACAAAAGAGCCTCAAGCTTCTCGTCAAGTGGTTGATAAGGGCAAACAAATATTTGGAGTAAGTCAAGAAATATACAAGGAAGAGGTAAGTTCTTTATTTTCTCTCCCTAATAAGTACCAAGTACTTTATGACTTACCCTCATGTGATAACACAAAAAGTGGAAGTTACTCAGTCCTAAACCAGCCCATAAACCATCTCCTATCTCTAATGAGAATAAAATGTTGGAAAAAATAAATTGTCTGATCCCATTGATAATATTGGACTTCATCACTCTTCCCCTTGACACAAGAGAGGTTCCCTTTTCTCTAGATCCTCAATCCCACCTATTGAGTCTTTCCCTAAAAGCTCAGTTGATACTTGTAAGTGGACTCAAATCAAATAAGTAGAAATCCTAAAAACTATCCCTGGTTCCTCAAGACCGATGGTTCAAAGAATTAATTCCCAAAATTTTAGTCCAAAATAAAATAGAAGCTACAAGAAATATCCTATTGGTTGTGGAGGAGAAAAAAAAATGACAGACCTTCGACCAATGATCACTGGAAATAGGGACTAGCAGATGAAATAGCAAGTGGCATTCAAAAAACCTTGTTTTCCATAGGATTAAGTCAGAGCAATGATGACTCCAAATGCGTCAAACCTCCCCAACCACAAGGAAATGGGGGCAAAAGGAATCTCAAATTATCTAAATGAAAATCCTCTCCTAGAATAAGAGAGGACTTAATGGTATGGCAAAAAAATGCTAGCCAAGTCATGAAGAAAATAAGTTAATCCCTCAATTTTTTGATGCAAGAAACCAAAATAGGAGTTTCTTCAGCCGAGATCCTAAGAAAAAAGCTATGAAAAAATGGGGAAACCATTTCTTGTAGTGCAAGGGGTGCTTCTAGAGGGCTCATGTGCATTTGGAATCTGTAGAAGGTGGAAGGCAAACTATTACACTCTAATGATGTGTCAGCTAGCATCTTATGTTTTTATAAAGATGAAAAATTCCCATGGATACTTACCAATGTATATACCCCTAATTCTATCCCTAGAATATCCAAGCTATGGGAAACCTTAAATTTTTTTAGAAAAGCTATCCCAAATTTCTCATGGATTTTGGTTGGATATTTTAACACTCCTATTTATCCATCGTATAAGAGAGGTGGTTTAGGGATTATAACAAAAAGCATGGAAGACTTTCAGGATTTCATCAACTCATATAACTTGATGGATGTGAATTTAAAAGGCAACCAATTTACATGGACCAACAGAAGGAGTGGTAACCAACTAATTTAGGTTAATCTTGACAGAGTGCTCTTTTCTCAGGAAGCAACTACAAAGTGGGGGGATGCCAATCTCAAATATTTCCTCAAAATTGGCTCAGATCATAGTCCTATTCTCCTAGAAACAAATAATCCTTAGATATTCAGAATTCCTTTCAGATTTGAAGCTATGTGGATGCAACATCCTAATTTCAGGGATAAAATTATTCGATAGTGGCAGAAATATATTCAAGGTTCACCATCATTTAGGGTGGGGTAAAAATTGAAAATAGTCAAAGAAAATCTCAAGATTTGGAATAGAGATAAATTTGGGAACCTGTTTGAGAACAAAAAATCTATCAAAAATTGCTTAACAACACTTGAAAATAATATTCAAACTGGTCAAAGTTGTACTGCTAAGATGAGGAATGAATAAAGAAACCTCTTATCAGAATTTCATAACATCTTAAAATGCGAGGAAACCTTCTAGAGGTAGAAATCCTAGGTAATTTAGCTTAAGTAAGGTGATTCCAACACAAAGTTCTTCTACATTTCAAACCTGAGGAATAGGAGCAATAATAGGATTAAGGAGTTACTCAGATAGGATGGAAGTGTTACATTTGATATCAAGGAAATCAGGTCTGTTGGCATCTCTCATTTTATGTAGCTACTTGAGAGGTAAAATTTTGATTCTAATTTTGATGATGCCAAAGAATTTTTGCTCCAACACATTCCACATTCAATTTTAGAAGATATCAACTTTAAGTTAATTTCCAATATTTTAGATAATGCAATCAAGAAAACCCTCATTTCCACAAAATATGATAAGGCTTCTGGCCCTGATGGTTTTTCTCCTAGGTTCTTTCTAGCTTTTTGGGATTTTGTGGGTATTGATGTGTGTGGAGCGATAAAAGAGTTCCAATATTCCAAGACCATTCCTCACAATTTTAATTCCACATTCATTGATCTTATTCCTAAAATCCCCAATGCCAGATCTTTCAATTATTTTGGTCTTGTAAGTCTTTGTAATGTGGTTTACAAAATCCTTACGAAAGCTTTAGCTAATAGAATGTGGGATGTTATACCTTTGATTATTGATCAATGCTAGCGAATATTGGTTAAAGGAAGATCTATTTTGGATGGGATTATCTTTGTCCATGAAGCCCCGCACTCTACTTCTCAAATGAAAATGCTACTTTTCTATTAAAACTTGATATGAATAAAGCTTATGATAGGCTAAATTGGGATTTCTTACTGGTTATCCTAACCAAATTTGGATTTCACCAGGATTGGGTCAATTGTATTAAAGGATGTATCTCATCTTCCTAGTTCTTTTTACTAATCAATGGATCTCCTACTGGATACTTCCATAGTAACAGAGGTCTAAGGCAAGGGAATCCCTTATCCCCCCTAATTTTCATTATTTTTGTCGAGGTGTTAGGTAGATCAATCCATACAACCAGAAGATCAAGATTAATTTATGGAATTAAGGTGACATATCAATCTAATCATGTCGCTCATCAACAATTCATTGATGATACTCTATTGTCTACCTTTGCTTCTATTTTTGAAGCTAAAGTCATCAAACATATACTCCATCTTTATGAAGAAGCAACTAGACAGACAGTGAAATTTCATAAAATTAAGTTATATTTTCTTAACACTCCCCATAGGCGATAACTCAAAATTGTAAATATTTTTGGGATGTGTTATTTCTACTCTACCAACTACTTATTTGGGATTGCCTTTGTTCATTAGAAATTATTTTGAAGATTTGTGGAACAATGTTATTGAAATATTTCAAAAGAAACTCACTGTTTGGAAGGGTGATCTCCTATCCCGGGCAGGAAAAGTAGTCCTAACTATGGCTTGTTTGCAGAGCATCCTTGTTTATTTCCTCTCAATATTTAAGGCCTCGATTAAGGTTTACCACAAGATAAACCAAATTCAAATTTCTTTCCTTTGGACTGGTGCTGAGAACAAAAGTATTTTCCACTTGGTCGCATGGGACAAGGTTTGCAAACCAAAGGATCAGGGAGGAATCGACCTCAAAAGGATCAATATTTTAAATTTGGTACTTATGGCAAAGAAATATTAGATATTACTGTCAAGGGATCAAGTAGAATCGGTCAATTTGGTAAAAAGGAAATATTTGTTGAGATCCGAATTTGTATGTCATCAGGCATCTTATGGTGTTTCAACATTTTGGAAATCCATCAACTTAATGAAACAACTCCTGAGAAGAGGTCTAAGATGGTAAATTGGGTATGGAAAATCAATCAATTTTTGGGAATACAAGTGGTTAGGAAATTAGCCACTTTTATAAATCTTAGGGTTTAGAGCCTTAAAGGAATTCACTGATCCTTTTTTTGGATATTGGGTTTCTAATTTTTTAACAATTTCCAATGGTTCTTGCATATGGAAAAGGATTCAATGTCCCAATATTATTTTTGAAATCACTTCCTTGGAAGCCCTACTCTCTACTTTCATTTTACCATCAAGGATAGCCATTGATTATCCTATTTTGGCACCATATGATACAGGGGAATTTAATGTCAAATCATCATATCAACTTATCCTAGATCCTGAAGAAGTCCTTATCCCTTTCAAACTAGTGTGGATTAAGTACTTGACTCCAAAGGTATCATTTTTTCTTGGTTGGCCATTCAAGATAGGATCCTCACTATAGAAAATCTGGTTAAGCATGGAATTCCTCTTCCTAATAGGTTTTTCTTATATCTTTCTTATTGGAAGTCTATAAACCACATTTTCCTTTCTTGTTCTTTTTTCAGCTCCATCCTAAACAAGATTTTTCAAAAGTTTCAAATTATTTTGGCCAAACCTCCATCCATAGTTGACTTGCTCTCTTAATGGCCTAATCATTTTCATAACCCTTGTCTCAAAGGAATTTGGAAATTTTACCTCTATCATTATCTTTGGCAAATTTGGCTTGAGAGGAATAGGCGAGTTTTTTCCAGAGAGGCTAAGGATTTATATTCCATCACAAATAGAATTATCCTTTTTTCCAAATAAAATGCTCTATCAGATCCTAACGATCCTCATCCCATTCCTAGGTTTGAATATTTCTTACTCTAGTATTTGCATGTGTCTTTTGAGAATCCTAATCCAAAAAATACTCAAATCTCAAGAAATAACATTAAATGGACACCTCCTCCCCAATATTGGGTCAAGTTTAATTTTTATGGGGCAGCTAAAAGAAATCCAGGGAGAGCTAGGGAAATGGGAATTTTAAGGGACCACAATGGAAATTCCATATTTTCTTTCGCTAAATATTTAGGAGAACGATCCAATCATATAGCTGAAGCTATGGCCTTATGGAGGGATCTACAATTAATCAAGCAATTTCCAGGGAAAGTCATCATTGTGGGGGACTCCTTGAATGTGGTCAATTATTTAATAAACTCCAAAACTCCAGCATGGAAGGTGAAAAGTCTAATTGACGAGGCTCGTAGTCTAATATTTTTTCAACATGAATTCATTGTCTAACATGTCTTCATGGAAGCCAATGGTGTTGTAGATAAGTTGTATAACATTGGAGTCACTGCCCCAGGGATGAGGAAATGAAATGACACCCTTTTGAAAGAAGTTGAAGAAATTGTAAGGTTAGAAAAAGTCCAAAATTCTTAAAATGCATAACAAATTTTTTTCAAATTCCTAGGAATGAAAAGATTGTTCTCCATAGATCCTAAGATTTCAATTCCTTCACATTCCATAAATATCATCTTTAGCAAACCTATCATATCAATAATGAGTTTCAACTTTTTGAGGTACTCATTACTATGGACACTTGGTGTGGATTGGCTCTTATGGCATGTTCTCCTCATGTTTTTCTTAAACCCTATTCTGAATATCCCTATCATTGCTTGTGGTTTTAGTACCAATATTCCCATTTTCAACGTTTCTTCTGCTATCCACCTTAAGTGCTTCTTATTGATCTTATCTTACATTTTTCTCCAAATCCACATGCTACCTTTTCATCCTCACCCACCACCTTACTCCTTTTTTGTTTGTTTACCTCGTCGCTTCCTTTCCACATTCTTCTCCTCTCCCACTTTTTGTCATTTTCCAAAGTCCTTGGCGTATATTTTCCTTTGCAAATTTAGTGAAGGTGCTAAGTTTCATCACCTAATAGTCCAAGCTTCACAAGGTGTGGCACACCTTTCTATTTATGTGAGGGATGGTAATTATTGGAACCTTAAGTTGCATAATGAATGTTGATCGGTTCTCTATGATTCGATAATTTTGCTTTTCCCCAGGATATGCTTCTTCACGAGAAGTAGGAATACATGGTTCCAAAATTTTCTATATTCATCAAATGTTTACAAAACGCTCCCTACGGATGAATCTTGCACCTGTTCTATAATTTTTTCTTCACTCAGTGAGCTCTCTATGATCCCTGATTACCTATTACAGTTTCTTATCATCATGTGCTTTGTGGAGCCTAATTCCCTTGCTATCAAACTGGTGGTGGAATTTATCCTTAGTGCTAGATGATTTATGTCATTCCTAAAGATATTTTCAAGTTGGGACTAGAATATAAACTTGGTCTTCACGTCCACCTGGGAGAAGGGCATTGTCATCATACATGGCATTGAGTTCCAGGTGGATGTCAATATTCTAGTCGATGTTACAGGAGAACCACCAATTAGGACAATATTGAGTGTCTAAATTCCTTTACCTATCAATAGATCACTCCATCACATCAACACGCTCAAAGAAGGAGGAAGTATGGCCCTCTCACCATGGAATTTTCAAATTCTTGTATACTTATATTTTGGAGACGTTTCCCAAAGGAAACGTGTTTCCTCAGGACCAACAAACTGGGAACATGGAAGAGGATACATTCTCCACTCATGTATCCAAGGTTCGTAGTGCTAAAAGGAAGAAGGTGGATGTTGGAAACTAGGATGTTGATTTTTTCCAAGAAAGAAGGTCAAATATGGGGCTATCCCAATGAGTATTTTTCAACACCTCAAGAATAAGGAAGTCTAGAATCAAGGAAAGACACAGGGTGCGATTGAAGATGATCCTAATGATCCTACAAAGATGATTTTCTAGGAATATATTTTCAATACTACCTCTAGCATGATTATTTATCTAGAGAGTTCCATGGATTCAATTTTTAGGGAAATTACCTAAATGAAGGAACATAGGAATACCCTAAACCTTTTGTTCTTCTGTGATAATTTCGTAGAGGATACTCCTATCAAGTCTGCTGTTGAAGTCAAACCAGAGGTCAAGGATGATGAAGTCATAGAAATTGCAAAGGATATCTTCAAGGATATCCCCAAGGATGCTCCAAAGGATGTCAAAAATTATGACATCAAATATTGTAACTACCTAATTGGATGCTCTTTTGTGGTCTTCATTTTTGATCCGGTCTAGGCTTTCCCTTGTTTCTTGTTGTTTTGTTTATGTCTTCCTTTAAGTTCTTAGGTTTTTAAGGATACTTCATAGCTTTTTGAGGATTGTGCATCCTTTACTTTTGTTAATGTACTAATGCATTTGTGCACCTTTCAAATGCCCACATAAATATAATTTTTAACTTATCAAAATATATATATTGCTTCTTACCAATTTTAACAATGTATAGATTGTAGTTTTAGATTTTTTCATTATTTCACAACTATTATATTGGTGATTTTCATATTTTTAGTGAAAATAATGAAGATCATGTAAAGAAATTACAAGAATTTCTAAAATTTGTGGAAAAGCATGGAATTGGTCTCTCCTAATTAGCCAACAATTTCAAAAATTTTGAAATAAATTTTGTTTTTATTAGCATAGTTGTTAACAAAAAATTTAAATATAGTTCCATATTTTAGAAAAGTTGTTATTTCTAGATTAATTATAGGGATAAAATCATATTTAAATATTCCTTAGGTGCCTCAATTATATCAATAAATATATTAAAATTTTATTTGAAATGACAATGATGCTATAAAAGATAAATACATGGACTAAAAATACTACAAAAATGGTGAGACTATTTAAATAAGAGTGTAAGCATTTACCCAATCTCAAGCCATTAGGAGATAAATAGTTAATTATACCAAAACATTATTCTCAAGATAACTAGGGAACCGTCCTTATATAATTCACAAAGTATGAGAAACAATTAGGTTTATATGCTCTAGGATAATTGTAAGCATATGAAAAATAGTATTGACCAATTGAGAGAAAATTTTGGCTATTATTAAAGGGATTGAAAAGTTTAGGAATTTTTTTTTGCCTATCAAAAATTTTATTCAAAAGCTAGCAAAAGTTAAAAGTATTTCATGAATAAAACCATCTCATCCCAACTCTACAAATGATATTATTCTTGGTGGTAAACCATTCTATCTAAATATAAATTCTACAATATATTCTAGGGAAGGAAAATAGTTTTATTGATAATTATATATATAGTTGCCAAAATTTTAAGAGGAGATCCATCAAATAAGGAAGAATGGATACCTTAAACCCAAGATCTTCCTAGAAATATCCAAAAGAATATTCCCACTAGATGTTGCTCCACCTATTTAAGGCTTTACCTTCGATAAAGATAACTTTTTTATTTACATATTGGAGATTAATTCTTAGATATAGAAATCATAGAAAAAATATGGAAAAAAAATAATTGAGTCATATGATCATGTACAACACCTTCAATGCATTCATGAAGGGGCTATAGTTGTCTTAGATGAGACCTTCTCTAAAATCCTTATGATTTAGGACCTCAATATCTTTTTTTACAATACAAATGGATCCTATTATTGATCTACATAGAATAAGTGGAATATTTGTGCATCCATAAGGGATTAATGTCTATGATTTGATTTCTTTGAAGTCCTTTGGGATAAATTTATTTTATTGATTATTTTTAGCCTTTATAAGAGTATGAATAATTTGAGTCAATAAGCTATAGGTAAGTGGGTCAAACAAGACCTAAAATATATCAAAACATTTGTCCATGATCTTGATGGCGAGATGTAGATACCTCCTTCCATAAAATAAAATTTTATACTTCATTTAAATCTTCAAAAGTATTTTGGCCATAGTACTCCTAATAGTCACTGTTGGGATCCAAATTGACATCAAGCAAAATCTTGAAACTGTGATTGTTATCTTCTAGTTCTCTGATTAGGCATGCACCCACTAATAACAGTTAGACCTCAACATTGTATGGATGAAATATTGCTCTAGTCCAACCTCCAAAGTAGGTTGGCATTCCTTGTAAACAATTAAAGCGTTGACTCATTTAATAATAGTTAAATGTTTTAAAGATAGAGATAGAAATAGGTTTAGGATTAAGAAAATGATGATTAAATAGTAATCGGATAAAGCTACTAGCACAAGTATCTACAGGAAAACCCTTATGACAAACAATTTTTAGTGTCCCACACATGAGATTAATATCATTCAAAACATATAGTCTTCATCAATTAGCAGAACAGAGACACACTTCAAGAAGTTATTTCAACATCAAAGATGTTAATAATATAAATTAGCAAAATAAGATCAGTATCAAGATTTAAAAGAAAATAACCTCTTGAAAGTATAGATTTAATTATGAAATATTTTAAGTACTCCAAGCTAGCAATACAATATCAGCAAAATAGACTAACCATAGCAGCAGTAGCAGAAAAAAATTTCACAGCATGAATATCTCAAATGTTACAGAAGACACCAATCTTAGGCAAAAATCCAAGTGATGTTCCTTCTATTGATTTGCAAAAACATATTACACAACAGGGCAAGAAAACACTCTAGAGATGACCCTAAAAAATGAGGATTCGACCTCCTTTTATAGTTTTACATGTTTGAAAAATAAATTAATATAAAAATGGAACATTACAAGGAAAATGAAATGTTAGATCATCCAGGTGCTGATGTGGCAACCTCTTATTTGTATTTGAGACCAGAATAAAATACACAATATTGCACTCCTTTGTAGCTCGATTCCTACAAATTTTTGGTCCTTCATGGTGGTTCAAATCTAGGCTATCAAAAGTACATCCCAGACCATATGTTATTCTTGTAATCATCGTCCAATTGCAAATTAACAATTGACTATGTTTCTTGGTTCTTGATCCTATTGACACCTTGCCTGCTGGTTGGCTTCAATTGACTAATTTATGACAAATAAATGTTGCTTTTATGTGCTTGGAGATTGTTAAAATAAGCCAACCATTGATTTAATTATAAATGATCGATATTAAAACTTGAATATCATTGATCGCTCCATGATGTAGAACATGTTGTAGCCCACTCCTTAAAACAATTTTCCATGTTCTTTGATCATTTTTATTGTGGGTTGAAGCACATGAGACTTCAACATGAAAATACACTTTGATCCGTGTAGGATAGAACCTAGTCTGCTCTCCAATTTACTTAAATTTATTTCATGTTCACGATGTAGAACAAGATCCAAGATGTGTTGTAGCCCTAAATATGGGGTAGAGAATTACTCTGGCCTGTGTGGGATAGAACATAAAATTTTTGTCATATAAAACTTTGTGCTAGCCTGTATTAGGATTAAATAACAAAACACAAGCAATAATTAAATGTGGAAATAAAACACAGAAGAATAATGCAATACACAAGAGACACATATTTAACGTGGTTCACCCAATATGGGCTACGTCCATGGAGAAAATAACCAGGCCTTTTATTCCATCCAAAAAACCTTTCTCTACACATCCGCACATCGAAAATTACAATCAGACACCATACAACATCCTCTTATAAAAGTGCATTACAATTTTAGGGTAAAAAAACCCACCTAAAATCTACCGTCTGATTTGTGACCTAATAAAAAATGATCCAAATTTAGATAGAATAAAAAATATCTATTTTTTGTTGCCCCCCTGGACCCCCCATGGTGACATTAGTATGGGGGGCATACACCCCCTCTCCTTCATGGAGTGGGTCCAAGTGTGGCTGAAAACAGGACCCGTAAATTAATCAGGCTCCACAACCAACAACCTGCTCTCTTGTGATCCTTTTTTGGAATGTTGACTTCTTTGACCGCATTCTGGAGCATTGTGCACTACACGGTGAAAAAATGCACTTGAACTTGCATGGGATGGAGCGATGCATAAAATAGTCTTTATCTTGCATAGGGTAGAGAATTATGCACTATACCATGATTTGGAAAGCGATGATGTCAAATTTGATTAGTTTTGACCACGGGATAGAACCATATTCTATGTCATGCAGGCCTGAGTATGTTGCAAATCGCTTATCTTTAGATGTAACCAAAAATGTGTTGTGGCCTGCAATCTTGAAATAACTAAGTGCAAAATTTGATCGCTTTGACCATGAAGTAGAATATCTTGCACTGAACCACTACAAAATACACATTAAATACTATGGTAAAAAACAACTCTTTCATGCCTTAGTAAATATTATAAAATTTTCTAAGGATGTGGCCTTTTAGGCCTACATTCTGGTGCCTCCTAGGGGGTTTTTCTCACAAATCCTGAGAAATAAGATTCTTATCCATTGGGCATCAGGAGTAAAAATTATTAAATCAGTAGACTATACTTCAAAGAATAAATTCTATGTGACCATCATTCTCTAGAACATTAGTGAAGGTACTCAGATAATAATGGTTCACATGGAGATCATGCTAAAAATAATAAAACTTGCAACTCCTTCCATGAACGCAGCCTTAATCTGATAATATGAAACTATATTTCCTTTTATATCCACAACCATATTGAGCAAAACATCCTCATGTTTTTTCATGTTTGCTACAAAATTCATGCTTTATTTATGTTTTGACAGTGTTAGGATCAAAACAATATACAAAAATATACACATGAATACAAAATTTGTTAAGTCCACTTCTTCTACCACAATGCTGATTCACTCTTGTTCATTCTCTCCTTGATTTTTCTCCTTGATATTTTCATCCTATGTCTCTTCGATGTCCTAAGTATTCTTTTCTAATTGTTCTTCTTCCTGATCTTCTTTAGGTTCTTCTTCTGCTTGGGAAGTCTCCTACAAATATTAGGGTTCAAATATGTTCCAAACAACTGGATCATCTATTTCAAATTTTACAATGCTTGGCTCCAGAATGACTTAGTAGGATTGGTTATTTCTTTAAGCCTCTTATGGACATACTCCAACTTAGAGGTCTCCTCATAAGTTATATATTTACCTTTGTTCACTAAGTATTTCATTAGATCCTTCAACCTATTCAATTCTTTGATCATTTGAGATACTTGGTCTTGATCAATTGAATCCTCCAAAGCATCTATCTCAGATTCATCCTGGATGATTGATGGTACACTCTTTTTGGTCTCTTCTTTTGATAATAGGGCATTATTTTAACCCAAATACCTCTAAAACCATAGTGTATCATTTCTTGGTTAATATCTATAATGTCTTGGAGTGTACCTTCAATTTTATCTAATAATAACCAGCCCTTCTGGAGTAACCTATTCTTGTCAACCATGATTCTAGCTGCAAATCTAGCAGTATTCCATACCTTACTTGGGATGGGCTTTTTAGCTTCATTGAATCTTCTTTCAGATAGCTTGAAAATTTGTTCTACTGGTATTACCATTGGTTTTAGTTCCTTAGTGAATTTCTCTAGTTTTTCTTTGGTATTTTGCAATAAATATCTAGTATCATCCATGTAGTCAATTACAAATTGGATTCTTGAACACTTCTCAAGGATATCATACCATAGCTCATTTCTAAAATTCTTCACTCCTTCCTTGGAGAAGCCTCTAGATTTGGCCTCTCATTTTGCAACTGGTTCTTTAAAACTTGTGTTTCTTTGGCCTAGGATTCATTCTTTCTCTTCTATTCTTCAATTTTATCCTTGAGCTTTATGGCCTCTTGATATATTTTTTGCTAGCTCTTGACCTCATTTCTCATAGCTTGCTCCACATTTTTTTGATTTTTGACTATCTTTTCTAGCTTCTCAATATTTTCCTCCAACTTTCCACATTGCTCCTTATAAATGTCAATCTTGACATAGAAAGTTTCAAGGTGGGCTTTTGGTATGACTATCACATCCTCCATCTTCAACTGGTCAATATCTTCTGTATGCTCTTGTAGATGATAATATTTTATAGTCATATCCTCCTTAGGTTTAATCACAAGAGGGTTTATGAATCTAGCTATCCTTTTCCTTGTTACTGGATCAACAATCATTGTCTTTCTCCACTTAGCCATCTGCTTCAAAGGCTTAGATAATTTCTCAGCCCAAAAATCTTGAATTTTTTGTGAAACATATTTTCCTCTCTACAAAGAGTATAATGTGGTAATATTTATGGGGTCATATAAGTTATAAAGTAAGGGATAACATTCTTAGAGGCTGATGAAAATGGAGTAGTGGTGATAATCGTGGATTCAGTGCTTATTATTGGGAAATTCTTGGGGATGGAAATTGAAACCATAGAATGAATAGGGGGAGATTGAAGAGATTCCATTTTGATGTTATAAAAGGTAAATGCATTGAGGGTAGGGATGAATAAACAAATGATAATGTTTTTGGGTCTTCATATGATTGTGGAGGAGATGGATTGGTTTGAGCCTCTAAGATAGCTAATGAAATAGGTGGGGAATATGAGGGGGAGGTGGAATCTTCTGCTCCAATTTTTCTTGATAATGGGAAGGGGATATTTTTGGGTAATGAGAGGGAGAAGAAGGGATAGAAATCGTACCTTCACCTACTAAAGTAGGGTGTTCAAGAATATATTTTGCACCTTTGTGTTGTGTCTGGTTCTATGGTGGCTCTGTAGGAACTTTTTTAGCCTCTTACCGTTGATCCATTCTTAACTTATTATAGAACTCCTTCTGGACTACCCCTACTGAATATTTATCCTTTCTCTTTAATACCTTAGATATTGTATGTTTGTCATTCTATGTATTCTCCTCAAGTTGTTCCTCCTAGAATACAACTTCAGCAGTTGGAGTTGACTTTACTATAGTTGCAGTTTTGAAACTCACAGGGATGAATAGAAAAGTATCATCTTTCTCCTTCCAATTTATCTTGGTTCTCCACCCAAGGAAAAATGTTTTGACCTTGTTGATTTCTGAATATTTCTACATTGCTTGCCTCATCACCAGAATAATGTATTTTGCTCATAATTTGGGCTCCTATCGAATATATCTGTACTTGCTCCTGTGCCTTTGGATATTTCTTAGATGTTGGTGGAGCATTAGCCTCTACTTCCTATATTTCTTCCTAGGAAGGTGAAGAAGGAGAATTTTATGCTACCTGAGTTTTCTCATTTTCCTTGTGTCTCAGCTCTCTTATAACTCAACACCAAATCCTTGGCATTTTTAGCCTTCCAGGTCTTAATATTTTTCTCATATAGCTTTAAAAATGGTTTTCACTTGTCACCCCAATATAACATTTTCTATACCTATCTCCACTCTCATATACCACCAATCCATGATTTTACCTTCATCCCACCCCTTTTTCTTCTCAACTTCTTTAATTTTAGACTCTTTCAAATGGTGGTATTTGTTCTTTTCGGGGTCATAATCAACTATCTGCTCATAAAAATATCTCCATGGAGGCAGTTGTTCCATTTTACTGACATTCCATTCTAGTGGAGCATTTTACTTATTATTTTTTCCCTTTTCAAAATGAGGCCTTGAAGTCTTTTCAAACTTGAGAGCTCTTTCTCCATTTAGGGCAATATTCTTCTTTAAGAACTTGTCATCAGGGTCCATCTTTGTGGAATGTATAGCAATCCTAGTCTCTCCAAATATTGAGTGATTTGCTCATATTGAAACTTTCTAGTTCTTATTATGTCATACATATTATGATATTAAATCACCAATCCTTTCCTCCCTTTACCAATGCTGAAATTAACATTGATAAAGTCTGCTTGCTTTAAGTGCTCCAATGCTAACAACCTACTAGTTACAAAATGAGGCAACAAAAAGGGCTTACTAGTGAAACCATAGAGTCAAATGACAGTGCCCTTTATTAGTATATACCATCCTCCTTCAATTTATTCTACTCCTAACAATTCTTTAGCCAGTGATGGCAACCTAGGGTATTTTCCATACATGATTTTGAAATCTGGCCCTAGAAATTTTAGGTTGAACCTATAGTAAGATTCTATACTTCTCAAATTATTGGTCAAATGATAGACTGGGATAGGATATACATTATCATTCTTATCCTTTATTGGAATCCAAGGCATCATGTGTCTTACAACAACATAAAATATCCATATCAAATTTTAACAGTGTCGAAAGGAAGGATTCACTGAATATTTCTTCATTCGAACCAGCTACTCATGCATCCTTTTAAAAAGGAAGGTTGTCCAGATAAAATATATTATCTTAACACCCTCTTCTTTTGCTTTAGGTCTATACATTTTATCATTTGAAATGCAATACATAGTAGCTATTTGATATTCTCTCACATACTGATCAGATTCTAAACCCTCTATGCAGGCCAACATTGATAAATAATCTGGGTTAGCAAACTATTCAATGGTAATTGGGGGTTCAGGAAATAGTTCTGTAGTTTTAAAAGTACTGAATTGGCTATAGACCCACTTCCTAAAAAAATCTCCTTCATGAGCATGTACCTACATAGAGTAGTATTTGGCTTGTTCTTCTATATCAAAAGGTTTAGGTATTGCAGGTGGGTCTACACCTATAGCAAAAAAGTCATGGCAAGCTTTGGATGTTACACTAAATAGGGTTTTAACCTTAGATATTTTAATTTATTTTGTCTCAGGATAGTAATATTTTTCTATTGCAGAAACTAATTCAGGGCAATGATGAATTGAATCATAGATGTAGAATGACATAAAGGAGTTTAGAGTAATAATACCATGGAAATAAATTGGTAACCTTTCAAAGTACCTATATTTGATATCTCTCCTGATATTAGTCCTTATTATCCATGTCATCACAGTATTTGCTAATGCTTTTGTTTGATCAACACAGCATTCCAGCTCAACATTTTTTGATTGTATAGTTTCTTAAACTGCTTCGAAGGCCATTTTCTAAGAAAATCCACTGGGTATTCACTCTTCTCTATACTTGCAAGATTTTCCTTACTGATTCCTTAGCTTCCTTTTATAGGTAAATGCTTTTTGAAAAATTGATGATGATTAAAATATGAGTTTCAAATATTTTCACATGCATACCTTCTACCATTAATGCAGTCGATAGAAAACTACCCGTTGCACACTTCTCGATTCAAAAGAAGGGTAGCTTGGCAGATTAAAACATCAAAAAGTTCACTGATTGGTCGCAACATAGAACATGATCTAAAATTGTGGCACTTTTCTATCCCTTTCCTTTTAAGATTGGTATGGAGCACATGTCATAGCCCATGGACATGTTTTTTTATTTGAGCATGGAATGGAGCATTTTTTGTAGCCCACGACTACCTATAGCCTTAGATAATATTCCCTTTAGCCTGCATCTTATTGCAAACCACTGAGCCATATTTTATTTCTCTCTCCTTTTTATTTCTGTACTGAAAAATTTAGAAAATAAAAACAACAATATAGTACAAGTATATACATATGTTACAAGAAAAGTTACTCTTAATAAAAATAGAGTTTCATATGGAATCCATTAACTGGTATCGGCTGAATGTTTCCCTCTAATTCTTCAAGCTAGAAAGAGTTGCTCTCCTTAACCTCCATAAATTTGAAAGGGCCATCCCAGAAAGAGTCAAATTTTTAATGATATCATGGCTTAGCTCGCTCCACATTCCACTTTAGAACAAAGTCACCTATTTTTAATATTTTAAATTTGGTTTTCTTGTTGAACCATCCCTTAATATCAAATGAGTGTTTTTAGAAATACTCATATGCTTGAGTCCTTTTCACTTCTAACTGAAGTAGAAGTGTCAATATGGTTTTAGTTGGGGTTTGATAAGGCTCTTCTTCTATGTCTACAAACCTGAGAGCTGGTATTTCCAAGTGAATAGGTAATACTGCTTCTTTGCCATACACCAAAGCATAGGGAGAGGTTTTAATGAATTTCTTTATGGTAATCATTTTTTGCCATAAAGCTTGTTCTAATAGCATATGCCAACTTTTTTTTTTATCCTCTAGTGATCTCTTCAAAATTCTAAGCTGATTTTTATTAGTTGACTCTAAAAATTTGTTCCCTGAGGATAGTAGTTGGATAAGTTTTTTATAGTGATTGCATACTTGATAGTAAACTCAATATATCTAGCTCCTATAAAATTTGAACCATTGTCACTTACTATAGCCTCAGGGATACCAAATATTGTGATCAAGCTATCCATGAAGTCAATCACCACTTCCTGATATGATTTATTCATAGGTATAGCCTCTACCCATCTGGTAAGATAATATGTGGTAGTCAAAATGTATATACGTCCTATTAAGAATTTGGTACTTATTGTTCTAGTAAAATCCAGTCCCCACTGCTGAAATGACTCTTCTACCTGAACGAGTTTGATGGAAAATGATGCATTTATGGTTCTTTCCATATATCTCTGATATTCATCATAGGATCTTTTTACATTGAAAGTGCTAATAAAAATAGTAGGCTAGTAATTGCCTACCCTAATGATTTTTAAAGTTGTGACCCTTCCAGAGAAATGTCCTCCAAATAACACTCCATGAAACTCTTTAATGACACTTTGTTTTTGATCATCTTTCAAGCATCTTAGGAGGACTCCATCAATATTCCTTCTATATAAACATTATGGAAATAGGATATACTTCAAGGCTTGAAGCATATATCTCCTTATTTGTTATCGATTAATCCCTTGAGGACAAATCCCTGTTTGGAAATATTCTGTCATTTGATCAACCCAGTATGAATCTTCTGACTAAAACTCTTCAATATGATCTTCTATTAATGATTGACATGCTGACATTTGTTCTATGACTGCCTTTTTTATCAACCCTTGACACAATACTCTACATATGACTAGTTTGGTGGGATGAATATCCACATTATACTCCTGGATCTTAGTAATTCAACCAAATATTTTGTCTCTCAGTTCCCCTTATAAAATTAAAATCCTAACATTTGGATGAACTACATACACCAAAGTTTTATTTTGAGCCAAGTATTGCCTAAATTTCTTCAATGAATTCATCACTGCAAAGACTTGCCTTTCGATGAAGTTGTATTTGATCTGGTACTCATGGAGAGTTTGGCTCCAAAAAAATGTGGGGTGTTCTTCCCCATCATCATTCTTTTGAGTAAGCACAAATGCATAACTCTCTTCATCTCCATAAGGGTACAAAATGAAATTTTTGGTAAAGTCAGGATTCACCAAAAATGGAGCAGTGGTAATGGATTGTTTAATGATCTCAAAAGCTTATTTCCTTGCTTCTTTCCATTTTAATTCTACATTTTTCTTCAATAAATTTAAGATAGGTTTCACCTTCTGAGCGAAATCAGAGATGAACTTCCTAACAAAGTTGATCTAACCAAATAAATATTGCAAAGCTTTCTTGTTCATAGGCAAGGGGAGAGCAAGAATTGACTTCACTCTATCTAGATCAATAGACATTCCTTCTTTAGAAACCACATGGCCCAATAGCTTCCCTTCATGGACTGCAAAAAATGATTTCTTTGGATTAAGGGAGATGCCAAATTCTCTACATTTTTCAAATACTTGCTCCAAGTGTTCCAAATGGTCTTATTTTTTATGGGAGAACACAGTCATATCATATAAGTAAATGAGGATGGCCTTTTAGACACCAAAACCCAACCACTTGTCCTCCATCCTGACTTTCCCACCATTTCCATATTTTATTTACATATATTTATATATATTTATTATATATATAATATTAATATTATATATATAATAAATATATGTTTGTATAAGTGAATTAATCCCAACCATCCAATTTCATTTAATCCTATCCATCAATTTAAATAAATTCATACCACAACCTAAATTTAATATCCACCCTTCGATATGCTTTTATCTCAGCCACATGATTAGTGTCATTGAAACCCTAGCATGCCCTAGGTTGGATTATTAATAGGAGCCATTTTGATGGCTCAACCCCTGAATCCTTGAGTTTCCTAAGTAATTCACATCTTGAATCTGAAGAAGATATCACCAAAGTTCCCTAGAGTATCCAAGTGCTCTTCCCTTCTATTCTCGCTTGCCATAGCCCCTACATCCATCATTGCCTCCCTCGCTAAACCAGATATAATTTTGCAAACTCCCTCCTTAGTCACCAAATGCATTTGAGCACTTTATATCACTCTCGAGCACCTATGGGTGCTTTCTTCCCCTATACCAAGCGCCTTTGGGTGCCTTTCACCATCACCAAGCACCCATGGGCATTTCCTTCAGCTGCCAAGCACCCATGAGCATTTTACACCAGAGATCCTAAAGTCTCCCTAGGCTTTGGGCGATGCTAGGGAATCGTCGCATCGATTCACTGCAACCAACTTTATCAGATTAGAATATAACAAGTACGTAAGTTAAATTCATTATTTATTATTTTATTTATGCACTTTCAGATTTTGTTCATTAATTCATATTACATAGATAGGATTTTTATCTGCTTTTTGAGGGCCTCATACTATGGAGCCCTCATAGTTGCTACTAATATTTCTATTGTGTTATTGTGTGTAGATCTAAAGGTGTGACATAAAAATTGGATAGATGCGTAAGCTAGAGTGTCCCAACATTAGATAACTAAAACCCCACTCACTTCTATTGGGAGCAAGGATGCACCTGAAGACACCACCAGCTTTGTTTTCTAGGGTTTTGGAGAACCCTAGCCATTGTAAATCTGTATAAAAAAGGATTCAAAGATCCACATTGTAACAATGGATTTTTTAGGCTCCCCCCATTTTTATAAGATCATCTATTGTGCAATTCTGGGTTCTTTGTGTTCACTTTATTTAGCATTGTTTGGTGTTGTATTTTTTAATCTTAAAATAGCGATCACGGTGGGATTCCCTAAGGGTTTCTTTTTATGATTTGTCTTACTGATTTATTTGCTATTTTATATCATCTTGCAAGGTTTTTAGAAGCACATATTTTGTAGTTTTCACTGGATATAGGGGTTTTTGAAGTTTGTAGAAGGTTGCAGAAGGTGCATGAATTCTTGGTGGTGCTCAAGGGCTATCCAAAAATGCCTAGGTGAATTTCAAAAATGCCAAGGGATATTTTAGAGAGATTTGGAGCAAAAGCGTAGGCTGTTTTGTAAGTCTACAACCAAAACCCTGGTTTTTCTATTTACGTATTTTGGGTAGTTTATGTATTTTTTAGGTTTTAAGATAAAAGAAATTCATTAATTAATTTGGAAAAGAACATTCATACTAGCTTGCATCTTAGGTTTTATATTATTCATTTGCATCCATACACACTTTCTATTTGAAGTTTTTGATTTTCTGTTGTGTACAAAAACAAAATAAAATATATTGCATTTTGATTTCAAGTGAATTGAAATTGCATAATTAGTTCACATTATAGGGTTAGTAATTCCTATTGTGTAGGTCTAAGTAGGAACATTATTCATATACCAAGAGTATCCCCATACTTGGGTGATTTCATATGGAGGAGTAGATGAACCCCCCAGCTATATAGAGTGGGTCTTAAGTGGTGTACTCTACATACTTTGGAAAAATTGGTATTGTGAATAGTGGCTTTTTATTTAGACCATCGAAAGTGGTTATCTTTCTAAAATTGTATGAACACAATAGCAAATCAGAAATTTTAAAAATAACCACACACTACACAATTCACATTTAACAGTAGTGGCTGGATTTTATCACTAGCCATTGCTTGAGATTTGGTGATGGTGGATTTCATCTCCATCCACCAATATCTACCCTTAGAAACCCTAGGTCACCCTCAAGCAAACTTGTTGGATTTCATCACCACCAAGAATCTCGTTGCCCCAGCTTAGCCATAGTTTTTACCTTTATTTGGATTAATTCAGATTAGCACATTTGAAACACATGAAATCAAAATCTAAGAAAATGAATTCACATTAAAATGAGATAGTCAATGAATGAGGTAAGACACATTTGTTGAAAAAACTTAGCGTTGATTGTTTATTTTTCTTGTGAAATTTAAATTTTATGTTTCATTTTACTGCATAATATATATTTTGGTTTATTTTCTTTCTGGTATTAACAAGAAAATACAATAAAGCATTAAATCAAGATAATCCAATGGAACCTTCATCCACTTGCCCCACCAATCCTACGATAGATTCCTTGAATGTGACATAGGTAGATTTATCTGTAGGTACATCATATTCCTTACCATCCAAAACCTTTCATATGGCTATACCTCAAGAAGAGTCAACTTCACCAACCATTGACCATCATATTACCCATATATACATGGCATGAGTTTAAGCTCTTAAGTCTTTTAACTATGCCTTAGAGTCAATCTCCAACTCACCTAGATAGGATTTTAATTTACAATAGGAACTTGTTTATTCCCAACCACTATCTAGCTTTACCCATATGTACACCAACCCTCTTTTTGAGGCATCAGTTGCACCATCATCCCATATGTCCATTCCCCAATCCTCATGTGCTCCTAGACCTTCATACACATCCACATACACCAACACCTTGTATGAAGCACATGTAAATGTTGCTTCACAATTTTTAGCCTCACAAGTTACCATACCAAGTGTAACTTATCCCTCAAACACATCCTCCATATCATCTACTTCCATGCCTTACATTTTTGATAGAGAGATTACTGAGGCATGGGAACACCTAAATAAATTGCTTATATAGTGTCAAAATGCTCAATAATAAGTACATGTGAACCCTAAGCCTTTATCAAACTCTACTTAGACTATCCTTGTTAACAAGGGTCCATCATGGGTACCGGAGTCTTCTATGGTTTCTATCCTTGTCCCTCCACCAAGTCATACCACCACCCATCCTATTCCCATTGGTCAACCTAGCCATAACCCTCATACATCAACCTCATTCCATAATTCCCCATATTTTAATCATCATTATCCCATTTATTAATTTCCATAAAATTAACCTAGCCATCATTACCAATATCATCATAATTTAGTCACTCCATAGCATTTTTACATGCCAACACAAAATCATCAGGTAATTCAAGGCTTCCACATTCTTGAAGAAGACCCTAAAATTAAGGCCATGCAAAAATAGATAGATCAATTGATACAATATACTCTTGTTTTGACAAACCAACCTTACACCAATTGATCAATCAACCCATTCATCCTTCAGTACCATCACCGCCATATCTAATATATTTTACAGTGCCTAAGTTTGACAAATTCAAGGGAACTGAGGATCCCAAAGAACATGTGAGCACATTTGTACACATCTATTTTAGAATTCAAAATGACAATGCTCTCATGCTCAAAAATTTTCCTCAAATATTAGGAGGAGATGCCTTAAATTGGTATAATCAATTTTCCAGTATATTATTTATACTTTTGATCAATTGATTGACCAATTCTTTGAACGTTTAATCCTAAATGTTAAAAATAATATTTTATTATCTGATGTTTATACTTTAAGACAACATGATGATGAGTTTATCTATAGTTTTAGAAACCGTTGAAGGGTTGTTATCATTAAGTTTCCATTCACCTTGCCAATGGATGAGCTAATCATGTTATTCACCAAGATTTGTCTAAAACCTATCTCTTGGATGCTTCAACTAAAAACTTATCGATCATTTGAAGAATCTTTAGCTTAGGCTAGTGTCATTGAGGAAATCAAAATCCAAGAAGGCATACTCAAGCCTAAGAAGAAATAACAACAAAATAAGGGCCAATATAAAAGCAATTATTTTGGACAACCAAAATCAATACAGGCTACACCATCCATTCAACCCAATAAAGTTAATCAAGTTGTTATGAGCCAAATGGTAATGGTTCAACAAAAACCAGTGCAACAGTCACTACAATAAATTACTTATCATGCGGTACCCTCAACAACTCAAGCCATGCAAAATATAGTGCCAGTTGTAGAAAACCATCCCTGATGACAGTATATCTAATAAAGTCATTAATATACACCCTTAGCCAAGTCATATGCTTCCATTTTTTGAAGGTTGTATGACACAAACAAACTTTCTTTACCTAAAATTATACCAGATGATCCCTCAAATGTAGTAAACACTATTTGGAACATCTATTTTGTCCTTATCATAGGCAAAATGGGTATGACATTAACAATTTCCATGCATTTAAATATGTAGTACAAGACCTTATTGACTTGGGGGCAATCAAGCTTGATAATCCCCTTGCTCAACAAAACCAAAACCTTGGTATCTTTCAAACACCACTTCATCACCATGAGGAGCTGCAACCAAATGTAGGAGGAACTAACACCAAAATTCCTCCTAATCAAGTCAATCATGTCCAAAAATACCAAATTTTTTTAGGGGCCATCCATGTAGTCACTAGAGGTCAAAGAAATAATCAACAAAATGTAAGGCAACAACCTCAAGCAAGTGTGTCACAACCTCCCACATTGCCACCTGTCCAAATTTTTCCCAATATTTCATAACCCAGCCATATCCCTAGCCAACCAAATCCTCCAAATATCCCAATCAATTGTCAACCATGACCAATCATCTCATTGAGTAGTCGGTTAACTACAAGTCTAAAGATGGATTTTGCCAAATTATCAATTTATGAGTTAATTCAACTATCTCCCCCACATCGTGATGCATTAATGAATATTCAAAAATCCATTGAATTACAATCACAAGATCCTAATGCCTTTAGAAACTTTTTAGGGAGAATCCAAACATGCATGGAGCCTTCCATAACATTCTATGACTTTGATATTAAGACAATCACATCAGACTTATTAGACCTTCCATTGCATATTATGGCTCTAATTGAAAATAATACCTTTAAAAGAGTGTTAATTGACACCGGTTCCTCTATCAATATCATCACCACATCTGCCCTCCATAATTTGAATCTTCCTCCATATCATATCACCAAGTCATCATTCACATTAAAAGTATTTAATGATGCTTTGTGTTCCACATTTGGCACTGTTGTTTTTGCCATTTAAGTAGGGGTCAAAATGTTTCACACCATGTTTCACATATTGGAAGGATCAATGGCATACAATGTACTACTTGGATGATCTTGGATGATCTTGGATGAGGTAAATGAGATGTGTCCCTTCCATTCTATATCAATGTTTGAAATATGTTCATGAGGGACAAGTACATTGCATACCAGTGGACGTCAAGCCGTTTAAGTATTGCAATTTTATTTCAAATCCTTATGAGTCCATGCTTCCTTTCACTCACTTTTTTCTTTTTCCATCAGCCAATCCATCTACCACTTTACCAATTTCCACATCAAAAAATTCTATTCTTGAGGAGCTCCCTATCACCAGTACACATCAAGCTTCCACACACCCATCATCTTCATCATTGACTATATGCACATGTGGTCACATTCAATCCACATCACCAGCATCATTGCCATCCACTTTAGCATCATCATCCACTTCAGCATCCTTACCAAATTAATCCATCGCCATCACCTAACGTTTCACAAGTAGAGTTGAAAATTTTTGAGACATCTTTACCATAACCATTCCTTGAGCCATCATATGAACATAGTCCTTCCATATCATTCAATTCGAGATCCACCTCACTAATCCCGATATTGGTGAATATGTGGTCCAATACATCACCGTCACACCCCTCACCATTCCTAAGTCTAAGGATTTCAGTCACCCACGTGACCCACATTTAGCCATAGGAGATGTATATAACATGGGTTCAACTCCAAATAGCATAAATTTTATATATGGAGGGTTTAATTCTTCATCAATTCCAGCACCCCTAGAGGAACCCAAATAACCAACACTTACCAAAATTTCAAACATGACAGGATTTCCATATCGCTATTTTCACATAGTTAATTGGCAAGGTCATGGTCTAGGATGGCATGAACAATGAGTGCATCAACCTATTGCACGATCGTTCAATTCTAGGTTACCCCTCAATTTCCACCACCTCTTCTCTTGAACAAGCCTTCCAAAGGTTTTTTCTAAATTTAGGAGAAGAATCCCTCCACCTCGATAATTTTGACAAGGAAATATATGAAGAATTCAATCTTATGTTGATAATATCAAATTAATCTAAAGAGGAATCAAGGCCCATTATTCCCCATACCACACAATATGAGTTTTATCTCAACAGGTTTTCCATCCATGATCCCATCTTTCACTTTCTTCTTCCACAAGATCAAGTCACCCCTACTGATGAACCAACACCTCCATTCCATTAAGAAATTTCATAATCCAAACTTGTAACATATAGACATAAAATAAAAATAGCGGTTTTCACCAATACCAAAAACAAAACAAAAAAAATCAAAAATCAATCAAAAATCAACAAAAACACTTTTATTTTTCAGCATTGCATGTACATATCATTTAGTTAAAGGAATTTATTTGTGCTGCTTATTGCTATTCAGGTTTATCAGGCTCCTAACACCGGTTTCTAGGTTCCATCCATTCCATCTGATCTCATCCACCTTACCCATAATTCAACATGAATCTTGTTGACTTATTCACTCTACTCTGAAATCCATACGATCCAGCTAAACCAATTCCAATTGACATAAGCCTTATTGATATGGATTAGATTTCCTCACCTCCATCCTTTTCTAATTTTGTCTTGTTTGAGGAATTTTTAATTGCTTCTACCAACTACATTCCTCCATCCCCTTTGCCTTCATGTGCACCCTCACCTTTGGATCCCAAGGTTTTCTAGGCATAAATAGATGAGGATAAGCCAGAAGATTTTGATGATATCTTAGATGATATTCATATGATCCCTACAACCCATAAACTTGAGGAAGGTGCCCATATGTCCATTGAATATACCATCGATGTGGACCTTAGTTCAGACAAAGACAATCCCCAAATTGTCAAGCTTGGAAAATGTTTATCACCCGATGAACAAGAGAAATTAATTGCTCTCCTCAAGATAAAGAAAGGCATATTTGCATGGTCATATAAGGACATGCCTAGTCTTGAACCTACTTTGGTTGTCCATAATCTCACCTTACAACCTAATGTTAATTCGGTCAAACAAAAACTTAGGAGAATACATCCTACTCGGTCAATCTTGGTAAAAATAGAGCTTCAAAAAATCTTAGACATGAACTTCATAGTTCCTATTTATTATCCTAAGTGGATTTCAAACATGGTACCCATTTGAAAAACTAACAGGGTGATACACATTTGTACTAACTTTTGAGATCTTAACAAAGCGTGTCCTAAGGATTACTTTCCTTTCCCAAACATTGATACTCTTTTTGACACCTGCGTTGGCCATGAAATGCTTTCACTCATGGAAAGTTTTTTAGGATACAACCAAATCCAAATAAATATTGAAGACCAACATAGAAAAAATTCACCACACCTTGGGGAAATTTTTGTTACAAGGTGATGCCCTTTGGCCTCAAAAATGCAGGTGCTACTTATCAATGTGCCATGATATATATTTTTCAGGATTACATGAATAATATTATCGAACATTATGTGGGTGACCTCTTGGAAAAATCCAAAACTCGACAAGAACACATTGGTGTGTTGGAGAAAGTTTTTGACCGAATCCTAGAGCATAATGTAAGGTTGAACCCAAATAAATGTGTCTTTGGTGTTGCCTCAGGAAAAATTCTAGGATTCATTGTCTCCAAAAGAAGCATTGAGGTGGACCCTAGCAAGGTCAAGACCATCATGGAGATGCCTCCCCTAACTAAATTGAAGGAATTGCATACTTTACAAGGAAATATCCAATCAATCCATCATTTTATTGAGCAAATTTTTGATAAATGTATGCCATTAAATAACCTACTACAAAAGAGGGTGTCATTCACTTGGATAGATGAATGTCAAAAAGTCTTCGATGATATTAAGCAATACCTTGCTTCTCTGCCAATTTTAGCTCCTCCTCATCCAGGGTATGATGAGGCCTATAAATGCCTCATTATTACACTATGTTTGACATATAAAAAAATTCCATATTACCAAACATGACAAAGTTAATTGCCAAATAGTTGATTAAAATATATTAATTGTTAAATATTTGCATGATTTTATGTTAGGAATATTATACCCCTATTTTGACTATTTTCAGCATTTTATGACTGATTTTGCTTGATTAAGTAGCAATTAAAACATGCATTTCAATTATCCAAATGTGGTATGTTGATGTCCATTAATTTCACAAAGGTGTTTGAATGTTTTCCCACCTTTTGAACTTGTTTGAAATCCACATTGGAGCCAAATTCCTAGGACTGTCATAAATCTGGAAATTTGCAGAGGACAGCCATATAAAAACCAACAAGCTGTCACTTTATAGGAGCACCTTGAAGTTGTCAGATAAAGCAAGAAAAAATATATGGAATGTGTTCACAGATACTAAAGAAGACTTCTGACCTACTTGGTCTAAATGGAGAGCAATAGGGCATAACAAAACAAAGACAATTGTGTAGCAGTTTTACAATTTTTGTATAGTTTTACATCATCCTAGCATGGCTTGCTAATAAATGGAATGCATGAGTTTTGTAGCAACATATATTTATTTATGTTTTATATTTCCAAAAGTGCTAATTTATCTGAAACTAGAAAAGAGCACCAAAAGTGTAACTGTTGTAGCAGAAACAGGGAAATACAGGTTTATCATGTAAATTCTAGCCAACTGCCAATGAATGGTAGGGCATGGAATTTACCAATAGAGGAAGATAAAAATGATTGCAATCACCTCCTGGGAGTTAGGATAAATGGCCTACCTAAACAAACCTACCAAAATGGATGTTCTAAATGCATTTTGGGTATAAAGTACACCTACAACCAGTTATTTCGAAGATCTTTGAAATAACAGGGGAACACGCCTCTTTTTGAACATCTGATGTTTTTAAGTGGTTGAACGGGTAAATAAAGGAGGAGGAGATATAGGAATAACCTTCTACAGCTGTCCCCACCATTCCCTACTACCAAGAGACACAACTCACAAGCAAACCCCCACTAATGCAGCCTGCCCTATCCTAAAATAGACCCAGTCAGTTGTAGAATATTAGGCAAATCAAATGTAAAATAGAAATAGGATATTTTGTGCACGTAAAATAGATATTAGATATTATAAATAATACAACTCCCATATTGGTAGAGCTATTAGGAAAATAGGAGTTAGCAGTAGTAGATTCATATTGTAACAGAGTGCAGCAGCAGAGAAGTGTAATGTTGTTTTTGGAATAAATAAAAGTGCAAGTTCTTCATCATTTCTGTTATGCATGAGTGTGTGAAATTTAGCAAGATAATTTCATACCTTCTTCTAGAAAAGGAAGCAAGGGCCACTTCCAGGCCTAGGAGGACTGACAAGACATGTTTTCTTCTGATTTTTACTGCAACAGAATTTAGTTGAATATTTGTCAATTTCATATTTGTTTCACACTAACCATTGTTGTAGTTTCATGATTTATTTTCCATGTTTAGAGTAAACTTTTAGATTTCATAATTGTGTGATCATTGATAGATTAAGTTATAGTTCCATGTTTCAGCAAGTTGCAGTATTGTTTCAATTTCTTTACTTCCAAAAATTTTACAAGTTTTCTTGCATTTTTCTTTTTGATGTCAGCTACTGTGACAAAATATTGACAACCTTATGAAATAGAACACTGACAGGTGTTAACTTGTGTGTTTATTTCAAGCAATTTCTCTTCTACAAAAGTAATTAGATTTAAATTCTACAATTGTACTTAGATTTCAGTTTTTGCAATTTAGAATCAGGTTTCCATTTTTGCAAGTAAATTAGTTTATTTTATGCAAGATAGGATTAAAAGGTGATCTAAAACCCCCACATAATATGTTCTGCCAATAAAACCTGCTGCTCCCAAATGAACTAAACTACAACCCTGCTTAAGTCTTCTCTCGTAAATAGCCTTGGACACCACCCTAGATTGAAAAATCATTGAGATTAAATGATGCTATTAATGACACGCATCATTTTGGCACCATTTTTTGGGACATGGTGTTGTTAGAAGGTGAAAAGCAGCCCAATAATTGTTAAATGTGCTAAGTTGTGAACTTCAGAGTGAAATATGGATAAATAACTGGTATAAGTAACTATTTTTGGTAAATTGCATTTCAGTCCATTTAGGAAACAAGCAAGAAACCACAGGAAGAAAAATTTCACAAGAGGTTGAAACTATGTCAAAGTTGTCTAAATTTTTTATTTCCAAAAATGTTGGAATTTTCAAAGAATCACAATCATCCACTTCAAGCACTACAAGATCCTTTGAGAAATCATTACAAGGAGGAAAAATTAGTAGTTCAACACCACTTTCTCTTGACAAATCCATACAATCAGGACAATTTGACAAGATTTATAATTATTTTTGGGAACCTATAATGGAAGGTTCACTAGAGAATCCAAGGAGAGCCAGCAATGTGCTCCACCCTAGTGCAACTAGTGCACCTCCCAAAACTTTTCAAAACCCAATTCAATTAGATCCTAATCAAAATTCTCCCATGAAGGTCATTTCACCTTCAGTGTTACCAAATTTCAAGGGAGTTACATCTGAAGACCCTAATATATTTTTATTTGAGTTTAAAATTGTATGTCAAGCTCATGATTACACTAATGACAATCAAAAACTCAAATTATTTCCTTCCACTCTTAAAGAGTTAGCTCTACGATGGTTTATTACCTTAGAACTTGATTCAATTAGAACTTGGGATGAGATGGAAAACATATTCTTGGAGAGATACCAAGAATATTGTCAAGTCAAGAATCAAAACGATGAATTTCTTACAATGAAACAAAAGGAAAATGAAATCTTAGAAGACTATCTAGACAAATTTTCTTTTGTTCATAAGAGATGTGGAAGTGTTGAACCTAAAATTTGCAAAGTCATATTCTTAAGGGGACTGCAAGATGAATCTAGGGATGCATTGGATATCTTGGGAAGAGGAGATGCAAATGCACTTGAATTTCAGGAAATCCTTAAACTCTATAAAAATTACTCTCATTCAAGGCATAGAAAACATAAAATTATCCTCAAAGGGATATGCCAAGGCCACTTCAACAACAATTGGATTCAACCACCATGGGCATATTCCCAAGAATGGTCTCAACATGGTTGGGTGCAACAACAATGGAATCAACATCATCCACCATGGTTGCAGCTAAAACTACAAGGATATCAATGGGTACAACAACAAAAATTGTACAAAGGGCAACAACATTATCAAAAATATAAATCAAATTTGTTGCCTACTTATACCCATAATTTCTCTCATGGACAACAACAAAAAAAAAGCAAAACAACCTCTGTTTTTACTCCCTTGGCACAATTGTTCAATTCACATTTTGTTAAACTAACCCCTCTCTAGTTGAACAAAAAATACAGCCATAATAAATGCTAGTAACTATGATAAAACTCGGTTGTGTTTAGGTAAACCAATGCTTGAACCTATTCCACTTATCAGTGTAGAAAGGGGAGTTAAAAAGAATGAACATGAAAACAAATCCACACTAAAATATCAAAAAGAAAAAGAAGACCTTCCACAGGATAACTCATCAAAGAAAGTACCATATTTTGAATAGTCTGAGATATCAAAAATAACATCTTCACAATCAGATTTGATAAAGGAATTAGAACATTTAACTATTAAAATCCCTTTACTTCAAGCTATTAAAGATGTACCAATAATTAATAAGATTGTTCAGAAAATGTGTTTTAGGAAACCAAGAAAAAAGAAGAAAGTATATCCTGAAACCATACAAAAAGGTGGAAAATTAGTTGACTTGCTTGTAGGAAAACTTACTCCACCTAAGTGTGATTGTCTAGGAAGCCCAAGGTTTCTTGAATCACATAAGGAAAATGAAAAGAACATTGCAACTTTGGCCTCCATAGTTGTAAAGGGTAATGTAGAAGAGTTGGATTCATCCAAAAAGTTTGTTTTTGCTGAAAATGTTCATATTTCAG
This sequence comes from Wollemia nobilis, assembly GCA_028583015.1. Classification (NCBI taxonomy): domain Eukaryota; kingdom Viridiplantae; phylum Streptophyta; class Pinopsida; order Araucariales; family Araucariaceae; genus Wollemia; species Wollemia nobilis. Next base: position 5,749,776 of record JAQPPZ010016892.1, on the reverse strand, counting down.
ATTTTAAAGATGAACCAACTACTGTTCAACAATTATTATGGAATGATGAAAAGCAAAATTTTGAAAATTTATCACCCATTCCAGTACAAAACAGTTTTCTTCATTTACCACATGGATGTCATCATTTTTTCTCATATTTTCATTATCATTTATCAAAGTTAATTCTTTCAAGAATTGTTTTTGGTAAACATACACAGATTTTCCATTCTTTTCCACCATATCATTGCTCTCTTAATTCATTAATGCATCATTCTCCAAGAACCAATTCAAAACATCCTGGTACAAAACAAACTGAAATGCAGCCAAAACAACCTTTGAACAACAATAGTTGGTTGACTAAAAACCAGGAAGTAAATTTGTTTGATGTATTGATCCAACATCCTAATGCTTTACTAACACTTTATGCATCTTTAGTAGTTGGCATTGAGTTGTTGCAGGTACAAAAAAAATAAATTTTGCAGTTGAATGCATTTGATGAACTTTGGTTGGAAGCACTTCACCAAATAGAGTTCACTCAACAAAAATGGAAAATATGGCATGATGATCACATTAAGAGTAGCAAGGATGAACCAGAGGAGTTTGAAAATGAAGTTGTTCAACTTTCTTCGATTGATGATTTAAGGAGGACATTAGTGGTGAATGGACATATTTTACAGGTGTACCATAAACCACTAACAAAGGTGGAATTTGCTCGATATTTCACACAGTCAAACTTGCATATGATAGAAGAGGCTTCCTCTTCTGAAAAAGATTCCAAATGATCATATTTTTTAATCTTAAAAAAAAAAAAAAAAAAAGAGAAAAAAAAAAAAATAGAGACAAAAGAAAAGAGAGAGAAAGAAAGAGAAAAAAAATTGCAGCAAAAGGCATGTCCCACAAAATGGGGATACATGAGGACAAGCATCAATTTTAGCATGGAGGAGGAACAATGAAGTCAATACTTCATTTCTAGTAATAAGGAGTTAATGATGACATAAGAAGGCTCTTATTACTCATATGGAAAGAAAGGGTGCATCATTGTTGTAGCCTTCAACAGAAAAAGATGGTGTTTTCATATAAATATTGACATGTTTTTGCAGAATAAGGATTGTTCTTATCCAAATAAGAGTGAGAGACATTCTCTCTCATTGAAGCACTTGAAAAAGGATAGAAGTTGGTTGAAAACTAGAAATGGCAGCCTCTTTTGATATAAAAAAAATGAAAAAAAAGGAAAAGAAAGATGAAAAAAAAATGATGAAAAAAAATGAATAATTTAGTAGTGAAAACCTCCTTGGAGGCGCTGTTGAGTTGGCTTGCATGAAAACCAGTTTTTCGGCATGCATTGCCTTGTTGATCCACCCATCATTGTTCCACCATTGTACAAATCTCACACTTATCATGTTATGTTTATGTTTTCAGATAGCTTGCTAACAATCATCGTAAGCAACTTGTAAGGTGCATGATAAATTTTTAGGACAGTAAGGTATGTGTTTCTTGCATTTAAGTCATAGTAAGTATTTAGCATTTAGTATATGATAATCGGTATTTGGCATAAACTATTTATACAATATTGGCAAGTTAAAAATGGAATATGTTCAAAATGTCAAGAAACACCCCCTTCTACCCTTAGTTGCATGGAAAATTCAAAACTATGCAAAAACCTGATTTTGGGACAGACATGGCAGCAATTCTATTTGAATTAGCAGGGTAGGTTTCAGAAGGAGAACTACAAGTTGATACCCCACAAATGCTTCATAAATTTGAAGAGGATAATCTGGAAAATGCACCTAAAGATTTTGTTTTACTACTACTGCAATAAAACAACAACATACAAAATGAAGAATAACATCTAAATAAAAGGATAGAGCAGGGATTTTTTATGTTATGGAAGGCTTACACACCCTAGAGATGGGCCCACAATAGAATATGCAGCTAAATTTTGCATAGGAGGCCATTTTGGCATGTTTTTGACACATCTTCGGAATGACAGTCTCATTCTGAAGCATCTTTGGAATAACAATCTCATTCCGAAGATCTTCGAAATAAGATAGAAATTATGCCAAAATTCCTAAAAATGTTGTAGAATAGTAAAACAAGTAGAGCACATCAGAGATTGAGTTCCCTAAATCTCTACCACAAGTAAGTACATCCCTCAAGCATTTCAAAATCAAAATTTTATCAATTTTGTTTCAAAGGTGCAAACAACAGAATTAGGTATCCAGGCTGAAATGTTGTCGGGATAGAAAATTCCACCAGTAGTAGTGCATCTGCCAGATATGGTTCCATTAGGAAAATACAATAAGGCTATTGCAAGATGAATCACATGATACCAAGCCTTTAAGAGGTACCTTGCAACACTAAAACTTTTAGAAGGGCAAAAAAAGAGTCAAAATTGCAAGAATTGCAGAAATTGCAATATTGAAGGATGAAAGTGCAGAAGTCAAAGAGTTGCAAGTTGAAAATGAAAAAAAAATTGAAAAAAATATGCAAGAAAAAACAAAGAGCAAAATAAAAAAAAGGAAGAAAAGAAAAATTGCAGGAACTACAAAAATTGAAAAAAAATTGCAAGGTTGTAGAAAAGTGAAATACATGTGCTTAAATTGCAAAATGCTTGGTGTAGTGCAACAAGGAGAAATTTCTCGGGTAGCAAGTGGCAAAGGATGTTGTTCACAAAGATAAAACCTGCATATTACTATGGCCTACTAGGATGCATGAGGGCATGCATCAGTTCAAGTTGGGGGGATGATGAGGCCTATAAATGCCTCATTATTACACTATGTTTGACATATAAAAAACTGCCATATTACCAAACATGACAAAGTTAATTTCCAAATAGTTGATTAAAATATATTAATTGTTAAATATTTGCATGATTTTATGTTAGGAATATTATACCCCTGTTTTGACTATTTTCAACATTTTATGACTGATTTTGCTTGATTAAGTAGCAATTAAAACATGCATTTCAATTATCCAAATGTGGTATGTTGATGTCCATTAATTTCACAAAGGTGTTTGAATGTTTTCCCACCTTTTGAACTTGTTTGAAATCCACATTGGAGCCAAATTCCTAGGACTATCATAAATCTAGAAATCTGTAGAGGACAACCATATAAAAACCAGCAAGTTGTCACTTTATAGGAGCACCTTGAAGTTGTCAGAAAAAGCAAGCAAAAATATATGGAATGTGTTCACAGAGACTAAAGAAGACTTCTGACCTACTTGGATGCATTCCCACTTGGTCTAAATGGACAGCAGCAGGGCATAACAAAACAAAGACAGTTGTGCAGCAGTTTTACAGTTTTTGTACAGTTTTACATCATCCTAGCATGGCTTGCTAATAAATGGAATGCATGAGTTTTGTAGCAACATATATTTATTTATGTTTTATATTTCCAAAAGTGCTAATTTATCTGAAACTGGAAAAGAGCACCAAAAGTGTAACTATTGCAGTAGAAACAGGGAAATACAGGTTTATCATGTAAATTCTAGCCAGCTGCCAATGAATGGCAGGGCATGGAATTTACCAATAGAGGAAGATAAAAATGATTGAAATCACCTCCTAGGAGTTAGGATAAATGGCCTACCTAAAAAAACCTGCCAAAATAGATGTTCTAAATGCATTTTGGGCATAAAGTACACCTACAACCAGTTATTTCGAAGATCTTCGGAATAATAGGGGAACACACCTCTTTTTGAACATCTAATATTTTTAAGTGGTTGAATGGGTAAAGCAAGGAGGAGGAGATATAGGAACAACCTTCTACAACTGTCCCCACCATTCCCTACTACCAAGAGACACAACTCACAAGCAAACCCTCGTTGATGCAACCTGCCCTATCCTGAAATAGACCCAGTCAGTTGTAGAATATTAGGCAAATCAAATGTAAAATAGAAATAGGATATTTTGTGCACGTAAAATAGATATTAGACATTATAAATAAGACAACTCCCATATTGGTAGAGCTATTAGGAAAATAGGAGTTAGCAGTAGTAGATTCAGATTGTAATAGAGTGCAACAGCAGAAAAGTGTAATGTTGTTTTTGGAATAAATAAAAGTGCAGTTTTTCATCATCTCTATTATGCATGAGTGTGTGACATTTAGCAAGTAAGAGGAGTTCTTATACCTTCTTCTGTAAAAGGAATCAAGGGCCACTTCTAGGCCTAGGAGAAGGACTGACAAGATATGTTTTCTTCTGATTTCTACTGCAGCAAAATTTAGTTGAATATTTATCAATTTCATCTTTGTTTCACACTAACCATTATTGTAGCTTCATGATCTATTTTCCATGTTTAGAATAAGCTTTTAGATTTCATAATTGTGTGATCATTAATAGACTGGTTAAAATCTATATTTCCTTATTCCATGTTTCAACAAGTTGTAGTATTGTTTCAATTTCTTTACTTCCAATAACTTTTACCAGTTTTCTGCATTTTTTCTTTTTGTTGTCAGCTACTGTGATAGAAGATTGACAACCTTCTAAAACAGAACACTGACAGGTGTTTAACTTGTGTGTTTATTTCAAGCAATTTCCCTTCTGCAAAAGTAATTAGATTTAAATTCTACAATTGTACTTAGATTTCAGTTTCTACAATTTAGAATCAGGTTTCCATTTTTGCAAGTAAATTAGTTTATTTTATGCAAGATAGGATTAAAAGGTGATCTAAAACCCCCACATAATATGTTCTGCCAATAAAACCTGTTGCTCCCAAATGAACTAAACTGCAACCCTACTTAAGTCTTCTCTCATAAATAGCCTTGGACACCACCCTGGATTGAAAAATCATTGAGATTAAATGATGCTATTGTGGATGCAAAGACACGACACTTGAAAATAAAATGGTAGAATCAGATAAAGAAATGAGACAAAACAGATTTCACAAAAGAAATATGCATTCAATGGTGGGTCCAATAGACTCATTTGTTACAATAAGTATCCAATGTGGATATTTGATACAATAATTTACAGTGGAACTAGGGTTCTCCGAAACCCTAGTTAGATATAACAAAAGTGTCTTCAGATCTAAGTGTGTCCTTAATCCCAACAGGTTGAGTGGGCTTTGAATATCCAATGTGGGGCCACTCTAGCTTCAACAACCATCAAAGAATATGTTTAATTCATAGATATACATGCAAAACAAAATACAAGAGCATCAGTAATACTTGTGAGGGCTCCACAGTGTGAGACCCTCAGACATTAACAAAGACCTAGCTTAAGAATCAATTTAAAATGCATGCCAAAACAATGAATAAATGAAATAAAACAATACTAAATATACCTTGCTTCGTTGTTGCAAATTTCATGTTGTAGTAGATTCAGATCTTCATTTTAGTGTCACAGCAAGCTCTGACGTGAGCTTCGCAAGCTTTGGTTCGCACCTGGGACTATCGCAGGCTCTGGAAGGTGCTAGGTAGGCTCTGTAGCGAGCTTGGCAAGCTCTATTTTGCACTTTTAGATAGGGCAAGCTCTTATGGGTGCTTGGCAAGCTCTGTAGTGATATTTGCAAGCTCAGAACAATGCTTGTAGGGTAGCACAGATCTATAGAAACACATCAGGAAGGATGGAGATGGAGGTAGCAGATGGAATACGGCTATGACGATGAGTGAGAATGGATGGACAATGGCTGGAATAGTAGAAGTATTGTTGGCTTAGATATGACATCAAATATTTAATTCTCTCTATCTCCGCTTCACTAGGGCATCAACAAATGCTTCTCCAAGTATATCTCTTAATCTCCAGGTTCCAACGTTTGGGAATTTTAAAAATACCCTATTTATAATTCAACCTAGGATTTTCTTAGGGTTTTAGCCTTGCACTTTTGATCGTGTGGCTAAGATTAAGTCATATCCTAGGATTGAGATTACTTTTTGAATGTGACATGGATTAATGAAAATGGATGGTGGAGATTAAATGAAATCGGACGACTAAGGTTAATTGAGTTTATTTATATATATTTTATAATAAATATATTAAAATATAATAAAATATTATAAAATAATATTAAAATAACCCCAATTAGGCTAGGAAATGGCGGGAAGGTGGATTTGGGCCAAATAATTGGCGGGAAAGTGGAATGGAAGACAAGTGGGTGGTGGGATGGTTAGGATGGAGGTTTAGTGGCTATGATTTGGTGTCTACAAATATTAACGACATGCATCAGGGTCCCATTCTAACTTTATATTTTAGCAATGGAATTTTCCTTAGGGACAATGCTTGCAAAAAATAATGAAAAAATCGAGAGCAAGTTGTATATTACATTAGTCAAACATTGGTAGGCTATGAAACCAGATACACTTATGTAGAGAAATTGTGGTTAGTAGTGGTTTAAACCACTAAGAAATTTTGACATTACATGGTTAGTCCCACAACTTATGTCTTATCTAGAGAAAATACTCTACGTTATATGATGTCCCACACTTACAATAACACCCACATCGCAAAATGGATAATGCTCCTTCCTGAATTTCATTTGGAACTTATTATCCATAAATCCATTAAAGGTCAGGTAATAGTTAATCAACTTGTGGAAGCTCCACTAACTAGTGATCATACTTTGATTATTGAGCTCCCAAATGATTCGATATTTGCTGTCACTAAACAATAAGATGTCATTCCTAAGGAAGATATCCATATCACACTATTATTTGATGGCTTTAAGTGCATGAAAGGTCAAGGTGCTAGAGTCATGTTTCATACACCCGAGGGGGTACCCATCCCTTTATCATTCAAACTTGACTTCTAATGCACAAATAACACTACATAGTATGAAACCCTAATACTAGGTCTTCAATCAGCCATAGATATGAGCATTAAGTGTATCAATTTTTTTGGTGATTCTCAACTTGTCGTTAAGCAAATCAATGGAGAATACCAATACAAAGAACCTACCATTACGCTTTATCATGATGTTACAATGAAATTTCTCTCTAATTTTGATTGGTATGAAATCAATAGTTTACCACGTTCGACTAATAGATTTGAAGATGCGATGGCATCCCTTGGATAATTGATTCCAAAAGACTCCTTTAGAGAGGTACAACCCCTTATAATTTCAATGGTCTCTAAATATACAATTGTTCATGTTGATTCTAAGTATGAAAACGATGTTTTCTTTATCTAGTCAGATCCATATGAGCCTTTCAATCCAGATAGTAGCCTTTATCAAGTTTGGAACACTCCCATATGACATCTCTAGAACTACCATACGCACATTCAAGAAAAATATAGCTTGTTTCATTCTCTTTGGGGACTTGTTGTATAAATATGGTTATGATGGAGCCCTCCTTCATTGTCTCGATTCTAGTGAGGCACAAAGAGCCATAGCTAAAGCCCATGATGGTACTTGTGGTGGTCATTTTAGTGGAATGGCCATCACAAAGTGTATTTTATGCATGTTTTATTATTGGCCCACAATGGAAGGTGATTGTTGCACTTATGTTAAACATTGCAAGAAGTGTCAAGAACATGCTAATTTAACTCATGTACCATCACAAGATTTATAGCCTATTCAAAGCCTTTGGCCTTTTTTAACAATGGGGTCTAGATCTAATTGGAAAAATTTCACCTCCTTTGGGACAACATACATTCATCATCACAGCCATTGAATACTTTACAAAGTGGGTTGATGTAATTCCTCTAACCAATATGATATGACCTAGAATTGTGGAGTTTATACTCCATCACATCATTTGTAATTTTAGTATTCCCTCAAAAATCATCTTTGATAATGGCAAATTCTTCAAGAACAAGGATGTTCGAGCACTTTGTGAGAAATATAACATTCAACATAGTTTCTCAACTCCTTATTACCCATAAGCAAATGGACAAGCTAAAGCTTCCAACAAGACCTTAATTGCTATTCTCAAGAAACTTGTTAAAGAAAATTATAGATATTGGCATACATAAATTCCCTTGGCATTATGGTCTTATCGAACAAGCATATACATGCCTATAGGTACAACGCCATTTTCATTGGTCTATGGAGCTGAAGCAATCATACTTCTTGAGATCGAGATACTCTCCATGTAAATTTATTTGCAGGAATTCATAGATGACGACATCGCTAGACAAGAACATCTTGACCAACTCACTCTCCTTGATGAGAGGTGAGTCAATGCTTTAGAGCATTTACAAGTTTATCAAGACCACCTATAGCATGCTTACAATGCAAAATTTCAACTACGTGAATTCCAAGTAGAAGATATTATCCTTAAAGAGAATCAACAAAACACCAATGCATTACCCCATCTTCATGATAAATTTATGGCTAATTGGTTAGGTCCATATATTGTTACTAATAGAGTGGGTAATGGTACTTATAGGATTTCGAGTCTAGAAGGAGAGAAAGAACCCGAACCACTTAATTTCATACACTTGAGAGCATTCTATGCATGATTTAATTTCTATATATGTATATATACATGGCTAATACACAAAAACATTTGCATACATTTCATTCACAACATTCGAATTTCCTTTACATATACACTTTATTCCAAAAACAATGAATTAACACACATTTCATATTGCATTTCAAATTTCATAAAATTGCATGTCATACATTGCATTTACACCCACATTTCACATGTCATATTAGGGATCATTTATTAAGTTTGATGTTTTAATTTGTCCAACAAAAGTCATGTTACCTTAATCAGGGGCACCTTCACCATTTCATCCACACAAGTCTACCAAGTCAAATTGCTATACACACAAACCATAATTTCATAAAAGTCCTGGGTATTTTCAGTCACTTAGCCACTCCTAGTGTTTTAAGAAAACTTCAAAATACATGTCGAGTTATTTTTAGGACCATTACACATCTCCACTAAGAAAATCTTGAGTTTTGGGAATTGACTCCAAAACATTTTTGAACCAAACATAATTTCACATCTTAAAAATATCTTGTGTCAAAGAGGGATAACACCATACTTCGTTTGAACCTCGAAGTGAAAAGGGTCATACTTGATAGCCCCATAATGAAACATAGTCCATAAAAATAGTGGTTCTCACCACTATCACAATTCCAAAAATAAAAGAAAGAGTGGGGAAAAATTCCTAACAAAAAATCTAAATATTTTACATCACACACCACTAATCATTGGGTTGTAAGGATCATACTATATTTATAGTAAAATGGTTACGTAGTCATCCCAAAAACCTAAGAGATCAAAAACACAAATCGTAGACTATAAATTCAATATCCACCAGAGCTATAAATGCTTGACTGGCAGTGGAGTACACTCATGCATGGGGACACGTCTCTTTTAAAGAGACCTCTAGCAGCACATAAGGACAAGCTAGTAGATGAGTTAATGAACTCACTTGCACACACATTGGTTTTTTATTACCTTGAATTATTACCATGCTCTTGATTCGATAAATGAATTCACTGTACACACATTTGGTCCTATAGGGATTAGGTAATTTTAGTGAATTTGTTTGATATCACTAGTATATATGAGTCTCTACCAAATAGGTAGTTTTCCATATCAACATCCATATTTTCCTCCTTATCAACATTCATATCTTCTTCCATGTCAGCATCCATGTCATTTCATTCCATATACCACCAAGTTTGGTGCCCTTGATTAAACAATAATGCTAGAAACATTGGCCAAGGAAGATATAAACTATAAATGATCATTAGCACATATGCATATTCCATACCTTGCATTAATTATACATACATTCCACCTTGCATTAATCATCCATAACATATTATACACATGCATTACACAAAATCATTCCACAAAAAGCATTCACATAAAAATATAACACAAAAGGTATAAGCCATGTATATATATATATGCATAAATATTTCATGTACAATGAGTTCCAAAAGACTACATACAATAGAGCACCAAGGCTCACATATACAAAAAGTGGATCGAAGCACTAGCTATGTCCTCCAAGAGGACCCTTGTGACCTAGGAGGAACCCTAGAACTAGATCTGTGCCTAGAGTCGCTATGCCTAGCACCCCCAGAGATAGTGAATAATACAATCTTATATTGAGAGGGGGGTGAACAATATAAGACCACTTTTTATTTTTATTTCCTAAATAATATTATGCAATATATCAATGGAAATATCAACAGTAGTAATAAAAGCAATGCAAAATCACCACACATAATGGAGACACCAATTTAACGTGGTTCACCCAATTTGGGCTACATCCACGAAGAAAATATTTCACTAAAAGTTTCTCAACAAATATCTTGGGAAATTTCCCTATTACAATGTTATGGACCTCTATCCAAATGAGACACCAATCCTCTAATCAAGTTCATGGATACATATCCATATGAGACACCAATCCTCTTAGCTAGTTTGTGTATATCTATTCATATGAGAACTCCTCTACTCTGGCTAGTGAACCTCTAGAAGACTACTGCATTGGCTTATGGATATCTTTCCACAAAAGCATTTGTCCCCACTCAGAAGATCTTTGTACTCATTGCCTTGGCTAATGGATCCTTGTCCACTGAAGACTACTATCATCTACTTTATCACCTCCAAAGCTTGATCTCAGCTCTACTCAATATCTATCTCAAATTTACACTAAACACTATCCTTCAGTCTAGCATAAATCTGCTCAATAGTTGTCTCTGATCTAGCATAAATCTCTCCTCAAATATACACCAATATTTATCCTCAATTCTATCCTCAATCCTTAACACAAATCTTGATCCAATCACAAATCAACTCTGCTAGATCTATCCCAAACCTTAAATTAAGGTTTGAAAAAATTAATCAATCAACTCTACTCTTAAATCTACTCAAAGACTTACCTCAAATTTTTCCAACAAGTCTTCACCAAGACTTGCCTCAAATCTGCTTAATAAGTCCTCACTAGAACTTTTCCAATCTTCTCAAAAAGTCTTCACCAAGACTTACCTCAAATCTGCTCAAAAATTCCTCACTAGAACTTTTCAAATATGCTCAATAAGTCTTTACCAAGACTTACCTCAAATCTGCTCAACAAGTCCTCACTAGACTTACCTCAAATCTACTCAACAAGTCCTCACTACAACTTATCTAATATGATCAATAAGTCTTTACCAATACTTGCCTCAACTCTGCTTGTAAGCTTCCACAAAAGCTCACACAAATTTATCCACAAGTCTTCACCAAGACTTACCTCAATCCTGCTTGTAAGCTTCCACAAAATCTCACACAAATCTATCCACAAGTCTTCACCAAGACTTACCTCAATCCTGCTTGTCAGCTTCCACAAAAGCTCACACAAATCTATCCTTAACCTTTCACAAAATCTTACTTAACTTTGTCATTAAGTCCCCTATAGGACTTAATCAAATTTTATCACAAGCTTTCACAAAATCTTGTTTAAATCTATCCTTAAGTCCACTCTAGGACTTACTCAAATCTAGCCACTAGCTTTCACAAAAGCTTATTCAAATCAATTGCAAACTTGCATTCAAAACTCAAATTAATATTTTTCAAAAAACATCTTAATACCACTAACAAGTTTCACTCAAAATCTTGTTTAACTTATAGAAACATATAGAGAATGGTTAGAGACTCAATATGCTTCACATTTCCAAAAAAAATTAATCATTTTCAACCTATCCTTCAATTTAATTCAGAATAAAGAACAATTTGTTTCCAAGAACTTGAACTATCACTCCAATACATTCAATCAATAATGCTCAAAAAACTTCACTCAACCAATCACTAAATGAAACACAACTTAATTTCAAACCCTAACCACATGTTTCACAATGCTTCCAATAAATCACACTATGGAACTCAAATCCCAACTCAAGAAGATTCCAAATTCACATAACAATGATACTCATGATCTTTCACAAACCCTAGTTCAAGATAGTTCTCAACTTCACATAACAATGATACTCATGTTCTTTCACAAATCCTAGTTTAAGATAGTTCTCAACTTCACATAACAATGATACTCATGTTCTTTCACAAACCCTAATCATGCACATGAAATCTTACTAAAATATTTCCAACAATGCTTATCAAACATCTCACATAACAATGATATTCTTTCACAAACCCTAATCATGCACATGAAGGCTCACTCAAACATTTCCAACAATGCTTATCAAAAAATCCTTTTCACTCCAACTTTGTATTTTACAACACTCAATTCAATAATATTTCACTCATAATGAAGATGTGCCCATACCTTTTGTTTTATGGAGAAATAACCTCAAAACCTGTCTCAATCACAATCAACTCCTCTTTGCCAAATTTTAAAGTTAGATAGAAAAAATCTTCACTCAAATATTTCCCTCAATATTAATTCACCATTACAAAAATTAACAAGACTCAACTACACCTTATTATCTCCAAACTTATCAAACAAATATTCCAATCACTCAGTTTCACAATAACCTCTTTTAGAAATTTAATGCATAAATTAATCCAAAATTCTTACTTATGTCTCCCTACTCAAAAATTGCATTTCCAAAATAATTAAATTTACAAACCAAAGCTAATGCAATTTACTTTTAACTCATAAATATACCATCTACCACCTTTCAACTAAGAAAAAAAAAATTACCTTACCCTCCTTTTAACTCCCTAGGTGCTCACTTAATCAAATTCTACCACACACTCACACAACGCTTATAAACACCACATGCTTCAATTATAGCTCACAAAGCAATCTTAGACCTTGTGATTTATAAACAAAATAATAAAAAATCAAAGCACCTTGCATGCTCCTTGATGGGATTCAATCCTAGGTCACCCAGTCACCAGTGCCCTAGCCGCGGCCCAACTATCATGTGAGCTAGGCACTCAATTTGGAGGTAAAAGCACCTTATGCACTTGGTACCTTTGATCTGGTGCCAAAATTTAAAACAAAAACAAATTGCTCTTTTCGAGACTCGAACGCGAAACCTCCGCTCTCTTAGTGACTTAACTAGTGATCTCTTTCCACTAGCCCAACAAGTTGGTTGGTGATCAAACTGTACGCCTCGAACGCTTTATTTGCCACGTTTTTTGTTGCACCTCTTAGAAATTAAAAACCTTCGTATGCTCATGAAATTTGCATTTTAATTTTTTGCTTTCACACACATGCATTAATCGGAGACTTAATATTTTTGGTTGGCAAACCATATGGTATTTATACCATATGCCAATCTCATCAAACATCGATGGGGAGGAGAATAAATAAAATGAATTTGCACCCACCCTAACTTTAGGGTATAAATAATATTATTTTATAAATTAATTTATATTATAAATAATTTATAAACTACCTTAGGTTTTAATTTAACCTTTAATATTATAATGAAAATATTATAATATTATTTCCATTGGGCCTAGGTATTTTTCTATTTCACCCTTGAACCTTTTCTGATCATCTTTAATATTATTATAATAATAAATATTATAATATTATTTCCTTTAGGCCTTTTATTTAGGGTATCCAATCATGTGAAGCTCTTAAACCAAATCTCTTGGGCTTAATATATAAATATTTTAACCCTTCTTTTGCCAAGTCCTGCATAGATCACTGGAACTAACTCTTGACATCAATGGCAACATAACTAACTCAAAATTTCCAACAATCTCCCCCTTTGTCATTGATGGTAACCCTTTTTCTATAACCATTCCTTTTTATTTTTTTCAAGAACTGCTCCCCTTGAGAAACTGCTCCCCTGAATGAATGCTCTCCCCCTAACTCAAATATCTCCCCCTTTGACATCAATGGAAAAGGGCCACCTTTGGGTCTTGGGGCTAAGAATGAGACTCTTAACTTAGTCCCTCCACCACCTCCTCTCTTGAGGTGGTTAATTTTGGGTTGGGAGTATCTCTACTCCCAGCATACACTGATCTTTATCTTTGTCCACCTTCTTCCTCAACTGATCCTTCTGATTCCTCTGAATATTCCTTTTTCTACTTGTCTCTAGAAATTTTGTTCTACACAACTTTTTTGTATGCCCAACATTATTGCACTTATAAAACTTATTATTGTTATTCCTTGAAGGTACAAATATTTGGTAGTTCCTCATGGTGAAGTCATATCCATTCCTATAATGAGCCCTGCAATTAACTAGCTTATGGCCAAACTGATTACAAGAGTAGAAGTATCCTTGAAATAGATGCTCATTTTTGAAATTTCTATTGGTGAAACCATATCCCTGTCTTCCATGTGTCCTACACTGTGTAGCCTTGTGACCAACACTATGACATGAGAAGCAACATCCATTGGAGAACCCTTGCCTTGACCTCATTGATCTCTTAGTCTCTTCTTTCCTATGTTGTTTCTTGTTCCATTTGTTCCTCATTTGTGCATTGTTCCTTTCCTTGTTGAAATTTCTATTTTATAACTTATCCTAAAAATTCTCACTCTCTCTTACACTCTCTTCTTCTTCTTCAGAGCTTGACTATCTATGCCATTCTCAAGAAAATGGTACAAGAAAATCATAAATATTGGCACCTCCAAATCCCTTTGGTGCTTTGGGCTTATTTAAATAGAATTAAAATGTAAATGAGCATGATGTCATTCTCATTAGTATATGGTGCTGAAGCATACCTATTGAGCTCAAGATCCCAACTTTATGCATATCTTTGCAAGAATTCATGGATGAGGACACAAATCATCAAGCTAGGATCGATCAACTCACTCTTCTTGATGAACATCAAATAAATGCTCTTGAGCACCTTTGCATTTACCAAGATCAAATCAAATGATCCTATGATCATAAAATTCATCCACATGAATTCCAATTTGGTGATCTCATGCTTAAATAGAACTAGCATATCTCAAATCTTCCACCTTATCTCCAATATAAGTTTGTTTTAAACTAGCTTGGTCTGTTCATTGTCACCCAAGTATTCAATTCAAGCACCTATAAAATTTCTACTCTCAAAGGAATTGAGGATCCTGAGCCCATAAATATTCTTCATTTATGTGTATTCAGTGCCTAACGTATTCTACACTCGGTCACATATCTAGTTTCAAAATTAACAAAAAAAAATAAAAAACAAATTAAAAATCATCAATGCATATATATATATATATATAAAATAAAAAGGGGATTTTTCATCTTTCATCCTTCATTTTTATCCAACCTTTCTCCAACACCTTAAAAAGATAAAATCATGAACATATCAACAAAACGTGAGGCCACAATTAAAATGCAAACACTAAAATATGTTACAGAATGGTTGGATAAAAACGAGATATACCCATCATTGAAAATTCAAAAAAAAAAATCAAACAACACACACTTGTCACAAGAATTTTCTATTTTTCAATCAACCACTTTCCTGCCATATCATATCTATTTTCATTTATCTTTTCTCTTTATTTCTTTCCTTTCATTTATTGCACATCACTCCTCATTGGACGATCACATTTCGAGTGGCTACGTACCATGGAATGGTGTGTTCCTTTCTTCCTTCATATTTTTCTTTTTCTTCATTCTTCTTATTTTCTTCTCTCTTTCTTCTTGTTCCTTCTCTCTTTTTTCTCACTCTACCACCAACTCCTTACTATTCCATTTGGCACTTTTATTTTTATCCTAATGTTATTTTGATCATTGTTTGGTTAAGTTTAACACCTATTGTCACAAAGGATTTTGGTTGTGTTAATCAAGGGCATATTCATAGTCGTAGATATATAGCCTCTCTATATATACATTTCCATATTATCCACTATTTCCACATTCATATTTCATAATGATATATCTTTTTCCTCTCATATATTTAGAAAGTCTTTGGGATATTTTGATCATTTAGCCATATCTGGTGTCTCAATCAACATGCATTGAAATTCATGTATCACTTGAGTGCTACAAGCCTTCCTGGTTACCTCAAGTTTTCTCTTGGACCATGCACACATCTCATATATTAATCATATTTTGAGTCTAGGAAATATGAAGCCATATGTAGCTCTCACCATAAAATGAATAGTTTCCCCTACTCATCCTATCATGCCATAATATGACCCCAAGGATCCATCTTGTAAAAAGCAAAAAAGAATAATAAAAAAATGTATCATCATCAGTTGTACCAATTATCATGGATCCTAGGGAATTTTAGATGTCTTCATCGGGGCTATAGGCACCTAGCTGGTAGTGGAACAACATCAAAGGATTATAGGGCTATATCCATTAGGGCTATAGATGCCTGATATTGGAGTATTCCCTCGCATGGTGATATGTCTATCACATTAGCAACCTTATTTTGTATAGATTTATATCTACTCATGGATGAGCTAGATTATAATGGCTTGAGTTACAATTGGTCAATCGTACGTTGCTCAAAATAAAAAGTAAAAATCACTACACACACATTGATATTTGAGCAACATGAATCCCTTGGTTGGTGTTAGTATCTTCAAGTACTTATTTTATTAGTAGATGAGTTTGATAGATGTCACTAGGGTGTTTGAGATTCTTGAAAACACTTTCCGATCCTTTCTTTCCTAGGATAGACAAACTGACAAGTATTGCCACATTTGTTCTTACACTTTATTTATCCCTTGTATTTATAGTATCAAATTCACTCTATCCCATTCTACAGTTATGTCAGTACCATTGTGTTGATGCCCTTGATTAAATAGGCACTTCATAAGTGAGTGATTTGTTAAGAATTTTTGAAACAATAATCAAACCTACATTTATCCTAATATCTTGCATTCATAGTTTCATAACCATTCCATTTCATGTTAGTCACATTTATTATTTCATAAATATACCCATATATCATGTGTATCATCACATGCATCTCATTTCAATAACTATATAAATCCATACATCATCATACATCATAATAAATATATACATCATCATAAATTCATAACACATCACATCATCATAAAAACACAAAGTAATTTTGAACAAAATATGTATATATCATATTGCAAATATCATCATACATCATAATAATGTTAGGCCCATAGGCTACATTATCATGTCCTAGAAACCTACAAAATTTTAGTCACATCATCACCTCATCAGACCTCAAGGTTGCCTACCATTGGTCTTGTTTCCCTCCTCTTGCCTTGATCTACTATTGCTTCATTGTCCCTATTTCTCATCCCCTCGAGAGGATTTGACACCAAAATCTTATGATATAGGTGGTTCTATAACCTACAACCTCACCATGGTACATGAGAGCCCACTAGCTAGGATTTGCTATGACCTTATCAATATCAATCATGAAGGGACATCTAATCCCTCCCTAATCAAGATATCCTTCATATCCATGGTTATCTCTTCCTCAAATTGTCATTGTGCCATGGCCCTCACAGTTCTACTCTAGGTTGTCATTGCCTCTACCTATGCTTTAACCAACTGAACATGTAGTACCTCATTGGTCCTCCATTGTTATTCCATATTAGCTACCATTTGCTCCCTCTTTGGCATCTCTACATCTAGCTATTAGTGTAGAGCCTCTCTCTCGACCACACCCATATGCACCTATTATCATATTTCATCTCGCTCAATCAAATTTGTACCAATGTCTACACCAACCTATCCCTCTCACCCATCTCATCCTCTCTCCCTCCGACCTACTCCCTCTCAAAAACTAGTAAGACCCGCTGCTACTCCACCTCTACAAACATTGCTGCCATCCACCCTAAATCCTCTTGTAGGCTATCCCACTCTACTAAAAGCATTACTATCTCCTCCTCCACCTTTATCACTTTATGTGAGCTTCCTCCACTATCCACTCATCGTCATCATCATGCTAGTGGATATTCTAGCTCCTATTTCTCCTCTGCCTCACATGACATATCCATTCCCCCATCACCCACTACAACATACTTTCTATCCACCCTCTCCATTGATCCTCTATTCTCATACTACTAGGTTACCCTTTGGGTATCCCAATTTTGTGTGCCCATACGTATACTACTGGTATCTCGATCAAATTCACCATAAATATTAATAGGTTCTATGGAAATTGAGCTTCATTATAATCTAACTATATCACATTCAATATCAGAAACATCACAACCAACTATCATGATGTTAGCTTCCTCTCCCCATATTCTACTAGGTACTATATCCTATCACTACTCATATCCACTATCTCCCACTCCTTGTTGTATATCTCAATCAACACCTATTCCTTATATGTGGCTGCATGGATAGAAATACCCTCCATTGGTAGATAGAAAATTTTGTACACATCCTCCAAGGTCATCATCATATCCCTTGTTGGAAGATGAAATGTCCCCATTTCTGGGTCCTATCAATATACTAAGGTAGAAAGGTACCACCAATCCATGTGCACAAGCTCAATTTATGCCATCTTCCTCAAGCCTATCACCCCTAACCACTCATTGTCTACCTTTTTCAACTTGTTCTTGACACTTGGAAACATACTGCAAAATCAGTATCATGGCCATAGCATCTTCAACTGCAATCACCACAACATAGTCATTAGCTCACCACTTCCATTTCATCCATATATTAAAAAATAATAATAAACACAAAAAGAAATACAAAAACATGTTTTTCCTCTTTTCCACACTGTAGCAATTTCAAAATTTCACCCATTATTTCCATAATTTACAATTTATTTTTTTGCCCACCTCATCACAACACAATCTAACCCACGATTTCTAATCTCTTATTTCTATGTTTCACAAAAAATAAAAATTCACCCACCTTGAGGTATTTCAAAAATAAATCCTCAAAAAACTACAAAAATCAAAATAAAACACATAAAAACCAAAATAACCATGGTACTTACCTACTTTACACACCCTCCAACTCTCTATGCCATGCTCGCTCCCACCATCTCATCTACCACCTTCTTCTATTTGTTTCTCCTTCTTCTCCACTGCCCTCTATAGTTACAAAAATGAACCCACAAGCCCTATTTATAGATTTTCATTGGTAACTGCCAAAATAGGTTACCAACCACCCTAGGTAGTCACCAAAGTGCAAGCCAACTACCCCAAAAAGCTCCTGAGATACTAGGCAGCTGCCCCGAGTGGTTCTTGAG
Organism: Wollemia nobilis; assembly: GCA_028583015.1. Classification (NCBI taxonomy): domain Eukaryota; kingdom Viridiplantae; phylum Streptophyta; class Pinopsida; order Araucariales; family Araucariaceae; genus Wollemia; species Wollemia nobilis. Next base: position 5,730,832 of record JAQPPZ010016892.1, on the reverse strand, counting down.
GTGCTCGGCAATCACCCCAGGAGGTTGCCATGGAGTTTTTTTTCACAAAAACTTAAATTTTGCAATTGACCCCAAAATCACATTTTGTGCACCTTCCCTTATTCCATGCTACAATTTTCATCCATATTTTGTCAATTGGCTCATGTTTGTCACCTATTTCTCACCATCCACTCACTTCTTGAGGAGATTGAAAAATACCCACCAAATTTCATCTCAAATTAGTTCAACATGAAAACACCCAATTTTGGAGTTATATGTGTCCAAGAATCTTTGCCCAAGGCTAGAATTAACCCTTCCTCTACTGGAGAAAATAGCAAAACTCATATTTTATTTTTTAAATTTCTAATCAAAACCATGATTCCAAGACTCAAAATTCTAATCAAATTGATCTCATCAATTTGTCAAAGGTAAAGATTCAAGGGTATTTATCACTTCCATGACTGGGGCATCTTACATTGTTCTTGATTTCATATTATCTTGCATCACCCTTGAGGTAAAGGTCAATTTCATTATTTGCCAATCATTTTATATGTCCATCATCAATACAAAAGTCAATGTCATTGGTTTTTACCCCATATTGTGTTTTCACATAATATGGTACAAAAGAGGCATCTATAGACACCTAAAAATTATCACATTTGCAATGATTAATATTAATATTTTATAATGTGTGCAACCCACATGTTTTAGGTTAGTTGGAGAGGTTAGGAAAATCCTCCAAGGGAGGTCCTTGGTTCGAATATCCACCCTACCAAATGCATATTGGGTACCCAAAATCTAGTTGATAATGCTGGTGCAGTCAGGATCAGGCGTGAATCTTGGGTGATTTTTACGGTGTAGAATCCCCTAGTTGTGGTTTATAATACCAAGGAGGCCCTGCAAGGGGTTTTTCGCTAAATTAAAAAAATAATATGTGCAATTTTTTTAATTAATGTATTTCAACCTTACAAATTATTAATGTTGGCTATTCTAGCCTCTTTGACCTATTCTAACCCCTTTCTACAATTAACCATGATCATCATGAGACCACTCCTCTATTTTTAACTCTGGTTCATATTGAATCTAGTTAGAATTTATTTCCCCCTTCCCTCCACATTCCAAGTGCATTCAATGCATTTGGGTGAGGATTTCCTCCACCTAGGCACATTGATGAGAAATACCAATTTGGTGGGTGAGGAATATCTCCACAAAAAGGGCATTAGTGAGGCACATCATAATGCATCATGGCATGTCATAAGGTGTTATGGCATGTCATAAGGCATCATAGGACATCATAGCCCAAACAAGAAAAGTTGCACATTTGTCCACCCAAGTGGGGAATCCCTAAGATTCCTCTCTTACTCACCCATGCCACTTGTCACCCATTTTCTTCCCCCTCATCACTCTCCTCCACCCATGGGAGACTTTACAAATAGGTATCCATTTTATTTTTCATGTGTGTGCATAAAAATTATAACGAAACTCTACTCAAATTTTATTCAATTTTGTTGTGTATGCATTTGACATTGTGGTTGTAGGTTTACCTTTTGGAGGACACGAAGGCTTCAATCATGGAGGTTCTTGGAACTGTTTGCTAACCCTTGTTTTTGTAGCCATGCCGATAGTCATGTTGAGTGGTAATTTTATCCAATTGCAAAACCAAACTCACCCTTAGGATTTTGATAACAAAACCCTCTCTTGTAAATAAGTTAAAAACAAAGACAACTTATCCAAGGTTCCGCTATATAAGCATTGCACATGTATTAGTAATCTTGTAAAATGTATAAAATGAGTGCTAGAAATACCTTAGTGGTTTGCAAGTAACTGTTAACAAGGGGCTTGTGTTGGTTTATTTTATATTGCTATGCTAGTAACTGTTCATGAAACTTAAAAGAAATGGAAAATGTGATTGACCCTCATATGACCACGATGTAAAGCCTTAGTTCCTTTTATATTGGAGTATTTTAGGTAGATTTTATCTTCCTTTGATTAAGCTGATTTTAGACAAGTTTTATCTTGCTTAAACCTTTCTTTGAATAATGAAATAGAAGATTAAAATCTATCTCTAAATTTGAAACTTAAATGATGAAAATGTTCACTTGATGTTGCTTTGAACATGAAAATGTCAATAACCTTTAATATAATAAATAAATTACCCCTCTTTGATGAAATTATTTTTCATAAAGAGATGTCAATTTATTGCTTTAAAACAATAGCCTTAAAATGTCATTATAAATTATCCCTCTTTAATGAAATCATAATTTTCATAAAGAAGAAATAATTTAATGCTTTCAAAACAATAGCCTTTGATATAATAATAAATTACAACTCTTTAATAAAATCAGATTTTTCATAAAGAAAAGGTAATTTATTGCTTTAAAAATGGTGGTCTATGGAATGCCATATAAATTACCCCCCTTTAATGAAATTGCAATTTTCATAAAAGGAAGTTCATTTATTGCTTACGAATAAAAATGCAAAGCTTAGAAAATTGATTTACCTTCAAAATATAAAAAATGTGAAATTCTAAAATTATAAAAATTTGTATAAAACAACTTTAAATATTTTTTATAAATTCAAAATGACTTCAGAATGGGATCAAAATTATTTTGAATGAAATATTGAAGCTCATTCTTCACACCAATGCATTTATTTTTTGAATTTTAATTTTTTTCGATTTTTATTTTAATCGCCGAAGTTTAAAAAAAATTTGCAAAAAAGAGGTTACAAAAAAAATCTTGAAATGTACCAGAATGCTGAAAATATAAACATGCAAAGCCTTGAAATCTGATTTGCCTTTGAAATATAAAATAATGTAAAATTTTGAAATTATAAAAATCCCCATAAAACAACAATTTTCAATGATTTTTATAAATTCGAAATGGCTTCAGAATGGGATCGAAATTGTTTCGAATGAAATATTGAAGCTCATTATTCACATCCCTGCATTTATTTTTGAAATTTTAATTTTTTTCGATTTTTATTTTATTTGTCGACTTTTAAAAAAACTACAAAAAGAGAAAGTTAGAAAAAATAAAATTAAAAATAAATAAAATTTGGAAATGTTAAAAGCAAACTACTCTTAGTCTAATGCCACCCTATCCTCCAAAACTAGATATGTAATACTTTTTACATGTAACCATATTTATTCAAATCTACATACACATGATTCGACATAAATTAGATGCAATATTCTAAGGAACAAAAATAAATATCGTGTTTCTAAGCCTTCAAGAATGCAACCATTAAAATGCATTTAACACTATCTATAAGCCAAGAAAACATGGAAGAAAAGATAAATCGTTAGCTCAAACATGCAAAAAAAATCTCCTCCCATATTGCTAACAAAGTGCAAGTTTATGAAATATTTGCATTAAAAATAATATTTTGTTTTACAACCAGTATTTCCATCTTCTTCCAAAAAAACGTTCAACCCTTGTTTATGAGCTTTAATGGGGTTTAAAAGATTTCCAAAATTGGCTATTCATTTATTTTTCCAACTCTTGGCTTTCCAAATAGTTTCTTTTTCCAACTCTTGGCTTTCCAACATTTTCTTTTCTTCTTAAAATTTCCAACATTTGACAATTTGTTTCTTTTTCCAACTTTTGACTTTCCAACATTTTCTTTTTCATTGGCATGATACGTGATATTTCTCTTCTTGAGTGTTGCCGTTTTTTTTTTTTTAATAGTAACATGCAATAAAGAAAAACACATGAATTAAAATTTCCAAAATAAAACTATAAATAAAGTTTAATTAAAAGAAAACTAAAGATAAAATTAAATTAAACTTTTTCCAAAACAAAACCATTAATGAAATTAAATTAACTTTTCAAAAAAAACACATTGATGGTTTTATTTTTATTTTTTGGTAAATAAAAGTCTTCATTAATTACCGTGTTTTGTAGGTTAACCCAAAACCTATTACAATATCTAGCCTTTTGCTGAGATTGTAGATCCTAGTCATCCTTGAAACTTTCTTACCAGAACTTGTGTTGAATCCCCTACAACACCTTACTAACAAGGCACACCCATACCTAAACATAATTGTAAACATTACTTACATTGAAAGGAAATTGAAGTTTAGAACTTTGCACTTGTGAAACCTATTGCTTGCCCATTTCCTATTCTCTATCGAAATCCTCCAAGGCTTACACCCTGTTACGTTCATTTGGTATGATTTAGAAGGAAACCCCATAGTTATTACCAGCTCCATGGGGAAAGAACACCCATTCATATTTCTTCTTAATGGGTAGGTTTCTTTTCATGACTAATAATGTTTTCCACTTCACGTGGCACACCTTGTGTCCATGTCACCAAACTACCAACATCAACACCTATGTTGGCTAATTTTTCAGCTGACCTGTTGGCCTCATGGTACACGTGATGAGCCCTCCTGTTCTATCTTGCTGCAAAAAGAATCCTCACTTCATGGATGACTCCATCGATTCTCCATGGAGGTTTTTTACCATTGGTTAACAGGTTGATGATGTTCATCAAATCACCTTCAATCATCAAGTTACCTTGAGTTGCTTGGGCTACTTGCAACCCTCTCCAAAGGGCTCTAGCTTCTGCTTTGTTATTAGTTCTGATTCCCAATGGTTCAACGAAGGCCTTGACCAGATTTTATTGATGATCCCTGATTATTCCTCCAGCTCCAGCTCTTTTTGGGTTCTCCTTGGCTGCACCATCAAAATTTAGTTTAAACCAACCCTGGGGGGGTGGCTCCCAAGAAATCCCATTTTTGGGATTGGGCAAAGGAATGGAAGGTTTATCCTCAATACCTAAGGCCCGAGCTAATTGTTTTTCTTGGGGAGGAATTGAGTGGTTCTCATCCACTAAGGTGCTAAGGTTTTCTTTCACAAAGACAATAATCCTGTTGAGGATGGTTTTTGGGTTGTGAATGGTATCCTTAAAGGCTCTATGGTTCCTTTCTAGACAAATCTACCAGATAAAATGATGCCAACATATTTTCCATAGGTACTTAAGTTTTAGGCTAACAAAGGGTTGAGGCCATTGATGGAACACTTTGGATATAAGAGCAGGCTTAACCCACGAGATCCTAAAGGCTTGGAAAAGTTCATCTAGGATGGACTCCGCTACCGGACACTCTAGAAACAAGTGTTGGGTTGTCTCCCATCCTGCCCTACACATGTAGCAATGGTTAGCAATAACCATACCTTTGGATAACATATTGTCCATAGTGAGGATTTTTCCTTGAATCACCAGCCATGAAAAAAAGAATATTTTAGGAATTAATCCTTTGATCCAAACCAAACTCGGTTGAAATTGTTGACCTTCCACATTGAGAAGCAAATTATAGGCAGACTTAACTGTGAAGTCACCACTTTCAGTCTCAGCCCAAACAATGTGATCTTCATCCTCTCCAGAGGGAATAATTTGCTAAGTTAAAATGTTATAAAGCTCTTCAAAATTTGCTTCAAAACCCTGTACTTTGATGTGTTTCCACCTGTTGATATTTATATCCTGCCACATATAATTTGCAACCTTCTTCCCAATATGCTGCTCCATATGCTCTTGAATCCTAGCCAAACGAGGATTCTGGGATAACTCCTCAGCTCTCACCCATCGATCCTTCCAAAAGTCTATTGTTTACCCATTTCTAGATTCCATCTAAGACCTTTCTTGACAAGATCTCTGCTAGTGAGGATTGCCTTCCAAATAGCAGACCCACTGCTTGCTAAGTTGTTATTAAGGAAGTTCACACCTTGGAGGTATTTCCTCCTAACTATGGCATTCCATTAATCGACCTTAGTCAATAATCACCATGCTTTTTTGGCTAACAGAGCTGTATTGAGATGAGTAACTCTCCTCAATCCTAACCCCCCATCAGATTTAGGTTTGCAAACCTTGTTCCAACCTACTAAATGTATCCTTTTCTTATCCTCAGTCCCTGACCAGAGAAATTTTTTTTGAAGCTACTCAATTTTGTGATACACCTTGCTGGGAGCTCTGAACACTGATAAGAAGTAAACAGGTATACTTTGAAGTGAATCCATAGTTAAAACTGCTTTGCCTGCTTGAGATAACAGATGTCCTTTCCAACCTGCTAGATTTTTTTGGATCCTCTCCAAAACTATGTTCCACATTGATCCTTCAGGTTTCTCTATAAATAGGGGAAAACCTAAATAGGAGGTGGGAAGGGATGCAATCTGACATTCCATGATCCTTGCTATGTTTTTTTGGCTAGGAATGGGGGTATTGATGAAATAAAGTTTGCTCTTATCAAAATTCACTTTCTGTCTAGCCGCTTCTTCATACATTATGAGAATATTTTTAATCCTTCTTGCCTCAACCACAAAAGCCAAAGTCAGTAGCAATGTATCATCAAAAAATTGTTGATGTGTCACTGAGGTAGTTAGCGATGTGGCCTTGATACCTGATATGAGTCCAACTATCACTGTTGCCTTAATGGTTCTTCCCAAGGCCTCAGCTATGATGATGAACAACATAGGACTTATGGTATCTCCTTGTCTTAGACCACATTTGCTTTGAAAAAAACCTGTAGTAGACCCATTAACCAAAACTGAAAAACAAGGCTTAGAAATACACTCTTATTAACTTGACCCATTTCATGTTGAAGCCAAATTTTAATAAAACTGCCTCTAGGAATTCCCAATTTATCCTGTCATAAGCTTTGTTCATGTCTAACTTTAAAGCCATGACTAATTTTTTGGTTTGGGCAGCTGTATGAAGAGCCTCATGAACAATAATAGCTCCATCTAAGATTGATATTCCTTGTACAGAACCTCCTTGAATTGGATCAATGATAACCAGTAGAACTTTCTTCAAACGGTTGGCTAAAACTTTAGACAAAATTTTATAGGATATATTGCACAGGCTAACTGGCCTAAAGTCAGCCATAGTCTTGGGTTTGGGGCCTTTAGGGATCAAAGCAATGAAATTTGAATTGAAACCCCTTGGAATATGATTTGAACTTTGGAACTCCTTGATTGCAACAATAAATTATGCTCCAACAATATCCCAACAAACTTGGAAAAACCGTAGTGAAAACCCATCCGACCCAGGAGCTTTGTCAGGATCCATGTTAAACAAAGCCTCCTTGATCTCTTCGTCTGAAAAAGCTACTATAAGAGACTCGTTAATCATTTCATCAATGAGTTATGGAATGAATTGAAGGAGAGAGTCCTTTGCTTGGGCATTATAGGCCCGTTCTTCACCCAATAATGAACTAAAAAAATTAAGAGCCTCGTCCCTGATCTCCTGAATGCTTTGAGTTGTGGATCCATCTAGCTTAGTTAAATTTATAATATTATTGTTGCTTCTATTGCTCAATGTGGTAACATGGAAAAAATTTGAATTAGAGTCCCCTTCATTTAGCCATAATTCCCTTGATTTCTCCCTCCAATACATCTCCTCACAAGCTAAAATATTATAAAACTCATAAACGGTTTCCTTCTCTTTAGTCCTTGTCGCCTCATCATAGGTTCCATTTTGGATTTTGCTTTCTATTATTCTTAGTTTTTCTCCCACTGCTCTCTTATTCTCAAAAATATTTCCAAAGACTTCTTTATTCCATATTCTAAGGTTGTTTTTCACCATCTTAAGTTTTTGAGATAGTTTGAAGGAAGCACTTCCCTGGATAGGCTGCTGCCACCATTCCTCTATTCGTTTCTTGAAGTCTGGATGTTTAACCCACATTGAAAAAAATCTGAATGGCTTTTTAAACGAGTTAGCTTGAAATGCCTCCCATAGAATAAGATTATGGTCTAAAGCGCATTTAGGAAGGGCTTGTAATGTTGAATCACCAAACATTGTTGTAGCTTCCTTGGATAAAAAAACCTGTCCAACCTTTCTTGAAACAATCTGAATTCCTATCCTCTTGTTACTCCATGTAAATTTGGCTCCTTTTAGTCTTACATCCATCAATTCATTTGTGTTAATGAATTCATTGAAGTCCTCCATGCTCCTTGAGGGTAACCCAGATCCTCCCTTCTTATCAAATGGGTAAAGGGGGGTATTGAAATCTCCCCCAATCACCCAAGGAATGTCTTTAAAATCTTGGCTCAAATGCCCCAAAAACTCCCATAGTTTAGACCGCCCTTGGACAAAAGTGGGGGCATAAACATTTGACATAATCCAAGTCTTATTAGTATCAAAATCATGAAATAATACGCTTAAGACTCTTTCATTTTCATGAATAATACTTCCTTATATTTTAATAGGATCCCATAATATCATGTGGCCCCCAAAAACTCCTCTCGCCTATTGAAAGGCCACTTCCCCTTGCTTCCAAATCCTTCTAGCTATAAGTGTTGATTGTGTCGCGTCTATTTTGGTTTCTTGAAAAAAATGATAGTAGGATTCCAATCCTTCCTTATAGACTTCACCATCCTTTGTTTTGGTGGGCCGTTTAGGCCTCTCACATTCCATGAGAGAACCTTCATTTAGACTATTTGATATTTTTTCCCCACCCCCTTCCCTGAGCCAAAGGGGGTTTGTCAATTTTGCTATTATCCTGGCCAAGAATAGCTTGTTGTAATAATGTTCTTTGCTTTCTGTTTGCAATTTCTTCATTGATTCTCATTCTATAGTGCTCTGCTATAGATATTTTCCCTTTCTTTCTTTCACTTCCATAATCTATCGGAGGCTTGGTGGTGCTTCTAGTTTGTTTTGGACTAAAATGAGGGGGCATATACTATGATAGTCTAGGGCTTGAACCTTCTTCATCATTTTGGGGGTTTTCAATTCCCTCTTCATCCTCAGCCTTGTTTTGGTTCACCTCTCCTATCTGGTTCCTAAATAGGGGGCTTTGCTTCAAGGAACATTTTACCGTTGGGCTCATCTGATAAGGGATAATTTGCTCCACTACCGAATTAGGAGCTACATTCCTGCCTCTTGTTTCCACAACTTCGACTCTTGACTCTATTTTTTCCATGTTTAAACTGAAATGACTTGGCAATTTTTCTTCATTTTGAGCATAGCTTTTGGGGATTTTTGTCATAACTGTGGATGGTCCCTATTTTGATGGGGAGTCTAGGGTTTTAGGAAAATTGACACTGATGGTATCATCCTTACTATTTTATTTTTCAACTTCTAGATTTTCTAGGATATCAAACATGTTCAAGTTGGGATCTTTATTACATACCTTATGATTTTTGCCTCCCTCATTATGTTGCTTTCCTTTCTCCTAGATTTTTGCCAGTTTTGTGCTGGCTTGGTCAGCCTGGTTATTCTTAACTTGTTTGTATCCTTCCAAGTTAAGACACGGTCCTTGAAACTTTGGGATCCTTCTCCCATTAGCTTTTCGTAGAAAACCTTCACTCGTGGCTTCCTTGTTTGTAGTTATTGTCAGAAATTGGGCTTGAAGGTGATCTGGGTTTTGCACATGCTACAAAATGTCGGCTTGTTCTCATACTCCATAGGATGAATCCTTAGAAACTCTCTATATGATAGTTCCACCTAAGAAGGTAGATCAGAATCCAAGTTTGCATTTACATAGATCTTGGCATGCATTAGTCTAGTCCTTGCTCGAGTTGAATGGTCTATTACCACGAACTCTCCTATCGTATTTGCTATGCCACTAAGCCAGTACTCATTAACAAACTGGACTGGGAGGTTTGATAAGAGGACCCAAATGGATGCTATATTAATGTTCTGCTTTTCAAGGTTGAAATCCTCCCCCCACTTCCTCAGAAAGAGGCTACGCCTTCCTAGAAACCAGGGTCCTCCTATCAAGATGCACTCTGCATCATCTTTGTTGTTGAGTCTTATCATAAAAAAACCTCTTCACATAGCTACGATTTCTAAGCTTCCTGAAGTTTTCCACTTTTTCGCGGCCCATGAGTGAATAGTCTCAATGTTCGGCCTTCCTCCCAAAAACTTGCCAACTAAGGATGATGGTTTTATTTTGATTGTTTTATTTTTATTTTATTTTCATGATTATTATTATTATTTTGTTTTTATCCTTTCTCTTTTTATTTTTATTTATTTTTTCTTTTCTCCTTTTTATTTTACTTATTTTTTTTTAATTTGATTTAATTAATTTCAAATGTTTGAATTGGTTTAATTCAATCACTAAAATTAACCAAAACAATAAAAACAATAAATAATCTAATCAAAACACTCAACAACTTAAAAGAAACTAAAAGGAGACACTTATACACACCCAAACCTTGGAACATATATTGCAATCTAAATCAAAATTTCTCCTAACATCCAAAAGTTGAAAAATAAAAAGCTGGGTCCCCAATTTTGGGGCTAGTTGTGGAATAGCCATAATAAATAACGAATCTATTGGTAAATGCTCCTGAGAATTTTGGATGAAGAACCCAATATGAAATGAGAACATAAAATATTAGCGAAATAACAATTATTTAGCGATGTTCCAAGAAGGTGGGGGTAAACAACTTCAAATAAAAACAACTAATCCATTTGCCTCTACTCAGTGTGTGTAAAGTAATTCATTTTGTATCTTTGAAAACCATTCGGATTCCATCACCTGACTTGCATTAGGCTATAAAATATTGCTCATAATATTTCATTTTGAATAATATTTTGCAAAGTCTCTTTTGAGCATAATTTGTTTAGACAGAGCCCCATTGTTATTCAGGCATCCATAGCCCCGATGGATATTTTTTAAACTAGGTGACTGATTTGATCAAGCTTTTCAATGCTCATTTTTTTTATCAAGCTTTGTCTAGACAGAGCCCCACTACCAATCAAACATCTATAGCCCTAGTGGAGTTTATCTAAACTTGGTGACAAATTTGATCAATCTTTGCTTTGCTTGTATTCTTCTTTTATAGAGAACTTTGCAAAACTCTATGTAACACTTGAATTTGAGCATGTTAGTATTTAGCATTAATTTTCAAATCAAGATAACTTCATCCTTCAGGACTTCCAAAAATATTCTTTAAAATGTGAATTACATGTGGAGCTTTAGCAAAATATTTCATTGTTCCCCTCTCCACCATTTTAATCCCAAAATCTGAGTATGATCATAAAATATTTCATCCCCGTTTTCTCATGTTCACCTACTTTTAGATTAGGTATTCCAACCTACTTAACAAAGGAAGACAAAAAATGGGAAAAGGCCATAAATTAACAACCACGAAAAATCAGCTCAAAAAAAGGGAACAACCCAAAACACAAAACTCACAAACCAAAATTAAGGACAAAGCAGAAAATTAACAAAACCAAAATAAAAACATGAAAACCAAAACTGTATACAATAATATATAATAATGTACAAGATAATGCAAAATTTAGTCCATTATTTCCCAAGCACACTTTAATAGATACATATAATGATAAGCATGCCAAGCTCTACATAAATCCAACCCAAATAAGATTAAGCCATAAAATGCAACAATCATTATTTTACCTCTTTCACCCCAACATTTTAATTTAGTTCCATTAGTAATCCCATGGTGGACTTTCAAGTCCTCAAATTGATAAGACAATAACTGATCTTCAATTATTTCTTGTCTATTCCTTAAGATGCAAATTTCATAATTCGATTTATTATCTAGAATTAGGCTTTCTTTTTCAAATATGAGATCTTTCAAGTAGAAACCTATTTCTAAAAATTTGAATCCATGTTATTTTTCACATCTTTAGGTCAATCATGTTTATGCAATAATCTACAAGCATCTAGGATATCTATTAAATGAGGATCATTATAGGTTTTTATCCTAGATTCCAATATCAATTGTTGATGAATTTGATTCAACAATTCAAGCATATCAATTTCTCTTTCATTCAATAAACTAATATCATTAGTGGTGTGAGTAGAAATAAAATTTAGTTCTTCATTCACATCCAATGAAATTTCATCATGAATAAAATTTGAATCCCATAAGCAATTAGGTAATATTTCACCTAAAGTTTGCATGGTTGAACATAACAAGTGAGATTCTACCTTTTGTGCATTTTCATTTACCAAGGCTTGGTGAAGATTTGTAATTTCTTCTTCTTCATGATCTTTATCATCTTCATCATCTTGTAGTCCTTCATTTTCATCCATGACCTGTTCATCAAAAATGTTAAAATTAGAAACCCAATCAAATGCATGTCTATCCTTTTCAAAACATAACTTTTATTGATCAAATGATGTGTCAAATAATAAATCTCCATGATCAATTACTTGAGTTTCTTCAAATAAAGCAACATTTGCAACATTTTTATCATATGGTTCCCATTTATTGTTAACCATCCATGATATTTCTTCCTTAGAATTTTCAAGACAATCATGAGAATTTATACCCAAGTTTTTAGTATCCTGCATGTCAATAGAAATTTTATCAATGGGGGTGTGAAAAGCTAATGATTCTTCATATCTTACCCACTCAACTATTTGTGCACCTCAACCTACCATTCAAAATCAACCATCATTCTTAAGTAGCGCCAAAATGTTGAGTGGTAATTTTACCCAATTGCAAAACCACACTCACCCTTAGGATTTTGATAACAAAACCCTCTCTTGCGAAGAAGTTAAAAAAAAAGACAACTCCAAGGTTTCGCTATATAAGCATTGCACATTTGTATTAGTAATCTTGTAAAAATGTATAAAATAAGTGCTAGGAATACCTTAGTGGTTTGCAAGTAACTGTTAACAAGGGGTTTGTGTTGGTTTATTTTATATTGCTATGCTAGTAACTGTTCATGAAACTTAAAAGAAAAGGAAAATGTGATTGGCCCTCATATGACCACGATGTAAAGCCTTAGTTCCTTTTATCTTGGAGTATTTTAGGTAGATTTTATCTTCCTTTGATTAAGTAGATTTTAGACAAGTTTTATCTTGCTTAAACCTTGCTTTGAATAATGAAATAGAAGATTAAAATCTATATCTAAATTTGAAACTTAAATGATGAAAAAGTTCACTTGATGTTGCTTTGAACATGAAAATGCCAATAGCCTTTAATATAATAAATAAATTACCCCTCTTTGATGAAATTATTTTTCATAAAGAGACGTCAATTTATTGCTTTAAAACAATGGCCTTAAAATGTCATTATAAATTATCCCTCTTTAATGAAATCATAATTTTCATAAAGAAGAAATAATTTAATGCTTTCAAAACAATAGCCTTTGATATAATAATAAATTACATCTCTTTAATAAAATCAAAATTTTCATAAAGAAAAGGTAATTTATTGCTTTAAAAATGGTGGCCTATGGAATGCCATATAAATTACTCCCCTTTAATGAAATTGCAATTTTCATAAAGGGAAGTTCATTTATTGCTTACCAATAAAAATGCAAAGCTTAAAAAATCGATTTGCCTTCAAAATATAAAAAAATGTGAAATTTTGAAATTATAAAAATTTGTATAAAACAACTTTAAATAATTTTAAATTCAAAATGACTTAAGAATGGGATCGAAATTATTTTTAATGAAATATTGAAGCTCATTCTTCACACTCATGCATTTATTTTTTGCATTTTATTTTTTTTCGATTTTTATTTTAATCGCCGAAGTTTAAAAAAATTTGCAAAAAAAAGGTTAGAAAAAAAATCTAGAATTGTACTAGAATGCTGAAAATATAAACATGCAAAGCCTTGAAATCCAATTTTCCTTCAAAATATAAAATAATGTAAAATTTCGAAATTATAAAAATCCCCATAAAACAACAATTTTCAATGATTTTTATAAATTCGAAATGGCTTCAGAATGGGTTCGAAATTGTTTCGAATGAAATATTGAAGCCCATTCTTCATATCCCTGCATTTATTTTTAAAATTTTAATTTTTTTCGATTTTTATTTTATTTGCCAACTTTTAAAAAACTGCAAAAAGTGAAGGTTAGAAAAAAAAAAAAAATCTGGAAATGTTAAAAGCAAACTACTCTCAGTCTAATGCCACCCTATCCTACAAAACCAAAGATGTGAGACTTTTTGCATGTAACCAAATTTATTCAAATCTGCATACACACGGTTCGAAATAAATTAGGTGCAATCTTCTAAGGAGCAAAAATAAATTTCATGCTTCAAAGCCTTTGATAATGCAACCATTAAAATGCATTTAATACTATCTATAAACCAATAAAACATGGAAGAAAATATAATTTGTTAGCTCAAACGTGCAAAAAAAATCTGCCATCTTGCTAACAAAGTGAAAGTTTCTGAAATATTTGCATTAAAAATAATAATTTGTTTTACAACCAGTATTTCCAGCTTCTTCCAAAAAAACGTCCATCCCTTGTTTATGAGCTTCAATGGGTTTTTAAATATTTCCAACATTGGCTATTCATTTCTTTTTCCAACTCTTGGCTTTCCAACGCTTTCTTTTTCCAACTCTTGGCTTTCCAACGTTTTCTTTTCTTCTTAAAATTTTCAACATTTGGCAGTTTGTTTCTTTTTCCAACTTTTGACTTTCCAAAATTTTCTTTTTCATTGGCATGATACTTGTCATTTCTCTTCTTGAGTGTTGTCGATTTTTTCTTTTTTTTTTCTTTTTTTCTTTAATAGTAACATGCAATAAATAAAAACACATGAATTAAACTTTCCAAAATAAAACTATTAATAAAATTTAATTAAAACAAAACTAAAGATAAAATTAAATTAAACTTTTTCCAAAACAAAACCATTAATGAAATTAAATTAACTTTCCAAAAAAACACATTGATGGTTTTATTTTGATTGTTTTATTTTTATTTTATTTTCATGATTATTATTTTTTTTTTAATCCTTTCTCTTTTTATTTTTATTTTTATTTATTTATTTTATCCTTTTTTATTTTAATTATTTTCTCTCTTTTTAAAAAAAATATTTGATTTAATTAATTTCAAATGTTTGAAGTGGTTTAATTCAATCACTAAAATTAACCAAAATAATAAAAACAATAAAGAAGTTAATCAACACACTAAACAACTTAAAAGAAACTAAAAGGAGACACTAATCCACACCCAAACCTTGGAACATATATTGCAATCTAAATCAAAATTTCTCCTAACATCCAAAAGTTGAAAAATAAAAAGGTGGGTCCCCAATTTTGGGGCTAGTTGTGGAATGGCCACAACAAGTCGATATCCAATAGTGCACCAAATATGTAGCAAAGACCCCAAAAAAAATCTAGGAAGGCTTAGATCCAAGATTGAAATCTTCTACTAGATAATAGTCACGACCACCCAGGGTGGTTACAGAGTCACAACCACCTAGGACGGTTACATAGAGCCACAACTGCATCAAGTAGTTATAGAGAGAGTGAACCACCCTAAGCAGTTGAGCTTCATGAAAAACAACTCCAGACCGACCATTGACTACATAGAAAGATAAACCAAGTATTTTTTCAAGTTTTGTAAGCCTCTCATATAGTTTTGTAAATTTTGCACCTAATTTTAAGAAGTTTTATAACATTTTATTTGCTTTTGTAACCCCCTTTCATAGTTTTGGGTTTCATATTGAAATTCCCTGCATATGCTATTGATGTTGTCATTGTGAGCTTGTGTGCAGGTGTTGGATACACATAAAAGCTTGGGAGGTCAAGCAATGCACCTTCTAAACCCTCCCACAACCTACTGTGCAATCAAGGAGATAACTTGCAACACCATAGATCTTACTTGTAAAATAAAATCCTCCATTTAGGGAGGTCGATTGTAATCGAAAAGGCTGATTTATAAAAGATAAAGTTTATCAATATCAAATATATTTCTTTTTCTATTTTCAATTGTTATGTTATATTTCCTCTTTCACACACTTTGTATGTGAAAGGTACTTCTTTAAGAATAATTTCTCTAATTCTAATATCTTAGAAAAAAATTTCTCTATCGAAAGAGCCATGGAGGTATCATACCTCTTCTGATTGGTTGCTTTCTTATTTGATTTGTAATTAGTTATTGTTATTTTTCATTTATTGTATGTGAGGTCTCTACTTTCTCAAGTGCGTTCAACAATTTTTCAAAGCTTGGTGTTTGTTTAGTAATATATAATGTTGTCACAAAAATATTGAATATTGATATGAGAGATCTCAAAATAATTGAAACTAATGTTTTGCTAGATACTTGAGTTCCCAATGCTTGTAATAATGTTTGTAACTTTACAATTATCCTCATGAATGATTCTAACTTTTCTCCACCTTTCATCTTCAGACAATGGAGCTGGTTCTAGAGTAATAGAATTTAATTTTGATTATTTGCTTCAAAGACTATTTTAGATTCTTCCATGCATCCTTGACTATGATTTAATATTGAATGCATGTTTGAACTTCATCTACTACTTCTAACATGATGATTAATCTTCCCTTTCTATCTTATTTTTCAAACTTTATTTGGATTTTTCCTTCTATAGTAGGATGGGTAATGGTCCTATAAACTACTTTTCATACTTACTCAAACTCAAGTTGCATTTTGAGTTTGGTTTTCTAGGTAGAATAGTATTTCCCTAAATAGTTGAGAATATAGCAACAAGAACTTATGTGCTCCACTAGTCATAGTACAATTTTAGAAAATTTAAATATTATTGTTTATTTATTTTACCTCAAAAAAATCTTTTTGATGAGTATATATATGTCTATACTCATATTTTTATTTATATTTCAAATTTTGATAAAGTTGTCTCATTGAGAAAAAAGGAGATGAAATATTTTTCTTTATTTTTACTTGGAATTCTTTTTTCAAAAAAAATATAAATATCTTTTATTTTATTTTTATTTAAGAAACTATTCACTTTGAAATATAAGTGCCTTTTTCTTTTTATCTCCACTATAAATGTTGGATTATTAATTTTCAAGGCCTCTTATCTTGTTGGCCTTTACACTTTTCAAATTGTTATCTACTTTGATAATTGCCCTTCTTTTCCTTCTTTTGGGTTATTTATCCTTGTAATTTATGCTTGAAACTGTTATGCCATAATCTTGTCTTTGAGACAAAGTGTCTATGCATCAATAGAGTTTTTATTGATTAATTTAAGGTGCCACTTATTTTGACCTAAGAACATATGTCATTCGAATTTTATTTGTGTTGTCTATTTGAATCTGAAGGCTTCTACTTCTTTATTCTTGTTTTCATAGGTGCTTCTTTGGGTGATGTCTTAATGGTTATCTTGTGGCATCCAATGAGTGCTTATCTAGGTGAATGTACAAATGATATCTAGGTAAGCACCATTGTAATGCTTGAGTACCTTCTTGGGATCCTTTTATAATTCTGTAGAGCACAATATTTTTACAAGGTGCTTGAGAAATTTTAGAAATGCTTAAGTTCTCTTGTAGGCTCATTTAATAATTCTATGGTGTCTAATATTTTTGTAGGGTGATTGAGTACTTTTTGGAATGCTTAAGTGCCTTCTTGGGATCCTTTGATAATTCTCTAGCATATAATATTTTTTAAGGGCACTAAAGCATTTCAAATACTCCTGTATTATCTTGTGTACTTTTATTTCTTAGACATTGTAGGTGACATTCCAAGTTGGTGAGGTCATATCTTCTTGGAAATATATGTTTTCTAGTTGGTGCAATCATCTCTTATTTGATGTCTTTCTTTCTTGGCTAGTGTATATATTTCTTTTTTGATGTCTTATTTTTCCATATGGTGTAGTTGTATCTCTTTTTTCCTTTGCTTTTTGATCTTATATTTATATCTTTTGGCTTATTTGTGATGTTTCAATCTATTAAAACATGATTTATTTTCCTTTTACACTAGAATAATGATATTTCTTATTTAGGAAAATAGGATCCTTTTTGTGTTTCCTATGAATGAGTTTCAGCCATGAATGCATATTTATTTTTGACCTGATTTATATAGTCTACTTGTAGAGATAAGAGGTTCTACTTAACTAAAGTTCATGAGTGGCTTCTTGCTTATTGGTTGAATGAGATGTCATTAATAGTTGTGTTTTTATACCTTCAATGATCCCATATTTTTGCTTTGCTCTTTTCATATAGTTTTAGACGCTCCTTGGCTATTCCTAACTTTTCTTTCTAGTGTTTTGCATGACCCACCCTTTTCAATAAAATATTCACTTTAATATTCTTGTTCCTTTTGGAGGGTACTAATTTTATTTTTGAATACTTATTTGGATGGAAAGCAAGATTATTTTCTTATTGCAAGTTTAATTTAAAAGAGGAAGTATAGCTAGTAGCATTTTTATTGGATTTTTCTTTATCCTTTTGAGCTCCCAATTCTATTTGATTCACCTTCTTGAAATTTTTTTATAATTCTTCATGAAGCTTCAATGGATTCCTTCTTGTAATTTTTAAGGAGATTCTATGGCTTTATTAATGTCTTTTGAAATGATAATTCTTTCCCTCTTGCTAAACTTAACCTTGTTGTTACTTGCGGTCTTATGGCATATCTTGGTATTAGAAGGGATTGAAACCCTTTTTGAAATGCTTGAAGGATTTTGCATTTCTAGTATTTTGTAGGGGTTTTTCACCTTCAGATATTTGAATTCATCGTGGAATTTTGCTTCATAGAGATGATTACCTCTCTTTTGAGGTATCTTTTAAATAGTATTTGATAAGGTAATTTTACCCCTAAAACTTCTTTTCTCAAATAGAGTGCTCTTTTGAATTCTTTATATCAAAGATAGAGGAGGATGAGAAGGAGAATTCTTTATTCCTTATACCTACTCTAATAACACTTGTTAGATCTTAATGCTTCAAATGATTTACATTATGCAATGAAAGGTATTTAAGTATATAGAATGTCTATTTTAGGCATAACAAATTCTTAACCAAACTTGCAACTACCATGTCCTATACTACATGAGTATGACTTATGAAGCATGGTTATACTACTTACCACTTCACATGGGATATGATGTAATAACTCCTAACACTATGAATGTTTTAACTTTATCCATTTATCAAACACTTCCTTTTTAAAAAAAATTATAAGAGGGTTCCATATCGACCAAAGTATCAAACTTATTGAAAACTTTATTTTTATCTATTGTAACTTGAACTAGTATGTACATAGAGGAATTCATCTTCAAATTTTTTAAATAACTTTACAAACTCATCTAGTCTTCTTGGAAGAGAATCTTGTGCCATCTTTTTATATTTTTGAGGAATTTCTTTTGGTAAGGGAGTTATGGAGAGCTTTGGGCACTCATACCTAGATTTTTTGTCAATGCTAAGTTATGATGGGATTTTTTGTTTCTTATTCTAAATCTTCTAAATCTATTATTGATATTTCTAACCCATTGATTTTTATTTCTTGTAATACTTACATAATTTTTAATTATCAACTAATATTTCTATGAACAATCTTCACAATTATCAACTTAATTTTTTCTTGACTAATTAGGAGCTAATATTTTTAGTTTGTGTTCATATTTATTATTGCTAGACAAATTATAAATATCATAATTTTTGGTCATCATTATCCAACTCAAAATTTTCTTCTTCATTGTCAACAATAAAATATAATTCTTCTTGATTTTTTATGAGATCTTACCACACTTGTGTTGGGTTAGAGAAGATATATTTAACATTTTTTGAGGTATTGGATGGAAATGGGAAGGAAATATGATCCTTTTTGCAAGCCTAGTAGCATGCTTATGACCTATATATGTAGGATCTAAGAGTAGATCATTGGTTATAGAATTTGTATGGTCGAAAATGTCATGGATGATGATAAAATTTAAAGAAATTGTTTTTGTTAAATTATTTTTATCATATATATCTACTCCTTATATGGCATGGTAGTGATAGGATTTAAATTTTGTAGATATAACTATATATTATCTTTCCAAAATTGCTTTATTAGTACTTGTCAAGCAAATACAATACTATGAACAAAATACATAGTAGTGACTTTGTGTTCCTATTTGGCTAAATTCTAATTAATAAGGTCTCCAAATAAGAAAGGGAGAGAAATAAGGAACTAAAATTTTGTAATATTCATATCTATGAAGTAAAATACAATAGACATCATGAATTTATTGATGTGCATATTTTCAAACTAACAAAGTAAGCTTTCTTTTGGTTAATTTTGTATGTTGTTATGTCTTGTTGATTTTTAATATTTACAATAAATTTGAAATTAAAGCATTGTTTAATGTAAAATATATCCATTGTGGAATTAATATTTATCATTACTATTGGAAGTATCCCATCATAAAAAATTAGACCTAATAAAGTTGCATGATTATTTTGATAGTAGTGCGATTATTGAGTTTGTTTAGTTGTTGAATTGAGTATCTTTTTAATGAATGTTGTAATTATCTATTTAAAATTTTGTACATAGTCAAGATATAGGATTAAAGAATCCTACATGATATTTAGAGAGAGTAGAAAATACTTAAAAAATAGAGGACTTGGAAATAGGGTATTCATGGTTTTAGAGTGCATATTATTATCATTAATGAAAGGATTTTATTTTTTTGGCTTGGATTGAGATATATTCTATTGCATTTGGATAAAATTAGATTTAAAAGCTTTAATTCATGGAAATAATTTTAAAGTTAAAGGTAGTAATCAAGTGTAAGTAGACTTATTATTAGGATCCTAGCTTATTCTATTAAATACCTCTTACTTTCCTTCTTCTTTTTGTGCTATTGGGATGCTATGGTATTTAGTGATAGGTATATTGAGATATGATATGATATTATATATGGGTGCTATGGATAGTTAGCATCAGCCACACATAACCCAAGGTTTATTGTATTATAATACTATAAATTATAACATTGAGTTTGATAAGGATTTTAAAGTCGGCTAGTGTCAGGGTTATACCCACCCCAAATTAGCATTAGATAATGGATATATAAAGAAAGGATACTATAATTATAATGTATTGAGGATCATATTACATCTTATTTGTAATAAAATTTTCCCACAAAGCAACTTATCAGACTATTGTTCTCAACTTGTGAGATATTATGGATTTATTCCTTCCTTAAGGAGCATTATTAGTGTTGCTCTACCCTAGGGTATTATCTATCTCTATCCCATTGTATGAATTATTGTACTATGAAATATTACTTTGTGGTTGAATTATTTGATATTCCAATATATTACGGATGACCTATATTTACAAGAATAAAGTTTTTAACAAGTGGCATCAAAGCAATAATTAGCAAAGTGGCAATTGTTCTTTAGAGGGTAAAAATTATCATTTTTTAAAGATATTTTATTTTATATTAGGATAAATAATTATTACATTATTATCTCACATGAGGTGAGATGAGTTGTAAACAACTCATAAATAATTTTTTGTAATGCTCTCATGGGTATTGATATTCTTTTTTGTAATGATCATTGATTGTAACAAAGCAACATGTATAAATAAGCATCATTGCATCAATCAAATTTGATTTGATTTCTCATTAGTGTTATCAAAGCCATTCTAAAATATTAGCACATATAATATGAGTATACTTTAAACCTAAAACATTAAGCTTTTCTTGTTTATCAAAATGGAACCCTTAAGAATATTTGTTTGGGTAGTCTTGATAGTTTGAGTTGGTTTTGAAATCATCATTCAATTTATATGAGTAAAAGGGTAGTTCAATTTATCTTGAGATATGTTCATGATCTAATCATAGAGGAAACCATTCTTGTTTCAGTAGACCAATAATCCCTAGATTTGAGTGCTTAGTATAAGCATGCAAAGTCATATATTTGAGCAATAATATGGTCGACTTGCTCTATTGAGATGTGTGGAGGTAACCATATTAGAGGATTTTATAAATGAGCACACATTTTGTAAGCAAAAGGAGTGAATCAATGAAGATATCCATAGTTGATCTAGATTGGTTTATCAAAGTGAGTTGAATTTCCATGCAGATGTAAGACATCGATCACCATGACCTATTGACCACTACTCCTAGCATTTGTGTGGACTACCTTGACTAAAGAAGCTTTATAATTGATTTGTTTTTACATTGTTCGATGAGTAGAAATAGACATAAACCTAATTTCAAGTCATGTGGTGCTATAAATTTTGGGTTGAAAATAGGGTGGTAGACTCTCAAAATCATAAAAAATTTTGGAATTCAGATTCAAATCCACCAAGGTGAAGGATCTAAAGTGTATTAAACATTGACATGGAATATTATTAGCTTAAAAAAATCATCCATAGGCTTGGTCTTCATGATAAATTATATTAGTCAAGTTTGATTTGAATTGAGGTCAAAGGAAAACATAACAAAGTACATGAGGTCATGGTGATTTATGTGGAAGAAAAAATGGTGCATGCACACAGGGCCATAGATCACTACAAGCCTATATTTCATTTATTGGTAACACATTATATGGTAGAAAATCCAATCTTTGGTTAAGTAAAAAAGCACCTAAAATTATCAATGCATTCATCAATAATTTCAATGGAGGTAGATAAAATAGGAAGTGATGGTTTGCATTAGATCAATTGAGTAATAGCAAGGTAGTCTAGGTTTTCTTGGTGGTAGACTTTAAAAATCATATATGCAAAGGTGCAAAACTGAGAGTAATAGACCAAGACATGATGATTGAGGAGTAGTTGGAGTCCAACCTTCATGAGCTCTATATCTAGGTAATAATATCCAAGGGAATATCATTTTCCCATCCCTACACAATTATCCCTCTAGGATGAAGAAGACATGTGTGCTATTCAGTGACCCCATAGAAAATGAAACCTGTTGCACATCCATGTGGCCAATTATAGGTAGAGGAAAGAGTTGACCATAGGTTGAGGGTCTGTTTAAGACCCAAGGGAACAAGATAAATATCTCAATAAAGAGTGGTGCTCAAGTAGTTAGCACATGCTAGCTAAGTCCATTATGGCCAAACAACCTAGGTTCAAATCCCCTGCACCATTTAAAAAATCTTGAAATATTAAAAAAGGTTATTTGTGAATTCAAATAAGACCTTAGGTAGTTAAAATGAAGAAATGAAGGGTTTCCCTAAATCTAGTTTTGTGTGTTAATTTAGGAAAACATCTAATTTATCTTATTCTAACCTAGTATCTAAATGCAAAATATGATGGGCCAATGCAAATGAAGACAATAGTGCAACAAGAAAAATCCTATATGCAATTATAATTTCTTGATGCTAGTCTAAAATGTACCTTTAATTTTAGATAAAATGAAAGTAAACAAACTAGCTTCATGTAATTATGTTTTAAATACCTGATTGTAAGACAATAAAAAGGGGAGACTAAGGTCTTTTCTATTGGATCTAAAATTGATAGACTTGAGGATAAATACTGTTGAATGGAAAGATACGTAAAATAAAATGCAACGAGACAAGAACTAATATAATATGCTTTTGTTTTCGTGAATGCTCACTAATCCTAGATTTAAATAGAAAGAATAAAATTTTTATCTAATCTTTTCAAGGCAAAGGCGCAAGAGAAATGCATGAAGATAAAATTTATCCTGGATGCAAAATGACTACATGCATTTCTTGTTTTGAATGTCTAAAAGATAA
The DNA here is from genome assembly GCA_028583015.1 of Wollemia nobilis. Taxonomy (NCBI): domain Eukaryota; kingdom Viridiplantae; phylum Streptophyta; class Pinopsida; order Araucariales; family Araucariaceae; genus Wollemia; species Wollemia nobilis. The sequence goes on along the minus strand of JAQPPZ010016892.1, from coordinate 5,707,522 downwards.
ATTTCCTTTCAAATTTATTGAAGATGATAAATTATTTTGATCAAAATCCCTTATTAATTCTTTATCAAAGACAAAAAACTAAAAATAAGGGAATGAAGTGACCTAGGTCTTTTATGAAGAGCATGTTTTCTTGTTGGATCCTTTTGAAGGAGCTTTGGCTATTTTATTATTTTGAAAAGATATGAAGACAAGAAACTACAAAAGAAAAACAAAAGAAAATATAAATATATATTTATTTTCCTTTTATTTATACATTAAATAATGTTTTAAATAAAAATACTTTAATTTTCCTATAGACAAAGGATGCAACTTTCTCATGTAATAATTAATTTAATGATAAGTGAAACAATATTTACCTCAAAGGGACAAAAATACACAATGTTTTTAAGATTTTCTTTTTCTTTTTCTTTTAAAGACAATATTAACAAAAATTGAGAGCCTTGTGTGTAGGATTCATTTAAGAAAGATAACTTAAATATGCAAGACTAAAATGATCATTAACTTGGGTTTCTTTTAGACAAATTATGCGAGATAAAATTAACTTATAACTATTTTTTTTAACCCACATGCAATCAAAAGGTCTTAAAACTAAACATAGTGGAAAACGAGCATCATTTCTATCAATATTTATATTCTCAAAAGGGGTTACAGGAGGTCCTCCTTTCTATGAATTTACCTTATAATTCTATAAAGTGGGATTTTTCAAGGTGAATATCCCTTTTATTCCAATAAACAAGTCAAAAACACCCTAAATTGGTCTTCCAAGGATCCTCAAATTGGGTAGTCTTAATGCAAGTGTGCCATTGTTTATCAAATATGTACTCAAGACTAATATGACTTGCAAAAGGGGTTAGTGTGTTTGGGGGCTTATCATGGAGCAAAACCCATATTTATGAAGACAAAAGGGTCAAAATAAACTAGTTTAATGCATAAAGAAAGTTGCTAGAAATGACTATAATTGAATAAAAATAGTAAAGCTTACATGTCTGAAGGGTTTTGTGGTCTAATGTTGCCAAAAATTAGCTTTTGAGTGATGGTCACTAGGTACCTAGTGGCTCAATAGTTTTTCATAAAAATTGAATGAAATTTTATGGGGTTCTTCCTCTAGTTTTTAGGAAGCTACCCTCAAATTTTTAGGTCAAATAGAGTTCAAATGCAAAAGTTATGGGTAAAAACGTGAGGGTGAATTTGGCTAAAATAGGCCTTGATTGGGTTGTAGGGTAGGGTACAACTGGTTTGAGTCATAGGATACCTAGCGATTTTTATTATGACTATATTTTTCTATTTTTTTGGAATATGATGATTGCTTATAGATTTTGAAGCTCCTGGTTGATGCTAGGTCACCTTCAAAACCTACAAAACCTATCACAATGTAACATAAAAAAGATGCAAAAAGAGGTATTCCATGGTAGCAAGAGAGACCTCATGATGCCTCTATGTGGGGATGGATTGATGAGGTATTAAGTGACCTCTAGACTAATTCCAGTAGAGTTTTGGTATACAAAATGGTTCATCCTTAAGATAGAAAAAACCACCCTCTATTTATAGAATTTGGAGAGGTTAAGGGTAGGGAATGAGGTGTCCCCTATGATGTGTCCCTCATGAGGTGGCCCTTGTGAGGTGTAATGGATCATGGGTTAAATATCAACTATGTTAAGGTTAAGGGTGAGATGGAAGGTGACTCACCCTTTCACATGCCTTGAAAAAAGATCTTTAAAATATCAAAGGGCACACATGTGTGAGGCACAAAATATCTAAATTGGTTATGGGTGCACACGTGTGAGGGAAGGTTAATGTTAACTTTGATTAAGTTGAACCTGGGTTGGAAAAAGTTCAAGGGGGTGATGTGGAGGGTGAATCACCCCTTCCCATGCCTTAAATATTAAGCATCTTTAAATATCTATTAATATCATGGGTGCACACATGTGTGAGCAAAAGGTTAATGTTAAATTTAATTAGGCTTAATTAAACATGTAATTAGCCCCTTAAGTATACTTTAGTGATAAAGTAACTTTTATCCAAGGTAAATATTTACCTAGGTTGAGTCTTTGATGGTGGTCACATGTGGACCATGGTTAAACGTAGTAAAGATATTAAATAGCCCAAAGAGCTTATGCATAGCCATTTTAATAAATATAAGGTATTCTAAGGTTAATTAACGTAATTTTGTGGGTTTTAAAATTTAATCATCCATGGAGATAGGGCGAGCAACCATGTGTGAATTTTAGGTGTCTACTTTTACCCCTTTTTGTATTTCAATGTGTGAAGACACAAGGCAATTCAAAAAAAAATTATGACACCAAGTGATGATTTGATTTGGAGAAATAAAAATTGATGATGGGTGATTGTGAATGATTATGGCCTTTTTCATGCCATGGTAATTGTTGGGAGAGTAGATGTAAGGTTGCCTTACTATCGTGATCAATGTAAGATGCCCCAATTGTGAAAGGAGCGAATATCTTTGAAACTTTACCTTTGATACTTTGTTAAGCTTGATTTGATTTGATGAGTCATTCAACTTGTGATAGGTCTTGATCAGGTGCTTCATTCATGAATGGTCTTATGACTACCATTCTGAAGGAAGGAAATCCATGATTAACCTACAGGTATAGGTATTGGATCCATCAAATATTCATTTGAATTGGAGTTTTTATGAGAAGAGAATTCATTTAGATTGGAGTTTTGATGAGAAGATAAATTATGCTTTTGAGTTACCCCAACAAAAGAGGGCTTAAGATGATCTCCAACAAAGGTTCTTGGATAAAAATAATTTCTAATATTGAGTGTTTGGTTATTGATCATGCATAAAGTGGCTTTAGTGAGATGTCTACCCCCTCAAGTGATGAGGCGATGAGAGGTGAAATGGAATCAACAATAAAACGCTTGAAAAAGTGGTCGATGAGGTGAAAGAATAAGTGAAATGGCCATAATATGGTAGAAAGTGAGGAATGTGCATGATAGAGAGGTTGAATACACCATGTGGGACTCAGTGGCCATTTTTAGAAAATTTTAGGCTTAGTCACATGGTACCATGTGACTGTATAGGGTCATAGGGTACCATGCATTTTTTTACTAATGTGACCCATCTACCATTTTTCTACATTTTGGAGGACCAAATGAAGTCACAATATAAGCAAACCATATATCATCAGAAAACTCTTTTTGAGACCGATATAATGGTAATGGTTTTATGAAATTTGGAGAAGTTTTAGTGGGGGAAAAGTGGGATCAAATTTGAGCAAAATATTCATGGTGATATGCTTAATTTTGAGCTTTTGAAAGAGAAAATGGTTTTGGTTGGTTAGACGACCAATGTATGAGGATGAATTGGTGGTAGATATGGATAAATTTCAAGATGAGAAAAAATTGTAAAGGGATTATAGGAGGGTTGAGGAGCCTCTTGGTAGGTATGAGGGTAGTGAAGAGTCTCTCAATAAGCAGTAGAGCTAAAATAACTTTCTTCATTGTTTTTGTGTGGCAAGTGTGCCACTAGTTTTACATATAATTATAGTTGCCTATGATCTAGTGTATAGCATGATGTATATGCAATGTAGTATATGGGTAGTTGTGACTATGTACAATACATTTTATGATATGATATATACACGATGAGTTCTCTTGATGTTGTACAATGGTGTGATGTGTATGATGTGTGTGGTGTGAATGATGTGCATGATGTATATGATGTATGTGATGTATATGCATGTGAATGTAGATACATGTTTTTTTGTATTGATGATGTGATTTGATATATTAGGAATAATAGGTAAAATAAACCTAAGTGATGATGACTACCCACAAATTGAGATGTGGAAATGTAAGATGTGATGATATGTGTACATGTGGGACACAAAATATAGCAAGATTAGATAGCAATCCACATTGTGTTTAGACTATCTAAAATATGAGGATTAATAAAAAATAAATGGATAATCGTATTACCTAATGACCATGATGTGCAACACACAAAAATGAGGTATACAAATAGATGATAATGGAAAAAACACATGTAGCGAAAATGTAAATGATGGGTGAAATATGCAAATAATGAGAGTGTACAAATGTGATGAAGAGATACTTGTTATAGGAAAAATAAATGGTTGTTGGGGCAAGAACATTGGTTAATTTATACGTTGTTGTCACATCCCTTTCACTTATTTTTCAACACAAGGATTTTGTAAGCTTACGATGTACCTGATAGATATGTGATTACAATACCTCTGAGGTGAGTCCACCTAAATTCTATAGTTTGGGGGTGTTGTTCATATAAAATTAATTTAATCCAAACCTCTTTAATTTTTAGAAAGTAAATAACCAGAAAGAAAATCAAACCACTCTTGCGAAAAATAAATAAAGCAGTAAATAAATCAATTTGTAGGAAATAACCAAATATAGGAAAAGAAAACTAAAACTAAAATGAAATTATAGGAAAAAAAAAAGAGAAGGGAGGAATATTAGCTAGGAGTGGGCCCAGGCTCCAACAAATTCTACCTGGTCAACTATGTATGTAGAATGCTAAGTAAGAGAACTCTGAAAGAATTTATTATATAAAAATGAATTACAATATAGTACAATGATTCTACTATTTTTCTCCTCCCCATTCTTGGAGAAGTCCTATGTGTTTATATAATTGCATAGACCTCTCTATTACAATATTTTTATATCTATAGATATGATTACAATGACTGCATGAATTTGAGCATGCTCGGAGCACTCTTACACTACGTATTTTGTTCATGGTTTACCAACTTCCTGTTCATATTTTGTCTTTGTTGGAAATAGTATATTCTCCATTACATCTCGTCATTGTTATCTATATTATTTGTACTAGAAATTGTTACTCTATTTTGTGTGGAAATATGGTAGTTGATGTGTTCTATTATTAACAAGAGTTAGACACCTATTGTTTTGGATTTAGATTCTTCATTCCACTTACTTGGAGTCAACCACATTTGACTACATCATAGGGAGTAAGACGCTTAATTTATTGCAATATGGGAGTAAGGTGCCTTCCGTCAAATGATGGAAGTAAGGCATATTTTCATCGAAATATAGGAGTAATATGCCTTCTCGTTAGAAGACAGGAGTAAGGCACCTTCATGTCGAAATATGGGAGTAAGGCACCTTCCCATTAGAATACAGGAGTAAGGTGCCTTGCCCTTAAGACCATGCTCCTTTCTCAACTCCTTCAAAATCAAATCATTCCAGGTCTAGAAGGGACCTCAATGTAATTTATGTAAAAATTGATGAAACTAGTTAGATCTACACACAAAACATGATTTTCACACAAGTTAGACCATATACACAATTTACTATTAAATACATTTAAATATTCATAAGTACAAATCTAATATAATAATGTCGTGCAAAGACATGCAAAAATATGAGAATTTTTTGTGTTCATCAATGGTGATGTTGTTCGCTCCTGATTCTCAAGCATGGTGGATGTGTAGAAGGGTTTCTAGAAACTCAAACAACATAGTTTAAAGAATCAAACTTATCTAGTAGACAATCAATATCCTATAGACATCTTGACTATCCTAGGTGAGGCTAAGTCTATCATGGACCTATGTGTGCACATGATGTCCATTTATCCATTTTGAGGGAGGTTGGATTGACCCATTGTAAACTTATCCAAATTATCTATCTCATCCATAAGTGCATAGTGATTTGTACAAGATCCAAGAGGTCACTAATGTGACAGATGTGTCACCACTTGTGAGTCTTAATCCATTTCTAGGCAGGTTCTTGGAACCTATTACTGGTGATGGAAATCACCCTGTGATGTTATTTTAGATCCTAGGACCTTTGAGATTCAATATTTTTATAAAAATCTTGAGGATTTTCCTTTTGTTTTCTGCCCCTTTTATTTTGATTCTTTCTTTTTGTGGTTCTATTTTTAGGCGTTGACTTTTTTTTCTGCCTGTTTTCATATTTTTTTGTTTTTATGCTTGCTTGTCCCTTTGTTTATCCTCAAGTTTATGTTGATCATGCAAATGATAGGATGAGGAAGGGAAAATATTCACTAAATGACAAGGTGTTGTCCTCCCTACACTCAAAAGTTGCTTAAGATATGAAATATGTGAGTGGTCCATGAATGAACTCAATTCAACTAGCGATAGCCTTGAAATCCTATAGAAATTGATAATATTTGATACAGGTTGATTAGACTAACTATGAGTGGTTGAGCAACAAAAAGGCTTTCCATTACCATGTAAGTAAGAGTAGAACCGGATACCACAACATTCATGCTAACAAATGTGTGTGTAACTCTATAAAGTGGGGCTATATACACGCGATGTATGGGCTATGTTCAAGAAAGATATGGGCATGACTATGAACAATGCATTGAGTATGATATGTACAAATACATGACCAAAAAAACACCTAAAAATATAGGTTTGTATGTGTAGACACCAAATCCTAGCCACTTATCATCCATGCATCATCCAATAACCACCATCCATTATTTATTTATATATTTATTTATGTTTCTATATAAAAATATAAAAATTTAATATATTAATATAAATATTTTTATTAATAATAAAAAATAAGGTTTTGAAAGGTCCCAAAACCTTTTACATTAGAGGAGGTAGAGAAATATAAGGCTACTTAAGCACAGGTAAGCCTCCAAGGCCAAAAGAAACATAAATTAAACTAAAACAACCATCCAACAACAAATACCAGCCCGCCACTCAGTAGGGCATAAAGGAGAATTTCTATTCAAATTTATTTTAGACACCAACGATCCTACTCTATTTTTGCATAATATTGGAAGGGTAGTAAATACATCAAGATGCAAATAACAAAACTCCAAACTCAAAGAGCAAGGATGAAGGCAAAACACCAAGCATATTCCTTGAGAATGGTAACCACAAATGAGAAAAAGGGCTAGCCCACCCGCAAAAAGATCCCCCAAAGATAGGATCACTAGAGCACAACTAAGATTTCATCCAAGAAAAAAGACAATAAAAAGGTCTATTGGATAGGTAGGCCCAATGCTTCTAAAGCAATAATTGTCATTAACCATGAAGGAAAACTGTCTTTCCAAATTCTGAACTAGACACTATCCACCCCCAAATTTGCCATAACATCAATAGCCTGGTTACCTTCCCTATAAATATGCTCAATTTTAACTTCTAACATACCTTCCAGAATCTTTTTTGTGTCCTTAATAATATTCAAGATGAAACAATTGTCAGTATTTCCAACCTACAGATCTTGAATTATGTTCAAGTAGTCACCTTGAATGAGAAGTCTTCTCAAGACCCTCTCAAAAAATTGGTGAACACCCGAGAAAAGAGCCTTAGCTTCAGCTAGGTGGTTGGTTTGAATACCATAATCTTCAGTGTAAGCCCAAATGACCTCACCATTATCATTTTTAACAACACCCCCTCCACCAAACCTCCCGATATTACCTTTGGAAGCCCCATAAAATTTTAGAATGACCCACCCTTTAGATGTTTTATGCCATCTAGTAGCCAATATTTTTTGAATAGTAGATACAAAAACATAATTCTCTAGATTCAGATTCCAACTAACAATAGCCTCTTTCTCCACAACTTCTTCCCTACTATTTCCAACATCAAATACAGTCAGGCTATTCTCAATAGTAGATTCATCCCTAGTGATATCATTGAAAATTATTTTGTTCCTCTCCCACCAGATACCCCATAAAAATGGGTAAGAACCAGATCCCACACCCTAGTGAGGCTATGAATGATGAAAGGGGATTTCCACTAAGTAAAAATTTCCTTGAAATTTCAAGGTAATGTCCATTTGATGGAAAAATAATCCAATAAAGCATTGAGCACCTTATTTGAGAAATCACAATGGATGAAAAGATGATCCACATATTCAACATCCTTAGAACACAAGAGACAAATATTGGGAAGATGGAATCATTTCTTACACAAATTATCAAGAGTCAAAATTTTGTTTTGCAAACACAACCATAAAAAATGCAATATTGGGGATCAAATAATGATACCAAACCCTTTCTACTAGAAAATATCCTCCCATGGACAATGATTGGGCCTCATATGTAGTCTTGATAGAAAAAAAGTCTTTAGGAGAATGAGTCCATAGAAGTAAGTCCTTTTCATTCTGTTGAGGAAGAAAGGATTGTTGCAGAAACATGTTTAAACTTTACAAGATCTGAAGAATCTAAATATCAGTTGTATATAAATTCAGATCCTTCCAAATCCTCTTTCCATTAGTGATTATTATGTAATAAATTATATTTTCTCCATATTTCAATGATAAAGGAGTCTTCAAATCATAAAACTTGGGACTAAGAAAGAGAGGTTCAGGAAGAATTCAAGTACCGTACCAAAAGAATACATCCTTACCATTCCCAATCTACCATTGCATACCCTCTGTAACCAAACTTTTGATCCCCTATAAATCATTCTAGATCATAGAGCCCCTAGGAGGAGCAACACTTCTAAAAATGGGAATGTGATTTTCCATATACTTACCTCTCATAATATCTTTCCACATATGGTCCTCAACACATAATCTCCAAGCTATTATTGCAATCAATGCCTTATTGAACAACAATAAATTTTTATCCCAAGACCACCTTCTTTCCTAGAATATAAAACCCTATCCCAAGAGACAAGGGACACCCTCTATTTATCCTCCACCCCAACCCATAGAAATATCCTAAATATCTGGTCAATCCTCTTAAATTTGAAGGGCATTCTAAAAAGAGATATGTAATAGATGATAATGTTTTGGAGGGTAGCTTTAATTAATTGTAACTTACCTGCTTGGCTCAGGAGATTACCTTTCCAACTAGCTAACTTACGTTGAATCCTATCCAACACAAGAGACCACAACTCCTCCTTCATCCTCCTAGTAAACAATGACATACCTAGATATAAAGAATGAAGGTTATCAATGCCACAACCAAAAATCCCTACAATTCTATGTTGAAGCTACCCCTCAGTATTCACAAAACATATTTGATTTTTATGGAAGTTAATTTGTTGGTTGGAATATTTCTCATACAACTGCAAAATATTCAAGAATGCTTTAGTCTCTCTCAAAATAGCCTCCCCAAGAAGTACAGTTTCATATACAAATTTTTGACAAGAATCTACCTCCACAATACCAGTAGGCCTAATGCCCTTAATCTTAAAGGACAAGGTAGCATCAAGAATCGATCTTCCTAAAGCTTTATCCATCAAAATAAAAATATATGGAGACAAGGGATCACCTTGCCTAATATGTCTTTGACCCCCAAAAAACCACTTGGTATCCCGTTTATGATGATAGAAAATTTTACAAAGAAAATACAAAATCTAATCCACTTCTTCCATAGATCCCTAAAGCCAAATTTCTACAACACCTTGTCAAGGAACTCCTAGGAGACCCTATCATAAGCCTTTTGCATATCAAGTTTAAGAAGCATTCCATCCAACTTGCTTATGGACATAAAATGTAAAGTCTCTGAACTATAATTATCCCATCCACAATCTACCTACCATGAAAAAAACCACATTGAAGAGGAGAAATCAATATGGGGAGAAGCCTTTTCAACCTATTCGAAAGTCTCTTAGTAAGTAGCTTATATAGAGTATTGCATAAGCTAAATAATATTTATTTTTTAATATATATATATATTTATATATGAATAAATCACAACCAATCATCACACATAAATCTTAACTATCCATTTAACTTGATCCATGTAACATATCAAAGTTATAATCTTAGTCATTCACCATGTTTTAATCTCAGATACCCATTGGTGTCATCAAAACCCTAACATGTTGAAGGTATGTTCTAAAAGAACACTCAATCTTGTGAATAAGGTTAAGTAGTTAAGTGGTCAACTAATCTCATATCTCTTGCATCCATCCTCATCCAAAATCCTATAATTTTTATAACATCCTTCCTCCTCACCATCACCATATCCCCCATTTCTATCATCCAAAAATTCCTGCAAACCAGATCTGGTTTTGTAGTACCCTTACTAGAAACCCTTAAACATTGTCAAGCATTCTAGGAATGCTACAGGTCATTCATAGCCCTTCAATAATGCTCTAGGATGTTTCCCAGAATCTATTTTGTTGTCGATAAACCCTAAAACACTCACAAGGATTTGTACACCATCAGATTGCAGAAACAGGAACACAAATCAGAATCACAAGTATATTATTTGACAAGGTAAAAATATTTATTGTTTTATAACTTACATTTTTTTGTACTTAGCCTACATTTCATTATTGTAGCACTTAGGATTTGTATATTTGTTTCACAAAGGGTCTCACACAGTGGATCCCTCACATATGCTACTGAATTGTTTGGTGTTGTTGATCTATTTGCAGGTACAAAAATTATATTCTTGATGGTTGTTGTATCTCGGGTGGTCTCATAGGAATACTCAAGCCCACCCACAAATTTTTTTGAAGTGAATAGGATGTTGAAGAAACCAAATATTCATTGTGAAGGGTTTTAAAACCCTTTCAATTGTAATTATTGTATCAACACATATTATATTGTAACATTAGATATCGAGGCTTCCACCATATTAATATAATATTATCTCTTCATTATGCAATATCTTTTGTGTTGGTTTTACTATTTTTATCTTGGTGTTGTTGTGTTTAATTTAAAAAATAGGAATCATGGTGGGACCCCCAAAGGGTTTCTTATTTTAATATACCTTGTCAATCTAATCTACATTTTCTATTTATGTTGTAGGTTTTCAAAGATTTAATCATGAAAAAATCATGAAACTAGGGTTTATAGAAGCAAAAAGATTCAATTTGTGATCACACAAATGCCCTACCATATTTTAGGGATACGTGAACACATCTAGAATATGCCTCACCACATCTAGGATACTCTACACTACATCCAAGAGAGTTGGGAGTTAAAAAACGTAGGCTTCCTAGTAAGTCTTGATCAAACCCTACCTCCATTTTTCTTTGCTTTTTAAAGAGATATTGAAAAGAGAATATCTACTTTATATTTAAGAAGCAACACATCTTGCATCTTAGGCATTCACAAACATTTCTTCATATAGTTTTTGCATAGGATAGATCTGCATTTGTGCATTAGAACATCCATTACACTAGATTTAAGTTTTTGTTGTTTTGTGGTGTTTTTACTTTTTATCTTGAGTGTTGCTTGCAATAAAATGATAAAGCATAAGTATATGAACTTTAGGCTAAAGTGTCCCACTTTTTACTTTCCTAAGCTGGAACAAGTCATTGGTATTCAAGTCTCTCCCACTGTTGGAAACACATTGTTGATTTAGAGTGGAAGAACTAGGTGAACCCTCCACTATTGGAATCACTTGATGATTCAGGGTGGATCTTAAGAGGTGTACCCTAGATTTTTTGAGGGACTTGGTATTGATGTTCTTGGCCACCAACTTGGATGAGTAATAGAGGGTCTCTTATTATTATTTGAACACAATAGATAATAGAAACTTAAAAAGAATCACACACAATTACACATTTCACATTCAACATTAGTGAGTTGGAATTCATCACCAACCACTAATCAAGATCAGCAATGATGGGTTTCATCTCCACCTATTGTCTCACCCCATAGACACCTTAGAAACCTATGAATTATTTTCTAGATTTCAACATAAAAAAAACTCTCACTTTCCATCCACCTTAGGAACCCATCCTGCATAGTAGTCTAGGCTTAGGCATACATCAAAACATACAAACCATGCAAAAAAAATAAAAAAAATTGTTGCTAGACATAGGATTCAATTTTTTGTTTGATTATGTGTGCTTTTCATTGTCATTGCACCTTTTCACACATATTTTTTACATCTACAACCTTTCCCTTACTTAAAGCTTATTGTTTTGAATAAAAATTAAGCCAGATCCATGAGCCAAGCACCAAAATCTTCCATGGAGTGTTCCACTTCTTCCCCAATCACTTTTATGGCTAAACTTGCTAGCCCAGCATCGACAAGCTATTTTGGTTTATCTGTAGGACCTTCTCACAAAGTATTCACTTCAAATGTTGATGTGATGCATAGATCTATTCACACCTCCATCCCAAAAATCTAATCTTCTACACCAATTGACCATCGCACCACCTACATAGACATGGAAAAAATTAGAGCGTATTTAAGACCAATCAATCATGTTCTAGAACCACTTCATATTTCACCCAAACATGTTCCTTCTTCTCAGCAAGAACTAGTTCACTCACATCCCCACACCTTCAACCAAGTCTACACCAACCCTCTTTTTGAGGCATCATCTACACCTTCATATCAAGTTTCTCCACCACAACATAGCCAAAATACCTCCATCCCATCTACCTATACCACCACCTATACCAATCCAATGTAAAAAGCACATATCAATGTAGCTTCGTAGATTCCCTCTACCATTCCTTCCACTACCCCTTATTCTGTTGTGATTTCTTTAATAACCTACCCTCCACTGATCTCAATCAACATTGCAAAAACCTACACCTCACACACATCCACTTCCATCACACCTACACAATATTATTTAGAAATTGCCATACAAAAAGCATGGCAACACCTCAATAAATTTATCATGAGCCAGAAAGACACTCATTCTTATTCCCAACAATAGACACATATAGCAGATCTCAAACCCCATTCCACTCTAAGCCAACATAATTTTTCCCCCATAATCCATCCTGGGTATCACAATCTTCTCAGGTTGCTATATCGACACCTCCATTCAACCACATCAACCACACTTCCATAAATCAACATATTTACATTCCCTAAACCTCATCTCCATTTCATTAACTGTAATCATTCCATCACCAAGTCCAAAAAAATACTCAAAATCATCAAGTACCCTTAAATCCATCAAACCATCAACTTCACATTCTACCTCAACAATTCACCACTCCACATACCCCACCTTCACATAGGAATCAAATAATTTAGGTCTTCTACACACATGGATAAGACCGTAAAATCCAAGCCATGAAACAACATATTGATACCTTGATTCTGCACACTCCTGGTGTGATGTCCCATAAACCTACCCTAAGACAACTAATCAATCAATCTATCCATTTTTGGTACCATAACTACCATATCTGGTAGACTTCATAGTGCCAAAATTTGAAAAATTTAAAGGGGTTGAGGACCCTAGAGAGCACATTAGCATGCTCATCCACTCATGCTTTAGAATTCAAAATCAATATGCTTTGATGCTCAAAAATTCTCCTTATACATTGGGGGGAGATGCTCTAGACTAGTATAATAATCTGCCTCACCATAATATTTATACATTCGAACAACTGGTAGATAATTTTTTTGAGATATTTTCCCTCAATGTTCACAATAAAACCATATTGATTGACCTGTAAAATCTTAGACAATTCAAAGAAGAGTCAGTCTATGATTTCAAAAATTGTTGGAGGGTAGTTATCACTAAGTTGCCATTCTCTCTACCAATGGAAGAACTGACCTGAATGTTCACAAGGACTTTCTTAAAACCCATATATTTGTTATTACAAATACAATAATACAGAAAATTCAACAAAGCTCTCACACAGGCCTGTGTCATCAAAGAGATAAAAATCCAAGAGGACGAGATAAAACCAAAGAAAAAGAATGGAAAAATAAGGGCCAATCAAAATAAAATTATTTTGGCCAGTCAAAACCAAGTCAAGTAAATCAAGTGGTCTTGAGTTAGCCAACAATGACTCAACAACAACAACAACCAGTGCAACAAAAACTACAACAAATGTGTTATCAAGTGGTTCCACCACCTCAACAACTTCATTACATAGTGCTAACTATGGAAAATTACCCATGTCGATAATATGCTTGACAAGACCACATCTTCACACATTTTCCTGAATCATATGCCTCTATTTTTCATATATTGTATGATACCAACACTATTGCCTTACCTAAAATCATACCAATGAAGAAATATTCAATGAGTAACCATTCAATTGATATGAGAGTTGATTAAATACATCGAGAAGGTAGTTGATGAACTACCATGAAACTACCTAACCAACTAGAGAGCGCTAAGCACTATTTTATCAAATAATGTAATAATGCTAACATAGCCTATGTGCTAACATCCCCCCTTATTAAATTATTGGCAAATACAAAGAGCATTGAGAAACAATTCAAATTTGACATGTGCAAGTACCTTGGTGAAAATATCTGCAATGCGCTTATCAATGGAAATGTAGTGGATTCGAATGTGGTGCTTTGGAACTTCATCTCGAATGAAATGATATCGAGTGTTGATGTGTTTGGTATGCTCATGAAATATTATATTCTTGAATAGATTTAAAACACCTTGATTATCATAAAACAAATGAAGTAGAAGATTTTTGGAAAGATCCATGTTTATAAGAATGTGACTTAACCACATTATCTAGTAGACTACTCCACTAGCTACATGATATTTTGCCTCTGTAGAAGATAAAGCAACCACCTACTACTTCTTATTGTACTAAGATATAGGTCCCAATCCAATATGGAAAATGTATCCAAAAATTGACTTGCGATCATAAATGGATCTGGCATAGTCTAAGTCTGTATATCCCTATAAGAAGAACTTTTCATTCTTCTTGTACTCCAAGCCATAGTCTATACTACCATGGACATAATGAAAAACTCTCTTTTCTACTTTCCAATGACTCACCTTAAGTTCTTGTATGAACCTTGAAAGATAAGCCATATAAAACTAAGTTTTGGCTTGGTATTTGTTAGATATATGAGACCCAATCAGCTGGTGATAGAGAGTGCCATATACCTATGGTGATTTATCATATCATGATAACTTAAGTCTTGGCTCCATTGGAATCACTTTAGACTTGCAGTATGTCATGTGATATTTTTTGACTAATGTCTTGGCATACTTCTTTTGTGTTACTCTGATATGATTCTTTTTATGAGTTACTTCAAAACCAATACAATAGTGAAGAAGTCCTAGATCTATCATTTCAAAAGATTATTTCAAATCATATTTCACTACATCAATCATGTTCCATGAACTTCATGTTATGATCATATCATTCACATATAGTACCAAAATGACTATGTCAAAGCCATTGTTCTTGATATAGATATTTGCATCTTAAGGACTTATTTTGAATCCATGCTACACTAGATGACTATAAATTTTGATGTACCAAGCTTGTGGAGATTATTTGAGCCCATAAAAGGATTTGACCAACATGAAAACTTTTTGTTCTTGCCCTTCAACCACAAATCGTTCTGGTTGGGTCATGTACACTTCTTCTTATAGGTCATCATTCAAGAAATCACTTTTTACAACCATTTGATGTAACTTACACCCAAAATGAGCTGCCATGGCACAAAGTACTTGAATGATAGTCATTTTTTTAGTAGGGGCAAAAGTCTCTTCATAATCTATACCTTCTTTTTGAGCATAGCCCTTTGAACAAGGTAGACCTTATGCTTATCAATAGTACCATCTATCTTATACTTCACTTTGAACATCCATTTGTAACCAATGGGCTTCTTTCCTGAAGGTATATTAACTAGCTTCCATGTATGATTTTTCATGAGAGATGTATGTTCTACTTCGATAGTAGCATTCCATTGAGGCTCACTAAGTGCATCTTGAACTGTTGTGGGTTCATTTTCATCCAATCCTAACATATAAAACCATTCATCATCCATATCTGTTTCTCTATCTTCCTTTGCATCTATAGGTAGTTCATCAAACTGTTGGTAAAGCTTGTCAACCTCTGAAGTTGATGCCTCTACTCTCATATGTTGAGTCATACTGCGAGTACAACATCGATCTAGAGTTATATCTAGAAGTGAATTTAATGTTGAATATCTCAATGTGCTAGTATACCATTTAGGAACATTCTTCTATGGGGGTGGAACCTCTTTCTTAGGCTCCTCTTCCTCTAGGTATACAACTCTAGATGTGTTATCTAATGTGAAAGCTTCATCAAATACCACATCTTGAATTATGTGTGTTTTATTGGTCATAGGATCTATCAACCGATATCCCTTTGAATGCTCATCGTAACAAAGAAAAATATATTGCAAGGTTTTCTCATCTAACTTCTTCCTCTTCTATTTTGGTATGTGCATGAATGTTTGACATCCAAAAAATCTTAGATGATAAATGAAGGATTTCTTACTACTCCATGCTTCTTGTGGAGTCTTGCACTGTAGAGCTCTTTTGGGTGCTCTATTCAGGAGGTATGATGCTTTACTCACTACTTCTGGACAATACTCATGCTCAAGATGTGCACCCTTAAGCATACATTGAACCATTTCCATAATGGAATGATTCCTCCATTTAGCAACTCCATTTTTTTGTGGAGTATCATCGGTTTTGAGTTGTCTCTTAATCCCATGTTCATTCAAAAATGATAAAAATTCCTTGGAGGTATATTCCCCCCATCGATCTGAGCAAAGGATTTTTATGGAACATCCTATCTCCTCAAAAAGCTTATTGAACTACTGAAAGTACAAAAATACCTATGACTTCAATTTGATAAAGAAAACCCACATCTTTCGTGAGGTAGTCAGGAGGAACTCTCGGAGTTTCTCACCAAAATCTACCCACAAGCAATGCAAGGTGAAGTAATACTACATTATTTGGGTCTATATTCATGGCCATAATATGCATGGTGCTAGCTGATATCTAGATAATTAGCTAGGTGTGGCTACTATCAGCTTCAGCAACCAGATGTGGCAATCGCTCTGCCTGAGAGCGACTAAGCCTAGATGGGCTAGAACTACCCTTTTTGAGTGGTTAGGATAACTACTAGCTCTTAGAGAGATCCAATATGATTCATATGGTCTCCAAATGTGTCCATATGGGTAGTATCCTAAATATGATGCATTTTAGGTGTTTACAGATGCTCTTTTTTGGGATGCATTGTGGGAAACACAATGTGGAGAAAAAATATACCATCTAGGGTCACATTGTAGGTTGTGTGATGATCATTGATCTAATCAACATTGGATGTCCCTGTCATAAGAAAGGGCGTGCATCCTAGAATTATTACTTCCAATAGAGTGGAAGGCTTAAATTTGTAAAAGCTTACACTCGTTCATCAAAAAATTGAGTATATTTAGTACTACTATAGATCCAAAAGGAGAAGAGCTACAAACTTAACTATCATGTTTGCTTTTTTCCCTAAAAAATGGTAAGATTATGATAGTTTTTGACAATGATTCATAAGGCAAACACAATTTGACATGATCAAGTGATATTTTGTTGATTTTGATTATGATTTTTGATTTTATGACTACCCCCTCAAACGACGAGTCGGTGAGCAAAGGATAATGACATAAGCAATGAGTTGCTTGACCAATATGAATGATTTATACCCCTTTTGAGATGTTTTCTTTGTTGTTATATGGTAGGTCCCATATCAGGTGTGGTTCCAACCATTTTTTATAATTGTACATCTGTATCCCATGGAGCGGTCCAACTGTAATGGCCTTCTTAGAGAATCAAGATGATAGCAATTCTATTTAATCTTGTGTTGACTCACTACTTTCGAAAAATGTTATAGAAGAAATAAGATGAATCTTTGTTCTCATGGAGTAGTCCGGCCGCCAAGGCCTTCTTCAGGATTGAAGTGAAACTTCTCAATTCCACCATAACTAATTTACCCCAAGTGGTCTTATGGTAATTTACTCATCTTGTCAAATTACATGGAGCGCTAGTCACTGCAATTGCCAAGTGTAGAGTAAATAACTGAATATGAGGCTCAATTGAGATTTTGTTGTTATTTGATTTTGTTTTGTTGATTTGAATTTTATGATGTTTTTTATTTTTGATATATGTTATGTTTTTGGTTTTTATGCAATTTTTAATCACTTTGGACCAATACGTATGTTTAATAGACCATTCTTAGGTGCCTCATGGTGAGAAATTGAGTGAATTTGTCTTTATTTCCTAGCCTCTATCAGGTCAGTGACCCCTAATTGCATCTTCATGGCTATTATCGGGTCCAATGACCAGAAAGTGTAGGCCTCTAACACCAGTAGTGGCCAAGGCACAAATTGAAAATATAAAATAATTTAAGGGTTTTGAATTTTCATTATTCTAGCTATCAATTACACTTTTATGAGCTCTGAGTTGAGAGGGACTGATTGTGACCCAAGATATTGCCTAAACTAGACACCATGGATGAGCAGGGCGAGGCTTTGACAAGCATAGGAGTCGATGACTCATGGGTATCTCTCAAACCCTAGCTCTTTATTTCTTTTAATGGATAAAATGATCCTCACTAAGTAACCGGTAAATGAACAAAACTAAACTTGCTGGAAACAAACCAAAACTATAGGTATGCTTATTTTTAGGTTAATTTTAGTGGGTATAGCCTAGTTTTTAGGATTTGTAATTTTTTTGTGATTTTTGGCTAAGGGGTTGCACCATTTGCTTGCCACCTATGGCCGTTGATGCTCATAGCATCCCCTAAATGCCAAAGAGGGGTTGTTTTCACCATCAGTGACCAACCCAAATTCCAATGGTCAATTTTTTATCCATTGGCAGTTGGCCACTGTCGACATCAATGGCCACTGCATGGCCGCTTCTTGGTATGAGTGACCATGTAACCTTAGGTTTAATTTTGAAATTTTTGAATTTTTAATGAATTTAATTGATTTTTTTTAAAGTTTTGAAGTGAGGATTTTGATGTTTAGGTGCATTTAGTTATTGTTATTATAGCCTTAATCTTATCTTAGATTATCTTGCACCCTTATTTTTATTACTTATTTTTGCTTTTAAGTGCATTTAATTTAGGCATTTATTTTGCACTCTTAGATTTTTTCTATAAGTGGGCTCGGGACCCTAGATTGCTCATGGATATTCTCCCTGACATGGATGATATGGATTGGGCTTGGATTGATGTTCATCGGCTCTAGTACATTACTAGGCTTTTGATGATCATGTCAGATCAAACCTACCTTACTACATTAGCCCATAGGTGGGACTCAAGGACTAATAAATTTCATCTCCCTACGGGTGAGATAACCATTAATTCAGAGGATGTATATAGGATCTTTCAGATACCCTTTGATGGAGTCCCCATTGTTTCTTCCCCTACTAATCCAAAGAGGTAATCTTCTTGAGGGTATTTGGGTCACATGCAGTTGTTGCATTCCAAGATACTCCATCTGGTGGGATTTTTTTGCTCAGTGGTATCGGGAGGATGTCTTTTCTTGAAGACATACCATTTTATTGATGGTCATATAATATTTTTTTTACCAACTACTTTGGAGCGAGGTTCCCATGGAACATCTTGGTGATGGTTTAAGACTTGATTGATAGTGCATAGCCTATCATCATGGCTTTGGGAGTGCACTGTTAGCTTAGTGCTATGATGATCTCTATAAGATCAAGCGATGGGGAAAAGCCAACATTGCTTACATCCTAATCATATAGATCTAGATATGGGATCATATTAGGGTACCATAGTCGATGTTGCTCAATGCTACAGATATAGGTGGCCCCGAGAGTGCGAGGAGTGCAAGAGTCAGTGTTTCACATGAAATATTTCCCACTACACAACATATCTGACTGGCCTATAGGCCAAGGACATCATATGGAGGCCCAATCATGATTGCCATGCCTGGGTAGATGTATATAGGTTCACGACTAGGACTAGGCATGATCGATGGGTTATCATCCATAAGGATGGCATCAAGGAGTTCTTCCACTGCTATAGGGTGCTATGATAGTATGGCCTGTAGTAGGACATACCTCTTCAACCTATTTTTTATAGGCATATTACTATGGAGAGGGATATTCCACTATCCCATGTTACAGTAGTCATAGAGGATGATGATCCTCTAGTAGTAGATTTTGGTATTGCAAATCATAGGGTTATAGAGGCCTATACTTAGTGGTGTGTCACATTTCTATGGTAAGGTGATGACAACCTAGGTCGAGATCAGGATGAGGTAGTTACAGGGGAGGATCTTTATGGGAAATGAGTGTGGGCTTGGATAGAGGATTGGGGACAGGCAGAGAAGCAGGTGGTAGAGGAGCAGGTTGCTCCGAAGGAGGAGGAAGATTTAGCTCCAAAGGAGTAGGAGTCCCCTCTTTGGGCTCAGATGCACCACGTGGAGGCTAAGATTTAGTTAGCTCAGGTCTAGATCTTCCAAAGGGACTCTACCAATTTTGGGCTTCAGGCATAGGTTCAAAGATTTGATGAGGAGAGGATTACTCTCTAGACATAGATAGACTCTGCACAACTCAGGATAGATGAGCTCACTTCTAAGAGGGATGCTTCTAGGGGATAGGTTGTGCTAGCTATGCCAACACCTTAGGGACCTAGTGGGTTAGATGTAAATTTGAAGATAAGATGTCTGCATGGACTCCTATCAAAGGACTTGAAGCAATTCACCCTATACAATGCTTGCATCCTTGCACTAGAGCACGAGGTTAGGCTTCAGGGAGATTATCTACCAGATAGGCCTAAGGTAGGAGGGTTGCACAGTACTGGGTGGAGCACATTAGGGTAGTCATCAGTGCAACCAAGCCACAAGACCAGGACTCATACAGAGAAGACCATAGGTACTAGCTCCCACTATAATCACATGGGTAGAGCCTAGGATGGAGGTGAGGTAGGGGGTGCAGGCCCAGCTTGATGGCTGACTGTATTGGATTTATTTTTGAGTGTAAGGTCAAATGACCTATACAGTTATAGCCTACGGGTAATTTTTTACTCTTATGTACTTATTGGTTATATATATATATATATATATATATATGATATCATTTTGAAACTCATTATGTGTATTTATATGTTTTGTTTTTATGTTTATGTGATGCAGTATTATGATTTTATGCTACATTATGTGATGTATTGATATGCATTTATCTAGATGATAGATGTATGTTTTAGATGCTATGATCTAGATGTGTATATGGACTACTTGTGATGTATGCTTATATGGATGCATTGTTATTTTTAAATGTATGTTTAATTTTGATTCTATTGTATGCATCTAACTTATGTTGTTATTGTATGGTGAATGTAATATGTGGAATGCACTATGATGATGATCTAATGTAAATGAACCTGTATGTTTTAATCACTTAAAACATAAGGAATGTATGTTATATGTGTTTTGACAATATAATGGATGACACCACAAAATGTAAATTAACCATGAATAAATAATAACTCTTATAATAATAATTAATCATTTACACCTTCAAATGTAAGATGAGATGATGTGATACATATGTGCCTTCTTTATAAGCTTTTGTAAATTAAATGAGATGTACAAAATAGTTAGTGGCCATCTAAATTCATTGTTGATATTTATCCAATATATGTCCTATTCATGCACACCGTTTAATAAATAAAACCTCATAAATAAAGTTTATGATTTGATTGATGACCTGATTTGTTCCTATTAGAGATTTTTGAGGTTTTCCATGATACTCAAACACCCTAGTTACTTCATAAAAGGTTGTATACTGGCCATATATAGCTTTTGAAAGATAAAGTTCTTGTTATGAAGACCTAGATATTCATTATCCCTATGTGTGCAAATTAATATATTAGATAAAACATAAGCATACCCCAATTCCAGGTGGGATTCATGTAGTCCATTAATGTATTAGGGATACTCAAATGTTCATCTTGATGCTAAGTCAGACTCAGTTGAATTAGACCACTAGGAGATATAGGATACCTAAAGCTAGCTCTTCCACATGAAAATATTGGTCTGTACAAAATCATGATGCTAATGTGACAGATATATCATCGTGCGTAAAGATATCATGAGGATCACCTTACGGTTTGTCAAATTCTGAGAATTCTAGGGATTCAAGTTCAAAACTCCCTTCTTTTCTTCATATTTATTTGGTATACTTGCTCATACTTAGTGATACAAATCACTATTTATTTTGAAATTTTGTTTTTATTTAAGCAAGGGATTTATGTAGTGATGATAATGACTATTTATTTTGTAATTTTATTTTTCTTTGAGAAAGGGATTTATGTAGTGATGACAATCACTATTTATTTTGTTTTTGAATTTTTCTTTGTTTGGGATTTTTTTTGCTTGTTTTGATTAAAGCAAGGGATTTCTTTGGGTAGGGGGGAACTTGTCCTTTTATCAATTCTTAGCATTTCCAAACTAATAGTACAAGGGGATTACTAAGATAAAATTTTCACTTAAGGATACCTAGTACCACTTCACAACGTTCATCTTTCTCTTGTTCCAACTAGGATTTTAGTATTTCGATTAGTTATAGGATTATGAAATATACCAGGTGCTATCGAAACCAAACCTCATATAACAAAATCAAAGATAACTTTCTACAAAGTTTTATAAAACCACTAGGTATGGCTAAGTGGCTGAAAAACCCTAGTATATTCCTTATAGAAACAAGAGGGGTTGTGTTTAAAAATATAGTTATACACATGGGTTATGGATGATGATGGATTTTCACGATGCATGATTGAGGTACAAATTAGTTGTCATTTATAAGATTATGAAATGCAATGGATTCAAATGCCTATATGCAATGAAACTATATGAATGTAAATGTGGAATGCAAATATTTCTATATTTTTGATGCTTTCAATTGTTTTTGAGTTTTGATTATTTTGAATTTTTTTGAACTTTTTGACTTTAAACTGTTTTTGTGTTTTTGTGTTTTTATTTTTTGCTTTTGACCAAAGGGCTTATGGTGCCTTTAGGGATTTTTGTGATTTGACCAGAGGACTTTGAGATTCCTTTGGGACCTTTTGTGACATTTTTATTTCTATATTTTTTATGCTTTCAATTGTTTTTGTGATTTTGAAATTTATGAATGTTTTTTATACTTTTTTGGTTTATTTGAATGTTTTTTGTTGTGCTTACATGTGAAACACCCTTATATGAATAATTTTGAGAGTCTATAGCTCCTCAACACCTTCTAGTGATGTTAGGTGATATGCTCTAGGTCCAATATTCTCAGAGATGATATAGGTACCTATCCAATTGGCAGTAAATTTTTCTTGTAATTGTGGGGGCAGATTTGAGTTTTGTTGGGTTTCTTTAAGCACAAGATACCCAAACTTAAAGTATATTGGGTGGAATTTATTATTATAACCTCATGTTATATAATCTTTGTAAACATGAAGATGCTCAAGAGCATTGATGCACCATTCATCTAGAAGGGTCAATTGATCCAAGCGAGCTTACCACATAGTGTCATCATTGATGAAATATTTCAATGCGATGCACAATATTGGAATTTCCAACTCTAAGAGAATAATGGCCTCAAAACCATATACAAGCAAAAATGGTGTTTCCCCAGTGGGAATCCGTACGTGATTACTATAAGCCCATAATGCTAGGGGTAATTACAGATGCCAATCCTTATGATTTTCTTTCACCATATTATTTAAGATGGCTACTATTATATTATTTGAAGCTTCTGATTTCCCATTTTCCTGTGGATAGTATGGTGTCGCAAAACTATGCTAAATGTTGTGTTTGGTCATTAAATATTGCATATTTTTATTTTTGAATGACGAACCATTATCCAAGATTATCTTGAAGGCAACCCCAAAATGATAGATGATATTGTGAAGTATGAACTCTGTAATTCGTGGTCCAATTTTTGATGTTAGGGGAATTACTTCCTCCCATTTGTTGAAGTACTTAGTGGTTGTTAAGATAAATGTGTGTTGGCCCAAATACAAGGGATAAATATTTTTGATCAAATAAAAACCACAACGAGAAAATGGCCAAGCTTCTTGAATGGGTTGTAAGACATAAGATGGCAGGTGCATCAGATTTGTATGAAGTTGACACTTAACACATTTTCTAATATACTCGCAGTAATACTTCTCCATTGTGGGCCAGTAATAACCCATTTGAAGGATGCTCTTGACAATGGATATGCCACTAAAGTGGCCATCGCATGTACCATCATGAGCTTGCAAAATTGCCCAAGCTGATTATTGGGGCTCTAAGCAATGAAGGAGAACTCCATAGTAGCTTCAAAAATGCAATATGCCTCCTAGTAAGACATATCTTATCGCTTTCTATTTAAATGCTCATATTTTAGCATGTGACAGTCCCTGTGGGACAATTCCAAGCCTCAAGAAATCTTGAAAATGGGACAACCAATCCTGATAAGCTATAACCTCAACAAATAATATGACTTGTTCCTCCTATGATTTGATGTGTACAAATGTAGATTGATAAATAACCTTGTGGTGAATGATGGTACCATTCTTCGTAGGACCTTGTGAGATCAAGGACCCCCAAGGTGCCTTCTATAAAAATTCTTTGGCTTTACAAAACCAGTCATGGTCTGGATCTATATGAATCATGTAGACTAATTCTTCATCATCAACACCCTCACGCTGCATCGTTGATTGCAAGAGTATTTTCACATGAATGCTAGTGAAATCAATAGATGGATTCTAAGGAATTAAGGATCCCAAAGATGCCATGGTGTCTACAAATTTGTTTGATGAATGTGATATTTCCTCGGTGTTGTACCACTCTAGTTGGGCTAGATAGGTGTCAAAAATGTCCTTGTAATCTTTCAATATTGGATACCTGCATTGAAATAGTTCCTTAACTTGGTTGACTATGAACAGGGAGTCATAAAGATATTTAGCCTTTTGATCTTCATGGCTATGGCTATTTGGAGACCCAATATTAGGAGCTCATTTTTTATGTTGTTATTAGTGCAAGGAAAGTCAAGATTAAATGACAATGTCATTTGAGCACATTTTGGTGTGAAAAATACAATCCCTACACCACCTCCTTTCTCACACAGAACAAAGTCATGTCAGATTCATTTTCAGGTTCTTTGAGTTTGGATGCTTCTGATAATGTGAATATTGCATCATTAGGAAGTTCTATGGTGAGTAGTCTATTATTTTGAAGAGGTGATTCAGCAAACTGATTAGCTATGACTTGTCCCTTGATGGAATTTTGGCTTATGCATTCCAAGTCAAATTCTTTCAATAGCATGATCCAATTGAAGAACATAGACTTATACTAAGAGGGGGGTGAACAGTATAAGACTTAACCATTTATCAATTTTTACTTTAGATAGCAGTGGCATCATCATAGCATTAATCATCACAGAAAACATCACACAATGAAGACCCATTTTAACATGGTTCACCCAAGGTGGGCTACGTCCACTCAAATATTTTCTCTAAAATATTTCTCAAAGTTCTTTGGGAATCCTTCCCAATTACAATGTTTATGAGCCTTAGCCCAAAGGAGAAACCTTCCCCTACTCAAGTATTTATGAGCCTCTACCCAAAGGAGAATCCTTCCCCTCCTCACAAATTTATGAGCCTCCTACCCAAAGGAGAATCCTTCCCCTTAGCTCTGGAAATGATACCTCAGAAGATCACCTACTTCTTATTCCGCTAGCACATGGAACACCTTTCCACAAAAGACCTCCTATCCTTAATGCTCAGCCTCAAGAGACCTCTGTCCTCATTGATCACCTCCACAACAACTCATCAACCTGTACTAAACATAGTCAGTCGGTCCAGCACAGGTCTTCCTCACTCTGTCAAATCTATCCCAAGCTCAACTCATAAAGCTTTGAACAAATCAATCTCTGCTGCACACAAGCCTTCTCAAAGACTTGTCAAAACTGTCCTTAGGTTCTTCTCAAAGAACCACTTCAAATCTATCCTCAAGTCCTCTGCTAGGACCTGTCCAAATCATCTCACAAGTCCTCCCTAGGACCTATCTAAATCGGCTCATAAGTCCTCACTAGAACCTGTCCAAATTAGCTCACAAGTCCTCACTAGAACCTGTCCAAATCAGCTCACAAGTTCATCATGAAAAACTTGCTTAGCATAAACCCACAAAGAGAATTTTTAGATACCCAATGTGATTCATCAACCTCATAGAAGCATAAAGAGAATTGTTAGAGACTCAATATGTTCTATACTTAACTCCCAATCTCAATCTCAAATCTCATAGAAATATAAAGAGAATTGTTAGAGACTCAATATGTTCTATACTTAACTCCCAATCTCAATCTCAACTCAATATCAATATCAAAATAATAAGATAGATGTAGTATGCATTTCTCAAGAAAATTAAACACAACCCAACAATTGCAAACCATGCAATATCTCATATAACAATGATACTCATGTTATTTCCACAACCAATATCTTTGCTCAACCAATTAGGGCTTTAACAACAATGCTTATAGACAAGGTTTAACCAACATCATTCAACTCAACATTAACCTTGAAGCATTCATCCAATCACTACATGTGTAGCACCCTAAAATTGGCGCAGTAAACCTTAGCAAATAATTAAAATTACCTTAGTAATAATTCAAAATTTAAATTTTAACCCCAAACCGCCTGTTAAACCGCTCCCCTCATTTTCTGCACCATTTTTAGGATTTGTTGTGACCGTTGGACGATATCGTCGCCGATCAGACGATATCGCCTCAGATCGGACGAATTCGTCTGGAGCAGAACGTCCAGACGATTTCGTCCCAAAACTAATTTTTCATAATTAGCTTCTGTTTCAACGACGTCTCTAACCTGGGCAAAAGCATGTCTACGCGGTTAGAGACTTCCCCCGTTGGAGATCTCCCAAATTGGGATGATCTCCAACCTCCCAACCTCCTTCATATGCCTATTTAATCTTAGGCCCTCCCCTTGACATTCCCCTGGCTGAATTTTCCTGTAACACGAGTTCTATTTGCATTAGACCATCTTAAATCACCATTTGCCTTCGTATTTTTCCAAGTTTGTTTGCAGGAACTTCATTGTTTTTCAGCCGGAGCAAGCTCAGATCATCGCAGACGATCCTGTACGATCTCGGACGATCACGCCCCAATTCGAGATGATTTCGCACTCTACAGACGATTTCGACTGCAGTCAACATTGGGGGCAATTAGTGCCCAGAGTTTGCACTTTTCTCTTCTCGTCTGTTGTTTCATTCTGCATTTAGATCAGTTTATTGTTATTTTTTGCTATTCTACATTTTGGAGTTCACCCATATAGCTTAAGTGCATGATAAGATCATAATTTGTCATTAGAATACTATAATTTACTTGAATTTCTATTCGTAATTATCGTTTTAGTATCTATATTGTCATTTTACACCATTTTCCTCTGTTAGTATTGCTGCATTTTCTGTGTTCTATGTCTATTTCTCTGATTGTAGGTCTCTGACGAATTCGTCTGATGAATTCGTCAGATCTCAGATGATCCTGTCTGATTTTAGACGATCCTGTCAGATCAGAGGCGATCTTGACTGCTTCAAAAATTAGAACCTCCATCAAACATCCGGAATCAGGTTTAACTTGTCTTTATTTAGTATATTCTCTGTACTTGATATTCATTGTTGCTTTCTGTATTCATTTAAATCTGCATTTCATATAGAACAGTTTAGATTCATTTGGCCAAACCTAGGATTTGAATGATTAAAGATAAAATTGAACACATCAAACACATTCCCAACCTAGGCGTGGAGACTGCCACTAAACGTTTCCTGGTGAACCCCACCATCCATCGAAAAATCACCTTAATACCCCTCCCCCGAGAGGCGGGACCTTCAAAGGGCCTCTCAGTCCGAGGTATTGTCCCATCCTTCTCGCATCCCCCTTCCGGGCGCGGATCCTTTAGCCTGAAGGTAAGGGTGCGAAAAATTTGGAGCGATACATTTTGGTGAACCCGACGTGAAACTAAAACCTTTTGAAAACAAAAAAAAAACAAAAAACATAGATTCATTTAAAATCATTAGAAAACTACTAAGTTGCATATCATGTTTAGATGGTAGCTCCTAAGAAAAGACTAGTCTGTCACTATAAATGTTGAAAACCAATTAGCAGCCATAGAAATTAATTATGTGCTTAGTGTGCCTGAAACAGATAGAAACCAACTTTTGTGGGACGAACTTGATAGGAGACTAGGTATCATTTCATCTAGGTCAACAGAGCTTAAACAAATCAAGAGGTTTGTCCTAGATAGAATCCTGGATCCTCATCAACTCATTTTTTATCATGAACTTCAGAGAGCTTGCCATAGGTGGTTAGCTTATAGGAGAGCTCTTGTGTCTTCTGAATTGTACACCTTCGAGGAATACCTCGAGAATGCAACTATTATACACCAATTCCTAGGTCGTGTAGAAGATCAAGAGGTCGTTCTTATGGATAGAGAAATATGGAATAGAGTTCCTAGAGCTGTGTTATATCGAGAGTATTGCCACGAGCTTTACTTCTACCAACCAGAGTCTGAAACAGATAATATCACCATAGCACACTTTGTTGACTTCTTGAAAAACAATTTCCAATTTGAAGAAGAACATTTCATGACTCTTGAAGAACTTGAGCCCATTAATGATATTTATAAATTGTTTATAGAAAACTAGATCATTGCTTTCATTATTATTATTTCTTGCATTTTGTGTGTTGTTTGTTATCTTTATAATATTGTTATAAAAAAACAAGAAAAACCAAAAACATAACAAAACCAAAACATTTTATTTTAAATACTATAGTAGGTATATAATTAAAATATATACCTCTTAAGCTTGTTGCATATATATATATATATATATATATATATATAAAATATATATATATATATATATATATTTCTGAAATCTAAGTTTAAGCACAATGACTAGACTTAGGAATGGTAAACAAACTGAAGAAGAAGAAGAAGAAGATTGGTTAGGAAAGAAAACAAAAAAATCAAATGCCCTTCCTGAGGATCCAATTCTAGAAGGAGAAACTCTAGAACAGCCAGAAGATGAGCTGGCTGAAGAAAATGAACAACAAGAAAATGTTAGAGAGGAAGGATCCTCATCCCCTAGAATGGCTCCAGACGAAACTGTTACTTTTGATAACATAGATCATTTCTGGAAATTCTTCAATAATAATATTGGTGCTCTTAATATGGCAGTTCGTCTTGATAGGGGACAAATTAGTGAAACTCAAGCAATCCTAGAAGAAGGATTTAACATGCACACTAATCCCTTGTCCTTCGTTGATCAAGAAAGTGATAAAGCTGGACCATCCAATATAGATATGGCCACTATGATTCAGAACATGCAAAAACAACAGGTTACCCAACCTCCTAAGGAACCTGTTATTGAGCCTAAAATCATTCCCACACAAAAGAGACCTTCATTCACTACTTTATTTCGCCAAACTATTGATCAATATGCTTCAAATCGACAAAAACCTAAAATGAAGCCAAACACCAATTTTCAACAATCTGGGATACAACATAATACAACTTCAAAACTTCTTCATAACACCCTTCCTACCAACAATTTACACAATAGCAATATAGCATCTAATCTTCATGTCCCTCCATCATATGCTCACCAATCCCATATTAATACCCTACCGAACCAATATGGTGGGCAAACCAAGTAATCTGGAAGCCATGGTGAAACAGTTAGCTTCCCGCATGGACCAGATGGATCCCTACCGTCCCTCGTACAATTATCGAGAGATGTGTAGTCAGCCTTTGGATCCCATAGTTGTAGCACAACCATACCCTAAACACTTTCCCATGCCCGTCCCGCCTATATATAAAGGAACTGAAGATCCCATAGAGCATCTTCGCATGTTTAGGATAGCATGTCATGATATATCACATGATGACTTGTTATTACTAAAAATGTTCCCAAAAAGTTTAGGAGGAATGGCATTAGAGTGGTACTATCAATTGCCCACTCATTCTTTGAGAAATTTTGAAGAGACCGCTGAATCTTTTGTGCATCAATTTAGTGCCTATATCGAAAGGCATGTAACCATTAAATATTTGTACAACTTAAAACAAGACAAAGATGAATGTTTTGCTGATTTCTTAGCTAGATGGAGGCAGTTGATAGGAAAACTGCACTTTGTGCTACCTTATAGGGAAATGTTGGACATTTTTATTAATAATTTGCAAGAACAAATATCTTATGAGTTATCAATTGCTACCTTAACCACCTTCGATCAGGCTATAGACTTAGCTCGAAGAGTAGAAGATGCTCTCATTAGGAGAGGCCAGCTTAGGAAGAAAGATGATGAGAAAACATCCAGAAATCAATATAAAAACAAACAAGTTGTAGGTGATGGAGTCACTGACAGTAAAAATGTTGCTAATATCAATACAATGAAGACAACAAAAAAATTTATATTGAAACCTCCTGATAAACCTCCTCGAGAGTTTACTAGATTGAATCAACCATTATCAACTATTCTACCCCAATTACTCGAAAGAGGTTTGATTCAATTACCTAATATCCGGGAACCTGATCCAACCATACCCGGATACAGAGCCGATTTACACTGTGATTTCCATAGAGGGCCTGGACACTCTACCAACTCTTGTAAAAGGTTAAAACATAAAATACAAGATCTGATTGATAATAATGAGATGGAGGTGCAAGCCTTCCAACCTAAACAAAATGCTCCTAATAATGCTCAAAAGAACATTCCCCAAAATCAAAATCAAAATGCTAATCAATCATTAGATATATTTCAACATCCTTTACCAAAACATGGTAAAGAGGTGGCCAATCAAATTGAGCATCATAATGTCCCTCCTCCTACCCGATATGTAGGAACTATTAGCGGACATTTACCTAATCATGATTTACAAAAATTTGACACAACTTTATCCATGGTCACGACCAGGCCCCTACATAATATTCAAACACCGGATCTCAGTGATGTAGAATCGGATACTGAAAGTGAAATAGACATCACCTCAAATCAATCGAATAGTTCTAAAAATGAATCAGATCCTATTCAACCTATCACAGATTCTATGGTTCCGAAAGAACCATTTCCTAGAAGAGTTACTACTCGACCCTCTTCTAATCAGTTCCTTCCTAATGAACAAGCTATAAATGCTAGACCAAGACCTATTCATCATCCTCAAAATAATATTGTAGGAACCATCGGAGTCGTTACCAGACAACAAGCTCAAAATTTTCAACAAGAACCAAATCAGAATGATGGATCAACTCCATTTGTTTTGAAAAATCCCAATAAAGGGAATCATGCTCCTAATGTTCAATCTAAACCTCCTTATAATATTAATGAGCAATTATCCAATACTATAGCCAGAATTTCCCTTTTGGATTTATTAAGATCTTCTCCTACCCATAGAGATGAATTGATGCTCACATTAAGCCAAATGATGGTACCACAAAACATTCAACCTGAAGCCATGGCCAATACTATCATCACTAGAGAAGTTGATTGTATTGACTTTCGAGATAAAGATATCCCACAACATAGTTTACATAAGGATAACCCCTTATATATTACTGCCCTAATAGGAGATGTAGCAGTCAAAAGGGTCTTGATTGATAATGGTTCATCTCTAAATATTTGCACTTTTGACTTCTACCAAAGATTTGGGTTTAGAAGTGATGAAATGAAGAAAACCGACATGATCATAAAAGCTTTCAATGACGAAACACAAGAAACGTGTGGAGTTATCACCATCCCATTGCAAGTTGGTCCGAGAACCTTAGATACGACCGTGTTTATTGTACATTGCCCCGCATCATACAATATACTCTTGGGTCGTCCTTGGATCAATGCAATGCGGGCTGTCCCATCAACTTTACACCAATGTGTTAAATTCAAATTTAAAAATCAGTTGGTCACTATCCATGGTGATCCTAGACCCTTTGATATGTGTGCTTTGGCAGAACCTGTTGGAGTTCAATTTTGCCCTACTCTGTCATCCACACATCCTAATTCTTATTTTTCATCTAAACCTGTGAAACACACACCCATAACTTCATCTATTTCTCCTCCATTAATTTCACCCTCATATATAGCTCAACAATCTTCTAAACAAACCACACTAGAACCTCAAAAAGATCTTAAATCCACAACCAATCCTTCATGTTCCATCCCTATAATTTCAAAACCTATAGACCCATTTATTAACACCTCCACATTATCTACATCTATCATACCTTCCACATCTAAAGATATAGGGAATGATCCTTCTACATCTTATGCTCTTTCTGATGAACTCTTACCTGATTTATCTAAAATTCTTATATCAGAAAAAACAAATGCTTCTATGCAAAATTCCATTATCTTAAGTAATTTGCCACCATCTCCTCATACTTTGGGCCTCCCACAACCTATGGGAAGTACTTACCAAGTCGGGAGTTGTGCCTTCATTTATAAGGGATATGACTAGGGAAGAATACCCAGGAACATCAAAACTCATCATGAGGGATATGCTCGATGTTATTTTACTAATGAGTATATTAAAGCTAAACCTATAATGCTTAAAATGGGATATAAAGGGAAAGGCTTGGGACCTCTCCAAGATGGTATGAAAGAACCCTTTGAGGTAGAACCATGGCCCGCCCGATGTGGTGTGGGCCTATTTCCTAGTAAGGGTCAACCCTTCCCTTTTGAAGATGATGATCAACTCATATGTTATCAAGATTATTTGGATGGGCGTGATGATTTGCCTCTAAAAAATCAGCCATTTACATGCAATATGCTATCCATAGCTTATCTTGAAATGATTGTTGAATCCGATGATGAGTTGGAAGGAGATATTTTCCATGATGTCTCCGTTGAAGAGTTGTTACACAATGGTTTTTATTTTGATGGTTCTATACCTACTATAGCCCAACTTGAGGCCACGACTCCTCAAGATGAATTATCCAAGTTAACCTTAAAAGAATTACAAGAATTGGGCGTTTCACCCACCCCACCTAATTTTGAAAGAGATCTACACATGGAAGTAGAAAACGTCATTAAAGTTAACATTGGAACTGAGGATAATCCCCACATAATCAATATTGGATCAGAATTAAGTCAAGAAAAACAAGAGCAATACATTGCATTCCTTAAAGAATATGAAGATGTCTTCGCTTGGACATATGAAGATATGCCAGGTTTAGACCCTTCTGTAGTCATGCATCACCTAGTAGTCCATCCGGATGCTAAACCTGTTAAATAGAAACTTAGAAAAATGCATCCCAAAGTGGCCTTGCTAGTCAAAGGGGAGTTAGAAAAACTCTTGAATGTTGTTTTTATACAAGCTATTGATTATGCTGAATGGATCTCGAATGTAGTTCCAGTCACCAAGAAAGAAGCTACCAAAGTTAGGGTTTGCACAGACTTTAGAGATATTAACGTTGCATGCCCTAAAGATGATTTTCCTCTTCCAAACATGGATCAAATCATTGATTTTACTATTGGGAGTGGAATGATGTCCCTAATGGATGGATTTTCTGGTTATAATCAGATCAGGATAGCTCCTGAAGATCAGGCTAAAATAACCTTTATTACCCCCTGGGGTACCTTTTGTTGGAAAGTGATGCCATTTGGCTTAAAGAACGCAGGTGCAACCTATCAACGAGCTATGACTTATATTTTTCATGACATGATGCATGATATCCTACATGATTACGTAGATGATATCATAGCTCGTTCCATCAAAGAAGATGATCATTTAAATGACTTAAGGACAGTGTTTGATCGGTTAAGGGAATATCTTATCCGACTAAATCCTGCTAAATGCATATTCGAAGTTAAGTCCGGTAAACTATTAGGGGTTATAGTTTCTTTACGTGGCATCAAAATCGACCCTCTCAAGATTGCGGCTATCACTGATATGCCCGCACCTACCAATATATCTGAGTTACGAAGTTTACAAGGTAAGCTTCAAGCTATCCGTCGCTTCATCGATAAGCTGGCGGACAAAACCGGTCCCTTTCTTAAGCTTCTTAAGAAGGATGTCCCTTTTAATTGGGATGATGAATGTAAGGAAGCTTTTGAACTTCTCAAACAATACCTCCTTAACCCACCTGTGCTTTCACCGCCTAGACCTGATCGCCCATTTATCCTGTATATTTCAGCTTTAGATTTTGCTTTAGGAGCTATGTTAGCTCAACTTGATGATGAGAAAAGAGAACGTGCTAATTATTATATTAGCCAAACTTTAATTAGTTATGAAACCCGCTACACAGCATTAGAAAAACTATGTCTAGCAGTCATATTTTCTACGCAAAAATTATGCCATTATATGCTCAGTTAAAAAACATATGTCATTGCTAAATATGATCCCTTGCGGTATCTCATGAGTCGACCTTATTTATCGGGTCGCACAACAAAGTGGGTTCTTGCTCTAAGCGAGTTTGAACTCACGTTTATAGGACAGAAGTCTGTTAAGGGTCAAATCATAGCAGATCAATTAGTTGCTGCACCCTTAGAGTCTACCCATCCCCTCATCATTGAGTTTCCTGATGAATGCCTTCAATTAGAGGCAGACCATGTTGAACAATGGTCCTTATACTTTGATGGAGCCCGATGCATGAGTGGGGCTGGTGCAGGTATTATTTTAATATCTCCACAAAAACACATTATACCTTTGTCCTTTAAATTAACATTTGCTTGCACCAATAATACTGCTGAATATGAAGCTCTAATCCTTGGATTACGAGCTGCCTTGGCGCTAAAAATTAAACATCTGCTAGTTTTTGGTGATTCTCAACTTGTTATAAACCAAATTAATGAAGTTTATCAGACTAGAGATGATAAATTGCGCCCATATAAAGCATATGTTTTACAATTAATATCTCTATTTGATCAAGTTACCTTGGAAGCTATTCCTCGAACTAGCAACCGTGCGGCTGACGCTATGGCCGTAGCTGCATCTCTTCTGCCCTTGGAGTTAGATGACGAATATGCCACCATCATTATTCATCGACTCCAGGAACCCACTTCAAATAAGTCATGCTTAGAACCTTTGGATGTGTTTCTAATCAATGAAACTACTCCTGAACCTTGGTATATGGGTATATTTGATTTTCTTCACAATGGGACTTTCCCTACCAGTTCTAATAGAAACCAACATCGGTTATTACGTAGACGAGCAAGTCGATTTGTAATAATTGGCAATACTTTATATAGGAGATCTTTTGAAGGTATCCTATTGAGATGTTTGAATTTAGAAGAATCCAGATCAGCTTTGAGTGAAGCCCATGATGGATCTTGTGGAGGACACTTCAGTGGTAGTGTCATTGCTAAAAAGCTCCTTAGGATAGGATACTTTTGGCCTACCATGGAGAATGATGCACATGATTATGTGTGCACCATTGCGACAAGTGCCAGAAACATGCTGACCTTGTCCATGCCCCTGCACAAGAACTGCAGGCTATTTCATCTCCTTGGCCCTTTTCAAAATGGGGCTTAGACATTATTGGCAAAATTAATCCTGTGTCATCTGATGGACACAAATTCATCATAACCGCCACTGAGTATTTTACGAAGTGGGTTGAAGCTATGCCTTTAGCTTCCTGCACTGGAACACAAGTCTCTAAATTTATTTTTAATCAAATCATTTGTAGGTTTGAAATTCCTGCAAATCTCATCTCAGATAATGGAACTTGTTTCAAAAATAAATATGTTAAGAAATTATGCCAAAAATATAAGATTCAACATCGTTGGTCCACTCCCTATTATCCTCAGGGTAATGGCCAAGCAGAAGCTTCTAACAAAACCTTAATCAAAATTCTCAAAAAATTGGTCAATAAATTTGGCCGTGACTGGCACATTCAATTATATCCAGCTTTGTGGGCATATCGCACTAGCGTTCGTACTCCCACAGGTACTTCACCTTTTGTTTTGGTTTATGGCACTGAAGCTATTTTTCCCTTTGAATTAGAAGTTCCTTCTTTGGCTCTACTACTTCAAGATACCGAAGTAGGAGATGAATATCGAGCTAGCAGACTCAGTCAACTGGAACTCCTAGATGAAAAGTGCATCAATGCTTTGGAGCATCTTCGTGCCTACCAAAACAAGCTTAAAAGATCATATGCTAAGAAAGTTCGTCATCGATCCTTTGAGGTCGGCGACCTTGTTTTAAAAGAAAATAAAAAAATACTAATGCAACTAAAGACCTTAAAGGTAAATTTGAACCCAACTGGCTTGGACCATATATTATCACTGCTAAATTTGAATCGGGAGCATACAAATTATCTACCTTAGATGGTAAAGAACTTAAAGAACCCATGAATATTTTGCATCTTAAACGTTACTATGCATAAAAAATTGGTCATTTCATCATTGTATATATTTGTTTAAAATATTTCAAAAAACCACTATCTTGTATTTCTTTCAATTTATAAACTTAAAAATATAAAAACACCAAAAACATCCAAATCATCAAAATCTTCAAAACCATCTTTTATCTTTGTACCTCTCAATTTGTGAAGTATTGCAGTTATATTTTCAAATTATTTTGGATAAATTAGCATTTATTTGGAATCTCTCACTTTCACATTCACATGAATAAATATCTTGATTTTATCTGGCATGATTACTAATCTCTCTTATATCAAAGTCCACAAAATTCAATTAAATAAAGTTTGAGCATAGAGAATTGATCTTGTTATTTACTTAAACCAAGCATATCCTTTCACAATAAAATGATTATATTTGTAATGTCCATGCTATGCTACATAGTAGAAGTGGTTTCTTGAGCGAAAAGTTTCCCCTGCTATCCTATCATGCACATGGTCTAGAATCTTTGAGAATTGACAAAAGGACAAGCTCACCCCTACCCAGAATAAAAATCCCTTGCTCTACAGCTAATCCGAGCAAGTATCCCTAGAATAGGAAGCAAAAGAAAAAGAAAAATCAAGCAAAATCATGAGAAAAAGAAGCATTATTTTAGAATCATTTTGTACTCTCTTAGCACTATTTCAGCATTATCTCAAATATCAAAGCAAAAGATACGAAAAAGAAAAATACAAAAAAAAAAAGAGAAAAGAAAGAAAAAAGCAAAGAAAGCAAAACAAGCAAAAGCAAAAGCAATAAAATCCCTTTCCCTACCCATTGAAAAGAAAATAAGGGTTGATGAGCTTGAATCCCTAGAATTCTCAATTATTCGAAAACTGTGAGGTAAGCCCCATAACAGGTGGTTTGTGCCCAACCCGCTTGGCCTTGGGTAACTCCTAGCGTGGTGATATGTCTGTCACATTAGCGACCTTCTTTTGTATAGACCTATGTCTTGCTTATGGATTAGCTAGCTCTTGATAACCCGACTTACATAGTAGTCTGGTACGGTTATATGCATCTAAATCATGGTTAATGAACACTTATTTGGTTAATTCAAATCACTTGTATCAAATTATCTTGCTCAAAACTGGTAAATGCACAAAGCAATTGCACACACATTTGTATTTGAGAGATTTTGTGTATCATTATGATAAATCAAGATCGGAAATGAACTCACATACGCACATGGGATTCCTTATAAATCTAACTTTTGTCTTTAAGATACTTTGAAATATTTTTGCAAATTGTCTGGAATAATTTCATTTTCTTCTCTGAGAACAGTTGTTTAGTATAAAGACAACTACATGCATTACCAAAAAAATCAAAATCATTTTTAAAAAACATGCAATAAAGTTACATTTATATATAACTTTTGACTTTCACGACGATGGTATAGTTCCAAAACCAAAATTGGAATTTTATGCCTAGCACAAGTCCTCATCTTCATATTTTCTGTTTATTTTCAAAAATTAAAAATCAACCATGCAATAAAACTATTATTTTCTTCTTTGGATTTCGCGATGATGGTATAAGTTTATATCTATAATTCTATGCCTAGCGCAAACCATCGAACTAATTTTATTTCCCATTTATTTCAAATCATAAAAAACATATGACTTAAATCATTATGTTACACAATTATGCTTTACAAAGAACGAACACTTATTACTATTTCATGTCATTATGTCAAAATTCAATATTGCAATCATGGTATAATTTCTAAGGAATTATTCAAAATTTTATCACACTTAGGAATTTATGCCTAGCAAAAATCATTTTAAAATATTTCATGCATACTATTTTTATGAAAATCTGAAAACAAATCATCAAACCATCATTATCTCCATCATTACAACACAAAGTCTTAAGACAGTCTCTTAAGCACTCTTTTACTTTTAACAATATTTCTATACTAGGATTAGCTTGACGACCTAGTGAGCGGCGACTCCATGAAATGGTCTATAATAGCGACAATGTCCTTTGAAATTATTGTTAGAAGTCCCTTTTATTTTTATCAAATTATCCCACAAACAACCAATTTGTTTACATCAGATTATTTCATTTAAATTTTAAAAGCATGACATTCAAACCATAATATTTCCAAATGACATAATTACATGAATCATCAAATCAATCACACCAAAACATTAAAGCATCATACAAACACATAAGACAAGTCATATGATCAAAAATATCTCATCTATATATATATCAACAATATATACATCATCTCAAAACTGGATCGGTATGCCACAATCATTACCTCGGCATACTCAATCCTCTATCAAAAATAATAAACACTATGTATCAATCTGTGTAGTGCAATCTATAGCAGCTAGCCTCGAGAACCCCTCGAGCTCTCAGCCTCATCTCCTCCCCCACCCTGAGGTGGACGAGGTGGCCCCATCGTAGTACGTGTGGTGCTATGAGTCCTGGACTCTGATCGTGATGATGTCCTCGATGACCTCATCATGATAGGCTCCGCAATGGGGGCCGATAGTGGTAACCTCTGCTCCTCTGGCACCATATGGTAGTATAGCATCTGATAGAATGTGATCTAGGCAATAGCCCATGCTAGGTCCCGAGTGCTCGCCCCTCCGCTCCATGCTCTGAGGCGTGCGACCTCATCTCTGAGCTGTGTGGCCTCCTCTCGATGTCGTGCAGCCTCATCCTGCAAGGACTGCACCTGAGCCTAGAGACGAACAGTCTCCCCCAGAGAGTAGCCATCTCGCTACTCTCTCCTACCTCGACACCCTTGCCCTTATCGAGCGATGGTGGCCTCTCTCTCCATGGAGAAGGGGGTCTCTCCTCCCTCCTCTCCTACTGTCATGGCCTCTGCTGAGCCTGTGGCCTCCTCTACTCTCTCCCATCGTGACCCTGTGCCACCTCAATGGCCGCCTGGCACCGCCTCCCCATCCGATGCACAACTACATGAATCGGACCCTGAGCCCTCATCATCCGAGGAGGGCGGATGCCTACGTACCAGGCATCATAGCCATCAGCAACCCCAACATCATCACCATCCACTGGCTGGATGGGGGCATCGTCCACGTCCTCACTCCAGAAGCGCTACATATCTGGAGCCCCGCTAACTGTAGTGTTATCCCGGATGGTCCAGGAAAACTCGTAGTCCCTGAGAGATGGGATCCCCTGCTGTAGACCGAACTACCTCAAAACTCGGTCATAGCGATGGAGCTCCACCTCTCTCCTCTCCATCCTCAGCCAGCAGGTTCGCCTAACGTGAGCCAGCTCCTGTCCATCCTCGGCCCACCCTGGATGATCTCTCCAAGGCCTCCAGGTGATCTGGTCGGAGACAAGGTCATCAAGTAGTCTCCGGGACATTGGCAGATCTATCCATCACTGTGACCCTCTCCGGAGCCACCAATAGAAAACTCGGGGCCTCTCCCCATCAATCCCTATCAGTGGGAGCCCTACCGGCCTCCGCACCATGATGTGCTCCCAACACCAAACCTATAGTAGTGATGTCAAAACCAGACATCGACCTCCCTTGTATACGACCCCATACAGGATCCTATACAATCGGCATAGTACAAAGCTCCCCCAAGCAAACCTGTACCCATGGTCTCTCATGTCGTAGACCACATCTATCGCTAGCCATGGTAGTCTGCATCCACTCTGATGGCATAGCAGCAGACCACCTACCACCCCAGCCAAAACCTGTGTCAGTCTAGATGCCCCAGGCATCTGGCGTAGCGACTCGATGTTCACTCCGCCCTTCTCCAAGGCGAAGCTCGGATCTCCGCACAGTCGCATCATCGCGTGGCCCTGATTGGCCATGGGAGTTATTAGCCATCCTTGTATGGGGATCCTCAAAATCCTCCATACATCCTCCAATGTGGGAGTCATCTCCCCTTTCGATAACCAAAAACAAGAAGACCCGGATACCACCTCTCTGCTAGGGCTGTCAATAGCCCCATATCTGTAGAAACCTGTGGCATATCTGCCACATGCTGCAAGCCGACTTGAGCCAACTGATCTCTCTCGCTCGAGATAGAGCGGCCAAGTCATCCTTCAACCCATCGTATTTCCATTCTCGGCTCTTTAGTAATCCTCTCTGCAACATAAACAACAAAACAATAAAAATCATTAATAAAACAATGATTAAAAATGCAAGTAAAATAAGTTCACTTTCATACAAATGATGATATCATCCACTATTGGACGATATCGTCCAAAATTTGAGCAAATTCGTCTCCGATTTTGCAAGAGGGAATCGTCCCCATATCGCCGATTTCGCCCTTTGACGAAATCGACGATATCGAGACGATTTCGATGAAATTGAGACGATTTCGTCCCGACGACGTCGACGGCCCAAAAATGGCCGCGATGCTCAACAATCATTCAAAATTAATCTAAAAAGCATGAAATTCAAAATTAAAGCATTCTAAATTAAGTTTGGACCCTTACCCGTAGCCCGCGTCGGACCTCTGTCGATCTGTGCGCTGTCTCGACCATCTTGTCTATAGAGCTCTAGAAACCAGGAAAATGAATAGTAACAATGAATTAGGGTTTTACCCTATTTTTCTTAATTTTATTCAAAAACACTTAACAACATTTTAACATTTTGCTTTTTCGCGTTTTTACCTCAAACGTTCGATTTGGGTAAAAACACGGAGGGGGCACCATAGTAAACTATCGTACGATTCGACCTAGAATCGTCGCCTAAAAATGGGAATAATTTTTGCTTTCTCGTAGATCGAGAAGAACTCATATTTAACGCATTTTCTTCGAAAAATTCTCTAAAGAGGGGGCAAAATGTAGCACCCTAAAATTGGCACAGTAAACCTTAGCAAATAATTAAAATTACCTTAGTAATAATTCAAAATTTAAATTTTAACCTCAAACCGCCTGTTAAACCGCTTTCCTCATTTTTCATGCCATTTTTAGGATTTGTTGTGACCGTTGGACGATATCGTCGCCGATCAGACGATATCACCTCAGATCGGACGAATTCGTCTGGAGCAGAACGTCCAGACGATTTCATCCCAAAACTGATTTTTCATAATTAGCTTCTGTTTCAACGGCGTCTCTAACCTGGGCAAAAGCGTGTCTACACGGTTAGAGACTTCCCCCATTGGAGATCTCCCAAATTGGGATGATCTCCAACCTCCCAACCTCCTTCATATGCCTATTTAATCTTAGGCCCTCCCCTTGACATTCCCCTGGCTGAATTTTCCTGTAACACGAGTTCTATTTGCATTAGACCATCTTAAATCACCATTTGCCTTCGTATTTTTCCAAGTTTGTTTGCAGGAACTTCATTGTTTTTTAGTCGGAGCAAGCTCAGATCATCGCAGACGATCTTGTACGATCTCGGATGATCACGCCCCAATTCGAGATGATTTCGTACTCTACAGACGATTTCGACTGCAGTCAACATTGGGGGCAATTAGTGCCCAGAGTTTGCACTTTTCTCTTCTCGTCTGTTGTTTCATTCTGCATTTAGATCAGTTTATTGTTATTTTTTGCTATTCTGCATTTTGGAGTTCACCCATATAGCTTAAGTGCATGATAAGATCATAATTTGTCATTAGAATACTATAATTTACTTGAATTTCTATTCGTAATTATCGTTTTAGTATCTATATTGTCATTTTACATCATTTTCCTCTGTTAGTATTGCTGCATTTTTTATGTTCTGTGTCTATTTCTCTGATTGTAGGTCTCTGACGAATTTGATGAATTCATCAGATCTCAGATGATCTTGTCTGATTTCAGATGATCCTGTCAGATCAGAGGCGATCTTGACTGCTTCAAAAATCAGAACCTCCATCAAACATCCGGAATCAGGTTTAACTTGTCTTTATTTAGTATATTCTCTGTACTTGATATTCATTGCTGCTTTCTGTATTCATTTAAATCTGCATTTCATATAGAACAGTTTAGATTCATTTGGCCAAACCTAGGATTTGAATGATTAAAGATAAAATTGAACACATCAAACACATTCCCAACCTAGGCGTGGAGACTGCCACTGAAACGTTTCCTGGTGAACCCCACCATCCGTCGAAAAATCACCTTAATACCCCTCCCCCGAGAGGCGGGACCTTCAAAGGGCCTCTCAGTCCGAGGTATTGTCCCATCCTTCTCGCATCCCCCTTCCGGGCGCGGATCCTATAGCCTGAAGGTAAGGGTGCGAAAAATTTGGAGCGATACAACATGAAAAGGAAACTAGTAGACATCCTTTTCCCTCCAAAGGTATTTGAACAAAACAACCACCAACATAAATCACCAATGCAAAGAATAACTTGCTCAAATAAATCCAATGGTGTAATCCCAAATCATGTATCAAGTAAAGCATTAACTTGATCAAAACAAACTCTATGGAAGCAACTCAACCATCAATCTCAAAATAGCCAACTAAGGGTTTCACCATCTCAATGCAAGTAGCAAGACTTACTAACATAAACCCTAGTGCAAAATGCTTCCTCTTCCTCAACCAGAATTATGCATTCACCCAAAAAACTCATCAATGATTTTAATGCATAAACAATCTTCAATATCTAGAAAATGGGATTTACACCAACAAGAATACCTAGTAGACAACCTTTTCACTCCAAACTCAATTTCAAAAAATACACCATCAACAATATACATGGAAGAAGTTGCACATACCTTTGTTTGAGGAAGAAGAGAATAGTTCTTCAACCTGTTACCAACACCACCCTCAAATTTGCCACCAAGTTAGGGTTAGATCATAAAAGTAACCACAAAAATATTTATTCCGTAAAACACCTTATGACTCCAATCCTTAGAAGTCAACTACCAAAAATATAAAGCATACAACCAATATATCCTTTTACACCTTATTTCTCCAAATTAATTAAACCATGCTCAAAGAATGATAGCTTCTAAGAAAATCTCACTCAACAATCAAGCCAAAAATCTCAACCACACACTATCAACCTTATATCTCCAAAGAAGCATTTAACCTCAAAAATAATTTTAAATAAATTTGCCCAACCACTTCTTTAACAAAATGCAAATTTTATTTAAAAAACCTTACCAAAAAAAATGCTTCCAAAAATCGTGGGTCAACAGTGCCTCCAAAAAAATCGGAGCGCAAAAACTCTTCTCACACTCCACGGTGGGAGTCGAACGCTTGACCTCCTTTCAAGTGCCTTCGTAGAACAGTCGTTGCCACTAGGCCAACTGCGCTAGCTTTAAAGCTAGCAAGAGTCTCCTTCTTATTAACCCTTTGGTGGCAGATAAACATGGCAAAAAAATGATAGTCGTAGCTTTCACTTCCCAACATTTGCGCAATTTGAATTTCTTTCACACATTTGCTTTGGACTATAGGTTATGGCTTATATAGCCAAACTTCCATGCTATGCACGATGTCGGCAGAAGGATAATTCAAATTTTTTGAATTAATATTACTTTGACTCCTTCGAAA
Organism: Wollemia nobilis; assembly: GCA_028583015.1. Lineage (NCBI taxonomy): Eukaryota > Viridiplantae > Streptophyta > Pinopsida > Araucariales > Araucariaceae > Wollemia > Wollemia nobilis. The sequence goes on along the minus strand of JAQPPZ010016892.1, from coordinate 5,664,082 downwards.
CAACTTTAGGGTTTGTGAAACCCTTTTGATTATTTAAAAAATAATCAAATGTCTTTTAGACCTTAGACCTTATGTGGAGAACCCATTAAATTATTAAAATAATTTAATCACTAAATCAAATAAATAATTAATTAAAAAACCTTAAAAAGGTTTTATTAATTAAGTTATTTAATTAATAAGTGTCTCTAGCCTTTGCATTAAGTTGAGAGTGGTTTTGAGAAAAACCCTTAATGCATCCACCGGTTTTAATAAAAAACCTTAAACCTGCCATGGTTTTGATAAAAACCTTTTCATCTGCCACATGGAATCTCTCCGAAATCTTCTAGAAAATATTCTTTGGAATATTCAACCTTTGAAGCCAATAAATCCTCTTGACATTAATGCCAGTTCCTTTTGACATCAATGACAACTCATAGACAAGAAGCTAGGATCTCAAACCCAAAATTGCCAACAATCTCCCCCTTTGTCATTGATGGCAAACCATGCTTCTCAACAACACCGAAACTCAAAACTACTGTATAGAAATCAGCTCCCCCTGACTTGAGGCTCTCCCCCTTACTCATATCTCTCCCCCTTTGTCATCAATGGAAAATGGTCACCTTTGGGGCTTGGGACTAAGAATGAGCCTCTTGGCTTAGTCCCTCCCCCACCTCCTGTTGAGGTGATTAATTATGGTGTGGGAGTAAAACTCCCAATTTCTCCCTTAGCCTATGTTCTAACAACCAAAATATCAAGTTAAACATGGCAAGAGCTATAAGGAGCACTTATTTTATCCTTTTCATCGACATAAATGGTATAAAACTAACACCTTTTGGTCATTTAAACTCATGGTACAAGATTTGATAGAGCTAGGGACCATCAAGTTTGATAGTCCCTTGGCTCAACAAAATCAAAGCCTTGGTATATGCTAAACGCCACTTCTTCATCATGAGGAACAACAAAAAATGATAGGGGGATCAAATACCATGACTCCTTCTAACCAATTTAATCATGTATAATAGTACGAGGGTTTTATGGGGGCTATCCATGTAGTCACCCAAGGATAATTAAGCATCAATATACAATATGAAAAATAGCAGGAAGTTCAACCTCCTACAACAACTCAAGAAAGTGTGTCTCCATAACCTGCCAATTCATCATAACCCATCCATTTTTTTGCCAATTCATCCAAACCAATTTACCTTCGAAGTAATCCATATTAATCCACTTATCCTTCAAACCATCCACAAATACCCATCATCTGACTAAGTAGATGACTGACAACTAGCCTCAAAATGGATTCAACTAAACTATCTATCTTTGAGCTGATACAACAATATCTCCCACATCGCGAGGCATTAATGGAAATTTTGAAATCCATTAAAATCCAATCCCAAGACACTAATTCCTTTAATAATTTTATGGGAATAATTTGAACGTGCATGGATCCTTCCATCATATTCTATAATTTTGAAATTAAATCAATATCATAAAAAATTGTGGACCCTCCATTACATATTATATCTCAAATTCATAGGAATACATTTAAATGAGTACTAATTGACACTAGATCCTCCATAAACATCATCACCCAACCCTTCAACATCTCAATATTCCACCATCACAGAACAAAATCCACCTTCACCCTAATAGCATTCAATGATGCTCTTTATTCCATAGTTGACACTCATTTTATCCATAGAAGTGGGGGTAAAAATGTTGCATACCATGTTCCACATCCTAGAGGGGTCCATGGCTCACAATGTACTCCTTGGACACCCATAGATTTAGGATATGAGATGTATCCCCTCCATACTACATCAATGCTTAAAATATGTACATGAGGAACAGATCCATTGTATACCAACGGATATCAAATTGTTTATGTATTACAACTTCATTTCAAATCCCTACGAACCTACACTTACATCCACCCATATATTGCTAACCCTGTCAACCATACCATCTATTTCTTCATGATCCAAAGCTCCTATTATTGAGGAGCTTCCCATCACTACCCACATCAGGCTTCCATTTCTACACCCCCACCTTCATCATAGTTGGCTACATGTACATGTGGTCGAACCCAATCCACACCATCCACATCATCAACATCAACATTATCCATTATCCCCATTAATTAATCATCACTCATACAATCTACACTCACTACCAGTCCATCCATATCAACATCATCAACCATCCATAAAACCTCTCAATTAAATTCATCTTCATCTCAATCAGCTAATGTCTCACAAGTCAATTTGATAGATTGTGAGATGTCATTCCATCACACATTCCTCCCATTATTTGAGTCACTAGTCATACATGAGCCTTCCACTTCCACATTTACTCCATCTACCTCATCCACAAAAATATGAGCTATACAAGAAATATAAACCAAAGGTTGTGAGGCAAAAACTCCACTCAAGTAAGATGTTTCTTGCGATGAATATGCTAGTGACTGGAAGCCTGAGAAAGTATATCTTCTTTTTCATATATCATAGTGCAATAATTTTTCATGAGTATGCTATGATTACCCTTCATGTAAGTATGCCTTCTTCATATGAAGGACTTGTGTTAATTCTACTGTAAAGGGACAACATAACTTTTGAAGAAGCACATTCAATGTTGTTGAATGAAGAACCAAGGATGAAAGATGTTGGAACATGTTTGGATAGAAATCCATATTTAACGTTATTTTTAGCAAGTGAAAAGAAATAAAAAAAGCATCAACATAATTAAAACTCTATAAATAAATATTCCAAAAGCCAAAGGTAAGATAATTTTAAATTAAAAATAAAATAAAAACATCCCCTTGCTTTCCTTGAAAAACAAATAAATAGGCAGTTTGGTAGGACCCAAAATGTGAAATTTGTGTCTATGTATTGTCTATCAACACTCAGTCCACACTTACATGGAAGGCGAAGATTATTTCAATGCAAACATCTCACCTTTTCCCTCAAAATCTAATAGACCAAAGCAAAAATGAGCACTTGCCCAAAAGAGGGGTTCTTTTATATGGTTTAGGGGTCAAAAACCCTAAATCTTCTATGCAACAAGGAGGAGAGTTTTTAAGACAAGATTTTAACACTTATAAGAAATTTCATTCAAGAAAGCAAAGATAATCAGGGTAATGAGTAAAGAAGAATCAAATTAAAACATGTAAGAAACAATATTTGACCTGTATCTCACTTCTTACTGCCTCAACACTCATAAATGTGACATTGAGATATATATACTAAAAAAATGTTATAACATATCTTTATGCAGGTGGAGATGAAAGAATATGGGTATGGATATCGATAACATATTTTACCTATGAAATGGGATGGAGCCATCAATTTCATATTAGAAGCTATAGAGTCTATGGGATTGATAGTGGTGCAAGCTAATATTTATTGCAATAATCAACTTTTGTTTGATGTTTTTTTAAAAGAGGTAATATCAAATAAAGAGAGGTAATACTTCATGTGATAAACAACTTCTGTAAGTACATATTTTTTATTTTCCAACATAAGTTTTTTATTATGTGCTCGGGAAGCGACTGCATGTAGTACAAACATGAAAGAGGATGTGAAAAAGATATTGTAAAAATATTTGGAAGTGGTTGTATATAATATTTTTTTAATATTATATATTTTATGAAAGAATTTTGTTCCATTTAAATAGGTGTGCTCCTCCTTAGTCTCGTGTAAATATTGTTGTTGTATACCTATGGTTTAGTTTATAAATAGCTTGAATTCCATAATGTGCCATAGGTACAATGAATTTTTCTTGCCTTTCAGGGGATGTGATATAATAATTTGTTTATTGAAAGCATGATTGGCATTGCTTGTTGATTACCTTTAAGGTTTTACAATTGGAGTTTGTTGAGTTTCCAATTGTTGAGATTGAATGATAATAGTATCTTAAGGCTTGAAAATATGGTTATTTTAGTTTTAATTTTGGTATTATGAAGTGTTTAAAGTGGTTTCTCAAAAGTCATTTACTAGTATGTATACAAAATTATGTGCAAAAATGTATAATATGAACCTTTACATTGTTTTATGGAATTTCTTCTTTCAACTAAAACTTAGATATCCATACATTTTAATTATATATAAATAAATGTAAATATGAATGTGTGATAAAGTGGCAAAGCCGAAAGCCAAATATTAAATATCAATGATGAATTTACAAAAAATGAAAAATACAAATTTTATTTAAAAATTTTTCTTTCCTTTCTAAATTTAAGGCTTGCAAACATCCCCTTACTTTCCTTGAAAAAACAAGAAATAGGCAGTTTGGTAGGATCCAAAATATTAAATTTTTGTCTATGTATTGTCTATTAAGGAAAATGAGATCTTCCTTTACATCATTTCACATGATGTGAGGTCCGTTAATATTTCCATTCACACAAGGAAAATGAGATCTTCATGTAAGCAACTTGCACTAGACACCATTGAAGAACACAAGCTTATACTGAGAGGGGGGTGAAAAGTATAATACCACTGTTTACTTTTCTTTTACAAACAATATTATGCAATATATCAATGGAAATATCAACAACAGTAATCAAAGCAATGCACATGTCACCACACATAATAAAGGCACCAATTTAATGTGGTTCACCCAATGTGGGCTACTCCATGGAGAAAATCTTTCACTAAATTTTTTTCAAAAAATCTCTTGGAAATACTTTCCCTATTACAATGTTTATGGACCTCTATCCAAAGGAGACACCAATCCCCTAATCAAGTTTATGGATCTCTATCCATAGGAGACACAAATTCCCTCAGTTGGTTCATGGATCTCTATCCATAGGAGAACTTATTCTCCTCTACTATGGCTAGTGACCTCTAGAAGACTAGTGCCTCCACTACTCTAGGTTGTGTATCTCTCTCCACTAAATACCTCTATCCTATCTACCCTGGCTAATGGATCTCTATCTACTGGAGACTAATGTCCTCTACTCTGTCACCTCAAAAGCTTACTCTCAGCTTTGTATCAAATCTACACTAAACACAGTCCTTCGATCTAGCACAAATATGCTCAAATCTCTATCTCTGATCTGCACTAAACATAGTCCTTCATTCTAGCACAAATATGCTCAATATCTATCTTTGATCTACACTAAACATAGTCCTTCGATCTAGCACAAATTTGCTCAATCTCTGTCTCTAATCTACACTAAACACAATCATTTGATATAGAATAAATCTTCTCAATCTCTGTCTCTACTATGGCACAAATATATCCTCAAATATGCACCATACTTTGTACTCAAATATATCCTCAAGCCTTAACACAAAGCTTTATCCAATCACAAATCAACTCTTCTAGATCTGCCCCAAACATTAACTCAAGGTTTGAACAAATCAATCAATCAACTCTGCTCACAAGTCTTCTCAAATACTTACCTCAAATATGTCCAATAAGTCCTCTCAAGAACTTTTCCAATCTTATCTCAAGTCTTCACCAATACTTACCTCAAATCTTATTGTAAGCTTCCACAAAAGCTCACACAAATCTATCCTTACGCTTTCACAAAAGCTTCCTCAACTATGTTCTTAAGTCCTCTCTAGGACTTACTCAAATCTGCTCACAAGATATCACAAAATATTGCTCAAATCAATTACAAAACTTGCACACAAAACTTAACTTAATCTTTCACATAAAATCTCTTTCAATCACACTCACAAGTTTCGCTTAGAATCTTTTTTATCCATAAAAGAATATAGAGAATTTTTAGGGACTCAATATTTTTCACAATCTCAAACACTTAATCACTTTCAATCTCTCTTGATTTACCATAGAAACATATAGAGAATGGTTAGAGACTCAATATGTTTCAACAATGCTCAATCACTTTCAAAATATTTCTCAAATTAGTAAAGAACAATTTGTTTCACAGAACTTGAACTATCACTCCAACACTTCCAATCAACTAAGCTCAATAAAATCCACTCAACCAATCACTCAATGAAAGCTTAGTCAACAATACTTATCAAATAAACCTCACATACAATGATACTCATGATCTTTCACAAGCTCTAGTTCAAGCACATGACGGCTCACTCAATATTTCCAACAATGTTTATAAAATAAGGTTTCTAGCATCAACCTTCATTCCAGAAAAAATCCTCATCAATCTATATTGGATATCTCAAAACCAAACTCAACAATTCTCATCAAATGATCCTTTTCACTCCAACTTAGCATTCACAACATCCAATCCAATAAGTTTTTACTTACAAGGAATATGTACCCATACCTTTTATTTTTATGGAGATATTTCTTCAAAACCTATCTTAACCATAATCAAATTTTCTTTGCCAACACTAGGGTTAGGTTACCACAACCTATCTCAATATCTCCACAAAATAATTTTCTAAAAAATTATTTTCCATACAAAATATCAAATCCTTTTGTACACCTTATAATCTCCAAACTCACAATATTTAACTCAATAATTTTACCATAACAAAACACTCAACAATTTCCCTTGCACACCTTATAATCTCCACACTTTATAAAACAAGTTTCAATCACCAAAAATCAAAATAAAATATTTTAATTTTTCTTTACCTTATAACTCCCCTAAGCACTTAGCACTCATGTCAATCTAAAAGCACTTTTAATTTTCAACATATTATAGAATAAAATTGAATGGCATACCTTTAATTTGTTTTACCCACAAAAATTGTCTTTGGTGGATTTGACCACGTGACCTTGCACTCCCAACACCCTAGCTCCAAGATAGGCCACCAAGTGGGCTGCATGCCCACATGAGACAAATGGTGCACACTATCCCAAAAATATTGCTGCACGAAAACCGTTGAGCAAATAAAATTAAGACCTCTTCCTCATGCAAAATATTGATCATGTGGATCGAATCACAATCTCCTCCACACAAGCCTGAGCACTCTCCCAACTGATGCTTACGCTACCACCGTCGATGGGATGTCAAATCACTTCATAGCCTTTATTTCCTCATTTACCTCCAAGCTCTTTGAAATGCAATTTGTCTTCTTCTTAGATGCAATGCTCGATATTCTCTTCTCTCGCATTCAAAGGTGTGTTATAAACTTTAGGAAATGGAAATCATTTCCTATATAAATGCACATTATATTTTGACTTCTCACGTCGGCCCATTTTCAAATTTAAAAATTTGAATTTAGTTTTTAAATATTAAATTTAAAAACCTTTGCCTCCATTATTAATTTAAATTAAAATTTTAATTTAAATTAAACCTTTTGAAAATTGCTCATGGGTCTTTTCAATTTGAACTTCGTTTTTCTTCACCTTGTTATTTGGCCCAAAATATTATAATAATAGAATATTATTATTTAATTTAAACTTGCTTCTCCTTCCTTGGGTCTTCATCCTTTGGGCCCTTTTTAGGAATATAATATTAAAAATAAATATTATATCCTATTGTTTTCCAAGATCTTCTTGCTTTTGGAAAAACCACTTGATGTCCTTAATGATGACAAAATTAAACCAATATTATTTTGACATCAATGACGACAAAACTACTCTAAATTTCCAACAACCATTCCATACATATTCAACTAGATTTTATCTTTTATGTAACATAAAAATACTCATTTAAATTAGGATTTAGATTGCTTTTGAAATATTCAAAAATATATTAATTTTATCCAATATTGCCATCCAAATTGCACTATCATTTACAACATGCACTAAGTATTTGTGCGTTATCAACTATAGAAGCACACTTTTACAATTTGCTGAGAGCAAATTTAAATAGAAATAAAATAAAATAATTCCCAAGATGATTATTCTATTTGACATATGAAAAAAAAATAGCTTTGACCAGAAGATACACTTTTTTACTTTTCATTGATTTGTTTAACTACTTTTAATGCACGTAAATAATATATTTTCAAAAGATGCAAGTGAAAGGGTTGGTTGCTTTACAGAAATGAAAAACTAACTAATCACAATAACAAAAGCTTAAGTATATATGGATTACAATTTATGCTTTTAGTTTTCCTTTTCTTAGGAGTCAAATCAGCATTTTCACAAACTTTCAATCATGAACCAATTATCAAAATTTCAATCTATTTGTGGATTCATTTGTTTAAAAGTATGATTGGGTTTTGTGAAAAGCATAATCATATGCCTTACATAATGTAGGGTGATGGTTATCAAATGGCATGAGCTAAAGTGGTTAAAAATATATACTTTGAATGTGGAAACTCAGGTTTAAATCTTGCCAGGAGATGTTTGCATACTTGCTAAAAAATGTTATTGTAAAATACCACTATGTTGTTTGATAAAATACAGTGGTAACAAAGTCATGATGTAATATTGTGGGGTCCATATCAATACCATACAACCAATTAAAAAAATTTAGGGAGATAATTTATGCCATGTTAAAAGTTATGAGTGGCTAATTTTTGATTCTACACAGAGTGAAGAAATCTTCAAAAGCAAAATCAAGGATCGTGTGTGATATTTTTGAAGAATATTCAATTTCTTCCAACAAGGATTCACCAAAATTATTACCCAAGATAACATGCAAGGTTTCTAAAGGTGACCAAGCCTTGAGATAAGCTGAAACAACATCAATAAAGTCTCAAGGTAAAATCTCTTTCAAAACTTCAAAGATTTTGCCATAAAATTAGAGTACATGATTCCCAAAACAAATATCAATTGAAACAAAGAAAAATCTTTGAATAGATTCAAAGATGTATTTAGCTCAAGTAATCCTTCCATTCCCACTCATAGGCAAATATTTACCACTGAAAAAACATATTCAACCCTTTCTATTATACAATAAGTGAAAACACATCCATTTTGCTTCTAGACTCGATGAAAGAGATTTAATGTATGTTTATTGGTTTTTGGCCCACTTTTCCTACTCCAAGTAGACAAATCAAAATTAGTCTCCTCTCATTTTAGTTGAGATAAATATTCACCATTGTGCCCAACTATATTCCATTATGATTTTTTCAAGAAATGATGCACTAGGGGGATATTTATTTTATAATGGGATCAGACTATATATCAAACCATAGTATTCAAATTTTGACCTTCTAATTCAAACCCTTCTCTTTGTCCTAGTATTGGTTAGTTTGCTAAGTTTACATTTTCTAATGCCACTAACCCTAGACCATATTAAAAATACCATTTGAAATTTTATTTCCTTACATGAGTTAACAAAGGGGAAATTCAAAAACTTGTGCACCCATATGTGTGGAGGCAAAAGTAACCAAAGGCCTCCTCATTGCACGTAGTTGCCTTAGTCTTGGGGGTTCAATAAGACCCACTACAATTTCCTTTACCACAATAAAAACCCATCACAAAATCCCATGTTTTACTGCAATTCCATAAGTTGTTTGAAACAAAAATAACTATTTGCAAGGGTTTTAAGAAAGTGAATTCTACAACAGAATAATTATAAATTTTTCCTATTACAAATAAAATGAAATATGACCTAGAGATTTCATAGAAAATTCAAACAAAAAACCAAAAAGCTTTTATACGGTTTAAGAGTAAAAACCCTAAATATTCGATGTGACAAGGAGGAGAGTTTTTAAAGTAAGATTTTAATACTTATAAGAAATTTAATTCAAGAAATTAGAGATAACTTGGGTAGACAATTACCCATTTATTCATTTCGAATTTGAAAATAATTTCATTCAAGAAATTAGAGATAACTCAGGGTAGTGAGTAAAGAATCATAAAATTAAAATATGCAAGAAACAATATCTAACATAAAACTCATTTCTTGTTGCCTCAACATTCCCAAGCCTTATGCCACTTCCATAACTATCTTTTACGGTCCTAAATCTCCTTGACAGAGTGCATTTTTAGAATGCAAGAAGATTTCCAAGGCTCGACCAAGACTCTATTTTTGGTTGCTAGGGTAATAATTTGTTTTGAAACTATTTTTCCTCATAAGTAAAGTGATTAGTTACCTTGTCTCAATATCTCATATCCTTCCAAGGCTAACACTCAAGGCCTGATATTGAACTCTCCAAAGGAATGTGCAAGAAGGAAAGACAACCAAAAGTTTTTTGCCAATTTTTTTGCGAATATATATATTTAAGGGTGATTTTTAAGGGTGGTTTTAAACCACCCTCTTAGGGTCTATTAGGGTGGTTTTTTACCGCCATAAAAAACCGTCATCTTTTAGCCATGCTTAAAATCCTTTTTTGGTGTAGTGTTTTAAGGGAAGTTATAAACCACCCTCTTAGGGTCTATTAGGGCAGTTTTTTACCATCGTAAAAAATTATCATATTTTAGTCACCCTTAAAAGCCTTTTTTGGTGTAGTGACTATCATACTACTAGCCTCATGATCCTCATTATAAAATTCACTTATGATTAGGCTAGATATTCTTATGTCCTATTTGGTCAATCCAAAATTACTAATAAATTTTAAATTAAAAATGTTGAGGCTTGACCCATTTTTTTTGTTAGTAAATTTTTTTATTAAAAGTGGGTTTTGAAAGGGGCCCCAAAACCTTTTTACAAAATGTCAATAGACCATCTAGAGGGCCAAAGGGTAGACCTTAATAAGAACAAAAGGAGCACAGGGAATGGTTCCAGAGGGACCATCACCAACTGACTTAACAATATAGGATGCGATATCAACCCGTACATGGGATTAGACTAGGATGCAGGATCAACCTATATGCAGGATTAAACAAGGATGCAGGATCGGGATACATGATCGGGATGAAGGATCGGCCTATTCAAAAATAATTCAAAAAATGCCCATCAAAGGAGCTTAGATATCAAAATGGAGAATCCTGCCCAAGCTAGAAAAAAAGAAATTGAAAATCCCACCCAAGATAGAAAAAAAATTGGAATTAAAAATTTAAAATCTTGCCCAAGCCTCAGAGAGCGAGAAGTCCAAAATTAGCCTAAAAAAAAATATCCCACCAAGAAACCAAAAGTGGGAAATTTGAAATTTTATATTTGAAGAGGGTTCCCATCTAGGGATGACCTAGGATGGCCTGAGATGTAGACCAGGATGTATCAGAGTAGCAAGCAACATCAGGATGCAAAAAATAGAAAGAAATAACGAGAAATAGACAACCTGGGAAAAGGCATTAGGATCCTCAGAGAAGCAGTAGTGGGAAGCCACCATTCGATCCTATGAAATGGATCAGCAATACTAGGGATATCTATAGGCTTAGAGATCTCCTTACACACCAATTTGAACTATGAGGATCCAGGGAGAGCAGTAGCAAGAACAAGGAAGAAAACTCATGAACTCCAGGCAAAAATTAGTAGTAGGCACAAGGATGGGATTCCCAAAAGTTAAATCTAAGGAAACCAAGGGTGACCATAATTACATGCATTGAGCACAATTCCCCTTCCCAAGATCAAATAATGTAGTAGATAATCCCAAGAACCCCATTAGATAGGACCAAGAACACCCCATCCTTGCTCACGAACAACTTCAAGGAACTGGGACTGGGACTGGGAACAACTCATGAATAGGATGAAGCCCAACACCAAGGCCACAAAAATACTCTAAGCATCCACCAAATAGTAGGTCTAGAAATAATAATCCCTCAAACAAGAAACTAAAAAGAGCCCCACCCAAAAGAGTTGCACCACCAATGACCAAAGTCATCATAGAGAGGAGTCACTGGTTATGAGGTACTTGGTCCCACTAGACCAAAAAATATGTAGTGAGGACCTCTCGTAACGTAGAAGGAAGTAGTCAAAAATCCAATCTACAACCATAGAAAACCAAGGATTCCCTGGTAACCGGATCCAAGTAGAAAAACTTGTAAAAAAACCTTGGGGAAACCTTGATAGAAATCGAGGAAACTCCATGGGAAATCCCTAGGAAGCACTAGGCCAAGGACTCAAACAGGGAAACCACAAAATAGCTAGGAAAGGAGAAAAAAGTGGGAAAGGACCTCCCCCCTCAAGGAAATCATCTGCTGCAACAACATTCCTAGAGTAGGATGTCTCAGGATGAGTTAGGAAACTGGTCAAATCCAAGGCAGGGGGGAGTAGGGAAATGGAGTAGGACCATCCGGCCAAGAGTAGGAGGTCCCCTGCCTACCCCCTCACTTTTTCAGAGGCCTGAACCATTTTCAACAAGAAATTTTTTGATGGGTTTATAACTAATAAAAGCTATGATGTAAAGGAGTAACTCCCATCCATGGAGGACAAAGATAAGTCACTTTCATTAAATGACATAATAGCATTGTTGATCCCAATAAATCCCATAATGTTAGTGACATTATTGGGAGAAATGTCTTGAGAAACTTCTTGCTCACTGAAGAGCTTGAGAAGGATAACCCTATGGGCCAAAGAAGTCTTTCAGAGTTCAAGGAGAGAGATTTTACCCATAGTAATTTTGAGTTGGTGAAATAGATAAAAAGTATTGTTAATGTCATTTGATGATTTCATAGGAGGAGAATTTTTTTTTTTAATGAAGGACCAAGGGAGGTTGAGGAGGATTGAATGATTGATTCTTATATTATTTCCTAGTAGCATAGGTAAGAGATGAGTTGAATATACCCACCATATTTTAGGTATGGATATTTCTAGTTGATCTTTGATCATGATTATGTGAGGGATCCTATAAGATTACAAGATCTTGATTGGTGGATGATTGGGTATTGGATCAACTAAGGATAATTTTACCACCCTCTATAATATCCTAAATAATATTGTATAGAGTGTTGCACCTATTTTTTTATGGTCATTCACATGATGGAATTCAAAATGTTAATCATAATGATACTAATGAGGTATTTCCTTTGTAGTATCTATAGGCTTATGTGGTGGAAACTGTATCATTTTGGATTCAATAAGTTTCCCTAAAATATTCTAGAGAGGTTGGTCTAATTTAGTAAAATTGCACTTGGGATTTTGTTTATTTGTTAAGATAAAATTTTGTATTATTATTGTTGTATTCACATTGTTGGTTTTGTTGAAGAATATTACATTATTTGGTACATGATAATGTAATACCATGGTACCTTTATGGTACAAAAGTAAATATGTAATAAATTAGGGTTTGTATCTATAGTTTAGATGAGTGATAAAGTTTCAATATGCAATATATGCACAAATGTCATGTAATAGTGTAATGTGCAAGATATGCACAAGTGTCATGTAAGAAAGAGTACAAGTGTGTATTGAGAGAATGTGTACAAGTGTCATGTATGTAAGTGTGCAAATATGTAAAGTGAGGATGTGCACAAGTGTCTTATATTAGGAGTGCATGTAGGAGAGTAAGGGTCATGTATAAGTATACAAGTGTCATAGAGTTAAAGTATGTATGTAAGAAGAGAGTGAAGAGTCTAGTATACAAGTGGCAAGATGAGAAGCCAAAGGTCAAGAATAGTAAAGGTTTCATCTCCTAGATATGTGAGAAGTGAAATAGATAATTATTGAAGAGTCACATTACTATGGCTATATTAATGAGATAAAGCTCCATACAATGTAAGGGAAAAGGATTTGTAGTGATCACCACATAACAAGCATTGATAATAAATATTGTATGCAAATTTTGAGAAATTTTTAATGTAAGTATTCTTCATGCATGTACATGAATGATTTTGGAAATTTACATTCATATTTAATATTATAAGTGAATGTTATTTTTATTATTATATTGACCTGGATATATATTTTATTTATCACATATATAATTCTACTCTTGATTATTGATATTTTGACCTATAATATCGTGGCTTCTTTATATTGTGACCTATGATATTTTGATATGGTAAGGCTTAAAATCCAATAGTGGTATCAGAGCTACCACTTAAATATTTCGATTTTTGATAGAGTTATATATTAGCCACCATTATATTGGAGTGTGTTCACTTTAAAAGTAGTGAAGACTTGGACTTTACTTTTTAAGGTCTGATTAAGTAGATATTGTGGGTCTGGGTAAGAGTCACCCTAATTTGGATGCTAGGGTCTTTCTACTTGGTTCAAGGAAAACTGGTGAAGATTAGGAATCATCTTGAAGTAGTTAAGGATCAACCTAGAAGGAAGTTGGACATGTAGGGATATTCATAGGCACCTTGATATTGATTTTGGATTCTCTAGAAAAGAGGAAAATTGCTTTATTCTTATATTTGACCTAAGACAATGGAGATAGATTTTAGACATTAAATGTAGATTTCAGACATTGGAGATAGATTCCAAGATATTGAGAAGCATCATAGATTCTAGGAGATAGAGAAGCATATAATATTCCAAGAGATAGAGGAGCATCTAAGCTTCCAAGGAAGAGAAACAATATGAAGCTTCTATAGATTAGATAAGAATTAAAGTACAAAGAAGAAGGGAGCATTATAAGTTTCCTAAAATAAGGAAATATTAGAGAACCAGGTTGACTAAATATATATTCATATCAATCCAATATTGGTCATGGATCAATTTTTGAAGTAATGTTCTTCAAGGAGATATTTCAATTTTAGATCTAACAATGCAATAATGAAGTTAAAATATTCAAATAGTCATCAATTTCACTATCCTACAAAGATCATCATACAATAGGCCATCATACAAAGGAAAATATAGAGGCTAAGTGAGTTGGAATATAGCAATGTAAGAGCACAACCAAGCTATAAGAGCTATTATACAATGGTCATCTAAAATGTTATAAAGTCTCAAGTGCTAATAGGGCACTATAATTCAAGTTAAAATAAAAGACTCAAGTTCTAATAGGTGCTAACCTTCAAGGAAGAACAAAATATATCAAGCATTAACATGGCACTTTGTAACAACCCACTAGAAACCAATCACTTGAGAGAGAGAATATTTTTTACACATTCATTAGGGATCTAGATATCCCCACCTTGCATAAGTCGATCTATGTAGGTGTCTATCAAAATCAAGCCCTATGATTAAGTTATCCATATCATCTTCATGATGAGCCAACTTATCCTCTTTAAAACTAACAAAGGTGTATTTCCATATCTACACCATACATAATTTCATATATGTAGGTGCACTATGCATAATGCAACTAAGCTATCCATCACATCTTCATGATGATCTATCTTATCTCTTTTCATCTATCAAAAGGGTATGCTCATCCCTACACCATACCTAAGTTCATATATGTAGGTGTACTAAGCGTATTGTGGATATACTCCCTCTCTCTCTCTCTAAATTCCTTGTAATTTAATGAACCATAAGCATGACAATTATGTTTATCTATGAGTATATATGTCATTCAATGTGTTTCTTAATAGATTCTGAATCATAATCTTCCTTCTTTAATTAAAGAATCAAGTCCATAACAACCTATATTTAGAAAGCATTAAGAAACATGATCACAAGATATTAATAACCACAACATAAATGACACATCATATATCCTAGGAAAACCCCTAAGGAAAAAACCCAACCTCAAAATGTCCTTTATCATTTCATAAATTTAATTGCCTCAAATACATCCATATAAAGAAAATTTCCATAATTCCTTTTTGATACATCCATTAATGTATGTACATAAGAGCACCCTTAGTTCCTATGTTCCAAATACATGAATAGATCTCTTAATTCATATTACATCACAATGAGGAAAGCACATATTTCCATCGAATGGATTCCACATTCATCCTTATTTTTCCAAATATCAACATCAATATAGATACATAAGAATTCCCATAATTCCCATGTCCTAAATACATGAATGATTCTTTAGTTCTTGTTACAAGCTATGAGGGAACCCCATAATTCCCTTGTATGAACTCTGTGTTCATCCTCCAAATGATATCTCCTCCTCTTGGTCCAAACCCAGGGGAATAAATCCTTTCTAGGATTCCAATGTAACCGTACATCAACTATAACATTTCATATATCAACTCAATAGAGAGGACCCCATAGTCCTCTCAATTAAATTCTTATGAAAACATTACAAGAAGGAGATGAACCTTCTCCAACTTGGTCGACGCACCTCTAGATCACTATTAAATTTCCATTACATATAATACCAAGAGATACATTATGCTTTAATGCATACCTCTAACTCATGCAATATATTATCCATTAACATTTTCAACTCATCAAATCAAATGAAATACATTATCCATTAATGTATATTTCCAACACATGAAATGTATTATCCACTAACATATTTCATATCATAAAATTAAATGAGTTATGTCAACTCATGATATATGTTATCCACTAACATATTGTAACTTATATTAGTCAAAATACATTATCCACTAATGCATATCATACTCATGAAATATGTTATCCGCTAACATATTCTAATTTGTCTCAATCAATACATTATCCACTAATGTATTTTCTAACACACGGAATATATTATCCACTAACATAGTTCAACTCATTTAACCCAAATATAACCTTCCATTTAGTCCAAGGTTTAAAATCAATAGCTAATATTCAACTAACCCATAAATGACCTTTCATTTAACCAAGGTTTTAAAAACAATAAAATATTATTTCAATTAATCCATAAAAGACCTTCCATTTAACCAAAGTTTTAAAAACAATAAATAGCCTTTCAATTAAATTAAAAATATCAAGGAAGCTCAAATCAATTTTCTCCACAAAAATTACTCCAAATAAAAAATCAATTCCTCCACGAAATTGATCCCCACCAATTTCTTAATTTCTCGATGAAATTGATCCCAAAAATCTCTCAATTTCTCCATGAAATTGATTCTAATAAATTTCTCTACAAAATTGACATACAATTTTTCCATAACTAGCATCCAATTTTTCCATAAAATTGGCCTAGTCAAACATTATATTTTCCCCTCAAAATTGATCTAATAATTCTCTTTTAAATAGGATATATATTTATCCATCAATTTGGTTCCATTCAAGTTGATCTATAACTCTCTCTCTTAAAAAGGAATATATACATAGTCCTTCAATTTTACATGTAATTAGGGTTTAGACTTGAATAAAATAATATTCCCTCCTTTTAGATCTAAAATTCCCTTTAGATCTAAAATCTAAACTTCTTAAATTATTAAAAGGTTTAAACTCAAATAAATTAATATTTATTTATTAAAATGACATTTTTCATAAAATCAAAGTCATTATCGATTCTTTCAATGGAACAACTCTCCATTATGAGACCTAAAAACCAACCTTCCGATCAGGTTTAAATTCAAATAAAATTTTCATTAACTTTAATATAGCTTTTCCATTTAATCGAGCATCCATTTAGTCAAAATAGTTAGGAATACCTTTTAATCGAAATCTCATTCCTCAAATCTATTATTCAAAGATCTAAGAGTCAAAAGATCCACTTATTTTTTACCCCCAATAGAAGTTGATTTCTAACAACTAAACCATACCTTCCATGAGGCAGCACATATTAAGTTTGATCAATGGGCAACAATCCAAGTCAACCGTCAGAGACCAATTAATGCCACACCCTCTATTGGAACCAAGAACTAACCACCGAAGGGAGGTCGATTAACAATGGAAGGCTAATACCTCTTATAGTGTACCGAGTCTCCTGTACAAGGTATGTAGGATAAAAATTAGTGCATATTTTTGAAAGGTGATTCAAACCACCTAAACGACACACTGTCAACAACACGACTAGCACCACATGGAGGGCAGGTGGGGTCGATGGTGTAACAACACATCACCACAAGTAGATGATAGCAAACAAGTGTCAATAGGAGTCATATTAGTTAAATTTAATACCCTCTACGTTGCTAGATGACCATCAACTAGCCTGGTCTACAACCACCAGTTGATGGTTTATAGACCATGGGGATCCTAGCATATCTTAAGGCTCTCTCCACTCCCCCTCATATTCCATGTGGAATATTAGAGGGGTATATCCTAAAAGGTCCCCCCTTCGTCTATACCCCTTCCCTAAGGCTATACCTTAGGGAGGGTTTAATCCACCGGTGGTGCCTCCATAAAAATAAAACTATCTTGATGGAAAATTATGCTTAACAAGGCATGAACAAAGTTTAGAATTATATGTAGACTAGGTTGGGACAAACAAAATAGGGTCGATTCAAGCTTACATCACCTATGATGACTCAACTACATGGATTAAGCTGCATATCAAGATGAATTTGAGATACGATGCTCAAGAATTAAAAATGCTAAGATTTCCAGCTCGGTCGTTTCTCCATTAGAGGTGGAATATCTCTCCTTATAAGCAAGGATAGGTGAATGAAAACAAAGCACATAGGAATCCATTAGGGGTTTAAGAGTGCACATAAATATTAGATGCGAGTAAGGAGGGAAGAAGGATATTTTAGTCCACACTGTAGCTGATGTAAGAAAATAGGATAGACCCACCTAGAGCCATACTACTAATTCTTAGGGCAGAGGAGGGCTAAATTGGCTTGGGTCTCCATTATACGTACAAGGAGGTCAATTTTTCCTTGGTTAAATTAAATATTCATGGGGTGAATCGACCTATTTTTCCAATGCACAGGTAGACCCAATTAAAACAAGGAACTGTAAACCTCCCTAAATGCTTTAGCATAAAGTAATAGGCTACTCATCATCATGTCTTGAGGGAGATACATTCTAGTAAGGTCATAGAAATATGACTTTTGCCAGCAAGAAGAGTGTCCATGAAAAAATGAAACAAAGCAAGCATCGTATATTTATTCAAACTAAGAAACCATCAATCAATATAAATCACTAACCTATATATTAAAAACCAAAAGGATGCAAGGGAATATAAGATGCAACCTAATTCAACATTGAGTCCAAAGGAGAAAAGCAAGCCCCCTATATTCTACCAGTCCTCCATTATCATAGTCTCCTTCCTCCCAAAAACATCCTCTTGAACCTCATGGCTTTCTCACCCCCCTTTTTTTGAACATCCCTTCGTAGGGCATGATGGCTTACCCAAAGCCATCTCCCTTTCCAAGAGTACCTACCTATTTTCCAAGGCATAAGGGGGGTACTTGTCATTAAGGCCATCTCCCTTGCTCAGTCCCAGCTAATAGGGGTTCATAATTTTCTTTCACCAAAATAGCCATCATTTTTAATGATTTGAAAATACTTCCCTCAAATGGAAATTCAAATGAGGATCACATACATATAAAAATATTTAAATCATTCGTGATCCTACCACATTAAATAAGAGCCATCATGAAATAAAACAATTATTAACCAAACCCCTTTTGCTTAATTAAAATTAAAAGCAACATTAATGCAAACATTAAATTGCTAGCTAAAATACAATGCAATGGTTAATCATTTTAATTTAACCATTATATGCATTTAAACTACATTAAGCTATTCCTTAACAAAATTGATTTAATACTAGGACAAATATCAAATCATGAGCTTAATGATGCAATGGTTAGTCATTCTAATCAATCCATTATATGCTATATAATATCAATCATTTCCTTGGCTAAACCATTTATAAGCATCATCAAGGTGGATTTAAATCATGAGACCAATGGTGTCCACCTACAAGTATGGTTAGATCTACAAAACCATAAAGATATAGTAGCATCATAGACATAAATCACAACCAAACATTGTATCATACTCACGCAAAACCATAGCACCAATAATGTTAGGCATTAAAACAAGTCTGATTATGTTATCTTCCTCATCAAGGGTCCTATAGGGATGGGTTGTGAAACTCCACCCCCCTTGGACTAAACACATTCCTATGTGTTTACCTGTATTAAGAATTATAACATTGCATCTTCACATTAAATAAGGAAACATGTCTATCATTCTATTAGTTACACAAAGTATTACCATCCACTGATAATGTTAATAACTCACTCAGTCCACATGATAAGACATGCAAAAGTATTATCATCCATTGATAATAGCCACACTTACTCTATGCAAGGTATCATTCCAAGGTATCATCATCCACTTATGATATAAATGGCCACACTTACTCCGTGTAAGGTACCATACCATGGTTTCATCATCATTCGCTAATGATATAAATGGCCATACTTACTCTACATAAGGGTTCCATTCTAAACATTGAGCAAAAAAATCAACGATATACTTCAAGAAGAATATATTTACCTATGTTTTCTCTCATATTGGACCCTCCAAGATGAGTAAAATTTGAGGAATTATGCACTTATCACATAATAAATCACCTCAATTCCTCAATTTTTGGCATAGTTACTCAATATTCAAAGTGCAAGAGTCCATCCTAGCACTAAAATCAATATCCCTTTTAGGATTTCTTCTGTATTTTGGACCGATTCTCACTACAACATCACTCTTGAGGTTGCAATTTTCTTGAATTAGTCCATTAAGTCCATGATATTATGGGTCCAAAAAACTATAGACCCTTCTTAGTGTCTTGGGATTAATAGGTTTTCCTAGTTTCAATATCAGGATCCACTCCTAGGATGGACTTATGTCCTTCCAAATGCCTACTAATCTCATAATTTTGGTACATACTTTATCAAATTAGAGAGAGTATCTCATACTCTCAAGAATAGATTTCCCCATCTATTTTTTGCACTAATAATTGTTCAAACCTATGAATGGAATTTCATTTCTATTATTTACCATTAATTTTGACCATAAAATAGATTATTCTGATAGGATTCCATACTCCTATCAAGAATAGATTCCCCACATATTATCTTCCAATCAATTATCTATTCTCTCTACTATTATATTCATAGTATAGGTTATAGGGATCCATAATTAATGTTCATAATAAGTAAAGAGCACAATTTAATGTTCAAAACACCACCAAATGTATCTATCATAGTCCAAGCTACACCACTTAGAACCTTCCCAAAGCCTACCTACTTTTAGAAACCATCCTTCATTATAGTTATAATGAACATTAAAAATATCTTTGCAAATTGTAAACCCCAAGCATGAATTCTACATGTAACATGGAGAACTTACATAACAATAGAGGAGTCCATATTTGAATTAACTATAGTTTGAACAAACCATCTATCAAAGGTTTCATTTCTTGAATCTTCTTACTAGTTTTGAAGTCGTTCCTCCATTCTAAGTGTTGGAAATATGTTGAATATTTTCCATGTTATTCTGGTTGGGATAACACTAAAAGATACTAGATGTTGTGTATGATATACTCATCGAGGTTCAAGACCGATTCGAGGGTAGCAGTCACCAGCCAAATTTTTAGGGTTTTTAAGTTATATTTAGACCCATATAGGATTTTAGGGTTACTATATTTGAACCCTTGTTTTTTCACATAATTAGTACATGTGCCTTTGTTATATATATTGTACTTGCATTAGGGTTTGGACAGAGACATAAGGAGAATATTATTGTATTGGAGATGGTCAAGTTAATGCAATAATAAGATAATATTGTGTTGGTTTTCTCGATTGAGAGTTTCCAAGATAAATATTATGTAATGTTTGAATTTGTTATATTTTTCTTTTGATTATGTTATTACTGCTTTTTTGTTTTAGCTTATCGGGGCTCTTTATTTCTCTACATTTGGTATCAGAGCTAGGTTTTTAGCTTTGTTTGAGGAGTAAGAGTTTGAACCCTGTGATAAATTAATTCTTGAGTGGGAGCTATACGTGAAAGGATAAAAGCAAAGGAGAAATATGGGAAGCACATGGATAAAGATTGAGAAATTTAATGGATAAAATTTTGAGTTGTGAAAACTCAAGATGGAGGATCTATTGGTTGATAGAGATCAATGGATTGTGGTCTCGGCAATAAAACCAATTGATAATATATGAGGATTGGCTAAAATTGATAGGAAGGTAAGGAGCTCTATCATATTATGATTATCTAAGTTAGTATTATTGAATTTATATAAAAAAACCACAACAAAGTTATTATGGGAGAATCTCAGAACATTGTATAAGACAGTCATTTGTAAATAAACTCTTTCTTCAAAAGAAGTTGTATTCACTTTGAATGAATGATGGTGACTCTATGGCTGAACATTTGAATGCTTTTAACACTATGGTAAGTCAATTAACCTTTGTAGAAGTAAAAATGGATGAAGAGGAAAAATATATTACTTTACTTTGTTCATTACCTGATTCATGGGATAACCTTGTTCTGGCTATCACCAATACTACATATACATTGAAAGTAGATGATATAGTAGGAACTTTTCTATCTGAGGAGATGAGACAAAAATCTTCTGAGGATTATCATAAAAAGTAAGCCTTGATTGTGAGAGGTCATTCTCAAGAAAGAAGCAAAAAGAAATTAAAATCTAGGGGTAATTATATTACCCCAAAAAAGAGAAAATGTTGGAACTATGGTAAAGCAGAGCATTATAAAAGAGACTATAAATCTAAAAATGCTGATAATAATTGATCATCTGATGAAGGAACTTCTAAAAAAATGAAGACCACAAATGAATATTTAGGGGACTTATTCTTAGCTCCAGCATGATCAAGTAAATGTGATGACTCATGGTTGATTGAATCAAGTGCTTCTTTTCATATGACTCCTCATAGGGAGGGGTTGTGTGAATATGAAAAGATAGATGGAGGTAAAGTCTTCTTGGGAAGCAATTTGACATATTAAATAATAGGTCGAGGAAGAGTCAAGTTGATGCTAAAATATGGAAGAATTAAAACCCTTTTCGGTGTATTGCATATTTTGGGTTTGGCAAGGAATCTGATATCCGTGATTAAGATGAATGATGCGAGTGTGAATGTGGTATTCAATAAGGATAGCTACAAGATGGTTCATAGATCCTTGGTTTTGGCAAGAGGAGTTTGCATAGGAACTTTGTTTAGAATTGAGGCTAGTAATGTAAGTATTAATTACAATAACTCTCCAGTTCTATAGGAAAATAATATAGTTGAAATGGATTTGAGTATTCCTACAGTGAAGACAATGTCGGGGTATCAACACATGGGGCATATTGGTGAGAAAGGACTTTGAAAATTGAAAATAAAAGGTATGGCTGAAGGAATTTCTTATTGCCCATTAAATTTTAATTTTTATGAGCACTATGTTTTTAGGAAACAAACTAGAGTCAAGTTTCCTAGTAGTGCTATTAGGTCTGAAGGAATTTTACATTTATTTCATAGTGATGTGTTTGGACCGAAAAAAGTACCAGCATTAGGTAAATTTATCTATTTTGTTACATTTATAGATGAATTCCCAAGAAATACATGGGTATATTTTCTACGAAACAAATCTGAGGTTTTTAATAAATTTAAAGAGTTTATGGCTCTTGTATAAAATCAGATAGATAAAAAGATAAAGGTTTTGAGAAGTGATAATGGTGGTGAGTATTTCTTTAATGAATTTGAGCAATTTTTTAAGGATTGTGGAATAGAAAGGTAGAGAAAATCTCTGTATAATCCACAATAGAATGGGGTTGTAGAACGGATGAATATGACATTGATGGATAATTCTAAAAGCATGTTAAGTGGTGCAAGGTTAGAAAAGAATTTTTAGGCAGAAGTTGTGTTAACATATTTTTATCTCATCAATAGATCTCCTACCCCAGCTTTGGTGGATAAGACTCCACATGAATTATGGACTAGTAAGAAACCCTATCTCAGACATATAAGGATTTTTATTTGTGATGCTTATATGTATGTCCCAAAAGATAAAAGGACTAAGCTAGACTATAAATCTAAAAAATGTATATGTGTGGGTTATAGTAATAGTGTTAAAGGATATAAGTTGTGAAACCCAAAAACACATAAGGTTTTTTACAGTAATGTGATATTTAGAGAAATAGAAGGGGTTTTAAAACAAGAAATGCAACCAAGCAAAGAACCAAAAATAGTGCAGGTAAAATTGAAACAGGAGGAAGAACCAGTGGTAGAACCTGAATTATAGAGAGTCTGAAGAGGAATAGTCAGAGGAAGAAGGTGAGGAGCAAGTTGAAGATGTAGAACCTAGAACTCTAATTTTGAGGAGATCAAAATGAGAGAGAAGACTTCCAGATAGGTATAGTCCTACAAATTTTTAGTTTGCATTTAATTTATTAGTTACTGATGAAGAACCCAAGAATGTAAAGGAAGCACTTCAATCAAGTGAGAATAAGTCTTGGAAAAGGGCTATGGAAGAAGAAATGGAGTCCTTGGATAAAAATAAGACATGGGACTTGGTGAAATTACCTCGTAGTAGAAAACCTATTGGTTGTAAGTTGCTATTCAAGAAGTACAATATAGAAGGAAATATGGAGAAGTACAAAGCTTACCTAGTAGCAAAAGGATTTTCTCAGGTTGAGGGAATTGACTTTGGTGAGATTTTTTCTCTTGTGGCTAAACTAATTTTAATCGGATTTTTTTTGGCTATTTCTGTTGCTTTTGATTTTGAAATAGAATAGATAGATGTAAAGGCAACTTTTCTACATGGTGAACTTGATGAAGATATAAATACTATATATATATATATATATATATATATATATATATATATATATATATATATATATAGTCACAACCAAAATGCTTTAAGGTAAAAGGTAAGGAGGACTTGGTATGCAAGGTGAAGAAGTCTCTTTATGGGTTGAAGCAGTCTCCAAGGATGTGGAACCAAAAATTTGACAGGTTTGTCTTGACACTTGGGCTTGGAAAAAGCAAAGCAAATCCATGTGTATATTTCAAAAAGGAAGGTGAAAATTTTTGTTATCATTGTATTGTATCTGGATGACATGTTGTTAATTGGTAACAATAAGGAGATGATAAAGTTTCTCAAATCTCAGTTTTCTTCTAAATTTGACATGAAGTATTTGGGTGCTGCAAAATTTATTTTGGATATGGAAATATTAAGGGATCATGCAAATAGAAAGTTATGGTTAAATAAAAGGAAATATGTTGATTTGATACTACAGAAGTTTAAAATGCATGATTGTAAACCAATATGTACTCCATATCTAGTTGGTCAAAAGTTATCTGCTGAACAGTGTTTGAAAACATATGAGGAAATTAAATAAATGCATCATGTTCCTTATGCTAGTGTTGTGGCTAGTTGGATATATGCAATAGTTTGTACTAGACCTGATATTGTGCATGTAGTGGGAGTAGTTAGCAGATATATGTTAAATCTAGGAAAGGAACATTGGACTGTTATGAAGAGGATATTTAGATACTTGCATGGAACTACAGATTATGCTATTTGTTATGAAGGAAAATCTAGAGACAATGATATTGTAAATATACAAGGGGTTGTAGATGCTGATTGTGCTGGAGACCTTGATAATAGAATATCCACGAGTGCTTATGTGTTTAGGATGTTTGGAGGGATAGTAAGTTGGATGAGTAAAAAATAATCAGTTGTTGCTTTATCCACTACAGAAGGAGAGTATATTGCAGCAACTCATGCCAGTAAAGAAGCAGTGTGGCTACAAAGGTTATGTTCAACAATTGGCATTAAATAGAAGGCTATGATAATTAACATTGATAGTCAGAGTGTAATATTTCTAGAAAATAATCCTAGTTTTCATGATCGGTCAAAACATATTGATATAAAATACCATTTTATGAGAGAGATGGTTGAAGAGAACCGAGTGATATTGGAGAAATTTGATACATAGAAAAATACTATTGATTCATTAACAAAGGTTGTACCTTCTCAAAAAATTTCTTGGTGTAGAAGATCTATGGGCATGGTTGCCCTTGATAGTTGACAATGGCAGTTGTTAGCCCCTATGGAAAGTATTCAACAAGTGGAATAATGTTGGAAATATGTTGAATATTTTCCATGTTATTCTGGTGGGGTTAACACTAAAAGGTACTGGATGCTATGTATGATATACTCGTTGTGTACCAAATGTTTTGGGTTTTTTAAGTTATATTTAAACCCATATGGCCTTTTAGGGTTACTATATTTGAACCCTTGCTTTTTCATCCATGATATTTTAAATAAATGCATGTGCCTTTGTTATATATATCACACTTGCAATAGGGTTTGGAAAGAGATAGAAGGAGAATATTATTGTATTGGAGACAGTCAAGTTAATACAATAATAAGATAATACTATGCTGGTTTTCCCGATTGAGGGTTTCTAGGATAAATATTGTGTAATGTCTGAATCTGCTATCTTTTTATTTTGATTTTGTTATTACTTATTTTCTATTTTAATTTATCGAGGCTTTTTATTTCTCTACACTAAGTCTATATCAAGCACATGAAGGGTAACCCTCCTATTTGGGTCTCAAATGAATAATTCCTCAAGGGAAATATTCATTTCCAAATTCATACAACCATGCCTTGGATGAAACCACCAATTGAATACCCTAATATTCTTTAGGTCCTTGGCTAGCTCTACCAATATTCGAGCTTTACCTTCTTGATATTCTACAACAAGATACTCCTCCTGTCTACACTCAAAATATTCATTCTAGGGAACTTGATCAATAATCATTCCCAATAATTGATCCTTTTGGTTCATTTATTCCCTCTATAATTTAATTTGTTCTGTTGGACATTTTGAGTAGATAAGTTGTCATTGATGTCAAGAGTGACTTGTCATTGATGTTAAGCTTTCAACACCAGTCAGTGGCATTTTCAGTGGGCAGCATCAGTTTGGTTCTCCAGTTTTAGTTGATCAAGACTCGGTTTCAGGAAGTCAAATGAAGTCTAAAGTGCAAAAAGCCCAAGTGAATAATATTATTATTTTTTTAAAATATTATGAAGGGACATTTTAAATTAATTATAAATTAATTAATATAAATTTTATTATAAATTAATTTATAATTTAATTTAGTTAACTTAAAGTTATTTAAAATAATTATTAATTAATTTTTATATTAGTTATAAAGATTAATTTATATTAATTTTTTAACTAACCCTAAGGAGGGTTATCAAATTATAATTCAAATTTTTGAAATTCAAATTCCAAGCACCGACATGGGAGAAAATTTCCAAACATGTATAAAAGGGGGGAGCATCCCACCTTAGCAAATTACCATGCCTTTGATTTTTAATGCATGCAAACCTTGCTAATCGTGTTGCATCCAAGCAAAGAGTGAGTGTTGTGATTTTTGTGGAAGTCAACGGCGTACTAAGGCATAAGGTGAAGTAAGAATTTTTTTCTTCATGTGGGCATCACTAGCCCACACAATGGAATCCCAAGCTTTAAGGCGCTTAGGCTTTGGGGAGACAGTGAATCTAATCACGCTGAAACCCCTTTTGAGGGAAGCAAAAGGTATGCATTGAAATTGAGTGCTGGAAATTTTGGAAGGGTTAGTTGAGTATTAAAATTTTAATTTTTGCATTTTTATTTGGTTTGTAATGTTGTAAGGGGAAATATAAGGGTTGTGCAAAATTAAATTTCTAGTGTTATTTGCTTTGTTGTTTGGAAAGGGTAGTAAGGTGTTTTAGAAAGATTGTTTGAAATATTGTGGTGTTGGATATTATTTTAAGTTGGAGTTTATAAGGTGTATCCAAGGAATTATTATTTTCATGTATGATTTGATGGTTGGGAGCAATAAGGCATAGTTGAGCTTTGAGTATTTTTGTGTCCAAGGAATATTTGAGAAAGTGTTAAGAGTGAGTTTTTATCATCTAACCATTAAAATTGGAAAGAGGGAAATTGTGATTTAAAATAGGTTTTCCAAGGGCACTTCTACATCAAACAAAATGTATGGGCATATTATTCCTAGTGAGTGATTTTTGAATGTTGTGAATGCAAAGTTGGAGTGAAAATGATTGTTTGACAAAGGGGGAGAAAATTTATAGGAAATTAGATATGTGTTGCCAACAATGACAATACTCCTGCTGCACCTTGCTCAACATATTTTCATTGTTGTGTTGTGTGATGCTCTCTTGTTAACTTGTTGTATCTGGTTTGAGTTTGCTTTATTTCAGCATTAAGTGTTGCAAATTTAAAGTTTTTAAAAAAGAACACACTGATTCACCCCCCTCTCAGTATCACTGTGAGTATAACAGGGAAATTGTGATTTAAAATAGGTTTTCCAAGGGCACTTCTACATCAAACAAAATGTATGGGCATATTATTCCTAGTGAGTGATTTTTGAATGTTGTGAATGCAAAGTTGGAGTGAAAATGATTGTTTGGTAAGCATGTTGAGTGTGTGTTGAATTAATGCTTTAAGATTTTTTGGGATAAATAGTTGTTGATAAAAATTTTTTATAAGTATTTTTGTTGAAGTGATTATGTTGAGTGAACTTGAACTAGGGTTTGCAAATATCATGAGTATCATTGTTATGTGAAGATTATTTATAAGCATTGTTGTTGAAGTGAATGGTTGAGTGAAGAACTTGAACTAGGGTTTTAAAATAACATGAGTATCATTGTTATGTGAGATTGGTTGATAAGTATTGTTGGAAATTTTTGAGTAAGTATTCATTTGCTTAGACTTTGGTTTGTGAGCAAGGATTATTTCATTGAGTGATTGGTTGAGTAGAGTTGATTGAACCTAGTCAAGTGGATGTGTGAAGTGATATTTCAATTTCTATGAAATAAATTGTTCTTTATTTTGAATTGATTTGAGAAAGAGGTTGAG
Source organism: Wollemia nobilis (assembly GCA_028583015.1). NCBI lineage: Eukaryota > Viridiplantae > Streptophyta > Pinopsida > Araucariales > Araucariaceae > Wollemia > Wollemia nobilis. The sequence goes on along the minus strand of JAQPPZ010016892.1, from coordinate 5,635,739 downwards.
TGTTGATGAGTGTGAAACATATTGAGTCTCTAAAAAATCTCTATATGTTCTTGTGATAAAAGAGAGATTGAAAGTGATTGAGAGTTTGTGAATGTGAATCATATTGAGTCTCTAACAGTTATCTATATGTTTCTAAAAGAGTGATTGAAAGTGATTGAGCATTGTGATGAATGTGAAGCATATTAAGTCTCTAACAATTTTCTTTATGTTTCTATGAGATTGGACAAGTTCTAGTGTGGACTTATTGAGTAGATTTGAGGCAAGTCTTTGAGAAGAATTGTGGGTAAATTTGTGTGAGCTTTTATGGAAGCTTACAATAAAGTTTGAGGATAGAGATTGAGCATAGATTTAAGGATAGATATTGAGGATAAATATTGAGGAAATATTAAAGGACATAAATTGAGGACATAGATTGAGGAAAATTTTGAGGACAAAGTTTTGTGTAGATTTGAGGACAAGTTTGTACCAGACCAGAGATAAAGATTGATCATATTTGTGCTAGATCAAAGGACTATGTTTAGTATAGATTTAAGACAAATATTTGAGGATGACATAGTATAGAGGATGATAGTCTCCAGTGGATAGAGATCCATTAGCCATGGTAGTGAGGACATGTGTCTTTAGTAGATAGAGATCCTTTAGCCAGAGTAGTGGGGATAGTAGTTCTTCTAGAAGATCATGAGTCAGAGATAAGGAGAAATAGTTCTCCTATGGATAGAGATCCATGAAATTAATTAGAGGATTGGTGTCTCCTTTGGATAGATATCCATAAACATTGTAGGGAAAGGATTCCCAAGAGAATTTATTTGAGAAAAAATTATAAGAAATATTTTCTCCATGGAGTAGCCCACATTGGGTGAACCACATTAAATCATGTATCTCATGTGTGTGATGCTTTGTGTGATGTTTATTGCTTTAATATTACTGATGGTATCATTTGGATTAAAAATAAAAAAAATATCTTATACTATTCACCCTCCCTCTTAGTATAAGCACATGTTATTCATATTATTATACTAACCATACTAAAACCATGAGGTTCTCTACCCATTTGTATATTTTCTCCAAAAAATCTCCTCAGGGTCTAGCTCGACACGCATTTACCATCTAGAAGATAAATAACCTCATTTTCTAGGGAATCTAATTCATAATTGGATGTTTGAGGCACATGACCAATATAAAATTATTTGAATCTTGAGCTTAGATCCTTTTTCTCCTACTCCAGTCAACAATATCTTCATATCTAGTTTGCCAATCACCTTTGAATTGCTTGCATACAAGTTCTGAATCACCTCAAAATTGAAAGCGATCAATTCCTTGGTCTCAAGCATACTTCAATATTACTTTGCTAGTCCTAAATTTTGTGAAGATACCCTACTTAAATTTATTACCTTGGGTTCTAATTCTCCTTGACACACACTTAAAGGATTTGTATAAAAATATAACAGTCCAAATTTAACCATCCTAGGAGAGAGTAAAATTGCTTTCTTTTGCATAGTTTAGGTTCATAAATGATGTACTAGATAGGATCATAGAGTTTCCACTATATTTCGAGTTCTAGGTGCTACAAACATCCCTCAAGTGGATGGAAGTGATCACTATCTTGTTTTTTACTGGGGTTAACCTTGTACACTACCCATAAAGGACACCTTCATGTGGTCTCCTCATTTCCTATCACTCTCCACAAATATAGGACACCTCGGCCATAGTGTAAGGATTAACCATGTCTCAGTCAATTGAGAAAAGGGATGCCAATACCTTCACTAATATCATTATTTTGAGCTATTATTTAAGCGTAAGAACCTCTCTTCTCCATGATGAGATAACTTAAGCTATCCATCTCATCTCTATGATGAGCTAACTTAATTTATTGATCTCATATCAATGATGAGATAGCTTAAGCTATTTGTCTAATCTCCATGATGAGCTAACTCAAGATATTTGTCTCATATTATTCATGCTTTCAAAGGTTAGCATATTTTCATAAGAGCTAACTTAAATAATGAATAGTCACCTTTACCCTTGTATCCCCATAAGGTATCTTATTGGTTATGATGAAATGTTACTTTCTAGAAATAATCTGGATCACACTTTCTTCATCGCAAGGTGGCATTCTCCTTATCTACCTAGGAGTTAAGTTTAGTTGTTTATAGTTAGTCCCTTATCCTTTCGAACTAACTTATCTCATTATATTTCACTTGATAATGGTTGCGGTTATTCTTATCTCATGTGATCTATCATTCTTAGGTAAGCTTACACATTATCACTCACTTGATAATGATGGTCACACTTACTCCATGCAAGGTGCCATGTCAAAGTAAAGCTATCCTTCCTAGGATTCAATTCTTAAGCAACCTTTAGCTCATCCATAGAAGCTTCTAGTCTATCATACCAAGAAGTTCTTCATGAAAGCATCTAGTCCATAACAACCTAAAGCTCAGATACCAAATGTAACAACCCACTAAAAACAAATCACTTGAGAGATATGTTTTACACACATTCATTAGGGATCCACATATCCCCACCTTGCATAATTTGATATATATAGGTTTCTATCGATGTCAATCCCTATGATTAAGTTGTTTTTCTCATCTTCATGATGATCCAACTTATCCTCTTTAAATCCAACAAAGGTGTACACCCATATCTATACTATACGTAAGTCCATTTACGTATGTGCACTAAAACGTAATGCAACTAAGCTATCCATATCATCTCCACAATAAGCTATATTATCATTTTTGATGTATCAAAAGGGTATGCTCATCCCTACACCATACATAAGTCCATCTATGTAGGTGTACTAAGCATATTACATATATGCTCATTATCTCTCTCTAAATTTCTTCTAATTTAATGAACCATAAGCATAACCATTATGTTTATCTAGGAGTATATATATCATTTACATGTGCTTCTTAATAGATTATTAATCATAATCTTACTTCTTTAATTAAAGCATAAAGTCCATAACAACCTATATTTAGAATGCATTAGAAAACATGATCACAAGATAATAATAACCACAACACATATGAAACATCATATATCCTAAAGAAACCCCTAAGAGAAAAACCTAGCCTCAAAATATCCTTTATCATTTCATAAATTTAATTACCTCCAATACATCCATATAAAGGAAATACCATAATTTATTTTTGATACATCCATCAATGTAAGTACATAAGAGCTTCCTTAGTTCCTATGTTCCCAATACATTAATATATCTCTTAATTCATATTACATCACAATGAGGAACCCCATAATTCCCTAGAATGAATTCCACATCCATTCTTCTTTTCTCAAAAATCAACATCAAGATAGATACATGAGAATTCCCATGATTCCCATGTCTCAAATACATGAATAAATCCTTTAATTTATGTTAAAAGCTATGATTTAACCCCATAATTCCCTTATATGAACTCCACATTCATCCTCCAAATGATATCTCCTCCACTTGGTCCAAATACAAGTGAACAACTCCTTTTTAGGAGTCCAATGTAATCACACATCAACTATAACATTGCAAATGCCAACTCAATAGAGAGGACCTCATAATCCCCTCAATTAAATTTGTATGCAAACATTACAAGAAGGATAGGAATCTTCTCCAACTTAGTCAACGCGCCTCTCAATCACTATTACATTTCCATTGCATATAATCCCAAGAGATAAATTGTTCTTTAATGCATATCTCTAACTCATGAAATATATTATCCATTAATATTTTCAACTCATCAAATCAAACGAAATATATTATCCACTAATGTAAATTTCCAACACATGAAATGTATTATCCACTAACAAATTTCATCTCATCAAATTAAATAAATTACATTATCCATTAACGTATGTCAACTCATGAGATATGTTATCCACTAACATATTTTAACTTATCTTAGTTAAAATACATTATCCACTAATGCATATCATACTCACAAAATATGTTATCCGCTAACATATTATAACTTCTCTCAATCAATACATTATCCACTAATGTATATTCTAACACATGGAATATATTGTCTACTAACATAGTTCAACTCATTTAACCCAAATATAACCTTCCATTTAGTCCAAGGTTTAAAATCAATAACTAATCTTCATTTAACCATTAAATGACCTTTCATTTTATCAAGGTTTTAAAAACAATAAAATTTTCTTTCAATTAATCCATAAACTACCTTTCATTTAACCAAGGTTTTAAACAATAAATATCCTTTCAATTAAATTAAAACTATAAACCAAACTCAAATCAATTTTATCCACAAAAATTATGGTAAGACCCCAAGGTCTTACTATAAAATTATTAACAAATTAATGTAAATGTAATCGCAGGCCACTCAAAGGGGGCTCCCTTGTAATCGCTTTGTCACTATAGGGGGCTCCCTCCTTAGAATCTATGCTTATTATTCTTCTTCTTGGATGATTTGATATGGATGGCAAACCTAATATATATATCTACCCTAAAGCTATGTTGGTGAAGAGACATGATGGTTCATGTATGAAGAGACGTGATGGTTCACATTATGAAGGGTTGTGATGGTTCACTTTTTAAGTTAATAATTTAATAATTAAATGATTAATAATACTAACTAATACTAACTAGTAATGTTAGGATTGAGGATCCTAACATGCCACCCTCCTTAAAAATATCTTTGTCCTCAAATATCAAAGTGAGAAGCTTTGTCCTTTGTTTTCCAAGAAGTATTTGTGTAAGTTCTTGGAATATTTTAATGGCATCCTTTCATAGGCAGGGATATCGAGAAGGATGAAGCATTAGCGGGGGGTTTCCAAGAACAATAGTAGAATCTTCCTTATGAAAATCATGATGATGATGGGAGGGCAACCCTTAGGGTTCATCAAATACTTCAAAATGATGCATCAAAAGTGATGGTAATGATTTCATATCCTCTTTTGGTTCCTTGGTAGAGCCAATAGAGAAGGAGTGTGTAGTCACTCTGCATTGGTTTTGAATAGGTTTGGTCATATGAAAATAATTCACTATTGATGAGGAAGGTATGTGTAGGTCTTGTAGAGTGCATGTTTGGCTAGCATTGATCACTTTGGGTATGTCTACCTCATCCTTGCTTGGTACGTCAATCATTTATTGCACATTGACCTCATTGTCTTCATTGTGGTGAGTAGGTGCACTGGTCGCTTCAGACACAACTACCTCATCTACTTGCTCTATGGAGAGATAGGGATCAACTTCCTTCAATAAATACAATTGTAGTGTAGCACATTTATGGTGGGGTCCAAATTGTTCATCACAATTATCACAAAGTACTTTTGCTCATCGTTCCTTCATCTCCTCAAAGCTAAGATGTTTAATTTGTAAAGTTCGGTTAGATTTGGGGGTTGTGTAAGTGCTTTGTGCCCTTCCATTATGCATAGGTTTGGGAGCGATGTAAGTGGTCGATGATTTTTCCATAAGTGGTTTCCCTAATCGTTGTTGTGCATTGATTTTATCTTCAGCTAATTTTTCCAATCCATAGGTCTACATCATGGTATAGGGATTGAAACTTGTCACCTCCATTCTAATTTCCTCTTTTAATCCCCTAATGAAGCCATTGATGAGAATTGATTCATCCAATTTTGTGTTGTATTTGGTGATATCCTCAAATCGAGTTTGATACTCATGCACAGAAGTGATTTGATGAATATCTTTGAGCAATTCCCACATGACTGGGTCCCACATGGCTCTGATACCAAATGGTAAGACCCCAAGGTCTTACTATAAAATTATTAACAAATTAATGTAAATGTAATCACAGGACACTCAAAATGGGCTCCCTTGTAATCGCTTTGCCACTATAGGGGGCTCCCTCCTTAGAATCTATGCTTATTATTCTTCTTCTTGGATGATTTGATATGGATGGCCAACCTAATATATATATCTACCCTAAAGCTACATTGGTGAAGAGACATGATGGTTCACGTATGAAGAGACGTGATGGTTCACGTTATGAAGGGTTGTGATGGTTCACTTTATAAGTTAATAATATAATAATTAAATTATTAATAATACTAACTAATACTAACTAATAATGTTAGGATTGAGGATCCTAACAAATTATTCCAAACAAATACTCAATTCCTCCATGAAATTGATCCCCACCAATTAATCAATTTCTCCACAATATTAAATCCTAAATCTTGTCAATTTCTCCACAAAATTGATTCCAACCAAACACTCAATTTATCCATGAAATTGATCCCAAAAATATCTCAATTTCTCCATAAAATTTATTCCAATAAATCTCTCAATTTCTCCATGAAATTGACATACAATATTTCCATAAAATTATCCCATAACTAGCATTCATCTTTTCCATAAAATTGGCATAGTCAAACATTCTATTTTCCCCTCAAAATTGACCTAATAATTCTCTTTTAAAATGGATATATAGTTCTCCCTCAATTTGGTTCCATTCAAGTCGATCTATAACTCTATCGCTTAAAAAGGAATATATACATAGTCTTTCAATTTTACATATAATTTAGACTCGAATAATATAATATTCCCTCATTTTAGATCTAAAACCCCCTTTAGATCTATAATATAAACTCCTTAAAATTATAAAAATGTTTAAACTCAAATAAAATAATATCCATTTACTAAAATGATCTTTTGCATCAAATAAAAATCATTATCAATTATTTCAATGGAACAACTCTCCATTACGATACCTAAAAACCAACCTTCCTATCAGATTTAAATTCAAATAAATTTTTCATTAACTTTAATATAGATTTTCCATTTAATCGAGCATCCATTTAGTCAAAATAGTTAGGAATCCCTTTTAATATAAAGCTCATTCCTAAAATATATTATTCAAAGGTCTAGGAGTCAAAAGATCCACTTATTTTTCACCCCTAGTAGAAGATGATTTCTAACAACTAAACCATACCTTCCATTAGGCAACACAGATCAAGTTTTATCAGTGGGAAATAACCCAAGTCAATGATCAGAGACCAATTAATGTCACACCCCCTATTGGCACCAATAACTAACCATCGAAGGAAGGTCGATTAACAATGGAAGGCTAATCCCTCTTATATTATACCGAGTCTCTTGTACGGGGTGTGTAGGACAAATATTAGTGCAGATTTTTGAAAGGGGATTAACAAGGGAAGGATAATACCTCTTATGGTGTACTGAGTCTCATAAAAAGGTAAGGCTAATGCCTCTTATTGTGTAATGAGAGGTCTATTAACAAGTGATGCAGGAGCATCCGGCTGCAGTCGAGCAATCGTGCATCTTCCAAATTTTTTTTAGATTTTCTAAGTACTTTGCATTTTATTTTACTTATTTCCAGCTTGGGGAAGGCTTTGTTAAGCAATTTTCAGTTTGGAGGAGTTTTGTAAGGCAAAGGGGGGATTTTGTAAAGAAATGGAAGAGTTTAAGTTTTGTAAAGAAGTGGGGGAGTCTCGAAGAAGTTTGCAAAGTTTGGGCTGAAGTTGGGGTGAGGTCGCGAAATCGTGACCTCATTGGCTTCAACTTTGGCAGGGGTCGGTTTCGTCGCGATATCGCGACGTCGTGATATCGTGACATTACTTAGCAGCTGGAGCGAAGGGAAGTTTCTGTCGTGATATCGTGACGTCGCGATATCGTGACGTCGCGATATCGCGACGTGAGTTGAGCAGCAGTGTGCAAAGGAGCTTCCGTCGCGATATCACGACGTCGCGATATCGCGATGATTTTGTAAAGGCAAAGGCGTAGGAGCAGTTTGGTCGCGATATCATGACGTCGCGATATCACGATAGTTCAGCAGTCGGCAGCAAAACAGAAGGTTGGGTCACGATATCGCGACATGTCGCGATATCGTGGCCGAAAGGAAAGCAAACCAAGGAGAACACGCGGACGGCCATGCAGGGACAAATTTGACACGTGGCTGCCATGTATAACATGACAGTTGTGAAGGGCAACACGTGTACCAAATATTTTTGACAAGGAGAAGGCATGGCCAGATTTGCAAGCGGTCGACTACATTTAAGAGAACAAAGATGGGAATCACGAAAGTTGAGAAGGGAGGTATCGGCCACGCATTCTGGCAACACAGCCATTACAGGTGATGGCTTAATGGAAGAGACAATAGTGCAGAGGATAGTCAGAACAAAGCGGCCGATGTAGGGAGGCCATTAATGCAAGCTCCTGGTAGATCGGACAGATGGCTCATTTATGACTGAAATTTCAAAAAGAACCCAGGGAGGGGGGAAATTCAAATTGAATTTTGTTGGCGGGGCATTAATTGCCTAGGGGATTGGGGCCTCGATAAAAACCCAAAAAATGGTAATGAAAAAGGAGGGTGGATCAGATGGCAGAGGGGATAGAGAGAGAGAGAACAAAAAAATACCAGAGCACCTCTGGTTATTGTATGTCTGCGGGCTATTTCATTTTGGATGTATGTATTGAAAACAGAAGATTTTAATGACAAGTTTGAAATTTCTGAAGGTGTGAAGATTCCGGTCCCCGTCAGTGGTATCAGAGCCAGTAGTTCCTGAGTGTACAGCAGACCGCCGAAGGAGAGGCAGTTGTACCAGGACTTGTGGGAGGGCTTGAGATCGGGTGAACAGAATGCCTCCAAGGAGAAACCCCATTGGTGGAAGAGGCATGGCAGCAGAAGATTTTTGGGCTTTGCAGCGGCAAGTTCAGGCCCTGCAAGAAGAACTGCGTAGAGGACATGAACCGAGAAGAGATGCAGACAGTGAGGATGAAGCGGATGATGAAGAAAATCAGTTTGAAGAAGAAGAGGAAGAAGTTGTGGATCCGACACAAGCCAGACTGTACAAGGCCATATCTCAGATTGGGAAGAGGTCGAAGATAGAAGTTTCTACGTATTTCGAGAACTTGAATCCGAAGGAATTAATAGATTGGATAAATGACTTAGAGGAATATTTTGAATACGAAGAGGTTGAAGATCCCGAGCGGGTCAGATTTGCCAAAACTAAATTAAAAGGTCATGCCAGCATATGGTGGAAGGGAGTACAGCTGGAACAGAATAGAAGAGGAAAAGAACAGATAACTAGATGGGACAGAATGGTGGAGAAATTGAAGAGGCAGTTTATTCCCATAGACTATGAACTGGATCTGCTAAGAAAAATGTAGAGTTTGAGACAGATGAATAAAACTGTCCAAGAATATACGGAGGAATTTTATAAAATCTCCATCAGAACCGGTCATTTGGAAGCAAGCAAGGAAAAAGTGGCCCGTTATATTAATGGGTTGAGACCTAGTGTTCAGGAAGAATTAAGCTTAGTGCGGGTGAGCACCATTGAAGATGCTTACCAGTTTGCTCTGAAGGTTGAAGAAAAACTGAACAGAAGGTTTGAGAACAGGCAAAAAGGAAGAGGGCCTAGAGGAAAGACCGATGGAAAGAAAGAGGAAGGAAAGGAAGAGAAGAAAGAAGAGGTTAGCAGCAGCCGAGATCTGAAGGAAGATGGGGAACCCAAACCCCAAGTTCAGAATAATGGCTACCCGAGAGGAAGAGGTAGATCTGGACATGGGTATGGAAGAGGAGTGTTCCGAGGAACATGTTTCCACTGCGAAGAAGAGGGGCATCGGGCATATGAGTGTCCCCAGCACCCTGAGAGAGTGAACAAGAAACTAGTGGGTCTTGCCAGGGCTGTTGTGGCAGTTGAAGATGCTGACTCAGAACATTCTGAAGAAGCTGAGAAAGGAGAGGCAATGATTGTGAGGAGGGCCATGCAGATTGAGGAAGACAAGTCAGAATAGAGGAGAAGCCTGTTCTACACATGGTGCAAAAGTGCAGGCAAGGTCTGTAATGTTATTATAGACAATGGGAGTACAGACAACTTAGTTTTTGAGGAGATGGTTACTAAGTTGTAGCTAGAGAGAAGGAGGCACCCGCATCCATACCGGATTGCGTGGTTGCGGAAGGACCATAGAGCATGGGTCTGTGAATAGTGTTTAGTCACATTTCAGATTGGGAGATACCAGGATGAAGTCCTGTGTGATGTTTTCCCCATGGATGCTTGCCATTTGCTGTTAGGAAGGCCATGGCAGTTTGATCGGAGTGTCGTGCATGATGGTCATGCAAATACTTACTCCTTGATGAAAGATGGAGTGCGGCACAAGTTGAAGCCATTGCAGACAGTAGATGAGAAGGTGTGTAGTAATGCCAAAATTTGTCTGGTAGAGGGCAAAATTTTTTTTTGCCAGAAGACAAAATTTGAGCAGGTTGCAGAGGCAGATGAATGTCAGGAGGTGTTGCCGAAGGCGGTGACCGGACAACACCGAAGTGAAGATCACTTCTCTATTTACCCCGGGTGTCTGATGCAGGAGCATCCGGCTGCAGTCGAGCAATCGTGCATCTTCCAATTTTTTTTTAGATTTTCTAAGTACTTTGCATTTTATTTTACTTATTTCCAGCTTGGGGAAGGCTTTGTTAAGCAATTTTCAGTTTGGAGGAGTTTTGTAAGGCAAAGGGGGGATTTTGTAAAGAAATGGAAGAGTTTAAGTTTTGTAAAGAAGTGGGGGAGTCTCGAAGAAGTTTGCAAAGTTTGGGCTGAAGTTGGGGTGAGGTCACGAAATCACGACATGTCACGATTTCGTGACATGTCGTGAAATCGTGACCTCATTGGCTTCAACTTTGGCAGGGGTCAATTTCATCATGATATCATGACGTCGCGATATCACGACATTACTTAGCAGCTAGAGTGGAGGGAATTTTTTGTCATGATATCGCGACGTCGCGATATCACAACGTGAATTGAGCAGCAGTGTGCAAAGGAGCTTTCGTCGTGATATCACGACGTCATGATATCATGACAATTTTGTAAAGGCAAAGGCGCAGGAGCAGTTTGGTCATGATATCATGACGTTGTGATATCATGATGTCACGATATCATGACAGTTCAGCAGTCGGTAGCAAAACAGAAGGTTGGGTCGCGATATCGTGACATGTCGCGATATCGCGACATGTCGCGATATCATGGCCGAAAGGAAAGCGAACCAAGGAGAACACGTGGACGGCCATGCAGGGACAAATTTGACACGTGGCTGCCACGTATAACATGACAGTTGTGAAGGGCAGCACGTGTACCAAATATTTTTGACAAGGAGAAGGCATGGCCAGATTTGCAAGCGGTCGGCTACGTTTAAGAGAACAAAGATGGGAATCGCAAAAGTTGAGAAGGGAGGTATCGGCCACGCATTCTGGCAACACAGCCATTACAGGTGATGGCTTAATGGAAGAGACAACAGTGCAGAGGACAGTCAGAACAAAGCGACCGATGCAGGGAGGCCATTAATGCAAGCTCCTGGTAGATCGGACAGATGGCTCATTTATGACTGAAATTTCGAAAAGAACCCAGGGAGGGGGGAAATTCAAATTGAATTTTGTTGGCGGGGCATTAATTGCCTAGGGGATCGGGGCCTCGATAAAAACCCAAAAAATGGTAATGAAAAATGAGGGTGGACCGGAAGGCGGAGGGGATAGAGAGAGAGAGAGAAAAAAAAAAATACCAGAGCACCTCTGGTTATTGTATGCCTGCGGGCTGTTTCATTTTGGATGTATGTATTGAAAACAGAAGATTTTAATGACAAGTTTGAAATTTCTGAAGGTGTGAAGATTCTGGTCCCCGTCAACAAGGGAATGCTAATTCCTCTTATGGTGTACTGAGTATCCTATATAGGGTGTGTAGAAGGAATATGAGTGAATATTTTTAAAAGGGGATTAAAACTGCCTAAAAAAGCACACCATCAGCAATGTGGCTAGTACCACATGGAGGGTAGGCAAGGTCAATGGTGTAGAATCACTGCACCACAAGTAGGTGGAAACAAATGAGCATCATTAAGGGTCAAATTAGATAAATACAATACCATGCACCTCCACAATGCTAGATGGCTGCCAAATAGCCTAGCATGGAACCACCAGTTGGTGGTTGATAAATCATGGGGAGCCTATAACCTCTTAAGGCACTCCCCACTCCCCCTCATATTCCATGTGGTATATTATAAGGATAGGTACTAAAATTTCTCCCCTTTGTCCATGCCACGCGAGGCAATGAGGGTAAATATTAAACCCCATTCCCTAAGGCTATACCTTAGGGAGGGTTTAATCTGTTGGTGGCACCTCCATAAAAAAAAAAAATATTGGTGGTGAATAATGCTTAGCATGGAATTAACATGGTTTAAAATTATACATGGACCAAGCTAGGATGAACGAAACAAGGTTAATTCAAGCTTACATCACCAACAGTAACTCAAATGCAAGGATGAAGTCACGTATTAGGGTGACTTTGAGATACGATGCTTAGGAATTAGAATTTTAATGTTTCTAGCTTGGTCATTTATCCATTATATGTGGAATATATCTCCTTAGAAGCAAGGATAGGATGCATGAACATCAACAAAGCACATAGGGGTCCGAAGAATGCACATAAATCTTAGATATGAGTAAGCAAGGAAGAAGGTTATTTTAGTCCACACTATAGTTTATGTAAGAAAGCAGGACAAACCTGCCTAGATCCATACTACTAACACTCAAGGTAGAGGAGGGTTGAATCATTTTGGGTCTCCATTATACATACAAGAAGGTCGATTTTACCTGGATTAAATTAAACATTCAGAGGAGCTGAATCGACCTAGTTTCAATGCATGGGTACTAGGCCCAATTAAAACAAGAAACTGTAAACCTCCCTGAATGTTTTAGTATAAATTAATAGGTTACTCATCATAATATATTGGGGATATACATTCGAATAAGCTCGTAGAAATGTAAATTTTGCCAGCAAGAGGAGTGTTCATGAAAAAATAAAATAGAGCAAGCATCATATGTTTCATCAAACTAAGAAAACATCAATCAATTTAAATCACTAATCAATGTATTAAAAACATAAAGGATGCAATATAATATAATATCCAACCCGATTTAGCATTAAGGTTGAAGGATAAAGGCAATCCCCTAATCTTCTACTAGTCCTCCATTATCGTAGTCTCCTTCCTCCCAAAAACATCCTCTTGAACCTCATGGCTTTCTCTCTTTTTTTTTAACATCCCTTCTTAGGGCATGATGTCTTCCCCAAATCCATCTCCCTTTCCAAGAATACCTACCTCTTTTACAAGGTGGTAGGGGGGTATTTTACATTAAGGTCAACCCCCTTACTCAGTCCCAGCTAGTAGGGGTTTGTAACTTTCTTTCACCAAAATAGCTATCAATTTTGATGATTTGAAATTCTTCCCTCAAATGCAAAGTCAAAGGAGGCTTACATACATATAAAAATATTTAAATCATTCATGATCCTACCACATTAAATAAGAGCCATTACAAAATAAGATAATTACTAACCAAACCTATTTTGCTTAATTATAATTAAAAGCAACATTAAGGTAAATATTAAATTTCTAGCTAAAATACAATGCAATTCTTAATCATATTAATTGAACTGTAGACACCTAAAATACATCATGTTTAGGATACTACTCATATGAGCACCTTTGCAGACCATACAAATGATCTTGGACCTTTCCAAGACTTAGCAGTGGTTCTAACCACTCATCTGGGGTAATCTAGTCCTAGTCAATGTTAGCTGCTGATGGCAATAGCAACTAGCTTCCTAGCCGTTGATGGCAACAATGGATAGGATTCTAGCCATTTATGATCAAAGCATATAAGGGTAGGTAGGGTTATAGATGCGCTAAGCAACAATGACTAGCCCTATAACAAACTCGGTCATCTTAAGCCAAGAAAAATTAGTTGTAAAAATCAAATTGCAATGATTTTGGAGCGATTTTAGGTGAGGAAGCTTCCAGAGGATTCCTCCCAACTACTCAGGCCACCTACTTCTTGATCTTGGCTTCCTTGATAAGCCAATATTGGGATTTTGGGAAGTCTATTTATATACCTCCCAAAGAGGCATAAAGAGACAATTTGAATGCAACGAAGCCTTGTCAAACTAGAGAGCCAATTGCAATCCTTGAGGACTGCCAACATGCTATCTATTTGGAGAATGACACCTGTATTTGAAGCAATGGAGTTTCAAATAGCTTGAGTAAACTTGCTATTTCACACCAAGCCATTAGGAATCTACAATAATTCACCTATAAATCAGTGTTGAGACTCCTAGGCGACCCTTGACCATCAATTCAACGGAGGAATTGAACATCTATAGCCCTGATTTCAAGAGAAAGGATACTTTTCCCATGGTCCCTATTGTTAACAGTGGCCAACAGTCTTAGCTACGACTGTTAACAGTGGCTAGGTTTTGATGAGCTTAATATTCTATTTTAGCCATATATTTACCTTTCTTAGTACACATTTAGATTAATTAGGCATAGATTAATCATATTGCATGAATTTCCATGGTTAATTAGTAGATTAATAGGCATCTTTGCTTACATTCATTTACTTTATCCTTTCCTTTGCAAGATTTCATGGATTAAGTTTCTTTATGCTTAATTTGTAGGATTATATGCATTTCTAGTTTCTTGTACATGATTTAAGCCATAATACATTATTTAATATTTATTTTCTTAAGAATATTTATGCATATTTATGTAGGTTCATGATTTATTTATAAATTTTCTATATTCACACATTTTCTTGGAAATAAACCTCATCATGAGAGGTTTCATGTACTTATAAGTGTGCTTTGATGTTTCCTTGCACGCAGGTGACAAATTTCTCTAGGGATAAAACATAATTCAAGACCATTCCTCTTTACATTGGAGAAGGATGCATCCTTGTAAACCCTTAGGCAAAGTTTTATGACCTTAAAATTCTATTTAAGGCATCTACCACATGAATTGTGGATTGTAATATGTATCACAGTGGTCAACCCTTAAGAAGGATGTTTTTGTAACCTTGTTATAAAGAGATTCAATATCATTAATAAATATGGGCACATTCTTTTTTCTCTCTTCTTTATTCTTGATTAATTGATTGATCTTGTATTTTGATAGCATATTATCTAGTTGCTATACTTTTTAAGCCTCATTTATTAACCATTATATGTATTTAAACTACATTAAGCTATTCCTTACAAAAATTGATTTAATACTAGGAAAAATATCAAATCATGAGCTTAATGATGCAATGGTTAGTCATTCTAATCAAACCATTATATGCATAAATAATATCAATTATTTCCTCAGCTAAACCATTTAAAAGCATCATCAAGGTGGATTTAAATTGTTAGCCCAACATTGTCCACCTGCAAGCATGGTTAGCCCTACAAAACTATAAAGACATAGTAATGTCATAGACATAAATCATAGCCAAACTCTACATCATACCCATGCAAATACTTAGCACCAATATTGTTAGGCATTGAAACAAGTTTGATTATGTTGTCTTCCTCATTAAGGGTCCTACAAGGGTGGGTTGTGACACGCTTATACGAGCACTAACAGGGCACTAGATTTTAAGGAGAAATAGAAAATTACAAGTGCTAAGAGAGTGATAGACTTCAAGAGAGATCATACACATGCTAATAGGGTGGTCAAGGGAGAATAGACAAGAACTAATAGGGTACTAGAGGGAGAATAAACAAGTGTTAATAGGATGCTAGGAGTAATATAAAGTTAAAATAAATTGATGCTGCATTCATAGAAATTGAAGAAATTCAAGCACACTTATAAGCATCAATTATAAATTGAATCATATAGGCCACATGCAGTAATTTTTCAATGAGTAGAACACTGTCTAAAATAGCACTCGAACATGCTAACATCATCTACTAGAGACAACCACCAGAATATCACTCAGATGTGCTACCATCATCCATGAGATATAATCACTAGAACAACATTCAAAAGTGCTACCATTGATGACAAGATAAGACCATTAAAAAAACACTCAATTGTTCTACCATTGATAACTAGAGTAAACCAATAAAGTAGCACCCAAACATGATACCATTTCCACTAAATACAATCACAAGAGCAATAATTGAACATAGTCACCTAACAAGAACCTATGAGCAGAAAGATAATGTGAAAAATTTCCTCACATTTGAGCATTGGAATTTCAAACATTAGAAAAGATGAACATTTTTGGAATAAGGTATCATTTTCAAACTTCTAACATATTGCATTGATATATTTGCCAACCATTCTAAGTAATGTTTATATGTTACATTCCATATTTGGTGTATAATTTATTGGAGGGAAAGAAATGAATTCAATTTGCTTTGAAAAACATTAGGTGGAGTTATAAGGTTCATTGAAGTTTGCACCTTGATTAAGTTTTTCAAAAGTTACTTTTTGAAAATTTGAATTTATATTTTTAGTTATGAAGTGATACGGATTACTACTTGGATTTAATTTTTTGAAAATATAATAGTTCTTTTAATATTTGAAGATTCTAAGTTTTGTTAGAGTATATTAAATTATTTGGTACATGCTAATGTACCACCTTGGGTACATCTTTAGATTAGGAGAGTGTCTTATATTAGAGTGTGAGTATTTACTTTATGCAATGCAATAAATGCACAAGTATTATTAGAGTGTGAAAAGTATTTTGGTAATGTAAATGTGCATAATAGTCCATGTGGACATGAGTCCATAGAGTAGGAAGATGAAGCATTGAAGAGTCTCAAGAAGAGTGGAGACCAAGAGTAATCCATATAAAGAGTCACATTCCATTATATATGTCTATGTGTGTGTGAGAGAGACATAATGTAGAGTGAGATTGTGTGGAAGTATGATGTATTGGAGATCTTTATTCTATATGAGAATACTATTTTTGTGAGCATTTATTAGTTGATATTTTATGATTTGCAAAAATTATTGATGAGTTTTATATGTTTAGAGTATTACCATTATCTTATATTTCATCCTGCAACTTTATTTTATATCTTCTGGTTATTTTTTTTAATTTTATAGCATCAAAAGATAATAGTGGGATCAGAGCCACAAGGAAGATTGATAAGAGATAGGGAGAGCCATAAGAGATATTAAGAGGAGATAGGGAGATTTCATTTGTAGAATTTGAAATTTACAATTTGGCTAGAGTATTTCCACAAAGTCGTAGAAAAACTTGTGAAGACTAGGACTTGCATAGATTTCTTTTCCACTAGTTTGAAGAATAACTAGTGAAGTTTATTGATTTCAGATTTCTATAATTTTGGATATATTTGATTGCAAGGATTAATTTTTGAGTTGTATAAAGATAATAAATATTGAATATTAAGGAAACCCAATAAAAACATCGCCATTGAATATTGAAGGTGGCATATTGAAGATTGAAGAAAGAGACTAGAGAAACCCCATTGAATATTGAGGAGGATACTCGAGAAAAGAGATATCCATTGAATATTTGAGAAAGAATATAGAGGAGGACTAAGAAAAGGTCCAATTGAAGAGTTAAATTTTTTTAAGACACAAGATAAGAGGTCTCAAGAAAATTTGGAAGGAGAAAGAAGAAGGCTAGAGAAGCCCTTTTGAAAAAGTTGAAGAAGTGGCCATTGGAGAAGATTTGAAGAAATTTTGGAGAAGAATATTGCAAAAAGAAGAAGAAGCTCCTGAAAAGAGGCAATTGCATCAAAATTGGGAAAATTATTGTCAATCAACAACAAGACCAAAAGGATTTGTGAAACTAATTCAAGAAAAATATTTTTTGCAAGAAGTTTGCTAAATTTGAGAAAGTATTTTTGAATACTTCAAGACATTCAAATTCTTGAAAAATAGGCCAATAAATAGATCATATTTGAAGACATAATTCAGCGAAAGCTAAGGAGGATAAATAAGATAGAAGAGACCACCGATTTTAAGTTTTCAAGACATCCATTAAGAATTTGAAGGCTGATTTGTGGAGGAGAATCTTGCTGATTTTCATGATAGAAGTTGAAGAGTCACAAGAAATAAAATTGAAGGTGACATAGAGCTGCAAATTGGAGAAAATTTCGGCAGATTTTGAAGTGCCCTTGAAAAGCCAGTTTAAGGAAGGCTTGATAGCAAACTAAGGCAACAAATTGGAGAAATTTTGTGCAGCATTAGAGGGAGATAGTAGAGCTGTGATTTGAAGAAATTTTAGGAATATTTGAGAGATATTTGGACAAAAAAGTGAAGGAATATTTGGCAGCAATTGAAGCTATAAATTTCAGAATTTTCGGACAGTAAGAAAATGATTTGGGCAGTTTTTTTGAAGAGGAGTATAGTTGTGAATTTCAGAGTTATTGGGCAGCATTTTAGAAGGAGTTAGAGATTTTTTTTGGACAGATAAAAGGCTGCATACTATACAGCATTTGGTGATGCAAGTTTTAGAGCTTGAGACAACATTTGAAGAAGAGTTAAGAGCTACAATTTTTAGAGATTTTGGAGTAGCAAAGTAAAATAAATTAAAGCTGCAAAAATAAGATTTTTTGGTAGCAAGATAAGGTTGCAAATTTGAAGGTCTAGAACAACAAGTTTAAGTAGTAAGAAAGGCAGAGGCAAGCTACAAAAGAATACCAAAAAGGTTTGAAATTAGGTGCATAAAAAAGAATTTCATTTTTATGAAAAAGTTGATTTAATTCAAGTTTATTTACCACCATATTTTTAGAGTTCAAATCAGGAAAATAGAACTCTAAGTATATTATTTCGAATACAAGGGAGGATACACCCTAGAACATACAAAATATAACAATAAAAGATAATTTAGAGATTTCTTGGAATAGGAGTAAAAAGAGAAGAATTTATATAGTGAATACTATTTTTTGTAAGCCAAAAAAATGTAGTATTATTAAAGAAAAGGAGATCAAAAACTGCACAAGAGTAAGGTAGATTTAGAGTTTCAAAAGACACCAAAAGAAATACAGTAATAGCTACAAAAAATAGTGGTTAATAGGAGTGAGAAAAAGCCATCACCAAGAAAATGTGGAGGATCAACCATGTTTGAAATAAGAAGCCACCATTCAGTTGAGAAAGAAGCTAAGGAGGCACCACTATATTGAAGAAAAGCCACTCAAGTTATGTTTGCACCATCGTGAGAGGGGAAGCCATTGGAAGAGCCACCACATTAGATGTACAATATTACAAAGCCATTGGAAGAGCCACAACATTGCACAAAGGAGAACCTAGAAATCCAAACATCAAAGGAGAAGAGAGAACATAGAAGGCCAATTTTTATAGTACATTAGAATACATTGAAAATAAGTGAAGTGTTATCAAACATATTACAAAGAAGTGGAGCATTATAAAAATAAAGAGTGCTCATTTAAGGAGGTGTAGATTTTGTTTGCCACTTGGTATTGTAAGTAATGTAATGTGCAAGATGTTATAAAATAATTGAATGTAACCTTCCAGAGATTGAAAATGTTTCTAGCCAAGTGTTATGGGAAGGATAGCAAATTAGAGCACCAAAGAACATTGTAAAAAAGGAAAACCATTTATGTGCCACTTGGAACTTGAAACATAAGAGTGCCAAACATCTTTGAAATGAGTCAAAGTATTTTGGAATCATCATTCATTGCATGGGCCAATATTAGCACATGGAGAGATCATTTGGAATAAAGTTTGGGTCGTAAAATCAAGAGAGCATTTGTAGGAAGGAATGCTACTAATTATTCAATAGTGAAGACATAGTATTTTACCCAGAATAGTGTGCATTCATTTTATTGAGGTAAATTCTCAAGTTTACTATTTGGTTTACACAAAATATTGGAGTAATAAGGAATATTTTATAATTTATGAAAGTTTGAAGTTGGTTTATAAGGTTTTCACATTGATTGATTAATGTTATTGGAGATATAAGGTTTATGAGTGAAAAGAAAAATAGAAATTTTATTATTGCTATTTGAAAATATTTATGAAGAATTTGAAAATTGGTTTGAATATTTGAGAAATTAAATTGAAGTTTTATAATTTGATTATTTGAGTTTGAGAAAGAATTTGAAATATATTCAAATTGATAATTTTGGAGAAATAAAGATTTCAACATTGAATTAGGAATACAAAACTTGCAAATATCATAAAATTTCTAAATTTCCTATTTTGGAGCTATAAGGGTTTCAACATCAAACTATATTTTAGGAAATTTAGAATTGAGAAGTTATATTATTGAAATTTGGGAGAAAAAAGGAATTCAACCTAGATATTTGAAAGAATAGAAACCTTTATAAAAAATTATTGATTGTTATTCATATATTGGGAGAAATAAGATATTTGTATTGAAGAATAGAAATTGAAGATTATATTAATATTATCATCCAAACATTAGGAAATACAAGATATACTACAAGATTTGAAGAATTGAAAGTTAGTAGTTGATCATATACTCAAATTCAACTCAAAGGTTAGAAGTTGAAAAGATTTCATCAAAGTTGATTATTATATTCAAAATATTCAATATTTGGAGATATAAGGTTTACAACATAAAAGTTTTTATATTTCATCCAAACACTAGGGAGACATAAGGTAGTCAACCTCAAAGGTTTAGAGATTTGAAAATTTTATCATAATTGTCCTACATTTTTTAGATAAGGGAGTTACAAGGAAGCCTACTCTAGAAGAACTATGGAAGAACTTATTAAGTATACAAGATTCAAGGAATAAAAATGGTTTAAAGATATACTTGATTCAAGGGATAATAACAATATGAAAAGTGTGATTAGAAGAGAAGAACCAATATGGATTAGAAAGACTCTTGAGGAATCACAAATTGATAGTTTAACAAGAGCAGACTCTATAAAGACATCTTCGAACAATATGATAGAAGAAATTGATAACAATTATACTAATGGAAATAATGAGAGTAAGCTCAAATATATTCTCAAAAGGTAGCAAATGTTGGTCAAAAATATTTCTTGTAGACTTATGAAAGAAGCAAAGGTAGAATCGCCTCAATTATATACAAATGGTTATATCAGTTGATCAAGAAAATGGATGAACTTGAAATTTCAAAAAGGAGTAACAAAGATGGTATGAAACTAAATGGTGCGGGAAGCAGGATCATTTTTTATATTGAATCGCTTTTTGATTGTAAGGTAGAAAACCCACAATAGACTTAATTTATATATTTTTTCGATGATGCCTTATTATCATATTTGGATTGCATTTAAATACCTAGTCTAATAGTTGTAAGAGTGAAGGGTTGTGACCCTAAAATATAATTAATAAATAATATAAGTATTAAGGTATGTTAGGAGGGTCCTAACATGCCACCCCCCTTAAAGGAGCTTTGTCCTTAAAGCTGGAAATTTAGAAATTGCTGCTGGATATCTTGAAAATTTTCCCACGTTGCATCTTCTAAAGGTAGACCTTTCCAATGGATTAAAACTTCTATGATATCGTGAGTACGAAGGTGAAGAGAGCGACGATCCAAGATATCTTCTGGATCGACTAGAAGTACTCCATAATCGGAGATTTCATGGAGAGTGGTTTGTGTCATGATATGGGCTCCAACTGCGAGCTTAAGGTAAGATACATGAAATACGAAGTGAAGTTTGGAAGATGGAGGAAGCTCTAGTTTGTAAGCAATGGTCCCAATATGTTGGAGAACTTTATATGGCCCATAAAATTTGGCTGCTAACTTCTGAGAACCTTTTTGTTTAAGAGAGGATTTATGGTAAGGTTGGAGACGTAAGAAAACCATATCACCCTTGTGGAAACTACGTTCGCTTCTATGTTGATCGGCTTGCTGCTTCATGCGATGTTGGCCAGTATGTAGGTTCTCTTTTAGGATCCATAGTATGTCATATCTATTAGCAAGTTTCATTTCCACCGCATGGAATTTTGTAGTCCCTAGAATATAGGAAGTGAGGGATGGTGGTGTTTGACCATATAGTGCTTCATAAGGAGTCATTTTGATGGACGTATGGTATGAAGTGTTATACCACCATTCCGCTAGTGAAATCCACTTTACCCAATGGAGTGGTTGAGTGGAAACAAAACATCGAAGGTATGTTTCCAAGCATTTATTTACAACTTTTGTTTGGCCATCGGTTTGAGGATGGTAAGAAGAGATCATACGAAGTTGAGTACCTTGTAATTTGAACAATTCCTTCCAAAAGGTGCTAGTGAAATTTAGGTCACAGTCACTAACAATTGTGGAGGGCATACCATGTAATTTAAAGATGTTATCTAGGAA
Organism: Wollemia nobilis; assembly: GCA_028583015.1. Taxonomy (NCBI): domain Eukaryota; kingdom Viridiplantae; phylum Streptophyta; class Pinopsida; order Araucariales; family Araucariaceae; genus Wollemia; species Wollemia nobilis. The sequence continues at coordinate 5,613,702 of JAQPPZ010016892.1, read as the reverse complement.
GAGGTGGGCTATAGTTCTAGCGGTATAAGGATGAGCCACAAAACAAAAATGGGCATATTTAGATAAACGATCAACGACTACGAAAATGGTTGTTTTTCCTCTTGATTTTGGTAATCCTTCAATAAATTCCATAGAAATATCTGCCCCTGTTTTGGTGGATATATGAAGAGGTTGAAGTAATCCTGGAATAGCGAGGGTCTCCCCATTTTGTCTTTGGCAAACTTCACATTCTTTTACAAAGTTTTTGATGTAATTTTTCATTCCTACCCAATAGAAGGAGGTAGTGGCTCTTTTATAGGTTTTTATGAACCCCGAGTGGCCTGCAGTGGGTGAGGTATGTAACTCATGAAGAAGTTTTTCATGATAAGTTGAATTGGGGTTGAGGACCATCCTCCCTTTGTATCTTAATATATTGTCCTTCCAAGTGTAATGAGGTTTGCTACTAGGATTATGTTGAAGTTGTTGAATTAAGGCGTGGATAGTAGGATCATTTATCCATTCTTCATGCACCTCATCTACCCATTTAGGAATAAGGGAGGAAAGAGCATGGACTTGAGGCATATCTTCAAATTTTCTAGAAAGTGCATCAGCTGCCATGTTGTCCTTTCCCTTTTTATATGTAATTTCATAATCATAGCCAAGAATTTTAGTAACCCATTTTTGTTGGTTCGGGGTATTAGTCCTTTGTTCCAAAAAATACTTCAAGCTATGATGGTCAGTGCGTATAATGAAATGTTGGCCAATAAGGTAAGGCCTCCAATGTTGAATAGCATGGACAATCACCAACATCTCTTTTTCATACGTAGAGCGAGTTAAATTCTTGGGAGAAAATGCTTTGCTTATAAAAGCTAGATGCCTTTCATCATGCATGAGTATGGCTTCCATTCCTATTCCTGAAGCGTCACTTTCAATGGTGAACGATTTAGAAAAGTTGGGCATGGCTAGAATAGGGGTGGTACACATTGTAGTTTTCAAGGTGATAAAGGCCTCATCTGCTTTAGACGACCATATGAAAGCATTTTTCTTAAGTAATGTTGTTAGAGGAGCAACGATTTTACCATAATTTTGGACAAATTTTCTATAATATCCCGTTAGTCCAAGAAACCCATGTAGAGCTTTTAAGGTTTTTGGAATAGGCCAATTTTTCACCTCCTCAATTTTGGAAGGATCTACCATAACTCCTTCCTTTGAGACAATATGCCCTAAGTATTCAATTTTTTGTTTTCCAAAAGAACACTTTGATATTTTTGTATAAAGTTGATTTTCCTTCAAGATTTGGAATGCTTGTATAATATGGTCCAAATGTTCTTCCCATGTTTTGCTATAAATCAAAATGTCATCAAAGAAAACTAATATAAATTTACAAAGAAAAGGGTGAAATATCTTATTCATTAGAATTTGAAAGGTAGGAGCGTTGGTCATGCCAAATGGCATCACCAAGAATTCGTAGTGCCCTTCGTGAGTGCGAAAGGTCATCTTAGGAATGTCCTTTTCATTGACTCGTATTTGGTGGTAGCCTGACCGTAAGTCTAACTTGGAAAAATAAGCTGCCCCGTGGAGTTCATCTAATAGCTCGTCTATGATCGGAATAGGAAATTTATCTTTGATGGTCATTTTATTAAGTGCTCAAAAATTGACACATAAATGCCATGAGCCATCCTTTTTTCTAACTAAAATAATTGGAGATGATTAAGGGCTTTTGCTAGGTCTAATGACTCCTGCCTTAAGAAGCTCTTGTACTAATTTCTCTATTTCGGTCTTTTGGAGGTATGGATAATGATAAGGTCTAATATTAGGAGGTTGATGCCCTAGAAATAGTGGAATAGTGTGATCGTGACTTCATTGTGGAGGTAGTCATTTTGGTTCATTGAATATCACCTTATGGTGGTCTAAAATATTTTGTAACTCTGGTGTCTCGTCTTATTTGTGACTAGGTTGAACTGAAAATAATTGGGTGACCATTCCTTTGTTTCCTCTTCGGAAAATTTTCTCCATTCGATGCGAGTTGACGATTTGGAAAGGTCCTGATTTTAGGCCTTGGATAATATAGGTTTGGTTCTTTGCTATGAATTTCATCCATAGTTCATCAAATTCCCATTGGACTACGCCCAAGGTTCGTAACCATTGTACGCCTAGTACAATATTGCACCCACCTAGGGGTAGGACGTACATGTCGCCTTTCATGTTATAAACCCCCATAGTTAGTTTTATATTTTTGCATTTTCCTTTGCATGCAATTTTTCTATCGTTTCCAATCATCACTTCAAAGTTATTGCAATGGTATATAAAACAGTTTGCTTGTTTAGCCACCTTTGGATCGATAAAATTGTGTATGCTACCAGAATCTAGGAGCATGGTAAGGCTTTGTTTCTTAAAATACCCTTTTACTCACATTGTTTGAGGGGCAAAAAATCCGGCAAGGGCGTTGAAGGAAACATTTGGTGCATTTTCTTTGTCACTTTCAAGTGTGTTGGATAATACCTCTACTTCGAGTTTAGGTTCCTCTTCAGTAGAATTCCCTTCCTCTATGGCATCTAGAATATATAATTTTCGTGAGGCACATTTATGATTTCTATCAAATTTATCATCGCAATGGTAGCAAAGACCCTTAGCTTGTCTTTCCTTCATTTCCTTGAAACTCAGACGCTTAATTGGTAGAGCGGGGTTAATTTTGGGGGCTGTGTAGGAGTTTTGGGTTTGTCCATTTTGCATTGGTTTGGGGTTGGTAGAAGTGTTTGATGGTTTCCCCCAAGTTGGTTTTGTGAACCGATTTCGTGCTTTAATTTTGTCCTCCGCTAATTTTGCCAAGCCGATGGTCTCTAACATGTTTGTAGGGTTATACATTTGCACCTCTATTTGAATTTCTTCTTTTAATCCACTGACAAAACATTCTTGAAAGAAGGCAATGTCTAATCCGGATGTTCTATTAGCTAGCCTTTCAAATTCTGCTTGGTATTCGCTTACCGAAGTGGTTTGGCATAATTTAGTGAGGGCCCCTATAAAGCTTTGAAACTTGCTAGGGTCGAATCACACTAATATATTTTGTCTAAATGTTGACCATGTCGAAGTGCCATTAGTTTTCTTGAACCATTGGTACCATTGGATGGCATTGTTTTCCAAGTGGAAGGAGGCAATATGCACTTTTTGCATTTCTGAAATTTGATTTAGTGAGAAATATTGATCTGCTCGGTAGATCCAGTTTGTAGGGTCTCCTCCTTCAAATTTTGGGAAGTATAATTTGGTCTTCCATGGTAGAATGGAAGTTTGTGGACCTCCTAATATTGCTCGGTTTGATGACCCGTGGCTGGGTGAATTTGCATGTGTTGTTGCTTGATTTTGACTGATGGCATCAAGTTTAACATCCATTGCAAAAATTTTCTTGAAGAGTTCTCTTGTTGTACAGGTATTCTCCTCTCTTTCCTATTGAACTTCTTCAATGCACCTTTTGTGTTTCTCATTAATGGAATCCAGTGATCGTTGTCCTTCAGCCATTGCAGTTGGTGTAGGTAACGATCAATATGACTTGGTACAGGTGAGAAAAAAATAAAAAATAAAAAATTAATTTTAATTTTTTTTCTTTGCATTTCGGACATCGAAAACCTTGATGCTGCATTGAAGATTTTAGCTTTTTCAAAACAGCCACCGGTCACCACGTGAAAGGTCAAGCAATTTGGGTGTAAGACAACTTAATTTGTACCTTAGGAGAAGGTTTAATTTTCTATGAGGATTTTGACACGGATCCGTGAAGCGTGAATGTTGTTTGCATCCTCACGAATGTGGACTGGCTAAAATGTGCAATGGGAAAAAATTTTAATGGTGAATTTTCTCCTTGATCTAGCTCTGATCCTGATGGTATGAAACTAAATTGTGCAAGAAGAAGGATCATTTTTTATATTGAATCACTTTTTTATTGTAAGGTAGAAAACCCACAATAGACTTAATTTATATATTTGTTCGATGATGCCTTATTATCATATTTGGATTGCATTTAAATACCTAGTCTAATAGTTGTAAGAGTGAAGGGTTGTGACCCTAAAATATAATTAATAAATAATATAAGTATTAAGGTATGTTATGAGGGTCCTAACAAAAGAAGTGAAGATATCTTCAATATGTACTTATTGTAATAATACTGGTCATGAAAAAGCAAACTATTGGAACTTCCATCCATGTAAATATTGTGGAGAAAAAAACCCACTCATCTATTTTCTACTACTACAAAGATAAGTACTATAGAATAGTTGAAGAAATGTTAATATTCATATTAGATTATATTTTTGAGTTCTTATTTCTAAAGCATTTATTAACAATGGATTCAAGTTTGAAATTTTTGAAATACAAGAAGAAAGGTCATCCAAAGAACCAGGACAAATAAAATGGATTGATTCTAATCCACTTATGACTTGTAATATAATGAGATCTCTTGTTCATCAAGGCTACTTGGAAAAATTCAAGGATGAAGATCATATCAAAAACTTTAGAATACAGAAAATTAGAGGAATGAAGAAAACAAGAAAAGACAACATGAGTTCCAAAATCAAGATGAACATTGAATCAAATGAAGATATTAATAATTTACTTGAATAGGATACAAATAGGGAGCAAAATGAAGAAAGTAGAAAATACAAGCACAAGTTCCTGAGCAAGGACAAAGGCCATATTGAAGACTAAAGTCTTCAAAAACCAAATAATGTAATATAGGGGGGTGTTAAAGTCTATTAAATTATTTGGTACATGCTAATGTATCCCCTTGGGTACATGTTTAAATTAGGAGAGTGGCTTATATTAGAGTGTGAGTATTTACTTTATGCATTGTAATAAATGCACAAGTATTATTAGAGTGTGCAAACTATTTTGGTAATGTAAATGTGCATAATAGTATCAGTGCACATGAATCCATAGAGTAGGAATATGAAGAGTCTCAAAAAGAGTGAAGGCCAAGAGTACATATAAAGAGTCACATTCCATTATATATGTCTATGTGTGTGTGAGAGAGACATAATGTAGAGTCAGAGTGTGTGGAAGTATGGTGTATTGGATATCTAAATTCTATATGGGAATACTATTTTTGTGAATATTTATGAGTGCCTATTTTATGAGTTGTTGCAAAAAATTATTTATGATTTTTATATGTTTAGAATATTTCCATTATCTTATATTTCATCCTGCAACTTTATTTTAGATATTCCGGTTATTTTGCTTTAAGTTTATAACACCAAAAGCTAACAAGTTTTGAATGTTTTTAGATTTTTAAAGATTTGATTTTTTAGATTTGTGGAGTTAAAAGGATTTAAGATTTGAGTTTTTTAGTTTTTTGAAGATTTTTAAAATTTGAAGAAATATAGTTTGAAGTTATTTGAAGTTCTTGAAGATTTGAAAATTTTTTCTACTTTTGAAATTTGAAAATTGAAATTTTACAAATTTAATAGGGAGTTAAAAATATTACTACATCAAAGGTTTAGAAAATTTAAAATTTGCAAATTTCTTATTTGAGTTATTTTTAACTTGGGAGATATAAGGATTTCAACTTCAAAGGAATTGAATTGCAAACTTTGATTATCATGGAAGAAATTATTAGAAATGCATTCAGTGAAGATAGTAAAGAAATGGTGAACAAGTTAAAGGTTTATTCTCAAAACTTGATAGATGATTTTGAAGGGAAGAAAAAAATACCAAAATGTCTTAGAGATACACTTCAAGACTCAAAGCTAGAACAAATTCCAAATTTTAATACTACAAGACCACATACTTGTAGTTCTATATAAAAACTACAAGTATTCAGAGAGTCATGATTTTAAAAAACATGGGACTTCTTTATAAAGAAAATAAAGGAAGAATGGCTTTAATAGTACATCATTGGTTACATTGTTTTCTTAAGAATACAGATGATCATAAAGTATTAGCATGGAAGCATAGATCAAAGAAAGGATATTGTACTCAATTGAAGTGTAATTATTGCAATAGAATTAGGCATGAAGAAGCTAATTGCTGGAATCTTTATCCATGTAAATTTTGTGGAAGAAATTCTAATTCTCTAGCATTTTGTAGGTACAAAGTGAAATATTATGAAATATTTGAAAGAATTATATTATTTAGATTAGACAACTTTCTTCAAAGGCTTATTTATGAAGCAACTCCTAACAATAGAGTAAAATATTTTATTTTTGAAATGCGGGAGAAAATTGAAAAATAACAAATTTAATGAAATGTATTTGACATTATTAATGATGAAGTGTTTAATTTTTTAGAAAAACAAGAAATAGGGAAATTGATTAAATATGATCCAAATTTATCTTGTAGAGTAATCAGGAAATAAGTACATGAACCAAGGATCAAATAAGAATCTCAAGTTGTTCATGAACAAGTAATAAAAGTACAAAGAATGAATATGAAGAACTCAGAGTAGATATCAAGGATGAAGATGAAGACAAATCTCAAATAGAGGTTCATGAACAATGAAAAGTCACATGAAGATTGAAAATTGAATATGGAGATAAATATTGAAGACTAAAGTCTTCAATAACAAAATAATGTAATACAAGGGGGTATTGAATAATATTACATTATTTGGTACATGTTAATGTAACTCCATGGTACCTTTATGGTACAAATGTAAATATGTAATAGATTACCATTTGTATCTATAGTTTAAATAAGTGATTTATATTTCCCTTTTATGTAAAATTTCAATGTGAAAGATATGCACAAGTTTTATGTAAGAGTGTAATGTGCAAGATATGCACAATTGTTATATAAGTAAGAGTGTAAGTGTGTATTGAGAGAATGTGCATAAGTGTCATGCATGTAAGTGTGAAAATATGTAAAGTGAGGATGTGCACAAGTATATTGTATTATGATTGCATGTAGGAGAGTAATATTCATGTAGAAATGTGCAACTATCATAGACTTAAAGTGTGTATGTAAGAAGAATGTGAAGAGTCTAGTATACAAGTGGTAAGATGAGAATCCAAAGGTCAAGAATAGTAAAGGTTGTAACTCCTGGATATGTAAGGAGTGAATTAAACAAGTATTAAAGAGTCACATTACTATGGCTATATTATGGATATAAATACCATACAATGTAAGGAGAAATGGTCTGTAGTGATCACCACATAGCAAGCATTGATAATAAAGCTTGTATATAGATTTTGAGTAATTTATATTGTAAGTATTCTTCATGCATGTACATGAATAATTTTGGCCATTTACATTCATATTTGATATTATAAGTGAATGTTATTTTTATTATTATATTGTACTTTATATATATATATATATATATATATATATATATATATATATATATATATATATATATATATATATATATATATATATGATTGCTCATATATAATTCTACTCTTGATTATTGATATTTTGACCTATAATATTGTGGCTTCTTTATATTGGGACCTATGATATTTTGAGATAGTAAGGCTTAAAAGCCAATATGTTTGAATACAATCCATGACTTTTTCATCCACGAAATGTTTGTTATTATATTGTTCCTTTCGGTTGGAAGTGGATTACTCTTTTTAAAATTTTAGATGCCCTCTTTTAAGGAAAGTGGTTTCTACATGTTTAGCCATGTCAATTGCATATTCAAAAAAAGATACATTGGTTATTTCTAAGTAAATAGTAATTGCTCATGAAGGTTTCCTATAAATATGCATAGGAGGTATTTTTATGGGAATCATATTGAAGTCTCCCCACTATATCTTTCCATATAACCAAGAAATCTACAAAGGCCTCATCCTTAGCTTGTTTAAGTTTGTAAAGATCACTAATTGTGTCATTTTATTTGATATATATTGAAAATTATTGGGCACAAATTTCCATAAGGTCCTTAAATATTTTTATGGAATGGCATGGTATTTGATCATACCATTCTAGAGTAAGATCACTAAGGCTTTTGGAAAAACTATTGACAAGCAGTATATTGTTGTAAGCGATGTCACTATAAGTAGTTTGGAAGAGTCTTAGGTCATTGATTAGGTATTCCTATCCATTATACATTTTAGACTTTGGAGTTTCAAACTTAGGAGGGAAAGGTCAAATTTCTACAATAGGGTCTAAAGGTTTTTTACATAAGTCCTCATAGGAGTACTTATTATTGGATGAGAATCCTTGAAGGGAGACCATTTTCCATTTTAGTTGCTCCAATTGGGAAGTTAGACTTTAAAGTTCTAGTGGAAGTGGATTTGATGGCATAAAAGGTGGAAATAAATGAGGTTAGGAATTTAAATATCAGTATGAGTGAGCTATTTGGGGGAATGATACCAAAGGTGGTGTTATATGGCTTATCCCCAAACCACTTGAGATAAAAGGATTCTTATAAATAACATTTGAGATGATAGGAATGTGATTTTGAGAAGAAGATATGTTAGAGAAAGAGTTGGAGGTAGGCACATTTGTGATAATTGGTTGCATTGTGGGACAACTTATGTTGACCTAAAAAATATCTTCAAGAGATGACATAGGCATATGATATCGCAATGATGATGGGATGTATTGAGTCCCACCACCTATGGAAGATATAATAGAGGTAGGAGTAGAATCTACAAAGTTTGTGATTGGTGCATTAAGGTCAGCCATTACTTGATTAACTTTGGTATTTGTTTTATTAAGGTTAATATATATTTGAGTTGAGGATATAGAATTGTAGTGAGGTTGTTGGGGATGATCCAATAATAAATCCTCCTCCACAGAGGTATTTGAATTGTTATTATTATCTTTAATGAGATTTGTAAATATGTTACCATGTTCTTGTATGAAGTCTATTATATGCCCTTATTATCTAAGATTATCATTCCTAAGGCATCTTGTTGAGGTTTGGTATTGTCTTCATCCTCCCCAAAATTAGGTTTTTCAAAAGGGTCTTGTTCATCAGGATTATTCCTTGAAAATGGGATATTAGGAACCTCTTAGTAGGCCCCACTATGAAAATTATAATGGTGTTCATCCATGGTATGTGGTTAGGGAGTTTTAATTAATTAAATTTTGTTTAGAGAGTTGGTTAAAGAAGATGAAGAATAAGATATTTTCAACTCCTTATATCAACTTCTCTTGATATACCAATCTAATAAATATACCCTAGAGGCTTCTCTATATACTAAAGGTACCTATATACCTAATCATTTTCTATATACTCATGAGTGCACGAGAGACACAAAATGGTACATGGAAGTGATCTTCTAGATACATGACCCAAGATGGTAAATGAGAGGTAATAGAAACCTTCCATATGACTCCCACTAGTCCATAATGTTATACTCCTAAATGAGCTTAAAGTACACGTAAGACCCTATATGGGAGGTTGGCATATTGGGCTCACAATATACCCAATATAGCCTAAGGATTAATATTGTGGTTTCTCAAAGGGTTGTATGCAATCCTTAGTTGGACTAGTAATTGGTTATTTTTGTTAGGTACCTACCTAGGGTAAATATATGATAATGAATGTAATTACCCCACATGTGGGGACATGTGGGAGAGGTAGGAAGTTGAGTGGACAATATTTATTGTAATAGATAGTGGAGTGACAATACTTTTTTTATAATTGGTCATATGGCACTTTCATAGTGCTCATCCCACTATAATAGTGGAATTGTTTTGACACTATATTTTATTATAGTGGATTTTCATAGTGGCTAGTGCTCACCTCACCATCCTAGTGGAATTTGTATGTCATTTATATGTTATTATAGTGGATTTTCATAGTGGCTAGTGCTCACCCCACTATCCTAGTGGAATTGTTATGCCACTATATAGTGGTTAATATTCTATTACCACTAACATAGGCTCATATGCCTATATAATGTCCACCATTGAATCAAATGGGAAATCTAAAAGTTGTTGTATGAAGCTTGGCTTCAAGGAGGTCGGTCCCTTGAAAGGCTTGTATAGTGTTGCCCTACCTCAAGGGTTTTATCAATAGATAGAGTATTTGAGCAATTATATTGAGTGTTACATTTAATTATTTTATATATGAATAGGCAAGTTCCTAATATGTGGTATCAGAGCAACGATTTTGACAAAGTGAGGTTGTGTTTTTTTTGTAGGGCGCAAGTGCATTCCTAGTAAAACATCATATTTGCAGAGACCATAATTTTTTAGTGAGCAGTCATATTCAATATATTTTTGCACAAAAATTTATATTAGTATGAGTACTATAAAATTGAGTACTCACATATCAAATTTAGATAATTATTGAGCCAGTTACAACTATTTGAAGTTGGATTATTGAAGCTGTTCTTTTTACTACACGTTTTTTTTTTTTAAATGAATTGTTTTAATTATTTTAGCAATTATTTTTTAGAAATTATTTGAACCAAAATGTAGATTAAGAGGAGTACTACAAAATCAGGTACTCACTTACTAAATTCTATAAAAAATAGAGCAAGTTATAGCTGCTCAAATTTGGGGGTTTGCAATTGTTTTTTCATATTATATATATTAAAAACAAGGGAACTAGATTTTTTCGTCACCCATTACATCTGTAGATTTTCATCAAATCCAAACAAATGGTAACTGATGTGCCTCACAAATTTTCTATGTAGCCCCAAAATAGCTGCAAGCCCATAACTTTTAGCAGTTGTAACTTGATCAATACTTGACAGAATTTAGCAAGTGAGTCCTTGATTTTGTAGTACTCCTTAATCTACATGCTGGTGCAAAGAAATTCAGAAAATTAGTACTAAAATAATTATTATGAATTTTTCCATTTTGAAAAAAAAATCGCGCAGTCAAAGAAACAACTTCAATAGTCCAAATTCAAACAGTTGTAACTTTCTTAATAATTATCATAATTTGATGTGTGAGTACTCAATTTTGTAATACTCATCATAATCTACATGCTAGCACAAAGAGATCATAAATATAACTACTTACTAAAATATTATGGCCTTTGCAAATGTGATATTTTTTTGGAAAAATATGCCTATGCCCTGCAAAAAAGACACAACCCCACTTTGTTAGAATCACCACTCTGATAGCACTTGTTAAGAACCTGCCTGTTCATACATAAAATAATTATAGATAATACTCAAAATAATTGCTCAAATACTCTCACTCTATTGATAAAACCCTTGAGTTAGGGCAACACCATACAAGCCTTTCGAGGGGCCAACCTCCTTGAAGCCAAGATTCTCTGATATCACTTGTTAAGAACCTGCTTGTTCATATATAAAATCATTAGAGATA